>CM035341.1:26757422-29157422 GCA_020226455.1 Prunus salicina
AAATGGGGAGTTGGGCAGACAAGGGCAGGGGGAGTCCAGCGTTAGGAATACCCACAAACCGATTTGGGCAAGTATTTGGAAGCTACAGGCCCCGCCGAAAATTAGAAGTTTTCTTTGGAGAGCTTGTTTGAATGCTTTGGCGGTTCGCCAAAATCTGAAACGAAGGCATGTGGAGCTGGAGGATGTATGTGCTATCTGTGGAAACGAAAGGGAATCTCAGGTACATCTGTTTTTCCATTGCGAGTTCGCTAGAGTTTTCTGGTTCACCTGCCCTCTGCAGTTAGACACGAGGCTGATCGTAGGAGCAGATTTTCTAGCCTGCTGGCAGTTCCTCTTACAGAAGTATGCTAAGGAGGATAACTATCAGGACATTCTGCAATGGATGGCTTATGGGCTCTGGAGGCTGTGGAAGAATAGGAACTCTGCTATTTTTGAGGGGCATCATGCACACCCGCAAGACCTTGCTCTCCTTTGTCAAAAGCAAGTTGTGGAATTTGTGGAAGCTGGGCCAACCAGTATACCGCTCCTCCATGAACAGCCTCGACCCCCAGAGTGGGACTGCAGCGAGTCCCAGAGTTGGCAAAAACCAGCCAATGATTGGATGAAGTTTAATTGTGATAGGGCTTGGACACAAGCGCTTATGAAAGGTGGGGCGGGATGGGTGGCTCGTGACAGTAACGGGTGGATGGAAATGGCAGGGGGCATGGGGGGCTTTGCGTGCCAGTCGGCTCTGGCTACGGAGGCGGAAGCAATGCGGGAGGCGGTGGCCGCAGGTTTGAAGGCGGGAGTTTCCAACATGGTGGTGGAGACTGACTCTAAACAGTTAGTTGCGATGCTACATGGCAATATGCAAACGGATTCTGCTATTGACGGAATTGTTCACGATATTAAGTTCATGGCCTCACAAGTGGGTCAGATTTTGTTTACTTTTGTGCCCCGTAGATGCAATGCAGCTGCTCATTTGGTGGCAGCGCATGCAGCTCGGGTAGGAGGGGTTTTTTTGTGGGATCAACTTTGGCCTGAGTGGTTGTTTAACACTCTTGCAGCTGATGTAAACTGCTCTATTCGACCCTAATAAAATTTCCATCGTTTGACAAAAAAAAAAAAAAAAAATTGCTTCACAGCATTTAGTTTATGGGAGGGAATGAAGGAGTTTACTGCACGTTTGTTTACTGCACGTTTCTGTTAGAATAATGTCCTAGTATTTAGGGACATCTACTTGTATTTGAATTCCAAGTTTCTGTTACCACTTAGCTTTATTTCCGCTAAGTGGGCTGCTTTCTCGTTTCTGTTAAGATTGTGTATTGAATGGCTATTTAAGCCCAAGTTATTATTAATAAAACTAAGTCATTCAATCCAGCTTGTTGTGTTCTTGTTCTTAGTTTCTTTTAGGTCAAAGTTCCCAACACTCCACAATCTTCACGATCTCCTTCATGAGGCCTCCCTCGAGCCCATTGGTCTCTTCTCTTCCACGTTTCGCCTTCTCTTCGTCGACCCGTTCTCCGGTAAATTTGAGATGATGAAAATCGCTTGATTCGTTGTTGTGAGTGCCGTTTCGTTTGAAGATCTCACTGATTTCGTTGTGGTCGTGGCCGTTTTAGCCATTGATGCCGACGATTTCTTATTAGATTAACGAGATCGATGATTAGATTGGAGAATGCACGAAACGCAACGTTTGATTTACGTGGGTGTATTTTTGGTGGCTTTGTTTTGCAGGATTTGGTTTGAGAATCGGAGATGGAAGATTAGAGGAGGATATTGAGACTGTGTTGAGGTGTTTGGGTGTGTTGGAACAATGTCCAGCAAGAATGAGAATCATCAGACGGTTCCGCTCTCGATGCTGCTGAAGCGTGAACAATGAGAAGGTTGAGAGACCTGAGATTATGCACGGTCAGGCGAGTCAGAGTAAGAAGGGGGAGGATTTTACGCTGGTAAAGACGGAATGTCAAAGAGTTGTGGGAGATGGAGTTTCTACGTATTCAGTTTTTGGGTATTTACTCTCTCTCTCTCTCTCTCTGTGTTTCTTCAGTTTTTTAATATTTTTTACCTGGTCTGCCATTTATATTGAAGAATATGTAGAATTGTGAGATTCACATGCATTGGCAGTTGGGAGCCACCTACGTCCGCAGGATCGCATGCAGAACCATTCCTATTAATTAACAAAATACATGGGCAGATAACAAAATTTTAAAAGTTGGTAAGGATATTTCGAGTAAGTTTTTTCGGATTTCCTTCAAGCTATAGGCCAAACAGCAAAAGGGTATTTTCTCCAAGGCAACTCACACAATTATATAATGTGTAGTTAGAACCTAGAAGCCAGGTCATGGTATTAGGATATGCTTTCGTTAGACAACCTCCATCTCCTTGTAATAGTTATTGCAAAAGTGGATGAGCCAACCAATTTTGCTTTGTTAATGTAGGCCAGCATGTGAGAGCTTCTTTAAGGCACCGAAAAGCCTTTACCAATCATTTTCACAATAAAAAAAGTCAGAGAAAAAAAAAATTATATACTAACAAGAGTGATTGCCTTTTGCTTTCTTTGAACAAGACAAAGCCAGCCATAGAAGATCTCGAGCAACAAAAACTAAAGTTAAATTCAGACCCCAAAAAAACAAAATACTAGGAGCCCGTCTGGTAACGTTTTCAGAGAGTATTTTCAGAGAATGTTTTCATAGAATGAAAACGAGAAAATGAAAACATCTTCAGAAAATAAAAACAATGAAAACGTGTCTGGTAGTACAATTTGAGAATAATAATATATGAACTATTTTTCAAGTGTATTTTTGGTAATGCATGTTCTAAAAAAAAATAATAATAATAATAAAATTCTAATGTTAGAAAAACCTAGAATTATCTTTAATAACAAGTGAAAATGATAAATAAAAAAGTTGAATTTTGTTGGTTAATTGATAAACTGAACAAGTATGCATCTAAGAATAGTTTCTTATACATACAAAAAAAAAATTCCCAAAATAAATACAGATTATTGAGTAAAGAACTTCTTGTAGTAGGATATGAGAATAAAATAAACAATGAAGTGTCATTTCTTTTCAACTTTTATTTTTTCATTAATATTTTTTAAATGTTTATTATAACAAAAAAAAAATCTAAAATTACCTGAAACTAATGTTAAAACAAGATTATAAAATAAAATAAAAATGTTAGCACGCTTTTCCTTTCTCATTCTTCTTGACTTTTCTTCTCCCAACTCACAGACTCCCCACCACCCAACTCCCTTCTTTTTTCACTCTAACTCTCTCATCTCTCTTAATACATCCTCTCCTCCCATGAGTGCTAGTGTTGTTTGGGTTTATATATCCCATGTGAAAACAGCAACAAAATCACACTGAAACACATAATTCAAACCACCACAATAACTATCACCCTCGATTTGTCCAATTGGGTCGGCGGTGGCTGTTACGGTTTGAGTGATTGGGTGGTGATGGTGGAGGGAGGCTGTGGCGAAGGCTATGGCGTTGAGGAGTTTGATTCAAGCCAAGGATTTGATTGTGGTGAAGGCTGTCGCCTTGGAGTCTGACTGGGTCTCACAAAAGAAGGCAAAGAGAGAAAGGAAGAGACAGTGGAGTGTTTAATTTTTGGGTATGGGATTTGAGAAATATGAGAATGGAATAGAACATGATGATGTCTTGTTCCAGCTGAAACTATTCCCCTGTTTTCACTTCCCTCTGAAAATGATGAAAACGAAAACGTTTAAAAGTTGTTTTCTCGTTTTATGAAGAAAGTTGAGATCGTTTTCAATTCTTCGTTTTCCGTGTTTTCTAACTTAATTGCACCGAACGCATTTTGGTTGTTTTTATTCTCGGAAAACAGAAAACGGGGTTAGAAAATGATAACGAACGGGCCCTAGTTGTTTTCATAAGATTTTTGTTTATTATTATGCTCGTAAGAAAGGAATTTAGGGCCCGTCTGGTAACGTTTTCGGAGAGTGTTTTCAGAGAATGAAAATAAGAAAACAAATTTGCATTTTCAGGAAATGAAAATGCGTCTGGTAGATTAATTAGAAAACATCTTTAGAAAACAAAAACAATGAAAACGTGTCTGGTAGTACAATTGTTTTTCAAGTGTAGTTTTGCTAATTTATGTTCTAAAAAATATATTTTTAAATGTATAATTTGACAAATAAACAATTATATTGTTTTTTTAAGTTAAACTTTTTTTTATCTTTTTTTTCTTCCTCCTTTCTCCTTTTATCCTTTTCTTTCTTCCTCTTCTCTCCTTTTCTCTTTTCTTCTCCCTTCCCAGGCCGTCCTCTTTTCTTCTTTTTTCCTTTTCTTTCTTCCTCTTCTCTCCTTTCTCTTTTCTCTTTTCTTCTCCCTTCCCAGGCCGTTTCTCTCTCTCTCTCTCTCTCTCTCTCTCTCTCTCTTAATTGGGTGGTGATGGCGATGGTGATGCTTTGATTGGGTATGGGTGGTGGAGGTGCTAGGGTCGATTGCTTTTTTACTAGGTGGCGAGATGTGTATTGGGTTCGATTGGGTGTTTGGTTTTGATTCCATTGGCATGTTGGTGGTGTTGGTGTTGGTGTCGGTTGGGTTTGATAGGTGGTGGTGATGTGGGGATGGAGCAATCAAAGAGAACAAAAAGAAGAGGGGAAGAGAGACTGTAGCCAAGGAGAGGAGTGAGCCAAGCCAGAGAGAAGAGTGGTCAAGAAAGGGGGAGAGAAGAGATGGGTGAGCGAGGAGGAGAAAAGAACGATTAGTCTGATAGGGAGAGAAAATTGAGAGAGAGATCGGGCAGAAGCTGTGTTTTGAGCGTTTGTTTTCTGGGAGAACAAAAACATCTTTTTTCTGTTTTGTGGAAGTAAACGTGAAGTTGTTTTCATTTTATGAAAACGTTTTCAATGTTTTTGATTTTTAATTCACCGAACATGTTTTTCCTCTGTTTTTTGTTTTTCAAAAACAAAAACGGGCCTTTAAAACATAAACGAACGGACCTAGCATCTATGCGTACCTTTCAAAAATCTAGAAAACAAAAAGAAAAAGGAAACACAAGAAAACAATAAAAGAAACAACTCACGTCACTTGGAACAACTCCAAGGGGTCTGCCTGCCATATGCGGCAACTCCTGAGAGTAGGTGGGATTCACATGCAACTTGCAAGTGCGCCTTGTCCAGGACAAAAACTTCCATGTGTAGCTGGATGTCATCTTGAGAAGAAAAATTTATTTATATCGGGATATCATTGTGGCGCTATTTCGAGCTAATCGTTATTTTATCATATGTTTTAATTTTATGACATAACAATATAACTTTCCGATATATAGTGTTGACGTGAGTTTCCTAATTAATCAAGGAGATTTATTTACTACTACAAAAATTGAAATAGACGACGGGGAAAAATCATCGTCTTTTTCTTTTGAAAACCATCGCTAAATCAACCGCCATCGTTAAATCAATCGTCATCTATTAATTGTAAAGACGACGATTTTTCTAAAATACCATCATCTATAGATGTAAAGACGATATTTTGTCTATAGAACCGTCATTTATTATGTCCAAAGACGTCGGTTTATAATAAAAGCGTCGTTAATATTAGTAAAGATGCAATTCTAAACTAAAACCGTCGTTAATTTTAGTAACGATGACGGTTTCTACAATAAAACCGTCGTTGATTGTCCTTAAATTTGTCGTCTTATAAGTTCCCCCATTGGTACATTTTAGTTAGTTTTTTTTTTTTTTGGTTTCCTTTGATTCTATACAACAATTTTAACTAGGAAAACAACTATAATGCTTTATTAATGAATATACACTCAAAAATTATTTCCTTCATAAAACTTGAAGCTTCAATAGTTATTACAAAATTAACCAATATTTATTCCTACTACATACATACTTGCTACCAATTAAATATAAATATTCAATTAATACATGGTAATTAAGTAATACAATCTTCTCCTAACAAGACCCACATCTAGTTAATTCAAGCCTTCCTCTCATCCAAACATGCAAATTATGCACAACTGAAGTCTACTCCATCATCCCTGTAAATAAATCAAAATGACAGGGAAAAAAAAAGCTAAGATTATAAACAAATAAAATTAGGTGAAAGAGAAATTTATCTCTTCTTTCTCCCAATATTATCTAGAAATGATCAAGAAAGGCTAGGCGCTAGTATGGCACCAAAGAATTGAGCGCTCATAGAGTATCTAAGAATCTTTACCTTCCCAGTTGCAAAAGCCACAGCATTTCCAGATCCAACATCTGCAATTGCTTTCTTTATACTTGCCACAAGGAACTACAGTGTGCCATCAATAATCAAGAATGAAGAGTTATATTCTGCCAATGGAAGAGATCATAAGTAAAAGAAGCAGTAAGAGAAGGTGGAAAATAAAGTATCATATCACGATCAGTGTAAAATGAAGTAGCTTGTCCCATTTATCCTTCGTAAAGTACTTAAAAACTAGATAAAATTCAAACATGAGGAAAAAAGCTTCAGACAGAAAAACAAAACAAAACAAAAATCTCAATCAATCACCAGAAAAACAAAACAAAAAACACTATGGTACCTCTAGCCTTAAAGCTAGCAACTTTAAATGCAAAGTTAAACAAGATGCTACCTCCAGCCTTAAGAGGCGTGTCTGTACTAACCTTCTTTGGTGGCTCACTTGGGTAGAAAGGATTATCAAAGGGCAATTGGCAGCGGAAAACCTTCACACTTCTGTAAAAAAAAAAAATTACATAATCAGATACAGAAACTAAAAACCCTTTGGCTATAGACAACATAGGAAGAACAATACTTTCTAGAAGGCTTGTCCTGATGACATTTCCATTGTTCATGTTGATCTCGACAAAGACACAGCACTGACATACACATAAAAACAAACAATGTTTGATGAAATGCAGATTGCTTCTCCTCTGGTGCATATTCAAATACATCTAGTTTATGTAAACATGAAATAGAGCTTATGCTAAGTGATTAAGCATCATAAGTTAGCTACATACGTGATGAGTCAATTTTATATTATATATTTAACCTCATTCTTAGTATATTTTGGTTAATATTTTGGAAGAATTTTGATACTTTGAATTATATTTCCAATATAGGACTTTCGACTTCCTCTGGAGCAAAACATAATCAAATGGATGAATTTTGGAGTAATTCCAGTTGGAGGACGTATGTGAGTCACTTATCTTGATCGTATCAAAATATCAGACTTTTCCACCAAGCGATGATTTCCTGGCGAATAAATGAAGGAGCGATGTGCAGTGCTGGAATAGTGACGTTTTGGGCTTGTATTGCGTTTTTGGAGCCCAAGATGACCTCGGATGGGTTCATGGCCTTCTGGAGAAGTGTTCGGAATATTTTTATCTTTAAAACGAGCTATCTTGGGCCAGATTTGGAGGAGATTTGAGGCCAAAACGTGGCTGGGCAGATTGTGGGCAGATTCTCCTAATCCAATTTGGACTTTATTTCCTAGTCTTATTTTATTTTAACTTAGTTTCCTTGTATTGGGTAGCTAGGTTTTAGGAGGTATTTAAGCTCCTTTTCACAGACTTCCTTTGGACTCCCTTTTTACTTCTTTTTGGGCTTTTGGAGCAATTGCTAGGGTTTTGGATTTTCGCGACTTTCAGGTGTTTTCATTCTTATTCTTCTTAATGATATTTTCTTGGATTTCAATTATGCGTATGCGTAACTAAATCTCTTTTGCTAGGGTGAAGCCTTGAGCCTTAGCATGAATATGTGATTTTTATTTAATTGCTTATGATTGAATGCATGCATGCTTTGAATTGTTAATCACTGGTTTAAACTATCTGATTGTCTTGATGCCTGATCACCATTAGGATCTTTAGAAAAGTAATTTGATGCAATTTTGGTCGGAAGGTTCCCTGAAATTGATGCTAGCTTCTTGTGATTAATAATTGTAAGTTCACTTAAGGCGAACATCACGCTCTTAAGGGTTGCATGGTTTTTCAAAGGGTTTTCACAAAACTTAATGAGTCTTTCATGTTCAGATTTGATCCGAACGTCCGGACGGGTTGCATGTTAGATATACGTTCTATGTTGGAGGTTCCAAGTAGAATATAAATTAGGAAAACCTAACCTTCAAAGTGGCATGTGCAAATCATAAGTAATTGGTAAAAATTCATAGGATTGCTAGGTGATGGTGGAACCCTAGTGCTTTTATAAATTGATATCCAAAACTTCTTCCTTCAATCGTATTTGTTTTTGTTTAATATTTGTTTTTAGAATCAACCAACTTCATATTCATCTTTCTCTACTTTAATTTTGGTAGTTAATTAGAAATTGTTTTCACACAAATTGCTAAGTAGTCCTTGTGGAAAACGACCTTGCATGAGCATCTATACTACAATAGCCTTGTATTCTTGCAAGTATTTTACGTGGTTTTAACCCTGTTTGCGCAGGTACTAAAAATCCTATCAATACGTCAAAATACAAACGAGACAAAGCAAGTCAACAAAAATCCACCAAGACCAGCTGATCAACAAACTTAAGCAAACCATTGGGTGATAGTATTTTCCCCTTTGATTAACATCAAATATAAACTTCTTAGCCAATTCTACAAATCGTACGCCGAACCATATTCTACGGTTTGAATATGCTATACCGAACTGTACTCGATCTAGATTAAGTTGTGTGACTAAGGGCTAGGATATGTTGTGCAAAGGTGCACATAACATTAAAACAAACCAATATAAATAAGCCATGTATAAAGTAGTTATTAAATTAAATATATCCAGTTCGGTTCGATTAACTGGAGGTTTTAAATCATGAATCGAGTGCTGAACCATGAACACCAGTTTGGTCCAATTCATGCATTGTGCACACACACACACACACACACACACAAAGCCAAGCCAAATCGAACCAATCGGTTCAATTCAAGTGGTTTGGCAGGTTTTTGGTCCAACTGGTTTGGCTGATTTTCAATCCTCTATGCCCAGCTCTACTCACAATGCATTGATGGATGTGAGTCACTTGCAAAGGTAAAAACATATATGAAAATATTTATTTTTTAGTGTTTAGTGTATAGTGAAAGCAAAAAAAAAAAAAAAAAAAGAATTTTTTTTATTTAAATCCCACACTTCTCTTTGTTCACCCAATATTCTAAGTTCACCACAACTTTTAATTTAAATTTCCACAATTTCTAAGAAAACCTCAATATCTTCCCAAACTACCCCTAAATACACACCCAGCAAAAAAATAAAAAATAAAAAACTCATCAACTTCACACCCCACACCCGACACCCAATCACGACTCCAATTAAGCAATGCATCTCAACTATTCAATATATATATATATATATATATTAGTCAATGATTGAATATAATATTATGACATATGCATCTCATCAACTATTCATAACATATTATGATCAAACAATACAATATTAGTCAATGATGTCATATGCAATGTTCTACAATTTTTTTTTTGTTGGAAAAGAAACGATGTATTGATAATAAACAAAATTACAACAAGTCTTTGTTCACAGCATCCTCAATAATATGGGAGGATTCCCAAACCAAGAAATAATCTCACATTATATACCTTAATTGACGACCCACAAGCCACTATTTGCATACAGTATTTAGGGTTTGTGAAGAGAAAATGAGAGTGTAGTAGGTTTCTTGGATTGAAAAAGAAGAGTAATTTGGCAATAGGGTGTAGAGGAGTTTGTGTTTTTCTAAAACTTAATATGAAGAGTGGTGGGTTGTGTGGGATGTGTGTAGATGTACTAGGGTTAAGAATTAAGTTGGATGACCTTTTTTGTCTTTTTACACAATAATAAAACTTAAGAGCTTAATGATTTAGGGGGTGTTTGGTATCCTATTTAAATAGGGAACTCAAAAACTTTGATTTTTCTTAAAAACAAGGAGTTCTTAAATCTATTTTTAAGATTCAAAAACTTGTTTGGTATGCAACTTGAAAACTGTCTTCATATCTTAAAAATTTGAGAACTTGTGGGTTGTTAAAAAAAAACTGAAAAAACAGATATTTTTTGTTTTTTGTTTTTATAATTGGGGTGTTTTTTTTGTTGTTCTTGAGTTTGAGTTTTTAAAAATAGGGCTTCCAAACATGTTTTCTTTGTTTTGGACTCAAATTCTATTTTTGAGTTTAAAAAGTGGGATTCAAGTTGAATACCAAACAGACCCTTAAGTATTGGGGCGAACAAAGAAAAGTGTGAGGTTTAAATAGAAAAACTATAAATAAAAAAATAAAAAAAAACCTCCAAATATGAATGCAATCCTATCCAATGACTCCAATGTCTCTTTCCATGTATATTTTGATTATTGAGTTATAATCTAATTTGTACCCTTTATACCATGATTTCCAATCACACGACATAATTAGTAATATAATCACAAGTTTTACCGTACAATTAATAAAAAATGTCAAGCGCATGTCAAATTTCAAGCTTAGTAGTCACACAGGCCAAAATAAATAAATAAACATTAAATAAAAATAAAAATAAAAAGCCACAAACCTCAAATCATCTAATTATCAATACTGTTACACAAATCATAAATCAAGCCACCCATTTAAGATACCGTTGCTAAAAGGCTTGTATGAACAACAAGATATTCATCTACAGCCCCAAATGATTCTTAAGGGTAAGGAAGGGTGGCAATGTGGTTATGAGCCACAGTTCCAATCCACAGTTTGCCCTTTGCTTCCCTAACTTCACTCACAAGTTTCATAACGGCACCCTTTTGATCCTCGAGAACTTCCAAAATTTCCCCCTTCTCATTGAAGAGGGAGATCAATGTGTACATCTTCATCCCCATAAATCGCGCTAAGTAAGTCATTCGGATCGGCAAGCGAAAGTAGACACTCCGTATCCATGGATTGTGAGAGAGGACTTCTTGTGCTGGGGTCCTGCAACAATCTATGGCAACCCAGAATTGGCCTTTCTCATTTATTCTTATGTTGTCTGGAAAACCTGGAAGGTCAGCAACAAGTTCCACTGTCCCATTTTTAGGACCCTCTAGCCAATATTTCATTAGCCTGCAAAAATTCAATCAACCAGTAGAAATATTTTTAGGACCCTCTACCCAAGGTACTAGATCAAATTAGAATATATACTCAAGCTGATTTTGATAAACGGGGCATGTTACAAACACTCACACACAAATTAGAATATATATAACATTATTATTCACTACAAGAAAAAAACCCTATTAAAAAAATAGTGTGTTGTTAAACGATATTGACGTTGAAACCGATATGGTGGTTAAAGACATTTTGTCATAAGGTATTTTTCTTGTAAGGATTGTGCTTTGATTTTGATAAATTAGCTTCAATTACGTCAAGACAAGCTTTATTCTCATGTCTATAATTTTGGATGCCTGTAAGTTAAGATTCCTAGCTTTGTCCTCCAAGAAAAATTCCAAGGCCTCAGGTTTCATTATTATTACCTGCAGTTGGTGGTCTCAGTAAAGAGGAGGAAGGTTTGGTCCTTAGAAAGCTGCAACCCATTTGGAAAAGCCAAACCTTCCAAGACAATATGAGTTGTCTTAGTGGGAGGATCATATCTCAGAAGCCTACCAGTGGATTCTCCTTCCAATAGTATAAAGAAATGGTTCCTGCAATTTGATTAATTTCCACTAATTAATTAGGATCAGTAAATCAGATATAGATGTATTTTTTTAATACAAGTCTATCGGAAGGATTATTCAAATTTGGGTGCAAGGAACGGGCTTACTGCCCTAACCAACCTGCCTACCCAGGTCTGCCCCAAATATATGTAGTTTTTATATACACTTACAGTCTGTTGTATCTCTTGCTGGTATCAGTGAAGAAGATTGAGCCATTCTTGTGGATATCAAGGTCATTTGCAAAAAGAATAGGCTTCCCTTCCACATGGGTTGACAGAGGAGTGGCAAGGCCTCCTTGAGGGCCAACAACCAAAAGACCATAATAGGCATCAGCAATGTACAAATCTCCACTCTCTTTATCAAATCTCAGGCCAAGTGGACGGCCACACTTCTTCTCATGCTTCCATTGCTTGTGTGTGGTTGAATCAATGCCTTTAGCACAAACCTGCTTTGACCTTTTAAAGCCCACATCCACTATAATTAATTAGCAATTTATTATATCATAATTAAGAGAAATAAACACAATGACAATATGACACATTAATGAAATAAACCACACACACCAATTTGTTGTTACAAGCGCAAACGTTTCCCAGCCCAAATCGTTGCCCATCCATCTAACAATGCGTCCATCAGCCAACCCTGTGTAAGGGCCACGACCCAAAGCATCAAACTCCAAAGACTCAGGACCAAAAACTTCATCTTCAAACTCCAACTTCCCAAACCCTAACCTGCTCTCATTGTCCCTTGGCCACCTCTCCATGACTTGCTTGTATGGTGCAATGTTGTGCTTCACTGGCCTAAATTCATGGTCTCCTAGTGGGCCCATTTCCAGTGGGTCCATGACAACAAACCCCAGAACTAGAACTAGGAGAAGGAGGATTGGGTGCTGCAACAATGCTTCATCTCTGAGCAAGAGTAATTTTTTCTTCTCCATGTTCAAGAGAGAGAGAGAGAGAGAGAGAGAGAGAGAGAGAGAGAGAGAGAGAGAAGCTAGCAGAGAGTTTGGGTGGTGTCAAATGGTGTTAATGTTATGGTGATCAAGAAGAAATCAAATGGGTTTGGAGTTTCATAAAAGTAGGATGTGATTGGTTGAATTTGATATGGGAAGGGGTTGATAGGCATGCATTGTTTGTGATTGGCTATGTGGTTGTTGAGAGAGTAGGTTGTCTGTTTGTTGGCCATGTCTTTCGCATTCGTTTCTTATTGTGGTGAAAACTACAAAAGGTATCAATTTTTGGTGAGAAAGTGTGTAGATATTTTGGCCATGAATGTCATCTGAACATGTTTGTAGCAATCAGCTATACATTGTATAGCATATAGGTTATGATTTCATATGTCAAGGGGTTGATAGCATGCATTCTTTGTGATGGCTATATATGGTCGAGTCGAGAGTAGGTTGTCTTATTTGCCTAGTCTTTTGCATTCATTCTTATTGTTGTGGATATCGAAATAATGACTGAAGCTCTAACTCATTAAGCACTAATCTGCGAGAAAAAACTAACTCTGGTACACAAAGATCTTCTACCTTCTGCAAGTTTTAGATCACCAACTCTCAATGGGGCTTGAGTATGGTGAAAATCTGATTGGATTCTCCCATTAGAAACCCAATTATAATATAACTTGTACACCTAGCATCTGTACACTTATGTCAATATTAATATAGGATTAGGATTCCTAAACTCGTAAGGATTATTTATTCACATCTGTATGAGTTTACTGGACGAGTTTGTATTAATCTTTATGTCTGCAAACATGAGTTCAAGATTGATTCAATGACTGTGATGTCCTATACAAAGCTTACACGATTGTCTTTAACATCATTTTTTACTTTGATTAGTTTTTCCGAAAAGTCCTATAAAAAGGTGAATGACTACCCTTAACATCACTCTTTACTTTGATTAGTTTCTCCCGAAGGTCCTTAATATGATGTAGATTCCCTGAAATAGCAAGAGCACCCACACAACAAAAAAGCTGGAATCGCCAGAGAGAGAGAGAGAGAGAGAGAGAGAGAGAGAGAGATAATAAAATTGAATAATCAAAATGTCCTTGGTGGATTGGATGTCATCATCATGGGGACTGCTTATTATAGGCACCCATACCGCCGTGTCTTTAACATCACTATTTACTTGATTTATCTTACAATGAGTTGGGATTTCATTTTGACTACAATCAAAGGTAAGGAGGGATACTATTATTATTTTATGGTCGACAAAGGAAATTTATCCACTCAGATGGTGTCTTAGAGCACCTAGTTTTTGAGAACACCCCTGTTAGAATTCCTTTATAATTTACAAAGGGAAAAAAAAACACAAGGAGACATTGCTCGCCTTGTAAATTTCCATGTAATATGTTTTATATCCTTTGTGATGCAAGAGATATAAAGAATGAGATAAAGAGAAAGCAGAGCCGATTCATGGTTTTCTAAGGCCCTGGGCAAATTTTGAAAGTGTGCCCCTTTAAACAAATTAACCAATAAAATTATAATTTTTTATCAGAATTAAACACAGTTCAGATGCATTTGGTAAATTTTCAAGTAAAGCATTGGTGTTTTTAACAAAATATTTATTCAAATATTCTCTTACACTTGGAAAAATTTCTTCTTCTTTTTCTTTTTTGTCTTTTGAGATTTACATAAAGTTGTTTATTAGGAAGCATTTTTTAATTTTTATAATAAGCACAACACAATAACAAAAAACTAATTAACAAATAACAATAACACTTGGATTTTTAGCATCTTTTCTTTAACTTGAAACTTCCAATTGTAAAGAAAAAGAATTTTTACCAAGTTTTTTGTTGAATCAAATAATAATAAAAAAGAAGTTAATAAAGATGTGTATAATGTATTATAAAATTTATACATCTATATCTATTTATAAAAAAGGAAGAACCTTGAAAGATCTAATAAATTTAAAAAAAAAAACTTTGAAAGAAAGACACTGATATGGTCTTGTGGAGGATTATTTTCCAACTCAGTGTTGGAGAAGAAGAGAATCAAAAAAATTAAAAATAAAAATTTGCTTGCATTTGAGAGTCTTCTTGTGTTGTGTTTGAGAGCCTTTTTGCATTTTGATTATATATAAATAAATAAATAAAGGCATGTTGGTTTACCTTTGTTTAATTTCCCTATGTTTTGTTCTTCTTTTGTGATATTATATAATATATAATATATATTTGACTTTGTTTTCCAAGTAAGGAACTTTTCCAAGCTCACAAGATGGAAGAAAATAGTTGTGTCTAGACTAAAATTAACATAGTATAATTTCTGCAGTTAATAGGCCAATTTTGTAGTTAATTAACTAAGGCCCAACCGCCAAGAGCTATTACAACGTTTAAAAAGGCCTAATTGATGCTTCCGAGGCCCAAGCCCTTCGGATAGAAACCAGTTGCGAACATTGACCAACGCATGGTCAACCAGCACTTCGAATAGATTAGTGTCCAAAGCTACAGTGCATCACTTCGGACAGATTTAGTAGCGAGCATTGACCAATGCATGGTCAACCAATGCTTCAGACAAAAGTGTCCGATAATACAGTGCCCGACGCTACATTACATCACTTTGGACAAGAAGTGTCTGATGCTACAGTTCCACTTCAGATAGAAAGTGTCCGAAGCTATAGTAAAAACCAATTAATGTATTAATAACGAAACTAAATGGTTTTTAATTATAGCTCATGGTAAATATCACCAATGCCCAATCTATTCTTAACTGATTCGATTACTTAACGGTTAGTGTTAACTAATTAAAAAATGTGTGGTTTGAGCTTTGGGTTGAAAACAATTCAAACCATAATGCTTCTATAGGTGTCATGCATTAATTTGCTCCAACTAACAATAAAGAAATCTGATTGGGCAGAGAATATTTAGTCTTTAGCAGGTAAAGAAAGGTAAAATATCCAAGCTGACCAGTTATAGCGCATTTTGCAGATTAATCACAAAATTAACTAGAAAGTACCCCAACTGATCAACCTGGAAAACATGCGTGCATTATCTTATGAATTCTTTATGCCTTGTAGCAGTAGCGCCCATCAATAAGTCATCCATTTTACTCAAGACCTTGAAGCCTATAAATAGAGGAAGAAAGCTCAGTATTAAGGATTCAATAGTGAATCAATCAAACCTATTTTGAACAACCTTCAAAATACGCTTACTCTTGACAACCTTGAAGTAACCCAGATTCAAACACTTGCAAAGCGTCTCACAGCCGACCACAACCAAGATTTGAATCGAATCCTCTGGATGTAAAGAAAAATAAATTTAAAAAGAGAAGTGCTTAGTTCTATTTAGAGTTTGGTGAGTCTTATTATAATCTGCACACATGTTCTACATGTGGGGTGGAGTATACTGGTGGAGATGAAGATGATGAGAAGGCTCACAAGGCATTTCACAAGGACTATACATGTGGAACTTAATTCAAGGTGCAAATGGTTTTAGTTTTTAGTCGTTTGGTTCAATGGTTCAGTGGTTGTGGCAATGATGGTGGTGGTGGTGGGTGGGGAGGTGACTGGGGGCTAGGTGGGGTATGGTTGATACGTGAGGAGAGGGGAGAATTTGCTGGGTTTGCTATTTTCTTTTGTTTTTTTATATCATTTTTTTTAATTGAATAATTTTTAATTATTTATTTTGTCCATATGGAGTCCCAAGTCATTAAAAAATTGGGGTCTATGTATTAAATTATAAAAACACCCATGCCACATCAACAAATTTAACAGAGTTTTGGATGGAGTTGATGGCAAGGGGAAAAGCTGGTCATCAAACCTTGGTCATAGGGAGAAAGTGGGCCATTTTAAGTTTGGGAGGCAAAGTGAGATTTGGCTCTCACGCTCAATTTTTTCAATAAATTATGGGAATTCCCATATTTAAAAAAAAAATGTAATGAGCCTATCCTCTCATCAAAATAATGAGTCATTATTGATATCAACACATCTGAGATCGCCAAATGTTCGGGAATTGCTCTATTCAATTAAATAAAATACTAAATTACATGAATTTAGATCAATCAAATACTAATATTTTTAATGGATTCGGGTCCATAACACTGGGTTCCAATGTACGAGATCTTGTATCACTTATCAATATTTGACCATAATTTTAGGAGGCAAAGTAGTTTTCTTTTTACTTGCTCATCCAATAATACATGGACACAGCATTCCCCACAGCACATTTGCACCTAAGAAAAAGATGATATGAGTTAAAATCTACTTAGCATTTTAAGGTACCATAATGTTGAAACTGATGCACGAGCACACAAGAAGGCAATTTTATCTTTCTATTAACCCAAAAAATAAATTTACCTTTTTTCTCTTCATATAGAGTCACAATTTTCCAACATGGAGAGGTCTACATTACATAAATAGTGTAGTTCAAGATTTGACTTTGGGACTACAGGGTAATGTCGTAGAACAGCAGGTATAAACCTTAAATTCATTCTTATTAAATTATAAAATTAAGTAATTTTTTGTAATAATTCTTTTGCATTATGTACATGACAATCTAAATTTGGATGGAAATGGCATAAGTAATACATTCCACCAAAGATGGCAAAACTAATCTATGGCTGCTCATAATACAAAGAAAATAAATTATTGCCGACTTGGAGTTTTCTCAAGTGCTGTGCTGGTGGAGTGTTTTTTAAGTGCTTTTATAGGATGAAATATTCATGAGGAACATGTACTGTGATTATGAGTTCGCTAACCCTCTGTTTAGATGAGGGAAAATAACTTGGAATTTAGCTAAAAGTCGGAAACTTAAGAGGAGAAATTGAGAATTCCCTTGTTTGGAAACTTAAGTGCGGAATTTATTAAATGATGAGCAGAAAAAATCGTGGAAATTGGGTCATTAAATTCCAAAGTTTGATTTCCATCAGAATATGCGTCATTTCACAATTTTCATAGTGTCATTCACAAAATTATGTCATTTACAAGATTCGACATACATAAATCCAAACACTAAAATCTTCAATTGCCGGAATTTGAAATGATGGAAATCTAAATTCCTTCTTCTTAGAATTAATTCCTTCATTTTAGAATTCTATGTAATTTTCAATTCTTTCATCCAAATGGAGGGTAAGAATTTGAGAGTGAATACTCCATTTTGTTGATCAAGTGTGTTTGTTCCTGTCAATTAAGTGTATTGGCAAACTTGACACACGTCAATGAAGCATATTGAATGTTTTAATATGAATCGTTTTCTAATTTTTCTTATGAATTTTTATTGGCCTTTTATTTTCCTCCACTTTCTCATGTACAAAGGAGAGGTCATATTGACACATATGGCATCCCAACATGTACATTGTCCTTATTCTCAAACGAAACAATTGCAATCTCTTCGTCTGATAAGTATATATCTGTAGACAAAGAAATTTTGGCGCAATAAATTCCATTGGATTTTCTTGGTTTTGGCATCTTATTGACCATTGACATTTCCTTATTTTGTTTCTTTTGTAAAGGAAGATGATGAGTTTGAGAAGGCCAAGCAAACAATTGGCAGTGTTTAGGAATTCCACGATATTAGATCACAACCCCTATCCCACAGGTGTTAAAGATCATGACTACAAAACTTGGGGATACAAAAGGCATAGTATACATGTATTTTGTTTTGTTCAAAATAATATACAGGCTTGGTAATAGTCTTAGAGTGGAGAAATAATGATTGCAGAACTTGGGTTTACCAAGGGCAAGAATATATGGAGCTTGGCCTCCAGTCTTTCAGTGGAATTTGGATATGTTATGTGTACTTTTATGACTAGTATGCTTGTGTACTTTTGAATGAGAGAAAAATTTATTTATGTAATTTTCTATTGATCTATTTATCTAAATTTATTGTTTTTCAAAATTACAATATGTTAATGAACAAAAGGTTAATATTATCACAAAACATAATATAAATAAAATAATTAAAAACACAAAATATACATATTTTAGCGACCAACTAAGTAAGCTTTAGCGACCAAATCTGGTAGTCACCAAAAACTATCGGCGACGAACCAATATATTTCGTCGCCCAATCCTTCCTCAGTTCGCAGCAAATTTTGGTATTTTTATGGGAACCTGTCTTTATAGGCGACCAATTGATTATTGTAAGGCGATGAAACCAATTGGTCGCATAAAGGTTTTGGCGACGAAAACTTTTTTTCGTCGCCTTTTGTCACTTTTACTTTCAGCCACGAGCCTTAGGTGACCAAGCTAGTGACAAAATTATTTCGTCGCTAAATTTGGCGACGAATTGACAGCTTTTAGCGACCAAAAGTGGTGGTCGCCAAAAGGGATTTCCTTGTAGTGAATGGAACCATAAGTACTTCAAAATAAGACTTAATATGCAAAATTAGAAAAGAATGGTATTTCAAACCAATATACTTGAGTGGTCTCAAGTATCAAACTATTCCCGAACATCTTGCAAGTCTACAACTTAAGTAGTACGTACACTTAGCTCGACAATTATATCCAAAACCTATCAAAAATTACCGCATCCTCCAACATAATGACAATATCTCCGTACCCAAGTGTTGTTATGGTAACCACAGAAAGATACAAACAATCCAAATAGTTAAATTCTGAGAGTCTGTGAAACTCCAACATACCTACTACTATACATAAAATAGGTGCAAATAGTAATGACAAATATGTAGGAGAAATGGAATCATAAATACTTCAAAATAAGACTTAATATGCAAAATTAGAAAAGAATGGTATTTCAAACCAATATTACTTGAGTGGTCTCAAGTCTCAAACTATTCCCAAACATCTTGCAAGTCTACAACTTAAGTAGTACGTACACTTAGCACGACAACCATAGCCAAAAACTAGCAAAAATTACCGCAACCTCCAACATAATGACAATATCTCTATACCCAAGTGTTGTTATGGTAACCACAAAAAGATACAAACAATTCAAATAGTTAAATTCTAAGAGTGTGTGAAACTCCAACATATCTACTACTACACATAAAATAGGTGCAAATAGAATGACAAATATTTAAGAGAAATGGAACCATAAGTACTTTAAAATAAGACTTGATATGCAAAATTAAAAAAGAATGGTATTTCAAACCAATATACTTGAGTGGTCTCAAGTCTCAAACTTTTCCCAAACATCTTGCAAGTCTACAACTTAAGTAGTACATACACTTAGCTCGACAACCATATCCAAAAACTAGCAAAAATTATTGCATCCTCTGACATAATGAGAATATCTCCGTACCCAAGTGTTGTTATGGTAACCACAGAAAGATACAAACAATCAAAATAGTTAAATTCTGAGAGCCTGTGAAACTCGAACATACCTACTACTACACATAAAATAGGTGCAAATAGTGGCACAAAGCAATTCTAACTAGCCAACAAAATTGTTAAACCTATGTTCACTAATGCCCCGATGAAATAGCATAAGTTCCAAATATTTGATAAAACAATCACATAAAGTCATCAAAAATAAATCCCCCACGTAGCCAAACACTCTACTAAGAAAACAAACTCAACAATGACGTTAAAAATTTACCTCAAACACTATTAGGTGCAATGTCCCTATAAGTTGACGTCATTTGTGCCGTGAAGGAAAGTGAAAGGGCAAATGGTGATAAACTTATTTCTTTATTTTTGTATGCGAAGTTATGCGGGAAATAATGTAATAAACTAAAAATCATACCAAGCATCAACGGCCACATGCCGATCCTAATGACTATTTGAAGATGAGTTGGAGGTGCATGCCCTGGAATATCTTGTGGAAGAAGAGTTGCATCTTGTGCTACATCTTGTTGAAGAAGAACTGCATCTTGTATGTGCTGATGTGCAGCTTGTATGTGCTTAAGTGCAGCTTGTAAGTGCCCAAGTACAGTTTGTATGTGATCAGGAGTAGGTGGTGAGTGGGGCAGGTGGTCACCTCCCACTCCGCTTCCAAATGATGAGGGGCACAACATGGGCATGCGAAGGTTGACTCCACTTCCACCTCCGCTGCTTTGATCATCAATGTCTTCTCTGATTTTCATTCCTAGCATTACTGAAATTGTAAACATAAAGACAAGAAAAATTAGATAACAAGAGCATATTATACAAATATGCAGGTAATTCATCAATTTTATACAGATTTTACAACAAAACAATAATAGGAAACACAAACCAATGATGCAAACAGAGTTGATAAAAATCCTAGAGAAACTAATAGAACCAGCAACAAGAGTAACTTTTGAAACCAAATAATGCAGACAAATTGTCAAAAATTCTCAAGAAACTGATAAACCCAGGCAACAATATTCGATTTTGTTACCAAATGACAAATCTAAAACTTGAAAAAGAACATATCCCCAAACAGAATGACAAAACTAAAACAAACATAAACTTCATAAAGAACAAAGCCCCAATAACAAATGTTGCAGATAATTCACCAAATTTAGTGTTCTAGCTATATGAAGGCAAAAACTGCAGCTATTTTCTCAAATTTAAACCCATTTTACAACAAGATTAGGAAATACAAATCCTTAAGAAACTGATTAACCCAGCAACAAGATTAAATTTGAGATGTTGGATCGTTTGATTGGAGATGTTGGATCGTGGGATTATTTCCAACTTTTCGTATGTTGCTGTTGATGTTGCTAGGAGTGTATGGAAACTAATGGACCAAAATTTCGAGGCTTGTAGGTTCCATACCTACAATTATCTGTTTACTTGAACTTATCGTCGTGTAATTGTGCGATCTACAAAAATTCGACAGTTGGATCGTCTCTAACTTTTAGTATGTTGTTGTGAGTGTTTCTAGATTATGTAGAAACTTGCAATTTGGTATTGTTAAATCTTCACAATTTGGTCCAACTGTCTCGCACATCTTTAACTATCTATAAATCAAGGATCCAACTAAAGGTACATGAGCTAGAAGTCACAAAATACATCCTCCAAACAACTAAAAGCAATTAGCATAAAAAAATAGCAATCAAGACTACTTCTCCCAACACATGCCCTTCAATTGCCTCTAACACCTTCTCCTTCATCACCTACAACAAACCCGAAAATCAACAATTCATAAAACAAAACAAAAATATAGACAAAATAATAAAATCTTGCAGAAATTGACGATAATTTAAACAAAAAAACATGTCCTAGACTTTGACAACAAAAACATACACATCCACATGCACATGCACATTCACATACCTTGTGACCAAGGTGCAGTTCATCATCCAAAACATAGAGCTTGAAGTCGAACAGAGCCGGCCCTAACTTTTCAGTGGTTTAGGGCTGAAAAATAAGATGAGGCCCTTAATTTGCATTTGTATGTAATCATAGTTTAACAAGAAAAAAAATGTACATATGTATTTTCTTTTTGGGATAAATATAATAGTTTATTTGAACTAAAATAACAAATGCAAACTATCATCATGTTAACTTTTTCATTATTTTATTTTATTTTATTTCCTTCTTTAAAAGACATTTTGTTGTTTTAAAACTTTTAAATTTTTAGTTATAATATGTTTGTAACATTTTTCCTTTAAAAAAAAAAAATAGATGGAAATGCCCTTAAATAAAATATCATATGGGAGCATACTAAAATTAGCCTCTCAATCTTTTTCAAATAATGCTGCTCTGTACATCTTACAATTTTTTTTTTTCTTCTTGCAATTGTAAATCACTATGTATCAGAAAATGTTACCCTAAATATTTACTTTAGGGTTAACGGTGATTTTGCCCCTAAACTTATACCTAGCTTTCAATTCACCCCTATCCCTTTTTTCTAGAAAATTAAGGATGTGAACTCTCTCTTTTTTGGCCAATTTCCCTCCTACCGTCTAAATCCTCAACATTTCATCAAATTTTCAGTTAAATCATTTTTAAAAATATATTTGTTTTGGAAAAAATTGAAAAATACACTGAACCAAACCTATCGCCAACCCCCCTCCCCCAGCTCTATCACCTCAAACAACCCCATCAACCCTAAGAAAAGGAAAATGTTATTTTATGATGTGGGGAGGCTTAGGTTTCTTCATCTAGATCTAGAGTCCCACACATTCTGAAGGTAGTAGAATGTTTTGATGTCGGTATTTGTGTCTTTTTTTTTTCTTTTCAAACAAAATAGTACTGTTGTATCAAACAATAAGACTTGAATATATGCTTATTTGGTGTCTTACCTCCCAGGCGCATACCCATCCCATGCCCCAGCCTTTGCCTCCATGAGATCCACCTCTAGACCCAGACTCATCCCTTCCCTCCTTCCGGGTGGTAGCAAAAAACCCATCCCACCCATAAAATCCAGCCCACAACCCACCTTGAGAGAGAGAGAGAGAGAGAGAGAGAGAGAGAGAGAGAGAATTTTCAGGTTTTTATTTTATGAGAGACTATTATTTCAAAGTTTTGTTTTATATTTTATTTATTATTTATTTTTGACGTACAAAATGACTATTTTACCTTCATATTGAAAGGCAAATTGGATGAAATGTTGCGGATTTAGATGGCAGGGGGGAAATTTGCGAAAAAAAAGTTCATATCCTTAATTTTCTAAAAAAAAAAAGGATATGGGGTAAATCGAAAGTTAGGTACAAGTTCAAGGGGCAAATCACTAGTTAACTCTTTACTTTAATCAAGATTCCATTTTATTTATTGTTAAACCCAACTTTCGTATGAAATTCACTATACATTCTAAGTACATCTTACTCTTTATAGTAAATTTAGCTTAATCCCTTCAAAGTCATTTTTCCTCAACTACAACCCATCTCTCTTATTTTTGTTTGAATAAAATCCTCTTTTGTTTTTTAAATATAACCCGATGACTATGATCTAACTCTGCAAGTTACCTAATCAAGCACAAAATTGAATTTATTGAACTTTTTTATTCCTAAAATACCCCCAACTAAGCCATTATTGCATTTGTATATTAACACATGAACCAATATAGAAACCATTTTTAATTGGATTGTAACTAATAACACACACTGAATTTGGAAAGATCTTCAAATAGATGTATAAATTAATTTGGAGTTTTAAAAAATTTAATAATAAAGTCAAACTTAACATACATAATTGGTTTATTTAATAAAAAAGTTATTGTTTTATAAATACTAGCCTCTCTACAAGCGCTCCCGCTCACAAGGCCATAGCGTGACTAAACATCATTTGCAAAAGGATTGAGGTTCTAATGTTAAGTTATAGGAGCTCAAATTATAATTAAAAAACCCTATATGAAATGGACTTTAGAAACACAAACCCTAAATCAAATCCTCAAATAATATCCTCTCAAATGCAAATATTCAAATCATATTCTTATTCTTAGCACTAATGAGCAATTTAATGGTGGTATGGAGAGAGAAAACAACAATAGACAAAATTAAGAGCAAATAATCAACTTGTCAATAGTCAGTCACAGTAGCAACAAGATAGATCAAAATAAATAATCAAGATTGATCAAAATAAATCATCAAGATAGATCAAAATAAATCATCAGATTAATTTTAAAAAATCCATAAACAGAGTGCCTCAAATTAACTAACTCCAAAAACATGAACAACTGAACAATTAATTAATTAAGTGTTTAACGTCAACATCTACACGGAGTTTGTGAATAGAAACCTTCGCATTCCCCTCCCTGACCTGTGCCGTTATAATGGGGGGGGAAAAGGCCGCAGAAGATTCCCGTAGTTATGACAAATTGTTGGCTCCAAAGATCTCTAGTAAAACTGCCTTGCGGCGGCACCATATAAGTAAGCTCACCAAACAGCTTCACCCCCAATCTCGCCGCCCCATAACAACCACCGCTGCCACCTCCCATTAATAATTCATTTGCCATGTCCTCGCCCACATATGACCTCACCATTGCCAGGCTGAAGTTGATGGTGGTCTGGCTCATCTTGTTTAAAGGTGGAAGAGGCAATGGCGTCATTGCGAGAATGAGTTTGTCCTTCTTCTCCTCATCCCCGTACAAGAGTCCCGCCCGGAAGTTGTTGTAAGAGACGCCTAGTATGTGGTTGGGGTTAATAAACACCAGGCTCAGGTCCCATGTGGCGGTTAAGTACCAGTTGCTGTTGTTGGAGGAGCCACCAGCAGAAGCAGCAACAGCAAGACTTGGGGTGAGTGGGCACGGGGACACAACTACCGAGTCAAGCCGGAACTCGGGGGACCTGACGTCTAGCAAGCGCTGCTGCAACGCCATTAAGTACCAAAGTATAAACATACATGCGAAAATGCCCACTATTAAGAGGATGGGCCAAACCTTCTCCTCTTTCTTTTTGGAGAGGAGGTGCTTAGCAGCTTCTTCCATTTGATTATTAATATCACTTAGGAAGAAATATTTGAGAGATTTGAGAGTGTATTTTTTCCCATCTCATTATAGTCCTATTTATAGAGAATCAGTATCTCTAATCTCCTAGTCCTACATGGAATAGGAATCTTGGAAAGATTATCTAAAGTTTTTTATTGGGGTCAAAACAATAATGGTTTCTTTACTTTCTATTTTTTATTCCACAGGTTTCCGATTCCGAAGGTCGCTAGGTACAATGTGACTGGGAGTCGCTATCAAATATGTATATACATACACACATATATATATATATATATAGATATTAATAAGAGGTATAATGTACATAATAGGTACTTTGAAATAATTAATAGGTATATTATCATTTATAAAAGAAAAAGAAAATAACTAAATTTTCTATTTAAAAAAAGTATACCTATTATTTAAAAATAATAATAAGTACGCACATAATAGGTACTTTGAAATAATTAATAGGTACATTATTATTTTTTAAAAAAACATACCTATTATTTTATTGATATAATTTTATTATTTTATAGATAAAATTAATAGGTCTATGGTACCTTAAAAATAATAGGTATATTCTTTTACACATAAGAGAATAAGTAATTTTTTGTTCATAAAAATTTAAATAATAGGTATATTATATTTTCACGATAACAAGATATTCTCAAACAATCAAAGAACACCATGGTATTAGTATGTTCATAAAAATAAAAAAATGAAAACCATTAGTATGTTCACTATTATTATTCATTAAAGGCAAGTAGTTTATTTCTTAAATAATAAACATATTGTTTTCATTAAATCCACCTATAGACACTTGAAATATGAAATTTAATGTTGAAATAAAAAAAACTTTCCAAATTAGTACCTACATCAATTACAACCAGATTTCATGGAGAGAAATGTATAAAATCTTTCTAAATTCAACATAATTAGGGGTACTTTTCGAACCCAAAAGGTGCAATAAATCAAAATTTGAGCTTAATTAGGTAAGTTAATGAGTTGTATTCTATTTATGGGCTTTTAACTAAAAAAAATTGGGTTTTATTTATAGAAAAATAAGGTGGGGCTGGATGTAAGAAAAAAATTAATTTAAAAAAGAGAAGTTATGCTCAGTTCTATTTAGAGTTTGGTCAGTCTTATTATACTGGTGGACATCGAGACAAGAAAACTGGAACACAAAGTTGCGCTGGATGAAAAAAAGCTGAAAAAATTGTGTTGACTAAAAAGTCAACAAACCGGCACCAAACCGAACATGAACAATTTAAACCAATTTCAGTGCCGGTTTCACACCTTACAAAACCGAATCGAATCGAACTAGCTGCGTATTTTTTATATATTTTTTAAAAAATTATTTAAGTCCAATGCTAAATTTCTAATCCGATCACTAATATTTCCCGAAGCTCAACTTCAAAGTACCTTTCTTTTTTAGCCCAATCATCTCTCTATGCATGAAATTGGGTCATTTGTGAATTTTTAAACCCAAAAAATAAAATTTTAGTTTGAATTTATAAACATAAAATTGAAAAAAAATAACGAGCATAAAGTTTTATAAGATTTTATTGCTATTGTAATAGTTTAAAGGGGATATTTGTTGAAATGTCACATGAACTTATACCTTAGTTTCAATTTGTCACCTGAAAAAATAATTTAAGTGAAATGTCACCTGAATTTTTCAAAATCCATGATTTGTCACCTGAGTTTAACATCATCTGATTTTCCATCTATTTTCAAGGGTATTTTAGTCTTTTCATTTTCAAGGATATTTTAAAAATGGAAAAAATTATTATTAAAAAAATAAAGCTAAATGTAAAAATGGCTAGGGATTAAATGTGAAAAGATATATAATTTTTATAATTTTCAAGGACCTTTTCATAATTTTTTTAATAATGATTTTTCCATTTTTAAAATACTCTTGAAAATAAAAAGACTAAAATACCCTTGAAAATAGTTGGAAAATTGGATGATGTTAAAGTGAGGTGACAAATCATGGATTTTGAAAAATTCAGGTGACATTTCACTTTAAAAAAAAATTCAGGTGACAAATTGAAACTAAGGTATAAGTTCAGGTGATATTTCAATGAATATCCCTAGTTTAAAATTAAGTTTGGAGCGACAAACAACTATAAAAACCGGTTGTGGGCTGATTGAGACAACAGTTTTTGAACCTAACTCATAAACTTACGGATAAAATTCAAATTCAATTAGGAATAATTTTAAGAGTAAATAGCATAAAATCATAGGATATTATAATTCAAATTCAGAAACTTATTGCAAAATCATATTTTCATTTCCAGAAATTATAAACCTGTAGGTTTCTCTTAAAATATTGATTTATCATATTTTCCCCGCAGGTTTATAACATATTATAAAAATTTACCGCAGGTTCATCATTAAAATATTAAAATTTATTATATGGAAATTATTATAACTTGTAAACATATTATAATAATTTGTCACACAATAACTATATGCTCTTAAACATGCGGGAATTATTGTTAACCTAATATGGATCACATTTTTATAAAAAATAAAAAGTAAAAAATCATACCATATTATATTTAAACAATTTCGTCATTGTTTCGCATGGACGCGGATAGTATTTAATGTCTTATATTTGAAATCTTAAATTTGCCATTATTGGTTTTTGACATTAGCTTTTTTGGTTCCAAAAAATTGGTTAATTGCTATTAACTTATTTTCCAAACGAAGAGAGTTTTATTAAAGACGAATAGCAAGGTTTACATCACTAGCTAAGGGCTCGTTTGGGAGTGCTTTTGGAGCAGCGAAAAGCACTTCTAAATGGGTGAAATCGCTTTTGTCTTTTAAAAATCGTGTTTGGCAAAACTTGCAAAAGCGCTTTGGGTGAGATCCAAAAGCACTTTGAGTGGTTTTGGAAGAAGCACTTGAGAGGTGCTTCTTCTTAAAAGCGCTGCAGGACAAAAACACGGGAAGCACTTGGTTCCTTTTAATGAAACTTTTAAAATGCCAAAAATACCCATATTTAATTTTTTTAAATGCCAAAATACCCTTTTTTTTTCTTTCCAGATTTTCTTTTTTTTTTTCTTTTTTTTAGAATTAAGAAAATATAATATGGGTAGTTATGTTCCATAAAAGTATGACCTATTATCTGATATTGTTTTTAATATGGAAAAATGTGAATTTACCATATTATCCTCATTTAATTAATAATTTCAATTTTTAATGTTTGAATTAACCAAGGGCATTTTTTGGTATTTTGAATGTTTCACCATTCTCTGCCTTTTGCTTTATATATATAGATTATTGCGTACATAAAATTTTATGTTGAAAAAATAGAGTGCTGCTATTTCCACCCACCTGTCCTATTTTCCCACCCACCATATAAATTTTAAAAAACACAATCCTATTTTTACTCCCACCAATATTCCTAAAATACCCTTTTAATTATGACCTCATTTCCTCTCTCCTTTATTCTCTCTACTCATGTCTTCTCTCTCTCTGACGGCCCACACATCTCTCTCTCTCATTTTTGCTCTATCTTATTTTCCATCTCTCACACTCCATCTCTGTCACTGTCTCTTATGTTTATTGAACTAAAATAGTTTTTTTTCTGTCATTTTTATTTTTATTTTTGTAAATATGGATTCTGTGAATATAATCCCATTTATCATCTTAGTGTTTCAATCCATATATCAAAATGCAAATGTAGCAAATTATATACAAGTATTTCCTTGGGTGGTTGATCTTCATCTCTTTAATTGGGACGAACTCCCCAACCCGTATGTCATATATTATATCCTTTTTCTATGGGGCTTTGCAGGTTTAGCTTTTCAACTCTGTTCTTTTCCCAGAGTAAGTTTACTACATAGCGCTTTAGTTATGTATCCATGCTACTTGACTTATACATATATAGGGAAACTTGTATTATGCACCAATCTTACCAATATAACTGGTTCTTAGTATCTTAGTCTTTTGTAACATATACAGGAGAAGAAACTGACAGCTCTCTTGGTGGCTTTGTGCTCATCATATGGTTGTTTTTTTTTTCCTCTTTCTTTTTCCTTAAGTCCTTTTAAGTCATTTTACAATAGGGTTAAATTTGTCTTGAAAAGTTTAAAGATAAGGTGGGTGGAAAAATAGGACAGGTGGGTGGAAATAGCAGCACAAATAACGTTCCTATTACTTCTTTTATGAAAAATAACGTTACTTAGTATGAATTTACTTATTATTCAAATAATATACCCAACTTTTATAAATGCATTTTGGATATAATTTACTTAATAATTTCTTATTATACAGTAATATAACTTATAATTTACCAATTATGGGTATATTGTTATTGTAGGTATATTAAAGCCATAACATTTTAGAGGTATATTGTGAAAATAATTTATCTAGACATATTGGATATATACAAAATATATAGGTAAATTCGTAGGTACATTATATTGTATTGATAATAATTTACCTATTATATTTTATTAGGACGAAAGTTGAGGGATTTTTTATTTTTAAAAATTTAAGGATTTTCTTTATTGGTAGAAACTAGCCTCTCTGCACGCGCTCTCGCGTAAGAGGCCATAACATGACTAAACATCATATGCAAAAGGGTTGAGGTTCTAATGTTAAGTTATACTTAAACTACACATCAATTGCTTCCTTTTCAAGTACAAAATTCAATGAACAAAAAAGAACTGAAGAGAAAAATATGTAGCAGGCAGTAGGACTTCATATGCTCCCGAACAACATAAATGCAATTGAAATGAACCCTTTAACTACTTTGATTCTTTTCCTTCAGCTTCTCGGAAGCCAAACAGAGATTTGGATCAACAGGTTCCTGCAGCATACTAAAATCAAAGGCGACAAAAAAAAAAAAAATTAAAATCAAAGGCCTAAAAAAAATTGAGAGACATTATAATCCTTACCTTTAATTTGAAGAAAAGAAGAACCACCATTCATATTCTAATTTTAGTTTTTAAAATTGTTTATTTTGCGTTTTTACTATAATACCCATGTGAGTTTTATATGCCAGTTTCATGTGCGTTTTTACGATAATACCCATCGGACACAGAATCCCGATTTTGCCCCTGCATAAACCCGCCCTAGAGCCTCAGCGCCTGTTTTTACAACAGAAGAACGCAGCGAAGAAGAAAGTGAGTGAGAAAGAGATACTTGGAGAGAAGAAGGAAATTCCAGAAAAAACTCCACCACCGAGGCGTAAGAAGGGAGAAGATTCATTGGTAATTTCGTAATTGGTTCCGCCTTTTTCCATCATCACTGCCCGTCTGTTTGTATGCAACACTCTACTTTCCCAGAAAACACATGAAAGAGATTCATTCGCATTTGTTATATTGATAAATTGTTGAATGGTTAAAATTCAATTTATTCATAATAAATGTTTTTTGATTAAATTTTGTGGTAATATTTTTCAGGTTTGTTGAAGTAAGTAAATCAGGAGCAAACTGGACTTTCCCATGGAGAATTGTGCACAGCATATGGACTTGAGGTGTGGATTTTATTGTTTTGTCATTTGCCTCTATGCTAGTTTCCTTCAACTACAAGACACCCATTTAAATACTTGCCTAAGAACAGGGCCTTAGGTTAGTTTATGAGGTTGACAATATAAGTAGGGCTCAATTTTTGTTCTCTTTCATGATCTTAATCTCGACTTTCTATAAGTAGGGCTATCGTGAATTAAAGCTTAGAATTACATGCTACTTGTTAAAGAAATTTCTATCATGTAACTTGGAGTGAGCAATGGAAACTGAACTGGCTCAGCCACTTTTCCTAGGTATCTAGTTCTTCAGCCATTAACTGAAATATGTACTCCATGGTTCATAGTCTCTTGTTCTGTCATTTTAAACCTTCATCCTCTTTCCGTGTTTTTTTTTGGGGTTTAAGCTTGGGAGGTGGTGATAGCAACACCCTCATCTTGCCAGCAAAGAGAAGGAACAAAAGGAAGGGCACCAATCAGGTGTGTGCAGAAGTTAAATTACTAGTTGTTTTATTTTCTGCTGTATTCAAATTAAATATTCCCTGAATCTGATTATCCAGGATTGTGAAAAACTCAATAAAAGAAAAGCAACAATGATTAGCAAATCCCAGCAAAGGAAGCTGAAGAAGTTGGAGGTGCGTGACTGTATTGATAGGTGAAAACTCAATGCATTTTTTGTTTCATTGTTCTCTTAACTTGACTTGGAATTGTTTGCTTTTCATTTCTCAAGGAGGAGAAGGAAAAATCCCTTTCCATATCCAAAAGCATTGAGGCCTTAGAGTACGGCTATCTTCCCTGCTCCCTCTTTTCTTGATAGGTGATTAATATTTTAGTCTGTTTCCTATCCAAGTGATGTTTGATGGGATTTTTGTATTTACATTACCAGGAAATATAAGCTTCCAGAGGGTGCACATTCTCTTTTGCAGTCATCAAAGAATATTGGCAAGGTTTGTATCCACGAAAGTGTTTACCAATATAATCAAAATTTTGTTGCATATCTTTCTTCTTAACAGGGTTTTTTTTTTCTTTTAATTTTTTTTTTGTAGGTTGAGTCTAAAAAGGAAAAACGTAGGAAGGCTGTACTATTCTCCAAAGCTGGCTTTGGTGTTCCCCTTACTGACCAACCGTTTAAGAAGATAGATAGTGAAAGTGAAAGTGAGCCTGAGTTAGAAAAAACTCAATCAAGGTCGGATCTTTGCAAGAATGATCAGGTGCAATCAAAGATAGTCCCAGCATCAATCCAAAAGAAAACATTTAGTTCTTTGGATGGCAGAGGACTTGGCGTGAATGGTGGAACTGCTGCTGACTCACCATATAAAAATGCTATTAGCAACAAACATGACACGTCTTTGCCCGAAGACATAAACATTTTGCCCACTTCAACTGTGAATGATGATATTCAAAGCATGAAGATGGTATGTTTCGTCTTCATCATATTGAGAATTCTTCTAAGTATCTTTTCTTTTTATGTTACTATTTTTTGAACCTATTACATGAAATCCCATTATTGGTTGATACTTTTAAAAAAGGAAATTTTGTTGCTCCTATGGCATGTATTCTATACGTTGTGATACTCCCTCCTGCAGCCTGCCCTTCAATAGAGAAAAGAAAAACAGGAACAAACAAATAGTTTTAGATTCTAAATTTCAGAATGGTTTTATAATACTTGTAAGATGTGCAATCCAAGATCACATTTGGATTTTTGATAGGTATCAAGGATAACGATGAGCACAATGTGATCAACATGCTATTCATGTTCCTGTTTCTTACAGTAGTCAGAAATGTGATATTACCAGTTTGTATATGTTCTGAGTGGCATTTATTTATTTATGACTGGTGTTACTGACTAACTGGAGACTGGGGGTGGATTTGGGACAGGACAAAGTTAAAGAAACACCAAATGTAAATTTCAGCAGGACGAGTAAATTATCAAATTCTCCTACACCGAGGTCTCTAATTGCCCCAACTATAGTGCATGTATCAAGGCCCGAGGAAGTTGAAAATGCAAGGAAGGATCTTCCAATAGTAATGATGGAGCAGGAGATAATGGAGGCTGTTAATGACCATTCCACTGTTATTATATGTGGAGAGACTGGGTGTGGTAAAACCACCCAAGTTCCACAGGTGGGTTTATTATCATATTATTGTTGTTATGTTTATATGTATTTTATATTCTTGATCCCTTTAAGCTCCTAATTCTGCATTTTGGTTGACATGTTGCAGTTTCTTTTTGAAGCCGGCTTTGGTTCAAGCTTCTCTTGTGTCCGAAGTGGTATAATTGGTGTTACTCAACCTCGTCGTGTTGCAGTCCTTGCGACTGCTAAGCGAGTGGCATATGAGCTTGGTCTACATTTAGGTAAAGAGGTCGGGTTTCAAGTTAGGCATGACAAAAGGATCGGTGAAAGTTGCTCCATCAAGTTCATGACAGATGGAATATTACTACGGGAACTTCAGGTTCTTTATGCAACCGATCTTGTTAATGCTATCATGATTTGAGCAACTGTGCATCAAATAATAAGTTTCTCTACTTGGGTTTCTATTAAGGTTGGGTTCTGTTTTCATATTGATGCATATATGGTTTGGATGATTGGACCAGTGATAAGAACCATTCAGTTTTTAGCTTCTCAGCTAAATCAGAAATTGTTTAGCCATTTGATTATCCTTGGCAACTTCTGATCTGAATTTTTTTTAGCAGGTATAATCCTTGAAGAATGACCTAAAATATAGATGGTTCCGATCATTGTAAAATATATCCTTGGGTAGCCCTAGGAAGGATATGTGCACTTTTCTTACAATAAGGACATCCTTAACATGGAAAAATTCAGTATATATATGTATGGGTTAGGATCCTGGGACAAACTATTTTACGCATAATTACGACATTTCTCTACAATTTGGGAAATGTTTTACATGAATGGTTTTGAAGGGAACCTACAAAATAGATGGTTTTATATAATGGGAACACATTGTGGGATGAGCCGAACAGCATGGTTCTCTTTTCTTAAAAAGAAAATCCCTTTTAAGTTTTGACTATTTGTATATATCTCAAGTCTTAGTAGATCTCTCTCTCTCTCTCTCTCATATTTTTCTCCTCACTCACATTCGTAGCTGGTTTCTCTCGTCTTATCCAAAAACGAGAAAAGGATAAAAATGCTTTGACAAGCTGCAGTATTAATTTGATATGCATATATAATAGGCAATGGGTACCCATTGGACTTAATGGACTGCTAGTGGGCGGTCAATAAGGAATCATATTGGAACTGCCTTGGATGTGTCTCAAGGCTTAGACGGGCAGTGTGTGGGCGGTGTCTGAGGTACCAACAGTGCTCATCCTATAAAATATCATATTAATATTGCAGCTTGTCGTTAGTGTCTTCATTTTTATCCTTTTTTTTGTTTTTGTTTTTGGGATAAGATGAGAGAAACCAGCTAGATTTTTGGATACTGTTCCTCTTTACTAAAAAGTACTTGTACTTGCACAATTTTAATTTTGCATCAAGGCACGCAATGGCCCGGTTTTATTCAGCCCTGAACTGAATTTCTATTGGTTTTGGTTTTCACTTTCTCTCAATTGTACAAGTATTGATCATTACTTCTTGAGATCTGTTTCCATTTTTTTTATTGGTAGTAATCTTTTATCATGTCACCGTTTTTATGAAATTTTATGAAGTTTAGTTAGATTTAGTTATCCTTGTCCTTGTACTTCAACCAAAGCTCTTTATTGTACAGAATGACTTTTTGCTGAAGCGATACTCTGTCATAATTCTTGACGAGGCTCATGAGCGGAGCTTGAACACTGACATTCTTATCGGAATGCTTTCACGTGTAATTCGTGCTCGCGAGGTGAAGCTTCATAATGTTGATCATGAAAAAATTTGTTAGTCAAGGTTTTTAAACCATTTGTCGTACTCATTTGCATGTGATGGCAGGAAAAATATGCAGAGCAGCAACGGGAGGTGCTTTCAGGAAGAACTATAAGTACTGGGCAACAGATTTTTCCATTGAAGCTTGTTCTGATGAGTGCCACCTTGCGAGTGGAAGACTTCATGTCTGGTAGAAAGCTGTTTCGCAATCCTCCGCCAGTTATAGAAGTTCCCACCAGACAATTTCCTGTAACCATTTACTTTTCAAGCAGAACCAAGGAAGAGGATTATATTGGGCAAGCATGTAAAAAAGTCTTGGCAATTCACAAGAGGCTGCCACGCGGGGGCATACTTGTCTTCGTCACTGGGCAGAAGGAAGTAGAGTATTTGTGTCGAAAGCTACGTAGAGTTTCAAAGGAACAGTTTAAAAAAACATCTGAAGGGGATATTAGGAGTGATGTCACTGAAGTTTCTGAAAGAAGTTCTACTGAGGAAATAGACATGAAGGAGATCAATGAAGCATTTGAGGTTCATGGAAATTCGGCTGACCATCAAACTGACAGATTTAGCTATAATGATGAAGATCAGTTTGATATAGATGACGATGAGTTGGATGATTCATATGATTCAGAAACAGAGAGTGAACTGGAAATTATTGGTGACTATGGTGACTCATTGATCCAAGCTAGCCCGGAAATTGATGGTGATGTTGAAAATGTTTTAGGAGAGGAAGGGGGCATTACTCAACTGAAGGCCGCTTTTGAAGCTTTAGATGCAAAAACTTCATTTAACTTCAACTCTGATGAGAAACAAACTATTTCAGTTACTCCAAACGCTTGCCCCAATCAATCCAATCCTAGCATGGGAAAAAAGAGTGGAGTTGAAGAGAATACTTCTCCAGGTACATTGCATGTTCTCCCTCTTTATGCCATGCTCCATGCGAAAGATCAGCTTCGTGTATTTGAAGAAGTCAGGGAAGGAGAACGGCTCATTGTTGTGGCCACCAATGTGGCTGAAACATCTTTAACTATACCTGGGATAAAGTACGTTGTCGATACTGGAAGAGAGAAAGTGAAGAGCTACAATTCCTCAAATGGCATGGAAACATATGAAGTACAGTGGATAAGTAAGGCATCAGCTGCTCAACGTGCAGGAAGAGCTGGAAGAACTGGGCCTGGATACTGTTACCGTTTGTATTCTTCTGCAGCATTTAGTAACATATTTCCTGACTTTTCTCCGGCTGAAATATCTAAAGTCCCTGTTGATGGTGTTGTACTTTACATGAAATCCATGAATATTGATAAGGTGGGTCCAAAATGTCTCCTGGCCAAACACTTTAAGCTATTAATATGCAATTATGCATTTTGAAGTTTTCTTTCAGTACCTATTGATTTTTTTATCTTAGTGCTTGTACATGTTTCATTCATCTTCTAATGTTCATGGTTTTGGATGGTTCTTACTAAGTTCTTGGGCAGCGTTGGCTTGTTTCACCTGAAAGTATGCTTTATTTTGTTACCATTATGTTATTTAGAGATCATGTTTCTTGTGTGCCATCTTTTACATCTGGACTGCTGTTATAGAATATGATCTTTTTTTTGTGTCCATCCCAGGTATCCAATTTTCCATTTCCAACTCCTCCAGAGGGTGCTGCCTTGGATGAAGCTGAGCGTTGCTTAAAGATCCTACAAGCACTTGACAGCAATGGAAGACTGACACCTTTAGGGAAGGCCATGGCTGATTTCCCCATGAGTCCTCGCCACTCTAGGATGCTCCTTACAGTTATTCAAATAATGAGTAAGGAGAAGAGTTACTCTAGGGCTAATTTAGTGCTAGCATACGCAGTTGCAGCAGCAGCTGCTTTGAGTTTGTCAAATCCTTTTGTCAGGCAGTTTGAAGATAGTCACACAAAAAGCCAAGACTTAGATGGGGACGGAAATTCCAGTGGCACTGTGAACATTGAAGTTATGGACAAGCAAGAGAAGTTGAGAAGGAAGAAACTAAAAGAAACTGTAAAAATGTTTCGTGAAAAATTTTCTAATCCCAGCAGTGATGCTCTGTCTGTAGCTTATGCTTTGCAGTGCTATGAACTTTCAGAGAGCCCAGTGGAATTCTGTAATGTCAATGCTCTACACCCAAAAACAATGGAGGAAATGTCCAAGCTGAGAAAGCAACTACTCCAACTTGTCTTTAACCAAAGTGGTGTTTCTGGTGGGGAGAAGGATTTTTCATGGATTTTTGGAAGTTTGAAAGATGTAGAAAATGTTTGGAGGGTTTCCCATGATAAGAACCCTCTATTATTGTATGAGGAAGAGCTCCTAGGCCAAGCTATCTGCGCTGGTTGGGCAGATAGGGTTGCCAAACGCATTAGAGGAAGTTCCGGGTTATCTTTAGGAGATAAAAAAGTTCATGCAGTTCGGTATCAAGCCTGCATGGTTAAAGAGATTGTGTTCCTCCACCGTTGGTCATCTGTTTCTAATTCAGCCCCTGAGTTTTTGGTATACAGCGAGTTGATACAGACAAGACGTCCGTACATGCATGGTGTTACTAGTGTGAAATCAGAATGGCTTGTTGAGTATGCTCGGTCTCTATGCACTTTCTCTGCACCCCCAACAGATACCAAACCTTACTATGAGCCTCTAACTGACCAAGTATTACATTATGTCATTCCAGCCTTTGGTCCTCATTTATGGGAGCTTCCATCACATAGTATTCCAATTAGTAATTATGCATTTCGAGTGGCAGTTTTTGCTTATGCTTTGCTTGAAGGCCAGGTTTTGCCATGTTTAAGATCTGTTCGTAAGTATATGGCATCCCCTCCTGCTAGTGTTTTAAGGCCAGAGGCAGCAGGTCAAAGACGGGTTGGGAGTCTTTTGGCTAAGCTGAATAGAAAAAAGATAGACAGCTGTGCTATGTTAAGAGAGGTCTGGAAGGAGAATCCCAAGGAATTGCATCCAGAAATCATGGACTGGTTTCAGGAGGGTTTCCACAATAATTTCAAAACTCTTTGGTCACGTATGCTTAGTGAAGTAATTTTAGAGCCCCAAGATCGATTCCCGAAGACATCAAAGAGAGTTAAAGTGAAAAAATAAATTGCTGGTATGGAAGTTTGGCCAGCATACTGACATATTATTGTTTCTCTATATAACATAATTATAATTCTGTGATTTAATGTGAAAAATAGCCAGAAGGAATGATCAGCCACTGTATCTGTATGGAAATGCATTGACCTCGACGTGCCCTCTGACTGAAGCTACTGCAGTTAGGTAATCCGCTCTAAATGTAGACCCTTTTTCAGTGAAATATAGGAAGGAAGGGGAAGGATGGCTGAGGGACAATGTACATGGAATGGTACTGAAAATGGAAATCAAAAGTTAAAACTAGAAACATTGTAGCTTTCATTTTGAAGTTTTTATTTCATAAATTCCCCTTCATCTCTCCCTTATTCCCTCCTTCCTCCCATACATTTACCCTCCATCTTTTAGCGGAAAAGAAAAACGCAAAAATTTAAGTGTTTCCAAACAGGCACTTATTTTTCATCTGTTTTTCCACAGGTTTCAGAGAGGATGATAATGAGAGATATTGGCCCCACAATTGGGAATCAGAACGACATGAGCACGATAAAGAGCATCCTCCAGGTCATCAATCCAAACTAAGTGATGAATTTCCAATTCATAAAATCTATATCTTGGTTAAGTTAGACCATGATTGAGTTAAGCCCACTGTAGTAGTTATCAAAGAACATTTTAGTTTGTTCGTTCCGGCATAACAGCTGATGCTTAATAACCTTCTTGTTTGGACTTTCCATTTCTTTCTTGAGCTGCTTGAAGAATTAGGTTATTTAGCGTAGATGTGCGGATGGTTTAGTGATACTGATTTTATTGGACAATTCATTGAGTTGGTGAAGAAGATGCAGAAGTAATTTAATGTTTTACATATTTTGTATCTAAGACATTTCAGCGTACCCAGAGGTTTTGACTCTGTCTATTCTAGGAGGTTTCATTTAATTTATTTAGCTTTTTAATATTTCAAAGCTACTTTTCCTCCTCAATCTCAAATAGTACTTCATTTACTAAACTTTTGTGTCCAATGGAAATTATCTTTGGCTTGGATCTTGTTGCCTCTCTTGACTAGAACGATACTATTCTGATATACAATTGGGTGTGAAGACAAGCTACTGTGTTGTGAGGTGCAAAGTTACAATAAAATAACAAATAAACATCTGTTCCACTTCCTTCTTACCACCCTTAACCCTTCGTCATCCCTCTTTTCTTGCATGTATTCCCTCTTATCTCGAATAAAAATAAAAACTAAAAACGAAAACCAGGGTTGAAATTCTGGATGAAACTGACGTGAAAAAGATATCTAAGACAGCATTCTACAAAAGGAAATTTGAAATGGACAGCAGCAAAGAATCTAAAGATGGATATAGCAAAGACAAATCGAAAGTTACTGCACTATAATTACTTTGATCTCATAATCGGAACATCATGCTTACTTAAATACATCCCAATGTATTTTGGAATTCTGAGTTACATTCCAATTCCAACCCAATTTTTCTTGAAATTTTTCGACTTCAGAAGTGGGATTTGATTTGGGCATGCCAAAGTTGAAAATTTTCAGATCGAAACTGCCCAAAAAACGGAATTTCTTTTTTGACTTGCACCCAACTCTGGCGACTCGGGTTATATATTAAAGTAAAACTATGTTCTGGATGGCAATAATTTAACAATGATAAATTTTGAGTTTTTCTATTTAAACCCTGCACTTTTCTTTGTTCACGTCAATACATAAATCATTAATCTCTAAGTTTTATTGTTGTGTAAAAAGACAAAAAAGTCATCCAACTTAATACTTAACCCTAGTACATCTATACACTACCCCACCACTCTTTATATTAAGTTTCAGAAAAACACAAACTCCTCTACACCCTATTGCTAGATTACTCATCTCTTTCAATCCAAGAAACCTACTACACTCTAATCTTTTCTTCACAAATCCTAAATGCGTTATGCAAAATAGTGGCTTGTGGGTCGTCAATTGAGGTATGTAATGTGAGAAGTTCCCCCACAAACCTAACTACATGAGTTAAACTATTATAGCATCATCAACAATCTCACTTTACTCTCCCACTTCCCCCCAAAGTTCCCTCAGAAGATCAACCCCATGAAAATCCACGATGAAGAAATGAACAAAACATTGTCCATGGCCTTAAAGTTGTAGATGACAGAGGAGCTTAAGATAACTATTAGAACTACCAATTCAGGGAAGCCTCTCTATCGAGCAATGTCAAATTAACATTGCATCATAAAGAATTAACAGTTGATAATGGTAAAACATTCAACACGCTTGGGAAGCATTTTCTGTTGAGGAAGATAACCGTCTTTGTCAACCAAATAAAAGTTGTGCATCCACATGTTGTTGGTCTGCAATTAAAGTTCTGAATTCAAGATTGGAAATCGCAATAAGCAAGCATTGGCAAGAGTAATTAAAAGCCAATGGAATGAAACTGACAACGCCATGGAAGAAAAGAAAATATTTACCTCAAGAAGTAAAAGTCCAATGACACCAAGAACAAGGCCTGCAGCTCCAAGGAAAGCAGTGTTCTCACCAAAGAACAAGGCCGCAAGTATAGCCACCATCAAAGGTTGTGAATCAATTATAACCTGGGGTGAGGGGTTGATGAGTTTTTTTTTTCCTGGGTGTGTATTAGGGGTAGTTAGGAAGATAGTAGAGTTTTCTTAGAAATTGTAAAAATTTTGAATTAGAAGTTGATGTGAACTTAGAATATGTGGTGACCAAAGAGAAGTGCGAAATTTAAATACAAAAACTCCAGATTTTTAGTTGACTTGTATTCATTTTCCAAACTTAATATGACCTTTGCCCTCTTCTCTGAGTTGAAGGCTACAGATTCTTCATTAACATCTCATATTTCCTAATTTTCACCTCTGATAGCACACTATTGTCAAGTTGAAAGTGTCTTTTCTCCCTCACCATCTGATCGAAGCAAAAGCTCACACAACCTAGTTAGAAATATTGATTTGATTTTATGGGAATTTGGAATTGGGCATAGCTAAAAGGGGTCTGAGGATTAGGACGAGATTACAGTACATGTTTCATTCACGTGGTATTTTAGCCGAGCATTTGGATGAAATTGTGAAGAAACTAATACCTGAGGCGAAATTGACAAATAAAGGGAGTTTCACTAAAACACCCAAAATGGGGCTGAAATTATAAAAAAACTCAAGCACTATTTAAACATATAAACACACCCAAAACCCATCATTACACACACTCAAAATCCATTTATAAACACACCCAAAAAATTGACTTTAGGGTTGATTTTGAGTGTATTTCTATGTTTAAATAGTAGTTGGGTTTTTTTATAAATACATGTCTAAGATTGGATTTATTTATAAATTTGTAAATAAATTTAATATGAAGGCTAAGTTGGCTGAAAAATTAATTTAGAGTGGTAATTTTGACATTTGAAATAGTTCAGGGGGCATTCCCCAGTACCCTTCTCGTAACTAGTATAAAACTTATAAACTGAAATATATTTTCTCTTCAAATTTATATATAAAAGATTTGGGAATTAAACAAAGCTCAACTTGCTGCCACTACCAAGTGCAAAACTAACCAATAATACACATTGCGATTCAGTAGTCTATTATTCGGAACTGCTTTACCGGTTCGGACACTACATTTGGTCACAATATTCAACTCATTTAGCTCGTCGCTTAAATGGGCATTGCAACAAAATTCATTTTCAGCAGCCAGACATCAAACAAAACAAACTAGCAGAAAGCACACTTCAAAACTGGTAATTGCATTAAAATGAAGAAGAGGCAAGTCTAAATGCCATAATTGAAGAAAATAAACTAACACCATCCACCAAACAATTGCAGCATGCATTAACAATTCATTACAAAAGTATTTTAATCACTACCATAAAAGATAATTTTTCCAATTCTCAACACCTAGCAACCATCTGACATGCTCAGGGTATTCCAGTTCACAGGTCTTGCACACTCAAACCTGCAGACATGAAAATAACATTTTTATCCCTTCAATCCGCCACAACAAATTCGACAAAAACCCAGTATAACATCAAATCAAATAAACCTAAACATTCAAAGTTGCCTAAATCACTTAACAACTAACTCAGTTACATGAAAAAAAGGCTCTCAAAAATAAATAATATTACTTGCATCCTAACAGGTGAAAGGAAAAATGGGTGACCTAAAAACATATCTACAGAACTATAATATGTGTATGAACATACTTTCACAACCCACGAAACTCCATTTGCACAATAAATTGTGGAAAAATTATAGAGGCTTCTGAAGAATCCAGTTGATATCTTGATGCCTAAATCACTATAAACAAAGCATACAAAGCTAATAACTTTTAGGACATACAATAGCATCATTACCTGCTTCCAAACAGATAATGGTGTTTTCATAACATTTTACCTGGGGGAAGAGACTGCTTCAACTTGTCAGCCTTCTCTGAGTCAAACACACAAAGTGTGTACAGGTACTTGGAGCAACGAACCTTGAACTTGACTGCATCTTTGCTTCTCTTGATTTTCACCGAGCGTGCATCTTTCCTTCTTGCAGTGAGAAGGAAATCCTTAATCTCATGGATTTGCTTAGGCTGTGGAGAAAACAACAAACATGAACTCTTAGCACCAAAGAGTAACAAGTAAAACAATAAAGGAATCCAATATCAGCAAACAAGATCATAACCATAGCAGCCAACATTAACAAATAAATGTAAAAGAAAAAAAAAACTGAATATTCCAAAACAATCAAACAGGCATCAAATTAGAAGTAATGAGATGGGCAATAAAATATGAATCAACTAAGATTGATAATATCATCACTGATGTACTGTAATCAGGAGATGATGGGCAATAAAATGAAATTCTATACAACATTTTTATTGAGGGTTCAAGACAATCTTGACATTGTGAATTTTGACTGTTTCTCTTACTAGCATAGAATCCAGAGTCTACAAAAAGGACTGGAAGCTAAGAACAGAGCCACTGAACCGAATCACAATACTATGAATTATCATTTTAAATGCAAACATGAATTATCGAAAAACATTCATTTATCTAAATATACATTTAAATATTATTCAAAGATATTCCACTTAACCTCGCCCATCATCCTTTGAACATTTCCTTCATTCCCTCTACCTAGACTCTGAATTTTCATTCACTTTGCAGTCAGAAAGATACTAAAGACTACTATTTTTTTAAAATAATTCTATATTGGATTATACTCCAACCAATCCATACCTAAAATGCACCTCATCAAAGGATTTTTTCAGAAATCCATGTATCTCCATTTATTCGAAAAACACAAGCAACTACGGCCATACTGAAATGGATTAAAACCAGAAAGTGCAAATAGCACATAATCTTCAGTCCAGGTCCAAAAACACCCAAACAAGAAAAATTGAAGGAAACCCATTTCACTACACGGATCGATTCACACATAAAAATACCAGAGCATACACTTAAACGTGTGTCTATACGTATACACACACATATATATATACATGTCAGTAAGTGCAAAGTTAAGTGTATATATCAGATGTGTGTATATGCATCCATGCATCTACATGTTTACAAACATGTTAATCAACACAATAAAGGGAGAAATGAAGATACCATTCTGACGGCGGAGAAGCTTCTCCTTCTTCTCCTGGTAAAGGCAGATCCACACGAACCAAGCCGCGTTATGTGTTCTGAGCTACATTTATACCTCAAGGTGCAAGAGGCTCCTTTAACCCTAGAAAAATTGGGTCGAATTACCCTTTGTAACCCTGCACAACCGGGTTCTGCAATGGGCTTTTCTGGTCGAGGAGTTTCGCGGGCCAACACATATTAAAGGCTTTTATTACTCTCTCCCACTGGCCCACCTTCAATTCTGATGATTTTTCCCATCGAGCTTGCATTTCTTTCAATACTACCGATATTTATCACAAAGAGTTCGTTTGGTACGGCGGATTATCATGGACTGAACTAAATACTGGGATTGTCTTGGATTGGCATGGCCTGGCATAAGCTGGATAAGACTTGTCCTGCGTTTGGTGTAATGTCAAACTAAGAAGCTGGATAACGAAAATAGTACTATTCTGTGTTTGGTGTATGCTTGGATTGTAACTAAATTTTTTTAATTTTTTTTAGGTGATATAATATTTTAATTAGAAATTATTTTTACTATAATTTCATAGCCAAAATTTAGAATTAAATTTTCCAAAACTTTGGGAACATGCCTATATTTTGAGAACATTTTCTAAATGTGAAAGCTCATGGGACGTTTGGTATCTTATTCAAATAGGGAACTCAAAAACTTTGATTTTTTTTTTAAAAAAAAAACAAGGAGTTCTTAAATCTATTTTTAAGATTCAAAAACTTGTTTGGTATGCAACTTGAAAACTGTTTTCAAATATTAAAAATTTGAGAACTTGTGGGTTGTTAGAAAAAAACTGAAAAAACTGATTTTTTTTATTTATTTATTAATAATTTGGGTGTTTTTAAGTTATTCTTAAGTTTGAGTTTTTAAAAATAGGGTTACCAAACATGTTTTCTTTGTTTTGGACTCAAATTCTGTTTTTGAGTTTCAAAAGTTAGATTCAAGTTGAATACCAAACAGACCCTCAACTTCCCTAACACAAATTACCAAACCGTCACTAGGTAATTGCAAACGTGACATGCAATTGCCATCATAGTTTACGAAAACCAACTATATGTTTGTCAATTGCCGAACCACTAGCCATATGACCTCTACACTTGGTTTTATGCTTCCTTTCTTCCTTGAAACATGGTGAGATAAGCTCCAAACCATCCCAACATCATAGCAAACCAATTTTCATAACATAAAGTTCTACTTAATTTATGGTAACTATCCAACACAAAGTTCACAAAATAAGATGATCAATGGTGCATATACAACACCAAGCTCACAAAACAAGAAAATCAATGTTGCGTATCCAACAAAGTTCACAAAATAACATTATCCATAGTGGATTTCCAGCACCATAATTACAAAAGAAAGTACACATATTAGTGTTCACAAACTAAGACAAGTTACCATGACCATATGTAGTTTGTGACACAATTGTCATCCATAACCAAGACACCATAGAAGCACCATCATCCTCTAGCATGGTCATTAAGCAATTTTTGAACAAACACTTCTTTGAATCATCATCTAATGACTATAACACTACCACAATTTGTGGTTTCCCCAAAATAAGAGTTAATGCATCAATTTGATCCATAGGAGAAAGATTCATGTCCTTGAGCATTTTGGCAATGTCACTACAATCTTCATTACCTTTCACTGTTGCCTCAGTTACCATTTGCATTCTTTTTCCATATTCTGCAAATAATTTTTCCAGTGCAAGTACTATCTTGTCGGTTCCATCACTTGAATTTTCAGTTCCTCTTTTCCTCTTTCTTTCACTATTTTCAGAATGATGGCCACCTTGGGACATGGGAAATTCATTCTCAGCTGCAATGTCACTTGGATTGACCTCATTGTGGCTTTGCTCCTCCATCATCTCCACTGGAACCTCGGATCCTTTTCCAGTAGTACAATCCTTTCCAAATATGTTAGCAAATTTGTCATAAATTGGAAAAGATTTGTTTATCCATCTCTTTGCTTCCTTACTGTGCTATGATTAAACAAGACATGTATTAGTTTACTTTCAACATGTTTCAATAATAAACAAAATAAAGCATATGCATCCATGAACTCAAAGAAAGTAGAAAATTGAAATTTGGTTGAACACACACATGCACATAAGTTTTCCAAGCATCATCACTATCAACTTCGATACATTTTTTGACATAATTCCATGCAAACCCACTAGTATTCGACATGTCATAAATTATGCTATATGTTTTTTTTTTTTCCATTTCTTCAACTTTGACTCAATATGCAAATTTGCCTTTATATTTGAATTTGGACATAAGACATCCAAAACTTCCTCCATTTGTACCAATGTGTCAGATTTGAAGCTACCCATATCACATCGATGACCTCTAGTAACAAAATCCTCAAGGATAGTTAACAATGCATCTTCTTCAAATGGAAGCCATTTACGCCTCGTTCCTTTCTTCACTGATGATTCAGAATTGTGAACAGTACCACTTTCCATTCCTATACAACCAATATTCCATGCTATGTTTATAAATAAAGCAAAATAAAAAAATATATTTTTCAATATAAAAAGGGATCAATACATAACTAATAAATATCATCATGAACACAAGATTCAGCTTTCATATTGCATATTACATAACACATTCATTGATTAGTTTTTCTAGAGAAAGACAAATAGAAAATCAATTCGACTTAAACAAATACAATGATAAAAAGTTCAATTTATAATTAACAAAAAATACAGATAGCAATAGCTCATACACAAACACAAGTAGTCTGCAAGACTCCAACACAAATGACAATGGTTTTTTTTAACTTGTGGTGCCTATTTGTTCTCCACTCATTATACTTTCGCAAGGCCATATCATTCTTCTTTGCAATCATTGGTCAAACAGTTCGATGGTGCCAAGTATATCACCTTCGACCATGTTTTCTCCATCTTCAAGTTCATTTATTTCATGTTCTACTGGATCTATGGACATCTCTCTCCTAATGAGATTATGTATAAGGCAACAAGCGGTGATTATTCAACATTGGGTCTTTATTGGATAGAAAGATGGACTCCTAAGTATGCCCCACCTAGCTTTTATCAAGCCAAAACAACACTCTATAACGTTCCTCGCCGATGCATGCTTCTAGGGGTGGTTGTGGTTCGATAACAGCGAATTTTTACTCAAACCGCAAACCGACTGACTATTTGCGATTTCGTGATTTTTGAAATCGCAAACCGACCGCGTTTTGCGATTTACCGCAATGCGGTCGGTTACCACAAATTAGCGGTTTAAAACCGCAAGTTCTCAAGCATTCACAAAAATATAAATTTACAACCTAAATAAATAAATACACAACCTCAATTTCTCAAGCATATATAAATTCACAATCTCCTCAACTTATCAAGCATTCACAACCTAAGAAAATTAAAGTTACAATTCCAAGCATTCCAATTAAAGTTAAACTTCTCAAGCATTCCAATTCCAAATCCTTTAAAGTTACAAACCAAAAGGAAAATGCAAAGAAAAATGAATTAAAGTTACAACCAAAAAGAAAAATCAAATTCAAAGTTAATTAAAGTTACAAACTAAAAGGAAAATGCAATGCACCAATGTTACAAACTAAAGTTACAAACTCAAGTGTTGGTGGTGAGTGGATTTGAAGAACCCCGTTGTGTTGTTTGAGCACCAATGTTATCTACAAATAAAACAACATAGTTTAGTACATTTTATTATAAGAAGAAGCATAAATAATATTAGCAAAACTAATTACTTACAAGTTGTCATATGTTCCATTTCCTTGTAGAATTCAACCTCATCATCTGTGTGGCTATACTTTGCGGTTTGCGGTAACCGCAAGTTTTGAAAATCAAATACCGTAACCGCAACCGCAAATGCGGTTCGGTTTACCGCAATTGCGGTTTCATTGCGGTAAATTATCGGTTGATTTTTGCGGTTTTTTGGTTTAAAATGCCACCCATACATGTTAAAATATTTCTCATGATGGGAAAGTGTATGTCCATCTCTCCATTCGAATAGGTGATACCTTGTTCCTCTACAGGGTGTAAGGAATCCTTCACCGTTTGTGTAACCACCATCTACAAGGTAATAATATCTTAATAACCAAAAGGAAAATTCCTATTAGTATGTGAATGTATACATACAAAATCAAATATGCCTTGTAAATTTAAAACTAACTAATGCCTTACCATTGGGAACCTTTAACCCATTGGGTCTAGATATGGCATCACAAAGCATCCTAGAGTCCGATGCGGAGCCCTCCTAACCCGGTAACACAAATATGAATCGCATATCTCTTGAACACACACCCAACACATTTGTTGTAATTTCACCTTTTCTTGTTTAAGTATCTTGGCTTGTCAATTTCGGCTACATGCACTTTAATATAAGTCCCATCTAATGCTCTCAAGCAATTCTAAATAATAGAACTTGTTACTTTCATTAAGTTGCACAAAAGCAAGAGAATCACTAGTTAGACATTAGGATCACACCTTAAACCTTCTCCACCCAGAATCCTCACAATTATCACGCATAGGATCCGGGACTTTTTAGTAGGATGTCTTGTAATCGCAAAACTCCTTGCAAGACGAAATTAAAATACCTACTAATGATCTCTCCTGATCGAAAAAATCTACTACCAATAGTGCAGTTCTTAACATGATGTGCAAGTACATGTAAGAACACACATACTTGCTCCTCCAAAGACACCAAACCATCATTTTTTACCCTTCCTTGGTGAAACAAATCGCATAATAGACCAGAAGCCCTTCTATCCATTCCAAGTTCATTGACACATTTTATATCACTATTTCCTATTATACTATCAAGATAACGCAAACGAGTCTCACGTCTAACCAATGAACGATTATTCAAAGAGCAACTTTCAATATGTCTCCTTCTCAATTTAAGCATCATCAATACAAGAATAGTGCAAGCACACATTGTCTCTAAATGCCACAACTCCAAACAATAAGATCAACAAAATCTTTCTTCTATCCATATCTAATAATTGTTATACAAACAAAACAATCTTGGTTTAGCTAGTTGTGATATTAAAATAAAATGTACATATAAAACATAAAAATAGAATCCAAGACATAACTCATAACATTCATATAATCCAATTAATATGCTCAGATAAATTTCATTAAAAAAAAAAAAACCTACACTAAACAATAACCCATAGCAAAGAACCTATAGAAAAATTGAAATAATTGCAGAAAAAATGCTTAGAAAAACTTTAAAAAGACAAATCACCCATTGCTAACAATAGAGGTTGTAAAGCCTAAAGACATGAGGCAAAAAAGAAATATGGCAAACCTTGTTTTGGTTATGAGTTATTAGCTATTTGGGTCCAAAAAGACACACCAAAGCTTTGACATATTTCTTTTCTTCATGCGTTCCTAATACCTCTTCCCCAATGCTCTCCCCTTCACTACAAAAGCAAAATAATGACCTCATTTCTACAACACATTAAAAACCCCAAAAAAAATTTCTAAAAACCTTGCATACGTTTGTTATTCCAAGTCTTCTTCTTCTTGTTGTTTTTTTTTAATAAAAAAAAAGATCTTCTATGTAAGAAGCATTCTTACTTTGTTCTCTAACCTATTTATTAAAAAAATTCAATTCTTCACGTAACCCAATCCTTGAACTAGTAGATCTAGCCATTATAATACGAATTACACAGCAACTTTTAATTATCTCACTCAAAAGAACAAAGAAAAGATCTCAAGAAGGAGCCAAAGAACAAAATATTCCAGAACAAAAAAAATGGCAGAAAACCTAAAAATAAAATAGGGAAAAATCTCAAAACATTTGTAGATTCATACCATAAACTACAGAGAAGAGAAAGTTTGAGTACAATATTCAATCAAGTTGAAAGAATATGAAGATTCAGAGATAGAGAGAGTGGTGACTTGTTGAGAAGCAGTGAAAACTGACTTCAGTTCGCTTGGGAAGCACAAGACGATAACATGAGATGAAAACACGCGAACACTCTAATTAGTGAGCGTACTACTAGTTCCCCGCCCCCCCCCCCCCCCCCCCCCCCCCCCCCTTTTTTTTTCTACATTGGCTTCGTTAAGAACCCCTAAGAAGGTGTTTTTGGTGAGCCCAGCATTAGTAGTCCCCATTTAACACTAGAAGTAGGTGAACCAAACTTGGGCCTAATTTTAATCTAATCTAGTCCTTGCCTGGGAGGTGTACCAAAAGAGCCCAAAATGTACTTAAAGTTTAGGTATGGTGACGTGCAGGTTCAGAGTTGGGTAGGACAATACTACCCCCATCCCCATTCTTCATCCCCGCTCCCCATCCTTTCACCCATCCCCACCTCTATCCTCGATAAGAATTTTTGAGAAATCAACATACCCACCCCCCTCTGGGGCTATCTCCTAAATCCGCATCGAATTGCCGATTTATTTACTTTTAAATAATAAAAAACTTATCATATATTATTATACTAATTTAACCTTAAATTATCATTTAACTCAACTACGGACAATTATCTCAACTTATTGGGCTGCGTTTAGGGATGGGGTATCAATACTATCCTCGGCCTATTTCCAACAAGTGATATCGAAAATTCAGGGATAGGCGTACCCGCCCCCGATTTTACCCTGACATCTCCCCCCATTAAGGTGAAGAACCCAATGGCGATTTTTGTCATTCCTAAACTTTGAATTTTGAAATCTAGAATTTGAGTAAATTTTACTTCCTTTCTTGTTGTATTGTTGTGTGAAATACATATTGTTCGTTATATGTATATGTTACAATCTTGGAATTGTGGTCATATAATATTATTTGGCAAAAAGTCACTTTTGGTCCATGTGGTTTGCCACTTTTACCATTTTGATCCATGTTGCTTCAATTTGGTTAATTTTGTCCATATGATTTCAATTTGAAGCAATTCAAGGATAATCCTTAATTTCTATCAAATTAGAGTAACTGGGGTTACTTATTAAGGGGCATTTTGGTCAAAGAAAAAAGGCTGGAAAAACAAGAAAGACAACAAAAGAAAGAAAGAAAAATGAGAAGAGAGAAGACTCAGCTACACCACCACTCCCACCATGCCCCCATCTCCCAAACCCAGTAAAACTCCATCACCTCGATCTTGACGTCATAACAGAACTTGGCTGCTATTTTGAAGGTCAACTAAACAAGTTCTTCAATGCAACATAGAAGAGAAATCTATTGAGCTTGTAAAGCAATTAAAGCCAAAATAGGCTGCATTACTCAATTGGGCTATCAATATGATGGTTGATGTTGTTGAGGAAGAACTCAACAAAATGAATGCAAGATATATCGCTATGGTTTTTGCTCCAAACATGACTCAGGTAATCTATAACAGCATAAAAAATATAAATTTTTTTTTGCCTAGTATTTATTGCAAAACGATAAAAAATTGATGGGTTAATCCCTTTTGTAATTCTTTCCTACCAAATGTATGATCCTCTTATGGTTTTGATGTCTTGCCGTGAGTTAATATACTAAATCAAGAAGATTTACTTCCTTGTTTCATATAGTTGACACATCCTTGTATAATTAGGAGATATTCTCCTATTAATTACTGTATCTATCTCTTTGTAAAGCACCCTTGTAAACTCTTATACCTCCTTATGGAGAAGAATATAATCAACCTAAAGTACTCCAACCATATTCATATTTTAGCATGGTATCAGAGCAATCGATCCTAGGGTGTCTCGAATCACTCAAATCATATCCTCAAATTCATACACAAACCCTAAATCAAATTCCTCAAATCCAAATCCTAAACTCTCAAATCAAATCCTCTTATCAAACTCCCTAAACACATACCTTTATCTTACAGGAAAATAGTTCCACTACAATAGGCGATGTCTCACTTCCGATCAATGGAGGATCTTCCACCTCAACTCCTCAAATCGTTACTATTCAAAGTGACAACTCCCCACTCCCTGTTGGCATCAACCTAACTGAGACCAATTATGCCTTATGGTCTCAAGTAATGGAGATGTGCATTGCTGCAAGCGAAAAATTGGGTTACCTAACTGATGACACTCCAAAGCCTCCTGAGCTATCATTCACCTACAACAAATAGTGTACCGAAAACTTTCGAGTCAAGGTGTGGCTAATCGACTCCATGTCCCCCAACTTGATGAGTCATTTCATTCGATTTAGTACTCCTAAAGAAATCTGGGCTGTCATCAAGAAGACCTATTATGATGATGGCTATGAAACTTATATTTTTTTATCTCAATGAACATGCGTTCACTATTAAACATAATGGGGGCACCCATTCATAAATACTACAGACAGTTGTAGGGCATCTTTCAAGAAATTGACCATCGGAGTCCCATTCGCATGCACTGCGTCGCCGATGTGACTAAGCATTAGACAGAACTGGATTGTCTTTGTATTCCCCCTTTTCTTACCGGTCTTGACTCTGATTTTGATCAAGTCTAGGGGGAAATCCTATGCAAAGATCCTAAATTAGACCTTGATCAAATGTTTGCTTATGTTCGTCATGAAGTTCAACAGAGAATGAGCATGACTGGTGCTCAAGAAGCTTTTGTCATGGTAACTCAATGTCAAAAGGGGTCCTAGACTTCTTAGAATAAGGCCTCAAGATATCGTTCAGAGAAGAAGTGCACCTACTGTGGAGGAGACAAACATACACATGCTAGTTGTTATGAACTGATTGGGTACCCTGATTGGTGGGACCACTCCAAAGCTCCCCACAGAAATACGAGCAAATCACTCAACACATCTTCTGAATCAAATCCTGTAAGTCTTGTTATTTTGGCTACACCGGCTCCAGCATCTGCCTCTATAGCCACAACAGGCACCAAATGTTATATTTTAAATACTTTATCCAAGAAAAACACATGGATAATTGACTTAGGAGCAACTGACCATATGACATGTGATCCTGGACAAATTGGCTCTCCTCAACCAGTGGTGTCTAATGCTAATGGTACCCCTTCCCCCGTGATTGGGGACGGTTCTCTCTCTCTCTCTCTCTCTCTCTCTCTCTCTCTCTAACTCCCTCAATTTGGATTCTATGTTGATTGTTCCATCATTGCACCATAATTTATTGTATGTTGCCCAAATTACTACGACTTTGGATTGCATTGTAACCTTTTGGCCAACTCATTGTGCTTTTTAGGACATTCTCAGTAGCAAGACAATTGGTTGTGGTATTAAGAGGGGCAAATTCTACTACCTGGACTTGGTGCTTGACAATGAAACCAGAATCAGTCAAGCTTTCAAGATTGGGGGAGCTAGTGTTGAGAAACAAACTGACAAAGTATGGTTATGGCATAGGCGTTTTGGACATGCTTCATTTGGATATTTACAGAAGTTATTTCCAGCCTTATTCACTAGTTTAGATATTTCAAGTTTTAGGTGTGACATTTGTGAGCTGGCCAAGAGCCATCGTGTTCCTTTTCTCTTAAGTTCAAATAAAAGTTTGGTTCAGTTTTCTCTTGTTCATTATCATGTTTGGGGACTTAATAAAATTGCCACTCTCGCTGAAGTTCGATAATTTGTCACATTTATAGATGATTGCACATGCATTACTTGGGTTCCCCTTCTCAAAACTAAAGGGGACGTCAGTTTAAAGTTTCAACAGTTCTATAAAATGGTAGAAACACAATTTTAGGCCCGAATCAAGGTTCTATGTTATGACAATGGCGGAGAATTTCTCAACCAAGATCTTAACAGGTTCTTACAAGATAATGGCATCATACATCAAAGCCCATGTCCATACACTCTCTTTGATGCCCCTCTCTTTGATGCCAATATGCCTCAGTCATTTTAGGAAGAGGTCGTCCTGTCTGCAGCTTACCTTATCAATCGGATTCCCTTTAGTATCTTGAATTTCCAAACACCACTTCAAACACTTCACCATTATATCCAAATACCCCCCAACCCTAACCTTGAACCACAAATTTTCGGCTGAGTCATATTTGTACATTTACATGATAACCAACAAAGCAAATTGGATCCCCGAACAGAAAAGTGTGTTTTCATTGGTTATGCTCCTCATTAGAAAGGCTACCAATGTTATCACCCTCAAAGTCAGAAGGTATATACCTCCATGGATGTTGTGTTATGGGAAAACAACATATTTTTTAGCAGCACATGAGGAGAATCTAGAATTAAATACTATGAAGATTCTAGGGTTTTTTCAGCAGAACGAGTTTCTGCCTCAGAGCGACCGGCTGCCTCTTACACACGACCGGTCGCCTCCCTTTATTCCTTCACGGGAGGAGCCTCTGTTTCAAAACTATCAGTCGACTCCATGCTGTCAAAATCAGGAGGAGGAAAGTGAACTATTTTATGAGATTTTGCCCGCTTTGGACCTGCCTTCAGCTCTAGTACCACACCAATCACCTGCTGAGGAAGTCATTTAGGCAACATCTCCCTCTGAAACTGATAACACTAATAAAATATACCATGATAATTTGATTTAGGAAACCATAAAGGATACAGATACCCCTCTATATCAGCTTCTAGAAAGGAAGAACTATGGTAAACCTTGAGTACAGTACGAAACATATCTTAAAGACAAAGGGAAATACCCATTAATAATTATAAATAATTTGGTATAAGTCCAATTTTTATGATAGAGTTTGGGTGCAATCCACACACGTATTGTTAGTAATCCAAGTCTTCAGAGTTTTGTGCCACAGGATTAGTTACATTTTTTTAATTTCTAACATTTATTTTTTAATTTATGTTGTGGTTCCAAATTTGCCCCTAAGATATAAATCAGGTAAGTAATGGCAAAAATCCTCAGACGGCAAGAATAGCAAATCACAAAAATCATGCTTCTTAATTGCCGAGGTTTTTTGGTTTCAATTTAGGGTTGACTATTATAAGTATGGAAGGAATTTGGCTTTGGGGTTTTTTTTACCTTTCGTCTTCGTCAATTGCAGTCGGTGGAATATTGCCGTCGTTTGGGGGTTTCTGACCCTACGTGTCCATCAATTATAGTGCCTGTGTTTTAAGTATGTTGTATATTTACCTAAGGTTTAGGTGGGAACAATTACGAATATGTAGATTACATGTTTCAAGAGTAGTGCCTACGTCTCCATCAATTTCATTCACAAACGATTACAAATACAGAAATTACTTGTAAGAGAGGTTCATATGTACAAATTTGTACCAATTGAATGAGCCATAATAGAGTTAGGGAAACATATTTCTTTTCGTTTTATAGCCTCCTTCTTGCAATATAGTTGATATATTACTGATTGAGATTGAGAGTTTTTTTTTTGTTTTTTTGTTTTTGTTTTCTAATTGAAATTACGAGTTTGCTTCATAAGTAATATATGACATAATTTCATTCACATAACGATTCTGTGAATGTCATCAATTGCATAAGAACGATTTTAACAAAATTCCATCCCCGTTTTATGGTTGTAAATAGGAATAATTTTTGCTATTTTTTGTTCTGGCTTAAATGGATGTTGTTTGTTGGCTTAAATGGATGTTGTTTGTTTTCTTAATTACATATCGTCGTTTGCAGGTTCTTTATGGCTAGGAAAGAGTATCGCTCCCTCGAATGCAGGTTAGACTTGTTAAAGTTTCATCGCGTAATGGAACGAATTAGAGAGAACGTGAGGGAGCCACATATTTAGCTAATGCAGAGAACACCTTTTTCGGGGTTGTTCAAATGTTATTTGAATGGTTTCATTATTGAAGATGCATGTAGGAAATCAGATAATGATATTGTTTCTATTTTGAAATGTTTTGACGAAGGAAAAAAGGCTTTCATTTTTGGGGAAAGAATTGAACGGATAACAGAAAATGATAGGTCTCTACTGTTTGGGTTGCCATCTTTAGGGGAAGAAATTAATTTTCAACACTATAAGAGAATAGTAGGTAGTGGTTTCATAGAAAGATGACTTGCTGATTACAAAGATGTGACCAAAAAGGTTTTGGAGGAACAAATATTGAGAGTGGTTAAGTTGCATGGTAGTGTGGGGAGAGTGATTTCGTGCGTCTGGTTTGTTTATATTTCTGTGTGGCACTATTCTTTTGTAATAGTGGAAACAACCTGATGAAAGATGATTGCGTATGTAGACACAATACCTAGTGAACTCTCTTTTGAATATGAACTCTGTGGAAAGTGTTTGTGGTTGCTTAGTTGGCTTGCTGGTAAGACAATTTTCCTTTCTTAAATGGCATGTCATCTTTTATTATAAGATAACAAATTGGTTCTTATTAATGTGTTTGGAATGCTCTCACTTGTGTGTTTTACTTTATTTATTTTTTACAATTTTGGGTCTATGAACGTACAAAGTTAATTCAACCCATAGAAGGAAGAGAACATTTCCCCCCTAAATTCGCGAAATGGAATTTGTTGGAGCTATATGCAAGAATGAAATTTGTTCCAATTCATATGTTACAGGTACAAGTATTTATTCCCCTTTTTTTTTTTGGTGCTAGTTATGTATTTATAAAACTAACTCATTACGTTTCATTTTGAATTACGTAGGAGATTAAGCAAAAAGAGAAAAGCAGTACGCCAACCAAAGGTACCCAAATTATGGAAATAATTACAAATAGTGGTGGGAAGTGAGACACCTATAATTTATATCGATGACTTTGATCCTATTAAGGCATTTCAGTTGCTACCTACTCAATTGATGGAATGCACCTAGGAAGGACCTTCAGATAATAAAGTGGACATCGACGATATGCAAAGAAAATTGTAAGAGGTCATTGCAATGTTGGATGTGGAATGTTCGAAGAACAAGGATAATTTTACAGAAAATGGAAGGTTGAATAAGGAATTTGCTAAGCTTCAAAAAGGAAAGGGAAAAGCTGATTCACTAGAACAATGCAGTATGATTGTGAGTATGAGGGCAAGGACAAGACAACCTTTGATTTGGCCGGAGTACGCATTAGCAGACAATAAGGGGAAAACAAATTGCAAAAAACTGAAAGTTGATCAAGGGTATACTTGTGCAGCCAAGCGAATAGGTGTCAGAAGATTGAGAGTTAGCAACTGTTTGTCGCTCCATGAAGGTGACATACTTTAGAAATATTTAGATGCTAACAACCCTATATAAGTTCTGCATGAAGTTATTAATTTTATTTAAGTCGTATTCTTTTAGGCTTGTTTCGTTGTTATTGATCCAACGTTTGTCAATCATATTTGTATTGCAATGTCTGTTGCTTTTCTGTCATTATAGGGATGCCTTCTGGCATAGCGTGCATTCTGCGGTGTATCGTAAAGATGTGCTACAACTCTTGAATGAGAAAGCAGTGAGTATCCAGGTAATTATGTCTTCACGTGTAAAATATGTATTTTTTGCTTCATAGGTAAAGTGAATAATTTGAGGATATGGAGTAACTTTAAACCATATATAAATATTCATTTTTTGTTATGATCATTGTAGGTAATGAATTCATTCTTAGAGATTCTAAATGGTGATCAAATGGCTATACTGAGGGGCCAATTGAAGTCATATTTCATGCCTACATTTGGTTGGGTATGTTCAATTTTCTAACTCATTTTCTTCTTTTTCCCATGTAATATTTGAAAGTAGTATTGGTAGCACAAGTATTTTACCTATGAGCAGATATATAACTATGTCCATTACCTATTAGCCTCGTTTATTTTATCCAAACATTGTTACTTTGCTAGTACTTGCATTGTTTTTTTAGTTTTTATTTTTCTGTTACTTTGCTGGTATCATATGCTAGATGGGAGGTATTTGCATTGTGCTTGTTGATTTTTGTAGCGTAGGTATGTTTTCTGTTTGTTCTATGAAATATAGACGCTTTGGGTCTTGTTTGCAGGCTATTAATTGATTATTATCTAATCTTCTTCATTTCCTAGGAACTTGTGAAATGGAGGGATGAAGTTGGAAAAGTTGTCGTGCATGTTGAGGTGGTTTTGAAGAATTTGCGGGACCATGACTTATTATTTTTTCCAATTATTCATGTCAAAGAGGAGCATTTTACCTTGTTAGTCTTGAACAAACAAAGTGGATGGTGGGACTACTACAATACTTTACAACCAAAAAATAGCACAACTGCTGACCTTTACTTGAATGATGAATTAAAATTAGTAAATACCTCTTACTAAATGCTCCTTCACTTATATACAATTACTACTTTATAACATAGTAACATTTCTCGCATTGTAGCATGTTAAGATTACCAACCACTTTCAGTTCATCGAAAGTAGTGTTCATACAATTTTGCAAAAGTATTGGAGAACATTTGAGTTTAGTCTTAACACAATAGTGCTACCTTACACAAGATGATGGGAACTGCTTACATGGTTGACGGAGAATTGTGTTGATTATCTTATGAGGTCAAATACAGAACGCCCACAACAAAATCCTTTCAGGTTTGTAAACAGTTTTTGGGAATTTTGTAGTGTTTACATTACAAAGATTGCTTTAACATTTTGTAGTGCTAACTCTTGGGTCTCTGTGATGTACATGAGCAAAACGCTATCTGAAGGAAAGGCATTGGAGAGCGTATTCCCTAATGGAGCAATGAAGAATAAGAGAGCACATGTGCTTGGGAAGTTCATAAATGATGAAGATGGATGTTGGGATGCGTATAGGATAAACTAGATTGCTTTGTATTTTCCATTTCTTATAGTGTTTCATTATGTTATACATTCACGAGTACTATATGTTTCTCGTGTTTGATCACTTTTAAATGATTTTCGTTTTACTCATTTATTAGAGAACATCTGAGAAGGCAATTTCAGTTGGTACACAAAACAGAAATATAGTTGGGCAGATAATAACATTTTGTTCCTATTCTTTAGGTTAAACATATAATTGCTATAGGTATTGCACGACCTGAAAATTAAGGTATACCTATAATATAGGTGTTATACTCTCATTCTCGATTTTCTGGTCCTGCAATACATGTACCACTAGGTCCTCCGTAAATGAAAAAATTTGGGTTTATCACCTATCGTATAGGTAACCTCCTGTCATATAGGTAATTGCCAACACTGTAACTATATCACAGGTATATGCCAAATATTTATGGGATGCCATAGGTACACTGTCAAACAAGGACACAACTTAAGAATTACTTTGGTATAAGTATTGAAGTTTCTTTATCTACTTTATCTAATGAATAGACATGAGAGGAAGACAACAAAATTTAGCACAACCCAAATTACAAGCTAAATGAGATATCAGCGACAAGAATTGTTGACCACACAACAGACATTTAAAATGGAACAATTTCATTCTCAACAGGCAATTTTCCATCATGAAAGCCCTTATTCACTTCAACACGCAACATACATTCAATAATGTTTCATTTGATTGTTGAGCAATAAAGAGATAAGGTACCTATAGCACCTGTACCTGTAAACACCTACATACCAAATAAGATCCGATGTAATTTCAAATTTTAAAATGAAACTTGTTCCAACAACATCCAATTAAGAAAGCAAACAAATATCGCCAAAACATAAAATAGGGATTAATGAGTTGAAAACAGACTTATATTTGAGAATTGCAAGTCCTCCGGTTGTGCTGATCACACCTTAACCACACCTACTGCATTTGTAGCATTTTTTTTCCTCCCCTATAGATTTAATCTTCTTGGTTCAAGGTCTACCATGTGATTTTCACTTTAAATTCTTCAAGTTCCTTTGGTGCCTCTTTCTCAATATCAGGAACAAGTGCAATTGGGATGACATAACAACTTCTGGAGTAATCTGCAGTAAAATAAGGTTCAATGTACTTGTATGGATCACCATCATCAACAAGGATGGCTGTAATAGCATAGGCACATGGGAAACCTTTAATCTGTCATTGATGACATGAACATGTGTGTTGTTGAAGATCAATAACAAAAGAATACTCAATCGGAACCTCAAACAAATTATCACTTGAACGGTTAACATCCTAATGTCTTCCAGTTTCTATAGACTTCTGCAACTGCTTTTCCACCTTCGGGCATGGATATGTAGTCCATTTTTCGGCTGTACGATGACCTAGCTGCATATTTGACCATTATTTTGATCCACAATCAATCAAGTAATTGATAAATATGTAACTCACGCTCAACCAAAATTCAAGAGTTAAAACACTCTACCAAATTTGAACACATCTCACCATATTTCTTACCTATATAAGAAATAAGATTATTACATTCTACACAAAGTATTTGCAAATTAACGTTTAAACACAAAATCATTAAACTGACATATAAGTACGGTGCTTACTTGGGAAAAAGGCATTTGACCAACTTTCTTTGGGTATAGTGTCCAGAAATTCCAAAATGGTATCACCACCATCTTTTTTCAATTTCATGCACACGCCGAGGGCAACCTTCATTTTGTTTATTCACATATTTTGCTGTCACACGCTTCAAATCATTTTTCACATATACGAACTTAAACTCCTTCTCAAATGCATATTTGCACAATTTGATCCTTAACTCAGTAACCCCCTTCATATTTTTGCCCAACTTCACTAATAAATGTTTTCCACTCATGAGACAAATAGAGTTTCGATTTGTTTGCAGCATACTTACCCGAACATTCATTCTCATCAATTGAGTTACTGTCTTCATTGTCTGATGAATCAATATCATCCTCTACACCTGTGCCAAACGATGAACCTCCACCACTAACAATATCTATATCCACTAATTTTTTGTTTTCATTGGATACAGATATGTGCAAAACACGAACATCCATGTCATCTTGCAATAAACATTATGAGTTGTTTCCAATTGTGTTCGTCAATTTCGCATAAATTCAACTCTTTAAATCAAGAGCAAATTTGACTGCATAAGTCCATGTACTTGGTATCCTTGAAAGTCAGTAGTGAATAAGGGGCTGTTTGGTAGCGTATTTAGAGGCCCGTTTTCATTTTCTGAGCCCAAATATGGATAAAAAATGTGTTTAGTGGATTGTTGACAAAAACGTAGAAAATAAGTTGGGAGAACGAATTCACGCGTAAAGCGTAAAACGTGAAAACGCCAAAATGACATTTTCTCTATTCTCAACTCAAAATTAGAGAATGGAGAAAACACAGAGAAAATAGAAACACGCTTCGTCTATGTCGCCCTTCATCTTCGTCTATTAAGCAAAACAATTAATGAGCCATAGTTACAAATTTCCAACAAAATGATTCACCAATTAACTAGTGAGCCAATATGGATTACTGACACCATTCACACGGATAGAATTTTGTTAAAACGACATTTGACCAATTACCTATACGACAGGGTTTAGTTGAGGCAAACCCAGTTATTATCTCTATCTATTAGCCAAAACCCCAACACCTACGAATTAGTTATGATCTTTGTCTATTAGCCACCAATACCTACACACGAATTATGATCTCTGTCTATTAGCCAAAACCCTAATTACCTGTACGACAAGAACTAAGATGTCTGAGATTTTGGAAAACCCAGTTATGTTCTCTAATCTAACTTGAAGATATAGAAAAACAAGAACTAAGACGTCTAAGAATTTTGAAACCTTATGGCTGCGTCTCAATTTTCTACAATGAAAGAGCATGACTATTTGGGATCAACCGTGATTTTGGCGATCTATCATTCTCCCTCCTTCAGTTTTCATGCATACATAATGTCAGGAGTTGTAAATACATAAAAATTGGTGGACATAGTATTTGCTTAAGTGGCTACACGACTAGGCTTGAGGACTGGAATTAATAGGTAACAACTAGTGTCCTGCAATCAAACTATATTTATGAAATTGGACCCATATCTCAAAGCCCCTAATAATTATATCTCTAAGCAAATTATCAGAGTCACAAGTACACTTTGTGAAGCAGTTGGCTAATATATATGTCCCAAATAGTGTGTATAAAGCACTAGAAGACTCAAAATGGAAAGAAGTCATGAATGAAGAAATGAGAGCCCTCCAGAAGAATGCCACATGGGAGCTTGTATCTTTACCTCACAGAAAGAAGACAATGGGATGCATGTGGATCTATACTATAAAACTTAAAGCAGATGGATCCATTGAAAGAAATAAAGCTAGATTGGTGGTGAAGGGGTATACACAATGGTATGGGATGGACTACCATGAGACCTTTGCCCCAGTAGTCAAGATCAACATTATAAGAGTCTTACGGTCCCTAGCAGCAAATCTAGATTGGCCACTACATCAATTCAATGTTAAAAATGCATTCTTACATGGAGACTTGGAAGAAGAGGTATACAGAGATTTACCACCAGGATGTAATTTAGCTCATGACAAGAAGAATCAAGTTTGCAAACTCAAAAAGTCATTATATGGGTTAAAACAATCTCCTAAGGCATGGTTTGAAAACTTTACTAAGTCCATGAAGAATTTTGGATACACTCAAAGTAATTCAGACCATACCCTCTTCTTGAACCATGATGGAGGATAAATGTAACGACCCAAACCTAAAATTAATAGTTAATTATTAATTTATTGGAGGAAAAGACAAAAATGCCCTTAGGATATTTTATTGAGAAAAGTTGACTCTTTGACCGGGAAAGAATTTAGGAATTCCAGTTATATCGTTGCGTAGACCGCAGCAAGACGAGTCCGTAGGCACGTATTGGGCTCGAATCGGAGTTATAACGAAGAAAATACGGTCAAAATTACGTTCAGGGACAAAATGGTAATTTTGGGAAATCAAAATTTTAAAACCCCAATTCTCTCTCTTCCCCCTCAGCCTCTCCCTCTCTCCCCCGACGAGTTCCCTCCAGCCGGATCGTCCAGCCTCCATAGCCACCTCCTCCGGCCACGGCAAGCCACGGGACTAGACCCAAAAGACTCGGCCAGGTCCCGCCGTCACAACCCAGGCCATCCTAGCCGCCGGACAGCAGCCCAGCCACCGGAAAAAGCCCGGGAACAGCTGATTTGCAAGAGAATTTTCGAGCCTCCGTTCTCCGTCGTCCGGCCGCCATTTTTGGCGATCCAGGTATGGAAACTCATCTATTTCTCGAGCCCTAGCTGCTGGATGAGTAGGATTTGAGAAATTTCTAGCGTGAGAGGGTTAATTTCGAACCTAGGGTTCGGCCGGTTTTGAGGTCACGGTTTCGGCCACTTTCGGTCACTTTTTGGGTTAGGTCCAAGAACAAAAGTGGCTCCATATAGGGTGTTATACCTAGGGTAGGAGTCTCGAGCCACGGTTTGGAGTTTTTCCGGCGAAGCGTTATCGCTTTGGCCACCCACACACTGCCGGCGCGTGGGCAGCAGGGTAGGGACCATTTTCAGTACTAGACTAATCTCCTGGTCCTCACGATCACGTAGGATTTCGCGGATCTTAATTCGGATACCGTTTGAACCCCGAACGGATCTCGCTTAGTGTGTTATTTTCGGGTTCAATAGGTTCAGACCGTTGGATCGGACCCGAATTCAGATATATTAATTTAGACAGTTCCAGGATCGTATAGTATTCGACGGATCGTAAAACGGAGTCCCGGATACTCCAGAAATGTCAGCCCTAGAGTATGTTTACGAATAACTAAACCAGTTACAGAATAACGAAACAGTTGCAGGTCAGGAACAGAGGAAAGAACTACGTGTGGCTTGATCCCTCAGTAAGGGTACGTAGGCTGCCTACAGTTACCAGGCGCAGCCACGAGGTAGGGCCCCAGAGCTTGTGTTTTTGTTTTAGGGGCATTTTGGTCATTTTTGACCCAGAGTCACCTGGTGTCAGTTTAAACAGGATTCGACCTGGATTCCAAAGTGGAATTTGGGTCGGGTCGTCTCAATAAATCACTGCATTAATTATTTATGTGGATAACGTGATTGTAACTGGAAACAACGCATGAGAGCAACATAAGCTACAAAAGTATTTGTCTCAGGAATTTGAGATGAAGGATTTAGGTGCTCTGAAATACTTCCTTGGAATTGAAATAGCAAGGTCAAACATTGGTATTTTTATGTCTCAAAGGAAGTATGTGATGGATCTACTCACTGAAACAAGAATGCTTGGATGTCAGCCTGCTGACACACCTATTGAAATGAATCACAAGTTATGTGAAGACACGAACGGTTTGCCAAACCAATAAGGAACAATACCAGCGACTTGTTGGAAGATTGATATATTTGGCACACATAAGACCAAATATTGCATGTACTGTGAGTGTGGTTAGTCAGTTTATGCATTCACATAGTGTTTCTCATAGGAATGCAGTTGATCGGATCTTAAGATATTGAAAGTTAGCCCTAGGAAAAGGGTTAATATTCTCAAAGCATGGAAATCTTAAAGTTGTTGGATATACAGATGTTGATTGGGCTGGTTCCATTACAGATAAACGCTCTACATTGAGTTACTTTACATTCGTTGGAGGTAACCTAGTCATTTGGCCGAGTAAAAAATAAAATGTGGTTGCTTGGTCTAGTGCAGAAGTAGTGTATCAAGGTATGGCTCAAGGAGTTTGTGAATTATTGTGGATCAGAGGACTCTTGACCAAATTGGGTTTTAAACTAGAGAAGCCAATGAAGTTACATTGTGATAACAAGTCAGTGATCGATATTGCCCATAATCCAGTTCAACATGATCGAACTAAACATGTTGAGGTGGATAGACATCTCATCAAAGAAAAAATTGAGAACAATATCATTAAGAGATATTCTCCTAATTAATTACTGTATCTATTTCCTTATAAAGCACCATTGTAAAATCCTATATGTACCTCCTTATGGAGAAGAATACAATTAACATAAAGTATTCAAACTGTCACATCCCGGATCGGCTCCGCCGTAGCATGATATTGTCTAATTTGAGCCCTCACCCTCACGGTTTTGTTTCTGGGAACTCACGAGCAACTTCCTAGTGGGTCACCCATCCTGGGATTGTTCCAGCCCAAACTCGCTTAACTTCGAAGTTCCCATGGAATCTGAAACCAGTGAGGTCCCAAAAGGCCTCGTGCTAGATGGAGGTGGGCATGTACATATAAGGCACATCACCCCCTCTCCGTTGGTCGATGTGGGATGTTATAATCTACCCCCTTAGGGGCCCGACGTCTTCGTCGGCACACTCGCACCACACGGCAGAGTGACTCTGATATCATTCTGTCACATCTCGGATCGGCTTCGCCGTAGCACGATATTGTCCACTTTGGGCCCCCGCCCTCACAATTTTATTTCTGGGAACTCACGAACAACTTTCCAGTGGATCACTCATCCTGGGATTGCTCTAACCCAAACTAACTTAACTTTGGAATTCCCATGGAATCCGAAGCCATTGAGCTTCCAGAAGGCCTTGTGCTAGATGAAGGTGGGCATGTATATATAAGGCACATCACCCCCTCTCTGTTGGTCGATGTGGGATGTTACACAAACCATATTCATATGTTAGCATGATGCATGCGGTTGAAGTAATGAATTTGCTTAAGACTGTATTGAGAAAGAAAGATTACTGAAAGAGGAGAGATTGGAATCCAAAAAAGAAAGAAAAAGAGAACAAAGAGAAATGGCGGTGGTGGAGTTGTATTGAGTTGTGATATCCTCCACCTCTAGGCCCACGACCTCCTCCGCTGCAAGTACTTCATTGCCCTCTTATCTAATCAATGGCTGGTGAGGTTTTGGTCCATGTGGCTTTAAGACCCACATCCACCATAACTAGTCACAACCTCTTCAATCAACCCGAAAGGCAGGGAAGTATCAATCTCCTCCCTCAAGCACCCCCTTCTTATCCCAGCGGACTAAGGGACATGGAAGCTCACCCTCCTTTTCTCTGTCTTTAAAACTTATTCTTAAAATGAATGAATTTTTTAATAATTTGTTGACCGAATTGTCCCTTAACAAATAACATAAGTTAAAAAGATTTGATAGAAATTGAGGATTGTCCTTGAATTGCTTCAAATTGAAACCATATGGACAAAATTGACCAAATTGATACGACATGGATGAAAGTGGTAAAAATGGCAAACTATAGGGACCAAAAATGATTTTTTGCCATATTATTTCAAAGTGTTTTTAGAAAAAAAAAAATCATATGAATAATACACTTCTTGTAAAAGCGTTGTTGTAACCTCATATATTTTCTCCACAAGAAGGAAAATACATATCATAATATTATAATATTTGCTTGATCCTACTTATACTCTAACAACCTAAATCTTACGTAACAGGTGTTGCCTCCACCACCATGGGAGACAAGAACATGACTTCTATCCCCCAAGACACCTACAACAAACTTCATTAGTCTTACTTCCGTTGTGAACATACAACATGAGTCATATCATGACATGTGAACAATATAAACTTGTTAGATCATACTGTAGAGGAATTCTAATTGACTTCACCGTGATTTCCATGGGTAGAATGGCATCGTGCTCATATGTTAAAGCATAAGGTGTTGTCTCAGTGGTAAATCTTTTTGAAGTTCTATATGCCCATAAAGTTTATGACAATTTTTCATGTCATTCTCTCGGGTTGTTCTAGCATTTTCCTTATGATATTGATCAAAATTTTGTTGCTAGATACTACCTGGCCATTAGCTTGAGCATAATTGGGTATGCAGGGGTGTGATAGCGCTGTGGTTTGGGATTGTTGGATTGACCAATTATCCCACCTTTCCCCTTCTAAGATAAGAATTCGTTTGTGATAATAGGTTGGGTGTAAAGCTTCATGGGGATGTGATTCAATGTCTTTGTTTGGGGTTGGGGCCAACTTGGGTGGCTGTGATGGAGGTTGGGTTATAGGGAGGTGGTGACTGGCTAGGGTTGGGGGCAAATGGGTTGAGAGGTGAAGGGGTGAGAGAGTATTTTAATTTTAAAATTTTCCTTTTAAAAATATTTTTTATATAAATATTGTTTATTTAAAAGCAACTAATTTTTTAAAATAATTTATGGACCAAAATGCTCTTCAATAAGTAACTAAATTATCACATGAACCTTAATGATTAAAAAAAAAATCACAATGACCAAAAGTGACTAAATTTCTTTATGCGACAAAATTATTACGCAAGTCGCATATTTAAAATAAAATGGACTTTTGACTGAAGCATAAAACACCTCCTACATCACGACAATTGAAATTACCAGAAAAGGGAAAGTGAAACGTTCTCTCCCACCGAATAAATAAGCCAAGGGATATCTGTTGGAGTGTTCATGGCAGACCCAAAAAGGCCAAAACAAAAAAAAAACACCTTCATATTTGTCTTCTTGCCATTGTGCCACTTGGTTATTTTCTGGGGCCCCCAATCAATGTGTAACTAAAAAGTGAATTTCATATACACATTGATTTTATTATATATATATTACATATGCATACAAGGATCAAGCCTCACCCACATCTAGCCAATCAAAGTTCTCACTTCTATTGCTCCTCATCACCTCTCCAATTCCCTCTTCACTCATTTCTTATCTGTCATATATCAAACTCAAAACTAACCAACACAACACTCTCCATATCTCTAAGCCCATCTCCTCCCTTCCCCTTTGGCCCTCCTAACTTCTCCTACTTCTCCTCTTCTTCCTCCTTTACCACCACCACATACACAACTCTCTCTCTCTCTCTCTCTCTCTCTCTATGGCAACCAATTCTTTCCAATCCGTATACCACAATCACCACTCACTCCTCAACCACCACCACCACAACCACCACATAGAGATTGCTCCTTCCACCCTCTCCTCCACTCTCTTCCTCAAACCCACCACCACAAACACCCCAAACACCATAAGCACTTCTTCTCTCTCCTCCACCAAAACCTTCTCAATCTCACCCACCACTTCACTCTCCACACCCTCCTCCACCCAAGCCATCTCCTTTGACCTCCTACAGCAGCACCTCTCCACCCAAAACTTCCGTGAAGCGGACGAAGAAACCCGCCGCCTCCTCATCGTCCTGGCCGGAGAACAAGCCCAGAAGCGAGGCTACGTCTTCTTCTCCGAGGCCCAGTTCATCTCAGAAGCCGACCTCAAGGCCATTGACGACCTCTGGAGGCAGCACAGCAACAACAAATTTGGGTACAGCGTCCAGAGAAAAATATATGGCAAAGTGAGCAATGACTTCACCAAATTCTTCATTAAGGTTGGGTGGATGAAGAAGCTGGACACAGAAGTTGAGCAATACAACTACAGAGCCTTCCCCAATGAGTTCATCTGGGAGCTCAACGAGGACACACCAGAAGGCCATCTGCCATTGACGAATGCTTTGAGAGGAACCCAGCTGCTCAAAAGCATTTTAGAGCATCCAGCTTTCAAGCCCACAGAGGAAGAGCTGCTTCAGGCCAAGGCTGCAGGTGAAGACATGGGCAATGGAGTTACAGGGTTGAAAGGGTTCATGGATGGCTCCAAAAGCAAAAGAGTGCTCAAATCAGACTATAGCTTTTGAATTTGAAATATGATCAATTTGAATGTTCTGGAACTTACCCAGTATCAATATTTGCACAGGAAATTAAAATGACATTTGGGGTTTTTGTAACAATTAATTAATGTGCTTGGTTGATGATTGCTTCTACATTTTTTTTTATTTCTTAACATTTGTGTGTGAAATGTGAATTTGCTATTTTCAGCTAATCATAGACTGTGACTGTGGAAAATCAAATACGGATAAATCAAGCATTAATAGCATATCGTGATTGACCGGAAATAGCAAAACAGTAGTTTCACACAAATGTTTCTCCTAGAAAAGGCATGATTTAAGTGAAAATATTATTGTTTATATAAAATATGAATGAGCAGCAGATGCAGAGCAGAAGATTATGTGAAATGTGCCCAATGGAAAGCAAACTGCAAATGTGTAGAACTTTACAGAGCGTTTCATTTTGGCGTGTCGAAACGATCGAGAAGACACATCAAAATCAGACCCTGCCCTTCTCTGTCTTACTGGTTGTCGTTTTGTGATATTTTTATATTGGCCTTGTAAATGGGAAGCTGGGATGGGAAAATGCTGCTTTTGCTTTTCATTACATTCATTCATAGAAATTATTAGGGTTAACCATTTTATTATTCTCTAAATTTAGACCCGATATATATTTGAGTCTCTCAATTTTCAAAATCGTTTTCGTGTTTTTTAACTTTACTTTCGTTAGGACAAATAGTCATGACATCAATTTTGTTAACTTTTTCTGTTAATATAAAAATCATATCTTTAAAATAACAATAAAAGAAATTCAAATAAAAAACCAACAAAAAAAAAATAAAAGTTTGGGGGGAGTAGAAATTGGGATAGAGAGGGAGAGAGAGTTTAATTTTAATTTTTTATTCATATTTTAATCCATTTTGATACAAAATACCATTTTGCCCCTGTATTTAATAGAGAAGTTAACAAAATTGACGGCATAACTATTTTTCCTAACGAAACTGAAGTTGAAGGACCACGAGAACGATTTTGAAAATTGAGGGATTCAAATGCAAATCAAGTCTTAAGTTCAGGGAGTAATAAAATAATTAACACAAATTATTAAAAAAAATTTAATGAGAAATTTTAGGGGGAGATTGGGTACTCTCACCACCAGCGCCAAGGCATACCTATAACCTCGAGCTGGAAGGACTTACGCGTGACACTCAACTGCCACTTATATGAATTTATGTAAGAAATTATAGATTGTGCACCAATGAGGATTGCTAACAACGGGACTCAAATACTGATAGAACTAAACACAATACAAAGACTTTATCAACTGAACTAACCCCCGGTTGGTGTGTGGCATATAAATTAATTACAAAGAAGGAGCATTACAATTTACACGAGACTTGAACATTATAAGGAAGGAGAAGTACATATTATCGACCGACCGTCCACCAAATTGGGTGGGTCTGAATTAATTTACAAAATCACAGACATATGGCATTGGTGTCACACTATCTACACATGGATTTTGCTTTATTTGTATCAACCCGTGCTCAGAACGCACGCCATTAGATTTTTCTTTATTTATAATTGCTTTTTATTTTATCTTATATGTACGAACTTTTGTTGGAAATGAACTCTTATTTCTCTTTTATTTCTTTAAATATTTTTATTCTAATATAGACTATTATTTTATGTATTCGTCCATTTATAATGAAGTAGTGGTATTGTGAAATTCTTTCTTTCTTTTTTAGTAAAAGAATAATCTAAAGATGAGGCTTTCTTACACGGACTAATTAAGGTGTTATATATATATATATATATATATATATATTCTTTAAATGACAACAACTCAGGGTTATTTGAAAATTTAATCATAAAGGCTTTTTGTTTGGAACTCCTGTGGCACCTTGACTCTGTGTGTGTGAGAAAATTCTCCTCCCCTTTCTAAATATGGCAAATAAAACAAAATAAAAAACAGAGGCCTTTTGTTTTATATACAAAAAATTATATATCAAAATTACCCTTCAACAATGACAAATCAATATTAAGATGCCTTTTTAAAAAAATCAAAATTAAGATATCCTACACAATAAAATTAGGGATAATTACACGAACGACTCATGAGGTTTAACGAATTTTAACAAAATCTCTCCCCACTTTTAAAACCCATAAAAAAAAAAACCCAACATATACACCCCTGACGTAACCCCTTTAGAAGAAAATTTAGGTCATAGAATATAACGTTGGGAGTTTCATTAATACACTCAAAATAGGAGCTGAAATTATAAATAAATAAAAACCAACATAAAAAACACTTTAGAAACACACCCAAAACCAATTTATTAAACACACTCAAAACCCATTTATAAACACACCCAAAAAATATACAATTGTTGATTTTGGGTGTGTTTCTATGTTTTAAATAGTGTTGGGTTTTTTTATAAATTCATGTCTAGAATTGGGTTTATTTATAAATTTATATATAACGTAATGTAGGGAAAAATCTCATGGCATGCGTTGTGAGCACGATATAAATAAAGCAAAATCTGTGTATGATGTTGTGACACCAATGCCATATGTCTGTCCTTTTGTAAATTAATTTAAAATATTATATGCATGTAGTTCCAATTATACTCCAAAGGGGTACACACACTTGGGCTTAATTATTTTTTTTCCTTGGTGAACTTAATAACTAAATGTACGCTTTCAGTCAACTAATTTAGCAAAAAATTGTTAACCAATTCAGATTAAAAATGTCTAAACCATTAGAAACTACAATCAAACGTAAATTACAAGACCAATAATACAATTTAGCCACATTTTTTTTAATATCAAATATCCCTCCAAATCTCGTCAAATCCGAAGAGCCTAGTACCTTGATGTGTTTACCCTTTAACAAACTAATATTATACATTTTGACCCAAAAAAATATATATTATACACTGCATGCTAAACAAATATGATCCGTGACGAACACCTAGGAGGCATAGAACACAATGGCGATGCCCCTCAATTCTTTGTGGCCATTACAGCAGAGCCACCGCTAGCTTGCGCTCAAATCAAATACCTTACAATGAGCTAATCTTGCCATTGTAAAACTTGGGGCAAAATGGATTTTGATTTTCCAACTTGGACAAACCAGGCCAAGTGGAATTAGAAATGAAACTTGCATACAAGGTACATAATCCCCACAATTCATGCCTGTGATGGGAAATCCTGCATGTAAAGGAGATAATAAGGCTAAATTCATAATTTGCTTGTTCTTCATTTTCTTTGAAACAAAGGATATATTTCTTTGAAGTCAAGAAATTTAGTTGGGAGCAAATTTAAATCAAAGATTAGGAACAGTGAAAGGGATGGAAGAAGTGGTACAACTTGCCCCACCAACCCAAAATAATAAAGAAAAAGAAATATATATGAGGTGGAGAGACAAATATGATCAAGAAAAAGAATTATTGATAATGTTCTGTAATGTAAAACAATTGCATATTACATTCTGCCGTTGGGTGCCATTTATCAAAAGCTAATGCAAAAGTAAACTAACTGGTAAAAGCAGCTAACAAGAGGTTCTTTTCCTCATTGCATCATGAAAGATTGTGATATCTGAACTGTTCAAACTTCGAATAATTCTATGTATTGTTACAAAAAATTTCATTTATAAAAATAAAATAATAATAAAAAGCTTCACAGTATTACATTAGTTCTGACAATCGCATGGGCTTTATAGGTGCTTCAAACCCTTCTGAACTCTCTCTATATCTGTTACTAAATTATTTATTACAAGTCATGCAAGGTCTTTTCTAATCCCTCAACAGATTTAATTTTCAAATAATACATGTATCGAAAGAAATTGAACTTACCAGATACTGCACTATGCACAAGGGCACAGTCTCCTGGTATGCTGATGTGAACCATAACAAGAAAGCATTGATTGTGTTTGAGTAAACAAGCATGCTCCAGGATTCTAAAAGTAATAAGCGATATTAATGCTCCATTGAGTGTCATATACTTCGAGCAAAAGAAAAAATGTCACAATTTTTTTTTTACTTTTTTCTGGCTTCCTAGAGAAAAAACATGCTAAACACAAATTCTTCCAATAAGATGTTTCTGGTTCCAATTGTTTCCTTTTAGCAAAACAGTAAGAACAATGATTGCATCTGAGCTATATGATGTTTAGATCATGGTTTTAAAATTTCTACACTAAATCTTCATAATATTTTGCAAAATTGGCAAGCGTGGCACTACAAAAAAAAACAAAACAAAACAAAAACAAAGAAACAAATCCATCGAAGCCAGAGAAGTACTGATTTATTATCAAGGAGGTATGTAGCACAGAGGAATAGAGAGCCTAGCCTATCATATTCTTTAACTTTAAAGTAGTTAGTGTGCCACCAGAAGGAAAGAGATCACTCAAGTGCTGAATCATCATAGGACAGGCACATCTTACATGGGCAATTTCATAGTTAAATTAACTGCCAAAGTATGAGCTATCTCAGACTCATAAGATATGAGAAAAAGTACATTGCTCTATCAGCAATCTACAAAGAATACACTGGACTTATAACACTTAAGGCCTTATATCATTATATATCTATAAAGCCTCATTTCGGCAGCCAAGTAGGTAAGTCCATATGTGAGACAGTGCTATATCAATAATCATTAAATCATAGTTCAATAGGGTGGGAAAACAACCTCCACAATAAAGGTGTGGTAAAAGATCCAAAGCAGTGCATAGGGGCACTCAATAAAATTTACTACGAGACAACTATGTGGAAGTTTTGCAATGCATGAACTTTTAAACTAAAATAATTACTAGCCAGAAAATGCCTATGTGGTAATAATAATCTCCAGTGACTGAAATTTCTTTGCAGAAATACAACAAATTTTTTAAAGACAGAATGATTGTATCAAAGCTATTGCAGGAAATATGATTCACTGTATACTAAAACACAATTCCAGAACACAGAAACTTTAATGCTGAAAAGGAAGCATACCAAATCTTCAGGAGCATCATCAACAACTTCAGCAGGTTGGTCTGGACCAATACTTGCCAGGCAAGTTCCCTTGCAGCTCATATATTTCTGCATACTGTTCAAAACAGAATTACAGAGAATGAAAAAATGGTACAACCATATGCAAAGAAGAAATCTGGTTAATGTTTCCTAAAAGAAAAACTAAGGGAAACAAGAACTTTATTGAGAAACAAAAAAAAAACACAAAAACAAAAACAAAAACTAGCAAACCAACCAACAAAGCAAAAACGTCCACACAATTGAGAAGAATAGCACCAAAAAATTACCATTTTGGATGCCAACAATAAAAAGAAACTACCAGAAATGTTTAGACACTAATATCCATGATGCCTGAATCTAATTCTATCCCAATGAATCAATATAAGTGCCATTTAAAATGTTACATGGAAAATAATGAAATTAAAAAAAGAAGTTAAAAGTAAGTCAAAAGCCTGTATAAAATATTTTGTTATTGGGTCTGGAGACAGTTAGAGGGAGAGGAAAGTAAAATGTGTATGAAAGAACATACTTCAGTCAAGAAAACCGAGTACAAGAATGCTGGATTAAATAACCTGATCCACACACATTATATATACAGAGCCATCCTCAAGCAGGTGCGGACTGTGCTCCCACACAGGGACCAAGCATGGGCTCTAGTGGATATTGGGATTGCACAATTCTCATAAATTAAGTAGTTGTATTTGTGTAGGAAGGAATTCTACAAGTCAACAGGAACAAACAAGTCTACTCCAGTGTAAAACTCAACGCATGAAGTAGGAAGTATGTATTCGTCTAATCAGTACAGCACCTAAATATGAGCTTGAAATAATGGGTCCCACACCCTTATAATTGGACTTTGGACGAATTTCTGAAATATGGATTTAGGGTCAATAATAATTTGGGCATTTTTACCACAAAAAATTAGGCTTCTTGAAATTGAAATTTTTGCTAAATCTTCAGTCACTTGAGCTGTGTGGCTATTAAAAAAAAACAAGCAAAAAGCATAGTAATTAAACTTTTTTTATTTATAAGGAGCATACTAATTAAACTTAAGTATTTAAAAATAAACTCTTTGGGTATACTAGATGGAATAATTATGTATCTATCGAAACCAAATTTAGAAGGAAAAAAAGAAAAAGTTAAACCTCTTTACTACAAACATATTTACGTTTTTTTTTTTCTTTTTTCAAATTAATAGTTCCACACTTCTCTATTTACAGAGAGATGCAGCACAATTTTTTTTTTCAATATCATGGTGATACAGGAAAGAACCGACCACAATTTGAATATGCATGCCTTTTATTTTCACTATAAAAGGGCCATGTTTTTAAATTTTGTATGGCGCCCCATAAACCTCAGGACCGTGCCCCTACATGTCTGTGTGAAGGTGTGATGGCAAAGTTTCAATTTAAAAAAAAAAAAAAAAACAAGAATAATAATTTTACAAAATTAAACTACCTGATGCTCAACTTACATGTCACACTGATTAAGTACCAAAAGCTTATTTGGAACACATGATTGTCCCTTTGACTTGCAAACTGAATCGCATGATTGACCTCGCCTGCCATCCACACCATAGCAAGTTCTTGTGAATCAGCTACGGTTGAGATTTTCTATAAATATATACATATATAACTACACATAGATCAAGAAATAATTTTTGTGAAACCTCACCTTCCAACAAGAACATTAATGCCATTCAGTCTGGCTTCTAAAAATGTATAATTTGCAGCTGTTGAAATAGATTTAAAAAGAACAAAATTAATCCTTTTAACTAGCTGTAAACTGCACCCAGTAAAAAAAATAGATATTGATTTAATCAATAAATCGCTATACCATATAAGAAAGTCTAAAGAGAGAGGTAAGAAAAAAACAATCGATATAGAACAACCACACTCCAACAGTCCAGTTCGAAATTAATGCAAGTATATCACAAAGAACCTTCTACCTAACAAAGTTTTATCAACCTATCATGCTAATGTGCTTAACGTTTGATATGGCACAAGCATTACTATATTCACTGTTACATTTAATTTAATTTATCTCATAGCAAAAACAGTATAATGAAGCTTCTTATAGTGTGGAAAGAAAACCAAATTTAATAATGAGGCTTCTAATAAGAATGTGTCTAAAACCCATGGGCAATCATGGAAATCAGAAACCTATGAGGGATAATACTTAGGTAGCATTTGGTATTGCTTAAATTTTAAAAAAAAGCAACTTTAATAAAAATTTTGCAACACTAAGGCGTTTGGTAAACATTAAGAAGCAGCTTTTTAAAAAAATTGCGGTCAATGACAGCTGTTTTTTCAAAGCAGCAACAACCCAGCTTTTAAAAGCTGCTTTAAAAAAAATTTAACCAGTGGTTTTAATGAATTTTTGACTGTCCCATAATGCCCTCATTTATTTTCAAATAGACAGTCCTTATCCCTCCAATACACAACGAGCGAAGCAAACTCCTCATCTTCTCCATTCTGCAAACTCCCCTTTTCTTCTTCATTCTGTTCGTTCGCAACCCTCCCTCTTTCTATTTGTTCTAACTCACATCCCTTTTTCTATTTTTCGTCTGCAACAAACCCCACCCAAGCGCCAACCACAACCTCCGACCATGGGCTGTAGATGGCAACGATGGCAGACAACCACTGGCGGCAGACGACGAGACTCCACAGCATGGACTATAGATGATGATGACGACTGTGCAAGGAGGACGACTTCTGTGGGCAGAGGGAGAAAAATAGAACAAGGAGGAGGAGTAGAGGAGAATTTTTGAAACAAAAATGTGCTGAGAGAAAGGAGAAGAAGAAGCAGGAGGTAGGAGGAAAGCGAAGAAGAAGATGAAAAAGAAGGAGCAGCAAAAAGATGCAGAGATCTGGAAAGAAAAAAGGGGTTCCCAGAAAAAAGAAGAAAAAAAAAGAGAAAAAAAAGAGAAAAAAAAAAGGAGATGCAGAGAGAGACGAAAAAGTTCAACCCAAAAAAAAGTGTAAATTAAAAAGAGAAAAATTATGTAGCATAAAGTTGTTTTTTTTTCAAAAAGAAATAAGAAAACAACAAATAATTTCATCATCATGATTCATGTCTTTTTTTGTCATTGTACACACTAAAAGCACTTCTGATAAAAATTTACCAAACACTTTGATTACTAACAACACTTTTTTAAATAGAGTTCACCAAACATCTAACTGATTTTTTTCACAGTTGATTATTCTTGCAGCACAGCAGAAGCAGTTTTTTTTAAAAGCACAGCAATGCCAAACTAGCCCTTACTAGATTCTAGTTCACTTTGTTTATATAAGTAATTTGTGGTATTAGTTAGCTCCTCTAAGATAGCAAGAAGGAACCGCCTTTTTCAGAAACCATTAGTAGCTTGATTTTGAAGGTATGAGGTGCATGGAAATTCCTTACTTGGTCTGATCCAAAATCAAAATGGTTATGCAGCTGCTTGCCACCATGTGAAAGTCTTCTTCCCTAGTATGGTGCTAGGTTTCTCGAGGTTAGTCTAGGGGTCTAGATCCCAGGCTACCCATTCTAATTTCTTTATCTGTATATCACTGTATCTTAGTAAGATTATATTCTCTCAAGTAATGTTTCAGATCATCCTACATATTTGGGTTACTATAAGAATATGAATAAATAAAAAAAGTCTTTTTATAAGAAACAATTACTTTACCAACTAGCTTTTAGCCTAGTGGTACTTCTCTTCCGAATGTTGGACGAGGTAGACCCCAAGTTCAATTTCCATTCCCCCCAAACCCCCCCTCTCCAGGGAACCCCTCTGTTGATACAGCAGAGACATTACAAATATCTAAACATCCATTGCCAATTTTAAAACAAAAATTCATGCTTTTAATGAAGGAAACAGTGTATTTTTAAATCCAAAAACAACTATAAAATTTAGATGGAAACTGCATCAACAATATCATAATTTGGGCCACGAGCTAGTTATCACTTAACACATAAGCAAATAAAGGAAACAAAGGTTACGCTAGTGTTGGAGTCAAGGTAACACAGATAAGGATAATATTAAGGGGGGATTACACAACTGAAAGGACTAGAAATCCAGCCACAGCCCTTGCCACGCAAGAAAGAAAAAAAAGAAAAAAGAGAACAAGAAGAAGATAGAAAATCAACAGAAACAAGTAATAGACATGGAAGCATATGACATTGAAAGTTTATGTTCCCCCTCTTCCCACTACCCGAAATAAATCAAAGAAATCCCCTGAACAATAAAAGCTAAAAAGGTCATAAAACCTTCAAACATTTGTCCTCATTAAAATATGATTACCCACTATGGAAATTATAAACATTGTTAAAGAAGAGTACATCATAATATAATTCCCAAAGCTGGACCTTACCTGACGAATTTGATGGCAGAGAAAAACAGTGATGGAAATCACTAAGGTAAGCATTTTCGTGGACCTGAAACGTTCAAACTTACTCAGACAGTATGACAGGCATATTGCAATCATGTAACAAAGTTAAGTTTTTCATGTTATGAGAGCACTGGTTGACTATTTCATCCTATATCCAAATACAGGTGACTCAACTTCAAGTACGTTTTTCAGTTTTGCATGTGAAAGGCCCATAGTTGATTCAAATTTTTGGGGAGGCTTTAATAACAAATGATTGCTCCTATAAGCGAAATCTTTTGGGATCCACAGTTTCTCAATAATCCTAACTATACTATGAGTACTTCGGCTATAATCAAACACATATCCTGAAGTAGCCACCAGAGAAACCTATAACATAATACAGACTCACAAGATCACTCACTCCTTTCATATCTCAGAGGATTATTGGGGAAAGAAATTATTTTAATTAAAAATAAATATTCAATAAGTACAAAACTGCTTTAAAGTAAAGTATTAAACATTTCTTATCTTTTCCCTTATACCGTCTGAGAAACAATGCGGATCCTTCTAGTTTTTGTGAATATGACAACATAAACTAATAAATGACAAAACTTCTGAAGTTTCAAAAAGGATCCCAATCTAATAAAAGTATGTGGATTTTTAAACTCAACGATCAGAACAAGTATGTGGATTTTAAAACTCAGTCACCTCTCTAAAATGAATTCTCATATCAAGTTTGATCACCAATTTCTGAACAAGGTATTGAGGAGACAGTAACAAAATGCCAGTAAAAAGGTAAAATGATTGCTATATATTTCTTGACGAAATCTTTGTGATGAGCTTTATAACCTTAAAAGAAAACACAAAGAGAACCAGAATTTGTTCATCTATGGTTCAATGCATCAGAGTAGCACATTGGTATCATTGGTAATTTTTTGTGACATTATTCCTGTTATCAACACTTCGTGCATAGTCTAATCCATTATTTATGTGTGTACCATCATATTAGTTAGCATTCGATAAATAAGTTTGTGAAATTGTTTGCATAATGAGGGAAACACTATCTATCCTCCATGAGTTGACAAAACCCAAAGGCCAAAAACCACCTCCAAGAAGAACAATGATTACATCATATACGTATTGCTTACCACACTCTCAGAATTATGACGACACCTCCCAGCACAGAAATCAAAAACATTTGAATATTTCCCTGCCAAGAGAAAACTGTGAGCACACATTATCCCAAGAAAAAATAAAGTTCAGGGGTAAATATATTTTGTGATTTCCTCTGCAAGGGGCAAAAAGAGGTTTCACAAGACTCATTCCATGCAATGGATAAAGGGGATAAATAGTTAAATCAGAACTTCTAATCTTCCAAAACCTAGTAGAAATAGTAGTTGAACATTCATTTATCAATGCGCCCTAAAACTGTCAGACTCTTCATGCAAAGGTCATTTTGTGGATTTTTAAACTCAACGATCTCTGAAATGTAATGCAGCATCAGAGCAGCGAATGCTCAAGATTAGTCTCCGAGAAAAGATTCAAAACAATCTGCTATTTAAAATTGTACCTGCAGTAGCTGGTTTGGCAACCTTCACATTCATTACTTGTTCCTCTTTTATCTGCACAATAAAACCCACTAATACTGAAACTTACAATATTAAAAAGAGAACGGAAAAACACAAAGGAAATAATATAGACAATGGAAAATGGTAGTACAAAATTTGAAGAATTCAAGAAATTACCCTTGAGGGATTTAGACAGCATGAAACACAATATTCATAAGAATCACAACACTCTGAAACTACATTGCAACCACTGCAGACAAAAGGGAGGCAGGAATGTTTTTAATTTGCTCAATCTTCTGATAAAGAATTTCAGAGTTCTACTTAGTGAAAAACTCACTGACAAGAGAATTTTTCTCCTTTTTCAGGGCAGCAGCGAGACTGCGGATTTAAAGACAGAGCGTCACAGACATGGCCTACAATGCAAATACAGACTATATAAATAAGGGGATTAAAATTGACAATGAAGTAAACAAAACATGATAAGTTATCAGAAGATTTTTTATAAGTTATAAGCCAAAAAAAAGGAAAAACATGAAAACTAATAGCACAAGAAGAAACTTAGAGAGGCGCAAGCTGACCATTATCATCAGATAGTAAGTATCTTCCTAGGACCGTATTTTTACAAATGCGCCTCCCTTGAAATCCAACATCCTTCCTGTAAATTTGAAGGGAAAACGAACATGTTGTAAATTGTAACAGTACAAGCATATCATCAACTAGGGAAGAGCCATAACAAAAATGTACAAAATGTAGCACCAAACCACTGAGACACAAGCAATCCAAAGGAGCAATTGTGTTGACAGATAAACCAAAGAATAAAGAGAAATACAATAACCAACAGTAACAAATAGCGCAAAGAAAGCAGTCTGGCACTATATGACCCAAAAAAACCATAAGAAATTTCCAATAGTAATGCATGCATCCATATTCTTTTCAAATTCAGTTTCCAGGGTTAAAAAGAAAAAGGGAAAAGATGAACAATTTAATTGTGTGATGATAAGGCATATTACAAATGCAAGCTGCCAACATGTTCACCTAAGTCTATCCATCTGGGATAAATCTAAAACTGCAGCGTCAGAGTTTGGAAACTTATAGGTACTTCTTTGGACTAGCTACAAGACATTGTAACTTCGTCAAACTAACCTTACATTATTACACCCACATCAAATATTATGTTTTCTTCTTCTCTGTTAGTTATTGCTAGATACTGTATTAAATAAATAAACAAACAAATAAAACCCATGCCCAGTACGGCAAAGCCATCAAGATTCAAAATTCAGAAGAACATAAAAAAGAACGCAAGCAGCATTACCACAAGATTCAACCTTTTGCCCCCATTTCCTTTGTTTCCTCAGCAACCAAAGAGACGAACCAAAATTATATTGAAAACAGAAAACAGAAAAATAAAAAATGTACCTGATGGCTGAGATTCTTGGTGAGAATTGAAGGATTAATAGGTGAAAGAATAGCATAAATAAGTTTAATCTGGATATGGACATTTTCATCTTGGGCAAGGAATATGGAAGAATTTTTGGGCTCTTGAGGTCCTAAGAGATGCTATTGAGAATTGGGGCTGGGTTGAATCGAAGATCATCAGGGAGGAGAAAGAAAACTTCCTCTGTATAAAAAAGCACATTCAAATCGATTGCGTCTGTTTTCTTCTGATAATTTGGAGGCAGTGTATATAAAATCCCAACCTTCTCAAGGTTCATAAAAAAATGTTAGAACTTCGACCAAAAAATTTCTTTAAAAAAAATGTTAGGACAGAAGGTACACTTTTTTAAGCCTTATACCCAATTTTTTTTTACTTTCAATTTTACTCTAATTTAAAAAATAACAATAAAATAGCACTTTATTTATAAATATTTATTAAAAATAAAGGACAAATTTTTTTTTAAAATAGAAAAATACCTTCTATAAATTTTTGTTGTTGGAGCAAATACCATAAAATAGTACAAAGGATAGCAAAATCATCTGAAACTCAAATGTGAGAGGTAAGGACAATAGTGTAATCTTCAAAAAAGATTCACAACTTGAACCGAACACAGGGAAAGAAAAGAAAAGAAAAAAGAGGAATCTTGGATGCCTCTTCAATCGACCGCACCAAACAGCAATCCAATGACAGAAAGCATAAACCTACAAGAGCAAAAGAAAATTAGAAAAAGAAAACAAAGAATCACAATGAAATTAGAGAAAGAAATTACATTTGATTGAACTCAAAATAATTGATGAAAACAAAACCCTGGATGATAAGCAATTAGATATCTACAAGAATATAGTTAAACCTTCTGCACTTGCTACAAATCGGATATGAATAGGATTAGCTTTAGGGCTTCTATACTTGATACAAATCGGATATGAATAAGATTAGCAAGTATAGAAGGTCTATACTTGCTACATTTTTCGTTTTGTTGAAAATGACCTTCTGTACTTGCTAATAGCCTGAACCGATCAAATAAGAAAAGTCATTTGATCCGGTCTAATATTCAACAAATTATTGACAAATATTCATATCCGATTTGTTAAGCTAACGAACATCTGGTCTGATAATTTCATCTAATTTTAGTTAAATAATGCAAATGTGAGGTTAATGTATGTAGAATTTAGCTGATATAGAACTATTATCAAGTAGCCAACATAGTCTAGTCAAGTGGAAAATGGTCTTGATTTGCATACGAGAGGTCTCAAGTTCGAATCCTCATGATAATATAATTGTGTGTATGTAAAAAAATCCTCTATCGCTTGGACTAAAAAAAAAAATATTATCAAGTAACTTCGATTAAATCAATGTACTAAGAACAATACAAGTCATCACATTTCTTTGATTCAATCAATTATAGAATTTGACCTAAACTTTAGTTAAACATGAGACTATAATTTGCTCCTTCATTCCTTAAATCTATTGTTTCATTATTACACTTCAAATTTATCTCTTGATTACAATCGCTATTTTACTATACTAATAAGAAAACACTTCAAAATATTCGAAGTACACGTCAATTAAAAAGATACTAAAAATATTTCAAAATATCATTTCATATTGATTAATAATTTATCCATTTATTACAATCATAATTGTCTAGAATTTCATATCTTTAAATGGTTGAATATTAATTTCATCATCTGCACTATTAAAGACTCAAAAGTTAATATATTACAACAAAGAGAAAAACATACAAAAAAATGTTCATAAATCCCCATATTAAGGTACCCTACTCATAAATGTAAACATTGAGGGAAAAAAAATTCATAAAATTTAAGTTAAACAAAAGATAAAGAGAAAGAGACAAAAAAAAAAAAGAGTTTTAGTGCAAATATCATAACATAACCTAGAAGATTTAAGGAAGAGTAGAAGAATGATTAAGAAGTTTTATGGTTAAATTGTAAACAAAAAGAACATAATATATAATTTATTTTAGAATAAATATCCAAAAAATAATCTAATTTATTATAAAGTTATATATCATACATAATATAAGTACGTAAAAAGATGGAGGGGGTATGAGATCACTCTGGTCCCTTAAAAAACCCTTAATAATTTTTTTTTCATCCGATCCGAAGGGGCTTTTTAGTTCCACGGCCCGGCTAAGTACTGACCAGGCCGGGCCCGCCCTTTTTGTTCCAACAAATCGTAAATAAACGGATTTATTTAATTTGAAAACTAAAATACTACATGTATCAAAATATTAGTAGGAATGCTCATGTCCTAGTGGACGACAACACCCACTGTGAATCCTTCGCTCAATAGTGATTGAACCTTTGTGAATCTTTCCTTTATAGTGCGTTTGGATGAGAAAATTTAAAAGTACAAAGGATTTCATAAGTGATGGAATTTAAAATGATAGAAATTAATGTTCTAGAATTTGTAAAATTTCTTGTTTGGGTGACGAATTTAAAACACGGAAATTTAACCTTTATTTGTAAAGTTATCTTTTTTACAAGCTCAATCTCTCTTTTAATTTTAAAAATGACGACTTTTAGATAGAATTTAAAGTTGGGATTTATGATCTCCAAATTTCATGTTTTTTCCTAGGCGGAATTTCTAAATGTTTATGTTTTTTTTTTATCCAAACAGGGGAATTGGTTCATGTCAATTTAGAAATTATGAATTTTGTCAAAATCCCAAATTTTTTTTATCCAAGAGCATTTGCTACTATAATGCCTTCACATAAGATATACCTCATGAAATGAAAGTAAAATTTTTGCAGCAAACTTCTTATATCCAAAACCAGCCCAGAGACTTCTATATCGCCAAAGAGGCTTCAGATGATGTTTAATAATTTTAGTAAGAACTTGTGAATCACCTTCAAGTAATTGCCGAGACGACATGATTCCTTTTAAACAAACCTTGGTCATTCAATTGTCTGATTTGTAAATATTTCCCTTTTATCTTTTTATTTTTATTAAAAATAAAATCAGAAAAAGAACGGAAATTGGAAATTAAATAAATCAAATTACATCGAAACAACAAACCAAACACAACTCAATAGTACATACAATAGTAAGCGCGCCCATCTCTCTCTCTCCCTCTCTCTCTACAATGTCGACGAACCACCATGTCCTCCGCCTCGTCCTCTCCTGCCGCAAAATCACAGCGCAGGTGACGAGCCCCAGCAGCTCCTCAATCATAGCCATGGCCTCCTCCTCCGAGCAAGAGTTCGTCGCCCAGTACCGCGCCAAGCTCAACCGCTTCCCTCGCTCTCAAACCTTCTGGGACGCCAAGGTCGCCTCTCGCGTCGGCGAGAAGCTCGGCCTCCGCCTCCGGGATATCGGCGTCACCGGCGTAGAGATCGACGTCGGCGAAGAGCTATCGAGGCCCGTCCACCACCGCATCAGGCTATTGCCACTCTTCGATTCCGTTAAACGAGCCGGCGTCGTCGTTAATGGCGCCGACGAGCTTGGGATCGGTCCGCCTAGCTAGGGTTCGATTTAATCGATCCGAATAAGCGGTGAAGATACACAAGTGTAATTGGTTTCGGTGTGAGTGAGATACACGGGAAGAGTGACACAGTTTTGATTCTTGTACGGCTTATAGAAATGAAATTAAAGGGATCTTGCTTGTAATGTAATTGAAATCAGAATTTTGTACACCTACCACCAGTATATTATTCACTCTTTTTCTCGTTAAGAAGAATTGTAATTTTTATAAGAGATATTTAGTGATATACCCATTCTTAGCACTAATATTATAGATAAATCTTACACCATTAAATTTCTATAAATAAACTCAAAAAAAAACTTAAAAAATGACAACTGGCCTTATTGAATTTAATATTGATTATTAAATTACTTTAATGCCCTATTGAGTGTTTTGAGTATTTTTATGAGATTTTGGGGTTGGGCTTGTTTTAAAAAATTTATGCTAGTTTTGTAATTTATAAGAAGTTAAAGCCTCTTTGTTATGTTGTAAATGAGCTTTGGGTGTGTTTATAAAGTCAATTTCATATAGGGTATTTTTATAATTTGGGCTCCTATATTGGGTATAATAGTGAATTTCCCTTTTTATAATAGATAAGAAAAATGAAATTATTATGATTTCGAGCTGTATTTATGTTGTTTTGAGAAATTAGTGTTCTCAAGAGATATTTTGCTTTACACCATTTGAAAATTGAAGCATAGCAGCAGAAACCAAGACATGGCTTGATAATAAACAACCATGCAATTCAATCTGAAATTTTCAGCATGCCCCAAATTTGGCATTTAGCCACTTTACTCACAATTTCAATTTATAACTCATAGATAGGTGTAGCGCGGGTGCGTATGGAATGGTAGAGAATTCTTCCATTAATTGTACAAAATCTTTCGGTAGACCAATTTCTCTCCGTTAACCAACCATTAAATCCTTTAACCATTCGGTTGGTTAACTGTAATTTCGAATCAGATTGGTTCAATAGACCAGCAGTACCAATTAACAAATACCTATTAATCATATAATAAAAATACAATTTAGGGCTAACAACAAAACACACTCTTGATGTTTGGGGTCATTCTCAATATGGGCCCCCGGCTTTCAATTTCATCAATTTACACCATATGGTTTTCACATATAACGAATTTAAGCCTTCCATTAAGTAGACCGTATGTTCAGACGTTAACTGTTGACGTGTCCATTGTAGGACCCACCCACTATCCAATCCCCAATTTTTTTTTTTAATAAAATGATACAATAATATAAATTTTAAAAAAAAAAATTTTTTGAAAAAAAGTCTACCTAGATGCACAACCTTCCCTAACCCTTCTCCGACGCAGTCTTCCCCACCCCCTCTTCGAATCACAGTGTTCCCCACCCCCTCTTTGACACACAACCTTCCCCACCCCCTCTTTGACACACAACCTTCCCCACCCCCTATCGTCGAAGCACAACTGCACCCACTCCAACCCCTTCCCTCTCTTTTTCCCTGTCTCTTTCTCCGTCTCTTGCTCCTCCCAGCTACCCCATCCCATCTTATCCAAAACAACCCTCTCTCTCTCTCTCTCTCTCTCTCTCTCGGCAGCATAGAACTCAAATAGGAACTTTGAAATACACGACTCAAACAACGATCCCCATTTCCCTATTTTCTCAATTTCCCTTTCTTTCTCGGTCTTCCTTCCACCCAATTGTGGGATTGAATTGTTGTGAATTTATGATCCATACCCCAAAACCCATAAACTAATTTGCTAAAAACCAGGATCTCCTTCCTTCCTTTTGCCCTGTGATTGATTTGGTTCCATTGAAGAAGGTTGAAGAATAAGAATTTGAAGAAAAGAAGAATTGGTTTTTTAGGTCACGCGGATCCATTTTCATGGATCATGTTCTTATGGCCTTGCGCGAGACTAAGGAGGAGAGAGCGACCAGAATTCGAAGCCTTTTCAATTTCTTTGATGCTGCGAATCTTCGATACTTGGACCATCCCTAGATTGAGGCTGAGTTATTGGTGCTTCAGATTCCGCCATAGTACAAATATGCCAAGGATCTTATGAAGGTTCGATTATATGAAGTTTCAAAGTTACATGGTTGACAAGGAACTTGAGATGTATCGGATTTTTCAGGCCAATGATGGTGTATCAGCTAGAGGGGGTGGGGAACATCGGGGAGGTGCTGGGCACGGAGGGGCTAGGATCTGGGTAGGTTTTTATTTTATTTTATGGCTAACGACAAAAGACACCCTGCTAGTTTGGGGTGGTTCTTAATATGGACTCCAGGGTATCAATTTTATCAATTTACACCTTTACATTTGCAACATCATTCAATTTCATCATTCCGTTAATTGACCGTGTAGTCAATCGTTAAATGCTGACGTGTTTATTGTGGGACCCACCTACTAACAAAAAAATTTATTTAAAATAATAAAATAACATTCTAACAAAAAAAAAAATCAACTTGAAAAATCCCAGCCCATCTTGATCCATGTCATCATCCACACCATCGTCTTCCTCTAATTCCTTCCTCTTTTGACCCAGCATCACCGCCAGCCCCCAGAAACCAGCGAAGACTACAAATCTGGAAAATTTCCAGCTGCTGCCGTTGTTAAGGTTTTTTTTTTTTTTTTTTTTTTTCAAACCCAACCCAGCAGCTCTGCCCTCATCATTCTTCTTCCTCTTCCTTCTCTTCCACTACCCCCACCTCCAGAATAGATCGGCCATGGTCGTGCTCATAGTCGCGCCTTCGACTGTGGATCCCAAATAATAAGAGTCACAACGTTCAAGACCCAGACGATGTCAAAGACCCAAAAATCCCAGAAATAATGGAAATGCTAGTGGAGAAAATGCAGATGAAGGAAGAGAAATTGAACAAAGGGATTTAAGCCCCAAAAGTACCCTTGCAGATTTACCCAGAAATAAAAAAAGGAGGAAGAGAAATTGAACAAAGGGATTTAAGCGCCAAAAGTGCCCTTGCAAATCTGCCCAGAAATAAAAAATGGAGGCAAAGAAATTGAACAAATGGATCTTAAGCCCCAAAAGGGCCCTTGCAGATCTGCCCAGAAATCAAAAATGAAAAAAGAAAAGCTGAGAGAGAGAGAGAGAGAGAGAGAGAGAGAGAGAGGCCATGATGACTCTCCCTCCTCCTCAGTGCCCAGCAAAAGTCACGCATGGAATTCCAGAAACTGCTCGCCAAAGCTAGATGCAATCTCTCTATTTGCTCCAATAGACTCGCTGCATCCACTCCATCTCTCAAATCAACGCCATTGCTTTGTCAACTTGATGGATGCGCCTAGATTTCCAACACTAATCAAATCTGCTACTTTGTTTTACAAAATAAAAAATAAAAAATCTGATTATTTGAACTTTGAGCACAACCAGAGATAAAAAAGAACATGCCTTGGTTCAAACCTTCAATCACATCCATGGCCACCCTCTTCATCAAAACACAATACCCATCTCACTATTTGCCCAAAACTTTCAATATCCATTTCACTCATGCACTAAAACTATCAATCCCTTGAGGTGGGATGGGGATGAGGAAGAGGGATGGGAGGTGTTGTGGTGGGATGGAAGGAGAGGAGTGATAGACTTGGTTTCAGTGAGGACATGTGGCAGGGTGGGGAACCGGAGAACTCAAGAAGATGGAATCGGGGAGAAAGGGATGGAGTGCAGCTGTGTGTCTGGTTTATATATATATATATAATTTTTAAAATTTTAATATATATTTAGTTTTTGTTTAATTATATGTTTTTATCATTTTATATAATTTTTTAAAAAGAATTAGTGGGTTAGGAGGTGGGTCCCCCAATAGACATGTCAGCATTTAACAATTAACCACCAGGTCAACTTAACGGAAGGATGAAATTAGACGATATTGCAAACATAAGGGTGTAAATTGATAAAATTGATACCCTGGAGTCCATATTGAGAAGCACCCCAAACCAGCAGGGTGTCTTTTGTCGTTAGCCCTTTATTTTATGTGGTTTTATCATTTTATATAATTGATTTAGTTTTTTTTAAGTGGTGGGTCCTGCAATAGACATGTCAGCAGTTAACGTCTGAACAAACGGTCTACTTAACGGAAGGCTTAAATTGGTCATATGTGAAAACCATAGGGTGTAAATTAATGAAATTGAAAGCTGGGGGGCCCATATTAAGAATGACCCCAAACATCAAGGGTGTGTTTTGTCGTTAGCCCTACAATTTATAACAATTTCACATAACATAAGTTCATTAATAAATACTCCCAAATTATCCTAACCCACGTCATGAAATGTCAAATAGTGGTGCCCAATTTTCTTGTTACCAAATGCCTTGTGTCCACTTGTTTCTATGCTAGCTTGTGGTTGTAGCATTGAAGAAGGAATGGAAGTTGTAAAAGGCATACATGAAATTGTTGAGGATGATGAGCTTTTCTTGAAAGTTATAGATGCCTTGATAGAAAGAAAGAATCGAGAGATGTTTGTTGCATTGAGGCAAGCCAACCAACAAATTTTGTGGCTTAGGAGTTACTTTCTTATTTGTCCTTTTGTTTTGAGTGATTTTGATGATGATAAGTGTCTTTCTTATTTGTCTTGGTTACTTTCTTATTTGTCTTTTTCTTTTTGTTTTTACAAATGAGTTCTAGTGATGATGATGATGATAACAATACACACTCAGATGATAGTGACGGTGAATTTTATTAGTTGATTTATGGAGGATGTGTTGTAGATGTTTCTGAATGGCTTAAATATGTAGACAAAGAACCATGCAGGACTTCATCATGTACCGGATATAAAGGGGTCATAGATGTTTTAAATGGTCATAAGATAAGGTATCATGAACAATTTAGGATGGAAAAACATGTCTTCATAAAATTGTTAGAGACACTTACAGGTGCATATGGTTTGAAAGATGTTGGAGAGATACCATTAGTTGAGGCATTATCAATGTTCCTTATCATTTTAGGTCATGAGTTCAATAACCCTCCGTTTGAATGAGGGAAAATAACTCGGAATTTAGTTAAAAGTCGGGAATTGAAGAAGAGAAATGACAACTATCTTGTTTGGCAACTTAAGCGTGGAATTTATTAAATGACGCGTGGAAATTGGGTCATCAAATTCCCAAGTTTAATTTCCACCAAAACAGACGTCATTTTGCAGTTTTCATGGTGCCATTTACAAAATTTTGTCATTTACAAAACTTGACATATGCAAATTAAAATATTGAAATCTTCAATTGCCAAAAATTGAAATGGTGGAAATCTAACTTCCATTATTTTAGAATTCTATGTAATTTTCATTTCGTTTATCCAAACAAATGGTTAGATTGGTCCAAGAAAGGTTCCAACATTCTGGTGAGACCGTGTCAAGGTGGTTTTGGGATAATTTTAGATGTTGTGATATATTCATATTTTGCATATATAATCTATCTTTATTTGCATTGTTTTCATGTGAAATTGGTTAGTTTAATGTGCTTGGTGAAGATTTTGTAGGAAATCATACCTAGCAAGGCTTTGGAGCAAAAACTATAATTTTGGAAGCTTAAGGGATCAAAATAGGTGGAATTATCATCTCAACAAAATCTCAAGAAGTCACTCTGTCATTTCATCAAACACCTGGAGTGCATCTGTGCAAGTGTCAGTTTATATCCACAACTGGTCTCAGTGACCAGCGCCAGAGAGATTGAGTTAGAGAAGCTTACCATCACATTAATGCCTCTCTCATGAAGAAGAACCCAACGTAAATTGCTGATACTGTAGAAATGGTGGGTTGCATCATCTGAGCAATTGCAAGAGATGCTAGATGACAAAAGAATGAGATGGTCTGAAAGGAAAGAAAGCAATATGAATGAATTGCACTATTGTCATCATTAAAAGCTGATTGGCTTAACAATTGTTTCACAATTGTTGGTTACCTTTTTGATTGAGCCACCATGGTCAGCTACTTTTGGAGCAAAGCGTGGGTATCGGCTGGACCCTTGAGCATACTTTCCTATTTTTCCTTTAAAACCCCAAAGCCAATTCCCTCTTTGACTTGAAGCCGCATGTAACTTCCTTTTGAGAATAGGTATTGGTTTTTCTAATACATTCCTATTTTTCCTTTCCTTCCTAAATAAATATTATCTTCCTTATTTTTGGAGGAGTCCCTTGGCCTATAAATACAAAGCTTTAACCTAATAGCCAGATGAGCTTTTTCCACCATCGTCTTCTCTACCATATTTTTCCACCAACTTTCATACAACCAGAGAAATATCAGAGGAAGCCAAGAATTTGCTGCTGCATTATTTGAGGAGCTGAAGGTGTTCCTGTGAAGATTCTGAAGATCAAGTCCATCGGCCAAATTGGTTTTATGACAATAATTCTCTTGTTTATATTTTCTTTTGTCATGAACTAATTTCCCTTGCTAGGGCTACGATGTAGCCTAACCATGAATACTTAATTTTTATAGTTATATTAATTTCTGATTATTATCCCATGTTGAGTATTTGTTACCGTTCTTAATGATTTAAATATCTAGCTAATATTTAATTGATGATCCAAACGGAGACCGAGAGAAGATGTTTGGTGTTTGCTTCTTGTAACAAATACCATGACTTGAATGAGTGCCCGAGAGGGACTAACATGACTCATGCAGTTTTCTTGTAGGTTCTCATAGCACTTAATGGGTTCTTGGTTTTCTAAATCCGTTGCTCGAGAGAGAATGTGTTGTTAATTGAGAATACTTTTGGTTGAGCCCGAGAGGGGATATCGAATGAATTAGGAGAAACCAACTGTCAACATGGATAGTAATTAGGGTTAATTGGCTATAAGAATTAAGTAGAATTGGTTATGGTGAAATCGGATGCTCTAGTGTCTCATCATCTTAATTTTCCATCATTAATTAAATTGTTATTTTTCATAATTGTTTTAGTTTACTTAAATCAATCAATCATCTTAATCATCTATTCAAATAAACTTCTGAATTAATCATAATTGGTAGTTAATAGGAAATTACAGTCTTCGTGGGAACGACACTCTACTTATTTCTATATTACTTGTACGGATTGTGCGCTTGCAATAATTTCACAACATGTTGTTTATCGCATGGCCAGTGATATTAAGATCAAATCCATGGAGTTGATGAACTCTTGTCTATTGTTGTTTTTTCTCTCCATACCACCACTAAATTGATCATGAGTACTAAGAGTAAGAATATGATTTGAATATTTGGATTGAGAGGATATTATTTGTGGATTTGATTTAGGGTTTGTGTTTGAATTTGAAGATATGATTTGAGAGCTTAGAGTCGACCTAGGAGGAGTGGAGCCATTCATAAACTTTCTATGTTGTTGAATTTTCGATTTGGTACAAATTGTGGTTTCTTTGATACTCAGATTTTACAATATACAAAAACAAAAACAAAAACAAGTTTTTGCGGAATTGGCTCCAGCAATAGCAACATAGGATTTGTGATCATCACAGAAATAAAAAAAACCAACAAAAAGCTACTTTAAGTCCATTTTTTATCTGAATTGAGAACAGGTTTACTCAAATTTATGTTCAAAACCAATTGAAATTTTCAAGGAAACTGGATGCTTGTGTTCATGCTGATCAACTTGTATTAGATGATTTCTTTGCTTTTGATTGAATATGCTTTAAGCACACAGAGCAAACATTCTAGCTAAATCAATAGTGCCAAATCTTTTTTACCAAAGAAAAACATATGTATCCTAATCTTCTTCCTCGCTCCATCATCTTCGTATCCAAATTCACATTAATCACGCAATTCCCTTGTGAAAATTGACGAGAAATCATAACAATTTCAGTCTAACCTCGTCGTTCCCACCATTCCCTTCTCTACTATCACCAACAACTTCTTTAAATAAATTAATTAAAAAAAATCATGGTTGAAAAAATCTTGATTAAAAAAAAAGAGAGAAATTGCAGATTATTAAAATGGCTTATTTATTGATTTGTTTATGAGCTTTATCGAAAATATCAGTATACTCCATGACTTTGCAAATGAGGTACGTTGCCCCATTCCATCAATTTAATCATTAACACAATTAACTCGCTGATGTGGCATGAACATTTTAGTAATTACAACTATTTAAATATTTGACATCTAAATTAAAAATAAAACATTTCAGTGAGTTTTATAAATTAGTTAAAAATCAATACATGGACCCTAGTTTTTAATGATGTGGACAAAATAAATATAAAAAAATATTCAATTAAAAAAAAACAGCAAATCCAGCAAATTCTCCGCTCCCCTTGTATATCAACCATACACCACGTAGGCCCCAGCCGCCTCTTCACCCACCACCACCACCACCATCATTGCCACCAGCACCGAACCATTGGATTGTATTCTTGAAAATGTGGAAATGTGGAAATTTGCCAATATTCCGACTTTGTTTTTTCCCTTCAAGTTAAGGCTTTTCATTTGGTTTCAAATTTTAATCTTGTTTCTGGGTTATTCAGTTTCTTGAGAATTTATATATCCTAATCTAGTTGAAAAATGGTTTTAAATTTGAGAAATTGGTTGTGGTTTTTACGTTCTTATAGTTAGAATAATATATTTGGTGAATTATGTGCAACATTTGTTATTGGTTCTTTGTTCTTTATGAAGTTTATGGTAGTTTTAGCTTTGTCATTATGTTTGGGGATCTGTTCTTTTTCAAGTTTTAACTTTAAATTTGTGATTAGCTTTGCCCCACTTACCACCTTCCCCTGATCACATACGAACTGCACTTGGGCACTTACAAGTTGCACTTGAGAACATACAAGCTGCACATGAACAAATGCGAGATGCAACTCTTCTTCACCAAGATGCAGCACAAGATACAACTCTTCTTCCACAAGATATTCCAAGGATTGCACCTCCAACTCGTCTTCAATTGGTGGTTAGGATCAGCATGTGGCCTGTGATGCTTGTTTTGATTTTTGGTTTATTATAGTGTTTCTCGCATAGCTTCGAAGACAAAAATTCAATAAGAATTTTATCAGCATTTACCTTTTCACTTTCCTCACGGCACAAACGACGTTAACTGTGGGATACGATGATATTGCACCTAGTACTGTTTCGGGTAAAATTCTAACTTTATTGTTGAGTTTTTTTCTTAGTGGAGTGTTGGGCTACGTGGGGGATTTATTTTTGATGACTTTATGTGATTGTTTTATCCAATTATTGGAACTTATGCTAGTTGATTGGTACATTAGTGAGCATAGGTTTAACAGTTTTGTTGGCCAGTTAGAATTGCTTGTGCCAATATTTGCACCTATTTTATGTGTAGTTGTAGGTATGTTGGAGTTTCACTGACTAACAAAATTTAACTATTTGGATTGTTTGTATCTGTCTGTGGTTACTATAACAACACTTGAGTATGGGGATATTGTCATTATGTTGGAGAATGCGATAATTTTTGCTAGTTTTTTGCTATGGTTGTCAACGATCATGTATGCCAAGTGTACTTATTACTTAAGTTGTAGACTTGCAAGACGATTGTGAATAATTTGAGGCTTGAAACCACTCATGTATATTTGTTTGAAATACCGTTCTTTTGTAATTTTGAGTATGAAGTCTTATTTTTAAGGACTTATGATTTCATTTCTTCTACATATTTGTAATTGCTAATAATGTCTTGCAACTGTAACACTAAAGTAGATAGTACACTGGTGTGAAAGATAGTCGACAACCACATCTAAACACTATCAAAAATCACTGCATCCTCCAATATTATGGGAATATCCTCATAGCCACTATAAAAAATTGTTTCCTCCGTGAGGGAAAGTGAAAAAACATATGGTAAAAAGTTATGTGGTCGGTTTTACGTGCGAAAATTTGTCAAAATTGTAACAATAAAATAAAAACTACACCATGCATCAACGGCCGCATAAAGATCCTAATGAGCACTTGATGAAAAGTTGGAGGCACAACTCATGACATTATCATCACATTTGCCCCCGCAATCACCAGCTCAACCACCTCCGAGACTGCCACAACCATTACCACTACCACGGCCGTGATTGCCTCAACTTCCGCTGCAATCTTCTTCCAAAATTGAGGATGAAACTTGTGTGGGCTCTGATACATAAGTTGAGAGCCTCTAAATGACTGCACATAGCCTAAACTCGAACCAATCTCTCAAAAGTAAATCCTAACTCAAAACCCATAGTCTCATTTTATAACAACATTAAACCTGCATGAATAATTTAATGCCCAAAACCTGCCTCTTTTGCACCATATGTTTCTTTCCTTTTGAATTTGTTGCCATTACTTGGTTGATAATTGTATTATACTTAGCTTATTTCGAATATTTAAATTTTAATTGCAAAGTTCAATTATTTTGTACTCATGTTCAATTGTTGTAGGAACTTCCAACGAGTGAATTGTGCAAGGACATCATATGTTAATCTATAGTTCAGGATGTTGAAGGAAATGAGGAGTAATGAGACAATTATGATCAAATAGGCAGTAATGATCAAATAGACTTTGAGGATGAAAGAGGTCATGATGATCAAATAGACCTTTTATTACCATAAATTTTTTCATTGTCCCTTAAGGCCCAAACAATGTCATTTGTAGAATATAGTGACAGTATACTAAGCAATGTTTGAGGTAAAGTTCTAATATCACTATTGAGTTTTTCCCTTATTAGAGTGTTGAGCTACTTGATGGAATTATTTATTGTGACTTTATGTAATATTTTTATCAAATTAAATTTATACTGGTTGATTAGTGGATTAATGGATTAGTGAGCATAGGTTTGAGAGTTTGTTGGTTGGTTAGAATTGTTGGTGTCATTGGACCTATTCTATGCATAGTTGTAGGTACATTGGAATTTCACTAATTTACAAAATTGAATTATTTCCATAGTTTGTATCTCTGTGGTTTCAATAACAACACTTTAGTGTGAGGATATTTCCATAATTTCATAAGATGCTTTGATTTTCGACAGTGTTTGGATGTGGTTATTTAACCTACTCCTAGAAGAAAAAAAAAACTAAAAAAAGATGATGTACATTTAGTTTAAGATAGATAAAGAGTAGAGGGGCTATGAAGCATTGGTGTGTATATCATAACTCCAATCGTGGTGGTTCATTATTAGGCTAATAAAAAGCAGTCTCAAGCCGGAACATGCGAGATGGAAGACATTTACGTGCTCAAAACTTAAACTTGAAAGTTAAAAATCCACTTTTTTAATTTAACATCGTTAGAAATAACAAATAATTAAGAGAAATGGAGTTACAAGTACATACTTCGTCATAATACTTCATAGGCAAAGTGCAATATAATGGTATTTTAAACTGATTTACAAGTGCAGTTTCTATTTTCAAATGTATCAATCAACATTAATTATTATTAATCATAAGCTAAAACAAAAAATCAAAACATTGTGGAAAATAGAAATTGGACTAATAAAAATTATGGTACATATCTAAGTACTCAAACTATTCCTTACGATTTTGCAACTCTAACACTGAAATAGATTGTACCTTTGTGTAAATGATAGTCGACAATCACATCCAAACACGGTAAAAAATCATTGCATCCTCTAACATTATGGAAATATCCACATAGCCAAATGTTGTCATACAAACTACACACAAATACAGTCTATCAAAATAATTCAATTTTGCGACTGAAACTCCAACATACCTACAATTACACCGCATATAACAAGTGCAAATAGTGGCATCAGCAATTCTAATGATCCAACAAAACTCATAAACCTTTTCTCACTAATCAACCGATTAACTAGTATAAGTTGCCCTTATTTGATTATAACCAAAAAAAAAAAAAAAGTTACCCTTATTTGATAAATAAAAAAAATGATATAACTTAACATTATCGTGAGGAAAAAAAAAATCAAATGTGACGTAGAACATTACCCATATCCCACAGATGACATCATTTGTGCCTTGAGAAAAAGTGAAAAAATATATGGTGATAAAGTTATGTGGTAGGTTTTGTGTGTGAAGATATGACGATCCTAATGAGCACTTGATAAAAAGTTGGAGGCGCAACTCCTGGCATTATCATGGCATTTGCCTCCACAATCACCATAAGTCAAGAGCCAACCAAATGACCGCACATAGCCTAATATCTCCACTACATAACCTCCCAATACCCAAATTTTGAAAAGCACCAAACTTACAAGAACCAATCTCTCAACAGTAAATCTCAAGACCCAAAACCCATAACCTCATTCTACAACAACACTAAACCCGAACTTACCCAAAATGTGCAATATCACACTATTAATTGTTTGTTCTTAGCTCATGCCTTGTTTTTTCCCTTCAAGTTAGGGCTTTTCATTTGGTTTCAAATTTTAATCTTGTTACTGGGTTATTCAGTTTCTTGAGAATTTGTATTTCCTAATCTAGTTGTAAAATGGTTTTAAATTTGAGAAATTGGTTGCGGTTTTTACATTCTTATAGCTAGAATAATATATTTGGTGAATTATGTGCAGCATTTGTTGTTGGTTCTTTGTTCTTTATGAAGTTAATGGTTGTGTTAGCTTTGTCATTATGTTTGGGGATCTGTTCTTTTTCAAGTTTTAACTTTAAATTTGTGATTAGCTTTGCCCCACTTACCACCTTTCCCTGATCACATACGAACTGCACTTGGGCACTTACAAGTTGCACTTGAGAACATACAAGCTGCACATGAACAAATGCGAGATGCAACTCTTCTTCACCAAGATGCAGCACAAGATACAACTCTTCTTCCACAAGATATTCCAAGGATTGCACCTCCAACTCGTCTTCAATTAGTGGTTAGGATCAGCATGTGGCCTGTGATGCTTGTTTTGATTTTTGGTTTATTATGGTATTTCTCGCATAGCTTCGAAGACAAAAATTCAAAAAGAATTTTATCACCATTTACCCTTTCACTTTCCCTCAAGGCACAAACAATGTCAACTGTGGGATACGGCGACATTGTACCTAGTACTATTTCGGGTAAAATTCTAACTTTATTGTTGAGCTTTTTTCTTAGTGGAGTGTTGGGCTATGTGGGAGATTTATTTTTGATGACTTTATGTGATTGTTTTATCCAATTATTAGAACTTATGCTAGTTGATTGGTACATTAGTGAGCATAGGTTTAACAATTTTGTTGACCAGTTAGAATTGATTGTGCCAATATTTGCACCTATTGTAAAGTATGGTAACGTAACGTAACCTCTCATTAAAAGAACGGAAGGTGGTTCATACAGGAAGGTGTCATGGTAACGTAACCTCTAATTCTATAAAAAAATTCAAATAGGTGTAGTGCTGTTATTTTTGTAAAGTATGGTGTTATGAGAAAAATAAATAATTCATTAAAAGAACGGTAAATCTTTTTTAAAAAAATTGATAATCAAGGCATGAGCTTGGTGCCAATGTCTTATGATATTTTGTGCCATTACTTGGTTGATGATTGTATTATCTATAGCTTAGTTTGAATATTTAAATTTTAATTCCATAATTGAACTGTTTTGTACTCATGTTATTTGCTATAGGAACTTCCGAAGAGTAAATTGTGTGAGAACATTGTATTTCAACATATAGTTCATAATGTTGAAGGAAATGAGGAGTAAGGAGAAAATTATGAAAGAGATCATGATGATCAAAGAGTTGGAGGTAGAGGAGTAAGAGAAGCTAGTGGTGATCAAAGAGGTGGTGGTGTAAGCAATTCTGATCAAATAAACAGTAATGATTAAAGAAGCTTTGGAGATGAAAGAAGTCATGATGATTAAGAGGTTGAGGTTGAGGAGTAAGATAAAGCAGTGGTGATTAAAGATGTGGAGGTAGAGGTGAATGCGATCTTCTCATACCCCTTTTGTGCTCTTCACTACTTGGAAGTAAACTTAGAGCTGATCTCCTCTTGTACCACCAACCACCTCCATTTCATCTTTTAGAATATGCACATCCAATGTTTCTTCAAATGCTCATAAAGATCATCATGTGGCCACTTATGCATTGTATGATTTTTGTTTTATTATTGCAATTCTGGCAAAGCAACAAAACTGTACATACACCATTATTACCATATGTTTTTCCATTGTCCCTCACGGCCCAAACAGTGTCATCTGTGGGATATGATAACATTGTACTAAGCAGTATTTCATGTAAAGTTCTAATATCATTGTTGAGTTTTTTTCCTTACATAGGCTACAAACTTGAACTTCAAAGTTAAAATTCTCCTTCTTCAATTTAACAACGTTAGCAACATCAAATAATGAAGAGAAATTGAATTACAAGTACATACTTCATAATCATATTTCATATGCAAAGTTGCAATAAAATAATATTTTAAACCAATTTACTAGAGTAATTTCAATTTTCAAATGTATCAATGAACATTAATTATTAATAATTATAAGTTAAAACAAATAATCGAAATATTGTTGTTATTAGAAAGTATGACACCTATCTAAGTATTAACGGTCTTGCAACTCTGACAATGAAGAAGATAGTATACTTAGAGTAAATAATAGTTGACAACTACATGCAAACACTGTAAAAAAATCAATGCATCATCCAACATAATGGAAATATCCTCATAGCCAAGTGTTGTTATGGAAACCACAGACAGGAACAATCTATTAAAATAGTTCAATTTTGTGAGTGAAACTTGAACATTCCTACACCTATGCATATGATAAATGCAAATAGTAGCATCGACAATTCTAATAAGCCAACAAAACTCCTAAACCTATGCTTACTAATCCACCAATTAACTAGTATAAGTTTTCATGATTTTATAAAATACAAAAATACATAAAATCACGAGAAATAATTCTCCAAGTAACTCAACAATATAATAAGAGAAAGAAAATCAAATGTGACGTAGAACTTTACCCGAGCACTACAAGGTATAATGTCACCATATGCCACAGATGACATCATTTGCGCCGTGAGGGAAAGTGAAAAAAATATGGTGATAAAGTTATGTGGTTGGTTTTGCGTGATAAATTTTGACAGAATTGCAACAATAAAACAAAAATCATACCATACATCAACAACCACATGAAGATCCTAATGAGCACTTGAAGAAAAGTTGGAGGCACAACTCTTAGAACATATTGTGGAAGAAGAGCTACATGTTGTGGAAGAGAATGTGCAACTTGTATATATTAAGGTGCAACTTCTAGAATATGTGATGGAAGTAATGAGGGGTGTATGAGTAAGTCACCTCTAACTCTACTTCCAAGTAGTGAGCAGCGTAAGAGGGGTATGAGAAGGTTGCCTCCATTTTTTTGGCTAAAGTAAATAGTACACTTGGAGTAGATAATAGTCGACAACCACATCCAAACATTGTAAAAAATCAATGCATCATTTAACATAATGACAAAAATCAAATGTGATGTAGAACTTTACTCGAGCATTGCAGGGTATAATGTCATCATATCCCATATATGACATCGTTTGCGCTGTGAGGGAAAGTGAAAATACATATGATTATAAAGTTATGTGGTCGAGTTTGCATGTAAAATTTTGCAAGAATTGCAACAATAAAACAAAAATCATACCATACATCAACGAGCACATGATGATCCTAATGAGCACTTGAAGAAAAGTTGGAGGCACAACTCTTAAAACATATTGTGGAAGGAGGGTTACATGTCGTGGAAGGGAATGTGCAACTTGTATATATTAATGTGCAACTTATAGAATATGTGATGAAAGTGATAAGGGGATGCATGAGTAAGTAACCTCCAACTTTACTTCCAAGTAGTGAGCAGCGCAAGAGGGATATGAGAAGGTCACCTTCATCTTTTTGGCTAAAGACACTTGGAGTAAATAATAGTTGACAACCACATCCAAACACTGTAAAAAATCAACGCATCCTCTAATATAATGGAAATATCCTCATAACCAAGTGTTGTTATAGAAACCACAGACAGAAACAACATATCAAAATAGTTCAATTTTGCGAGTGAAACTCGAGCATTCATGCACTGATGCATATAGTAAGTGTAAATAGTAACATCAACAATTCTAATTAGCCAACAAACTCCTAAACCTATGCACACTAATCCACCAATTAACTAGTATAAGTTTCCCTGATTTTATAAAAAAAAATCACATAAAATCATGAGAAATAATTCCCCAAGTAACTCAATACTATAATAAGAAGAACAAAAAAATCAAATGTGACGTAGAACTTTACCCGAGTACTACATGGTATAATGTCACCATATCCCACAGATGACATCGTTTGCGCCTTTAGGGAAAGTGAAAAAAACATATGGTGATAAAGTTATGTGGTCGATTTTGCGTGTGAAATTTTGTCAGAATTGCAACAATAAAACAAAAATCATACCATACATCAACGATCACATGACGATCCTAATAAGAAAAAAAAAGAAAAAAAAGAAAAAAGAAAAAAAGAATATCAGACCAACAAAAAAAGAAAATAAAATAAAGCAATCAGACATTGACGGGGTAGAAAATGAAAACGATAATTTGATGTTTTCAGATTTTGTACATGAATTTGAATTTGTTTTTAGACAACAAATTCTAGTGAAAATGAAAATGCATATCGAACACGTTTTTGGTAGAAAATGAAAACGGGGCCTTGAAAACGTTACCGAAAGGCCTCTTAGTCCCCTTCTAAGGAAGTGTTTTTTATGGGACCAGTATTAGCAATCCATATAAGACTAGGATGAGATGAAACAAACATGTGACTAAATTTAGTCTAACCCAGGCTATGCCAAGCCTGTGTAACAAAGAGCCCTTTAAGGGCCAAGATTTCTATGTTTGAGACTTTTTTCTTTTTAATGTAACAAATGTCTCAAATTTAAATGTTCCATATCAGCTTTGCTTTGCAATATAAAATGTGGAAACAAAGAGAAACACATAAAGAAAAACTAGCCACTTGGCAAATTGGTTTTATTTTTATTTTTTTAATTTTAATAAATTTTTAATTTTATTTTTTAGAATTAAGAAAAGATAATATGTGTAGTTATGTTCCATAAAAGTAGGACATAATATTTGATTTTGTTTTTAATTTTATTTTTTTAATATAAAAAATGTGAATTTACCATATTATCCTTATTTAATTAATAATTTTAATTTTTAATGTTTGAATTAACTAAAGGCATTTTCTGATATTTTGAATGTTTCACAATTCTCTGCCTTTTGTTTTATATATACTAGCCCCTTGGCACATGCTCACGCATGTGCGAATTGGTTTATTTATTTATTTTTTATTATCTATATATATAAAGCAAAAGGCAGAGAATGGTGAAACATTCAAAATACCATAAAATACCCTTGGTTAATCCGAATATTAAGAATCAAAATTATTAATTAAATGAGGATAATATGGTTAATTCACACATTTTCATATTTAAAAAAATTAAAATTAAAATTAAAATCAGATAATGAATCCTATTTCATGGAACACAACTACCCATTATCTTTTTTAATTCTAAAATAAAAAATATATATTTTTTAAAAGTCCTCTCGCAGGCGCGGAAGTAAGTGCAGAGAGGCTAGTTTTAGAATTAAGAAAAGATAACATGAGTAATTATGTTCCATAAAAGTATAACCTATTATCTGATTTTGTTTTTAATTTTAATTTTTTTTAATTTGAAAAAAAATGTGAATTTACCATATTATCCTTATTTAATTAATAATTTCAATTATTAATGTTTAAATTAACCGAAGTCATTTTTTGGTATTTTGAATATTTTACCATTCTCTCCTTTTGCTTTATATATAGATATAGAAGAAGAATAAAGGGGGAAATCTTTAGATAGCATGTGTGTCATGATATTACATATACACAGAATGCAATTGATAAGGATCATAGAACTCAAGGTAAATTGTGGGTTTTATTTTTTCCATATTTCCCATAAAAGCAACTCCACCCATTTGCCCTTAGAGCATTTCCATCAATTAGCCCCTTGCCATGGTAAGGGGAGCCCTAGGGCAACTACTATTCATGTGAATAGTGGCTGCCCTAGCCCCCCCAACAAAGTGTGTTTCCAGTAGTTTAGGTTTGCCATGGCAAATCCTATTAATGTTTTTGTTTTTTTCACAACTTTGTTTACTCAAACAATTAATTTAGATAATATTTTCAGAGATTTTTCGGTTCCTAAGTGTCAATACTATTCATATTAGATAAGATTTTCGGTTTCAAATTTCAGATAAATTTCAAATTTCAGATACATTTCAAAATTCAAATTTCAGATAAATTCAAAATTTGAATTTCATATACATTTCAAAATTCAAATTCCAGATAAATTTTCAATTCCAAATTTCATTTGAATTTCAAATTTCAGATAAGATTTTCATCCTCTAAAATTGCGCCACGTGTCATCTCTATATGTCTAAATTTTTCTATAAAACCAGAGGCTCAGCTCATACCTCCCACACCATATCTTATCTACATCTTCATTTCTCATATTTTAGATTTCATTTCTCAGATTTTAGATTTCATTCTCCATTCTCAATGTCAGATATGGAAGATGTTTTGGATAGGCAAGAGCGAGAAAGGCGAGCAAGAATGCGCAGAAGAGCTGCAAGCAAAAGGGCACAGAGAGAACTAGATGAGCAACTTGGGGTGGCCATTGCTTTGCTGGAGGAAGAAAACCAGAGCTGTCGTGGTTCACCAGAAGGCTGAGCTTCAAATGTGGACAGACATAGACATTCTCGAGGTAAGAATCTTCTGGAAGATTATTTTATCCCACAATCTCTGTACTCTGATGTTCATTTTCGAGCAAGATATAGAATGCAACCCCATTTGTTCAATAAAGTCATGCATGATATTTGCAATTATGATGACTACTTTGTTCAAAAGAAAAATTGTGCTGGAGATTTGGGGCTGCTTCCCAAGCAAAAGTTCACATCTGTGATACGAATGTTGGCGTATGGGTCATCTGCTAATCAGGTGGATGAAATTACCCGGATGGGGAAGTCCATTATTTTGGAGAGCTTGGTGCAATTTTGTGATGCAGTGGAAAATCTGTACACCAGGGACTACCTACGCAGACCTACGCCCAGGGACCTGCAACGGCTTCTACAAAAAGCTGAGTCCCGTGGATTTCCTGGAATGATTGGTAGCATTGACTGCATGCACTGGCAATGGAAAAATTGTCCATCTGCTTGGCAAGGGGATTATGGTAATTGGAAAGGGCAGAAAAGCATCATCCTCGAAGCAGTTGCTGGTTTTGATACCTGGGTTTGGCACGCCTTCTTTGGAGTTGCCGGCTCTCAAAATGATTTGAACGTCCTGGGTCAATCCCCAGTGTTCAATGATATTTTGAGAGGTGAATGCCCAAATATCACATATCAAGTCAATAATACCATCTATCAGAACGGGTATTATCTAGCTGATGGTATCTACCCGAGTTGGACAACATTTGTGAAATCAATTCCACATCCCTGATCCCAGTAGGAAATTTTTTTTGCTGCCTATCAAGAGAGGTACAGAAAAGATGTGGAGAGGTGCTTTGGTATCCTTCAAGCTCGGTGGGCTATTATCAGGGGCGCAACGTGTCTATTTGACGAGGAGGTGCTCAGAAGTATAATGATGACTTGTATCATCCTCCACAACATGATTGTGGAAGATGAGTATGATTACGATGTTGATGAAGTGTATGAACCAGATCCCATGAACACGACCTTAACACGAATTTATGAAAAACCTATGGGGCCAAATGGAGAACCAGTGCAGCATGATCTGTTGGTTAGAGACGGTACTTTCATGCATCGTATGATTGAGCGCTATACGGAGATGCAATCGTCGTATATTCATGAACTCCGTCAAGTTGACTTGATGGAGCATTTGTGGGCGGTGAAAGGCAATGAAGGTCAATGAAGTCAAGTGAAGATGTTTTTTTAGTGCATTATGTTTATGTTGTATTTTTAGTTATGCTTTGTTGTTTTTTTATGCTTTTGTTGTGGTTTGTTTATTTTTTATACTTTGGTTGTGGTTTGCTTTTTATGTATGGAATGTTATGAATAAAAAGGAATTTTGTTGAATATTTTCTTCATTCACTACAAGAAAATAAATACAACTCATAAAATAAAATACATGAATTACCACTAATTTAATGGTACAATGAAATGAAAGGCAAGCAAACTAATTTAAAAGTGAAGAGTATTGGTTGGTATTTATAGGAAAAAAAATCAGTATTTTTTGGGTATTTTTTCAAATGTTTTTCGATTTTTTTTCATGTTTTTTTTGGGCAGAATAACAGCTGCCGTTGGATTGCTGGAAGAAATGAATCGGAGTGCCCAGAGCATCGCCATGTGGAAGAGAGCCGTTGGGTGCGAGTTTCAATTTTTTTTTCATTTTTTTATTCGCGAAAAATGGCTGCCGTTGGATTTGGAATAAAGTGGATCGGATAGCTGCTGGGAGCGCCACGTGGAATAACCTGTTGGGGGGTCACTGTAGCGGGAGCGTCAATTTTTTTTTAACGTTAAAAAATTTTAAACAACCGCGCTAACGTCGTGGTGACGTCAGCCCAAAACGAGTTTTGCTCCTCGAGCTGAACCTCCCCAAGGGCTAGCCCAGGTAGATTTTTTTTGCTAGGGCCCACACCTTGCCCTGGCAGATTTTTGTTGCTGGAAACATCATTTTGGGCTTGCTCCCCCCCAGCCCTCCCCCAAGGCCCCTTGCAGGAAATGCTCTTAGTCATGGCAAGGGGGAGCTAGGGTAGCTACTACTCATGTGAATAGCGGTTGCCCTTGCAAATAGTATTTTGTGTTTCCACCCGTTGCCATGGCTAATGGCAGTTACTATTTATTTTTTTGTTTTATTCACAAATTTTTTTATCTCAATAATTAATTTGGATAATATTTTCGGATTAGATTTCCAGGTTCCTATGTGTCAAGACTATTCATAATCGGATAAAATTTCCGGATAAGATTTTTGGGTTCAAATTTTGGATGAATTTTAAATTTTAAAATTCAGATAAATTTTTGGGTTCAAATTTCGGTTGAATTTCAAAATTCAAAATTCAGATAAATTTGGGTTCAAATTTCGGATGAATTTCAAATTTTAGATAAGATTTTCATCCAATCAAATCAAGCCACGTGGCATCTCTATCTTGCCAAATTTTTCTATAAAACCAGAGGCTCAGCTCATACCTCTCACACCACATCTTTTTATATTTTCATTTCTTAGAATTTAGAATTCATACTCCATTCATTCTCAATGGAAGAATATAGGAGATGCTTGGAGAGGCAATAGCGAGAAAGAAATGAGAGAAACCGCAGAGCCGATGAAATCAATGAGTTGCAGAGACAAGTCGATGAACAAGTTCTCATAGCAGTGACAATGGAAGACGAAGAGAACCAAGGTCGCCTCCGTGGTTCACAAGTCGGCCGTCGCCGGAATATGGACAGACATACGCATTCTCGTGGTAAGAATCTTTTGGAAGATTATTTTATCCCAACTGCTTTGTACTCTGATGTTGATTTTCGAAGGCGATTTAGAATGCAACCCCATTTGTTCAATAAAGTCATGCATGATATTTGCAATTATGATGCATACTTTGTTCAAAAGTGTGATACTGCTGGGGTTTTGAGGCTTCTTCCGGAGCAAAAGCTTACAGCTGTTATACGAATTTTGGCGTATGGAGCATCTGCTGATCAGGTGGATGAGGTTGCCGAATGGGGAAGTCCACTACGTTGGAGGCTTTGGTAAGATTTTGTGATGCAGTTGAAAATCTGTACACTAGGGACTACTTGCGTAGACTTACTCCCAAGGACCTCCAACGGCTTCTACAAAAAGCCGAAGCTCGAGGATTTCCAGGAATGATTGGTAGCATCGACTGCATGCATTGGCAATGGAAGAATTGCCCAACTGCCTTGCAAGGTGATTACGAAAATAGAAAATGCCAAAAAAGTATCCTCCTAGAAGCCGTTGCTAGCTTCGACACATGGGTTTGGCATGCCTTCTTCGGAGTTGCCGGAGCCTAAAATGACCTCAATGTCCTGGGTCAATCTCCGGTCTTCAACGATGTTTTGGGAGGCCAAGGCCCCAATATTACCTATCAAGTCAACAATACAGTCTACCATACGGGATATTATCTAGCTGACAGTATCTACCCAAGGTGGACCACATTTGTCAAATCCATTCCGAATCCCCGATCCCAGAAGCAAAAATTATTTGCTACCTATCAAGAAGGATACAGGAAAGATGTCAAAAGCTGTTTTGGCATCCTTCAAGCTCGGTGGTTGATTATTCGAGGTGCGGCCCGTATGTTAGATGAGGAGATCCTCCGAAACATTATGATGACTTGCATCATCCTCCATAATATGATTGTGGAGGATGAGTACGCTTATGATGCTGGAGAGGTCTATGAACCGGATTCAATGAACACAGCCTTGACCCGGATTTATGAAAGGCTCATGGGGCCAAATGGAGAACCGTTTGAGCCGGAACCATTGGTGAGGGATGATCGTTTCATGACTCAGATGATAGATCGATATACAAAGATGCAATCTTCGTATATTCATGAAAGGCGTCAACTTGACTTGATGGAGCATCTATGGGCGGTGAGAAGGAATGAAGATGAATGATGGAGCGTAGATGCTTTGGTTATGTTTTATTTACTTATGGTTTGGTTGTGTTGTTTTTTATTGCTTATGGTTTGGTTGTGTTGTTTTATTTATTTATTATTGTGCCTTGTTTGTAGTTTTTTTTTAATTTTAATTATGTTTTGTTTGATGTATGGAATATGTTGAATAAAATGGTCTTTTATTGAATGCTTTGTTTATTAAATAAAGAAATCCAATACAAGTCATTAAGAATTACTACTACTAAAATAAAATACATGAAGTACACCAACTTTAATACAAAACATGAAAAATAAAAATACATAAAAGGTATGCCAACTAATTTAATGGTTTTGACCATTTAACCAATCTGCGTTGCTAGGCCCATCATCCTAGAAAAGTCTTCTTCTCATAACATCCATTCGTTCTAGCTTCCAATATTGTTTTGTTTCAGGGGACATATGGCTTGTATCCATCGCCATGGTTTCCCGATCCGTCTTCTCCATATCTTTTTTGCACAAATACTCCTTTTCTCGTGCACACTCGGCTTGAGTTGCCACCTCCATATCTTGGCGTTTCTGCTCCATTTCAATTCTTATGGCGTTTTGCCTTGCAATTTCCTCCAAAAACTTTGAATTATTATTGCTTGAATTACCCGCTTTCTTTGCCTTCACAGCCTTTCGGCCAATGGGCCTCGGTTCCTTTTGGATGGGTGAGTCTTCACTCATAGGGGAATCGAGAGGTGAATCCGATGTCGTTGAATCATGGAGTGGCATCTCGTTTAACACAACGTCGGGACCCGTGGGAATAATTATGAAGCGTTTACAATATTTCACCACCTCCCAACATTCATGATGGGTGAAACTTTTTTTGCCACCCCCGGTTGCACCGAACCACATATGTGCTTGAATAAGCTATTTAACAAAAAAATGGAAATGCAAGAAATATTTAAAATATATTGGATATGCAAGTAACACAATAAAAATAATGGATATGCAAGTAACAAAATAAAATAAATTGGAAGTGCAAGAAATATGAAGAAACAATTGGAAATGCAATAAATATTAACAACATATTGAAAATGCAAGAAATATGAAGAAACAATTGGAAATGCAAGAAATATTAACAACATATTGAAAATGCAAGAAATATTAACAAAATATTTAAAATGCAAGAAATATTAACAAAATATTGAAAATGCAATAAATATTAATAACATATAAATATTAGGAAATTAAAGTTAATAAAACGAAAATTAGAAAATACTTACCTCGTTAGTATGATTTTCCCTGCTTTTATACAAGTTCATCGCTTTTGCCAAGGCATCTCTCCATTTTGCCATCTCTTTGTTGAGAATTTTCCACCTACTCGACAATGCCATCTCCGTACGAGTCGACTCCGGAATTTTTTTGCAAAATTCGGCATGAATTTTTTTCCACATATGGAAAAATTTCATCTCATTGCCTATTACGGGACAATAACAAACTCGGAGCCAAGCCTCACACAAAGAAACATCTTCCATGGTGCTCCACGCCCCTCCGGTTTCGATAAAAGAAGCCATAAAAATAAGAAATAAAAATACAAGGTGAAAGAGATGAAAATGTTGAGTGAAGAGTGAATAAAATGTTGAGTAATAGTAGAAGTAGAATAAAATGTATGAGAATTGGTGTTGAAAGTGAAGGGTATTGATAGGTATTTATAGGAAAAAAAATTAGAATTTTTTAGTATATTTTTTTTAAAAATCGAGCGTGACGTCACCCCCCTCGTTTTGGACCTTGAGCGGAAGTTGCCTTAGGGCCAGCCTGAGTTGGTGGGTCCCACACCTCCCCCGGGCCTGGGCTGTCTGCTGGAACAACTTCCCCCCGGCTAGGCTACCGCTGGACTTGCTCTAAGCGGTGAAATCTTTTCCTGCCAACCAAACGCCGCATATGTCCCATATTTCCCATAAGGTAAATTGAGGGTTTTATTTTTCCCATATTTCCCAGAAGGGTTTCGAGTATGTAAAACGTTGTTTGCCGCTGTTGTTTAGCGCGTAAGAGAAGCTATGGCTCCCCCCCGTATTGTAATATATTAATGTCACTCATACTAGTTTCAAAACCTTTCAGCGCCTCCATCAGTATTTTCTTTCTGCACGGATTTTATTATATTATTTTACTTCTCTCCCATTTGGTATTTGTCCAATCACTTCGATTAGCTTCTCAAACTAAAACAGCTCTCAATCCTCAATATTCCCACATAGCTTTGTTCGCATATTCAAAACCCCTTCAAGATTCAGGGTTTGCCAAGATCTATATATTCCCATAAAGCTGCTTCTGATTGTTCTACTCTACATTTCATGATTATTTGATTCTTGATGACTTGAGCACTGGGTTTTGGCGTAAAAGGTGAATTTGGGTTGGAGGGTATTTGAAGAAAGAGCAGAAGGGTTTATTTATTTGTTGATGGTGGGTTTGTGATTCGTAGTGTGAACTGGTTTACTGGGTGTGGGGTTTTTTTGGGGTGGAAATATGGGACATAGTTCGAAGAAGAAGAAGCGTGGAGGAGGAGGGAGTGGGAAGAAGAAGAAGGCCTTGAAAGATCACGGGGCTTATGTTCGTGGTGACGATAATGAACTTCTTTCTGAAGAGATCACTGCCTTGTAAGTGACTCTTCTTCTTAAACCCTTTTCTTCTTCAAAGGAATTGACTAAAAACTGCATATGGGGAAAACAATGTAATCATCATGAACAGCATGGGATGAAAACTTGAACAGTTGCACACAACTGGATGTATATTTGACAACTTTGGATATGGTGCAAGCCTCATAGGGCTTAGGATTATCAGAAATTCAAATGGATTAATTGATATATGTTTTTCATATGAAAATGGAAACTGTACTTTTGAAAATAAATTTTGTTACACGAATTCAAACCTTTTTAAGTTAAGGTGGGTCTTGTAGATCAGAGGACAAAATAATGAAATTATTTTCATTTTACTATATTTTGGCCAATATAAACCTCTGACAGTGGTTTCAGTGTCATCACTGAAATGGATTTTGATTCGAATGCACTATCTGAATTGTGGTTTTTTCTTTTCATTTGCGCTTTTGCACCGTATGCTAGTCACTGCACAACAGAGCATGTTTTGCATGGGGGTTGCATTTTGTCCCATTGTGTCTAAAGCTTATCCTCTACCCATAATCACGTTGTATTATATTTGATTATCACACATTTTCCATCCGCTTCCTTCTCTTTTAGTTACTTTGGGTATTCAAGGGTCCTAGTTTAGTCACCTTTTGGGTCATTTGAGGAACATATCTGGATTTTGGGTGTTCAAGGGTTCTAGTTTGAGCCAGCTGGGTTCTTTTCTCTGTATTTTCTATTTTTAATGTAACTTTATGAGCTTCTAGCTCAATCCTTGGGAGGTGTGAAGGAGACTGTAGATTGGGGAGAGGTAAGATTTAGGTAATGCAGTAGATTAATAGTAATCTTTTTATTTGGTCCACTGTGAGCCTCCAAAACCGGAGAGGGTCTATTTGACCTCAGGCATTTCATACAACTCAAAGGGATTAATCTATTTGACAGAATTTTTATTTTTTATTGTTTATATTTCCCTTTTTTGTTCTTAGTAATTTCTTATGACTTCCTTACCGTCACATTGGATGCTTTTCTAAATTTAAATCAATAATTTACGACTTGATTTGAGCGTTGTGCATTGTTTTTTTTTTTTTTTGGGGTAAATGGTTACTTGAAGAAAGCTGTATCTTTCTAGAGCAATTTAGTGGTTTCTTTATTTGTTTTCCCTTTCTTTCGGGGTTATTTGAGTGCCTTTCCTCTTCTGTCCCCTTATATGATAATATCCATTATTTACCTGGACAAGAAAGAAGGCACGACCACAGAAAATGTTTCATAAAATTTTTGATGTCGGAAGATCTGATGGTTAAAACTTTTTATAGTTCTACATTATCTCCTACCAAGCGTGATATTTTATTTATGGTTATGTAATTGAAGTAACACAGTTGGCTCTTCCTGGTATTTGATTACAAAACCTACCACAAAATTCTATTACAAAACGTATTTCTGTTCCAGGGACAATAACCTGGATGGTTGTAAATTAATGTCTGTATATATATTTTTTTAATTATGCAAATGGTAAGGTACTATGTTTATAAAAATGCTGATGCTTCTGTTTGAAATATTCATGATAATCATCTAAGGAATTTAATTCTATCTCATAATTTTATTGCTATTCTTCTGTGATGTTTAGGTGTGCAATATTTCAAGAGGATTGCAAAGTTATGTCTGGATCCCATCCTCAAATCATCATTAAGCTTAGGTATGTCTTATTTGTTTATAGATGAATGCAATGGATCTAGATTCTAGACTAGACTCCTCTTGATAGACTTTTGTTCTCTATTGTAACAGGCCTCACTCGAAGGATATGGGTTATGAGGATCTAGATGTTTCTGCACTTCTTTTAGTTAGGTAAGTGAGGTTCTGTTCAATGTTGCTTTTATTTAAAGTTAATGCATATTGCTTCAATCGTTCTCATGGATCTTAATATTTTTGTTTAATAGGTGCTTACCAGGGTATCCTTACAAGTGTCCGAAGTTACAGATAACTCCTGAGAAGGGTTTATCACAAAGTGATGCTGACAGGCTGCTATCTCTTATTCATGATCAGGTATTATTCCTTAACCAGGATTTGATAAATCTTCAAGAAGTTCTTCTATACTGGAGTGGTTGATGTGGTTATAAATGCAACTTTTATTTCCCTGAGTCGTAACAACAGTATATGCCTTAGCGGCTGCTTGCATTGACCAAGTGATGTAGGACACGGATGAATAGAGTGTTTAGGTAATTTAGTGGAAGCGAAAACAATGGAAAACAGAAAATAGAACAAACATGGATAGGTCTGGAATCACTCCAGGGGTTTGGCTTCACACCAAGAAGTCTCCAATCTCTGGAAAATAAGCTTTACTCAATATCTCAAATCTCAACTTCCTAATGAATTACATGAGAGGGGTATTTATAGCAAACTAAAACCTAGAGACAATAGGATAAAAAATCCCTTGCTAAAACAGAAATTCTAACTAAATAAAATAGGAAACTTAGAAATCCTACTAAAATCTGGAAAACTTAAAAATCTTACTAAAATCTGGAAAACTTAGAGAACAAGTTAGAAACTAATCGCGGGAATAAAAAATTGCCAGATTTAAAGACCAAATTAAACGACTTCCTCTCCCATCTCTTTCTTTTGTAAACCCTAATGGGTTTGACAAAGATGTCCTCATCACCAAGTTAGTTTTGAACTTTTGATATAATGAAGTATAAATATGAGTTAATTTTCCAAAAGGCCACTTTACCTGAAACAAACTGTGCTCTTCTATCCAATATTCATTTCAAGAAACAATTTCGTGTAAATATATACACTTGCGTGGAGAATATCATTGGTTAGTCTTCTACATAATAAACTTTTTTGCTTCCAATGCCTTATTTTGTAGGGTTCTGTTCTATTCTTCTTTTATTTGTTCTGTTTCAGGCAAATTCTAATGCTCGAGAAGGACGGGTAATGATTTTCAATTTAGTAGAGACAGCCCAGGAATTCCTATCTGAAGTTGTGCCAGTGAACCAATCACATGGCTCGGTGAGACTTTTTAATCATCATATATTAGTGCATTTGTTTGTGTGAGCAAATGCATATACAAATGGTATATGTATTATATCAATATATTACATGTGTGAAACATTTTTCATGCAGATCTTTTCTTCTTGTTCTGTTATTACACTTTTGTTTTGTTGATTCGAATGTGTATGCAATTCTGAATAAAGATGATCACTACTTGTCATCTTCAAGGTCTTGATTATTCTTGGATTTTGACATTCTCGCATTGGTATGCCAATCCCATGTTTTGTTATCTGTAGTTTAATTATGGAAAGTACTTGAATTATAGACAAACAAAATGATTATAAAGATTAATTGCGTTTTATTTGTATCATACATGATACTTTAGGTACATGGTACATGATTTTAAGACAATATAGTATTGGCAACTACGGAGACTACATTTTTTTCTATGTGTTATTTTGAATTTGATGAGAGGTTTTTAGTTTTAAGCTTTTTCAACATGTAGAGAAAACTTCACTTTGTGCTTCTTGACAAATTTTTTGGCTTTTCACTACTTCCCTACTGATTATCCAATTGATTGATTTTTTTGTTATATTTATTTCAAATGGAAGGTATTATGTCCGACTACGGGTAGCAATGCTCAAATCTCAAGTAACAAGAAGGGGCCTTTTGTTTATGGTTTCATAGACCTATTCAGTGGTTCTGGTGAGTCTTGGAATTGGGGTTTTGGAATAGATGAGACCAGTGGGATAAATCCTTCAGTCCCATCGCACACAGTGGATGGCTCCAAAGGCAAGCATGAGATTCAGGAAAAGAAACTTGATAGGCATGCAGAACCTTTGAATTTACAAGATATAAAGAAAAGTTCATTACTTTCCTCTACTGTCAAATTAGATAGCCTTGAAGAAGACAGTGAAGACGGCAACAAGAGCATAGCTTCTGCTGATTCTAGTAGATTTTTGTTGGAAGAATTGGTAGGCAATGGTGGTAAAGCTGAGAAAGATGTGAGTAATATACTACATTTTTTTGTAGATAATATAACATGATTTTATTTGATTTTTAGTGCACAATTTTGCATGAATTTCACATTACATATATGTTCTTGTATTGTCTCTGTCATATTACATATATTGCATCTTTTTTTGTATATACTCTTGTATCTTTTCAATATTAAAGTGTGACTAGAGATCTAGCAGCCTGTTAGAAGGCACAATAAGGAGATTTGAGGACAGATTATTATATATGGTTTTGCTGTCTTTGGTTGGAGAGATATAGGAGGGCTTTTGTTTGGAAGGAACATTTTGTTTTGGAGTTGAAAGATCACCTTTTTTCTAAGCTTTATTTGAATTCTCTCAAAGGAGATATATATTTTCTTCTGCAGTAGATCTTTGGTTATCTCCACTTCTACCATTTGTGCACTGAGCTACAGTTGAATTGAAATCTTAATGCTCCAAAATGATTGAACCCTGGAGTTCTCTTGGTATGGTAGTAAAATGAATCATACCCCAAGGCTGAAGAACAATTTTTTATTTTTATTTTGTGTGGATGAATGAAGGTGGAGGGAAGTTAGAACAAGTTATACCAGAAACCCATTGCATAGAAGGCAAAGTGACCTAGAGAACATTTGTTCTTTCTGGACATTCTTGTTTGATAATGTCATTTCGGTTTTGCTGTCTGTTTCTATATAGAAAGTTTGTTTTGGACATCCTTTGATACCACAATGTACTTCTATCCTTTGACAGAATTTGGTTATTGAGGAGGATTCAACAGAAGATGATTGCGAATTCGGAAGTGAACAATCAGAGTCACTTTCGTTTGCTTCCTTGGGTCATGATCAAGTGTCTCAAACCGTTAAAAAGGATCTTGTAATGGTAATATCATGTATTCTTTTCTTTTGTACACACAGAATTTGATCCTAAACTTTCTATTGGGTGCTGTTTCCTTTTATGTTAGGTTCATCTGCTCCGTCTTGCCTGCACTTCTAAGGGACCACTGGCTGATGCTTTGCCACAAATAACCACAGAATTGGAAAACTTAGGGGTATGCAGTTCAATTCATCCTGTTTAGTTTTGATAACTTATATACTTTCTAGATCCTTATCTCTGTTAATTTCATTTCCAGATCTTATCGGAATGGGGAAGGGATTTAGCATCTAAACCACCTTCACTTTTGAATAGAACATTTAATCATGCTTTTAGAGAACATATGGTAGGTCATCCCCCTTCTTCTTTTCTTTTCTGCTATGAACTGGCTTCTAAAATCAAATTCACATTACTACATGCCTTGTTAATTTTATCTAGGTTTCATCGCGGGTCTCTCAATTTTGGGAACCCACATCTGATTTTGAAGGACCAAGTACATCTCTTCCAAGCTCTCGATATCTTAGTGACTTTGAGGAGCTACAGTCCCTTGGTAAACGAAAATTCTTGTTCTTTGTTTTTGGTTTTGTTTTGTTTTCATCATAGCTTAATGTTGTTCTTTTAGTGTGCGTGTAGCTACTAGTTAGATAGTTAATTAGGGGATCTTAGTTGGTTGAGCTAACTATAGTTTGGTTAATAAATCCAATAAAGGTTTGTAGATCCCAGGGGGTGTCCACCCATGGTAGACATAGAAATTATTATGTGAGATGATATTTTACCGATAATGCATAAGAGGTTTTTCATGCCCAAGAAGAAATATGAAATTTCTTGTGTTGTTGATGTATGCTATGCAAAAGCACTTGAAAAGCAGCCTGTCATTGTAATTCTTGCCCTTCATTTTAGCCTTGAAGGGTGCAAAACTGTTGCAGTGGCATTATTGTAACTAATAGGACAGCATTATGAAAAGGCTCTTGTGTAGAAATATGTAACTTCTCCCCTTCATTCTCCCAAGCATTTTGAGTTCAAAATCTAGATCAAAATGGATAGAAAAGTTGATGACGAACAAGTAATAGTGGTTAAACTGTTTCAGTTGGATGAAGTTGAAAGTTATTATTATTTTTTTCCATAGACTTTTAGGTTTGAAGGTACAGGTGTTGGTGGATGATAAAATGATGTGGATGCTAAATCCACATCCCTCGAGGGAAACAACCAGAATACTATTATTCATCTCAAGTGGTGAGTCCGGAACCTCCTAAGTTGGCAAGATTATCCATAGTGGAGAACGCCATTAAAGGCATGAGGATTCATGTGAGTGTTGCGAGTGAAAAAGCAAAGGGAGAGAGTAATTCATTTCCTACTGCGCTATTGGATAGCCAAAGATATAATATCAGTTTTCTTACTTCTATTTGGTGTTTATTGGATTGTGTCAGTTATTACAAATGGAATTGCTTGGAAGTTATAACCTTTAGTTTGATTTATTGTGCCTGGGGGAGTAAAATTGCTTATAAAGAAAAAAAAAGCTTAGAAGGCGTCACGGTAGGTTTCTGTATATAGTTTTTTGTTTCCTTTAGCTTGGCGAGGTATGTGTTTCTGCTTGATGTGGAGGCAGTTGTGTTCATGCAATAGGAATAGTTTCAAGTGTTAGGAGCTTCCAAACCTTAGTTCGGCTTTTTTTATTAAACTGACCGTTATTGATTTCCTCTGTGCTTACTGGTTTTTATGCTTCTTGGACTTATTTTCTGGTCTTCATGGATGGCTTTGAGTTTTAGAAGCATACATTTTCTTTTAATTTTGACACATTGTTTCTCTCATTTTTTGAGGGGTTTTCTCTTGTATATTCATCTCTTACTTGCACTGTACATGACATAGTTTTTAGTTTTTACTTTTCAGTTTTCAAAAGAAATTTAGTTTTATTATAACCAGTGAGGTTCTTTTCTCACGCTGGTAACAGGTCATGGAGGCTTTGGCCATGTTGTACTGTGCAAAAATAAACTAGATGGAAGGCAGTATGCAGTGAAGAAAATTCGACTCAAGGATAAAAGCCTGCCAGTTAATGACAGAATATTGAGGTATATTAATGTTTGCCACAATCTGATTGAAATTTAGGGTCATTTAGCTTATACAAACTTATATCTTTTCATGAATCATATCTCAGATTGATTTGTGATGTGTGAATAGGTTTCTATTTTGTTCATTTTAAAATAATATGATATTTAATAGGGTAAACTACAGTAAACCCGCCAACCTATAAGGTCATTCACGAGTCCATACCCGATTTTGGGGACATTTATGGGTACAGACTCAACGTTGCGGAAAACCTACAGATTGCCCCCTCCGTTAGCGAGTCCGTCAGGAAATCCGTTATCTGCCTACGTGGAAAATGTGGGTTCCATTTTTTAATGAGGTGGACTTATAGGTGGACAAATAAATAATAAAAAATTATATATTTTTCAAAACTAATTTTAAATCATTAAAATTAAATATAATATAATCATTAAAAAAAAACTCTCATCTTCTCTCTCTCTCTCTCTCTCTCTCTCTCTCTCTCTCTCTCTGGGTTGATCTGGGCCAATGTTTGAGTCTTCGCTCTTGTTCGTCCCAGACAGTGAAGAAGAAGTTACAGACGATCCATCGAGCCTTGATGACAATGCCTCCAATCTTCCATGGACCTACGCCAATCGCATCGAAGGCCAATCCTTCGATTACTTCGTGAGGAGATTTGATGACGCCATGAATTCGCTGCCCAATTTGAGAAGGCTCGATATGAGCTTCAACAAGCTCGCTGGGTCACTTCCAAAATTGCCCCCAAATTCGCTGAGAAGAATAATGCCAGTGAATGGCCTCTTGTTTTTCTCTTCTTCTATTATGTTCGGGCAACTTGCAACAAAGAAAGAAAGTGTAGAACCAGCTGCCAAATTAGTGAATTATTAATTGCACAGTTTGATCTTTTTTTCAAACCCTCCTCTAGAAACCCACGCCACACACCCAGCAACCCCATGAACTTCGTTGACCCCATCTTCCCCTACAAAAAACAAAAAAAAAAAAAAAAAAAACCAGGCCAGTCGCCATAACCCACCAAACTCAAATTGATTTCAAAACCTAATTTGTACTTGGTCAATTTATTGATCAAATTCGAATTTGAATTCAAACCCTAAGGTTGCACAACACTAAAAAGCCCCAATTTCAGGCTTCGCTCGATCAAAGGAGGAGCTTTATGTGGCTTCACTTGATCTGAACAAGAAATTTTCTTCTTGTTTAGGGCGCGAATAAGACGACCGTCCAATCTGAGGCTTTCAAATGTCTTCTCCTCTTCGTCATCGCTTTCAATATCCTTGGGTGGCTTCTTCGTAGTTCCAGCCATGGGAGAGTCTATAGACTTCGAAGTTTTGATTTTTTATGCGAACAAAAAAAGCGAAACGGTTTTGTTTTCTACTTGGGTGGGGGAAAAAATATGGGGTTGAAGAAATCGGGGGGAAGAAATCTGAGAAGGGAAGAAATTGGGAGGAAGGGGAAGAAATCAGGAGAGAGAGAGAGAGAGAGAGAGAGAGAGAGAATCTGGGTAGAGTTTTTATTTTTATTTTTATTTTTTAATTTAATATGTTTAATTTTAAAAATAATTTAAACAATAAATTTTTTATTAGTTTTTTGTCCACGTGGAATCCCATTCAATTAAAAAAATGGGTCCCACAAATGCCCCGTAGGCAGATAACGGATTTTCTGACGATCTTGCTAACGGAGGGGGCAAATTGTAGGTTTTCCGCGACGTTGAGTACGTACCCATAAATGTCCCCAAAATCGGGTATGGACTCGTAAATGACCCTATAGGTTGGGGGGTTTACTGTAGTTTACCCTATTTAATAAATATAAAAGGCAAAGTATGCATAATTCTGTTATGGAAGGAAATTAATCATGGAGTGAACTTTGGTTACTGGGATTAAGGGGGTTGTAATCAATTAAAAGTTATGTAGATTCTTATAGTTTTTAAGTGACATGCTGTTGTAGACTTCATAATTTCTGTTATGATTTTTGTATTGGGCCAAAGGGATGACTTTAAGTGAACAACATTTGAAGAACTTTATGTCGAGTCTGATAGGGTTTGGCAGATTTCTTTCATGTATTTTTACAGATTCTTGAAGAATATATTGTCTCTCATGTTTAGGTGATTTTTTGACAAATAAATTTTAAGATGTATCCTTGGCGGAACTTAACAGTAACCTAAAGATCTGCAACCTGTAGGCCTGGTGGGCTCAGACCAATTATCTTTTGGCCTGCCCCAACCTGCAATACATGTGTCTAAGCCCGACCCATAGCCTAGATTTTGTACCCTTTTTGTTTTCAGTATCTTTTTTTATTCATTTTCCTCTTTATGTTTTTTTTCCTACCATTTTTCTCATTGATACTTGTTAGTTTGTTTTGTATTGATAGTTTTTTTTTCCTTTCTAACAAACTTGTTTACTTCTTTAAGCTCTTACAAACCTTTCTTGTACAATTATTTGTATTCAACATATTTTTCGCCCATTCATACATTTCAATCAATAAAACGCTTCAACACAAGTTTAAATCTTTCTAATATATTATTTAGCTATATGTTTAAAATATGTAGTTGAACAAAAATTTTGTCTGCTATTTTTTTCCCTATTATTTCTTCTAAATTTGTTCGTGGTTTAACTTTGGCGAGATACTTAGGGAAGTAGCCACACTTTCTCGTTTGCAGCATCAACATGTTGTACGATACTATCAGGTAAAACCTTTCTTATTTCCTGCTTTTGCATTGTGGCATGTATCTGTCCTCAATTATGCAATAATTTCTTTGTTGTTTTTAGCTTCTATGAATTTGTATATTCAATATTGTCCTGGCTTACATTTATTTCAAAGCAGCTTGCCACTTTATTTGGGTGACTATTCTTTAATTAGAAAGCTATTTGCTGGCAATCTTTTGTTTCCACAATGGTCCTAATATTTGCAATCATGTGCAGGCATGGTTTGAAACAGGTATTATTGGTGCTCATGGTGATACCACTTGGGGTTCAATGACTGCAGCCAGCTCCACCTTCAGCTTCAAAGGTACAAACTCAGCAGATGCTATTGGGCATGAGAATAAGCTTGAATCGACATATCTGTACATTCAAATGGAATATTGCCCTAGGTAAAACTTCTATTTAGATTCAGTTCTTATTTTAAGATCTTCTCAAAGAACAACATTTTGTGATGTGTAGTGATTGATTAGTTTTCTACCATTTGACATCTGTAATTACTGAAACCAGGTTCATCCTGGTATGTTTTGCGCCACTGCATTACCCTTATTTCTTTATGCAACTGAGAACATTAAGCTATGCCAAAATTTTGTTGTCGGTAAAACTTTTTTATTTTATTATTACCAACCTGATCTGAGTCCAAGTAAGGTATGTGGTTTATTGGTTGAGAGTTCATCATTCCTCATAGTCTGTGAATAGAAACCTGCTAATATGATAACATTACTAGGCTTGCAAACATTGATCAGGAGTGAGTTGAATTTTTAAATATATGAAGTTTGATACTGTCTCAATGTAAAATAGGTGAAAGGTATGCAAGATTGAAAAAAATTGAAATCAATAATAAGCGTACACATGAGATGCACGAAACTGTCTCTACCGACCCACTTTTTTTTTGAGGTTTATTCTCTATCATCCCTTGAACTATGTAGCATGTCTAGTTTAGCTAGTTATCTGCAAATGAGGTTGGTTTGCCAACAACCCCTTATAGAACAAAGATGTGCGTTTCGGTTTTCATATGGTTGAACTTTAAGATCATTTCATTCCGTCAATTTGGTTTCATAAATCCCTTAAAATTTGTTTGCCTGCTGAATTTTCTTATCATATGTCGTTTTAATTTTTGATGTCTTTTTTTGGTATGGTTGAAGGACTTTACGCCAGGTTTTCGAGTCGTATAGTCGTTTTGACAAAGAATCAGCATGGCATTTGTGTCGTCAAATTGTTGAAGGCTTGGCACACATACATGGACAGGGAATCATTCATCGGGACTTAACCCCAAGTAACATATTCTTTGATGCGCGTAATGATATTAAAATTGGGGATTTTGGTCTGGGTAAGTTCCAGTTTTTGTAAAATTTACTCCTTAGTAAGTTTAGTTTGAGAACCATGCAGTCCAATTTTTATGTACCTGCAGTCAGGTCCTTTTAAAAGCATTTTGTCAAGAATGCCAGAGGAAATTCAAATAAGCTTATTGTATACCAATTCTTGTAACTGCGAGAACATGGTTGGAAAATGCATTGGGATGAGCTTCACACTGCATGACTATTTTCTGTCGCAAACTACTGTTTCAAATGAAAGTCTGTTTCTTTTGGACATACCAATTTTCCTTTTGTAGAGGAGTCTCCTGGTTGATAACATGAAAACTATTTATGCACATAACTCATGCATTTTATACTCAAAGATGTTTGCTAAAAGTCAAGATTTGTATGCTTAACAATAATGTAATTTGTTTTGTTTCAGCCAAGTTTTTGAAGTTGGAGCAGTTGGATCAAGAACCTAGTTTTCCTCCAGATACAGCTGGAGTTTCTCTTGATGGTACTGGCCAAGTTGGTACATATTTTTACACTGCTCCTGAAATTGAGCAAGGATGGCCAAAGATTGATGAAAAGGTAAATGTTTGATTGTACTTATTTTTGTTATTTTTTTTCAATAATTTACACAATATGGAATGTGCTAGTCGTGCTTCAGCTTTAATTGCATGTAATTTGTTTTTATTCAAAATAATATCAGGTAAACATCATTGAGTCAACTTGGATTGCAGGCTGATATGTACAGCTTGGGAGTTGTATTCTTCGAGCTATGGCACCCATTTGGGACGGCAATGGAACGACACCATGTCCTATCTGATTTGAAACATAAGGGCAAACTTCCTCCTGCTTGGGTTGCTGAATTTCCTGAGCAGGCATCTTTGTTGCGACGCTTAATGTCTCCAAGTCCATCAGATCGTCCTTCTGCCACAGAACTTCTAAAGCATGCATTTCCACCACGAATGGAATCCGAGTTATTAGACAGTAAGTGGCAATCGTGATCTTTGTATTTACCTTATTAAGCTAATCTAAGTAGAGGAGTGAGCAGCTTGCAAGCATGGTTCATTTGCACCTCTAACTATAATGTTCCATCTATCTAAAAGCTCTGCTATGCTTCTTTGATCTAATTGCAAAATAATATAGCTGTAGTTGTTAACTCTGTGATACCAACTGTATATTTAACATTTAAGCATTTGTAAAACTTAATTACAATACCTTTAAAAGGTCAAACAATAATAGAGGATAAATGAGAATAACCAAGTAATATAATGTGATAGACAGGGTTTCCAAGTTCCAATACTCCTCTCAAGCTGCAGGCAAGATGTCCTTGAGGTGCAGCTTAACTATAGAAGCCTGAAGTAAGACGACCTAACTTGTTTTGTGGACGTATTAGCTCTCTGCTTGAATGGTGGAACAATTGCTAAGGCAATGACACCAAAGTGAACCTTCACCTCTAATAAAGTGAATATCAGCCTCCATGTGCTTCATTAACCCTTGTAAAACAGAATCGAAGCAAGTGTAACGGAAATTTTTTATCACAAGATAACGTAGTTGAATTCGTTGCTGTAAATCCCAGTGCATCAAGAATTGATCAAAGCAATAAGCCTTTGCATGATAACAGAGGATCTAGAGACTACATGTTTGCTTCTTACTGTTCCATGAAATAACTGTTATTCCCATGGATGGTATATAACATGTATATGGACCAATGATTTATACATGCACTAGCATAGTTCACATTAGTGAAACATGAGCATGACTTCAAATAACGTAAAATGTGGTGAACATCCAAATGAAATGTCCAATGTAAAGTGTCTAGCCTACATCCAAGAATCCCAGTATGCTGTAACAAGCCCAAAATAGTGCTCTGTGATAAAGATACTACATGAGTCAGCTTGTCCAGAGGACCTATTCATTCTTTTTTTCTCTAACTCGTCAGTACTTCATATGTGTTCAAGTCCTAATAACCTTTTGGAATCACTCAATTCTGTGGGGGATATTTGGTCATCATGACAGTTTCCTTTCTTTCATAGTATTTACAGATTATAATTTGTTTTTACCTAGTGCTTGTCCAGCATGTGCTCAAAGGAAGGATGGTGAAGATGTTTCTTGTGATTCATAATATTTACACTTGTTCTTCTTTCCAAGCATATGTAGAATTTTATCACTTATTCAAGATGAGTTTTGACTAGCTTGACTAAATGATTTCCTTCAATATGATCAGATATTTTACGAACAATGCAAACTTCAGAGGACAGAAGTGTATATGATAAAGTTCTGAATGCCATCTTCGATGAGGAGATGTTAAGCATGAAAGATCAGCAACATCATGATGGAAGATTGGGATCTGTAAGTGATATTTCTGCTACTCAGTACGCAGATTTACACACTGAGGCTCGTGATTATGTTGTTGACACCACAAGGGAGGTGTTCAGACAGCATTGTGCGAAACACCTCGAAGTAATAACCATGCGTTTGCTAGATGACTGCCAACAGTTCAATAGGTTCCTCTCTTGAACTCTTTGTAGCCATGTTTACTATAATGTTTACTGTTACCTTCTCTTTCTTATTATATGCTAGTTCATGCTAATTATATGTTATATCTTACAAGGAACACTGTCAAACTGTTAACCCATGGAGGAGATATGCTTGAACTTTGTTATGAGCTGCGCTTGCCTTTTGTTAGTTGGGTGATCTCCAGCCAGGTATTAAACATATCGAAATAAATATGACTTGTTGCTTGTTTTTCTTATCCCTTTCATTCTTGTTGTCCAACATACACCAAATGAAGGTTTTTAGTTTTTAAGTCAAGTCGTTATCCCTTGGCTGATCATGCTATCGTAATTTAACTCTCACGTGTTTGTGTCATGTTCTGCACCTTTGAAGTTCTGCTTGGGTTTTGTTATTTTTCTTCTGGAAGCTAAGCGGATGTATATACTAAGTAGATATTGTCCATGCAATGCATAGATTGGCAATATTATCAGAAAATAGGATGTGTATTGAAAGAAACTACTAGTTTGATAAATGGTTGAAGTAAAAACAGTAAAGTGATTTAAGCTGTTTATTATATATGCTAGAAATGTAATTAGCTCATAGAAATTATCTTGTAGGTAGGTATTAAAATATAATAGAAAATGATATTTGCTAGAAGATCAAAGAAGATGAAAGTTCTGAAGATAGATCACTGCCAACAGAAGGTGGGAAAGATGCCTTTGATTCTGATTTGAGCAGGAGTTGTAACTTTTATTTGTGTTGGGCTAGTAGCTTTATAACATAAATTTTTTTTGAAGATAAGAGCAGTATAATGTTTCCATCAGACAACCAATGCCTAGTTCTAATCATGTATTCCACCGTTGCAAAGTCCTGAGGACTTTATTCAGTTGACAATGCTTTCTGTGGAAGAGGAAATCATTGTTTTATTCTCAACTGACATAGGTTTCTTTATAAGTTGAAATCATTGCTTTATACAGTTTATATTATTTTAGCTGCTTCTTTTGTATCTAAAATTTTAAGTTAAAGTCAGGGGGCATAACTTGGCCATTCTACTTGTAGAAATCTTCATTCAAACGTTATGAAGTATCATATGTGCACAGAAGACCCATTGGACATTCACCCCCAAGTCGCTACCTGCAGGTATTATTAAATGGATGTTTCTTATAGGTGTTGGTCTGTCTGTCTGTCTGTCTGTCTGTCTGTCTGTCTGTCTCTCTCTCTCTCTCTCTCTCTCTCTCTCTCTCTCTATATATATATTTTATCTTAATAGAATTTTGATGTTTATATTCAAAAGTTAACTGTACTTTCTCAATGATTTTCTAGTTGATGTAAGTTGTGGGTTTATATTACTACCTTTACTGTCAACAGGGCGACTTCGATATTATTGGAGGTGCATCAGCATTAACAGAGGCAGAAGTAATCAAGGTGATACATTATCTGATTTATTTATCTATGTGTGTGTGTGTCTGTTGGTATGCATGTGTGCATGTCACACGAATGTTTGTGTGAACTTATTCGTGGATATAATGCTGATGCATATTCTTTTTTATATTTAATGAAAAGTCCAAAGACTCATTTTGATTTTTATTTCTGTTTTTGTAAAATAATAATTGCGGCGTGGGAACATTAAGAAGTTGTGCAGTAATTTCTAAAATGTCTACTGCTGTATGCATTGTAAAAAATTTATTCGTTGACAGACCAAATTCTTTTCCTGGTTATATACCAGAAAAGGATCACTGTCAATACCTGAATATTTTGGAATCGTTATACTGAAAGGATTAAGGCACAGGGGTACTTGGTTTTGTTTATTCTCATCTCTCCCAAAAAGTACTAAGAATTTCTGGGGTGTAGTGAATCCAAAGCGAAAGTGATGTGAATGTTATGGTATTGATATATATGTTGCAATCTTTTGCACAGTAGCGTCCCCAATTTAATTACTTAATTGTCATGTTTGTTTCAGCAAGTACTATGGTATTTCTGGCCACTATTTATTTATTTGTTGGCAATTCACTGGCATGCACTGGCCAATGGTTTGTGTGGTAGCGTATACTTAATAAGTGTGTCTCATCTTGCAGGTGACAAGGGACATTGTTGCTCGTTTTTTTAATTCAGATTTTTGTGATATTCATCTAAACCATGGGGACTTACTGGAAGCAATTTGGTCTTGGGTAGGAGTCAAGTCAGAGCATAGACAGAAAGTAGCAGAGGTAAACAATTAATGTATTAGGGACATTTCCGTAAATGATCTGTGTGTGTATTACCATTAATGATACTCATTGATGCTACCCTTAATGAATGAAGCTCCTGTCTATGATGGGCTCTTTACGTCCTCAATCCTCTGAGCGGAAATCCAAATGGGTGGTAATCCGGCGTCAGCTTTTGCAGGTTTGATAAAAATTATAATGTACTTATACTTTGAGCCTGTTAACAATTATAATTGGAACTACCGACTTCAGCAGACCTGATGTTCATGTCTTTATGATTTACTATATAGTTTAACATGTAGAAACCAAATAGGGTTTGTAGCTGGTGTGATTAGCTTGCTATATTTTTATTTATTTTGTCTTCAAATTTAGTTCACGTTGTGCATGGAAACTGATCCTGCATTTTTAGGAGTACTTTATTTTTTCCCCTCAGTAGTGAAGTGAACAATGTAAGGATTGTGAAATGCTTTTCCATGGACCAACTAATAAAGAGGATCAAATTATAAAAACTCAGTATATTTTTTTTATAGGAGCTGATTTTCCCACTCCTCTTTTGTTCACTTACACTCCTTTTTTGTTTACAGTAAAAACTATTAAAAAAACAAAAGGGAGTGTCAGTGGACAAAAAAATTCCCCACCCTTTATAAGGAACGTACTTTCAGTAATAAAAACAGGGGAGAAGTTGTCCACTGGACAAGCAGACTAAACAAGTACAACAGTAACTCATATGAAAGCATCCTATCATTACATGAATGAAACCTAAGATACAGCAGCACTCCAATCATGAATAAATACCGAAAAGAACTTCCCTAGACTATAAAGTAACTGACACCCAAAGGTAAGCCCAAAAGAAAACTCTATCCTACAGATGATCCACTCCCTCATCCCTTGCTCCTTCAATTATCCTTCTATTCCTCTCCAACCGCACTACCCAGAATTGTCAGCACAGCAGATCTCCATACCTTTTTTTATTTTTCTAAGTTTCTAAATTATAGAAACTTTGCCTCTGTAGAGAAAGCTATGGAAGTGCATCCTTCGAGGGGCTGATTAGGATTTAACCAATTTTTTAGCCCCAGTAGACTACGCCATTGTCTCTCTTTGAGCCCCAGTAGACTCCAGCATAGCCTTGAACTTTAAGGGTTGGACTTAAATCCTATTTTGGTGAATCACTGGAAGGAAAAAAAAAAAAAAAAACCTTTTACTAATTTCGTAAACTGGGTATAGTCCGTTATTTTCTATAAAATAAGTTACTCGAAGGTTGTTTCTAGGTATGCATATCATATGTCTTCTTTTAATTCATGTGTGTTAGTCATTATTTTAGTTCTCTTTTAGAATATGTGAAGCAAGGCTCCTATCAAACTTCGTATGTCCCCGTATCACTTTTATGAAAAATACCTATTTTAAGTGCATGAGCTAATACTTTCATCAGGGACATTGTCCAGTTGTGTTCTTCCAAATATCTAGCAGGAATATAGTGCTTGCCTTAGTGTTCGGAAGCATTTTGATATGTCCGATGAATAAGTTATGCAGGTGGTGTGATTTTACTGTGGGTTTCTAAGGATTAAATGGCTTACATTGCTTCAAGTTCTAGTGTATCTGGCATTTTGTTGTGCTAACATGTATCACTCAGTCAAATGGCAGATCCAATTTGGTCAATTGGGATTCATAATTCAATTGACTGGCATCTAACTGGTTCATACTAAAACAAAAAGGTTAACAACACAAAACTACAAAATTAATTGTATCAACACATAAAAAGAACACTAATCATTTAGGTGGTTCAGAAACTTTCTGACATCCACCCCCACCTCTCCCTCAAGGATTGGTTTTGTGGCTCTCCGCTAAAATCAAATTGGGGTAGGGTCACCCTAAACTTCCACAATTGTATTGGTCAGTTTTCACATTAGGTACTGTACCGTTGCAATTCTTAACCACGTTCATACATCTATACAAATGCTTTTCATGGGATTGTCTCCTATGTTCCAAATTAAAACCTAGCATGTAGATTAGTTTTTACAATGGGCTCATTGGCAAACCAAATCCTAAAGCACGCTCATACCTCCATCCAATCTTTCCTCATTGACCTATAGATTCACTAACTCCTCTAAGCCAGACTCAAGGTTATGCTATGTGGGCCTCGATGTTTGCCCTTATTGATAAGTTGCTTCTCCAGGAAGCGCTTACTGGTCAATATGCAAGAAGCACTTGGATTTTTAATAGATCTTTTGTGTGCTTCGTACAAAAGTTCTAGTGGAAATAGCGCTGCTGACTAGGGAGTAATAATGTGGTCTATGCAAAGTACTTCCAAACAGGTCCTAAGAGTCCTGGGAAGGTCCTGACCTAACTTTGATATGGACACACTCCATAAAACTCTGTACACAAGTCTACCTCTAACTCAGGATAAGGAAATTTATAACAGTCCGATCTCCCTGCTTAAACCTAGACTTGAACTCCTCTAGCCTGTTGCGCTTAGAGATGTAAATTGAAATACAGTTCAAACACTGTTGAATCGGGGATTGAATTTACTCCAAACGCTGTTGAATCCAATATTCTTTCAAGGATAAATCTGGAAGAGCTGGAAATCTTAGAATCTGAGGGAAACTACAGGGAAGTTTTCCATTGAATGCTGAGTGGGTTCTACCTGTTTCATTGTTACAAGCCTAAATAACCTTCAAATACCCTCTGAATGACTGTTTTTAGTTGCAATCATTTATCAACCTTGACATGTCCTAGAATTCATTTCCCTTGCATAGATTACATTTTTGTTAAATATTTAGGTTTGGTTAATGTTCTCCATGCATGCTATATGTTAGATGGGAGTACACCATGTTGCACTGATTATTTATTTCTTTAGCTGGACGACTAACAATTTTATTGAATGATAAAAATTGTTGCTTTGTGTGTTCGTGTTTGGAATGGAGTCGATAAAACTTGGACATTTCTTATTGTATAAAGACTCCGTTGAGCTTCTTATATTTCCTATAAAAGCACCCATAAACACGTGTATGAGCTTCTCGTATTCCATTGAGTTTATGCTTAAATTTTCGATTCATCTAACAGATTTCATATGGTTAAACTAGCATAAAAAGAGTAATGTCAACTCATTTGTGAAATACATGTGAAAATACTTTATTTCTAAATATAATATGAGGAGAAATGATTAAATATTTTTATTAATTATTTCCTTTTACAGGAACTTAATTTACCAGAAGCTGTTGTAAATAGGTTGCAAACCGTTGGTTTAAGGTTTTGTGGAGCTGCAGATCAGGCACTTGCTAGACTGTGGGGAGCCCTGCCAACTGGTATTATTGTCATGTTTGATTATACATGTACATCAAATGAGCGATGAGAATCATTTGCAGAAATTTAATGCAGATAAACCAACGCGGAAGGCACTTGATGAGTTGTCAGATCTCTATAGCCACTTGAGAGTTTGGAGGATCGAAAGACATGTTTACATAAACCCACTTATGCCACCAACTGAGGGTTATCACAGAGATTTGTTCTTCCAGGTATCTTATCTTTAGATTTATGCTAATTTTCCTTTTTCTCTCCCAAAGAACCATAAGGATACTTAAGTATTTTCTGTCATGAAAAGTCAATAAAACTTATTCAAGATATGCATCTATGAGACAGTAATGCTATCCTGTAAGCATGTAGAATGTTGAGGATTTACCTGAGTGAAGCATGGATGGCTGATATGATCTTGAGCTACAGTGAGCTTGTAATAAAATTCTGTTATTGTAAGTTTATGGTTAAATCTTGATGTGAACTAGCCAGAACTTGGACGAGAAAGTGAAAGTAACACACTGATTGAATGAATTTTTGGCTTGTCTACACACAATAAACACAATGGACAGTTGAAGTGTGCATGGATTGATCCATTACCGAAAATAAAAATGTTCTACAACCAAATGGGTATTTACAAAATAATAGGTCAACATCGAACTGATTCTAGCAAATTACATTAATCAAGCTACTTCAATCATGTGATAACACAAAAAATTACGTAGATTTCAAGATTACAGTGATCGATCTGGTCACAGAACATTAAGAAAAGAATTCACTGCCCCCCCAAACATATTATTTCATCTCAAATGTCAGTTAAGTACAAAATAAAATAAGCAAATAATTCAAATACAACTTATTAGAACATGAATCTGAAATTCACACATTAGTTTCCTGATATATGTACTCTATGTGCATGCCCCTTTTGTATTTGCAAGCATGTTCAAGTAATTTTGCTTTTTTTATTATTATTTAGAAACATTTTTTATTAGGATATATGTTAGAACATAAAAAGCAAACAAGGAGTCCAGCAACAAACAGGATAAAACCATTTGAGTGATTTTGTTTATAAGAATTTTTTGTAATACATGTCCTATCAATATTCTAGTACGTGATTAATAATCTCTCATACCAAGAGTTGATAAGAAATGAAATTTAAAAAAAAAAATAGTATTTATTAAGAGTTGCAATTTCTTTCCCAGGTATATTTAGTGAAGGATAACAATCCTGGATCACTTACCGAAGGTACACTGCTTGCTGTTGGCGGTCGCTATGACTATTTGCTTCGTCAAATGTGGGGTCTTGAACATGTAAGTTATACATGTTTACTTTCTTCTAGTTACCTTTTGTTCCTTACAGCAATACTTGCCATTACCGGAAAACACAAGATTTTTTAGTATGCAGATGCAGGTGAACAGTTGAAATGTGCTTGAGCTCTTCCGCAACTTTTGCTACTGCCCTTAATAACTACCTAAATTACTCAATACAGAATTTAGAACTGAATGTTAATATACCTCTTTAATGTGACTATCACATGGAACATTATACTTGAATTCTTCTTTGTTATAAAACTCCACATGCTTCTGAAGTACTTTGACTATGTGAAGGTTCATATAAATTAAGCAATTGGATTATACGAAGAAATCAGGAGGTTTACGATAGCAAATCTTCCATATAATGCATTAAGACACAAGCAATGTGTTGAAGAATTTTATGATTATTAGTGGCTGTCATAATTCAAAGTGTTGCTCAGTTATTCTATTTGTTTGAATATGCAGTGGAAGTCATCTCTTCTCCACCTCCTTGTAGCTCTCGATACATGATTTTTTTAAAACATCTTTTAACATCTCTCTTAGTATAACCGAGTGGCTCAAGAATCAAATTTGATCTTTCTTCTTGTATTGGTTCTCTTTTTCTGTTGTATGGTTATTTTTCGTTTTCAACCATATTTCTTGAATTATTCTGTGTTTAGTTTCGGGTGATTCAGTCAGTGAAGTTGTTTACCATGCTAGTGCTATTTCAGATGCTCAGAGATATTGATATGTTTATTAATTTGTCACATTCTCTATTCTCAGTTGCAATTAATGTTGCATTTTTAAAAATGGTGTATTACTGTAGAGGTTTATATCTAAGACTTGCACCTAGTTACGATGTGTCTTGGAAGATTTTGGTAGGTCTTGCATTTCCTTTATAGTGAACCATTTTGAAAGGTAATATGAAAAATATTACCGACCATATAAAAGATATTTATGTTACACTTACGTCTAACCTTTTCTCTTGTTCCTACATTGATAATGGTTTCTGTTTTCTGTTTGTCAGAAATCAAGCCCTCCTGGTGCTGTTGGAGCCAGCCTTGCATTAGAGACAATAATTCAGCATTCTCCCGTCGATGTTAAACCAATCAGGTAGATGTTTACTTGTTTGTTTATTTATTCTATCTTGTAAAGTTGCCATCATGGTTTACTATCTTTAATTTAATAAATTTCTGTCTGTTTTTCTTTATTTTCATTCTTGCAGATATGAAGTTAGCAACGATGTTCTTGTTTGCTCGAAAGGAGGTGGTGGTCTATTGGCTGAGCGCATGGAACTAGTCGCTGAGCTGTGGGAGGAGAACATCAAGGTTTTGAGACTGAATTTTTTAAATTTAGGCTTACAGAGTTATTGGTAATTGATGTTTTGTGATGACTAGTGAGTCTTTTATCTATCAGGCTGAGTTTGTTCCAATACCAGATCCAAGTTTAACAGAGCAGTATGAATATGCAAACGAACATGATATAAAGTGCCTTGTCATCATAACAGACACAGGGGTTTCACAGAAAGGTTCTGTTAAGGTAATATATATGTGCTGATGTAGAGTCTCATTTTATATAAGGTCACATGTAGCCTTGTCAATATGGTATGCAAATTGCATTAAACACAAGTTACACAACAGCTTGATGTTATTGTGGGAGGGGCACAGAGTCATATGGGAATGTCTGCTATGTTGTTAGACTGTTATTTGGGCAATTCATGTGTGTTTATATTGATACCGTAGTAGACTCTCTGGCAAGAAAACATTATTAAATATACTTATTTTAATGACTAAAAAGTTTTCTCCATGACAAGTAGATAAATGTCAAGCAGCATCATTCTCAAATTTCATGCTATAAAAATGGAAATTTATGTCTCTCTAGCCATGAATAATAACTTAATAATTATGGCACCAGTGGTCGCTCCAAGTGGTGGGCTGTTAGGAATTTTGTACTAATCTTGATTTAAAAAGAGAAAATAAATGCACAAATTAACACATGCAAGGTTTATGTGGAAAAACATTATAGCCCAAAAAACTATTTTGATTGTAAAAATGTCCATTTTTTTATTGGTAAGGCCAGAAAGAATTGTTGTAATTTTGACGAGTTCCAAAAGGCCTGAAAATTTCAGAGATATGACTCATTTAATGCGAATTTATAATGTTTCTCTTTAATCTGGAGGTTTATCTTAGTCAAATGGTTTCTATATTGTTTTTTGACATGTTGAATTCATGCATTAGTTGGAAGTGGTTCTAGTAGATTTATGTAATGATAAGAATCTTATCACTTGTTGTCTCTAGAGTTAACTTTTTCTTTTTCTGTAAAATAAATTATTACTGTGTTATTCAGTCCAAAAAAAAAAAATATTACTGTGTTATTTTACCTTAAGTAGTGAAAATCTCAAATGGTTAACTTGTAAAAGTTTCTGATTGCGTCAAGTAATTAATATGATAAAGAGCACTTTAGAGATTTATGAATTTTCAAGAAACATAAGTAGCATCCTTGAAAATTCAATAAAACATGAAAGATCTTGATGGTGACGCTGGGGGCTGTTTGGAGAGAATTTCTTCTCCCCAGATCTATTATGGCTGCACAAAGATTAACTTATGTCAATTGCACCTTTGATTCTGAAAAACTTGCATTCATCCTCTGAATTAATTTTGGAACTGACACACATTATGCCACTAATTAATCGACTGTATCTCCAGGTCCGTCATCTTGAACTCAAGAAAGAAAAGGAAGTTGAAAGAGAAAATCTTGTCAAGTTTCTGCTGGATGCAATGGCGATACAATTTAAAAATCCTTACATTTGGAATTAAGCTTGTCCTTCCAAAGCAATACTTTTCTGGTGAATGAATCAGGGTGCTGAAATATCTTGCATAATTTCTTCATAAAAGCTTGCTTGTGAAAATAGTCACAACAATAGTACAATAGTAGCTGTTACTATCTGTGCCATTTATAGCTGCCTTTATATCTTGTATCAATTGATTATCCAGCTCTTATGCTGTTTCCACATATTGTTCAGTTTTCCAGCAACCCTGTTGACTCCAGGAGAACCACACTGTTGATTGAGTTATGGCTCATCTTTGGAAATCGAGAAAATCAACATGAAGTTTTGCAGCATTTTCTATTCTTGTCTGAAGAGTTTTTAGGGTTCCCCACTTTGTATTTGAATTTGAAAATTTGTATATATTTCATAGGTCAACTTGTTTAATGAAACAGAACTAGAAATTATTGAGAGACAGATAAATTTTTTGTTCTTGATATGTTAAAAGCGTTCTGCAACAATATGTGAAAAAGCATCTCCTTCATTTGGCCTGACATGAACTTTTGAATTATGGCATGGTTTCAGAGCACTGTGTTCTGAGTCATTTTTTTTTTATATCGTTTATTATTGTGCGGCTAACTTGCTAGGTTTGTATTTTTTTGTTTTGCCTCATCTCCTATTGATTGAATCTTGTATGCTTCATCCCTTGATTTCATATATAGAACCGGCCAAGCAAAAGCCTTGATTTCATGCTTGTAATATCTAGCTGAACGGAGTACCCAGGCCTATAACCATCAAAGCCAATACCCATCTCTCACTATAACAACCTTAGTTGGAGGGAAAGAGAAGAAAGCTGGTTCTCAATAATGAAGATTTTTTATTATTTTTTATGGTCTGAATGATGAAGACTTATTTACAAGTGTTAAATAGCCTGATTTCAAAAATCCATGATGCCACACACCATTGATACAATTTATCGCATTAGGCAACAATCTTGGCCTATCTTGCATATAACTAGCTTCTTCTTAAACCGAGACAAGAGTCTGTAATTGTCTTCATTTTATTGACGACCACATCCATGGACATCTGCTCTGGTCGTGACATTGCAGAGCATGAAAGTCCTATACGCATCACTGAAACGAAGCATTCTTCCTATCTTCTTGCTTGGAGTTGACCGCCATCATGATATCTTGTAATCAGTTTTTCTTGTATGTCATTGTCGTATCTGTCATCATCGTCATCCTCACCATCTGTTTCGAGGAGCAATAAGGGATCAACGATGTCCATGACATGGTTAGGCAAAGCCATGGCTGTCAACTGGTGAATGCTTAGACCGTCTTTGAACATGTCATCTGTCGGCCTTTTTCTGTATGTCATTGTCGTATCTGTCATCATCGTCATCCTCACCATCTGTTTCGAGGAGCAATAAAGGATCAACGATGTCCACGACATGGTTAGGCAAAGCCATGGCTGTCAACTGGTGAAAAGCTCTAGCAACGATATCCCATAGCTATAAATGTCTCCCAGTATAGAAACTTGACCTCCCATGCCACACTCTGCCATTCATTTACATATAGAGACTTAATTTTTTCTTAGTGATAAGTTATTTGGAACATAAGAAAATGAGAATCATAGACTCATACCTGGAGGAATGTAGCCTATCGAACCATTTAGCCCCACGGACATGGTTTGATTTTTGGAAGAATTATCTGATGCTTCCAAGAGGAACCTTGTTAAACCAAAGTCACCAACATGGGCTACCATATCTTCATCCAGAAGAACATTGCTCGGCTTTAGATCACAATGAACAACCGGAGTTTCATAACAATGGTGGAGATAATCTAATGTAGAAGCAAAAATCAATGGCAATATACAATCTTTCCATAATGTTCAATCTTGTAATTCGAGATTGCTCCTCATCTCTTGCACACAACCACGCATCTAGACTTCCATTTTCCATGAACTCGAAAACTAGGCTTTTGAAGTCATTACCCTGATCATCAATGCTTGAGCAAACAGTTATGATCTGGAGAAGATTGCGATGCCTTATACTTCTCAAAGCTTTGTATTCATCAACGAAACTCTTGGAAGCACCTTCTTGTTGAAGGTTTAATACCTTCACAGAAACTATTGTTCCATCATTACAGAGTACCCCTTTGTAAACAGAACCAAAACTTCCTGAACCAATAAGATTGTCCAAAGAGAATCCATTAGTTGATTGAATTAGTTCAAAGTATGACACACCTGATTTCCAATCCTTATATGAACGCGAAGTTACAGACCTACCTCTTGCCTTTTTCACCATTGAACAAAGAGCAATGAAGCATGACAGAGTAATTATGAATGCAATTGCACAAGTTAAAGGAACTACCACTTTTAAGGCAAGTAGTCCTTGAGATGAACGAGGCCTTTTGCTGGAACACGTTGGTAGAAATAATTTTGGGATGCCACCATAGAGCCTAGCATTTGAAAAGATCCCTTCTTTCGGCAATTCACCCTTGAAATCATTGTGAGAAAGATTGAGATGCTTAAGAAATCTAAACTTGCTCAGAAACTTAGGAATATGCCCAGATAAGTTGTTCCTTGAAATATATATTTCTTCCAATCCTCTTAAATCTTTAAGAGATTGAGGAATTGCTCCTGCAAATTCATTACCTTCCAAATGCAAGCGCGCCAAAGTAATACAACTGCCAAGGCTTCTTGGGATTTCACCAGATAACTTATTTCTTGATACATCCAGCTCCGCGAGATGTACCAAGTCACCCACGTCCGATGGCAGCGAACCAGTCAACGAATTGTTAGACATGCTCAAAGAAACCGAAAGAGATGAAATGAAAGCATAAGAAGCTGTTTAGGTATGGTGCCAGATAGATTGTTACTAGATTGTTACTAGAAAGGTTAAGCATTAGTAGATTTTGGCAGTTTCCAAGACTTTTAGGTATACTGCCCTCAAACCCATTCTCTTGCATGTAAAGCCTTGTCAATGTAAGTCAAATTTCCTATGGAGAATGGGATTAGACCAGAAAATTTTGTTAGCATTAAGAATAGTCCTTGTAACTTCGGAAGCTTTCCAATTTCACCTGGGACATTAACACCCAAATGGTTACCTTCCACTCCGAAGGCGCTCAAATTTACTAGATTTCCAATGCCTCTAGGGATGCTTCCATCCCATGTATCATATTGACACCCGAAGTAAGAATTTTTGGCTGGGTAGAAAGATTGGTTATGGATCCTGGAAATTCTCCTCCGAAACGATTACGGCTAAGACCCAACACCTCTAGATTAGTACAATTAGCCAGGACACTTAGAAAACTCAAGTCACCGGCTTTCCCATTTCCCAATCTATTTTCATCAAAGTTTGGTTTAACCAAGCTTTGCAGCTTACCAAAACTTTCACCAGGAAGTTTTCCAGTGAAACCAAAATCAAGAACCTGAAGTCCAGAAGCATTTGACAACGATGCAGGAATGTTCCCTGTGAATCTGTTGGCACCGCCGACAAACACCTGGAGATTAGGAAGAGTAATGCCTGCATTTGGTGGCAGCTCTCAATGAAGCTGGTTCTGAGTAACACCAAAAATATATATGAAGAAATATTATAGATTGAAGCAGGGACCATACTAGACAAATTATTCCTTCCAAGCCTGAATGATCCCAAGCTTTTCAGACGCCCGAGCTCATTCGGTATGCTTCCTTGGAGATTGTTGCTGCCAAGAGAGAGACTGTTCAAAGAAGAAAAGTTCCCTATCCAACTTGGGATTGTTACACTGAGATTGTTTCCATCAAGCCAAATGTGAGTTAAGCTCAACATCAAACTGAGCTGCTTCGGGATCGATCCAACAAGCTCATTGTAGACAAGACTGAGCACTTTCAGCTGCGTGCAGTGAGATATATTGGTTGGGATTTCACCACCTAAGGAATTCATAAACAGGTTAAGATGCTGCAGATGTAGAAGACGGCCGATTTCTTGAGGAATTTCGCCATGAAAGTTGTTGTCAATGAGGTTGATTCCTGTAAGATATGTTAGGTTTCCTATAGAAGGTGGCAAGGAGCCTGCCAGTTTTTGAGAATCCAGTTTCAAGATCACCACTCTTTCGCTCGAAACGCTGCACGTAACGCCTGTCCAGCTGCAGAGTTGAGTCGAATCATTCCATGAGCTCATGACATGGAGAGGATCTTCGGTTATTCTTTTCTTGAATTCGAGCAACGCCATGCAATCGGGTTCCTTTCTGAAATTGGTGGCTAGTTTTGCAGATAGATGCCAGACCTACGCTCATGCATAAAAGAACAAACCATTCATTGAACAAAAAAAATCTGCCTTACGTCGAGCACCAGAATGCTGCATGCATCTTGTAGTAGATGCAGGTTTCAGATCATGACCGAATAAATATATATAATATATGTATACAAAGAAAAACCCAGTTTCATTTACAAAGTCCAAAGAGAAGAAGTTTATGGCATATAGCAAAAATGTTGATAATATTGCAGCAGGACCACAAATATTGTGATTGTAACTATGAGTTGTAGATGGTCCTGCAAGAGAAATGTGAAGAAATTTTGGTTCAATAATGAGTTTAGCTTCAATTTTGGTATGTGGATGTGAGATTGTAGTTGGGAAGCAATTAATATTCATAGGCCTGACCAATTTGGTCCAAATTTTTTATTTCATTATGGGGGATAAGATTTTTAGTTGTGAACTTGGAAGCATTTTCTTCTTCATTTTTTATTTATTTATGACAATGTGATTTATCAATCTGATATTGTTGGAACTGATCATGACTTCAAAATTTACTTCCATATTCTTTCTATTTTACAATAACGTATATAATTAATATACGGTTTTCTAGCCAACAACAGCCCTTATAGCTCAGTGGTAGAGCGTCAGTCTTGTAAACTGAAGGTCCGTAGTTCGATCCTGCGTGAGGGCATTTTATTTTTTTCTTTATTAAACTACGTTGGAAAATGAATCAACAGCCACGTGATTTTTATTCAAGTTTGCTGAATTATTTAAACTTATTTTTTAACGATGACAATATTCTAAGCTATTTTAATGTATAGGGAGGGAGCTCAAACTCGGGTGCAAGGGAGTTGAGGGGTGCCCGCATGTGCTTTTAAACTGGGAAAGCCCCTAGAAGGGACTAACCTGGGCATAGCCCATGTGAGTTGTTATTCCATCATCCTAAAATTTAATTGAGAGTTTCATTATTATGCCCAATATAGAGACTCAAATTATAAATAAAAAAATCCTACATAAAATGAACTTTAGAAATACATCCAAATTCCAATTACAAAATAAAAATGAGGCTTCGAACTTTTTTTAAATTACAAAACTGCCATCGATTTTTTAAAACAAGCCGAACCTCAAAACCTCATTAAAAAAAAAGGAACATCAAAGTAATTTAATAATCAAATTCAAATTCAACAGGGCCAGGTGTTCTGTTTTGAGTTTGTTTATAGAAATTAAATGGTGTAAGGTTTATCTATATCACTAGTACTAAGAATGGATATTCTCGGTCCGTCCCTACTTTTAAAACTTATTGGCGTAGCCCACAGTGCTTTTAAACGTTATTTTAGTCTCCAATTTTTTTTTTTGCTGGCAGAACTTGTAAGTCCACTATCAACACAGAAATTCCAGTTTCTAAATCACCTCCATCAGCATAAATTAAATTGCCTGTGTAAAATTTGACACATAAATAAATAGCTAAGAAATATTTAAATGCAGCTGGTACGCAACTGAAAACGAAACAGAAGAATACAGTCTTACTAAGATGCTGCAATTTAGTGTGAAAGGAGACTTTGATTAAACAAATTGTTAGAACTGAATAGACAAAAGAAGAGCTGAAATTTAGTAGTTGAGAAACTTACATCCTCCCATGAATCTTTTTACATTTCATCCTCCAAGAAAATAAATGCAAGCAAACCTGTGAACATGGATCAAGTTTGATAAGCTTGGTTGGTCAGTTTAAAAGTTGTGCTGCAAGAACAACTTCTCTTGAGGTGAAGCAGGTCCAATCTCTTCCTCCAAACTCCTCAACCCATCACCACCGCTCCCACAATTGCCCAAGTTTCTAGCTTCTAAGTTCTTCCCATCAGCATCGATGTCTGAGACCGAGGACTTCCTCCTTTGGGAAGAGGCAACACTTGGGAATGTGATCCATGAAGGAGCTCTGAATTCGAACCTTTGATCCTCCGATTCTACCACATCAGTGTCGACCGACCTGTTTGAAGATCTTTGAGAGGACTTTTTGTGCAATCTACTACTTCCCAGTACCACCTCAGTTGGCAAAATAGGTTGCTCGTTACACGGGCTGCCCATTAACAGCGCAAGAGCTCGTTCTAGTGCTGTCGTCACTTTATCCATTGATGGCCTCTCCTTCCCTCTCATTCTCACACACTTGCAGGCTACATTGGCAATTCTTTTCAAGGCTTCAAGGTCAGGTGGGGGTTTCAAAACTGGATCCAGAATTGCATTTATCTCTCCTGACTTGATAAGAGGCACTGCCCATTCAACTATATTTCCATCTTCATATTGCATATCAATGGCTTTTCTGCCACTAAGAATCTCCAACAGCAAAACACCAAAACTATAAACATCAGATTTGGTTGTAAGGTAGTGAAGTCTGTAGTACTCAGGATCAAGATACCCAAGAGTTCCAGCTGGTAGCTCCGCCAATGGGGATCCACTATCTGCAGGTCCCAATAATGATAAACCAAAATCAGACACTCGAGCATTGTGTTCCTCATCAATGAGGATGTTTGAAGACTTAATGTCTCGATGAATCACCGGTGGGCAAGCGTAACCGTGCAAGTATTCAATTCCCCGAGCTGCCTGGACTGCAATAGTGACCCTTCGAATCCAATCCAATTGCTCTTTCAAGGCTTTGTTCTTTCCATGGAGGTGTTGATGCAATGATCCATGAGCCATGAACTCATAAACAAGAAGCCTTTCTCCACCTTCTTCACAATAGCCAAGCAGATTGAGTAAATGCGCATGGTTTAATCTTGAGAGCAAGTCTAGCTCTGTATGGAACTCTTTCGAATTCTTTTGCATGTTAGGAGACACTATAGCCCTTTTGACAGCAACAACTGTCCCATCTTTCAAAACACCTCTGAAAACACAGGAGAAGCTACCCTTTCCCACAACAGACACTTCTTCAAAGCCGGCTGTAGCCCTTTCAAGCTCCTCATAAGTGAACATCTGAGCCCTCCTTATCTTCAGGTCATCCAAATCGGGACGAATCTTACCATTGTCTTTATGGAAAGGAGAATCACTCCGACTATTCTTTTTAGACTTCGAATCTTTTGCTGCGCACTGACAGTCTCGTAACTTATAGCGAACATATAAAAATGCAGTTATAGACACAACACTAACCAAGAACACAGCAAAGACAATCTCTGCAATTATGATAGGTAATTGCATCGACCAAAACCTTTCATTCTTCTTGGCATCGGAATACAAAGATGAACAATTTGAAAAGCAGTCAGCTGAGTAACAATTAGAACAGTTATATTCACAAAGTCTATCAGATTTCAGAGTGCATCCCGTTTTCTGGTACATTTCAGCAGGACAACCATCGCTGCAAGGCATGCATACACGAGAGTTAGGATATTTGCAAGAGGCACTCTCATGACTAAACTCGTAGAAACCAGGAGCACAAGGAGTGGACTTGCAGAATCCAGGTGCCACAGCTATGGGAAGAGAAGTTGGAAATCCAAGACCCCAACAAACAGGTAAGAATGATTTGTCAGCAATAACTCCACAAGTGAAGTAATTTCCAGCAGCAATCTCATAAACCTTCGTACTTTTAGGAGCCGGTGTACTTGGTTTCACAATAAATCCCCAACAAATCACCCCACGGTCAGAGCTCTTAATCCCACAAGCGTGGAACTTCCCTCCCACAACTGAGAGCATTGGTTCATTTGGGGCCAAATCAACATTTCCTTGACCCGAATACGCCACTGAGATTTCTTCTTCAATGTCCAAGCTTCTTCCCCAACAATAGGGTCTAGAATTCACACTCTCTAAAATCCCACATACATGATACCCACCAGCTGCAATCTTCCGAAACCTGAATTTTTTCGGGATCAAGCTGATAACCCTGCTACTAGTCTCATCACCCCAGCAAAAGACTGTTCTGTTCTGAGAAAACAATCCACAATTGAATTCTGAGCCTGCTGATATTGACTGAACCTGTCCATCAAACACATAGCTTTTGGTCATGTTGTAACCCCAACAATCAACAAAAGAGGTGTTTCTGAGTCTGCCGGTTAAAGGTTTTCGCAATCCACACAAATGGTAATCACCAGCACTGATTTCTACATATTGAGCTTCTTTAATAATGGGTTGAGGGACACCCATTTGGATATAACCACTGCTTCCCCAACAATATGGCTGGTTGGACTCCATGAGAAGTCCACAAACAAAGCCATCACCAGCAGTTAGACCAATAAATGGGAAACGACTTGGAGTTCCATATGTTATTGCTGAGTTTGATCCATAACAGGTCACAAGATGAGACCCATCCAACTTTAAACCACAAAAAACTGGACCTTTCTCCCCATAAGAAACTGCAATGGCTGACATGGAACCTAGTCCTGAAGCTAAACACCATAAATCTGATATAATTGCAAGTTTAACAAGAAACCCAGCTCTCAGTATGCTGATATTAAGGACCCAGATCAGGAAATCCTTTAAAAAAATCCCCATTACCAGCCAATATAACTATTCAAAGGTAAAATTTACTCCACCACCTAAAGTTTCTGACTTTTCCTTATGGCCAATTTGAAATGAGAAAGTCAGATATCCACCACAGTTCAACACAACAAAGCAGCATATATTGCAGTACTCTACAAGGAAAAAGCTGTCCTTTTGAAGATTTTCTAAAGAACTGAAACGACATTATACTCCCCTTTTCTCCATAATGGAAATGAAGAAAAAGGCAACGATGAAACTAAGTCGCCATGAATAAACAGAAAAAATAGGTGAATGCGCAACAAACCCACGTACCAGAAGCTACAGATCAGCCAAACCAAGCAGGACCAAATCAGAAAAGCCCCTTCTGAAACAGAGAACTTTTGCAGAAGATTAGTAAAGGCAACAACTTTAAGGAAACCCACAACTACCTATGCTCTGTTTATCAACACCCATGTGAGAAAACCTCCTGTTTCTTCACTTTCTGCTGAAAAATAAATCTTAGCACTAAAAAATGATTCCAAGATTTCTCCAAATTTGAATCAGAAACAGAAACTAAATAACCTTTTGCCCACGTACTTAGTTTTGTTTCAGGCTCATCTACAAAACTCAAAAATGGGAACAATAATCTGGTACTACTCTGTCCATAAAATTTTGCTTTGAATGTGTGTTGGGTGGTAAGGTGAATTTCTTGAAGGGAAATTAAAGAAAGATGGATTGTTGCATGTGGTTGCAAGCAAGAATTTAGAGAGAGAAGCATTTAATGCAATGAAACTGCAGCTTCTGAATAGGACCTTAGTGTAGGTGAGGACAATAAATGAGAAGTTAATGCAATTTCATCTTTTCATGCCTGGATTGGAGCACACTTGGCTACCTTTCTGGAATTTTTTTAAAAAAAATTACTTTTTGTGAAGAATGCATCCAAATTTTGCTCCCCTTATTCTTGTTTTTCCTACTCAGTCATGGTTTTCAATATTTTTGTTTTCTTTTGCATGCATGACGTTTATTTTTTGGCTCTCATCATGTGTTCCCTTGATCATTTTTGAATGGATATTTCTAACAAAATTAAAATATTTTTTTATCCGGCAATTTTACATGTTTATTGTATAAATTGGCGTCATCAATCATTTGTGATTGCGCTCGTATAAAACATAATAATTTGTGAGTTCGTATCAATAAATTATAAATACTAAAACAGAAGGAGAGTTGAATTTTTACTGTAGGCCTGTGAAGTATGTACTCTTTTTGATCATATATATAGAGAGAATTTTTTTATTTTGATATAAGGAATATTGAGGAATTGAGAATCAAACAGATAACTTCCGATGCAGGAGTAACTATTTAAGGAATACAATTCCCTTGTTTCTTGCCAAGAACTTTGTTAGTCACATAGTCCAATCAATGAATTTGACTTCAAGTGGTGACAAACGGAAAATGTTGTTGTCTTTAGTTTTTTATTTTTTTAGGTTTATTATCACAAAACGTCCTTAAGGTTTATAAAACTATCATATTGCATCCTTAATTTTTTTTTTTGTCACTCGTGGTCCTCAAGGTTAGTATGTGTGATCACAATACAAAAATTCCAAAAATTCGATAATTTCGCTGATATTTCGGACCCTAAACCCTAAATAAGTAATTAAATTGTCATAATATCGCGACTTGAACTATGTCAAAAATGAAACAATTTAAACTCAGCGCATAGTGGGGTTCGAACCTCTCCCAACTCTGAATTTTTGCAGCCACTTAACCACCACGCCAATCATCAGTTTGTGATAGTAAGCTATGGAATATGTATTTATAATACATGCGAGCTGTTTCTCAAAATAGAAATTAACATAATTACTTATTATTTTATATTGTTGATCTGTTACTTAATTACTTAATATAATTTATTTCTTTTCTGTTTAATCCATTTAATGTTATTGATTATTTTATTATTCATTATAAGTACTTACATTACTAAATTCCCCTTCAAATTGTTGCTTAATTAATTAAATCTCTATAATTATTTCCTTTGTATACTACTTAATTTTTTCTTTGATAAATTTATTTATGTTCTTAGTTAATTTTCAATCTTCACTATTATTTTTTAAGTATGGTAAAGTGCCTAATTTTCATGAAAAGTCAAGTTGGTTTAATTATTTTTCAATTTTTGATAAATAATAAATATAAGAATGTGTACAATGTCCAATGAATAATGTGAAATAAGGTTACACATGTATCTTACCATGCAATTTATAAAGTGTAAAATATTGTACTAAAAAATGATAAATAAATTACTATGGGGTGTTTAATTCTCTTCATTAATTACTCCATATTTTCTAAGTCACATAGTTTGTCAGCTCGAAATATAATCAACTTAAATCACTCAAACCCACTATGCAATGCATTTCCTTCCAATTTTTTGTGTCAAAATAATAGATGATTGACTAAATAAACTTCTTCTAAAGTTTCATTAAAAATTTCCATGTATTTATCACAATTTCTGTGGTTTTTATCCAATTTTTATCGATATCGATATTTTCCCAACATTTCCATTGATATTTCTGTGTTTTTGAACTACCGATATTTCCAAAACTATCAATATTTAAGACCTTGTGTGTGATCACAAATGGTCCTTGCCGTGAGGTTCCGTCAAAAGCTTCGTTAGTTTGCTGACGTGACATATATATATATATATATATCATAAAACATCCCCGAGGTTCACACACCTATCACAAATGGTCCCTAGGAAATTTTTTAATTTTTTAATTTAAAATTCATAACATTTTAGTTTTCTTTTTAAAATTATTTATAAATAAAAAAACCATTTATAGAAGGATTTTAATCTTGAGGGACCATTTATGAACCCTAAAATCTTAATTGTTTTCATTTTTAAATTTTATGAATTTTAAATTCTTTTTAAAAAAAAAAACTCCATTAGTTTGTTGATGTGGCATATATATGGAGCCCACATCTACAATAATATAGTGTCACATATATTTAAAATATAATATATATTTTTAAATAATTTAAAATTCATAAAATTTTAAAAAGAAAACCAAAATTTTATGAATTTTAAATAAATTAAAAAATAAAAAAATTTCACAGGGACCATTTGTGATAGGTGAGTGAACCTCAGGGATGTTTTGTGATATACATATATACTACATCAGCAAACTAATGGAGTTTTTTACGGAACCTAATGGCAGGGACCATTTGTGATCACACATACTAACCTTAAGGACCACGAGTGACACAAAAATAACATTAAGAATGCAATCTGATAGTTTCATAAACCTTAGAGACATTTTGTGATAATAAGCATTTTTTTTTTGTCTGAGTTGTCTTTAGTTAAGTACTAGAGATTTAACTCATTTGGATGACATATACCATCTTGGGAAGATGACGATTGGATTGTCAGGACTAAGGCTTGATTAGGGGTTTTTTTTTTTTTTTGGGATCTGAAAGGCTTGCTTAGGATTAAGAATTCTAAAGTGAGGTTCTAGTCATGGGAAGTTGGGAACTTTGACCTTTCAAAGAGGGTATGTACCAAGAACTAGTGCTTTTCCTTAAAGAGGCTATTGGCGTTATAAGTCATAAGTGATCATAGATACGGAGGGATTCCGAGCCTTTGCATTTAGCATCCGTGTATTTACAAATATTTGAAGGAATGTTAACCATTAGATTGATCTATTGAATTTTAACAAGTCCACATTAGCATTTTTACACCTTATGTGTATTTAATACCTTTGAAATAAAACATTAAAAATACAAAATAATAGTCTGCCCCAACCTAGTCCCTACCCAGCCCAGACCTAAATCATCCCCACCGGTGTCTGCTATCCATGGCCATCACCTCTCTCTGCACCATCCATATTCATATCGTAGTATTTAATATGGAATTATTGTCTCAACAGCAAGCAAGTACTCCAAAATTAAACTGCAATTGAAAATCCTACGTCCTTCTGCGCCTGCCAGAGGCTTTTTTTAAAGAAAAATTTTAAATTTATTTTAGAATTAAAAATGGGTAGTTGTGTTCCATAAAAATAGGATTCATTATCTGATTTTTCTTTTAATTTTAATTTTTTTAATATGAAAAAGTGTGAATTTACTATATTATCCTCATTTAATTAATAATTTTAATTCTTAATGTTTGGATTAATCAATGGCATTTTTTGGAATTTTGAATGTTTCACCATTCTCTGCATTTTGCCTTTTGCTTTATATATACTAGCCCCCCCATGTGCCAATTGGTTTTATTTTTTATTTTTTATTTTATTTTTAGAATTAAGAAAAGATAATATGGGTAGTTAAGTTTCATAAAAGTAGGACTTATTATCTGATTTTGTTTTTAATTTTAATTTTTTTAATATGAAAAAGTGTGAATTTACCATATTATCCTCATTTAATTAATAATTTTAATTCTTAATGTTTGAATTAATCAAGGACATTTTTTGGTATTTTGAATGTTTCACCATTATCTACCTTTTACTTTATATATATAGATACTAAAATGAGTTTATTTATAAAAACCTATTGTTATTATCACAAGTACAAAACAAAACCACAAATCACAAATGCATGCTTTTAATTGCTTCTAAATTGAAGATTATTAATCTCATAATCTAAGGAGATTTTAATGATCCAAAGTAGTGGGGGGGAACCAACCTCAGTTTACCTTAATGGAGAGCCCATATCAATCACTGAACATTTATTAATTTAATACATATCTTAATTTTCAAAGAGTTTGGTGGGTGATATGCTCAAGGAATTTTATATTGGTCTCTTATATGATTTTGTAATTATAAATTAGTGAATAATTAACAACATCTCATCCTGATTTGCATATTACATGTTCCCAATGCCAATACAAACAAAAATGGACAATTCATTTCATGCTAGAAATTTCTTAATTATATACAGGTATTATGGAAATTTGTTCCTTACAGGCTCAGCAGAGCACGAAACACAATCAAGGAGCAAATCAAAGGGATGGGGGACTACGAGACCAGATTATGGAGTGATTATAGAACGGTTACTTATAGAATATTACGGTAGAGTATGATCACGTGGTATATCTTGTACACGCGTTATTATATATAAGTGGATATTTATTGAAACTATTCTTTAAAAATGAGGAAAATAAATTATATCGCTCATCCATATTATAACATGTGCACAAGATGTACCACGTGTACATACTACCATAGTATTCTATAATTTCTCTAGATTTGTAGGCAGCAAATCACATGTATGCTTAACATATACCCAAAACAAATTTAATGATTTCAAAATAAATTAAGAAATATATTTGTGCTTACCATGGCTTTACTTTTTGAAAAAAAAAAAAAAAAAAGGAACCACAGTTTGATTTTTGACCAAGATTATGTTAAGAATATTTAATATTAAAAATAAAAATGTTTTGTATTTAAAATTGGATTTCACATGCTTGATCTTGGTTTTACCAGATTACAATATTTATTCTTCATTCATTCTTGTGGTCCTTGCAAAAGCTGTAGTCTCCTCCTGATTGAGTGAGGCAGTCAATGCGCTGCTGTTGTTGTTGTTGTCGCGCCTATGCCCAGAGTTTGGGGATTGCTTTTATTTATTTTTATTTTTATAAATAGAGATCCCTTTTTATTTGTTTAGTTGGTGAGAGGAATAAATGAACTCAGAAAAAAATATTTAAAATTTAAAAAGAAAACACAACACAGGGTGGAAAGCAACGCATATGAACATGTAGCATTAACTGGAGCTGTTTGAAATTACATAGCAACCCATGGCCAGTGACCTTAAGACCCAAAAAAAAAAAGAAAAAAAAAAAGAGTACTAGGAATTGAGTCCAATTACCTGATGCGTGTGTGTTTTTTTATCTCCTCGAGATATCAATTACCTAGTAGTTAACGGACATCGTTCGGCCCTTGGTCAGCTCTTTGAAGCGGTTGGCCCAAATTCAACTCAAAGCTTGTTTTAGACTAAAGTTATAGGCTAGCTAATCCTGTTCATTTGAGTCCAATGAGGCACGGCCCATCTACGCTCACCCAAGTCGACACAATTTTATATTTAAAACATCATTTGCAAAAAGGAGGTTCTGGGCACAGACAGGCAAGGTGGCTGCCAATTGCCTCCAAATTAGAACGACCCTAATTTGGATAAACCTCTATATATACATACGTATGTTACTTAAAATATTATGCTATATATTAATATTATGTTAAGCCCAAATATTGTATATAAAGACAAAAAGCCCAATTATGCAAATAAAACTAAAAAGAGGAAACTCAGTAAGGGCCAATGTTATTTAAACTTATAAATTAAGGTTCAGTTTGGGATTGTTGTCACTTTTTAAAAAAGTTGCTTATGCTGTGCTTTGAAAATAATTAGCTGTAAAGTAAAGCAGCTTCATGTTTGGTAAACAATATTTTTAAAGTGCTGTTAGTACAAAAAGCAATGTCAAAACCGTTTGGTAAATTTTAATATAAAATTGTTGTAACTGTAAATAATGACTAAAATAGACATGATGTTAAAAGTGTTATGTACTAATCATGTGGTAGTGATGGAGTGGAGGTGGTGGTGGCGATGAAGGTGGAATTGGTGGTTGTGGTGGTGGTGGTTGTGGGGATGACGCTTGTGGAGGTGGTAGTGGAGGTGGCACCATAATGGTGGTGTTGGTTGTGGAGGTGGTGGTGGATGTGGAGGTTTTGGAGGAGGTGGTGGTGGTGGTGGTGGTGGTGGAGGTGAAGGTGGAGGAGGTAGTGGTGAAGGTGGTGGTGGCGGTGACGATGACAGTGGCGGTGGTTGTGGAGGAAGTGAATGTGGTGGTGCAAGTGGTGGAGTTGGATGTGGAAGTGGAGAAATTATAGAATACTACGACAGTATGACCATGTGGTACATCTTCTACGCATGTTATAATATGAGTGGACGACATGATTTATTTTCCCCCATTTTAGGGAATAATATCTATAAATATCCACTTATATTATAACATGTGTATAAGATATACCACGTGGCTGTACTACCGTAGTATTTTATAATAGATCATGGAAGTGGAGGTGGTGTCATTTTTTAAAATGAATGATGGTATTTTGGGAATTAAAAAATTCATTAAAGGTTCATCTTTACTTATTTTGAAAGCAGCTTTGAAAAGCAACCCAGAGCCTGCTTTTAAAAGCTGCTATCAAAAGGCCACTGCTTTTAAAATAATCAGAATATTTTATTTTTACCAAACACCTTAAAATGATTAACTTTAAAGTAAAGTAGGTTTTCGGCCAAAAAAACCAATCTCAAACAGGACCTAAGTCACCTAGTTGAATGAAAAAAAAGAAGGATAAATTAAGAAATAAAATACAGGGATGATCTCTTTAAGAGTTCGTATAGAGTTGAGGTTTCGACAAAAGAAAAAAAAAAGTTGTTGAGGTTTCATGAAATCTAGCACTTATGACCCAGTTTCCAAAGCGACTTTTAGGAGCTATGCTTCATGGCGTGAGAGCAAATACTTTAATTGCAAGTATTAGTCAATGAAGTATGTGTGTGCTTAATATCATTGATGTTCATGATTATTTATATTTTCAATTGGCTCGGCAAAAAGAAGCTTTTCAAAGTTGAAGTTGATCAAATCTAACCTTCGATCAACAATGTTATAAGAAAAATTGAATGGCTTAACTATGTTATCCATTGAAAAAGACATGGTAGAAAAATTTGATTATGTCAAGCTAATTGATACTTCTGCATCGAAAAATGCAAGACGAGTGATATTTAAGTAATGCATTGATGTATTTTATAAAGTTGTTATGTGAATTACATATTGTTAATTTTCTTTTTAAGTTACAATTGTGACTTTGAGTTCATAAAATGTTTTTGAACTTACCTAAAAAAATAACATAAATATACATGGAGGATAAAAGGCCACATTTTAGTAGTTCACCTAGAGCCTCCAAAACATTAGGACCGCCTCGAAATATTTAATCCATATTATCCATTATATTTAGTCTAACTTGTTATACAATATATTTGGATATTAAAAAGTTAAGATTAAATATAGTTGAATATATTTTCATATCCAATAAAATAAATATTTTCACTGAGCTAACCCGTCCTGACCCAAGCCACTCCGAGTTATGAGTTCGATTCCATCACTGAATTGAAACCTCTACAATTTGTGTTTTTATGTGTGCGAGAGATAAATTTTGTTCTCGTTTCATCTATCACCTAGAAAATTTTGCACTATTTTGTGGTTAGATGGGTTAGACGCAACCATTGAGGTCTCGTCACCTTTTCATGCTTAGTATAGTCCTAATTCTCTTTTTTTTTTAAAAATATGCAAAACAGTAAGAAATTTTGGTTGTGGGTGGCACAACGCGGGTGTGCCTAGTAAATGGGATGGGGTTCTCTTAGATAAAAAATTTGATCGTTCATTTTTTTATCCCAGTTAGTGGGAGCCAAAACATAAGTTGACGTATCAATAGTAGTAAGACGTTGTCGTTTTATTTATAAGCACAAACCTTCATATCGGCTAATTGTTTAATATAGTGTTTCCCTTTTTTCAGCCGAGGTGGCCAATGGAATGAATTTTTGGTCATTCTTCTTTTGAGTTGCATATGCATGCCACCACTATGTCACTGAATGGCTTGGATGGAAAGGGTTGGATAGATATGTTGCGCTTTTGACTTCTAATCAAATAACTGATTGACCAAGCAAGGAACATCCTCTTGGCTTAGGTTCTTTCACTTCATCGGACTCAAGAATAGTTAGACTTTGTATGGATGTTTTTGTGATTTTAAGTTTTTTGTTTTTTGTTTTAGTGAAAATGATACAAAAAACTTAAAATGTAATTTAAACTAAGAAGTTAAACCATAGGGTGTTTCTTGAAGTTGGTTAGGATGATGCCACGGTCTTGTTTTGCAAGCTTGATAACATTCCATAAAGTGTTTCTTGAAGTTGGACCCAGTCTAGTATTTGGCTCATCCTATAAACAACCTACATTGAATAAGTAACATTTAGATAAATACAAGGCAATTTTAGTTTTAAAACACAATATAGTTTACTAATTCGGAAGATAGGAATACAATTTCATCTAATTAGCATAAGGCCAAAGATAAAAATGTAGTACCTAATTTTACAAAAATATTATTAAAAAAATATCAAAATTACACACAATGCCACTCTTTCCTTGCATACTATGCCACATGTCCATATCCAGCCAACTGCCATCACAACCGGCCACCTGCCACCACCACCGTCGACGTCGGCACTGCCGACTAGCAACTGCCAGCCACTTGTCGCCGGCTAACCGCCGTTGCCACCGTCCGTACGGGACTAACTCCGTTGCCCTTTATTCACCTTTAAAAAAAAGATTTTGTGTCATTGAAGGGACTCGAACCTTGACCCTCAAAGGAGAAAGGCTCACTCACAAACCACTACACCAAACTTGATTTTTCAATATTTATTCAGTTATACAATATTTATATAAACAATCAACGGTTTTTAAAAAATAATAATAATTTCAACACATATTCACACAAGAACTCAAATAAAAACAGAAACTGCAACAAAAATACAATGTAGATATCAATTATGTTAAAAAAAATGAAAACAGCTACAAAAACAAAAATTAATTTTATAGAAGCAACATGGAGGAACCATGATGAAAGTACTAATGGAAACTGCAATGTAGAAGCGGAAACTGCAATGCATAAATGGAAACTACAATACAAAAATGGAACTTGCAATGCTGAGTTTGGGCAAAAAGGCTAAGCTCTAGAGTTAAAACAAAACAAAACCATATATTTTTTATTATTCAAGACATGTTGGTAAAATACTCTGTTTCTGGCAATGCAGTTTCCGAAAGTCCAATTTTGAGAACTCTTGCTCTTGGGTAGTTCTACTCTTCTCTTGCCCACCCAATTCCTCATATGGGTAGCCTTTACTCTTCGAATTGGTGAGGTTGAAGGCCAAGGAAAGAGCAAAAATTCAATTGTAATTAAATAAAAACTGCAATGCAGTTTCCGAAAGTCCAATTTTGAGTTCCATTGCTCTTGGGTTGTTCTACTCTTCTCTTGCTCACTCAATTCCTCATCTAAGTAATTAAATGAAAACTGCAATGCAATCGAGAAGAATCCAAAATGAGCCCAGATTTAATACAAAAACCTCTTTGAACCAGGCGTCAATTCTCGGCTCGCAACGATGATGATCTCCTATACGTGCTTCTCGCTCACCATGCGACATTGCTTTGAAGATCGCTACTTGAAGGTCCGACGCTAGGTTGATCGCTATGGCAGCGATGCCGATGCTCGTCTAGTCCTTGCCAATCGCTAATTTTAATATCACGGTGGAAACAAAATATCAGAAAATGGCAAAAATGTAAATGTAACTATTATATTATTCATGCTTTTAGCACATGGGCTTGCTAATTGGTCTTTAACAAAATAAAATTTAAAACTCATCCACCTTATCCAAAAACAAAAATAGGTAATGTATCAAATGTTAATTACTAAAGTTTTTTGTCACTAAACACTAATTTTTCTTAAATACAAACGTATCACGTACCACACTCATTCGTTAGTTTTCTCGAAGTGGCTTGGGAAAAAAGGATAAGCCAAACAAAAGATCCAATCAATTCTGTCCATCTAGCTTCCACACTAAAATTGATCTTAAGAATCTCAATGAATTTTCTTCACATGTATAGATTCTACTTTTGTTCTAAATTCCTCTTTAGTTCACTCCAATATCTTACATATATTTTTTTTTTGAAAAGAAAAGGAAAAAGAAACATTTCTACAATAAGAAGTGTTAATACAAGAAGCATTAAAATTTATAGTTTTCTCTAATATATAAGTTAGCTTTAAAGATTGTATTTTATTGTAAAGCAAACTGATCATTTTCCATTTCATGGTATAAAAGCATGACTTTTTGTTGTTATTGGGTATAAAAGCATGACTTGTATGATCTTTTTGTTCATATATTATGTGTTGGGAAGGCTATAACATTTTATGAAGACCCCTGAATGAAATATGGATGTGGTCTAAACAGTCCAGAATAAGTGTGAATCACAGCTCTGTCAAAGAGACTTGGAGTACAAGACATCCTATTTGGAAATTTAGGAATTCCAGGTACCCTTTCAAATAAGTTACAGATTCAACAAAACAATTCAAAATTCCAAAACGTAGTGTAGAAATCAAAACGTTATGCGAATAATGTGTGATTCACCTAATTCCTTCTTTCCCCTTTTAAAGATAGATAATGCATGCAATTGGATTTTAATAGTTGAACAAAAATCTTCACTATCAACAAAAAATGTTCAACAACCAAAAAAAAAGATTGTAAGTTATTGTAAATTTTTTTTTGGGTCGTTCAACAAAAATGTTCAACGACCAAGAAATAGATTATTGTAATTTATTTATATATTTTTTTGGGAAGAGCCGATTGTATCTATATATGTAGAGTCTGCCACGCAAGCTTGAGCATGGCAGAGTCAGACTCGATTAAGTAAGGCCCAATATGGTACGACCCATACCTTTGGTCGACTCGTTTAAAGCCCATTTCTTAAATTACATTTGTTTTATATACAAATAATATGCAATATTATTATATTTATACCGTATTCAAGCCTATTTCTTTTCTTTGATAATATATTTTAAAAGTGAATGTTTTCCTTATAAATCAAATAATGATTTGTTTTTCCAAGTTTCTATTTTTTATACCCAAACAATATTCTAGCCCTTTTCTATTTAAATGCAGTTAAAAAAAAGTCATTGGCCTTTTTTTTTTTTTTTTTCTAACAAATAATAAATCTTTTTCCCCCTAAAATAATAAATCTTGTTAGCATATACATAGTTGTAAAAAAAGATTGAAATTGAATCGTAAAAAAAAAAAAAATTGCAATACATAAGTCGAGCTCGGTGTGGGCCCATATCAACGTTTTTAGTGGTGTGGCACGAGTGCTGCCCATTCCTATATGGAGTCGGGTCATGGACTCAAGTCGGACTTATCATTTTCATAAATGAACAGGTTCGGTCTGATCTGCTTATTAAATAGGTCAACTCTAAACAGTCAAGTTGGCCCAACACCTACTGTTTGACACCTGTAGTTGTGACCTTAACTGTTGTTTGCCCTAAAACTAAACAGATAGAGATAGATGCAACTTACAAGTGATGGGGGTGGATTGACCAAGTGGACCCTTGATGTAAGCACAATGTTCCTTAGGACCTGGTGCGTAACCCTGGGCTAAGAAGAGAAACAATGGATGAGGCCTAGGTTACCAGTGTGGTACCAGCGAAAGACCATTCAGTGCGAAAGTAAGTTTTGAGGAAGAGATTTCTGTTTTAGCAAGTGCTTATGGCATAAGAAATAAGCTTAGAATCTTACCCTTTGTCTAGGCAAGGTTCCTATTTATAGGGAGCATTTGGGATGCTCCTAGTACTTAGTTTCGATGTAGGACTCATGGGAGTGACCTTTGAGGTCGACATGAGTTCGCAAAATATCAGTGGGAACTTTTCGAGATCCTCCCTCCTAATCGGCATGGCATACCGACCGTTACGTCTGAGGAGCTTCTGTGAGCACAAGCCGATCAGCGGGCTATATGCCTTGTGATGAATCGGTCGTAGGTGCCGATTCATACTTTAACGACATGTTAGTGAGTCAGAATCTTTTCGTACTCTTTCTTCATGTCATGCTGTGAGTGGTAGGGTCAGCTATGGTACAAACATGAGTCCCCCAAGTTTCCGATTGAGAATGGACTTCTTGGTTAGGGACTTGCTTGTGTCTTCGATCTTTCGGCATGCTGACCTAGACACAAACGTCCTCGCATGGCATGCCGATGGTAGTCATGGAGTCCCACAAGTCCCCGAGCAAGGGGGAGGGTGTTGGAATATTGGAATCAAACGGCAGCATGAGCCGAAGGGGCGAAAGGTTAAGGGTCGTCCTACGGGTGCCTGCCGTTCGGCACGAGAGGCGAGTGAGAACTCAACCAATGCGCGCCTGCCGTATGTTAGTGGAGTTGCGCTCGAAAAAGTCTGAGAATTTGAAGCGCTCGTTCAAGTGTGATGCTATGACCCTTAGACTTCCATGTGCATGTGTGACACATGTCGGGAGGAGTTTGAAGAGTCACGTCGTTTCATTCCCGATGCTAGGTTTGTCTTATAAATGGGACGAAGCGACGGTAAGAGGGGTACTTAGAAATTTTGAGAGCAATCAGAGCTTGTGAGAGGCGATTTCCAGTGAGAGCATTGTAGTGGCGTATGCGATTTCCGGCAACCAGTAACCACGGTGTGAACAAGGTATGTTGTCGTGTTCTTTTTCAACTAGAATCAAATTCTTCAATTTTTGCATGAACGAGTATGAATGTAGATGAACGTAAATGAACATGAGCATGTAAGCTTAAGGGTTGTAGTTTGATTCTAGCATGGCATTTAGTTTCACTTCGCCTGTGTTTGTAGATGTCAGATACTAAATCCGAATGTAGTAGCCCAAAGGCTTTTAAGGGAGAAATGTCTTCGGGGAGCTCCATTGTAGTGCTTGATAGAACCAAATCTGAGAGCACCAATGTCGAGATCTTGGAAGATACAAAGGTGCCTACCCAAGTTGGGGCACTTCTGATTTACAGGCGCCAGGTAGGGGGCCTTTGACATCCGGTCGCAAAACCGAGGTGGCTGAGGTTCGATTGCTGCTCTGAGGGAGGGGGTGTTGTTGGTGGTACGGGGTAAGCAGCGAGTGCCGATGGCTAAGCCGAAGGGCCCGGTGTTTGGAGTGGACTTTCTAGAGCCGAATGCCTTGACCGAGGGTGAGTTAGCGAACATTCGGGTGGAGTATCACATTCCGGATTCGGTAGTGATGCACATCCCTGGGCCACTGGAGTCGTTAAGTAATCCAGTAGTGGAGTGGTATTTTTTACCGATGTCTTCAAGTACGAGGCTTCGGTTGCTGTTGAAGCATTCGGTGCAAAAAATCCTAGCTCAGATCAGTTACGCACCTATGCAATTCAATCTAAATTTCTGGATCACACTCCTTGGGACCGTAGTGGCGTTTAGAATAGCCGAGGAAGGAGAGCCGAGCTATGAGCAGTTCGCCCATCTGTATAGTGTGACGAGGACGAATAACATTGACTAGGGTGGTTGGGTACAGTCAAACTATTTGTTTGCTGGTTAGCATGGGCATTTTGTAGTCGGTCTGCCGAGCTCTCATAAAACCTGGCGTCGGTGTCAAGTGCTGGTATCTGGTGCTTGGGAATCGGCACCGGGTGTAATTCTAGAAAGGCACATCCTTACCTCCTTTTAAATGATCGGTAGGCTAGAGGGTGCCATTTTTTTTTTTTTTTAAAAACCAAAGCTAAATGGTGTTGCCTTTCTCTAATTCCAGTGTCCTTGAAGTGATCGATCGCAACAAAGAGGGATGTTGAAGTGATCGAGAGGGTTCGAGGGAAGGTTGCCGAGGACGAGCGGTACTTCAAGACCCTGCTAGACTTTGGGAACCTATTTAAGGCAGGTCTGATTACTGAGGCTGAGAACGCTAGAAGAGAAAAGGAAAGATAAGAGAAGAAGCAGAGTAAGTGATGTTGTTCGGCAATTTGGTTTGTTTATTTGTTTCTGGATGCCGTTTCTTTGATTGGTTGGTTTTGTGCAATGTTGAGAGGCAGAGCCATGTCGATGCGATGCGGAGGCGATTAGAGTCCCGGGTGCCTTAGCAGCAAAAAAGAAGGGGGACAGGCCGAGGACGAAGCCAGTACGCCAAGCCGAAGGAACGTCGGCTGATGAGGTGACTGTGGTCGAGCGGCGCAGGGGGAATAGGGCTGCATAAGCTGAAGTCGTGCATGAGGCCCACCATCAGATGACATGGAAAAGGCAGATCAAGGGTGCCCTTGATGTGATGCCACTTCCGAAGAGGCTAAGGGGGCCAAACGAGGTGGTTGTGGTTCTAATTCCTAGTGATGAAGCAGAGGGGGACGCCGGGCCGATGAATGTGGCATGCCCTCGAAAGGTTGTGCTGTTCATGAATTCTGTGATCGACAATGCCCAGATGGAGCTGACAAAGCTGGATCAGCTGCCGGTGAAGTCGGTACTCGAACAGGCCGATCGAGCCTTCCGACTCTAGGCTGCGGTAAGTGTGCGTGGTTTTAACTTTTAACTTTTCCAAGTGTTTATAAGATCGGTAGTGATAGATTTTCTATTTGGCAGGCTGATATGGAGACGTGGCTCTGCATGAAGCAAGCTCTGAATGCTACTGGTCAGTATCGGGAGAGATTTGAAGACAGTCGAGCGAAAATCACCGAGGCTGGCAAAGCCATTCAGAATGCCAATTGTCTTGCCAAAGAAAATGCGGCAAAGATTGCAGAGCTGTCATCGAAGTTAGCCATAGCTGAAAGAGCGATGGTGGAAGCTCAGGAGGCCAAGGCGGTAGTGGAGGTGGCAATGGAAACAGCCAAACGGTCGCACTCTGCGGTGGCGCATGAGGCGAAGATGAAAGCCGTGGCTGACTACTGATCGTTGGAGGAGTTCAAGGTACTTTTGGACAAGGAGGTCATGGACTAGTGTGACGACCTTGTTTACCGATTCAAGCGATACAATGCTGACAAGAAGCTGAATCTGAACTTCCTCCGGGATCCTCCACGCTGCCCGTAGGGATCACATAAGATATGGTGCAGGCCTATAAGGGTGAAGATGTCGACGCTGAATCCTCAATCGAGACTGATTCAAGTAGTGAGGAAGAAGGGGGATAGTCGAGCCCAGGAGGTGGATGCCGATCCTCCAGAAGCCTAGTTTATTGTTGTTGTTGTTGTTTTTATTTTTATATTTTTTTTGCTTTATAACGTGATTTTGGGGTAGTGTCGTTCGGCATTTTGTAAGACACTATAGCCCTGTTTGTGGCTTTTTATATATCCAAGTTTGCTGTGAATCAGCAGCAGTTTTTGGATTCGATGTATATGTGCTGCAGATAAGTTACAAAGATACTTTGGTGCCTTCAGAAGGTTTTGTTTATCGAATGCATAGGATAGGAAAATAACAACAATAATAATAATAATGCCGAAGGTAATTTACAGAGAAAAAGTGGTCGTCGGCATCATTGTCCGTAGGTTACAAAAAGCGTTGGCCGATGGTGCAGTCACTTGTAATAATATTTCAAATTATCCATGGGTCTGCCCGTCGGAACCACACAACCGGTAAGTCACCGGTCGGCAAATGTCAATGACTTCGTAGGGGCCTTCCCATGAGGGGCTGAGGGTTCCTTCCGCAAGCTTCTTTGTTGCGAGGCAGATCTTGCGTAGGACCGAGTCTCCGATTCTGAACGAATAGAGATAGATGCAACTTACAAGTGATGAGGGTGGATTGACTAAGTGGACCCTTGATGTAAGCACGTTGTTCCTTGGGACCTAGGGCGTAATGATAGATTCATATTTTGCATATATAATCTATGTTTATTTGCATTGTTTTCATGTGAAATTGGTTAGTTTAATGTGCTTGGTGGAGATTTTGTAGCAAATCATACTTAGCAAGGCTTTGGAGCAAAAACTATAATTTTGGAAGCTTAAAGGATCAAAATGGGTGGAATTATCATCTCAACAACATCTTAAGAAGTCACTCTGTCATTTCATCAAACACCTGGAGTGCATTTGTGCAAGTGTCAATTTTCTACAACTGGTCTCAGTGACCAGTGCCAGAGAGATAGAGTTAGAGAAGTTTACCATCACTGTTGGAGCTGAAATCGTGCGAAGCTAACATGGGCTATGTTTATCTGGGATGCATTGTCTGTTGCTGATGTTAGAGAAGGCATGCTGTGCAGAAATGGTTGTTGTAGAGTTGGTGCGAATCTGCTGAAAATAAATATTAAGGCAAGTGAAAATGAAAGCATCTAGAATGGAATATGTTGAAGATTGAGTAACATACCAAGGAAGACTTGTAGACATTGGCTGATGTTGGGGACTTATTACAAATGTGTGCAAAATTTGATTACATGGGTTAAGGCATCACGTGGTTGCTGATGAATGACTATTAGTTGGGCTTGATTACTCTTGCCAAGAGTCCTCTCCACTGAAGCTGCTTAGCAGCATGATGTTTTCCTCTTTTGAGTTGGAGAACATTAATTCCTTTCAGCAGCAACACTTTATTTTATCCTTGTCAAATTGGGTTTTTGATTTTCCATTATCTCCTATTCACTTTGCCCCAAAACCAATTTCCAATTTTTATCTCAAGTGCCGTGCCTTTCTTTTTCCTTTTCTAGTCTTGAGATCCTTCATTCCTATTTTCTTCTATTTTCCTATTTTGTTTCTACTACTCAAATCCTTCCTAAATAAATATTATTTTCCTTATTTTTGGAGGAGTCCCTTGGCCTATAAATACAAAGCTTTAACCTAATAGCCAAATAATCTTTTTCCACCATCATCTTCTCTACCATATCTTTCCACCAACTTTCATACTTTCATACAACCAGAGAAATATCATAGAGAGCCAAGAATTTGCTGCTGCATTATTTGAGGAGCTTTCGAAGGTGTTCCTGTGGAGATTCTGAAGATCAAGTCCATCGGCCAAATTGGTTTTATGACAATAATTCTCTTGTTTACATTTTCTTCTGTCATGAACTAATTTCCCTTACTAGGGCTACGATGTAGCCTAACCATGAATACTTAATTTTTATAGTTATATTAATTCCTGATTATTATCCCATGTTGAGTATTTGAAATTGGTACTTAGGTGACAAGGGTAAATTTAAAAGATATTCAACCAAGAACACAGGAAACTTCATACACTCTAGACCTTGACCAAATACTCTTATCACTAGTCAACTGTCAGATATGAATTATACCAAATAATAACATACACAGAGCATACCAAGATGTACCTGCAAGCCTAGAGAATTACTAGTGACAACCTAGGCACTCAGAAGGACCCATCAATCTAGGCATCCCCTGTGCTAGCAACAACTATAGTGAAAGTGTGTGAAGACAGCATAATCAAGCAAACACAAACAGCAGAAAAAGATGACTAGTCAACCGCACAAACCCAGATGACTAGTTAACTATCAAGAACTCAAACCCAGAAAATTTATAGAGATGGAAACCAGAAACTGTTCACCCAGAAACCCACCATTGGGAAAAACTGGGGGTCATCAACCTACCAGGCAATCCACTAAGTAGAAAAAGATTCTTACAATGGAACACAAGCAAGCTCAAGAAAAACCTAGATCTATTTAGGAAGATAAGCTATACCTCCTTTGTGCAATCTTCTTCTCCAACTTAGCAAAGCTTGAAGCTTAGTTCTTCATGGCAATGGCAGCTCCTTCTCCAGCTCATTCATCCCATAGCACCAACTTGCAAGCTCTAACTCAGACAGAAATCAAATTTGGATTCATGGAGAAAATGACCAATTTCTTCAAGAAACCATACTCTTGAAGAAATCAATCTTGAATCTAACCTAGATATATATGATAGAGTGTTTGATCTAGCAAGATGAAGTTTTCATATTTCAAATGCAGTTTTCAAAAAGAAACAATTTGGAAAACTCAAAGATGAAAAATATGAAGGTTACTCTTGAGGAAGAAGAAGCGAAAGTTTGCTATGAAACTTTCCAAAACTTGTCCCCTAAAGTGACAGCTGCAAAATGAGGAATGTAGCTGTTTTTACACCAAAATTCCTAGGTTAGAATCTTACAAGGCAACAGAGAATTTCGTAGAATATGACAAAAACAGTGGGTAGGATCCAGCTGGAAACAATGACCTGGAAAATCTTACTAACGCATAAGTTGACTAGTCATACGGAGAAAGGATGACTAGTCATAATCTTCAGGAATAGGTTAATGCAATGCAAAACTTACCTTTGTCAAATTTCTTGAGCCTCCATAGGATAGTTGTTAGTTAAGAACACCTAGAGAAGCTATTCTTAATCTATACTTGAGCTTGATAAAAACAATAAAATCCTATTACAAAATTGTCAAGGGAAGCCAAAAGAAAAACTCAAAATGCATACATTAACAGTATTTGTTACTATTCTTAATGATTTAAATATCTAGCTAATATTTAATTGATGATCCAAGCGGAGACCGAGAGGAGATGTTTGGTGTTTGCTTCTTGTAACAAATACCATGACTTGAATGAGTGCCCGAGAGGGACTAACATGACTCATGCAGTTTTCTTATAGGTTCTCATAGAACTTAATGGGTTTTTGGTTTTCTAAATCCATTGCTCAAGAGAGAATGGTTTGTTAATTGAGAATACTTTTGGTTGAGCCCGAGAGGGGATATCGAATGAATTAGGAGAAACCAACTGTCAACATGGATAGTAATTAGGGTTAATTGGCTATAAGAATTAAGTAGAATTGGTTATGGTGAAATCGGATGCTCTAGTGTCTCATCATCTTAATTTTCTATCATTAATTAACTTTTATTTTTCATAATTGTTTTAGTTTTCTTAAATCCATCAATCTTCTTAATCAACTGTTCAAATAAACTTCTGAATTAATCATAATTGGTAGTTAATAGGAAATTACAGTCTTCGTGGGAACGACACTCTACTTATTTCTATATTACTTGTACGGATTGTGCGCTTGCAATAATTTCACAACAAGCCCTGGGCTAAGAAGAGAAACAACAGATGAGGCCTTACCATTTGTCAGCTAGGGCAAGGGTTCCTATTTATAAGGAGCATTTGGGATACTCCTAGTACTTAGTTTCGATGTGGGACTCGTGGGAGTGCCCTCTGAGGTTGACACGAGATTGCAAAATATCAGTGGGGACTTTTCGAGATCCTCCTGCCTAATCGGCATGGCATACCAACCGTTACGTCTGAGGAGCTTCCAGGGGCACAAGCCGATCAGCAGGCTATGCCTTGTGATGAATCGGTCGTAGGTGCCGATTCATACTTTAACCAACTTGTCAGTGAGTTAGAATCTTTTCGTACTCTTTCTTCGTGTCATGTTGTGAGTGGTAGGGTCAGCTATGGTAAAAACAACTGCTTTTCACCTGACTTTATACTAGTTTATTTTTTCTCTCTCCTCTCTCCCATGCTTCCTCTTCCTTAAAAATCCCCCCCCCCCCCCCCCCCCCTTTTTTTTTCTTTTTGTAAAAATCCTTCTTGTGGTATTTTGGAAACATTTGAATAATTTTATTTTGTGCTATCTTTTGTGTTATGAAATTATTATAAAAAGAGAAAGACATTAGAAGAATTTACGACTGCAATACTAAAACCAAATTTGAGGAGAAGAAAGATTGAGAGAGAAACCACTTTTGAAGAAATGAAAAATGGAAGACCCAATCCAGTTTATTGTTTGTCTTGACCATGGTCCAAAATTTCGATATTTTCGCCGATAAAAATTTCGATATTTTCGCCGAAATATCGGCGAAAATATCGTTTTTTTGGGGCTCCGAAATTTTAGCACACTTCCAAATACATATCGTCATTTTATCGATATTTTCCTCGATAATTTCGAGGATATTTCGGGGAAGATATTTTCGTCCAATTCGCAATTTAAATGGTCATAATATCGCGACTTGAACTGTGTCAAAATATTTCAAAACATAATACCAAAATAAACCCTAAGATCCACTGATCTGTAAATATTTCAAAATCCGATCTAGAAGCATAAGACTTGAGCTCAGATCGAACAAACACTCAGCAATCAAAAACAATTATAATCAACAAATAAGATTACGATTTCGAAAAGAACAGAAAAGGAGCAGCGATTGTCAGAAGAGGTTGTACCTTTTAGGGTTGGATGATAAACTGAGAGAGGGAGAGGGAGAGAGAGAGAAAGAGAGATGGAGAACCCTAGAGGTTATGGTTTATGCTTTGCGTATTATGTGACAGGGAAAGAGAAGAGCGAGAGAGAAGGGAAGAAGAGGAAAAAAAAATTATGGAGTGGGTTCTATGTTTTGCTGTTTTGGATTGTGATGAAGTGAGAGAGAAAAGGGAAGAGGAAGCAGGGAAATAGATGGAGAGATAGAAGAAGAAAGGAAAAAAAAAAGCAGATAGAGGAGAGCGAGAGAGAGAAGGGAAGAAGAGGAAAAAAAAGGTATGGAGGATTGTGATGGAGGAGAGAGAAGAGGGAAGAGAAGAGGAAAGAGAGAGAGAGAGAGAGAGAGAGAGAGAGAGGAATAAATAAATAAATAAAATAAAATGGAGAGATGTGTGAATGCCCAAAAGAGAGAGAGAGAAGGTTGCGTGTATCTTTATGCAACTTTGGGAAGTCAGACAAAAAAAGGGAAAAAAAGCATTGGGAAGTGGAAGAGGGAGATAGGGAAATGTGAAAACATTTAGGAAGTGTGAAATGTGACTTAATTACTTAATATAATTTATTTCTTTTTTATTTAATTCATTTAATGTTATTAATTATTTTATTGTTCATTATAAATACTTACATTACTAAATTCTCCTTCAAATTGTTGCTTAATTACTTAAATCTCTATAATCATTTTCATTATTTGCTATTTAATTCTTCCTTGGATAAATTTATTTATGTTCTTAGTTAATTTTCTATCTTCACTATTATTTTTTAAGCATGGTAAAGTGCCTAATTTTCATGAAAAATCAAATTGGTTTATATCTTTAATTATTTTTCAATTTTTGATAAATAATAAATATAAGAACGTGTGCCATGTCTAATGAATAACGTGAAATAAATTGTTGCTCAATTACTTAAATTTCTATAATCATTTTCTTTATTTGCTATTTAATTCTTCATTGGATGAATTTATTTATATTCTTAGTTAATTTTCCCTATTTTTTAAGCATGGTAAAGTGCCTAATTTTCATGACAAATCAAGTTGGTTTACATCTTTAATTATTTTTCAATTTTTGATAAATTAATAGATATAACAACGTGTACCATGTCCAGTGAATAACGTGAAATAGGGTTACTCATGTATATTATCATGCAATTTATAAAGTGTAAAATATTGTACTAAAAAATGATAAATAAATTACTAAGAGGTGTTTAATTCTCTTTCATTAATTACTTCAAGCTTTCTAAGTCACTGAGTTTGTCAGGTCGCAATATAATCAACTTAAATCACACAAACCCACTATGCAATGCATTTCCTTCCAATTTTTTGTGTCAAAATAATAGATGATTGACTAAATAAACTTCTTCTAAAGTTTCATTAAAAATTTCCATGTATTTATCATAATTTCCGTGGTTTTTATCCAATGTTTATCAATATCGATATTTTCCCGATATTTCCATCGATATTTCCGTGTTTTTGAACCACCGATATTTCCGAAACTATCGATATTTAAGACCTTGGTCTTGACGCATAGGGGGAGCACAAGATCCAACCCAATCCATTTAAACCGACCGATCCAATCTAATCCAATCCAATTCAATTTTAAATGGTTTTGATGATTTAGCGGATTAGATTGGATTTGTAATTTCCAAAACCGACATGAAATATTGGATCGGATGACGGATATGCTTGTGAGAAATTCCAATTAAATCAAATCCAATCTAGTTAGTTTTATGCTTATTTTGCTCATTAAGTAATTCTCATTAAGAAAGTTATGAATATTTTAAGTATTTTGATGGAGTTATGTTTAATATATTATAAATCAAAATCATTTTCTCTAGAATTTCATTTATATTTTACATTTACATCTACTAAAGTGTTTTATTATATTAAACTTGACGATAAATGTTGCATATCTCATTATTATCTTTTTCATTATGAAAACCGATCATCCAATTCAATCCAATCTAATATTAATTGGATCAAATCGGATCGGATTGGATTTAAACCTCTAATGTGATCAAATTGGATTGGAAAAATCATAATCCAATCTATATTGAATCGGATGTAGATTGACAAAATCGTATTTGTTTTAAACCGGTGTACAAGTGTCTTTGTAAAAAAATTTGTACTTGTGAAAAAAAACTATCTCCTGCCCCTTCTATCCATTGTAAGGAAACTAGAAAAACAAAGTTTATTTCCCATCAAATAAAAACTGGCTTAAATGTCAAAATGGTCTTTGTGTTTTATTGTGTTGGGCAATTTGGTCCCTGCATTTCTTAATTTGACAAATTTAATCCCTATGCTTAGACATGTTAGCCAATAAGATCCATTCCGTTAAACTTGTCATTAGAAGAATTTAGAAGCTATTAAATATTTATTAAAAAACTATAACTATTTGAATTCAATTTAAAAATAAATAAATATGAGAACTATAGAAATAAAAATGAGATCTAAAAACTAGAAAAACTAAAAACAAAATAGACCACCATCAATGCTTCCTCTGCCTGCCTATCCCATCCCACCACAATTCTCTCCTCTCTTCTCCCTTTCTTCCCAACAACAACCTACTACCACCCTGTCCACCTCCACCCCCAACCACTTTCCCCACCCAGACTTCAAGGCCAATTCCTAAAGCCACACACACCACAACAACCCCAATCCACCCGACCTCTAAGCTCTCTCTCTCTCTCTCTCTCTCTCTCTCTCAAGAACAACCCCAACCCACACCTCAAGTACTTACTTATACATCTTTCCCAACTTGACAATTCCTCGGCCATTTGCCCTGCCATCTCTCCTCATCGGTCATCGCCACACCCCTTCCCCATCCCCCCATCCTCCCCTTCAGCCGTGTTCCTCCGCTCATCACCCTCCCCCTACCCACAGTGGTCACCGAATTCCCATTTTTCCACTATCTGAGCAGCCCCCCCTTCCTATTACCTTTTTTTGTTTGTTTTTCTAATGTTATATTTTAATGAAGTTTTAATATTTTTAAGTTAATTTAATTTCTTTTATTAATTTCAAAAAGATTTATAGGTTTCAAAAGATAAAAAATAGTTTATAATGCTTATTTAACGGCAAATTTAACAGATTGAACCATATATTGGCTATCGATCCTAAACATAGTGATTAAATTGGCCAAATTGAAAACATAGGGACTAAATTGGCCAACATAGTAAAATACAAAGTCCATTTGGACACCCCATATTAAATCAACTGGCTACAAAAAGAAACCAATCTTGTAGAAGAAATATTGTGTCTAGGCCCAAACTTTTAACCTTATATTATATTAGATTTAACCTGACTGTTTTTGTTTTTGTTTTTTTATTTAGAACCAAAATGACTCAGTTTTTAACATTTTATGACACTTATTTCATCACCGCAATCCAGTATTTGTTCTTTTGTATTTTTTTTTAAGCCATTCATGAATTGTTTCAGGCAGTCATATCCTTAGAGCATCTTTAACAGCCTCTTTAATTAATAGCTTTGGAATGCTAAAATAGGTGACATCATCAAAACCCTCTCCAACAACCTTGTCAAACTCAGTCATCAAAACTGCAATCTCTGTCTCTCTCTTCAAGACTGGTTAAGTTGACATTGGATTTTCAAAACATTTAATTTTACTTTGGAAAGTAAAACCTATACTTTTTTTGTTTTTTTCAAACAATAAATACATAGACATTTTTCACATTTTTTTTCTTCATATTTTTCATTCTTTTCCATAACATTGCATTAATTGAATTGAAGAGTCTGTTGGGCCACAAAATATTAAATTAGCAAATAAAGGTTTTCAAATTGTCACGTAGATTAACAAACTTCAATTTGAAGAATTTGGTTTGCCATTATTGTTGAAGATGCTTCTAAGATGAATGTGTGCTTTCATACAACTATTTTCTTAGGATGAATGCGTGCTTGTGTCCTGACTTTCATGCTCATCCTGGAGTTAAGAATAACCTTCGGGTGATTCTCTTATCTTTGCACTGATTATCCCAAATTAATGAAAGTTCCACTTAATCAAGAAAAAAAAACACCACACACACACACACAATAATTAAGGACTTAATTCGTATTAAGCCCAAAAAGATTACAAGGCGAAATTGGATATATACAGTCGACACCTTCTACCCTAAAGTTTGCACGCATAAGTTAGCATATGATTTATTAGCGAAGATGCATGGTTTTATCAATAGAAAATATATGAAATCCCCAAAACAGAAAGACCAAAAAAAAAAAAAAAAAAAAAGAAAAAGAGAAGGTATTGATCAGATAAGTGAACCAAACCAATAACGAATAAGCAAAATACCAAATTAAATAACATAACTGAGAATAAGGAAAACTAGAGACTAGATATGCTATTCTGGGTTTGTTTACTATAACAGCTTGAAGTAACTAGCAAAATAAATGGAGCTTTCCTCCATGGCTTAATTAATTCCAAACTCTTCCGACAAAATATATATATATATATATATTTATTCCAAACTCTTTGCTAGGAACTATATAGGAATACCCAATAAGCGTCTTGAACGGAGTTTCAGAAGATTGGCTTTCACAGGCGAAGGTTGTGGAGGCGGACCAGACAGTACTCTTGAAGGCAGTTCCTCGGGAGACTCTGCCCGATTTGGGCCGGTAGGCACAAGCCTGTTGGGATGATAATTTGCAGGATTATCATCCAACTCTGGTGGTTCCTCAGGGGACTCTTCTTGATTTGGACCAGTAGGTACAACCCTCATTTGATGATAGTGTGCAGGACTATCATCGAATTCTGGTGGTTCCTCAGGAGACTCTTCCTGATTCGGGCCAGTGGGCACAAGCCTCGTGAGATGATAGTTTTCTGGATCATCCAACTTTTGCTGCGGGGGAACGTTGTGATGCAAAGGATTTGGACCTGAAGGAACCTCCCTCAAGATTTGATCATTTGCAGGATCATCCAACTTTTGCTGCGGGGGGAGGATGTCATGTAAAGGATTTGGACCGGAAGGAACCTCCCTCAAGATTTGATGTTTTGCAGGATCATCAAACTTCTGCTGCGGGGGAAGGATGTGATGTAAAGGATTTGGACCAAAAGGCACTTCCCTCAAGATTTGATGATTTGTAGGATCATCCAACTGTGGTGGCAATATGTTATGCAAAGGATTTGGACCGGAAGGAACCTCATTCAAGATACGATAATTTTTTGCATCATCAACCTTTGGTGGTAATATGTCGTGTAAAGGGTTTGGGCCAGAAAGGACCTGCCTCTTGATCCAATCCTTGAGGAGAGGATGTTGATCAGCACGTTTGATTGGCCTCTTCAGATCAATGTCTGCAGACCCTTGATCACCGAAACAAGAAGAGGACAGCAAGAGAAGAGTGGTGAACAGCACAAACAAGTAGGTCTTAGAAAACTCCATCTCTGATTATTGTTTGACGGCTCTTTAAACAGCCAACTACACCTTCTTATAGGGATTCAATTTCCTAATCAGCTTCGGACAGAACTTATTGCTTTACCCTTTTTGAATCTTCTGTGATGCGAATACAAGATTTGCTTACCCTTTTTGTGCTCTAGCTAGGGTTTCAGTCTCCTCCTATATGAATATTGTATTGCGTTGAGGTAATCGTGAGACTTTCCTGTTTCACTTACTTGTATTTTTTCCATTCCACAATAGGAAACTTGTTTTTAATGTACATTGTTTGCCCTATTTTTTTTCTTTCTTTCTTCTTTCTTCTGTCAAATCATTTAGTTTTTTGATATTGTGTTTGTGAGTAATGAAATTAGCCATAAATTTTCAAAATTAAAATTCAAAATACATCAAATAAAGCACTTTTTACTTATTTCCTTTATTTACCTTCAAGGGCAAAATAGTCATAAAAATTAAGTAATAAATGAAAATTGAGTTTTTATTCAATAATCGTAATACGAGGGTTTTTTCCCAACATTTTGGTCATTGACTGGGTCTATATTGGAAAGCCCCTTCTATAAATGATATGAAACTTGTTTATTTATTTATAGTTTCCTGTTTTGTATACCCATTTTTTATATATTTTAAAATTGTTTCTCCAGAATTATATACCCTACATGTAGCCATTCCTTTTTTTTATTTATTTATTATTTATTATAATATAAAGAAAAATCTATATGAAGACAATAATGTGTCTCATATATATATAAGTACTAAACCATCAACGTTAAACCCCCATGATAATATACCTAACAAAAGGTTCAAATTCTAAATATACAAATTGAAACTTTTAACCTACATATAAGGTCATATATATATATATATCAGTTTCTTTTCTACATACATATGAGGAATATTAATTTTGCCCAAGTCAATTTGCCTCTTTCATGCGGATTCACGTTATTGTGATAAAAGCTAAAGACTTGTAGAGAATTCTAGAGTTTCAATCTTAAGACCTAAGGGATATATATATATATATATATATTATTTTATTTTATTATATAAATAAATCTTTTCAATTATTTCATTTGTAAATGTTTATTATTATTGGTTTTTAAAATTATTTAAATATAGTGCATTAAGGGTATTTTTGGTAGTTAAATAGGGTGTATTTAGTTAATTTTATATTTTGATTTAAATATTATAATGTACTCAGATCATAGGATGTACTCAGTTAATGTTAGGGTTTGTTTAGTAACACTCTTACTAATTTATTTTAACACAAATTAGAAAACTAATTTTAAGTTAACCTAAAGTGACCACTGTACAACATTTTTGCCACCACCAACCCTCACTGTCGAGCCACCCGCCACACAACCGAACTGCCCCTCACCACTACTATGGCTCCCCAACCCAGCCACGCCTCACTGCCAGTGCATCCAATAATATGTGAATAACAAAGAGGGAGGATTAGTGGAGGTAGAACATGGTGTTGTGGAGTAGTCACTTTTAGGTTCACTCAAAAATTATTTTTTTGTTTTTGTGTCAAAATAAGTTAATTACTATTAAGTACATGTATTAATTTTAGAGTGCGGCTAAACGAACCCTAAAATTAACTAAGTACACCATACTACCAAACTATTTATTCAATTACTAATTTACCCTAATATAAAATGACCAAAAAGGATATATTGAATTGTGAAACAAATACAAGTTTAATAAGTACACCATACTCACCATATTTAGCCCTAATCAAACTTAGAGAAGTTTTCGTATTGCTTGGTTCCAGTAAAAGGATTTGTCAGTCTGTGTTAGTACAAGGATCTTGTTTCAAGTACCACCCAATGAGCTATATAGATTTTCTCATTGAATTCCGTCGTTCAAGATGATTGATGATGAATGAGATGGTGTTCCGAAAGAATCCTTTGAGTTTGACCCCACTTATTTGCCCACCAATCTTGATGAAAATCATTGATTTGAAAACGGATAACAGAGCCATGAATATTGAACCTAATGGTTTGTCCCGTGAGTTAAAGTGAAGGCAAACCTGTAATGGGTTATGGGAGAGTATGCACAGCCGAGAAATAGGAGAATTATGAAAGAGAAACTTCAATGCACAGATCTCCAAGAAAGGCAATTAGCAACATAGATAAAAATAAACAAATAAAATCTTATTTTATTGTCTTATTGGAAATTAAAATTATGCACTGATTTCCTTATAACTCAGTTTGTTTCTTGTGTGCCTGTGCACTAAAACACCTTTGAAAAGAGAAGTAAGATGATGAAGCTTTGAATTGAAGGAATTAACAAATCTACTCTCATTGTAGCTCATAAAATTAAAGATTTTGATGCAAACCCAAAATCTAAAAAGAGGGAATGAATTCATGTAAAAACCTGATTTAGGATTGGAATTAGGGTGTTGTGTGATAGATTGTATTAGGGTGTATCATGGGTATTTTTGGTAGTTAAATAGGGTGTACAGTGTACTTAGTTAATTTTACATTTTAATTAAATATTAGGATGTACTTGGATCATAAGGTGTATTCAGTTAATTTTAAGGTTCATTTAGCAACACTCTAATTTTAACTGAAACATAAGTAGATGCCACTTCATTTTTGGAACTCAAATTTAGTGTTCCTAACATTATTGTTATTGTAATAAAAAATTGCCCCATATTCTGATAAGTAGTCATTAATTTTTTGATAAAAAATAATAATACAGTTAATATCAAACCTCAAGCTCATTATCCAATCAAATCTTATGCACCAAACGAGCCCTAACAGTTCCAAACCAATCCACCACAATCATCGTAAAACCAATCCACCACCGTCATCGTAAAACCAATCCAACCAGACAGGAAAAACAGCCTCACTGAGCCTTCGTACCATAAGGCCATAATCTCAATGGGAATCTACTGACCGTCAAATCAAAGACCCACTTCCTAAATGACTAGAATCTTACGCAATTGGTTTCATATATTAAATCCATTGGGCAGCAATTAATACAATCACGAAAATGTTCACTTGACTTCAACTCAAGCAAGCTTCTTCAATTTGGTCTAACTTTTCCAATCAAATTTCGTTTTCAATTTCATCAGTTTTCTGCCATCAACTTTATCTATATATTTTATCTTTATCTCTTCGGCTGCGAATGTTGTTGAATTTGATCGCGGGGCATACCTTGGTGGTGATGATGCAGTGGTGATCATGTGGTGGTTATACGTAGTGGGGGTTTATTTATTTATTTTTCTTTGAGCTTGTGGGGTTAATTGACTAACTATTTAGCTAATTGTATATGTGGCAATATTCTGATTTAAAAAAAAAAGAGTATATGTGGCAATTTTAACGACACAGTTGGGATTGATAGGGCAAATAAGAAAAAAACCGCAGCTAAATACATAAATATGAGTCATAAAATCCAAAAAGAAATGGGCAAACAAGAATCCGTGGACTACACCCATGTTGACGTTAGGCTTTTGGACCTAAGCAAAATTTTCTAAAAGGAAAACTAGAAACTAAATGCTATTCTAGGTTTATTGACTATAACTAGCTAAAGAAATGGAGCTTTCCTCCATGGCTCAGTCTTTGCTAGGAACTATATAGGAATACCCAATAAGCGTCTTGTGTGAGGCTTCACAGGATTGGCTTTCGCAGGTGAAGGTGACGGAAGCGGAGCAGACAGTACTTTTGAAGGCGGTTCCTCAGGAGACTCTGCCCGATTTGGGCCAGTAGGCACAAGCCTCGCGGGATAAAAGTTTGCTGGATCATCTAACTTTTTCTGCGGGGGAACGTTGTGATGTAAAGGATTTGAACCCGAAGGAACCTCCCTCAAGATTTGTTTATTTGCTGGATCATCGAACTTTTTCTGCGGGGGAACGTTGTGATGTAAAGGATTCGAACCCGAAGGAACCTCCCTCAAGATTTGATGATTTGCTGGATCATCGAACTTTTTCTGCGGGGGAATATTGTGATGTAAAGGATTCGAACCGGAAGGAACCTCCCTCAAGATTTGATGACTTGCTGGATTATCGAACTTTTTCTGCGGGGGAATGTTGTGATGTAAAGGATTCGAACCCGAAGGAACCTCCCTCAAGATATGATAATTTTTTGCACCATCAACCTTTGGTGGCAATATGTTGTGTAAAGGGTTTGGGCCAGAAGGGACCTGCATCTTGATCCCATACTTAAGGAGAGGATGTTGATCAGCGAATTTGGTGGATTGTTTGATTGGGTATGGAACGGATGAAGAAACAAGAGTCTTGAGATCATTGTTTGCAGACCCTTGATCACCAAAACAAGAAGAAGACAGCAAGAGAAGAGTGGTGAGAAACACAAACAAGTAGGTCTTAGAAGACATCGATTATTGTTTGATGGCCCTCTGAAACAGCCAACTTCGCCTTCTTATAGGGTTTCGATTTCCTATTTTCGGCAGGACTTATAATGTTGCTTTCCTTTTTTATTCTCTAGCTAGGGTTTCAGTCTCCTAGATATGACGGTAAATCTTCAGACTTCCCCTGCTTTTTTCACTCACTTGCCTTTATTCCTTTCCATGATTGGAAACTTGTTTTTAATAAATTTTTTTTTTTTTTTTTCCTACACTTTCCTTTTTTATATACCCACTTTTTATACTTCTTACCACGATATGAAACTTGTTTCGAACATCTTATTGGACGATGTGGTAGGAAGGGCTGTGATCTGTTAGTTTTTTTCTTCTTGTTTTGTCTTGGCTTCGGCCTCCTTGTAACCAAAAAAAAAAAAAAAAACACAAACTTATTTTTAATATATTTCTGTTTTTTTTTTAAACTTTCCTTATTTATATACCCACTTTTTATAGTTGTAAGACGTGAAGTGCTATGGCTTAAGGGGTTTCTATGGTGAAGACGTGAAGTGTGTACCCAAATCTCTTGTACAAAACAATGGTTCTTCGCTTTCACTTTTTCTGTTCATTGGATTTCATTGATCATTCAAAAGTATTTTGGATTATGGTAAATGGAATTTAAAAAAAAAAAAAAGGAAATCACCATTCTTTTTCGGTGAGTACATCATTGTTGAGTTTATCTGTCACTTAACTCTCTCTCTTATTGTTAATTCTCAAAGTCCTCCCTCTATATTTGTTTCTTGCATTTTTTTTTTGTCTATATTCGAATTGTTTACCTTAATTTTGTTAACAGAAATATAAAATAGCTAAAATGAAAGATGCCCATGTTACAAAAAAGAAGAACCATGGTTCTATATGGGTGGAAATTCCTTAAAGCATATTCTAGGTTGGAGTTTAGTTGTTGTTTTTTACTTATACCAAAATTAGGAAAGGAGAGGGGATTTTCTCATTCATAAACTGCCGAAGTATCACTAAGGTTTGAACTTGAGAATACTTATTTTCATGTCAAGGTCTTTTTCCACTAAATTAGGCCCAATTAGCCTTTGGTTGGAGCTTAGTTGATGGAGACACATTTCTCCGAGGAATTTGGTTGCAAATTCTAAATTGTATATTCAATAACTATTTAAGAAATAAAGAACATATATTGCAATATATTTTCCGTAACTTTTATGCACTTGGATTTTGATCCGTTCTCTTTTTCATAAATACAACAAAAAATCATTTGAGAAGCAAAGGATGAGAATGAAAAAAATGCAGGAAACAAAAGATATTGAGACACAGAGAGAAAAGAGAGTTGAGAGAAAAAGAAACAGTTTGACAAAAATGAACTTTAAAAAATGGGTTAATCGTTTTATTAGTCCATGAACTTAGATCCAATTTGTATTTGAGTCCCTTAATTTCCAAAATTGTTCATGTGACCCTTTAACTTCACTTTCATTAGGACAAATGGTCCCGTTAATTTTGTTAACTTTTTCTGTTAAATGCATGGGCAAAATGGTATTTTTATATTAAAACCAAAAAAGGGAATAAAAATCATATCTTTAAAATAACAATAAAAGAAAATCAAATAAAAAACCAACAAAAAATAAATAATTAAAGTTTGGGAGGAGTAGAAATCGGGATAGAGGGGAGAGATAGAGTTTAATTTTAATTTTTATTCATATTTTAACCAATTTCATACAAAAATACCATTTTGCTCCTACATTTAACAGAAAAGTTAACAAAATTGATGGGAGGATCATTTGTCCTAACGAAACTGGAGTTAAAGGACCACGGGAACGATTTTAGAAACTGAGGGACTCAAATGCAAATTAAGTCTTATTGGCTGCGCAAATCTCTCGGCCTGGTTCTCCGGGCCGAGGTGACGTGCGTTTAACACGTAGTCCTACTTTTGGATGCGGTGCGGTTTGTGCGCGGGCGTGCCAGCACGGTCTACCGTGCGTCGAGTTCGGTAGAGTGTTTGGGTAGAAGATGTTTGGAGTGTTGCGCCTGTTTGGTCTGGGCTTCTAATCAAACGATTGTGGCCGAGAAAGGAACTGGTCTCAGCCGTTAGGTTCACGGCCTGAGCTACAAGGCCGTTAGTGGTGGTGTAGGTGGTGGATTTTGGGCGGTGCTCCGGCGCGTTGCTCGAGGTGAGTGAGGCGATAACAGGGATGATGCTCCGGCGCCTTGAGAAATCAAGGGTCGTATGATATATTGATGAATGGATGTTTCTTACAATCTATCACTACTCCTAAGAAAACATGTAAAGATATTGAAAGTACATGACAGAAAAATAAGTTACTCCGTGGGAGGCTTTTGGTTTTGGTGTTGGACCCTTTGCATGTGGTCTTGAGCTTGGTTTTTATAGTAGGAGTTCTGGAGAGACAATCGAGGCTTGACAAGACCTGCATGGTGGAGTCTAATCAGATCAAGCATGGCTGAGTCTGATCAGCATTTGGGATCGTGAAGCATGGTGGTGTGACCCTCATAAATCTCGGTAAATCTCGGCCACCGCTCTGATCGAGGGCTCTGCATCTCTGGCCGTGGGAACGCATTAAATGCTCTGGTTTAGTGGTTGGCGAAGAGACTGCCAATTGCAAGAATATTTGCAAGAATGTTTGTACCTAACCACTCTGATTTACCAAATCCTGACTTCAATCACTTCCCTTCTGCCCTCATGCATTAAATGCTTCATGTCCTAGTGGATTTGCTGCGACGGACAGAGGCACTACTTCATTAAATGGGGCGTGGGACCCAGAAGCCATGTGACTTTCTGACCATAATATCTTCGGCCGTGTGCTACGCGCTCCTTGGCCTCGGCTTGTGAGGCTATTTGAGAGGCTGAGAAAACCTTGCCTTAGCGTTTTTTTCTCCGTTGCAAGGAAGCAGGGAACAACGAAACGTTTGCCGTTTTTTCGAGTCCATGAGCGAATACCACGGCCGAGAGGAGGATTCCTCGGCCATAAAGGCCGTGATTTATTAGGCACAAACAAGTCTAAGCTCAGGAACTAATAAAACTATTAACCCTAAAAAAAATAAGTTGAATTGACCGAATTTAACAGAAATTATAACGAAATTGATGTCATGTACCACATTGATTTGGAATACAAAAGTTTGAGGAGATGACATATTCTTATGGATGTCGGACTCCATTGGTATTGGACTAGTACCTTTCAAAGAGAGCCCTGAAGAGCTTTTTTATTTTCTTTTATCATTAATCAATTTTGAAGTTTAGGGATCAAATGATAAGTTTCGCATAATTCAGGACCATTAGTGTAAAATCCCTTTTTTAGAAGAAGGATGAGGCACCGTTACTCTAAATTTTAGGTGGCCGTACTACTACTATAGTACCATACAATAATTTTTCTTTATAAGATTCAAACAACCATCTCACACTTAAGTGATTGTGTCTAAACGCAAAAAACTGGTCTAAAAAGTAAAAATTTAAAGTGCAAAGGGGGGTACCTACACTACATTATCAAGTTTGAATTATAAGTAAATATACAAATAAAATTGGATTACTACGATTCAGTTTAAAAAACTTTACACCTTAACTATAGCATGGACATATGCAGAAAAAATTTATTGGTTCTATATGTTCAAATTCAAGGGTGGATATTAGCAATCTGATTCAAATTCAAATTCCAATTATATGCATATGTAAATCATTCGAAGATGTCTTTGGATGGAAAAGAGCAAAACAAGAAGAAACTAGAAAGTAGAGGACGTCGGAAAAGGAAACTACAGAATAAATTTGTTCTTGCCTTAATCCAATTTTATTGACTATAAGGTACTTAGGTACACCATCATATATGGAAACCCCTTTGGATTAATATGGAGCTATAGCTAGCTAGCCTCCATGGCTTAATTCCCAACTCCATGTGCATTTGTGGGGAGTATGCCAGGAGACTCTGCACCATTTGGGCCCGAAGGAACAAGTCTCAGTAGATCATAATTATTTGAAGAACCACCAAACTTACGAAAACCTAAATATTTCATGTCCTTATAATTAATACTAATAGGTGTCTCTGGATTGTGTATAGGGTCTGGAGATCCAGGTACCTTCCTCTTGCTCCAGTAGTTCTTTAAAACTGGGTTATGTAAAGGGTTTGGAGCATCGGGTACCTTTCTCTTGCTCCAATAGTTCATCAAGACGAGACGACGCTTAAGATCAGCAGATTTTGTGGATTGTTTGATAGGAGATGAAGAAACAAGCCTCTGGAAATCACCAAAAGCATAGGGTAGTGAGAGAAAAATGGATAATAATACAAAGAAGTAAGCCTTAGATAATTCCATTTTTTGTTGTTTGGTGGTATCTATAGAACATCTAACTACACCTTCTTATAGGATTTCTTATGCATGAATTTGCTGTAAATAAAATATCACAACAAATCTCCAGTGACGCCCAGGATTCACTTTACTCTTTAAGAAATTTTTATCCAGATTTTCTCGCCAATACATACGTATGGTTGACCTGCTTCGAATTTTATTTATTTGATACCATCTTCTTTTGGTTATACCCTCCAGTAAAATTAATATTTTTTCTTAGAGCAGAATCGTAGAAAGATATAAACCAGAAAAATCAAAGGATACAATTAATAGAGAAAATATGGAAATTAATCAATCAAAAAGTCCACACATTATTCCATATTACTCTTTTTTTTTTCTTTTTCCATCCAGCGTCTTAGCAATATTTTTTTTTAAGAAAAGTTGATATTAGATCCAAATTCACATTGAGAAGTTGGTTTTATCCTGGGAGTTGGTGACTTTGATACAAGTTCTTTTACTTTTGAAAAACTTGTTGTGTCGATTCAGCTGCACCAAAATAGATTCAGCTGCATCCTCAACTTGTGATACTCGCAAGTGCACGAGCCGCTGGTAGTTTAGCGTATGTAAGTGCAAGGTCGATCCCACGAGGATTGATGATAGATTGATTTAATTCAATTCCCTGTACAAAACAGAAATGAAAAAAAAGAAGAAAATAAATCGAACAAGAAAGAAAGAAAAGAATTAACTCAAGCGAATAAATTCCCAAGTTCAATTTAGATTAACGGATTGATTCTAGCTAAAGTATGATTAAGCCATGGTGTCTGGTCCTAACCTTGTGTTCCTAATTCCCTAACTTGATCTTTTGTTGTCTAACCTAAATTAAGCATTAGGAACCCATTAAGCATAGAAGAACATTTTAAACAACCAAGTATGTATCTAATCCCTGTTGTCGAATGTCCATACATACTCTTCCTATTCATAGTTCAATTCGAATTAAAGCATGATGTCTACTCTTAATTCAAACCAAGATAGCTAACATGCAAGCCTTAATGGTGATCAATCATTCAAACTAGCATATTAACTTATAAGCATAATGAATAAGAACAAAAATCATAATTGAAACTTGGAAACTACTCAAACTTGAATCTAAAGAAAAGAATTTACATTACAATGGAAAATTAAGAACTTAGAAAAACTCAAAGAAACATTTAGCAAAAGAATTTTATTACAACAATTGAGAACTAGAAAGGAAAACTAAGAGAATTTGAGGGAGAGAAGGGAGGGGAGCTCTAGAGAAGTGTTTGAGAGCTCCCTCCCTTGGGGTGTGTCTACAAGCTTGGGAAACCTCACTATTTATAGGCCTAAGGAAGTTGAAAATCTAAATTAAATATTGCTTTCCACTCACTTCATCAACTTCACCTAACACACCATTACATTTGAAAACAATTTTTCTTTCTTTAAACTTAGTGTTGCAACTCCCACTTCAATTATAAGACTTGAATATGCTTCACCCAACCTTCCCACAAGATAGTGCACTTCACCAACAATTCCCACTAGATAGTGCATTTCATCATGCATATGTCATGCATGACAATGCATTGCACTCTTCTTTTGGGTTCGTTTTGGGCTTGTTAATACATTCATAAAATTCTGGAAAAATATGGATCTTCAAGCCCTTTGTCTTATCTTTCCAAGCATATGTAGCCCAACTCAAGGAAAAATCGGAAAGACCTTCAAATGTCATTTGTGGCCCAGTAACGCAGATGCTGCTGAATTTTGACATTGAGCTACTAAATTATGTATAACTTCCTCTAGAAGACTCAGAATCATGAACCGTAAAATGCTACGGAAACTAGACTTCCGTATCTTTCCAATGATGTATGGCTCATTGTCTGGTTCTTCTTGAGCAAGTACAGGTTAATCCGTGAAATTGAATGATCTGCAGACACTGTTTTGAGCTAATTTGTCTCCAAAATGCATTTAATGAGTCTCAAGCTTATTACACTGAAACAAACACAAAACTTATTAAAAGCACAAGTTTAACTCAAAAACATAACCAAATCATAAGTTAGAAGGGTACAAAAAGATATGTAATTATGCACCGATCATGCCACATAAGATTACATTCCTTTTTAAATATTTTTGGATTATATTCCTTTTTAAAAAAACTTCAGATTACATTCCTTTTTAAATATTTTCGGATAATTATGAGAAAGAATTGTTTATGACCGTAATTAATTAACAAATTAGGTGCTTATGACCATAATGATTTTGGTATATTAATTATGTTTCCCTTTTTTTCTTCTTTTAATTGATATAGATCCAAATTCTTATTGAAGAGTTGGGTTTAGTCCTCAGATTTGGTGACTTTGATCCAAGTCCTTTGACTTTTGTGCCACATAGAATTACATTCCTTTTTTAATATTTTATGATGTAATCTTTTTTATTATTTTATTTTTAAAATTATTCTTTATTCCAATGTTGCTCCTTATGACTTGAATCGGGTAATAGTCATTTATGTCTTATTGCCTATTGCATAGGTATATATATGTTTTTTCATATTTTCGACAATGTGTAATAGTATTTTATGTACCTTTTTTTTAATAGGTAACATACAATTTTATTTTGTCTATTTTTGTATCTCACTTATAGGTAGTCTTCTAATTTATGTTTCTAACTTATAGGTAACACGCTTTTTATTAGGTAACTTATACCTAACTTATAGGTAACACGATTTATCACTAAGTATTTTTCGTTGCTAATAATAACACTATTTAATTGTATGTCAAGTACATAATTTAATGCTGGTGCTTGTTTGATCGATTGGTATAATATGTGAGTCTTTACTTTTTATTGATTAAATTTCATTTTATCTATATATTAGGAATATTACCAAGGAAAGAATTCAAAATTTAAATTATGGAATTCAATTACAAGGAAATAATGCATTAAATTTAGATTTTCAATGTGTTTTCCTTATTTACCTCAAAGGGTAAAATCGACACAAGAAAAAAATAATAAATGTCAAAGGACCTACATCTAAACTAAAAAAAGCGAGGATTAAACTCAATGACAGCTAATCATTTTGGACCTAGATCTAAGAAGCCCTATTACTCTATTTTTCTTTTTCCATCCAACGTCTTAGCTTAGAGCACTTCCTCCCATAATGCCATGGGAAAAGGCAAGGGCAAGTAATGGCAGGCACTATTCACATGAATAGTGTCTGCCCTAGAAATATATTTTTTTTGTTTTTCCACTTACTGCCATAGCAACCCAAGGGCAATTACTATTCACAGGGGATTAATTTTATTTTTATGTAATTTATTAATAATAAAAAATTGCTAGCTATGTATTAAAAAAAATATTCATAATTTTTTTGTCATTTTTCAGAATTTTTTTTTTATTTTTTTAAATTTTTTTCTTCACTAACGTTAGCGCCCTCAGGCAAGAGCTTGGGCTGTTTTTGCCTTCGGGCCTGCCTAGTCTTCGTGGAACCTACCATCTGTTATGGCTAGATTTTTGTGGTGGAGTGGGTTTCTTCAACTTGGGGGACCTTTTGCCCAGGTTGAAGTCTGCGGTGGAAGTGCTCTTAGGATATCTTTTTCATATATCCACAATATTACTTTTTTATTTTATTTGTTCAAATAATTATGGGGTGATTTTATTACCATGTGGGTAATACTGTAATCTAACATATAAAATAACTTCTCTGAAAGAACATCATTTTATTAATAAAAAATAATAATAAGACACTAACTTATTGCACTAATTTTTGGATAACTAATGGAGTAATTTCTTATTTTTTGTGAATATAATTAAAGTCCACAATGTGTCCAAAACTAAAATAATTGAAATAATGTTACATCAATTGGTGTTTACATAATAAGTGGCAACATGGTCTAACTAAGTGAAAAAGGGCCTTAGGTCTCAGGTTTGAATTCCCACAACATCATAGTTATGTGTGTGACTATCACTTGTACTAAAAAAAACTTAATATAATAAGTTAATGTCTCTAATATTACACCATTTTGGGAGAGGCACAACTTTAAAACCTATTTGATATTACTCCAAGTAAGAAATGTAAAATTTTTCAGCTTGCCTTATTGGACGGGGCCCAAAGTTGCCGAGAAGGCCTGTAGAGAGTTGCCAAGAGCTACCGAGTGCTGTCAACCGCCCCAGTGTCAAATTTCATGGATTTATAGACTCCTGTAGACAGCGGCGGATCCAAGAATTTTTCAACGGAGGTGCAATTCTTAAAAGCTAAAAGCTCCACAAAAAAATAAAAAATAAAAAATATGAATCCGACTTACTTTGTATTAGCGTACTCAAGAAGAAAAAAAAAACACAGGACTCTTGTGATGCACACACACTTTGGGTGATGTTAAATTGGTTTTTTATAAAGAGAATTTTCAATCCCACTTAAATAAGGAATTTCCAAAACCCAATTGAATAGGAGAAGTTTCAATTAAAACCTAGGTAGGAATTATATAAGCCCCTTAGAATAGAAGCCCACGAATGCCCAGCAGTTTCCCCTTTTTTTTTATCTTTTTTTTATTTTAAAAACCCTTATTTAAATTGGCTTATCCATGACCATGAACAAATGGCCCACGAATGGCCAGGTTTGTTTTCTTTAAACCCTTATCCACGAATGGCCCACGAATGGCTAGGTTTTATTTTTTTTTCAAAAAAGCAGCGCCTGGTCCAAAACGACGTCGTTTTGGCCAGGCAGTTTTAAAAAACAAACTGCAGCAGCACAGCAGCCCTTCATTTGCACATTTCATCGAACACATTCCGTGCATGAGCAGAGGTGCAACTTCAGCAGCTTCTATGGAGTTTTCCGGCGACCGGAGGTGCAGGTGCACCTCCTTGTGCCTGCACAGATCCGCCACTGCCTGTAGATTTCACAAAGACTTTAGAAGAATTTTATGCACTTCAATTATAGACTTTTATGAATTTTTTACACTTGTATTGATTTCTTCAACATATTTTATTTGTTCTAGTTTGAAGTATTGTGGTGGGGGTGGTGGGGAGATGGAGGGATTGGAGGAAATTAACCAATCAAATACACATTATCAATGTTTCTCTCTTTTTTCTTTTTTTCATTTTCCATCCAGCATCTTAGGATTTCATATCCACAATAACCTGTTATTTATTTTATTTTTTCAAATATTTATGGTTGACGTCCTTCGGATTTTATTACCATGTGCCTAATTATTCAGCTAAGAAGGAAGATAAAAAACTGCGCGTGTTATGATTCTCTGCTATGATTTTCTGACTATGATTTTTTTGTTCTTTCTATTTTTAATTAGGAGGAAATTGGGATTTAAAAGGATGATCGGTCTAATTTAAATCTCTTAAATTAAATTTTAATGAGGTGGCATGTGGAGAACGAAAGTCAAGCAAATCATGGCAGTAAAAATCATAACAGAGAATCTACGGCTTGGGCGAATCAAACTAACATCCCATTAGTTAATATGCTACCATATTAGGACCTATGCACTTGTATTTACCATACGTATATGTATGATCATCAACAATGAGAGCTTCATATTATGCTTTATCGTTAGTATTGTCAAATTCAAGCAGAAAAGAAAAGCAGTATAAGATTTATCAAGAACTACACCTGATGTCGTTGATTCCGAAATCATCATTGGCATAACCCTCCAGTGGCAAATTCGGGATTTCATGTGTGTGGAGCCTTTCACAAAATATAAACAATAAAAAATTTGAATATACAAGACATACCAAAACATAAAAATAAAAAAAATCATATTGTCTATTCATTACAATCATAATTGTCCTCGACTAGTTTTCATATTTTTAAGTCATTGCATAACAACCTCGTCATCTATACCATTAAAATTTCTTTCTCAATATATGCAACCAAGCAATCATTTATCCATAAATTCTCCATTCGATTGTGTAGCCAATTCTTCACAATAGCATAAAATACTTGCTCTACACTTGCGGTTGCAACAGGTAGGATTAGTGCTAGTCTCAGAAGCAAGTATACTAAAGGGTAGATCTGATTTTTTTCTTCTCAGCCATCTTTTGTGCAAAGATCAGTAATCCCTTTCAGTTCTTTAAATTAATTGTTAGAGCTCACATTCCAAATGTAATTCTTAAGCATGCATGTCCTTGTTCATCAAATTCCATACAGGGACTTTTGAATCCTCCCCTAGCATCCCACTTTCGTTTTTGACACCTAATAGAGGATCAACTTTGCTTTCAGTTAAAGAAGGCGAGGGAGAGAGAGAGAGAGACTTCCTATCAGATAACAATATAAAAATTATTAAAAAGAAACATGTGAACTAGACCTAGCAAACGGGTCGTGTTCGTGTTAACCCGTTAACTTAACGGGTGAAAAATGTCAGACCCAAACACGACCAGTTACAATTCACGAATGACCCGACATGACCCATTACGAATAAACTATAAAAACAAAAACAAAAACAAAAAAGAAATTTTAAAAAAGGGAAAAAAACACACAGCCAGCTTAGAGTCTTAGACTAGAAACCTATGCTCTATTTGGCCGATGATGAAATCTGATGACTTTCAATAAGTAGGACTAAGAAAACAGAAGCCTTGTAAAACGATTTGGATCAAGGAAGGTATTCCCAATTTTTTTTTTTAATTTCTCTAAACTACCCGGGAAACAATACATCCTAAAGCTTTAAGCTTTAATTTCAGCTCAAGAAACTGAAAAGAAAAGGTTTTAAGCTTTAATTCCTCAACGACCAAAGAAAAAACAAGAAGAGAAAAAAAAATTCATTGATTAGATTAGATTAGATTATTTATAAATAAAAAAAAGGACAGAAAGGAAGAGATGAGAGATGCATATAAGAAGAGAAGAAGGAAAAAAAAAAAAAAGAGGGAGAGATGGAGAATGACAGAAAAAGGAAGAATAAAAGGGGGGAAAAAGAGATGGAGAGAAGAAGAAGAAGAAGAGAAAAAAAAAAGAGTGGGAGGTGAGACAGTAGACGGAAAGAGAAAGATAAGAACAAATAAATAAAAAAAGTGGCATGGTGTTGGGGACTTGGGATATTTTTTTTAAAACATATTTAGCGAACTTACCAAATTACCCTCCTTAACGGGTGGATACGAATATTCACGAATTGACCCGAAACGACCCATTAACTTAACGGGTGACTAACGGGTTCACCCGTTTTCAACCCGACCCATTAAGCTCAACCCAAATATTGATAATTTCATGTGAATTCGTGTTGTGTTAACGGGTCGTGTGCAATAAAGCCAGGTCTAATGTGAACGAGATATGAAAAAATTGGAACCACCTGGGCAACTGTTGTGGAGGAAGGGGAGGGTTGTGGAGGAGAGAGAGGTTTGTGGATGAATTTCTGAATTTACCCTCACTTTTGACAGAAAATTAAATAGAGTTTGGCAGAAGGACTAATGGTGCAACACAACACTTAATTGAGTGACCTCTGTAACTATTTTTGGAGTTGAGTGGCCAAAATGTAACTCCAAGTATAGTTGAGGGGACCATTGCTACAAATAACCCTTTTTAATATTGAAGTTTGAATTGATATCATTTATTTATCTTGAATTATAATTTTCTACTCAAGTTGGACATTTTTTTTTATTCTTTGTGTTTTTGCTCTAAAGATGAAAGTGAGTCTCTATAGCACATAAGTTTTAAAAAAATATTGTCACATAATAGGAAGGGGCCTAATTCTTCACTTTTGCCTTGGGCAGTTAGAACCCATTCTCTCTTTTTAATCTATTGCAGAGCGAAATTTGAAATTGAATGCAAAGGGGAGGGCTTACTGCCCTAGCTAACTGGCCTAACCCATAATACACCTATCTTTTTTGTTTAATGTGAAATGCTTAAACACGTAATATTGATTATTCTAGTCAAAGGAAAATCTCATGTAGTGGCCCTAAATCGTCATCATACGCAACGGAAATTGAGATTGAAATAACCACGCTTGGTAGCCTTGAGTCCCTGTTTTTGGAGTCGAATTCTAACAAGTTCTGATGGCCACTGTCATCACCATTTGTTGGATTTTGTTCATCATCCTCAACCGAACAAACGCCAAGAGTCCTCACCTTCATTGAAACATTATACATGGTGGATCTACACCAGAAATATATCAGCCATCGCGAGCTGTCGATGGATTTTATGACCTTTTTCGGGGATTTTAACGTTGACCCAGGTATGAAAGAAAAAAAAGGGCATGACCTGCCCTGGCCCGCCAAGCCCATCTAGGCTCAGCATACCAACCTTGTATATGGGTCCATTTAGAATGGTAATGTTTAATATTGAGTCATGCAAATAAGATATAACATATGCAAAATACTTACCATGAGAGCATAGGCCAAGCATTTTACGACTCTTCGATCCAAAGAATTCAACAAGCTCGCTTATGTGTTTGTGCCCAGCCTAGACAAATGGGCAAAAGTGTTTCTTGCTTGCTGCTTCCATTGGGAATTGGTAATATCCACCTATCTCTTGCTTGCTGCTTCTATGGGTCCCTCTAGTATAGTGATGTTTACTATTGAGTCATGCAAATAAAATATAACTTGTACAGAGTACTTATCATAAGAGCATAGGCCAATCCGTTTACGGCTCCTCGATCCGAAGAGTTATACAAGCTCGCCCATGTGGCTGTGCCCATTCTAGCCTAATAAGCAAAAGTATTGCTTGCTTTCTGATTCCATGGAAATACAAATCCATCCTTCAACAACTAATAAACTACGTCCATTCATCTAGAGCTTGGTTGAGCAACAATCTCACCCCTCAATAAACCCTATGCTGGGTGCAGGGCTGGCCCTGACATTTTGGTGGCCCATGGCCAAAAATTAAATGAGGCCCTTAGTATATATGTTTTATTTTTAATTTGCTCAATCATTTTTCTTTTTATGGCAAAGCCCCATAAAACGATTAAGCCTGAAAAGTACATGATCCATAAACAACTTGCTTAAATAGAATAATTTCATTCAACTAACAACAACAAAAACCGAAAGTACATCATCCATAATGATCTATAAACAACCTGCTTAAATAGAATAATTTCATTCAACTAACAACAACAAAAAACCAGAAGTACATGATCCATAAACAACAAAAGTCATATTTAACTTCAATTCAACAAAACAAAACAAAAGATCTCAAATGGCTTAGTGGCTTTTCAATAGGGCTTAGTTCTTAAGTGGCTCAATTGTACACAAACAGCAACTTTGACCTCCACTCTATCATCTACGTACAAATCAAAAAACAAAAGCAGTAACATTAAAAATACAAACAATCACTGAAAAATTCTTGATCTTCTAGCATTTTGAGAAGCAAAATCATCAATAACCTCTTCAAAATCAATATTTTCCAACATATTCTTCTCAATACATAAGATTGCCAATCCATTTAACCTTTCTTGTGACATAGTTGATCGCAAATAAGATTTTATCAATTTCAATTCTGAAAAACTTCTTTCTGCAGATGCCACAGTTACTGGCAGAGTCAATATAATTCTATAAGCAATTGAGACATTTGGAAAACAATCCACAACTTTTACAAACTCAAGAACTTCAATGACTATCTTTGTCTTTTTCAGTAAATACATTTGTAACACTTCCAATTCAAAAAACAAATCATCAGCATTAATATCAGATTCATTATCATGTGTTAAAGCAGCTTTAAGATTTCTACAACATTCACGCAATCTAATATAATTCATTTGAAATAAATTCTTAGGATCAAACAAAAAACCAAAAATGCCTTCAAATATTTCTAATTGTTCAAACCTACTCCTCAAAGAAGAAATTGCAGCATAAACTACAACAAGAAAATAATTAACCCTAAAAGATTCTTCAGCAGATTGAAATATCTCTTTATGGTCATTTTCATCAAATTGTTTTTTTCTTCGACTTTGACGTTTTTCAGGAAATACATGGTCAATTTCCATCTTTGATGCAATCTCTTTAGCAGAAAGTAGGGCCAATGTGAACCCATTTTCCCTATAGTCTACAAAATAAGAGACCAGCCCCTTCAAGTGTAGTATTGCAACATCAATTTGCATATCTCCATATTGCAATTTTTTTCTAACCAAGTCAATTTTTTTCAAAATGTTATGCCATATACTCATGCCCAACAAAAATTCAAAATTTTCAAGTTCATGTGTAGCTAAAGATTCAGCTTTACTCTTTGTTTTTGCATCTTCACTAACCCTAGACAATTCAAACAGAGCTTCTCTTATATCTTATGGCTTTAACACTATTAATATGACTTTCCCATCTTGTTGTTGACAATGGTTTAAGAGTTAATCCATGGACATGATCTTGAAAAATTTTCCACCTCTTTGTAGAACTAGCAAATAGAGTATACATGCGTTGCACAACACCAAAAATGACACAGCTTTAACACAAGAGTTTGCCATATCACAAACTGTTAAATTAAGAGAATGACAAGCACATGGCATATAAAATGCCCTAGGATTTATTTTTAGAAACCTTGTTTGCACACCATTGTTTTTCCCCTTCATGTTAGCTCCATTATCATAACCTTGGCCCCTTACATTATTAATATCAAGTTCAAGACATTTTAATACAACCTGTAACTCATTAAAAAGCCCACATATAGATGTATCATCCACTTTTAAGAACTCTAAAAAATATTCTTCTACCTTTATGGGAACATTTGACACATCTTCACATCGAATTATTAAAGTCATTTACTCATGGTTACTTACATCCGGAGTACAATCAAGTATTACAGAAAAATATTTTGCCTCTTTGATTTTTTCAATTATAGCACTTCTAACCTTGGAGCCTAACATACCAATAAACTCATTTTGAATTTTATGACTAAGATAGTGATAATGAATCTCATTATTTTGAATACGTCTAAAATGCTCTTGCAATACTAAATCGAATTCTGCAATTAATTCAAGCAGCCCCAAAAAGTTACCATTATTATCTTGGTAAATTTTCTCATTCTCTCCACGAAAAGCTAAATTTCTTTTAGCAAGACATCTCACAACAGAAATTATTCTTACTAAAACCAATTTCCAATGTTCCTTCTCTTTTTTAATTTGCACTTGTAGCTCTTTATCAATTGTTTCATTCTTTTTCAATCTAATTTGCATGTCAATCCAAGTTCTCATGTTATTGATATGCTCACTACTAGTTTCATGTTGTTTAAGCCTCTCACTTAAACGTTTCCAGTCATTAAGCTCTTAACAAACTTTTCATTTTCATAGATTTAAACAACTTACAACAAAAACAATATACTTTGTCCACATCTTTTGAGTACACTAGCCATTTTCTATCTTGACCCTCCCCATTTGATAACTGTCTTGTATAATAAGAGTATGAAAAATGCCTAGAGAGCCCATCCACAGGAAACTTGAGATTACTTTCTCTTACAAGACCTTTTTCTACTAAAATATTCTTTGTTTTGTTATCAATGTTATCCCAAATTCTTGGATCATAGATATTCAAAGCATTCTCTCTCATTTCTTCTTGATTATTTTCATTCTCAATGAGGGCATCAACCTCTTCATTTCCTATCATTTCTTCTTCCTGACTAATTGGTTGTTGTGATTCATGAACTAATTCATTAGATGGATCTTCAATTGAAGAACTAGTTTTAAAAAACTTATCAAGAGCTCCTCTTTGAGTTTGAATCATTTTTTCTATTTTTTTCATTTTATTTCTTTTCTGACTTCCAGATTCATATTTCCTAATCATTTTTTACTGCAACTCTTAAATCTAGAAAGTGACAGACAACAAATGAACAAAATAAACACACCACACCAAACACAACCTAAACCTTAAACCAAACACAACCAGCAAAAAGCAATACAATCTGGTTTATGCTTAAGTTGTATAAAATCCTTCAATCTTGCAGAGCTTTAACTTCAATTGATCTATATTGCACATCTGCAATGATATAAAAAATATGTATAAAGAATTCAAATTTGTATAATTGACGACCTCATCCTAAAGAATTCAAATCCTAAAAACATACAATTCAATATATAAAAAATATGTATAAAGATAATGGAAAGAATTCAAATATAGGGTTATTATTGATGAACCTCATCCTCACTCAGATAATCTTTCAGAGTCTTCTTCTGTACAGAAATCGTGTAGTGTAGAAGAAAGAAATCTACAAATCTTTCTTTGGATGGATAGATCAATTCAAAGACAAAGATAAAAGAGGGATGAGAGAAAAATTGGAAATAATATATTGAAGAGAGCTTTTGGATGCTAAAAAGTTTTTTTATGAGAAAGGAGAGAGGAGAAGACGTTGGAAAAGGGAAAGATCTTTTGGATACTGAAAAGTCTAAAGTTTTTTTATGAGAAAAGATAGAGGAGAAGACGTTGGGAAATGGAAAGATCTTTTGGATGCTGAAAAGTTTTTTATGAGAAAAGAGGTAGCATGTTGGAAATAGGAAAGATCGCTTTGGAAGCTGGAAATAGGAATATGTGTTTTTTTATTTTTTATTTTTTTTTAAGATGGGCTCCTGTAATATTTTAAAAAAAATTTGGGGCCCCAAAAATCGGAGGCCCATGGTCGTCGCCCTCGGCGCCTAGGCCCAAGGCCGGCCCTGGCTGGGTGTAACAAATTTGGTTGTTTTGCCACATAAAAATGGAATAAATTTTTTAGATAAGAAGCACATTGTTGAAAGTAATTACAGATCTGGCAACCACTTTGTACAGTATTAGAATTAATCCACCACACACCAAGTATCTCCATTTATTTAAGAAAGGATTACAACAATGGCACACTCATTTTCATATGGGAATCGATCATGTACACCTGCCCCATGCTCTATAGGTCCCTATAGTAATATTGAGTCATGAAAATAAGATATAACTTATGCAGAGTACTTACCGTGAGAGCGTAGGCCAAGCCGTTTGTGACTCCTCAATCCAAAGAGTTGTACAAGCTCATCCATGTGGCTCCATCCGATCTGGCCTAATGTGCAAAAGTATTGCTTGCTTTATGCTTTCATGGAAGAACAAATCGTCCTTCAACAACTAATGAATTACGTCCGTGCATGTGGAACTTTGTTGAGCAACCATCTCACCCCCTCTATAACCCCGTTGCTCAGTAAAACAAATTTGGTGTTTCGTCACACAAAAATGGAACAAATTGTCGAGATCAGAAAAGCATTGTTGGTCGTAATTACAGTTTCGGCGACCGCTTTGTACATAATTGGAATCAATCCACCACACACCAAGTGTGTCTGTTTATTTAAGAAGGGCACAACTAAATACAACAATGGCACACTCTTTTACATGTGGGAATCGATTGATCAGTTCACAAATTGTATATCATTTTGTATTCTTCTAGTTTATGATTTGCTTATGTTTTTAAGAAAAACTTGTGCTTTTAATCTATTTTGGTTTGTTATTCAGTTCATTGGGTTTTATGTTACAATGGTGGCTTTGGGTAGGAAAATATGCAAAGTGATACAATTCATGCATGTACCGATATGCAATTGACAAACAGGTCATTGGTAATTGCATGTACCGATATGCAATTGGCAAACAGGTCATTGGTAATTGCATGTACCGATATGCAATTGCACGGCACTACTTGGATTGGCATACAGGTGATTAGTAATTGCATATAGACATATGCAATTGCATGAACATTACAATCATGAATGTGGAGGTGAATTTTCCAGAACCAATTTGGGACACTCATGTCAGTCCAGTTTCGTGGGTCATCTTACAGGCCTCATTCCAGCAACCTGCACTACTTGGATGAAGAGACATCCTTCACAGAAAATGTTCCAATGGGTGTCTAGTATATCATATCCAAATTTCGGCCCAATTGAAGATATATAGAGTCCTTAGCCCTTCAAACACTGAACCATGCTCAGAAGTATAAGCAGCTGCCAACTATAGAGCTATGTGCTTAAAGCAGCCACATGGGAGACAAACCAGCATGTAAACTCAGAAGTATGGGCACCTACCATTCCCAGAGCCTTGTATTACACAGAAAAACAGCCACAAAGGGGAGATAAAGAGCCATGTGCTCAAAGCAAACACATGGGTAGCTCACACTCACACATGGGTGTGCTTGATCAGCCAAAGGGGAGCTTCACACTCTATAAATAGAGAGCTTCACACTCATTCAAAGGATCACACTCCATTCAGCCATCCTCTAACACTTCCATCCTTCCCCAAACACTCCATTCTGTCCAAAATCACCAAAACAGCTCCAGCAAGCCTCCCTTCCATTTCCCTACGAATTTCCTCTTTCTCTGCGATCACCACTCACCCAAACTCATCCCAAATCACTTCTTTAGCTGCCATACTCTAGATGTGAGGAAGCTCTTGGAGCAGCATTAAACGTGGAAAAGCACTTAGAGAAGCCTTGGACACTACAAGCAACTTCATAAATGGGGTTTTCCACTCTTATTGCATTCATTATGTTTTCTCATTTCTGTTTAAGTTTCATTTCCATTATGAGTAGCTAAATTCATAACTAGGGCTTCGATGTAACCTAACATGAATATTCTGGGTTTATAAGTTGAAGTTTTGAGTTTCAAGTTTGATTCATGATTCATGTTCTTATTCATTATGCTTATAAGTTATTATGCTTGTTTGGATGATTGATCACCATTAGAACTTGTATATTAACTATATTGGTTTGAATCAAGAGTAGACACCATGCTTTGATTTGAATTGAACTATGAATAAGAAAAGTATGTATGGACATTCGACAACATGGATTAGATACATGCTTGGTTGTTTAAATTGTTCTTCTATGCTTAATGGGTTCCTAATGCTTAATTTAGGTTAGACAACAAATGATCAAGTTAGGGAATTAGGAACACAAGGTTAGGACCAAACACCATGGCCTAATCATACTTTAGCTAGAATCAATCTTTGAATCCGAATTAGACTTGTCACTTGACGCCTTATAACCTAGAATTGAATTGTTTTGGTGAATCGAATGCCCTAGTCTCCCAATCTGTTTTCCAGCCCATAAAACATTCTTTGTTACATTTGCTCACTTTGCTTTTGTTTACAATTTCGTTTTGCTTCATTTGGTCAACAATTACAATCACTCTTGCTTTAAATTCTGTTTTAGACTTAACCTCCTACTTTCTTGAATTTGGTAATCTAAGTACATAACTAATATTAGCTTCTCAGTCCTCGTGGGTACGACCTCGTACTTGTCTTACTATACTACTAATTGGCCCGTACAATTGCGAGTTAACATTTCTAACAACATCGATAATGTCCACCTGCCTCATGCTTTGTGGGTCTTTGTAGAATAGTGATGTTTAATATTGAGTCATGCAAAAAAGATATAACTTATGCATGATATTTACCATGATAGCGTAGGCCAAGCTGTTTACGACTCCTTGATCCAAAGAGTTGTTCAACGCTATTTCCCATTCATATGCTTATCACCCTATAGATGTACTCTTTGCAACTTGAATGGGGAAAGTGTGGATCACCTATTCTTTAATTACCCCTACTTGTTGAACCTCCGATGGCATTTATTACTTGAAGTTAAAGCTTACTCGGTTATTCTCAAAGGATGTTTTAAGTTGCTTTCATCCAAGCCAGATGCTCTAGCGAAGGGGAAGAACACTAAAACTCAATGGGGTTGTTTGGTACATGCGGTAATATGGAACATATAGTTGGAACATAATAGAAGGATATTTGATTAGTACAAGGGTGTTGAGGTCAAGGAACTATGGGATAAAGTGAAGTTTTGGGCGTCCTTATGGGCATATGTCAGTTTGGTCTTTTAGGACGTGGCCAATCCGACTTTAATGACAGACTTGGTTGCTCTAATGAAGTGATTTGACCTATCTCGTTTTTGTTTGATCGATGAGGTCTTCTAAACTCTAGAGTTTGGTATAATTTAATATAGTTCATGTTTGGTTTTTGCTTTCTAGACTTCTTATCCACTTATATGTTTCTTTACTACTCATTTTGAATATATAAAATTTCTATTCAAAAAAACAATTGTGGTCATGACCAATACATTTGGTTTTTATTGGATATAGGTGCGATTGGCAATCTTGTAACGTATTTATGTTTTCAATGGATATAGGTGCAATAGACAATTTTATTTCACAAAGTTTTATCCCTTATTGAATATCAGAAAGTTTGGGAGGACTAAGGAACCTGGTATTATGAATTAGGTTTTTGAGGTCAAATACATGGGAACCTGGCCTTTTACCATTCATAATAGAGTTTTACTTGATCTTGATGATAAAATAAGTGGTACTTTTTGGTCAAGTCCCCTAAAAGATAAAGTTCAGTTCCTCTCAGTCCAAAGGCATGTAATTTCCATATATAACCTTTTTGCTAAGAAATTTGGTTGCTTCTAAAGTGACTTGCTTAATTGATCTATGGTTGATGTGATTTGTTTCGCATGTCTTTTATAAATAAAAAAATTAAAAAAAAATTAGAACTTGTTAGTTTGAGAGCTAGCCTTTTTGTTGTTGTTAGAATATAGAAGGGAATGTTCTCTTATATTGATGGTTTCAACACCTAGTACTTGGTTGTTTGCTTATATCAAGTTAAGTGTATAAAATAGTATAGTACAGTAGTCTATAATCAAAGATTTCATGGTTAATTAGCATAGTTAGTTGAATTTAAATGTTACAATTATATCAAGCTAAGTAAGAGCATCAACTTATTCTTTTAATATTGATCTATTTTCCTCATTTAATTTCAACTATGAGATTTTTCTCTACTCCTAGTTGCTTTTAAGATGTCCGACTATGGCTTATTAGGAACATCAACTTCTATGTTGCAAGATGAATTGAAGAAAGTGGATGAAGGAACGACAGAGAATAAAGTTGGAAGATAAATGTAAAGAAAGTTTAAGACATCTCATACAAAAAGAGAATGGGAAGAATATAGCTAGAACAAAACATTTATTGGCAGCTGTGCAAGAAGTTCGTCAAAAGCATATAGAGATGCTTTTGAAGGCGGCGATTATGACGTAAGTCCCTAATGCAACTACCACACCATAAAGTCCACTTCCATCACCCATGTTCTCTGAGAAAGAGCAAACACCTCTCCTGGACATTAATTTTTTGAAAATCGAAAAAACATTGCCAAAAATCATTACTTCTTTGCCTGAAATCCAAAAAGTTTGCCTTAAGATAGAAAGTTCAAAGCCAATAGTCCAAACTCCTATTCTGAACATCAGAAGATCCTTAAAAATCATGATTCCATTGAATTTTTTTTCAAATTGGTAATGCGTTTGTGTCACAAATGATTCTACTTTTCAAGTGAATTTAAAGGATGGCACATTTGGTTAACACTTCTATATATTTCTTACCAAAAAGGATCTTACCTACCTTACTTCAATGCGGGAACTTACAATAACTTGTATCATTTTATATGTGAGGTAAACCAACACTACATGACATTTCCTCACATATAATTGTATTGTACTTTTTTAACGATTTAGCTTTGTTTAGGCAATTATATGATCATATGAAGGGTGAAGGTCTACTTGAGGTGTTTGGCTTTATCAACCCTGCCATTGTATGTTGAGGTTAGAAATTGAAGGAAACATGTTTAGAAGTTTAATCCTATGGTCATTAAGCTACAAATAACAAGAATCATGCATTCTAAGGAGCAGAAGCGAATCTTTTAATTCGTTTGAGCTTAAAACAATCCATTTAGCCAAGTATCTTTAGAGGCTTAGTCTAGTTTATGAGCAACAATGAAAATCCTAGAGAAAAGATGAGACTTTACCCTTGAAACTCTCTTAGATGCTTTGCAAGTTTTCACCTTTGATTTTTTTTTTTTTTTTTTTTAAAAGAAGCCTTTTTCCTTACTTAGTCCCCACATATTCTTCACGTCGAGGTATCAAAGATGATACCCTCCACTTCATGCACACCCAACATAATGCAGAGGTAAATAAGATAACCAAGATGAGGTGAGGTGCTAGCCCTCTCCTCTTAGGACCAATTTTTGCACATGGTGGAGAGTGGATTTCTCCTCTCTCAAAATTACTCCCAATTTCTTAGGAGGCTTAGAGAGGAAATGGTCGAAGTGTGCTTATATAGTCCACACAAAAGACTTGGTCAACCATTTTGGTCAAATGAGTTGACTTTGACCTTGATGGTTGACTTTCAACGTCTTATCTTTTCATTTGTTCCTATTATTACGTTTATCGGTGAGCGCTCCACAGGTTCCAATTAGTAAGGCAGCTGGTATCTCTGATTCCTTCAAACTATGTGTGAATTAAATCACATCATTTAATTATCCCTATTGGTGAAGGCTAATTACAATTGGACCTTATAGGGCTTTCACAAGTCATAAGTGACACCTAGCAATATGTAATGGCTACTCAAGCTAAGTAGAAAAGTGAAGAACATATTTAAGTTGGAATTACCGTGCAATTGAGTCCTTTTCTAGTACAGTGCTCCTAATTCATATTAAGAGGGTATGGATGCTTTTGTCTAAACCCTAATATGAATTTTGCACTTACATGATTACATTGGTTATGTCTAAAAACTTCATTTCTAATCATATTTACTACTTTGCAAAGATTTCCCAATCCATATCTTTGGAGCATTCTTTCTCCTTATTGTGAGCAGAGATCCCTTGTTATACATTCTCTTCCCTTTGTGAGTTCATTGAGAATCCCGATAACACCTTTGAGTCATATCTATTGACATGACCGTATAGTGCTTCCAAAGACAAGTGACTCACCCGCAAGACAACTATGATATCTCATGTCTAAGGACTAGTTTGCACTATTACAATTGCAGGGGTCTTTTTGTTCCAGTAGCTTGACGAATAGGAGTAAAGAAAGGATGGATAAAGTTGCCCCTGTGCCTAAGTTCGAGAACTAGGCCCCAAGAGTGTTTTGCAAGGTTCGTAGAGTCTTAGAAAACACTTTAGTTCCTTTCACCAATAAATCAAACGATTGTGATGGATTAGAAATATTTTGGCTTGGCTTGAGTAGCTTGTGGCATGGGAGATGAGCATTCATGAGTTTAGCATAAGAGAGAGAAGGCTTGGATTTCCTATGAGAAATAGATGTTTAAAGCAAGGGGAGAGGGAATTTTGGGAGGATTTGTTGAGGGAAAAGAGGAAAAGATGAAGGTGGAAGAATAGGTGGCTTGAGCAAATCTTCCAGCGGCTTGACGAAAGCTTCGTCACACTCTTGAGTGTTTTGCCAGAAGAGAATAGGGGAAGAAATGGAAGAACAGAGCTCCAAATTGAAGGGTTCCAGTAGTGAGAGGGGATGCTTGCTCTCTCTGGATATGGTTATGGGAGAGAGAGGAAGAAGATGGAAGAACACATCTTGAAATTGAAGCTTCCAGCAATGAGTAAGGATGTTGCTCACTCTAGATGAGTTGTTTTCACTAGGTAGAAGGTGTCTCCTTTTATAAGCACAGGAAGCCCCCAATTTTATCAAGTCTTCTTCTCCATTTTTCTTCACTTTCTTCCATTCAATCCTCTTTGGTGAAATCTCCCCAACCCATGCACATAGGAGCAGAGCTTTTTGGAGTTCCCAGACTTTCCTGCTGCTAGACTCCTCCATCTGGGTGAGGTGCCTCTTAGTTTTCCTTCTTGTTTTCCCACCAGAGCTTGCAAAGGAAAGAATGGGTAAGGGTGCTGGTCCAAAAGGTGATTTACTTCCATCAGCACATGGCTTTGCTTGGTTTTTACGATGGTTTGGCTTCGATCTGGTTTTAACAGGGATGTGGGATATTTTCAAAGATGCTGGATATTTTATAAGGTGTTGGGCTGGGCTACTTTTTAAGGTGTTAGGTTGTTGGTGTTTTATTTCCAGCGGCCTGTGAGTTTGCTTTGATTTCGTCAAGCTGTTGGAAGCAGCCTATTTACTTCATTTTTTTTACAAGGTGCTAGATGTTTTGGCTAATGTGAGATTTTCCCAAGTGTTGTAGGCCATTGGATATTTTCCTAAGGTATTGGGTTTTCTCTCTCATACTTGCCCATATATTTAGGCTCAAGAAATGGGCTTGAGTTTTGGTGCTCCCAAGCAGCCCAAAACTTCCACTCCTTGGACCATCAATGGGCCTTGTTAATTCTCGCAACTATCGATACCACAACCTGCTCAACAAGCCCTAGGCATTTGCGTGGCTTGGGCCAACTTAAGTTTGTAGCGTGACTTGGTGCCAAGATAAAGGTTTTCTACTTGGCTTTGTATATTATTTGGCGTGCTTGTGCTTGAGCTTTGCCATATTGTAATGGGCTATGGCCAGGCCAAATGACACCTGACGGGATAATAAGCGCGGGTTCATAGAGCCAATACATTTTACGGGCTTGTTACGACTTTTCTGCGTGGCGTGTTGCGTATTTTCTTGGCGTGGCACGTGTGCAAGTGCATATAACGAACGATTGCGTACCCAAGTCAAGTTTCTTCCCAAGTTAGGTGTCATATTGGGCTAGAAATATATTTAGGCCCAGCCTTGGAGTTTTTGGGCCTCAACAACAACTTATGAGTTCTTGTTTGACATGTGAATAAGACTTCCATCCTAGAAATTGTAGTTTGATCGTGTTATGTGTACTTATCTCTCTAAGCACCTAACACACTTATCTTAGTGTCTCTACACCTAATGACTTGAGACTAGTCATTCTCCCAATCCAGCATATATAGTGTGTACGAGTCTTTGCAGATGATCAATGCCCAATTGATAATCCTATGATAAGGAACATTTAGGAAATGATGTGGAAGTATGATAGGTCTTCTTATATCCAATTTCATTGGATAGCTCTCATATTATTTTATATTCCAAGGACTGTTGTTTTACTGTTATGATTGTAGACCAAATATCATGCTTGAAAACAATGATTTTGCCCATAAATAATGGTGAAATATTCACAAAATAACATTACATGTTTTGTTTTACGGCATATTTTCAACAAAAATGCATATAGAAATTACTTCAAAGAGCTGTTTAAACTTGGGACTACTATAATTGAGGCGGACTCTTAGGTTGCATCCAGGGCAAGATAAATAGTGCTCACAATAACAGGTTGTTGTTCCCTTCTCTGTGGATTAGGTCAAGCTAGCGGTCATGCAACTTGGTTCTTTAAAGCTTTAGGCCTTGACAGATTCCCTAACTTGTTCTATCACCCCATTTGGGAGGACATTCCAAACATTCATTAATGATATGGTGGCTCTATTTTTCTCTGTGAATGACAGTATGAAGCCCCTGAACTGCACTAATATTGTGCCAATCCCAAATATTCTAAATTCGAAAATAATGGCTCAATTCCGCCATATCAGTCTGTGCAACATTTCTTACAAGATATTGTCTAAGCTCATGGCCTACCCTCCTTTGCAACTTTATCATTAAAATGCTTTTGTCCTAGGCAAAAAAAAATCCAAGACAATATTCTTTAGCACATGAGGCCTTTCACTCCCTCCGATTAAAGAAGTCCAAAAAAGTTTGTGAATTAGGATTGAAGATAGGTTTGGCTTTGACTGTTGGTGGCTTGCTTTGGTCATGCAATATGTGAGGACGATCTCCTTTTCTATGATTCTGAATGGTGCTCCTTGGTACTCATTTACCACTTTGTGGGGCTTGTGGCAAGGGGATCCCCTCTTCACGTATCTTTTCCTTCTAGTTTTTGAAGTCCTATCTCTCAATATTATTCATGCTTCTCACACACGTTTGGTGCAGTGTATTAAGCTAAGCAAATATTTCCCAGGCCTATCCTATATAATTTTTTTTTTTGAAGAACCTCTGGAATTGCCTTACTCTTGGATATATCCTCGAGAGATATTGAGTGGCTTAGGGAAGGCTATCAATTATAAAAAATCGAGTCTCTATTTTTCCACCCAATATCATCCAATACAAAAATGGCATGTGGAAATATCTTCAGCGTCTGGACTACTAATAGTCCTAGTAATTACCTTGGTCTTCCCACTTTCTAATGGCAATATAGGTGGATGCGTTGGCTTATGTGTGGGATAGAATTAACACAAATGGGCAAAGAGGTGTTCATCAAATCACTTGCCTTAGCGGTTCCTACATACCCTATGTTCTGCTTACTCATGCCTTCCACCCTTTGGTGGGGAGACACTAAGGGTAAATTTCACTAGCTTTCGTGAAGTAAATTGTGCATGGCAAACGCAGGGAAAATGAGGTTCAGGGAGCTTCATGCTTTCAACAAGGCCTTTCTTGCCAAGCAGTGTTGGAGGATTATATGCAACCCCAATGCCCTTTGGGTCCAAATTCTTAATGCTCGATACTTCCTTGATTGCTATTTATTGAAAGCAACGAAGAGGGCTAGTGGACGTGGAACAACCTTCTATTGGGTCGAGAAATCATTAAGCTTGGATGTCTCTGGCAAATTGGGAATGAAAGACAGGTGTAGGTATGGAATGATCGGTGGTTGAATACTGGTTCTCATAAAAATCTCCTCATCTAGAAGTCTAATAGTTTCTCCCCAAATGGTCAGCAACCTAATTAATGAAGACACTAGATCTTGGAACATTTCACACATCGAACTATTTATTCCGGTGTGTGAGGAAGCTATGATAAAATCTATGCCTGCTAGTTCTCCTAATACGGTTGATCACCTTGTGTGGCCAGTTATGAAGTTTGGCTCCTACGTTGTCAAGTTGGGATATCATGCTACTATTTAGTCTAGTCAGCATCATCATTGTGATGGAGCCAACAACTTCCATGTGGTGTGTGATGTGATTTGGAAGAATAGTTGGGGTGCACGGCCTTTCCTAAAATTAAAAACTTCATGTGGATAGCTATCTCAAATTCTTTACCCACATGTTTGCTCAAGAGAAAATTGGCAAATTCTCGCATGTGCAAGCTCTGCGGTGAGTATTCGGAGACAATGAAACACCTTCTCCTTCTCTATCCTTAGACACGTGTTGTTTGGTTCGGGGGTCCTCTGGGGTATAGACTGATAAATGGATATATCCCTAAGTTGGACATTTAGTTTTTAGATCTTCTAAAAGGTTATCGGTGGGTTTCTTCTCATATGGGGTGTTCTTTCATTGTATTTTTCCTGCTTTTATTGGCTTTTAATTTTTTTTTTTTGGTGCCACTTTGTTTTGGCTGGGTGGTGTTGCTCTCCCTTGTTTTGGGGTTGTTCTTGCTCTTTTTTTGTTTTCTTTTTAATGAAAGTATCTTTTGACCAAAAAAATACAAAGGTCAAAATTGTAGCATTTGCATTTGGAAAGAAATTTTTGAAAAGTAGCCAATTTTCGAACATGTTAAAGAGTTATAGCATTTTCCCCTCATTTCTAGAATTTTAACCATTAGAGGGGAGTTTGAGCACTATTTGAAGGGTCTCGAGAGGGTTTCGAGTGGCTACATTTCTACATCTTGAAAGAAAAGGCTAAAAATCCTATGTGAAGAAAAAGAGAGTATGTTCTGCAAATTTCCAAAAGTCTTAATTAGGGTGGTCCAAAGAGTGGAAAACAGTTATTTTTCTGAAGAGTGCTGTTATTTCTACCTTTGTTCTATTTCTCGACCCACCTTATCTTTCCACCCACTATATAAATTTGAAAAATCACAATTCTATCTTTCCACCCACCATTATTCCTATAATACCTTTTAATTATTAATTCAAGCAAATTCTCTTTGCATTAGTAGTTGAGATATGGAGAGGATTAAGTTGTGTTTGACGGACTGGATAAATGTTTTAGTCTAATATTTTGATTTTCTGAATCTTTTAATTTTTTATGCTCTGCCTTGTAGCTTCTAAGAATACTCTGGATAAATGTTTGAAAGAGAAAGGCGTACATTTAAATGGCAATTTATATTGTGTACAATTTGTGTGTGAAAATAGAAAAGTAAAAGGAATAGAAACAACTCCTTGCAGACCCAAGAAAAGAACGAAAATAATTGAATGGTTGAACATTAAATAAATTTGAGTTTACGTTTTTTCCTTAAGTCCTTAGAAGTCATTTTACAAAATGGTAAATATGTTTTTAAAATTTTAAAGATAAGGTAAATGGGGAAATAAAAGAGAGTTAGAAAATAGCAGCACGCTTTCCAAATTTGGTGAGATTTTAGGCGAATAATTGTATGTGCCATTGGATTAATCCAACGGTGCGATTAACCTGCACAGAATGCAAATTCGCGCCACTATTGCCCACTGCTTGTTTCAGAGATTTTTGCTTTGGCCTGACTTCTCTACGCGATCCAGACAGTGAAGATTGAAGAAGATGCTGTGGGTGGACAAGTACAGACCCAAAACCCTAGACCAGGCGATGGTCCACCAAGACATCGCTCAAAACCTCAAGAAACTCGTACAACTCTACCCTCTCTCGTGGATTTCATTTCCCAATTTCTCGGATTTCAAATCCCTAATATCTTCTAATGCAGGTTGCAGAACAGGATTGCCCCCATTTGCTATTTTACGGCCCTTCTGGCTCTGGCAAGAAAACCCTAATCATCGCCCTTCTTCGACAGATTTTCGGTCCCAGCGCCGATAAGGTCCTCCTTTTCTCACACTTTTTCTTTTTATTTTATTACTTTTTGGGGTTCAAATTGTTTATCTGTGTGTATTTTTACCCTGGTCCTTTGTTCCGCTACTGAGAAGATGTTTGAAGGAAGAGAGAAGAGAACAAAATCTTTTCTTTTGTGTCTTCTTTTTCACCTTTATGCAGTTTGTTTTGGTATTAAAAAAATGAACTAATAGAACCTGAAAAGAAAAGAAAAAAACTACAAGGAAAGATGCTTAGCTCTTTACCTGTACGGTGGCATTCTCCTGACAAGTCTAGCATAATTTGACAAATGTGCATTTTTTTTTTTCAATAGGTCAAAACATGCAAATTGTGGTTAGCTTGTAAGGATTGGAATGGCTCCTTGCATCTAAAAACGCCATTAGCCAGAGCATATGCAAATGTCTCGAACTAATTAAACTAGCATCTAATGTAGGAATTGTGATATTTTCTGTATTTTTTTTTCACAAGAATCCCCTCAGCCTGGCATTTGAAATTTTGTACATTGTGATGAATTTTGAGAAATTCTTGTGATTGTGGTTGGCAGGTGAAGGTGGAAAATAGGACATGGAAAGTTGATGTAAGTTTCATCGACTTTTGTATTGATGCGATTAAATGGATGCAGCTATAGAAATTGTTGTTTATATGTCATTTAGGTGATGTTGTGTTGATTTCTGACTTATTGGTAATTACTGTTGATGTTTTGCCAATTTATAGAACATGCTAAAGCATTACGTTTCTAAATCATTACACATTTGATTAATTGTTTTTTTAATGCAAATTCAACTTTACCCTCTGTCTGATTCATTTTCTTAACTTTTTCAAAAACCCCCGAATTGGTTTTTATTTTAATGCTCACTTTATTTCAAGACATTTTGGCCTTTTTAACTTATACAATATTTATGTTTATGAAAGATTCTTTTTTCTTCTAATATCTCCTTGTTCAACTTAAAACCATTGGTTCCATGAATTTCCTTTGATTTTATTTTCTTGTGTTCCATTTGAACTAGAATTTTCCTATGGTTTATTTTCAGGCTGGAAGTAGAACCATTGATATAGAGCTGACTACATTATCTAGCACAAACCATATTGAACTGAACCCCAGTGATGCAGGCTTTCAGGACAGATATATTGTTCAAGAGATAATTAAAGAAATGGCTAAAAATAGACCCATTGACACAAAAGGGAAAAAGGGATATAAAAGTAAGTTTAAATAAGTTTAATTGCTTATCTTTAATGAATATACACTTATCCAATGTATATGCTTACAAGTATTTCTTTGGTACCTTCACGTTAACGTAGGCAGCTGGTTTTCTTCAGTTGAATGAATTGCTTGTTTATCTTATGGTTATTTATGTTGTTTATCATCCTTTTCACAGTTCTGCGAGATAGGATTTTTTTTCCCTCTCTTGCGCCCCATGCTAAAACAATAATTAAATGGAAAAAATGCAGTTGGATGATCAAGTAGTTTGGGGTTTCAGTCTTTAATATTTATTTGCTGATACCATGTCCTTTTAACAATGTCAGTCTTAGTGCTGAATGAAGTTGACAAACTTTCTAGAGAAGCTCAGCATTCTCTTCGAAGAACTATGGAGAAGTATAGTGCTTATTGCCGGCTAATACTATGTTGTAACAGTTCTTCAAAGGTTACTGAAGCAATCCGGTCCCGGTGTCTAAATGTGCGAATAAATGCTCCAACAGAAGAGCAGGTTGAATTTTCTGGCTTGCAATTTTTAGAATTGGTTGTGGGAAACAAAAATTATAAAATATGTTCACTTCCATTGTAAATTATGCCCCATGCAATTATTTCATCTGAAATTTTCTTGTGGCAGATTGTTAAGGTATTGGAGTTCATTGGAAAGAAGGAAGGGCTGCAACTTCCTTCTGGATTTCCTGCTCGTATAGCTGAAAAATCAAATAGGAGCTTAAGGAGAGCTATATTGTCATTTGAAACTTGTCGTGTTCAACAGTTAAGTGCCGTAGTTCTTATTGGTCATCAGATGCATGAAACAGTTCTTTTCCTTCATTTTCTTCTGTGCACCATGCAGACAGAAGAGGTCCTGATAGCTATGGTCTTTCTGTGAACCATTGATGTGGTTGTAGGTATCCCTTTACAAGTAATCAAGCAATTCCCCCAATGGACTGGGAGGAATATGTTTCTGAAATTGCATCTGATATAATGAAGGAGCAGAGCCCAAAAAGGTTGGACTTTCTTCATCCTTAAGTTTTGGACTCTGTTGCAGCATTTGTATCTGTGGTTTGAAAGTTTTCTGGTTCAATTATTGATGGAACTCAAGAAAACACCCTAAATTGTTGAAGGCCATAGGCAGACCTATTTGTCTTGTGGAAGCTGGTCCACAATCATTTTTCCTTTTCAATTTTCATTTGTCATTTTTATTTGACAAAATATCTAAATAAACTTCTTTCTATTGGTTGGGTCTTTAACAACAAGAATTCTCCCTTTTCCACCATAGGTAGATATTTCCTTAATTAGTATGCTGATAACCAAATTCACTCACATTTTCAATATTTTTGTTCGTTCATCAACCAAAAGAAGAAAAACCAATGTGGTTTGGCTGCATCTCTTGGATTTTTTATCTGCCTGTTTGGAGTTTTTATTTGCCTCTTTGCCAAATTCCCGAAGTATTAATTTATTGTTCTTTATTGCTTGCAGATGTTATACTTTGTGATTAACATTTTTCTTTCCATGTTACTGTACCACCTTCGGTGCATCATGCTTATAGTACTTCTCCTTTTATCCATAAAATATTTTATTTTGTCACATATCCCTTGCCTTTGTGGTATCTTGATCATGTATTATCCATCATCCCCTTCTTTGCAACATTTCATTGATGGTCCATCTGCTATTAGATGTTTATCAGTCTCACTGGGTTATCTTCAACTAAACTAAGGAACAAGTTGTGGTTTCTCTTGCTGGAATTGAAGCAGAATAAATCCACATAGCCTGATGTGACATAATTATAATGCATCCAGAAGTTTGATGTGTTGTTGGATTAATCTTGGAAAACATACTCATTCACCTGTCCAGTTTTGTGTCCAATCTCCCATGATATTTCAATTTCTTTTGGGTCATCAACAAGATGTGAAAATGTTGTATATTAAGAAACAGCGTAAAATTAAAAATATAGACCAAAAGGAATAACTTAGAAGAGAAAAGATGATCAAGCCCTGTGAAATTCATGGCCGTATGTTTGCTACTATCTAGCATAAAATAGAACGTGTTTGTAAGAACATACCCGTCTCTTATTAAGTGCCACATTTTTGTAACTTTTGAAATAATTGGATTAGAGTACACAGTTTATCATAATCTTCCCACCTAGATCAGTAGTTGCTTGAAAATAGGGACCAGCAGGCCCTTGTTGACTGTAATGCCATTATATTACATGAAAGCATTTGACAAATTCCATATTGTGGTAGAAGATTCGCTATTCAATTTATGTGATGTCTAAAGTCTGACGTTTTTTCATATATTTTTGTAACCATATTTACAATAATGCCGTAAGATGGATGATTCTTGGCTTCTTATTTTCAATCTTCTAGTATTTCCTTTTACTTTCTAATCAAACATTGTTCATTTTGCTTAAGGCTTTACCAGGTGCGGCAAAAGTTGTATGAGCTACTTCTTAATTGTATTCCTCCAGAGATCATCTTGAAGGTACAAATATTTTCCTTTATTATTGTGTTGTGCAATTTTTTGCCCCACCTTATTTGTTTTAGGCTTTATCAAGTGTGGCAAAAGTTGTATGAACTACTTCTTAATTGTATTCCTGCAGACTAATTCTCAAGAGTTCCCCTTTATTTTTGTTTTCTTCAATTTTTTCCCAATTTGATTTGAACCTTATATTTTCTGTTGTCTCAGAGGCTGCTTTTTGAATTATTGAAGAAATTGGATGCCGAGTTGAAGCATGAGGTCTGCCATTGGGCTGCGTACTACGTAAGTATATAATCATTTTCCATGTTAGCAGTCTTGATTCCTACAGTAGTTCCTTTTGCACAATGCGGTTAGATCAGGTTGCATATTTTTTCTCTCTTACGATCTCTGATTCTTGTGAGCTTGCAGTCTCTTGTGCTGCAAATAAGAATCATTAGCATACCATGGCTAAAAACTTATCATTAGCGACCTCATAACATCAGGTCACAAGTCAATCATATATTCCCTACGCCTATCATTTCATATCACTATGTCTTAATAGTCATTTCCCTTCAAGTTTTAGGTATCGCCCACTTGCTTTACATATGTTGGTAAATGATGATACAAAAATGTTGTCGAGGTATTTATGGTTGATTCTATTATAAGGCAGTAGAATTGGTGGAAGTGATCTGGTCATAAATTCTGATGTCATTAGATTGTACTGGGAGCTAAGTTGTGGTCGTGTTATATATCTTTCTCCCAAAGACCACAGTTTATTGAACAAATTGCATAAAGAGATTGAGGTTGGTGAGTTACACAGTACACCAGGGATATTGCAACATCCTCTTTTGTCCTCTAAATACAATGAAGGCATTAACTTGAGTGGCAGACTCGCAGGTTTATTGTTGGCAGAGTAGTGTTGCTTGCGGTTCAGCTTTGGAATAGCGTAGCAAAATTGGGATTTGATGTATCTAATCTACTATTCAAGTATCTTTACATTGCAGTTTCCTTTTTGTTCACAGGAACACAGGATGCGTCTTGGGCAGAAAGCCATATTTCACCTCGAAGGTATTTTTATCTATCCAGATGCTGTGTGAGATAATGATGAGTTAGTATTAGGAAACCTTGACTAGTATTATAAAACCTTCACAGGCGAAAGCAACAACTCATTTCATAAGGTTTCGACTATCTTATGTATATGTATGGTAGATATTGTAGATCAGGTAGCACTTAGTAATGTTGGGTACTTTTATAGCTTGTTTTATTTTGTTTTTGTTTGGTTTAAAAAAAAAAATATTATAAATTAGAATAAAAGGGGAAGAGAAGATTAGAAGAAAGAATGAAGAAGTCTGAGAGAGGTGAATAAGAGAGAACGAATAATAGATAAAACAAGAACAGAGTAATTATTATTTGTTTTTACTTTTTATTTAAACAAGTTTATCTATTGTTCCTCCTGTTTTTCTTCTTCATATCTCTCGTGTCTTTCATGTTTCTCCTCACCTTCTCCTTTTTTCTCTCTCCTTAGTTAAACAGAAAACAAAACAAAACAAATGCTACCAAACAGGCTTTTCTTTATCTGTACATGTACCCAAAATGTTGCTAGCCATTTGCTTGCGTAGCCATTTAGGCATAGGCAATCCGCAAGAGAAACTACCGTATAATACTTTCCAGGCAAAGTTATTTTTCAGTCATCAGGATTTATTTAGATTTAGTAATTACAGCTTCCTCTTTAGCATATGCTCTTCAAGCAGTTATAATGGCATTAGTAACATGCAAATTTAATATCAGACACCCTTTTTGATTAAAATCGTTAAGAGTCAAGGTGGTTTAGAAAGATCATTTTTCTATGTTTTTGGGGATTGTGCTCGAAGTTGCCTTTTGAGATGGTCTCGGCTCTCTAATAGAGTTTCTTGCAATGATTCTTTTTACAGCGTTCGTGGCCAAGTTCATGAGCATCTATAAGGCTTTCCTCATTGCAGCTTTTGGCTGAACACAAGACTTAACTTGATTGCCATCGATCTGAAATGTTTTTGTTGAACATGATGGCAATGAGTTGTGTACTTGGTTTTAGTATTTATGGTCTCACTAGAAGCATGTCATTGAAGATGTTTATCATCCCAACCAGCATCCTGTAGTACGGTTTGGTTTTTTATTTTTTTGGTATGTAGAATGATTTTGCCCTATGAAAATAGGGAGTTTCACTAAAACACCCAAAATGGAGGCTGAAATTATAAAAAAACCCAACACCCAAAACACTTTATAAACACACTCAAAATCCATCATTACACACTCAAAACCCATTTATAAACACACCCAAAAAGTTGACTTTGGGGTTGATTTTGGATGTGTTTCTATATTTAAATAGTGCTTGGGATTTTTTTATAAATACATGTTTAGGATTAGGTTTATTTATAAATTTGTAATGAAAATATGACGTGTAGCATTTTCATTTCCAGAAACGCATATAACTAGGTCTATTCAACCCCCCAAAAAAAACACTAGTTCTATTATATGAAAAATAAATGTCTAATTTTTCATTTATTGTTATTATGTATTTTATGAGCCCTTGTATAATTTATTATCAATGATTTTTATTTATTTATAATGATTTTGTTACTATCACGATGAAGAGGGTTTTTTTAATTTTAGATAAATGTTATTGCCACTCCAAAAAAATTAGGGCTTCTTAGATTTAGGTCCAAAACGATTAGTTGTCATTGGGTTTAGTCCACGCGTTTTTGGTTTTAGATGTAGGTCCTTTGACATTTATTACTTTTTTTGTTGTGTCGATTTTACCCTTTGATGTAAATAAGGAAAACACATTGAAAATATAAATTTAATGCATTATTTCCTTGTAATTGCATTTCAGAATTTAAATTTTGAATTATTTCCTTGATAAATCGGGTTACTTATAAGTTAGGAACATAATTACAAGACTACCTATAAATTAGGAACATAAATTAGAAGACTACATATAAGTCAGATATAAAAATAGACAAATAAAATTTTATGTTACCTATAAAAATTAGAACATAAATTACACATTGTCGAAAATATGAAGAGAAAAAAAACACATATATACCTATGCAATAGGCAATAAGACAATAAGACAATATACCTACACCGTAAACAAATGCTTTTTTTTCTTTGTCAAAACATTTAGAGTTCGAAGGAGCATGAATGTAGGTAAAAACGTGATTTTGGGGAAATGTTTGCTATATTTTCCTTTTCTATTCAATGCCAAACGTTGTAAATAGCTAATTATTATGACATAAATGACTGATCCTGTTCAAGTCGCAAGGGACAACATTGGAACAAAAAATGATTTTCAAAATAAATAAATAAAAAGATTACATAAGAAAATATTAAAAAAGGAATGTAATCCTATGTGGCACAAAAATCAAAGGACTTAGATCAAAGTCACCAAATTCGAGGATTAAACCCAACTCCTCAATGAGAATTTGAATCTATATCAACTTTTCTAAAAAAATGATCACAAACTACTCTCTCATAAAAATGTAAGGATTTAATTGCATTTCAATGGGTACATGCATGGTAACTTTCTTGAGTGCCAATGCACTACTTTTATTTTTTAAGTAAAGATTAGTATTTAAATTTTATGTTAAAATAAAAGTAACTTATTATATTCTGAAAAAAAAAAAGTAACTTATTATTTAATTTTTATGGGTGCCAACGAGGATAACAAACAAGTTGTGTTATGGTTAAGTTATCCGACACAATGGACTTAATGAGTCGGGTTAAATTAAAACATTTCCAAAGGAATAGACAAAGGAGTAGGCAAAACTTCAAGGTCGTAGGCATTCAATTCAAGTAGAATTTAAATATTTCTCTAAGTAGGCAACATTGCGTACTTGAAAAGCACTAGTTATGTTAAAATATGCCACTTGATGATAAAGAATAGACATATTGGAACCTTGTGTTGGGACCTGCACAATTATACTTTTTTTTTGTGTGATGTGGAACTGAAAATCGCAAAACAAAACCTCTAGGGCAAGGAAGTCCAAAGAAGTCAAAATAGAAGAGAGATACAACAGAGAGGGGCAACCCATTCTCCCAAACAATAGAAGTCGAGAGGCCATGGTTCATATTAGCTACAACATATGCAGTGAAATTAGCCTCCCTAAAAACATGATGTAAACGAATAGAATCACCCAAGAAACTCAACTACCAAATATCCTGAACAATTTGTTGAATACTCCATGGAATCGAACCCTTCTTAAGCTCATTGTCAACGATAAGTTTGGAATCCCTTTCAACAATGATCTTACGCCACCCGCGATTAAGGGCAAGATCAAGACCATCCCTTAATGCCAAGCATTCATCCACATTAATGGTAATCTCACAAATCTTGTTTGCACTAGCAAGACATGACCAGTAGTGCCTTGCAGATTTTGAACCAATCCATCAATGTTAATTTTGATCCATCAAGCTATACCTTGTTGCATTAAGTGACTAACTTTTTATTATAAGGTAAGTAGGTAAGCAACACGCAACCTCGGTTGTTAAAATACAATTTTGCCTATTTCTTTTCCACACTCCCTTTAAGACGCTTAGAATTGATTAGTAACTGACTAGAAAATTAGATAACTGATTATTTGTAAACACCAAAAAGAAAGAAAAGCCGCGAAGATATATAATTGAGAGGGATGTAGGCTAGCTGGCTCAGTTGACATCTGCTATTAGGAGAGTGCGCTTTGGTGTGTGCGGCGCTTGCACGGCCGTGATTGAAGGCTAATTAATTAGTGCAGCTGTAAATTTGAAATCCAAATGAGAGAAGAAAACAGCTCATGGACAGATAGACACAGATGCATGTTTAAATTGTTTTGCCAGTTGTAACAAAAATGGGATCAACAAAAGTGTCCCTGCTTATGGAACTCGTGTTCTTATGGAACTCGTGTTCTCATATTACCGTGCGCTGACGTTATTGTAAATATAGAGAAAAATATGGAGGGGTAGTAGAAAATAGACTGTGCCTGCATAGTAATAATGTTTGGAAGTCCGTATAGGAGAATATATATTACTCTATGAATTTTTTTCCAACGATTTAGACATCTAATTGTGTCATACAAAATCAATGAACATTGTACAAAGTACTAAAATTTTAATAATTTCATTGAGTGGTCAAATGATATTGGATTCAAGTGATTTTTTTTGCAAAGATGATCTTGAAATAGATAGGTTGGATTAATAAAATACAATGTATAGTAAGCCCTATAAGAGTGTCCTTCGAATAAACTTATTTAAGAGATCCCTTAACAAAATCACAATGTATATTATATCAGCACATATAGTATGTAGTCCTTTTTTTTAGGGGGGGGGGGGGGGGGGGGGGTGGGTGGGTGGGTGGGTGGTTGTGTTCTGAATATATAGTATATAGTCCAGCCATGCAGAGTTAAGTCAAAATGTAGCCGTTCGATCTCTCAAATTGAAATTCACTGCTCACAAAGCGACTTGCAGATACCTGACTTAGATCATGAAATTCTTTGGTGAAGTGAAATAATTATAACCAACTAGCTGCTACTCGTGTGTTGCTCTAAACCACTTAAATTATAAATTTCTTAGAAATACTAAAATGTATTATTTAAATATTATTATGTATTGAGGGTGAGTAACCGAAGTTGGAGTATTACCAATTAATCTACTAATTGATGTTATTTGCATGTCATCTATTGTAATTACTCAAATTAAGAGCATCTCTATCAAGCGAGCGTTGATTCCCACAACCCAAGAGCCCCAAGGCATATCTTTTGATTAATTAATATATATTTTACTTAATTAATCATTGATACAAGGGTCAAGTCCACAAGTTCACTAATTGGGTCCTAATTCAAACTGAACTACTAAAATTGCCAAGTCTTAACAGAATCTACAATCATGCTCTCTAATTTTTTAGTTAAAATCTATGTAAAAATATACAAAAGCTATTTTAGGAGCTGTCTATAAAATTTTAACTCCAATCATACTCTCTAGTTTAAGGACTCATAAATGCTATAACTCTTTTTTAATTGGGCAATCTCTATAAAAAAAATATAAAAAATAATTAGTATTAATTAAATATTTAAAATAATAATAAAATAAAGCAACATTAAATTACACTAGGAGTCATTTCTTTCTTCTCAGATTTAGGAGCTCCTAGAAGTCTCCATATTTTAGGAGGTGGATATAGGGAGTATGGTTGAAGTTGTATTTTTTCAAATCCTTCCTAAAATTTATCTAAGGAGGTGGTTTAGGAAGCCCATTACGAATGCTCTAAGGAAACTCTAAAATTCTAATGAGGGGCAATAACAACAAATTTCAACTCAATACAAACCCATAAAACCCAAGACAAACAATAAGCCTAAAGAGAGCTACTACCACCACCTGAGTTAACATCATAAAAAAGCCACCACCGAATAGAACTAAATTTAGAGAAAATAAGAAATTTTCGACTGACAATTCTGGGACAATGATTGAATTGAAAAATTAGTAAAATAGAAATAATGAAGTACACAGATATGAGCATCACTCATACCAAGTGACAAGAGAGCCCTAAAACTAATAACAATAAAATAAAAAGAAAATTAAACTCACCCCCAAACGCCAATGAACAATGCCACCAAAAGAATAAAAATAACAAAAATAGTCAATGGGTTTTAGCCCAGTAGAAAATGACTTTGACTTACAGACCCGAGGTCTCATATTTGAATCCTCATAATATCTTGGTTGAGTTTAAACTATCGCTTATATTAAAAAATAAAAATAACAAAAATGTAAATCTCACCAACGGCCAAAATGCAAAATAAGCAACACCTAAAATTGCTCCACCTGTCCCCAAACCCACAAGCTCACGGAAGTAGTCGTTGAGTAAATCCAACGGTCATTTATCTGCCGGCCTCAATATTTGGAGCGTTCCAGTCCCCAACGTCTTTCTTTTTTCTTCTTTTTGGTCTGCCCACCCCAACGTCTTTTTCACAATTTTAATCATAGATCCGTTATCAACGTTCACATTTTTCTTTTTAAAAATTCAAAAGAAAGCTAACACCAAATACATTAGTAACACTCCAAGTCACACACACCAAACAACAATTATAACAACGCGTTTTGAAAACTGTAAATTAATTAAATATTTCCCAAATACGCGTAAAAAAAAAAAAAGTGTCACAAGGACAGCTCTCTAAAAAGGCCAATGTGCACACCAAACTTTGGTAACATGCATCCAATAACCTCCTTCGTTAAGAAGCCAATTTTGTCTCCAAGAATTTCTCAACCACACTAGTAGTATTAGGCAAAGCAACACCCACCATCCAACAAACTCTCCCAATGCCAACCATTTTCCCAAGGATTTTCCTTATTTACAACCTTCTTAATACATTCCTCCTCTCTTTGGTCCCCAAGAATCTAAGGCCTCTCCTCCCTTCTTCTTGGTTCCCCTGCCAAACCAATCTTGTTGCTACCAATACACCGTTACCCCATTTTCCACCATCTTCATCTTCGTCTTCTTTGCCCTGTGGTGCTCCTAAAGTTATTCGAATGGACCCCAATGAGCTAAAACGTGTGTTTCAAATGTTTGATCGCAATGGGGACGGCCGGATCACCAAGCAGGAGTTGAATGACTCTTTGGAGAACTTGGGCATCTTTATCCCGGATAAGGAGCTCTTCAACATGATCCAAAAGATTGACGTAAACGGGGACGGGTGCGTCGACATTGATGAGTTTGGAGAGTTGTACCAGTCTATCATGGATGAGCGTGATGAGGATGAAGACATGAAGGAGGCGTTTAATGTGTTTGATCAAAATGGAGACGGGTTCATCACCGTTGATGAGCTGAGGTCGGTTTTGTCCTCGCTCGGGCTTAAGCAGGGGAGGACTATAGAGGACTGCAAGAGGATGATCATGAAGGTGGATGTGGATGGAGATGGAAGGGTCAACTACAAGGAGTTCAAGCAAATGATGAAGGGAGGTGGGTTTAGCGCATTGAGTTAACAAATGGAATTGTTCTTAGATGGGGCCTTGGGGAGTCTATTAAATTGGATGTGTAAATATTTTTGAGAATGTACACAAAGAAAAAGAATGAGTGGTGATCACATGTGGTCGGTCACACGGTACGGTGCGAACCGTGGTGTACATGGCTAACGGGCATTGGCCAATTAAGTCCGGGAGTATGTGTGCGACGCACGGTGGTCTCCGGTGAGCCTTGTCTTAGCTCCGGCCAGTATGCTGTCTGTGGATGCGTTTAGGAATGATCTGTGGGCCAAATGTTGGGAGAAGGGGAATAGGAAGGCATAGAATAGAATTTGTTGGGGAAGCATATGATCAGTTTTATCACCAAAAAGAATGCAATTGTGTTTTTTCTTGTGGAATTTTCTTTAAAATCATGTCATTTTTATTATTTCCCCCATTGTATTTGTTATTTCATCATGGAGAGTGTATTTTGTTATCATGAATTTGATTACATTGTACTAAACCCATCCCTCTCTGATTCTCAGTTCTGTTATCCTGATTAGAATAAGACATTGCAAACCTAACCTGGCTTGCAAGAATTCTACTTTAAAATTCAGTAGGTAGAGGCACAGCTGGATTTGGACTATTTTAGTTTTTCATCTCATCAGGTGGGTTGTTGTGCTTAGAAGAACCTAAAAACTCTTGTGGTGGTTAGCTCCATTTGCTTCCTGCAGCAGACTGCACAACAATAAGTTCACTTTCTTTCGTTTCTTCAGCTAAATTTACACTGACCATTGATTCTTGAAATCCCTCCATCTCCTTTTTTTCTTTTTTTCCGTGACGCTGCGACTCAGGAATATAAACATATAGTAAAATATCATATAAACGAACAAGACAATTTTCATTACATAATGTACTAATCACTGGTGCTGCAATTTGGGTGATCAACTTTGAGGATTGCAGCAGGGGTTTCAAAATAGGAGATAAACAAGAAAGAGGTTTTCGTTGCGTGAAGCATATGAACTGATTTCTCTGAAGATCTGCTTGTTGGACTTGTGGATAAAGTGCTAGATTAGATTCCTTGCCCAGGAAGAGTGCAGAATTAATATGTGATGCAGAGGATTGATATTATTGACTTGTTTTATTTTCATTAATAAAATAAAGCAAGAGAGACTCATATTTCTATTTCATGTCCCTCTTGTTTGAAAACTGAGGAAATGCAGATCATGAAGTTAAAACTTTTGTCTATGTTTCTTTTGAAAGGTTTGTTTCATGCAAGGTTTTGCATCACTTCTCAGTTTTACAGGAAATGCGAAATTTGAGCGGAGATGTAGAAGCTTGATATGTACTTAATTTGGTCAGGTTTGTGACCACGAGTTTAAACCATTGGGGTCATAAGTGGTTAGAATGTATCAAACAATACGAGAAATAAAGAAAGCTTCAGATTTCACCTTATTTGATTTCAACAGCAGAAACTCCAACAAACAACTCCAAGTAAGAAAAAAAAAAACCAACAGCCTTAACCGAAAAATATAACAGCAACATCTAGAGTAAGTAGTACCTTATCACAATCATGTACCACAAACAACAGAAGCAGAGCAACGCTACAATTTTTATTTTTATTTTCTGCTTTTTATATACTTTAGTATGTGCAACAAATTCCTCTGGCATATTTTTTAGAGTCGATTCCTATCCTCGAATCGAGAAGTGTTGCTGGAATGCTTTTCAGGTTACGCTTACAACAGCATCTGATTTCCAATTTCTGGAGGTTCCAGCACCCATAGTTTCAGAAAGTGAACCAAATGCACCTTGTTCGCAAACCATTTTATTTCCAGTGTAGGAATTAGCCAAAAGCCTCAAAACGGTCGAGTTTGGGAGCTGCTTAAGTTGTTGGCATGCATGGGGATCATCATCAAGCATTGAGACTGACAAAGTTAGACCCCTGAGGCTGAGGTTAGCTGGGAATTACCCCAAGATAGACTTGATACAGATACCTGGAAAAGTAGTAGGTATGCCCATCAAATACAGAATGTGGCAATGGCGATCATTTATTGGAACTTCAATATTGTTACGCTGCTTCCTGGAGCTTGATGAGCTGCTTGGCTCAGGAAGCTGCACAATATTTTGGCACTAGCCATATCAGTGGAAGTATTATTTTAGTTTGGTCTATCAAGTCTATCCTGGGTTAAAATGCCCTGCCTTTACTAGAAATTCCTATAAATGATCGGCATTGCACTCATATATATTTTAGTTTGGACTGCATCATATTCCGTTTCAAATTTAACGTAGTTTTGCTTAACAGAACTTTAATGCTATGGTGGGAGATGCAACAATTAGGCAAACAGGTCTTGTATGTGGACTCAGCCAAAAGCTGGTGTAGTAATGGTTGTGCCAATCATTGACACCAGGAGCAAAAGTGAATCGGTTTTCTTCAAGCGTTTGTCATGGGACTGTTGTAAGTTTTATTTCTAGACTCAACTTGTTGATGCTCAAAATGGCTATGCCAAGATTGAGTCCAACTTAGTGATGAGGTGTGATGGATGATGGGTGAAGGTGAGGACCTTTACCAAGTGTGTGAGTGTTTGAGCAAGCGATAAATGTAAAGAAGACAAGATATACGTGGTTCACCCTTAATGAATGGGCTACGTCCACGGAGAAGTATATTCTCATTATTATAATATTGTATATTTACATTTGTACATGGGGTTGGACCCAAACTTAAATGTAAGAAAAGGGAAGGTCATGACTAAAGGTCAAGCCCAATCCACGGGATCCTTTTCTAAGGGGAGAGTGGTCTCCTTTTATAGGTGAGGGGGAGCCTTCACTTCTTGTAATTTTCCGATGTGGGACTCCTCTTGCTTTGCTTAGAATTGTGACTTGTGATAATGCTTCTTTGGCTAAGGTGATGACCTCTCAAAGCATGGCATGTGGATGATCTAGCCAAGCTAGTTGCTCGGTCAGTTACGGTACAAACAGTAGTCCCCCAAGTTCGCGAGTAAGAAGGTACTTCTTGATTGGGGACTTGTAATTTTAAGTGCACTGGCTGAGCAACACCACAGTTCATCTTCCAAGCTGTATAGTGCACTACCATAGTCCCCCAAGTCCCCGAGTAAGAAGGACATTGGAGGGAGAGAACTTGGCACGAGGGTGCCGAAGGCACAAAGTTGCATGTCGCAGGGTAAAGTGGCTGGGCACGAGGGTGTCGAATGTGACACAAAGCTTGCTTGTCGCAAGGCAGTGTGGCTAGGCACGAAGGGGCCGAATGTGAAGGTGCCGAATGTGACACAAAGCTTGCGTGTCGCAAGGCAGTGTGGCTAGACACGGGGGTGCCGAATGTAACACAAAGCTTGCGTGTCGCAAGGCAATGTGGCTAGACACGAGGGTGCCGAATGTGAAGTTGCCGAATGGACACAAAGCTTGCGTGTCGCAAGGCAATGTGGCTAGACACGAGGGTGCCAAATGTGACACAGAGTTTGCTTGTCGCAAGGCAGTGTGGCTAGGCACGAGGGTGCCGAATGTGACACAAAGCTTGCGTGTCGCAAGGCAATGTGGCTCGGCACGAAGGTGCCGAATGTTAAGGTGCCGTTTCGGAATCCTTGGCCAGATGGGTGTCTTGAGAAAACCAGTGGCATGGAGATGACGATCACTCAAAGCTCTTGGGTGCCTTGAGAAAGCCAGCGAAATGGATACTGATTCGTAGCCTTGGAATATTGAAAACTTGAAAACTTGAGTTCGGCACTTTTGGTTTGTCCACTTAGGAAATTTTAGCGGAGATGAGGTAGCCTAGTAAGGCTGTAATTTGCGGTGCCCTTGCAGAAGCATGTGCTCAGCCTTTTGATGGAATCTTTGTCATGGGTTGGTGGTGCTGAACAATATGATGCCGATCCCATGGCTTGTTGGCCACTGTATGGTATTCCTATTGAATTGCCGAATGGCAACTGACAGGTGTTGAACAACACCTAAGCCACAATTTGGAATTTATTAATCAACAATATACTTTATTATTGGTGGTAGGATCAGTACTTGCCCATCAAATAATAAATAATTAGTAAATAAGGATATTGTTTCTTATCTTTGCAGATGATGCATCGTGAGGCATCAACACTTGTGCTGGCTTTCTCCTCACCCCATGCGTATTTTGCTTCTCCCCATATTTTTATCTTCTGAGCCATGTGTCACAGGTCCCACCTTTCATTGTAGAAGCTGGAACGGATTGGTGGTGAGAACCTTAAGGCTGCCCTTTTCTGAGATGTGTTGGGCACAGCTGTATTTGCAGAAGCTGGTGAAAATACTTTCTTTTCTGCATTCTGCAAGTCTACCACTTTAGTGCAACAGGACTGTGATGCTTTGTTGGGGGTAACAGGCAGGCCCTGAGAAGACCATGGAGATGAGGACAAAACAGAGTTGTCTGAGGAAGAAATAAATTTCTGGGTTTGGTGGTGGTTTACGTTCTTCTTGTTGTTGTTGGAAGACATAGGGGAAAAGTACCCCAGAGAGAGAAGAGACTCATCTCTTTCTTTGTTGCTTCTGGAGTTACCATTCATAGACCAGTCTTCAACTGGAGGCCCAAGCCTGAGCTCCAACTTTTTCTCCTCTGAAGAGCCATGGCTTCTCTCATCTCTTTTCACAATCCAGTCTCTTTCTCTTGGGATCAAATCTAGCAGTTGTGGACATGCCTCCTCATTTCGTGTACATCCTTCCATCTCAGTGACCATAAACAACAAGACACAGTTTTGAAAATAACCCAAATGGAAAAATCAAATCTTTTTCTCTCCCTTCTACTTTCACGGCCCGTGTCGTTCAGCAATGTTTAGTTGGGTCTTGGTCCTTGGCAAGGAAACCTTGGGATGGCTTAGTTTGGGCTTCAGCATGCTAGAAGCGGCAGGAAAGATGGCAGGGGACCTTTGAGCTGGTTGTTGCTGAGGTCAAGGGCAATCATCTCGCTCTGGGTGCCCAGAGAAATTGGGGGCTGTACGGACGAGAATTGGTTGCATGAGCCTGGGCTCACTGAGGTGGGGTCCAGAGCATTCTTGAGCTCCTTGAGAGCTTCTATGTCTCCCCAGAAGGTCTTTGATTCTGCTCCAAGTAGTTGCAGGGTGGTGAGTGTGATCAGCAAAACAGCAAGGGAAGATGAAGATGGAGATAAATTGCTAAGAACACCCATTTGGTGTTTTCACTCGAGAGTGATGATGGTGGACTTTGGAGTCTCGTCGTCGATCGGAGCAAAAGACGACTCGAAAGAGACGCAATTTATGAGAGAGCCACCGGCGATGGTCCAGTTTGCGGCGGAACTCCATGAAGAGGTGCTGTTGAGGTTTTCGATCTCGTTGTCTTGCGTTTCCATGGCTTTGTTTGATTTTTGGTTTTGGGTTTGTTCTCTTCTGTGTGATCTTATTGGTTACAGAGAGCTGCTTATGGAGAGAGTGCGTTCGGCAAGAGGTCGAGTGTTGGTGGTTCCGGGTCGGAGTGTAAGTACGATTGCTCGTCTCTGTGCTTTGGATGGAGCCATGCCGAACGGCAAGGCTGATTAGGATCTGATTTCTTGAGATCCATCGTGCCGTCAGATTTTGACAGGAGGTCGAGAGGTCTGTAGACGTTGGGGCAGCTTTCGAAAGGAGGTCGAGAGGTCCTTGTCGTTCGGCAAGGGTGTTGCGGGCACATTTCTGGAGCCTCTGAGCTGTCGACAAGGTGTGGGCTCGGTGAGATTTGCTGTTTTTTGGTAAAGCTTCGTAGGTAGTTTTGTGCTTTAGCAAGCTATGACCATGCTGGTGTCGAGAGCAATTTGGTGGTTGGGTGCCGTTCCTTGGGTGTCTTGATAAGATCTTCGGCATGTGATGCGCTAATCAGTAACCCATGAATAAGCTGCAAACTTGGCTACTCTCTGGTTTTTAAGCTTTTAAATCGGATGGAGATATCATGGTTTGGCCAATCAATTTTTTCGGAGGATGCGGTGCCGATGGCCACTTTGTAGTTTTCCATCCCGTGTTTTTGAACTTGCTGTACGGTTTGAGTGGCTAAACATCTAAGATGGGTGGGTGCTGTTTGGCATGTCCATTCAAATTGCTCCCCACTTTCCTATGGCAAATAAGACAAAATAGTGTTAAAATGGGAAGATTTGAAGGTGTGGCTGGGCCACCGATTGATCCCATGGTCTATGTTAGCCACTTGAATAATATGTGGAATCATTGAATTGCATACTTATAAATATATTAAAATATAAGATGAGATATGCAAATGTGTTTCATCTAATATTGGAAGTATTAGATAATTTGTAAAAATAATGGGTATGCCACTTATCTGATAGATGATTCGGCAAGAGTGGTGTCTTCGGCATCTTGGTGCCTTGTGACTCAAAGTTGACTCACTATGGGTATTGCCGAATGACAATTAGATAATGTGAGAGACCCAAAAGAATAATTGTTGGTCGGCCATTATAGTTTGACAGCTGCAATGTGCTCTTGCAAATGATGCACGTGGGGCATCAACAATTGTGCTAGCTTTCTCTTCATTCCATGCTTGGTTTGCTTTTATCTTCTGCACCATGTGTCATGGGTCCACCTTTCATTGCAAAAGCTGAAATGAGTTGGTGGGACGACATCATTTTAATCTCTCATAGGGGAATGCGCGTGGGCCTTTTTCTTGGATTAATTGGATCAGTGTTATGCTCCTTGGCCATGCAAACAACGCAAGAGGGTGATCTTTGTGGATTAGAATGTTGGGCAATCTCCGAAGTCAAAACTCTACAGAGTGACTGATTGGTGGGTGGCTTCAGCAAATATATTATATATGTCTTCAGCCGGTTGATGTTTTGACGACTCCTGGTTGCCTCAGCATAGGTGTTACTGAACGGTGACTTAGGTGATGTTGATTGTATGGATGCCGAGGGGCACTGAAGAAGGGGAGAACTTAAATGTAAGAAAAGGGAAGGTCATGACTAAAGGTCAAGCCCAATCCACGGGATCCTTTTCTAAGGGGAGAGTGGTCTCCTTTTATAGGTGAGGGGGAGCCTTCACTTCTTGTAATTTTCCGATGTGGGACTCCTCTTGCTTTGCTTAGAATTGTGACTTGTGATAATGCTTCTTTGGCTAAGGTGATGACCTCTCAAAGCATGGCATGTGGATGATCTAGCCAAGCTAGTTGCTCGGTCAGTTACGGTACAAACACAACTCAAATACTTTGAATCCTAAACTGATACTCGAATACAAAAACTACAATATGTACAGTAATAAATACGAGGTCGAACCCACAAGGACAGTTTCTAATCTATTCTAGTTATTTAACTCAGTTAATTTCTAATACTAGTTAACTCTAAATTTAAAGAACTTAAATACTAAAACAATCAAATAAGCAAAAGTGAGATTTGGTGTAAATCTGTATTGAAGATTTGCAGAGATAAGAATAAATAAGACTAACGTTAATTTTCTGAGGAATCAAGATAGAAAACACTACGGAAACGATTTCACCACTAGTAATACTATTTCAGTCATTAGTTATTCATTTCCAGATTGTCAGACATGCATTGAAGATCAGTTCTTACTTTAGTATGATAACAATCTGGCTTTAATCAAGTATTTCTAACATGCAACCTAGTTGTGGTATCCAACTTAGATCTACTAATTAGAAACCCATTGAGAACAAAAGAGACTAAATGATCATGCAAACTCTAGACATAGTATCTGCTTAGGCATTCACACTTCTTATTCACAAAGCAACTGACAAGTTCCAGCATGGTATCTGCTCCAACCTGCATCAAATAACCTATAGATAAATTCTAATGGTGATTAATCATAAGCTTTTGAATATAGGCACATTAAAACAGTGAATAAGAACTCAAGCATATAATCTGAAATCTGGTTTTAAATAACTAAATAACATGAAATATTCTTACTAGGGTTACATCGAATCCTTAGACTTGAAAGTTATTTACACATAATGTTTGTGCAACTCAAAAAGATATGGAAAACTGAGGTATACATGAGAGGGAAAAGAGAGAGAACTCTCTGAGATTACTTGAGAGCTCCGGGGTGTATTTTTATAGCTGGAAGACCTCTCTATTTATAGATGTTTTGCTGTAGCTCTGCCTCAACCCACTGCAATTGTTTGTTCTTCATTGCTGTATCCACTTCTTCATGTTCTTTACTTTTATGTTCGGGTCCAGCACTTTAGTCTTCTTTATTTATTTGCTGCTAGTGGTACAGCAACTCCAGGATTTGCTTTCTCTCTTCTTTTCCTCCAAAAGATGGTGGCATCTTGCATAATAATTTCTTTTTTTCTCACCACATGTCCATTGCAGTCTTTATTCACTCTTTTCCTTCAACAAGCAAATAATATCTCTAAAGTAACTAAAACAAACTAAATAATCATAAAATATTCAGAGTCTTAGCAAAACAATAAATATTAGAGGCATAAAATTATGTATATTGAATTGTCTATCAGGGACCTATGGGTTTTCTTCACCTCTCATTTGGTACCTCAACGTTTTGTAGGTGTGAGATCATATTTGGTTGTTTTGCTTCATAACAAGAGTTTACCTAGTTCACGACCAGTAATGAATCACTCTGAATTTTGAGCTTTCGAACTCCCATTGCCTTTGCAAGCTGAAGAATTGCAAGCCAAGCCTCATATTCAGTCACATTATGGAACTTTCAACAAGATTAGCCTCGTATCTGGAACTTTTGCATTTAATTTGGAATCGCAAAACACTGTTCCTGCTTTTGGGTTGTTTGCCATCTTTGTGTGGACCATAAAAGTGCAGTTGTCGTGACTCGTGAGAAGATTGTATCAAAGTACAGCTGAGGAACTTGTTCATGCCACTGACAACTTGAAAGAGATGTTCATGAATATTAGTGCAAGTGCAGTTGCAGCACTTCTTCATGCCATACCATGGATGCCAAGCAGCAGAATGGGCTACCTGTATAAATTTTACCACATTCATATATGTACATGCACTTAGAGAACAATTTCAAATAGCAGGACATGTTAAGGTTAAGCTGATTTTAAGGTAGTACAGCTACAGAGTTGACAACACATGGCTCAGTTTCCTTTACCCCTGCAGGTAAACTAGGACTTTGATAAACTTTTCCTTAAAAAGTACACACTTGTTCCAATTTAAGGCTTTAATCTCTCCAAGTCCCAGGAGGAGTTCAGATCATACAGTTATTTCTGTTTCTTCTGGTTGGTATTTTTGTATTTCATGTAAGATTACATTCACTACATGTAAGTCAACTGCAGATTTTTGGCAGAGACACCATTGCTAAGGTTTATGATCATCACTTATCTAGTGAGGTCATAAGTGAGTAGACAGTAAATGAAAGTACACACTGATAAACGGAACAAAATTTTGGATCCATATATTATTTCAATGTCTACCAGGTTAATGCTGATAAATGTACTTCAGCCGAACCTACGCATCTGTCACATCGTATGATACTACTATGGTAGTGGTTGATTACAGGACATAGATGACAGTGAGACTTATGATGGACTGGTATACATGGACCTATAATTTTCTGATAAAAGCACCTAATATTATCCAACACTCGGCAAAAGAATAGCAAATGGACTGGTATGCATTAGGATAACGCATCTCATTCTCTTTAATGTTTTCACATAGAAATAAAATACAAGCACAGAACAGAATTCAAATGAACTTCGGATTAACATCAGGTAAACCTGACAACTTATAGCCAACCGGTTTCTTTTCAAAACCCAACTCTCCAGTGCCACTCTGAAAATAAGGATTGCCTTTAGAATTCCCATGTTTCCTTGGTCATGGTTGTTTTCTCCTGCTTTTTAGCTTCACAATCTGCAACAAATGCCGGCGACATATTTATTAGATTCAATTTTCCAAAGGTACTAGATTTCAGCACTCTATCTGGAACTGCTTTAAGGCTACTGCAGCATCGGATTTCCAATTCTTGGAGGTTCTTCATTGCTCCTTCTGCCACCTCCCATTCCTCTAGATTTTCCAGCATCCATAGTCTCAGAACTCGAAGTGAACCAAACCCTCCTTCAGGGCAATCCATTTTTTTTCCAGTGTAAGAATTAGCCAAAAGCCTCAGCACGGACAAGTTTTTAAGCCGAGCTAGCTTTGGCATAGGATCATCCTCTAGTTTTGAGACTGATAAAGTTAGGACTCTGAGTTGAGGTGGGAAATCGAACTTTTCATTTAACTTTGGTAATCTACCCAGCAAATAAACATGTGTGAGGTGCTGGAGATTCGCCAAAGACGGTAGATGGAGTGATGAAGGTTCGCCTATTTCATTCTTACATCTCAACTTTAAGGACCTGAGGCCTGTTAGTCTTAAGATCCACTGGCCTATTCCTTCCGTGGAGATTGAGTGGCATGTGAGACCCAATTTTCTGAGATTAACCAACCTGTTCAGACCATCCTTCACGGGGGTCTTCTTGTCCACCAATAACCCCCACAATGTCTGAAGTTGGGTCAGAGGATTAGTGCTATGTCTATGCACAGACATGTCCAACCGAATATCATTCAAGTATAGATGCCGCAGAAGCTTCATTTTCCAAATGGTACTTGGGAGAGTTCTTATATAAGTGTGCTTGACATCCAGGGTCTCTAGGTAGGGTAGGTGCCCCACAGATGTAGGAAGAGCATCCGAGAAGGTCCACCTCAAACCCAGATACCTCAAGTGGTAAAGAAACCCCAGCTCTTCAGGCAACTGAGGTTTATAAACCCCTTCAAGATCAAGCACCCTAAGTAACGCATATCCTCTTTTACCAATAATCTTGCTCACAAACTTCCCAATTTGGATTGCTTGCAAATCCTTCTTTTGGGTGTTAAAGGAAATATAAGAGCGCAGATTTTTGACATAAGACTCAGTGTCATCTGGGTAGTCTTTAATGTCAGCATGCTCAACCACACGACGAACTGCAAACTGGGGATCAGAGACTGATGATGCTGATGCACGAGGAGCTAATTTCCCATGGATATAAAAGAGACCAATTTCCTCGGCTTTGAGTGAAAGGACATGCCGAAGCTTTTCCGGCATACGGCATGTCTTTGCACTTCCATCTGACCTGAAACTAAACACAAGAATCATTTCTCTTCTCACCAGCTCTGCTAGATATTCCTCCACCAAATCCTCTGGAGACATTCCAGGCGACTGTTTCACAAATCCTTCTGCAAGCCATAGATGAAACAATCTTCTCACGGGTATGTCCACTTCTTTTGGAAACATTCCCAGATACAGAAGGCAAGGCCTCAGGTGGGAGGGCAGGTCCTCAGGCAGATCATTTTGCTTTCGCAAAATTGGCTCAGTGTCCATTGGGAGAGTAAGGCGCTGGTTTATTTGGCTAAACTTGGACATATAATCCGAGATTTTGCCTTCTATTTCTTTCATCTCGCTGCAGAGTTTCAGAGTAGCCTTCAGGCCTTCCAATGTCGCAATGTAGCCGATGAAGCTCGATCTCCTCCGCCGCGTTCTTTCGAGGACAAAAATGTCGACGAAGTCCTCCAAATCATACGCTATGCCCAGAAACTCTGCCATCCACTTCCTAACATCTTCGTAGCTTTCTTGTTTGCTTTCCGCATCTCTCAAGTATCTTTGCATTTCTCTGAATCTTATTCTGAGGCCCTCAGCCTGATCTATCATCTCGTCGGAGATCGTCGATTCTTGAACCAGCATGTTGGTGAGTTTCTGCATCACAACCGACACAACTACCTCAGCAGCCATGGATTCTTTTTCCTTGTAATTAGTTTTCTTTCTTCCTCTTTCTCATACAAACATGTTGAATGGGTGGATTTCCACGGCCAAATGTTCTGACCAAGAAAGTGATTTGATGGGGATAGGGTTTTACAACTCACTGTTTAACTTGGGCATTGAACATATTAATGCAGCAATATAATAAAATGGCGATTTCACTTTACCAAAATGAAAATAAAATGGCGATTTCACAATTACTTTATGCTCCTGTTTGGTTAAGAACTTAAGAGTATATTTTCAGTCTACTCCAGTTGGTACCCCGTGACACTCCGTAGTTTCCTCACTAATAGTAGGCTATCACTTGTATTTAGAAAAAAAAAAAAAAAAAAAGAATTTTCACTGGTTTAGTTGAGTTGATATCTGTGACACTTGATAGATAATTTCTTCACGAGTAATGCTACACTTACTGTTGCGTCGATTCAGCTGCACCTAAATAGATTCAGCTGCATCCTCAACTTGTGATACTCGCAAGTGCACGAGCCGTTGGTAGTTTAGCATATGTAAGTGCGAGGTCGATCCCACGAGGATTGATGATAGATTGATTTAATTCAATTCCCTGTACAAAACAAAAATGAAAAAAAAGAAGAAAATAAATCAAACAAGAAAGAAAGAAAAGAAATTAACTCAAGTGAATAAGTTCCCAAGTTCAATTTAGATTAACGGATTGATTCTAGCTAAAGTATGATTAAGCCATGGTGTCTGGTCCTAACCTTGTGTTCCTAATTCCCTAACTTGATCATCTGTTGTCTAACCTAAATTAAGCATTAGGAACCCATTAAGCATAGAAGAACATTTTAAACAACCAAGCATGTATCTAATTCCTGTTGTCGAATGTCCATACATACTCTTCCTATTCATAGTTCAATTCGAATTAAAGCATGGTGTCTACTCTTAATTCAAACCAAGATAGCTAACATGCAAGCCTTAATGGTGATCAATCATTCAAACTAGCATATTAACTTATAAGCATAATGAATAAGAACAAAAACCATAATTGAAACTTGGAAACCACTCAAGCTTGAATGCTAAAGAAAAGAATTTACATTACAAAAAATAAATTACAACTAAGAAGCAAAAGGAAAACGAGAATTGAGAACTAGAAAGGAAAACTAAGATATTTGAGGGAGAGAATGGAGGGGAGCTCTAGAGAAATGTTTGAGAGCTCCCCCCCTTGGGGTGTGTGATCGGTGCATAATTACATATCTTTTTGTACCCTTATAACTTATGATTTGGTTATGTTTTTGAGTTAAACTTGTGCTTTTAATAAGTTTTGTGTTTGTTTCAGTGTAATAAGCTTGAGACTCATTAAATGCATTTTGGAGACAAATTAGCTCAAAACAGTGTCTGCAGATCATTCAATTTCACGGATTAACCTGTACTTGCTCAAGAAGAACCAGATAATGAACCATACATTATTGGAAAGATGCGAAAGTCTAGTTTCCGTAGCATTTTACGGTTCATGATTCTGAGTCTTCTAGAGGATGTTATACATGATTTAGTAGATCAAGGTCAAAATTCGGCAGCATCTGCGTTACTGGGCCACAAATGACATTTGAAGGTCTTCCCAATTTTTCCTTGAGTTGGGCTGCATATACTTGGAAAGATAAGACAAAGGGCTTGAAGATCCATATTTTTCCAGAATTTTATGATTGTATTAACAAGCCCAAAACGAACCCAAAGGAAGAGTGCAATGCATTGTCATGCATGACATATGCATGATGAAATGCACTATCTAGTGGGAGTTGTTGGTGAAGTGCACTATCTAGTGGGATTTGTTGGTGAAGAGTATTAGCCAAAAAGATGAGTTTCTAATTACAAGTGCTATCTAGTGGGAGTTGTTGGTGAAGTGCACTAGCCAAAAGGATGAGTTTTTAATTGCAAGTGCTATTGGCATAGACCATATTTAATTTAGAATTTCAACTCCCCTAAGCCTATAAATAGTGAGTTCTCCAAGCTTGTAAACACACCCCAAGGGGGGGAGCTCTCAAACACTTCTCTAGAGCTCCCTGTTGCGTCGATTCAGCTGCACCAAAATAGATTCAGCTGCATCTTCAACTTGTGATACTCGCAAGTGCACGAGCCGTTGGTAGTTTAGCATATGTAAGTGCGAGGTCGATCCCACGAGGATTGATGATAGATTGATTTAATTCAATTCCCTGTACAAAACAGAAATGAAAAAAAGAAAGAAAATAAATCAAACAAGGAAGAAAGAAAAGAAATTAACTCAAGCGAATAAGTTCCCAAGTTCAATTTAGATTAACGGATTGATTCTAGCTAAAGTATGATTAAGCCATGGTGTCTGGTCCTAACCTTGTGTTCCTAATTCCCTAACTTGATCATTTGTTGTCTAACCTAAATTAAGCATTAGGAACCCATTAAGCATAGAAGAACATTTTAAACAACCAAGTATGTATCTAATCCCTGTTGTCGAATGTCCATACATACTCTTCCTATTCATAGTTCAATTCGAATTAAAGCATGGTGTCTACTCTTAATTCAAACCAAGATAGCTAACATGCAAGCCTTAATGGTGATCAATCATTCAAACTAGCATATTAACTTATAAGCATAATGAATAAGAACAAAAATCATAATTGAAACTTGGAAACTACTCAAACTTGAATACTAAAGAAAAGAATTTACATTACAAAAATAAATTACAACTAAGAAACATTTAGCAAAAGAATTTTATTACAACAATTGAGAACTAGAAAGGAAGACTAAGAGAATTTGAGGGAGAGAAGGGAGGGGAGCTCTATAGAAGTGTTTGAGAGCTCCCCCCCTTGGGGTGTGTTTACAAGCTTGGGAAACCTCACTATTTATAGGCCTAAGGAAGTTGAAAATCTAAATTAAATATTGCTTTCCACTCACTTCCTCAACTTCACCTAACACACCATTACATTTGAAAACAATTTTTCTTTCTTTAAACTTAGTGTTGCAGCTCCCACTTCAATTATAAGACTTGAATATGCTTCACCAAGCAAGAGAACTGAGTTTAAGTCCCGGCTTACACAACACCAAAAAAAAAAATTACTTTGAAGCATGGAATTAGATGTGTGTTGTGTTTTTTTTCTTTTCATTTTAGTTTTTATGTCCTAATCCTTTTAATTCTCTTTCAAGTTTTTGTTTGTGTTTGTTTTAGCAATTTAGATAGCTAAATAAACAAGGAGAGAAAATGCAACTCCAATCATGATGAGAAGTGTGGAGTAGTAGGAGAAGTCACGACCTCCAAATACATCTATGCTCGACCTAATTGCCTTAAGGGGAAGCATTCTAATCCTTTCTCTTAATTTATTTTCTTATTATTTTAAGTTTATATTTCTTTTTATACCAAATTTATAAAAATAAAAAAAAAAAAGGATTTTTCATATGAGTTGACTTATGGTAACTCCAATGAGCACCTCTGTTAATACAGTGTCTAGGAGTTCTATAGGCGACACATTCGGTGTCTAAGAAGTTTGGGTTTTAAGTGGGACCATTGTGACCTTTCCAAACTTCCCGGATCCCCTGGCTGTGTTTTCTGAGGTTCTTAACTGGTAATCCATGAGTCACTTGTATATTTGTGTGTTTTATTCAAAAAAAAAAAAAAAAAAAAAAAAAGCCTTCTCTTTCTCTGAAATACTACCTACATTAACCCTAAAACTAACTATCTATCTTTCATTTGATCTAGCCGCCCGTTAACCCCTGAACATCTCAACTATCTCTTCCCCTGAAACCAAAACTTCTCTTCCCAAACCTTCTCCAAATTTTTGTTTATTGTAGATCTTGTCAATGGAGAAACTCCAAGAGGCCGTCGGTGGAAAGCTCAAGGAGGAGGAGTCCGAATTGAGCATGGTGAAGGTGCCTAGCCCAATGGTTTTGTTGAGCTCACTGCCAGCTATCCCACCAAAAGATCCTAAGGGAGAGGACACCATTATGCAACGGGTGTTTGAGAGGATTGAGGTGTTCGTTCTTGTGTTTGCCCTAGAACTCTCAGAAGTTTTCATAGACGCTTATCTGTCGCATAGAGGTATGCTGATTGAGGTAATTGAAGACATGGTTCCAAATTGGGATCTGGATTGTGGATTGGAAGAGATGCAGCTTGCGGCGCTGGCACACTGTCTAGATACTTGGAGGGTATATCTGCTAGATAGGAGGTTTGTGGCAAGAACTGTTGTGCTGAGCAGTCACATGTACTGTACAGGTAACATTCGAGACGAGTTTGGCATTTATTTAAGTGTGCTTGACGAGTTTCACTTCCAATTAGTGTACATGACCACAAGGCTCCGAGACTTCATGGAGCAAGTGATAGATGGAGCCTTATATGATTCGTCTGTTTCAGACCCTTCGGAAAGTGAGTCGGATTGAAAGATGAACCGTGCAGTGACAGGTTACCTTTAATCCTTGTTTTCTATTTTCTTATATGCTTTCACATTGAGGACAATGTTCAATTCAGGTCTGGGGGTATCAATTCAGGTTTGGGGGTATGAGTATTTCAATTTTTGGTTCATTTGTGTTTTCAATTTTCGTTTTTTGTTCATTTGATTTGTGTTTTCAATTTTTGTTCATTTGTGTTTTCAATTTTCAATTTTTGTTCATTTGATTTGTGTTTTCAATTTTTTTGTTCATTTGTGTTTTCAATTTTTGGTCATTTGTGTTTCCAATTTTCGTTCACTTGTTACTAATTTTTTTTAGAATGTCATACAACCAATGTTATGGACCTGCCATTGAGATTTTCATATCAAACATTTTACACTTCACAAAGCTTTTGCTCTTAGAATTCTGGTGGCTAAAGTACCATGCTCAGATTCTTGAAGGAGAATAGTGGAGACTATCCTAGTGAGCTATTTCGAACCTAATTGCTTTCTTGAGAGGGTTTAAAGTGTTTCTATTCCTCATCTCTACTTATTTTCTTCAATTCACTCTAAATGATCTCATTGTTCCATTTTGATTGAATACTGTGGGGGTCTTTTTGTTCCAGCAGCCTGACGAATGGGCTTGGGCTGCCGAAAAGAGAAACAGGTGAAATTACCCCCTGAGTCTGAGTTCAAAGATCGGGCCCCAAGAATGCTTCAAAAGGGTAGTGAAGCCTTAGGAAGCATCCTGGTTATCTTCACCAACAAAAACAACAATTGCTTGCAGGTATATTCTTAGCTTGACATGAGAGGCTTGTGGCATGGGAGCAAAACCATCATGAGTTTAGCATAAACAGAGAGAGAGCTGTGAAAGACAGGGACTCTAAGGAAAGAGGGAATGAATTCTAAGAGGGTTTGTTAATGAGGGAGAGAGATTAGGGTATAATGGGTGTGTTGAGTAGTTTCCAGCAGCTTGACGAAAAGTCTGTCAAGCTCTGAAATGTTTTAACAAAAGAGAAAGGGGAAGGAGCTGGAGGAATAGGGCACGAAATTGTAGAGTTTTGGAAGTAAGAGAGGAAGCTTGCTCTCTAGATGTGGTTTGAGTGAATTTCCAGTTGCTTGACAAAGCTTGGTCGCACTCTGGATGGTTTATTTTCTGGGTAAGAGAAGCTCTCCTTTATAGGCTTGAAGAACCCTAATTTCATCTAACATTTTCCTCCCTTTTTCGTTGCTTCTTTCCACTCAATCCTATTTGGTGAAATTCTCTTATCCAAGGCGCATGGGTAAGGAGTTCTGTGTGGTTTCAAGGTTTTGGCATAGCTGGCTTTTCTCCATAAGGGTGGAGCGCCTCCTTCTTTTCTCCTTGGTTTTCAAAACAGAGCTTGCAACGGAAAAGGAGATAGGTGGAGCTTTTGTCCGTTGGGTATTTTTCCTACACTCATGGATTTCCTTTGGTTTTGTTGATGTCTTGCATTGGGTTTGTCTTTGGCCATGTGCTGGAGTCACCCAGCTCTCTAAGCGTATAAACATCTCCTGGTTTTCTATCGTGGTTTCATTTCAAACCATGTGCTGGAGATTGCAGATATTTTGCTTGGTTACTTGGGCCATTTGGGCCTTCCTAAGGTGATGGGTTAGTGTATTAAGGGAATGGTCCAACCTCTTAAGTGATGGACCATTTTTATTGAGATGATGAGCTAATTTTTCCTAAAGTATTGGGCTATTTCTCTCTTTTATGCCTACCCATATATTTGGGCTCAAGAAATGGGCTTGAGTTTTGGGGCTCCCAAGTAGCCCAAAACTTCCATTTCTCGGCTCATCAATGGGCCTCATGAAAGCTTGTTACCATCCATACCACAACCCACTCAAGCAAGCCCCGGCATTTGCGTGGCTTGGGCCCACTTAAGCTTGTAGCGTGGCTAGGTGTAAAATAATTAATTCCTGCTTGGCATGGCATGTCAATCATCGTGCTTTAATTTTATCGTCCTTGAATAGGGGCATGATGCTTGACGGGGTAATTAGCATGGGCTTGTAGAGCAAGTGCCTTTTATAGGCTCATTTTAATTCTTAGCGTGATGGATTGCGTATTTATTTGGCATGGCACGTGGTTGTTGCTCGTGCAAACTTGCATGACGAATTTCGCGTGCTCCGAACCGGGTCTTTACTTAATAAGGTGTCGCACTGGCCCAAGAATTTATTTGGGCCCAACCCTGGATTTTTGGGCCTCAACATTAGCCCACTTAATTATTAGGGTCATGAAAAGGTGCTAGAATGGGCCGAAGAATTAAACTTAATCCAAAAATCAAATTCATAAGCCCTAGCAATTATTTGTGGTTTCTCAGATACCAACTTCCTCCTTCTTTTTCATTTATTATTTATTCCTTCTCCTCCTTTCTCCTTAAGCGTACTATAGTAACCCTCTCCCCATCACCTTCATCTTCTTTTTCCTTTTCTTCCTCCGACGAACTCAGAGCGCGATAGAGAGAGTGAAATCAAGAAGAACCGCCTATCTACAGCCCTTGGAATAGAGCTCAAGCCAAACCCGACTCCATTATTCCTCGCATGAAGAAACCCACTTGCTATTGCTGGATGAGATTGTCTTTGTGCAGACTCTTCTTGCAAAATTCCCAATTCCTTCTTTCTTGGTGCATCTGAAGCTATCCTTTGAGAGGATTAACAAGGTATGCCATTTTTGTTGTTGAAATTTCTTGAATCTACTTGAGGAAATTGTTGGGTTCTTCATGCCCATAGGTTTTGCTCTTTGTTTTGGCAGCCAAACACCCACTCTTTTTGACCCATCCATCTTTTGTTGGAGTAATCGTTAGCAAGGAAGAGTTTGTGTCAGTTTTTGGGGTTATCCCCTTTTTGATTTCTTTCTTTCGGCAAGCTGCTGGAAGAGTACGAACTTTGTGAGAAGAAATCGTTGGTATGAATTGCATCCTTTTCTTTTCTCCATTTTTCTTTCCCCTTTTTATCATGTGTTGGCCCTTTTTAAGCTGGTGAAAAGGCTGAACTTTGCACAATGTACTTTTTCTTTGTAGGCGTATACGTCTCTGGCACAGGCAGGGGAAGGTGTCAGAAGCCTGCGTCGTATTCCCTGCTGTTGGAAGCTTTGAGCACATCTTCATAACTTGAGCATTTAGTCTTTCTCTTTGTAAGTAGCTCTGCTCGTTTGCTGGAATCTAAGATCCTTCTTTTTAACTCTGTAAGAATAGATATAAACTGATATCTTGGCATAGGCTTGTTTTTCTTGTGAGCACATGCTTGATTAAATCTGAATTTTTTCTCCCATCTTGTGGAAATAGATATTGACAGAACGCATGCTTTGCAATGCTTGGATCCTTTTGCATTTGGAGGAGAATTTGCTTGTTATGGGAATTGCTTGAGAATTTTGCTTGCCATGGATAAATTGCATGCTGCTTTGATATTTGCTTAAGCGTTTTCTTTGGCGTGAGCTTGACTTGCCATGTTTGGCACATATTTTGCATGTGCTACGTTCTTGACCACTTTTCTAATTGTTGTTGAACTATATGCATTACTAGCGTATGCTTGTAACCGCATGATTAATACATAGGATTAGAGGTTGTTGAAAGCTTGAGGAAAGCACCATCAGTCTCTTTTTATGAGCTTAGGGCTTGGACATGGATAACTATTTCTTTTTTGGCTTTATAAGGATAGATATAAACATGTGTATGATGGGTCTACAAGCATGTAACTCATAGGGATTTTTTTTTTGTGTGGAAAAGTTTACTAGGAGGTAAGTAGTGTTTAGTTTGTAACACTTACTTTGTGAAAAAAGAATTTTTTTTTTTTTTTTTGGGTATGGAATGGGAACTTTGCTTGTCATGAGCTTGAGTAATAGATTGCATGATGCTTTGAAAATATTTTTTTTACTTCGCTTGGCATGAGATAGCTTGCTTTGCTTGGCATGTGAAGTTTATATTGCTTGCATGCTAGTGTGGAGATTGCTTGGCTTTAACACACAGAACTTACTCTGCCCTTTTATAGCATATTCTTTGTTGGCAATTCTTGCAGGGTTTCATGTTATAAGTCATATTAACCTCTATGATGAGTGACGGCCTATTTCCCCTTACACGATGAGCTGCAGAAGAGACGACTACTTTCATCGCTTAGAAACACTTGCCAAGACTTGATCATAGGCATTGAGTAAGCTTAGGAAGCTACTCCCATTTCCAGGTGTTGTATAGAAGAAAGACATGTTTCCGGCGGCCACTTTATTATTATTATTTTTTAATATCCTTGCAGCATCACTAAGGGCTGGTCACAGTAGTTCGATCGCAAGTTGACAGCACCAACTACCAAAGATGTTTTGTGAATGATTGAAGGTTGCCAAGGAAACATCGTTCTTGACCTTACAGCAGCATGCTGAAAGGGCTTAAGCGTGTGTCTTATTAGGATTTTGCGTGGACTTCCCGCTGAATACTTAGAAGAAGTTATAGCACACACTATTTTTAGAGCACGAGCTGCTTGTAGCATGAAGATGTATGCATGATCCCCTTAAGCAAGAGTTGTCGTTAATGCGTTAAGCCTTCAGGAACACGAATTGGAGAGCCAGTGCCGTAAGCTACGAGACCTTCTTCTTGACAAATGAGCGACTGAGCATGGCACTTGGCGCGTGGTGGAAACATCGAAAGGATCATCTTTCCGCACTTCTTCTGTTCTTCCAGCACCATCCTTCTATAACATATGTCCTTACTTCGCCTTTTAGGTCACATTTCTTTGTTGTGAGGGGCTAGCTAGCTGGGTGCGTAGTAGCTTTTCCTTTTGAAACCGCATGATGTATTGATTAGAAGCATAGTTGGCTGTATTTGAGCTTGAGTTGTACCCTTCGTTTTTTTTTTTTGGAGAGCCTAAAGCTCATGCTCTTGGAAACATGAAACACAGCATTGTTGCATATTTTCTGTCAGAACTTTTGATGCAAAATGCTTGAGATATTAAGCTTCGGCTTGTTTTGTATGCTTTGCTTGATTGGAAGTAATGAAATGCATGAATTGTTGAAGTTGATTGCATTGAGATAATGATTTCCAGCTTGTTTTGTACACTTTGCTTGGTTGGAAATAATGAACTGCATGAGTTGCTTGAGATTTGGAATGCATTGAGATAATGATTTTCAGCTTGTTTTGTACACTTTACTTGGTTGAAATGCATGAGTTGCTTGAGAGTTTAACAGGTTGGGTTGTGGTAGGCGCAAGGTACATGCTGCCAATCTTCAACGTTGTTTTTCTTTTCACCGCATCCCAACACATACACTCTCCTCAACTATTGCAAGGGTTGGGATGGTTTTCCTTCATAGCATGACCTTCCTTTTTTTTTTTTTAGGTTGAGAGCATCTTACAAGTTGCGGAGGATACACTTCCTGCTCCTCTTGGGATGTCCGGCGTAGCTGCCGACACTGCCCTACGCCTTCCAGCAGCGCAGCCTCCTGCTCCTCCTTTCCTAAGCACATTCGACACAATTGCCAGCACCTCTCCACAGCTTCCAGCAGTGCTGCCTCCTAGTCCTCATTTCCTAAGCACATCCGACATAACTGCCGGCAACTCTCCACAGCTTCCAGCAGTGCCGCCTCATGGTGAGATTATTGATGATAGCCATAAGGACGATGATGTTTCCACCTTGGTGGGGCATTTATCGGAGAAAAGCATGTCTTGGCAAGATTGAGGAAATTCCTTTATGGCTTTCAAAGCCTTCTTTGATGGTGGTGCTAAGATCCTCCGATCTATTGATGAGCTTCTTCCGTTCTTTTTGGGCATTCTTCATAGCTTCAAGGTATATAATTCCTCTTTTTTTTTTTCTTTTTTTTTTTTACGCTACTTCTTCCAGCATCAACCAGTCTTGACACACATTCTCCTTTCTTCTTGCAGGTTGTCTTTTCTTGGCTTGGTGATCAATTATCTTGGCACATGGTTCTGTTCCCTTGGAGACCATAGGCTGCATAGGTCTTTAGCATGTGTAGTTTTGCTTTGACTGTATTTTTTTTCTTTCTCTTTTGGACACTCTAACGGCCATGTCGTTATGACTTTGTAATGTAGTGTTGAATCACTGGAGCTTGTATTAATTTCTGAATGCTTGAGGCATGTTGTAATCTGCATGTCTTATATATATATATATATATATTGCTTGGTTGGCCAAATTTGTTTTTATGAATTGCTGGAGATTCTCTGACAGGTTGGATATCCTTAAAAACAAGGTATATGCTGCCAAAATTTTGTCTGACCACTAGGCCTGAAAAACACCCTCTTGTCATACCCTAAAAGGGGCAGACTAGTATATGCATGGTCTTTATAAAATTCCCAGATGTTTTGCATGTTCCGATTGCTTATCAAAAAGGGGACAATGGTTTCGTTGTTTCAGCAGCTCAAGAATGCATGCCCCATATTATTTTGCTTAGGCATGCTGCTTGTTGATGGCCCCGGACCCCATCCATGTGACTTTGCTTGGCATGTCTTACTGCTAAGTGGCGTGCTTTTGTAAAGAAAAGTTTGCTTGTCTATTTTTTTATATATATATATATATAAAACATGATTTGCAAAACAGAAGAAGATAACAGAAAGAAAAGAATTCTAGAGGCTTTTTTCTTTCTCCAAAATACTCCATTCTCATTGCAAATATCATCTTACACCTTGGCATGCCATAATGGTGGTGCATTCTACAAAAGTTGTGAAAGCATATGGTGAAAACACAAAAGGAGTTCATCTTTGAAATAAATTTGAAAAGCCAGAGACAACAGGATAGGTGCAAAAGCAACTAAGTAGTAAGGCTTTGAGCCATTTTGCATTGATAAATACCCCCATCAAATTAAGCCCCCAAGTATGAAAGGGCCAAGGAGCGTGCATGACTTGCAATAGCATGAAAGCTTGTGGCTTAGGTTAGCATGTATTTGGCATGTGTTGTACTAGGCTGCCTTGCTCTGTAGAAATATTTAACAGAGCTACAGCTGCTGCTTTACTTTCATGCGACTCATAGCCCAATTAATTAGAAAGTGATTTGCGGCTCTTGTGAGAGGTTACGGCAGTTGTCTTTTGATAATCTTGCTGACTAAATGAAGCCCCCAAGTGGCGCTCTTCTTCCTCACTCCTCCAAGCTTCCTGCTCAGTTAGCTTAACTGAAATGCTTGTTTTCCTCACTGCTTCTAGCAGCCGAGAAAATTGGCTGATGCTAATATTCTCCAAATAAACTCTATAATCTGCCACAATATTGCTGATGCAAATTTCGACAAGCGCCTCTTCATCTTTCTCATCGTAGCAATCCAACGCTAGGTCCCGGAACCTGTGCACAAAGTCCACGAGATCCTCGTCATGTCCTTGACGAGTGTTGTTGAGTTGAGTGGTGGTGACTCTTTCTTCATGTCGAAAGTACTTCTTACAGAACCTGCTTGCCAAATCTTCCCAAGAACGAATAGTGTCTGGTGCCAACGTCGTATACCATGTGTAAGCACGATCGGTAAGGCTTTTTGAAAATTCTCTAAGTCGGAGATTACAATCACCAGCATGTGGTCCCAAAGCATCGATGAAGAGGTTGACATGCTCCTTCGGGCTTCCCTTCCTTCCATCGAAAAGGACAAAGCTTGGTACTTTATAGCCATTGGGGTATGGCTGTTGGAGTAGGCTTGATGGATATGGTGGCTGAGGGAAATACTTCCAATCCTCCTGGCTTCGGCTTAGTTTCTTCTCTAGCATGGCAATGACATCTTCATGAGTGACAAAAGATGGCTCCTTTTGTTCAGACCTTCTTCTAGCAGCGACAGACTCCTCTTGGGGAGGCCTTTCGTTTTCTTCACTTGGCTTGGAGACTGAGCTTTTTAGCTCTTTGATTGTGTCTGCCATCTCCTTCTGGGTTTCCCCCATAACATGGATGGATGCAATAAGGTCTGTGAGGGTGAAACCTCCTTCATTTGCATGTTTTTCTTTTCTAGATGAGGCGTGTTGCCTTGATTCTGAGTCAGCATGGCTTGGCCCATCTTGGGAGGTCATGTTGTTGCTTTTACTCTTTTTCTTTGGAGGCATCGATGAAGATAATGGCCTAATCCCCAGCAGAGTCGCCAATTTATGTGGGGGTCTTTTTGTTCCAGCAGCCTGACGAATGGGCTTGGGCTACCGAAAAGAGAAACAGGTGAAATTACCCCCTGAGTCTGAGTTCAAAGATCAGGCCCCAAGAATGCTTCAAAAGGGTAGTGAAGCCTTAGGAAGCATCCTGGTTATCTTCACCAACAAAAACAACAATTGCTTGCAGGTATATTCTTAGCTTGGCATGAGAGGCTTGTGGCATGGGAGCAAAACCATCATGAGTTTAGCATAAACAGAGAGAGAGCTGTGAGTTCTTATGAAAGACAGGACTCTAAGGAAAGAGGGAATGAATTCTAAGAGGGTTTGTTAATGAGGGAGAAAGATTAGGGTATAATGGGTGTGTTGAGTAGTTTCCAGCAGCTTGACGAAAAGTCTGTCAAGCTCTGAAATGTTTTAACAAAAGAGAAAGGGGAAGGAGCTGGAGGAATAGGGCACGAAATTGTAGAGTTTTGGAAGTAAGAGAGGAAGCTTGCTCTCTAGATGTGGTTTGAGTGAATTTCCAGTTGCTTGACAAAGCTTGGTCGCACTCTGGATGGTTTATTTTCTGGGTAAGAGAAGCTCTCCTTTATAGGCTTGAAGAACCCTAATTTCATCTAACCTTTTCCTCCCTTTTTCGTTGCTTCTTTCCACTCAATCCTATTTGGTGAAATTCTCTTATCCAAGGCGCATGGGTAAGGAGTTCTTTGTGGTTTCAAGGTTTTGGCATAGCTGGCTTTTCTCCATAGGGGTGGAGCGCCTCCTTCTTTTCTCCTTGGTTTTCAAAACAGAGCTTGCAACGGAAAAGGAGATAGGTGGAGCTTTTGTCCGTTGGGTATTTTTCCTACACTCATGGATTTCCTTTGGTTTTGTTGATGTCTTGCATTGGGTTTGTCTTTGGCCATGTGCTGGAGTCACCCAGCTCTCTAAGCGTATAAACATCTCCTGTTTTTCTATCGTGGTTTCATTTCAAACCATGTGCTGGAGATTGCAGATATTTTGCTTGGTTACTTGGGCCATTTGGGCCTTCCTAAGGTGATGGGTTAGTGTATTAAGGGAATGGTCCAACCTCCTAAGTGATGGACCATTTTTATTGAGATGATGAGCTAATTTTTCCTAAAATATTGGGCTATTTCTCTCTTTTATGCCTACCCATATATTTGGGCTCAAGAAATGGGCTTGAGTTTTGGGGCTCCCAAGTAGCCCAAAACTTCCATTTCTCGGCTCATCAATGGGCCTCATGAAAGCTTGTTACCATCCATACCACAACCCACTCAAGCAAGCCCCGGCATTTGCGTGGCTTGGGCCCACTTAAGCTTGTAGCGTGGCTAGGTGTAAAATAATTAATTCCTGCTTGGCATGGCATGTCAATCATCGTGCTTTAATTTTATCGTCCTTGAATAGAGGCATGATGCTTGACGGGGTAATTAGCATGGGCTTGTAGAGCAAGTGCCTTTTATAGGCTCATTTTAATTCTTAGCGTGATGGATTGCGTATTTATTTGGCATGGCATGTGGTTGTTGCTCGTGCAAGCTTGCATGACGAATTTCGCGTGCTCCGAACCGGGTCTTTACTTAATAAGGTGTCGCACTGGCCCAAGAATTTATTTGGGCCCAACCCTGGATTTTTGGGCCTCAACATTAGCCCCCTTAATTATTAGGGCCATGAAAAGGTGCTAGAATGGGCCGAAGAATTAAACTTGATCCAAAAATCAAATTCATAAGCCCTAGCAATTATTTGTGGTTTCTCAGATACCAACTTCCTCCTTCTTTTTCATTTATTATTTATTCCTTCTCCTCCTTTCTCCTTAAGCGTACTATAGTAACCCTCTCCCCATCACCTTCATCTTCTTTTTCCTTTTCTTCCTCCGACGAACTCAGAGCGCGATAGAGAGAGTGAAATCAAGAAGAACCGCCTATCTACAGCCCTTGGAATGGCACGTGGTTGTTGCTCGTGCAAGCTTGCATGACGAATTTCGCGTGCTCCGAACCGGGTCTTTACTTAATAAGGTGTCGCACTGGCCCAAGAATTTATTTGGGCCCAACCCTGGATTTTTGGGCCTCAACAAATACTAAGGATGATTTCTTTGCAGATATCAGGTGCATGCTTTCACTCATGAATGAACTCATTGAAGTGATGCTAGGCTATGTGTGTATAACCATTCTTTGTGCTTTCTTTTCACCCTACCTATTTGTGTGTTCCATCAGCTCTGTTGCAGCCAAACACTTCAAGCCATTTTCTTCTATCACCCTTATAATTCCCCTAACTTTGTATCTCAATCTGAGATATTTAAACCTATTATACCCATACCCTATAGCTTAGAAATATACCAAGGTATGCCAGGATAAAGTTTGAGTAAGGAAGGTGCTGCCCCATGCCTAAATGTAAATTGTTGTGAATCTGTGCAATAAAGTTAAAGAAGAAGTAGATCAAGTCAAAAAAAAAAAAAAAAAAAAGATAAAGAGAAAGTGTTTCGATGTGATCTAACTGTGAAATATAAGGTCTATATCAGATGATGCTAGGAAGTTGCAGCCATATCATTCTAAATCAATGATACCTTGCAGATCAACGAAGAATGCAACCTTGGTATGTTCTTAAGTTAATCGTGTTCCTTCCAATTCTTCCATTTCCCCTAACCTTAGCATTTCATTACAACCTTGTGAAAGACCTAGCTGATCTTTGAGGATGTATTCATGGGTGCTGGTATGTATGAGTGTATCTGTATTCTTAGTATTTGATTCCCTTCTTGAGATCTAACCAAATATTGTGCTTCTATTTCATATACTCATTATGCTTGTTTGAGAGAATAAAGCCATAGGTTCTGAGTGATTGAGTGCTATATGTGAGAATTAGAGTTGAAGCATGTTCTTCCTTCAAGATTTGAGTATGTGTACTTTGAAGCCGTGTGCCTTTGAGCTATAGCTTCCACTTTACACACTTATTGATCATCTATCTTGGCAATTCTATGGTGTTGGAGGTATGATTAAAATTTTCTTTCATTAGTTTTTTTTTTCAAAGTTAGTTTTCTAAACCTTTGTTTTGTAGAGTCAGTAAAGTGTTTGTGGGTATCGTTTCTATTAAACCCTCAGGAGACACAACTCCTCCTACTAGGGACGCCTAGAGGTTTAAAGGCTTGTTGCATGCGCTCAATGCAATCGAGTTACCTACGAAAGTGGTCTAATAAACTTCTCGTTTTGTTTTTATCTTTGTTTTCCTTTTGTTTTACTCGAGGACTAGTAAAATCTAGGTTTGGGGGTATTTGATCGGTGCATAATTACATATCTTTTTGTACCCTTCTAACTTATGATTTGGTTATGTTTTTGAGTTAAACTTGTGCTTTTAATAAGTTTTGTGTTTGTTTCAGTGTAATAAGCTTAAGACTCATTAAATGCATTTTGGAGACAAATTAGCTCAAAACAGTGTCTGCAGATCATTCAATTTCACGGATTAACCTGTACTTGCTCAAGAAGAACCAGATAATGAACCATATATCATTGGAAAGATACGGAAGTCTAGTTTCCGTAGCATTTTACGGTTCATGATTCTGAGTCTTCTAGAGGATGTTATACATGATTTAGTAGATCAAGGTCAAAATTCGGCAGCATCTGCGTTACTGGGCCACAAATGACATTTGAAGGTCTTCCCAATTTTTCCTTGAGTTGGGCTGCATATGCTTGGAAAGATAAGACAAAGGGCTTGAAGATCCATATTTTTCCAGAATTTTATGATTGTATTAACAAGCCCAAAACGAACCCAAAGGAAGAGTGCAATGCATTGTCATGCATGACATATGCATGATGAAATGCACTATCTAGTGGGAGTTGTTGGTGAAGTGCACTATCTAGTGGGATTTGTTGGTGAAGAGAATTAGCTAAAAAGATGAGTTTCTAATTACAAGTGCTATCTAGTGGGAGTTGTTGGTGAAGTGGACTAGCCAAAAGGATGAGTTTTTAATTACAAGTGCTATTGGCATAGACCATATTTAATTTAGAATTTCGACTCCCCTAAGCCTATAAATAATGAGTTCTCCAAGCTTGTAAACACACCCCAAGGGGGGGAGCTCTCAAACACTTCTCTAGAGCTCCCCTCCCTTCTCTCCCTCAAATTCTCTTAGTTTTCCTTTCTAGTTCTCAATTCTCGTTTTCCTTTTGCTTCTTAGTTGTAATTTATTTTTTGTAATGTAAATTCTTTTCTTTAGCAATTCAAGTTTGAGTAGTTTTCAAGTTTCAATTATGGTTTTTGTTCTTATTCATTATGCTTATAAGTTAATATGCTAGTTTGAATGATTGATCACCATTAAGGCTTGCATGTTAGTTTATCTTGGTTTGAATTAAGAGTAGACACCATGCTTTAATTCGAATTGAACTATGAATAAGAAGAGTATATATGGACATTCGACAACAGGGATTAGATACATGCTTGGTTTTTTAAAATATTCTTCTATGCTTAATGGGTTCCTAATGCTTAATTTGGGTTAGACAAAAAATGATCAAGTTAGGGAATTAGGAACACAAGGTTAGTGTAGGGGCCTTTTTCCTCCTGCAGCTAATGGACTGGGTTGCTGTAAAGGTAGAATAAGGAAATTATCCCCTTTGCCTAGGTTCAGAAATTAAGCCCAAAAATATCTCGAAAAGTTAGTAAAAACTTAGGAAATATTTTTGGTTATCTTCACCAATTGAAAATACAGTGGCTGAGGCATGCTTACAGGTAGTTTCCTTGGCTTAGCATGAATGGCATGTGGCATGGGAGCAAAACTAACATGAGTTTAGCATTAAGAGAGAGATTAGACTCGGTTTATGAGAAAAGAAAGTGTTTAAGCAAGGAATGGGGTGTTTTGTGGAGAATTTGACTAGGGAAAAGGAAAAGCTGAGTTCTTCTGGCAGCTGCCAGAGAAACAGATTGGAGAAGAAGATGAACAGTGCACGAGTTGGGTTTTTTGCAAGTTAGAGAGAAAGCTTGCTCTCTGAAGGTTGTGGGTTGCCTCTGTTGGGTAAGGGATCGTATTGGGCCGAGAATTTATTTGGGCCGAACTGTGGATTTTTTGGGCCTCAACATTAGCCCCCTTGATTATTGGGGCCATGAATGTGTATTGAAATGGTCCGAATAATCAATTTTCAGCCCAAAATAAATTGCAGGGGCATGTCATGGCATGAATTTAGGAGCAACTCAAGGATGACCAGTTAAGGGTCTCTGAAATTACAGCCAGGTCTTTTCCAGGAAGGTTGGAGGGGTCGCAATGGTCCCTCTTAAAACCCAATCCTTCTTAAACACCTAGGGTGTTGCCTTGAAGAACTTTCCTAGACACTGTAATTTTGGAGGCCACTTACTAGAGTTACCAAGAGTTGACCTATTTTGTGGCATGATATAGAAGAAAATGCTTGATGGATTAGCCCAAGATAGCTACTTAGCTTGCGTGATCTATTGGCTTGAGTTATTAGAGAGGCTTGATTTTGCATGATTGTGGTTTGCAAGAGTTGCATTGTCTTGTGTATCTAATACTAGTTATGTGTGCTTGATTTTGGCTTGCATGCTTTGCTGTGACTTGTATATTTGATATTAGGCTTGATGCTTAGCATTGACATGTATGCTTTATTTTGGCTTGATGCTTGGATGCTTGGCATTGGCATGTACTGGAAGGATATTTGAAATATAGCAGGTGCTGGCAAGGTGTTTGAAATAGGGCATGTGCTGGAAGGATGTTTGAAAACATGGCAGGTGCTGGAAGGATATTTGAAATAGGGCAAGTGCTGGAATGGGCCGAATAATTAAACCCAACCAAAAAAATCAGATTTGTATTTGTAGAGAACTCCTCATCGTCCCGCGTGCAAAATGATGGCTCGTCATGATTGGTTCCAGCGGTTATTTGAGTTTCCCAACACCAAACGCCTTATTCCTTTCTTTTTTTATTATTTTCTTTCTTTTTCTTCCTTTTTCTTCCTTTTTTCTTGCACCAGACCTAACTTCTTCCTACTTTTCTTCTCTTCGTCTTCCCTTGTTCCTTCAACCAACTCAAAACTGACTGAGAGAGTAAGATCAGGTGGAAAACATCTGCCTCCAGCCGCTGGGAAAAGAGCCCAAGTCGATTCCGACCTCGTCAGCCCTTCTCCCTTCGAAGAAGCCCCACTGCTGTTGCTGGAAGGGACCCTTTTGTGCGGGTTTTCCTCTATGATTCTCAATTTCGCTCCCTTCTTGGTATATTCAAAGTCACCCGTTGGGATTTTAGCAAGGTATGTCCCTTCTCTAGCTTTCTTTTGGATTTATTGAGGAATTTGCTGGGTTCCTTTCATCCATGAATATTGCCCTTTGTTTTGGTAGTCAAACACCAAACCCTCTTTTGACCTATTTTGTTATTGCAGCAACGTGAGTGCTTACAGCGTGGGTGTTAGCAAGGAAGGGCTCGCACTAATCTTCTAGGATTCCCTTTTCTTTGATTTGCTCGAATTGCTGGAAGGGTGCCAATTTCCGTGAGAACAAAACTGTTGGTATGGGTTTCTCCCTTTTCCTCTTCTTTACTTTTATCTTGCTCTGACCTCATTTTTGTATATGAAAAGGCTGAACTTGGCATGATGTGCTTTATTTTCTGATTTTCTCTCATTCTCTTCTCTCTTCTTCTTCTTCAAGATCCAAATCCGTGGGTATTGTGCATCAGTACATAAGTCATATTTCGGAAGCTTGGATCAGAAAACTTCCTTGATCAAAGTTGTTCATCTATCGATTACTATAACCTGTAAAATTTGTAGAATTTTTTGAATTTTTCTGATAACTCAAAGCTGGTTTGCAACTTCTGCATTCATCCATGGCTGATGAGTTTTGGCAGATTTTTCTTCTGCATGTGTCTTTAACTTATGATGCTCATATGATTGCACTTCCTTGACAAAATTTGCTTGAAATTATGTTGTTTATAGCATATCCAAAATTGAGGATCATCCACCCATTCTAGTGCTCTCTGCCTCCATTTTTCTAAAGCATGTTCATGAGTTGATGTTGATGGCTTTGTTGCATGCTTGTCTTCTATGCTTTAATGCTTGAGTTCCTCTGTATTTCCCAGAATTTGTGAACTAGAAATCGAATTCTAAGGTTGAGCTTTTGATTTAGGATTCTAGTTTGGTGATGAACAGGAGTTATACAAGCTCACTTGGGTATGCATGCCAAGTGTTTGTCAAAATATCTCAAAGTAGCTTGCTGGTTGTTTTTTGAACTTTTGAAATGAATTTTTTTTTTTTTCGAATCTGAGTTGGAGATTTTGAGATATAAAAAATGGACTTCTCAATGGTTATGTTGGAATTGGTCTTGCTTCACTTGAAGAAAAAATGAAGTTTCAATGGAATTTCAAAGTAAGGGTTAAGGTGCTGGAGCTGTACAGTTTCTGCTGCATGGGCTGTTTTAGAAATCTGTTTGACATGCTTCCCTAACTCGAAATGCAATGAAATTTTGGGAAAATGAAGCTTGATATTTCTAGTTCTAATCTGGAAAGTTTGGGATTTGTTGGTTGTAAGCTTGATTTATAGTGATTTTCTAAAGGTGGGATGTTCTAGCTAGGATGGTTGGAAAGCTTGTGAATAAGTTTTGCTTGGCATGTTGCTTTTGCTTGGGAATTTAGCATGTCCTTTATGTTGGCATTGAGTGCTGATCTGAGTATTGCTAGAGTATGTTCTTGAGCAATATTGTTGTGAGAGCATGAAGTGGAATGGTATTGTTGTAAGAGCATGAATTCTTCAATTTGCTTTGAGATGCCCGAATTGCTTGGAATGCTTGAATGAAATGAAATTTCTTGGTATGTGGATTGGTATCACGCCCTGTGAATTTTGTCTAATGCTTGATAGATGAGTTTGCTTGCACCTTGAGAAATTTATGCTTCCAGCGTCTTCCTTTGTGTATAAGTACCTTTCTGGCGTAGTCTCTTGTTTAGAAGCTCCAAAGCATGATAAAGCATGAGGAGTCTAATCTTCTAGGATTTTGATAACATGAAAGTGAGTCTTGGCTGCTTGCAACTTGTCTTGGGAAAAAATTATGCTTCAATAGTGATTATACCTCCTTTTCGTTTATGAGTTCCCCTTCCAGCGCCTAATCTTGTCAACGTACTCCTTGTTTCTTTTTCAGGCTTGATTGAGAGGTTCCAAAGCATGAGGAATGTCATCTTCTTACTGATTTGCTGGGAACTTGATAAAATAAAGGTGAGTTTTTAGTTACTTCCACGGATGTAATGAGTTTGTTGAATTGTTGCAAGGACAAATTGAGCTTTGGGGGTTAATGAGCATATACACTAGTATGATGTTTGAAATAGGACAGGGGCTAAGAAGATTTGAAATAAGGCAAGTGCACACGTCTCAGGCATGGGTGGGGCAGGTGCTGGAAACCTTGACGTTTCTGCTGCTGGAACCTTCAAATTTCTTAGTCTTCTAAATTGAATTTTTTTTGGTACTTCTGTCTTAACCTTTTGGTAAATAACTCTACCAACTTTGGGTATTTTAAGAATAGGTGTAGACTGGTGCTTGGCCTAGGCTTTCTTTCCTTGAGAACGCATGCCTGATCAATTGTGGATTTTTGCGTGTGTTGCTTGTGGAGAATAATAACTGACAGAGTGCATGTTTGGTACTGCCTAATTGAATATTTTATTTTATTTTGAGAAGGAACTTGCTTGTCCTGCTTGTTGATCACGGATCGAGCCTTTTACTTGTCATGAGCTTGAATTTTGAATTGCATGTTCGCTTGGATGAGCTAGCCATGCTTGACACGTATCTTACGTGTGCTAATTCTATTTTGCTTCTTTCCATATTTCTATGTGCAGGTACTTATCGTTTTGCCAAGAGTTATCATGACCTCCATTAATCCATCATCCATCCTTAAGGATCATCTCTATTCCATAGATGACAGATTGAAAAGAGGAAGGCCGCCCCTTTGCTTAAGAACACTGATGAAGATATAATCATTGATGGGGAGCCAGTGCCGGAAGCAGCTCCAGTGATTGATCCTGTGTTGATATCAAGATGCTGCATAGAGAGGGGTCTATTTCCAGCGGTCCCTTTATTCTTCCAATATCCGTGTGGCACCAACAAGGGTTGGTCAGAGCTGATCGATTGTGAATTGAGGGACCCCTCTACTTGTGATATTCCGAGTCGGGCAGGGGTGCTGGATGCCATCTTCATTTCTAAAGCTTGCAACATTCATATTGAAGCCAAGATGCTTCGGCACGTGGTTAGGCGGTGGAGTACCGAGACACACCTTGTTCATGGGGAGAGTTTGCTCCCACAGCTGGGGATGTAACCAATATTTTCCACCTCCCACTTTGCGGCAACCAAGACCCCTTCCACATTGCGCTGACTCCGGAAGATAAACTAAAGCTTGAGACTTTACGGAAGGGTGCTCCGACTTCTCCTAGCACTTCCCTGCGGTTTAGCAACTGGATACAATTTTTCGGGGATGTTTAACAAGAATGAGCCATGTCGTCTTGCTGTGCTTATATCGTTATAGCTTGGGAGATTCCTTTTTTGTGATTTTAACCAAGATTGTTTGCATGAGCGGGTGTTTTCTTTGGCCTTAGTGATAGCATGTGGCAGCGTGCTTCCTCTAGCCCCCATGTTCCTGGGGCACCTATACCGCTTGCTTGACCAAGTTCAGCTTCTTGAGAAAGGGGCGGCATGAACCATGGCTGTAGAAACCAAATTCTAACACTCGCTTGGAGGAGCTGGATACCTCAAGCATGCCTCCCGAATTTGTTAGTGACCATGAGCGGCATGTTGACATTAAACCGATATCAAATAACCTTCTTGCTTGTTTTACTTGGTATATACGCGTTGCGTGCTGCCTGTTGTGACTTGCAACTCGTACCCCGTATTTCTCCGGCAGGTTGTGCCCACCGTTGAGGACACGGCGGGTTGCTCATCGGAGGCCGGCTTTGACTTTCCCGCTACTGTTGTTGATGTTGTCCTGAGTCTTCCAACAGTGTAGCCTCCTACTCCTCCTATCTTGGGCACATCTGACATGCCTGCCGACACCTCTCCACCACTTCCAGCAGCGCTTCCTCTTACTCCTCATATCCCGGGCACATCCGACATGGCTGCCGACACCTCTCCACAGCTTCCAGCAGCTCCTTCTTCTTTTTCATTTTTCTTTTGGGCACTCTAACGACCATGTCGTTATGACTTTGTAATGTAGTGTTGAATCACTGGAGCTTGTATTAATTTCCGAATGCTTGAGGCATGTTGTAATCTGCATGTCTCATATATATATATATATATACATACATTGCTTGGTTGGCAAAATTTTTTTTATGAACTGCTGGAGATTCTCTGATAGGTTGGATATCCTTAAAACAAGATATATGCTGCCAAAATTTTGTCTGACCACTAGGCTTGAAAAACACCCTCTTGTCATACCTAAAAAGGGTCAGACTAGTATATGCATGGTCTTTGTAAAATTCCCAGATGTTTTGCATATTCTTGTTGTTTATCAAAAGGGGACAATGATTTCATTGTTCCAGCAGCTCAAGAATGCATGCTCCATATTATTTTACTCATGCATGTTGCTTGTTGATGGCCCGGGACCCCATCCAAGTGACTTTGCTTGGCATGTCTTACTGCTAAGTGGCGTGCTTGGTATAGTTATTGTTGAGAGGCTTAGCCTTTTAAAGGAAAGTTTGCTTGTCTATTTTTTTTTCTTTTCAAAGAACATGTTTTGCAAAATAGAAAAAGATAAAAGTAAGGAAAGAATTCTAGAGGCTCTTTTTTTTTCTTTTCCAAAATACTTCATTCTCATTGCAAATATCATTTTACACCTTGGCATGCCATAATGGTGGTGCATTCTACCAAAGTTGTGAAAACATATGGTGAGAACACAAAAGGAGTTCATCTTTGAAATAATTTTGAGAAGCTGAAAACAAAAAGATAGGTGCAAAAGCAACTTGACAGTAGTAAGGCTTCGAGCCATTTTGCATTGATGCATACTCCAATCAAAACAAGCCGCCAAGTATGAAAAATCCAAGGAGTATGCACGACTTGCAATAGCATGAAAGCTTGTGGATTTGGCATGTATTTGGCATGTGTTGTACTAGGCTGCCATGCTCTGTAGAGATTTTTAACAAAGCCACAGCTGCTGCTCTACTCGCATTTAGCTCATAACTCAATTAATCAGAGGGTGATTTGTGACTCTTATAAGAGGTTACGGTAGCTGTCTCTTGATAATCTTGCTGATCAAATGAAGCCCCAGAGTGGCGTTCTTCCTCTTCACTTTTCCAAGCTTCCTGCCCATTTAGTTTAACTGAAATACTTGTTTTCCTCACTGCTTCCAGCAGCCGAGAAAATTGGATGATGCCAATATTCTCCACATAAACTCTATAATCTGCCACAATATTGCTGATGCAAATTTCGACAAGCGTCTCCTCATTTTTTTCATCGTAGCAATCCAGTGCCAGGTCCCGGAACCTGCGCACAAAGTTCGCGGGATCCTCGCCATGTTTTTGACGTGTGTTGTTAAGTTGAGTGGTGGTAACTCTTTCTTCATGCTGGAAATACCTCTTACAAAACCTGCTTGCCAAATCCTCCCAAGAACGGACAGAGCCTGGTGCCAAAGTTGTATACCACGTATAGGCACGGTCGGTAAGGCTTTTCGAAAATTCTCTAAGTCGGAGATTATAATCTCCAGCATGTGGTCCCAAAGCATCGATGAAGCGGTTGACATGCTCCTTCGGGCTCCCATTCCTTCCGTCGAAGAGGACAAAAGTTGGTGCCTCATAGCCCTTAGGATATGGCTGCTGGAACAAGCTTGCTGGGTACGGTGGCTGAGGAAGATACTTCCAATCTTCCTGACTTCGACTCAGCTCCTTTTCCAGCATGGCAACAACATCCTCTTGAGTGACAAAAGATGGTCCTTTTTGTTCAGACTCCCTTCCAGCAGTAGCAGATTCCTCTTGTGGTTGTTTCTCATTTTCTTCACTTAGCTTAGGAGCCGAATTTTTGAGTTCTTTTATCATCTCTACCATTTCCTTCTGGGTCTCACCCATGGCATGGATGGCTGCAACAAGGTCTGCGAGGGTAGAAGTTCCCTCACTTGCACGTTCTTCTTCTCTGGAGGAGGCATGTTTCCTTGACTCTGAGTCAGCATGGCTTGGCCCATCCTGGGAAGTCATGTTGTTGCCTCTGGCCTTCTTTCTTGGAGGCATAGGTGAAGATAATGGCCTAATCCCCAGCAGAGTCGCCAATTTATGTAGGGGCCTTTTTCCTCCTGCAGCTAATGGACTGGGTTGCTGTAAAGGTAGAATAAGGAAATTATCCCCTTTGCCTAGGTTCAGAAATTAAGCCCAAAAATATCTCGAAAAGTTAGTAAAAACTTAGGAAATATTTTTGGTTATCTTCACCAATTGAAAATACAGTGGCTGAGGCATGCTTACAGGTAGTTTCCTTGGCTTAGCATGAATGGCATGTGGCATGGGAGCAAAACCAACATGAGTTTAGCATTAAGAGAGAGATTAGACTCGGTTTATGAGAAAAGAAAGTGTTTAAGTAAGGAATGGGGTGTTTTGTGGAGAATTTGACTAGGGAAAAGGAAAAGCTGAGTTCTTCTGGCAGCTGCCAGAGAAACAGATTGGAGAAGAAGATGAACAGTGCACGAGTTGGGTTTTTTGCAAGTTAGAGAGAAAGCTTGCTCTCTGAAGGTTGTGGGTTGCCTCTGTTGGGTAAGGGAAAGCTCAATTTATAGCTGCTGGGACTGGGTCTTCTCCAAGAAACCCTAATGGCTTCTTCCTATTTTGGCTAAGTCTTTCCTTCCTTTCTTCTCCTCTTTTCTGATTTTCCCTATCTTGGCAAAAATCATCTCTGTCTATTTGCATAAATTCAGGAAGTTTGGAAGCTCAACGTCCTCCTTTTCTGCAGCTGCACAGTGAGGGCTTCCATTCTTGGTTGCTGCCTTTCGTCTTTCTTTTCCTTTGTTTTAACCAAATCTAATGAAGTAAGGAAGTGAAGATGCCCATTGGTCCAAGGGATACTTCTGACAGCATGCAGGATAACATTCGTTGGTTTTTTGGGCGTCTCTGACTTGGAACTTGCTCCCAGCAGCTTTGCCTACTGGAGCTGCCAACCCTTCTCACGTGGCTCCCTATTTTCTCAAATGTGCTGAAGCTATTGTGGCTTTGTTTTGGGGTTTTATATGGGCTAGGGTAATTTCCTAAGCAAATGGGCTTTTATCAAACATTGGGTCTTTTGATTTGGGCTTATTTTGGTTGGATTATTTGGGCTTTTGGGCTAATCTTTCTCCCTTGTGCTTACTCACATATTTGGGCCCGAAAAATGGGCTTGAGTCTCGAGGCTCCCAAGCAACCCGAAACTTTCCATTTCTCGGCCCATCAATGAGCCTCATGTTGATTTATTACCATCCATACCACAACCCACTCAAGCAAGCCCCGGGTATTTGAGTGGCTTGGGACCCACTTAAGCGTGTGGCGTGATTAGGTGCAGAATAATAATTCCTTGCTTGGCGTGGCGTGTCGCTTGGCGTGGCATGTGTGCAAGCGTGTATAATAAACTTTCGCATGCTCAAATCGGGTTACTTCTCGGTAAGGTATCGTATTGGGCCGAGAATTTATTTGGGCCGAACTGTGGATTTTTTGGGCCTCAACAGTTAGGACCAGACACCATGGCTTAATCATACTTTAGCTAGAATCAATCCGTTAATCTAAATTGAACTTGGGAACTTATTCGCTTGAGTTAATTTCTTTTCCTTCTTTCTTGTCTTATTCATTTCCTTTCTTTTTCATTTCTGTTTTGTACAGGGAATTGAATTAAATCAATCTATCATCAATCCTCGTGGGATCGACCTCGCACTTACATATGCTAAACTACCAACGGCTCGTGCACTTGCGAGTTGTTTCGTTGATTCAGTTGCACCAAAATAGATTCAGCTGCATCCTCAACTTGTGATACTCGCAAGTGCACGAGCCGTTGCTAGTTTAGCATATGTAAGTGCGAGGTCGATCCCACGAGGATTGGTGATAAATTGATTTAATTCAATTCCCTGTACAAAACAAAAATAAAAAAAGAAAGGAGAAAATAAATCAAACAAGAAAGAAAGAAAAGAAATTAACTCAAGCAAATAAGTTCCCAAGTTCAATTTAGATTAACGGATTGATTCTAGCTAAAGTATGATTAAGCTATGATGTCTGGTCCTAACCTTGTGTTCCTAATTCCCTAACTTGATCATTTGTTGTCTAACCTAAATTAAGCATTAGGAACCCATTAAGCATAGAAGAACATTTTAAACAACCAAGCATGTATCTAATCCATGTTGTCGAATGTCCATACATACTCTTCCTATTCATAGTTCAATTCGAATTAAAGCATGGTGTCTACTCTTAATTCAAACCAAGATAACTAACATGCAAGCCTTAATGGTGATCAATCATTCAAACTAGCATATTAACTTATAAGCATAATGAATAAGAACAAAAACCATAATTGAAACTTGGAAACTACTCAAACTTGAATTGCTAAAGAAAAGAATTTACATTACAATGGAAAGTTAAGAAGAACTCAGAAACATTTAGCAAAAGGATTTTATTACAACAATTGAGAACTAGAAAGGAAAACTAAGAGAATTTGAGGGAGAGAAGGGAGGGAAGCTCTAGAGAAATGTTTGAGAGCTCCCCCCCTTGGGGTGTGTTTACAAGCTTGGAGAACTCACTATTTATAGGCTTAGAGGAGTTGAAATTCTAAATTAAATATGGTATATGTGTTGCTTCGATTCAGCTGCACCAAAATAGATTCAGCTGCATCCTCAACTTGTGATACTCGCAAGTGCACGAGCCGTTGGTAGTTTAGCATATGTAAGTGCGAGGTCGATCCCACGAGGATTGATGATAGATTGATTTAATTCAATTCCCTGTACAAAACAGAAATGAAAAAAAAAACAAAATAAATCAAACAAGAAAGAAAGAAAAGAAATTAACTCAAGCGAATAAGTTCCCAAGTTCAATTTAGATTAACGGATTGATTCTAGCTAAAGTATGATTATGGCTCATTATCTGGTTCTTCTTGAGCAAGTACAAGTTAATCCGTGAAATTGAATGATCTGCAGACACTGTTTTGAGCTAATTTGTCTTCAAAATGCATGTAATGAGTCTCGACCTTATTACACTGAAACATACACAAACTTTATTAAAAGCACAAGTTTAACTCAAAAACATAACCAAATCATAAGTTAGAAGGGTATAAAAAGATATGTAATTATGCACCGATCAAATACCCCCAAACCTAGATTTTACTAGTCCTCGAGTAAAACAAAAGGAAAACAAAGATAAAAACAAAACGAGAAGTTTATTAGACCACTTTCGTAGGTAACTCGATTGCATTGAGCGCATGCAACAAGCCTTTAAACCTCTAGGCATCCCTAATAGGAGGAGTTGTGTCTCCTGAGGGTTTAACAGAAACGATACCAACAAACGCTTTACTGACTCTACAAAATAAAGGGTTAGAAACTAACTTTGAAAACAACTAATGAAAGAAAATTTTAATCATACCTCCAACACCATAGAATTGCCAAGATAGATGATCAATAAGTGTGTAAAGTGGAAGCTATAGCTCAAAGGCACACGGCTTCAAAGTACACATACTCAAATCTTGAAGGAAGAACATGATTCAACTCTAATTCTCACATATAGCACTCAATCACTCAGAACCTATGGCTTTATTCTCTCAAACAAGCATAATGAGTATATGAAATAGAAGCACAATATTTGGTTAGATCTCAAGAATGGAATCAAATACTAAGAATACAGATACACTCATACATACCAGCACCCATGAATACATCCTCAAAGATCAGCTAGGTCTTTCACAAGGTTGTAATGAAAGGCTAAGGTTAGGGGAAATGGAAGAATTGGAAGGAACACGATTAATTTAAGAACATACCAAGGTTGCATTCTTCGTTAATTTGCAAGGTATCATTGATTTAGAATGGTATGGCTGCAACTTCATAGCATCATCTGGCATAGACCTTATATTTCACAGTTAGATCAAATCGAAACACTTTCTCTTTATCTTTTTTTTTTTTTTTTTTTCACTTGATCTACTTCTTCTTTAACTTTATTGCACAGATTCACAACAATTTACATTTAGGCATGGGGCAGCACCTTCCTTGCTCAAACTTTATCTTGGCATACCTTGGTATATTTCTAAGCTATAGGGTATGGCTATAATAGGTTTAAATATCTTAGATTGAGATACAAAGTTAGGGGAATTATAAGGGTGATAGAAGAAAATGGCTTGAAGTGTTTGGCTGCAACAGAGCTGATGGAACACACAAATGGGTAGGGTGAAAAGAAAGCACAAAGAATGGTTATACACACATAGCCTAGCATCACTTCAATGACTTCATTCATGAGTGAAAGCATGCACCTGGTATCTGCAAAGAGAATCATCCTTAGTATTTAATCAAAATGGAACAATGATATCATTTAGAGTGAATTGAAGAAAATAAATAGAGATGAGGAATAGAAACACTTTAAACCCTCTCAAGAAGGCAATTAGGCTCGAAATAGCTCACTAGGGTAGTCTCCACTATTCTCCTTCAAGAATCTGAGCATGGTACTTTAGCCACCAGAATTCTAAGAGCAAAAGCTTTGTGAAGTGTAAAATGTTTGATATGAAAATCTCAATGGCAGCTCCATAGCATTGGTTGTATGACATTCTAAAAAAAAATTAGTAACAAGTGAACGAAAATTGGAAACACAAATGACCAAAAATTGAAAACACAAATGGAAAAAAAAAATTGAAATACAAGTGAACAAAAATTGAAAACACAAATCAAATGAACAAAAATTGAAAATTGAAAACACAAATGAACAAAAAAAATGAAAACCTCCATTAATACCCCCATACCTGAATTGGACATTGTCCCCAATGTGAAAGCATATAAGAAAACAGAAAACAGGGATTAAGGGTAACCTGACACTGGTCGGTTCATCCTTCAAACATAGCATTTCTCAAAATGCTATCGATAGCTGAGCTCACCCATGGCTATTCTTCTGACTCACTTTCCGAAGGGTCCGAATCAGAAGAATCAGATTGGGCTCCATCTATCACCTGCTCCACGAAGTCTTTGAGCCTTGTGGTCATATACCCTAACTGGAAGTCAAACTCGTTAAGCACACTTAAGTAAATATCAAACTCAACTCGGATGTTACCTGTACAATACATATGACTGCTCAACGCAACAGTTCTTGCCACAAACCTCCTATCTAGCAGATATACCCTCCAAGTATGTAGACAATGTGCCAGCGCCGCAAGTTGCATCTCTTCTAATCCACAATCCAGATCCCAATTTGGAATCATGTCTTCAATTTCCTCTATCACCCTACCTCTATGAAACAGAAAGGCATCTATGGTAACTTCTGAGGGATCCATGGCAAACACAACCACGAGCACCTCAATCACCTCCAACACTGGTTGCATAATGGTGTTCTTTCCCAAAGGATCTTCTGGTGGGATAGTTGGCAGTGAGTTCAACAAAACCATTGGGCTAGGCACCTTCACCATGCTCAATTCGAACTCCTCCTCCTTGAGCTTTTCATCGACGGCCTCCTGGAGTTTATTCATTGACGAGATCTACAATAAGCAACAATTTGGAGAAGGTTTGGTTCGGGAGGAAGAGGAAGTTGAGATGTTCAGAGGTTAGCGGGCGGTTAGATAAAATGAAAGATGGAGAATTAATTTTATGGTTAATGTGGGTAGTGTTTCAGTGTTTGGCAGTCCACAATAACTTAATATCCAGCCACTAATAAACATTTACATATATTAGTATTTAAATATAAAAAAACACTAATATAAAAAAATAAAAAATAAAAAATAAAAAATAAATAAACTTCAAATAATAAGAAAAAGAAAGAGAAGGTTTTTTTTTTTTTTTTTAATATAAAATTTTTTAATTTTTAATTTTTTTTAATTCAAAAAGAAAAATGAAGTCCAAATTTCAATTAAGTCATGCAAATATTTATTACAAGCACGAATATACAAGTGACTCACGGATTACCAATTAAGAGCCTCAGAAAACACAGCCAGGGGATCCGGGAAGTTTGGAGATGTCACAATGGTCCTGCTTAAAACCCAAACTTCTTAGACACCAAAGGTGTCGCCTAAAGAACTCCTAGACACTGTGTTAACAGAGGTGCTCATTGGAGTTACCATAAGTCAACTCATATGAAAAATCTTTTTTTTTTAAATTATAAATTTTGTATAAAAAGAAACATAAACTTAAAACAATAAGAAAATAAATTAAGAGAAAGGATTAGAATGCTCCCCCTTGAAGCGATTAGGTTGAGCATAGATGTATTTGGAGGTCGCGACTTCTCCTACTACTCCACACTTCTCATCATGAATGGAGTTGCATTTTCTCTCCTTTTTTATTTAGCTATCTAAATTGCTAAAACAAACACAAACAAAAACTTGAAAGAGAATTAAAAGGATTAGGACATAAAAACTAAAATGAAAAGAAAAAAAAACAACACACATCTAATTCCATGCTTCAATTTTTTATTTTTTTTTTTGGTGTTGTGTAAGCCGGGACTTAAACCCAGTTCTCTTGCTTGTTAGGCAATTGTCCTGTTCCGTTGGACTACAAACACAACTTGTCAATTAACATCATTAATTTTAAAACATGAAAGTGCCTAGGAAGACATGAAAAGGAGAAAAATAAAATAAAATAAAATAAAACAAGTAGGGAAAAGAAATAGAACCAAACTATGTTGCCAATCCCCGGCAACGGCGCCAAAAACTTGTTGCGTCGATTCAGCTGCACCAAAATAGATTCAGCTGCATCCTCAACTTGTGATACTCGCAAGTGCACGAGCCGTTGCTAGTTTAGCATATGTAAGTGCGAGGTCGATCCCACGAGGATTGATGATAGATTGATTTAATTCAATTCCCTGTACAAAAAAAAAGGAGAAAATAAATCAAACAAGAAAGAAAGAAAAGAAATTAACTCAAGCGAATAAGTTCCCAAGTTCAATTTAGATTAACGGATTGATTCTAGCTAAAGTATGATTAAGCTATGATGTCTGGTCCTAACCTTGTGTTCCCAATTCCCTAACTTGATCATTTGTTGTCTAACCTAAATTAAGCATTAGGAACCCATTAAACATAGAAGAACATTTTAAACAACCAAGCATGTATCTAATCCATGTTGTCGAATGTCCATACATACTCTTCCTATTCATAGTTCAATTTGAATTAAAGCATGGTGTCTACTCTTAATTCAAACCAAGATAACTAACATGCAAGCCTTAATGGTGATCAATCATTCAAACTAGCATATTAACTTATAAGCATAATGAATAAGAACAAAAACCATAATTGAAACTTGGAAACTACTCAAACTTGAATTGCTAAAGAAAAGAATTTACATTACAATGGAAAGTTAAGAAGAACTCAGAAACATTTAACAAAAGGATTTTATTACAACAATTGAGAACTAGAAAGGAAAACTAAGAGAATTTGAGAGGGAGAAGGGAGGGAAGCTCTAGAGAAATGTTTGAGAGCTCCCCCCATTGGGGTGTGTTTACAAGCTTGGAGAACTCACTATTTATAGGCTTAGAGGAGTTGAAATTCTAAATTAAATATGGTATATGCCAATAGCACTTGTAATTAAAAACTCATCCTTTTGGCTAGTGCACTTCACCAACAACTCCCATTAGATAGCACTTGTAATTAGAAACTCATCTTTTTGGCTAATGCTCTTCACCAAAAAATCCCACTAGATAGTGCACTTCACCAACAATTCCCACTAGATAGTGCATTTCATCATGCATATGTCATGCATGACAATGCATTGCACTCTTCTTTTGGGTTCGTTTTGGGCTTGTTAATACATTCATAAAATTCTGGAAAAATATGGATATTCAAGCCCTTTATCTTATCTTTCCAAGCATATGCAGCCCAACTCAAGGAAAAATTGGGAAGACCTTCAAATGTCATTTGTGGCCCAATAATGCAGATGCTGCCGAATTTTGACCTTGATCTACTAAATCATGTATAACTTCCTCTAGAAGACTCGGAATCATGAACCGTAAAATGGAACGGAAACTAGACTTCCGTATCTTTCCAATGATGTATGGCTCATTATCTGGTTCTTCTTGAGCAAGTACAGGTTAATCCGTGAATTTGAATGATCTGCAGACACTGTTTTGAGCTAATTTGTCTTCAAAATGCATGTAATGAGTCTCAACCTTATTACACTGAAACATACACAAACTTTATTAAAAGCACAAGTTTAACTCAAAAACATAACCAAATCATAAGTTAGAAGGGTATAAAAAGATATGTAATTATGCACCGATCACGAGTATCACAAGTTGAGGATGCAGCTGAATCTATTTTGGTGCAGCTGAATCGACGCAACAGTGTGTTTACAAGCTTGGAGAACTCACTATTTATAGGCCTAAGGAAGTTGAAAATCTAAATTAAATATTGCTTTCCACTCACTTCATCAACTTCACCTAACACACCATTACATTTGAAAACAATTTTTCTTTCTTTAAACTTAGTGTTGCAGCTCCCACTTCAATTATAAGACTTAAATATGCTTCACCTAACCTTTCCACAGTCAACAATACATCATGCATGACATTGCATTGCAGTCAGATTGTGGGCAGGTTTTGGGTTTGGTATTTGCTCCGAAAAAATCTGGAAAAATATGGATCTTCAAGCCCTTTGTCTTATCTTTCCAAGCATATGCAGCCCAACTCAAGGAAAAATCGGAAAGACCTTCAAATGTCATTTGTGGCCCAGTAACGCAGATGCTACCGAATTTTGACCTTGAGCTACTAAATTATGTATAACTTCCTCTAGAAGACTCAGAATCATGAACAGTAAAATGCTACGGAAACTAGACTTCCGTATCTTTCCAATGATGTATGGCCAATTATCTGGTTCTTCTTGAGCAAGTACAGGTTAATCCGTGAAATTGAATTATCTGCAGACACTGTTTTGAGCTAACTTGTCTTCAAAATGCATGTAATGAGTCTCAACCTTATTATACTGAAACATACACAAACTTTATTAAAAGTACAAGTTTAACTCAAAAACATAACCAAATCATAAGTTAGAAGGGTATAAAAAGATATGTAATTATGCACCGATCAAATACCCCCACACCTAGATTTTACTAGTCCTCGAGTAAAACAAAAGGAAAACAAAGGTAAAAACAAAACGAGAAATTTATTAGACCACTTTCGTAGGTAACTCGATTGCATTGAGCGCATGCAACAAGCCTTTAAACCTCTAGGCATCCCTAGTAGGAGGAGTTGTGTCTCCTGAGGGTTTAACAGAAACGATACCCACAAACGCTTTACTGACTCTACAAAACAAGGGTTAGAAAACTAACTTTGAAAACAACTAATGAAAGAAAATTTTAATCATACCTCCAACACCATAGAATTGCCAAGATAGATGATCAATAAGTGTGTAAAGTGGAAGCTATAGCTCAAAGGCACACGGCTTCAAAGTACACATACTCAAATCTTGAAGGAAGAACATGATTCAACTCTAATTCTCACATATAGCACTCAATCACTCAGAACCTATGACTTTATTCTCTCAAACAAGCATAATGAGTATATGAAATAGAAGCACAATATTTGGTTAGATCTCAAGAAGGGAATCAAATACTAAGAATACAGATACACTCATACATACCAGCACCCATGAATACATCCTCAAAGATCAGCTAGGTCTTTCACAAGGTTGTAAAGAAAGGCTAAGGTTAGGGGAAATGGAAGAATTGGAAGGAACACGATTAACTTAAGAACATACCAAGGTTGCATTCTTCGTTGATCTGCAAGGTATCATTGATTTAGAATGGTATGGCTGCAACTTCATAGCATCATCTGACATAGACCTTATATTTCGCAGTTAGATCAAATCGAAACACTTTCTCTTTATCTTTTTTTTTTTTTTTTGACTTGATCTACTTCTTCTTTACCTTTATTGCACATATTCACAATGATCAGTTCACAATTGTATATCATTTTGTACCCTTCTAGTTTATGTTTTGCTTACATTCTTAGAGAAAAACTTGTGCTTTTAATCTATTTTGGTTTGTTATTCAGTTCATTGGGCCTTAGGTTACAATGGGTGGCTTTGGATAGGAAAATATGCAAAGTGGTGCAAAAACGTGCAGACTGAGTTAGCAATTCACTTCGGCCTTAACTTCTTTGTCCGAACTTGGATTGGCCCAAGTAATATGTGGTTGGAAAGATGAGAGTCTGAACTTCAAGATGGACTACTCTAACGTATCAATTGAGTAAGACGACCCTAATCCATGAGCCCATCAAAATGCACAGGAATGCAACTTCCAGCTGTTGAGTCATGTGTCTAAAACAGCCACAAGGGAGACAAAGCTTCATCAACCACATGGGCAGCTCAGAAATGGGTGTGCTTCATCAACCACATGGGAGACAAAGCTTCATCAACCTAATGGGCAGCTCAGAAATGGGTGTGCTTCATCAGCCACATGGGAGACAAATCAGATAGGAACCTAATGGGCAGCTCAGAAATGGGTGTGCTTCATCAGCCACATGGGAGACAAAGAGCCATGTGCTTCAACATCCACACATGGAACCATATGGGCAGCTCAGAAATAGGTGTGCTTGATCAGCCAAAGGGGAGCTTCACACTCTATAAATAGAGAGCTTCACACTCATTCAAGGATATCACACTCCATTCAGCCTAGAATTCTCTTCAGCCATCCTCTAACACTTCCATCCTTCCCCAAACACTCCATTCTGTCCAAAATCACCAAAACAGCTCCAGCAAGCCTCCCTTCCATTTCCCTACGAATTTCCTCTTCCTTTGCCATAACCACTCACCCAAACTCATCCCAAATCACCTCTTTAGTTGCCATACTCTAGATGTGAGGAAGCTCTTGGAGCAGCACAAGACTTGGAGAAGCACTTGGAGAAGCCTTGGACACCACAAGTAACTTCAGAAATGGGTTTTTCCACTCTTATTGCATTCATTATGTTTTCTCATTTCTGTTTAAGTTCCATTTCCATTATGAGTAGCTAAATACATAACTAGGGCTTCGATGTAACCTAACATGAATATTCTGGGTTTATAAGTTGAAGTTTTGAGTTTCAAGTTTGATTCATGATTCATGTTCTTATTCATTATGCTTATAAGTTATTATGCTTGTTTGGATGATTGATCACCATTAGAACTTGTATATTAACTATATTGGTTTGAATCAAGAGTAGACACCATGCTTTGATTTGAATTGAACTATGAATAAGAAGAGTATGTATGGACATTCGACAACAGGGATTAGATACATACTTGGTTGTTTAAATTGTTCTTCTATGCTTAATGGGTTCCTAATACTTAATTGAGGTTAGACAACAAATAATCAAGTTAGGGAATTAGGAACACAAGGTTAGGATCAAACACCATGGCTTAATCATACTTTAGCAAGAATCAATCTTTGAATCCGAATTAGACTTGTCACTTGACTCCTTATAACCCAGAATTGAATTGTTATGGTGAATCGAATGCCCTAGTCTCTCAATCTATTTTCCAGCCTACAAAAATACTCTTTCTTGCATTTGCTCACTCTGCTTTTGTTTGAAATTTTGTTTTGCCTCATTTGTTCAACAATTACAATCACTCTTGCTTTAAATTCTGTTTTAGACTTAACTTCCTACTTCCTTGAATTTGGTAATCTAAGCACATAACTAGTTTTAACTTCTCAGTCTTCGTGGGTACGACCTCGTATTTGTCTTGCTATACTATTAATTGGCCAGTACAATTGCGAGTTAACATTTTTAACAACACACAACAATTTACATTTAGGCATGGGGCAGCACCTTCCTTGCTCAAACTTTATCTTGGCATACCTTGGTATATTTCTAAGCTATAGGGTATGGCTATAATAGGTTTAAATATCTCAGATTGAGATACAAAGTTAGGGGAATTATAAGGGTGATAGAAGAAAATGGCTTGAAGTGTTTGGCTGCAACAGAGCTGATGGCACACACAAATGGGTAGGGTGAAAAGAAAGCACAAATAATGGTTATACACACATAGCCTAGCATCACTTCAATGACTTCATTCATGAGTGAAAGCATGCACCTGATATCTGCAAAGAGAATCGTCCTTAGTATTCAATCAAACTGGAACAATGAGATCATTTAGAGTGAATTGAAGAAAATAAGTAGAGATGAGGAATAGAAACACTTTAAACCCTCTCAATAAGGCAATTAGACTCGAAATAGCTCACTAGGGTAGTCTCCACTATTCTTCTTCAAGAATCTGAGCATGGTACTTTAGCCACCAGAATTCCAAGAGCAAAAGCTTTGTGAAGTGTAAAATGTTTGATATGAAAATCTCAATGGCAGCTCCATACCATTGGTTGTATGACATTCTAAAAAAAATTAGTAACAAGTGAACGAAAATTGGAAACACAAATGACCAAAAATTGAAAACACAAATGAACAAAAATTGAAAACACAAATCAAATGAACAAAAATTGAAAATTGAAAACACAAATGAACAAAAAAATTGAAAACACAAATCAAATGAACAAAAATTGAAAATTGAAAACACAAATGAACAAAAATTGAAAACACAAATCAAATGAACAAAAAACGAAAATTGAAAACACAAATGAACCAAAAATTGAAATACCCATACCCCCAAACCTGAATTGATACCCCCAGACCTGAATTGAACATTGTCCTCAATGTGAAAGCATATAAGCATCTTTCAATCCGACTCACTTTTCGAAGGGTCTGAAACAGACGAATCATATAGGGCTCCATCTATCACTTGCTCCATGAAGTCTCGGAGCCTTGTGGTCATGTACACTAATTGGAAGTGAAACTCGTCAAGCACACTTAAATAAATGCCAAACTCGTCTCGAATGTTACCTGTACAGTACATGTGACAGCTCAGCACAACAGTTCTTGCCACAAAGATCTTATCTAGCAGATATACCCTCCAAGTATCTAGACAGTGTGCCAGCGCCGCAAGCTGCATCTCTTCCAATCCACAATCCAGATCCCAATTTGGAACCATGTCTTCAATTACCTCAATCAGCATACCTCTATGCGACAGATAAGCGTCTATGAAAACTTATGAGGGTTCCAGGGCAAACACAAGAACGAACACCTCAATCCTCTCAAACACCCATTGCATAATGGTGTCCTCTCCCTTAGGATCTTCTGGTGGGATAGCTGGCAGTGAGCTCAACAAAACCATTGGGCTAGGCACTTTCACCATGCTCAATTCGGACTCCTCCTCCTTGAGCTTTCCACCGACGGCCTCTTGGAGTTTCTCCATTGACAAGATCTACAATAAACAACAATTTGGAGAAGGTTTGGGAAGAGAAGGTTTGGTTTCAGGGGAAGAGATAGTTAGCGGGCAGCTAGATCAAATGAAAGATAGAGAGTTAGTTTTAGGGTTAATGTAGGTAGTGTTTCAGAGAAAGAGAAGGTTTTTTTTTAAAATTTTTTTTTTTTATAATTACTTTTTTTTAAAATAATTAAATAATAATAATAATAATAATTTTTTTTTTTGAATAAAACACACGAATATACAAGTGACTCATGGATTACCAGTTAAGAACCTCAGAAAACACAGCCAGGGGATCCGGGAAGTTTGGAGAGGTCACAATGGTCCTGCTTAAAACCCAAACTTCTTAGACACCAAAGGTGTCGCCTAAAGAACTCCTAGACACTGTATTAACAGAGGTGCTCATTGGAGTTACCATAAGTCAACTCACATGAAAAATCCTTTTTTTTTATTTTTATTTTTTATAAATTTGGTATAAAAAGAAACATAAACTTAAAATAATAAGAAAATAAATTAACAGAAAGGATTAGAATGCTCCCCCTTGAAGCAATTAGGTCGAGCATAGATGTATTTGGAGGTCGCGACTTCTCCTACTACTCCACACTTCTCATCATGATTGGAGTTGCATTTTCTCACCTTTTTTTGGTGTTGTGTAAGCCGGGACTTAAACCCAGTTCTCTTGCTTGTTAGGCAATTGTCCTGTTCCGTTGGACTACAAACACAACTTGTCAATTAACATCATTAATTTTAAAACATGAAAGTGCCTAGGAAGACATGAAAATGAGAAAATAAAAAAATAAAAAATAAAACAAGTAGGGAAAAGAAATAGAACCAAACTATGTTGCCAATCCCCGGCAACGGCGCCAAAAACTTGTTGCGTCGATTCAGCTGCACCTAAATAGATTCAGCTGCATCTTCAACTTGTGATACTCGCAAGTGCACCAGCCGTTGGTAGTTTAGCATATGTAAGTGCGAGGTCGATCCCACGAGGATTGATGATAGATTGATTTAATTCAATTCCCTGTACAAAACAAAAATGAAAAAAAAGAAGAAAATAAATAAAACAAGAAAGAAAGAAAAGAAATTAACTCAAGCGAATAAGTTCCCAAGTTCAATTTAGATTAACGGATTGATTCTAGCTAAAGTATGATTAAGCCATGGTGTCTGGTCCTAACCTTGTATTCCTAATTCCCTAACTTGATCATCTGTTGTCTAACCTAAATTAAGCATTATGAACCCATTAAGCATAGAAGAACATTTTAAACAACCAAGCATGTATCTAATCCCTGTTGTCGAATGTCCACACATACTCTTCCTATTCATAGTTCAATTCGAATTAAAGCATGGTGTCTACTCTTAATGCAAACCAAGATAGCTAACATGCAAGCCTTAATGGTGATCAATCATTCAAACTAGCATATTAACTTATAAGCATAATGAATAAGAACAAAAACCATAATTGAAACTTGGAAACCACTCAAGCTTGAATGCTAAAGAAAAGAATTTACATTACAAAAAATAAATTACAACTAAGAAGCAAAAGGAAAACGAGAATTGAGAACTAGAAAGGAAAACTAAGATATTTGAGGGAGAGAATGGAGGGGAGCTCTAGAGAAATGTTTGAGAGCTCCCCCCCTTGGGGTGTGTTTACAAGCTTGTCGAACTCACTATTTATAGGCCTAAGGAAGTTGAAAATCTAAATTAAATATTGCTTTCCACTCACTTCATCAACTTCACCTAACACACCATTACATTTGAAAACAATTTTTCTTTCTTTAAACTTAGTGTTGCAGCTCCCACTTCAATTATAAGACTTGAATATGCTTCACCTAACCTTCCCACAATCAACAATACATCATGCGTAGTCAGATTGTGGGCAGGTTTTGGGCTTGGTATTTGCTCCGAAAAAATCTGGAAAAATATGGATCTTCAAGCCCTTTGTCTTATCTTTCCAAGCATATGCAGCCCAACGCAAGGAAAAATCAGAAAGACCTTCAAATGTCATTTGTGGCCCAGTAACGCAGATGCTGCCGAATTTTGACCTTGAGCTACTAAATTATGTATAACTTCCTCTAGAAGACTCAGAATCATGAACCGTAAAATGCTACGGAAACTAGACTTCCGTATCTTTTCAATGATATATGGCCAATTATCTGGTTCTTCTTGAGCAAGTACAGGTTAATCCGTGAAATTGAATGATCTGCAGACACTGTTTTGAGCTAACTTGTCTTCAAAATGCATGTAATGAGTCTCAACCTTATTATACTGAAACATACACAAACTTTATTAAAAGCACAAGTTTAACTCAAAAACATAATTAAATCATAAGTTAGAAGGGTATAAAAAGATATGTAATTATGCACCGATCACTTACCACATTTTTATCCCACATTTCTGTACCACATGATGTGGCATGTCCATATCATATGCCACATCAATTAAATGGATGAAATGTATTTTAATAAATAAAATTAGAAAAACAGAAACTAGTATTTTACATGATGTGGTATGTACACATCAGCTGCCACATCATGTAGTATAAAATTGTGGTATAAAAAATGTGGTAAGACTAGTATTATTCTTTCTTCACTAATAATTTAAAGAATTTTCACTGTTTTAGTCGAGTTGATACTTGTGACACGTGATAGTTTCTTCACTAATAATTTAGACTATCTTCGACCAAAAAAATAATTTAGACTATTACTTGAATAAAAAAATAAAAAAACAAAGAGATGGCCAATTTTTTATTTTTGACTAAATAATATTCTTAACAATAGTGTAAGAAAGGATGGTACACTGCCTTACCCAATTGGCCTTTCAATAAAGTATAAATAAATGTAGAAGATATATAGACTTTTTATTTTTGGCTAGATAAATAGAGACTTACGTGCCAAAAGCATTCAAGTGCTATTGGAGAACACTGCGATGCCCTAGTCCTTTTGCATGCTCATGTTCAGTAGCGATGTGGTACTTGTTGATTAAGAAAGGCTCGTCTGGACCCTTAATTTAGGCGTGATGTTGCTCCTTTTCCTTGGATGTGTTAGGTGTGTCACTACTAGTGTTTTACTCTTCTAGTAGAAAGAAAGAATGAGTAATCGAATGATGGAAAAATGTTGTTGCACTCGTAGATCTTAACCTCTAACCAAAGCCATTGTGCTCCAAGTGGGGAATCTGGCTTGGATAAGTTCTTTTCTATGCCTCAGTTGATAGGACTTCAGTATTTCACTTGTTGCAGAATAAAACTTGGAAGAAGTAACAACTTTAAAATGATATTGGACAGAGAACAAAATAAGAATTTAAAGTTGTTGTGTCAGAAATGTATTATATTATTGCAAGAAAGTAAATGTAAATCTATTTAGACCAAACAGAACTCCTCGAACACCACTATAATCTACTTGAGACAATACAAAGAGTCCGATTGAGGTGCCACCAGTATCCACAATGCTTAGGAAAGCTTACAGATACAAGTTTGATCTTAGATAAACTAGAAAATGGAACTAGCTTACGAAAATCATACCAAGCACTGATGTTGGCAGAACATTTAAGATTACAAACAATAACTAATAATTCCAATCAGGAGTAGTCAATTGGGAATTAATCAGAGTATGTGTTTGAGAAAAAAAGAGAGTTCCAATCCGGAGCTGTCAACTGGGGACTCAAAAGACTGAGAGATGTTTGATTCAAATCTTAGCTACTGATCTACTGTGAGATGTGTTTGGCAATTTGTTTGAGTTGAGAGTATTGAAGTTAGTTCAAATAAGATGTTTTTTTTTTTTTCTTGAGAGAAGTTGGTGTCCTCGAATCAAAACCTTTTCATCTTATTTATAGCCCTTTTGGTTTCTTGGTTTTGTCCTCTTGGTAAAAGGGAATATCTTAATTACCGGTCTCTTCATTGTAGCTAAGTCTGGCGGTTCTTTGGATCTCCCTCAGTTTTTGCGCTTTTAGCTGGCCTAGACAAGTTGAAGCGGCCGATCTTCATGGTTCAAGTCACATTTAATGCAGTTGTCTTGCTCTCTTCCATCATCTGACTTTCCATCAGTTGTTGAAGTCAGTTTTGAGTTGAAAATTGGATATTTGCGTTTTTATTCGAGTAACAATAACGATCTTATGAGGTTTAACTTAAAAACCTCTCAATAAACAAAAACATGGATCCTTGTTTATTTAAAGTAATGGCTTTCTTTCTGGGACCAATCATAACAGGACACGTTTTTCTGGCAATAAACTGATTTTATTTTGGTTTCTGAAACCACTTATTTGATTTCTTAAAAAAATCTGTCGGACACAATTTGTCCGATGAGCTTCGCTTTTTCAGTTTGACCCATTTGTTCAATCAACGTCCTTTAAAGTTCCGCATGTCCAATGGGCTTCTTGGGTTTTCGATCATAAATTCTGTCGAGGTTTGACATAGGTAACTGGGCTCCAATTGCTCAAAGGATCGGCCCATTGATCGTAAAAATTGGGCATGGAAGTCTTTCTCATCCGATACGGTCCAGGAGAGCGAGCTGTGGACAATTTAGGAAAGGCAAGTCCTTCAATCCCACATCACACAACCATTTCTCCTTCGTCACTACTCTAATCATCGAAGTCTGTGCTCCACTCCACTTACTTCAGATCTGTGATAAATGCTCGAAATATTGGTGCTTCTTCCACCTTTGCGCAGGCATGAGGATATCACTTGGGCAATTTTCCCAGATCCGGGTAATTTTCACAAGCTTTCTTTGATGCACAATTGTCTGTTCTACTATTTCTTTAGTTAAGGTAGATGTACAGATATGACATGCGATAAACTGTTTTAAAGTGTACTTTTTTCTGTCCAGCAACATGATTTGTAGGTTTCAGATGAACAGAAAGATTTACAGAGAATCCGGGTTTTGGCAATATGAGTAGATTAACTGGAAATAGAAAAACACTTTGATATAATATATTTGAATGAATCTGTAATTATTGTTGAGGTTGAATAACTAAATTAAATATATTTTTTGAAATTTATGTATTTCTTCTTTTTGTTTGCCTTGTTAACTTATTTGGTTGTTTATGTTTCGAACATCTACCTTGTTAACTTCTAGTACCATTCATCCCAGGCCTCAATTAACTCAGAGCGGTAGGGAACAGCTTCTCCTAGTCACAAAGTTGCTGCAGATCGTTTTCCAATTTAACCATTTGCAGCAGGGTTTCAAAATATAAGAGAAGCAGTGGAATGGATTTTTATGTTATTTCTTTGTTTTGTGAGCACGTGAACCAGATTTTTGCACAAAATACAAATCTACTTATTGGAGTTGAGGAAAGAGTGAGATTGTTTCATGCTGATGTCAGAATGTTAGATTCCTGGTTTAGGGATCGTGAAGTTAGCAAGGAAGACAAGACATCGACCAAGTTTGTCATTTTCAATATCACAAAATTAATGAATGATGCAGAGGATACAATTGACAAGGTTGTCATTAGTAAAATAAAGGTACAGATGAGCAGTGGGGTAAGCAAGCTTCGGCATCGTACTGACCATTATGCGGTGCTTCATGAAGCCTCTATCAAGTTAGAGCACATCAAGAATGAGGTCGAAAGTAACGTTCAGAAAGTCAAGTATTTTCTTCGCCTAAGTCCAAGGAAGAAGAAATTTGAAACTGAGATTGGCAAATTAATTGGGACAGATAAGATCTATAAGGGTAAAAGGAAGGCTCGTGAATTTGCAACTCCTTTTGAAATTAGTGAGAACTATGGTGGAGATTCATCCATTATTCAGTATGACATTGATGAAAGCGAGGAAATGCATTCAATGATATGGCTCAAAAACAATAATGAAGGCCAAGGTTCATCCAAGAGTGGGGGACCTGATTGGGAGATGTTTTACCAACTTGTGATGCGGGACTTGAAAAGCCACGTACTGATTTTGAAGAATCTTTTAGGAGAAAAAGAAGTTCTCGAAAAGGCAACATTAAACTCATACATCTTTGACCTCGAAATGATTAATTGTTTTCTTGAATCCTCTAACGAGCCAGAGAACAAAAATGAAGTCAGGAATACATTTTTGATCCAAATTATGGAATTAATTTTCAAGGAAAAGACTGTAGTTAACTCCTTGTTCGAGAATATTAAGAAGCAATCGACGGGACTGGTGAAAATAAAGTATCTCCATCAATATCAATGTGCAGCAATGCTGAATCAGGCCTTCAGAAAAATAAATAGGTTTAGAAATGAGATTGAGGGGATAATAGACAACTACACGAAATATATGGGCAGATTGGAGGGTGAAATTGCGGAAATCCGAAGACCTTTGCTTGATCAGTCTCATATGGATGATATTAATACTGTGGGCTTGGACAATGAGGCTAGTAAACTAGTAAAGCAGCTCACATCCGGAAATTCACAGCTGGATTTGATTTCAATTGTTGGAATGGAAGGCATAGGCAAGACTACTCTTGCCTGGAAAATTTACAATGATCAATCTATTAAAAATAATTTCGATGTGAGTGCTTGGGTTGATGTATCACGGGAAATCAGCTCTGATCAGTATCTGTTGGAATGCATAGCAAAATGTATCATGCCAGGCAATAACCAGGAATTGCTTAGAATGCCCGAGGACAAGCTCACGAAGACGCTGTATGAACAGTTACAACAGCAGAGGTATCTGATAGTCATGGATGATTTATATTCAGTAGAAGCATGGGATTATGTAAAACGCGTTATTCCAGACAATATGAATGGGAGCAGAATATTGGTCACTACACGTCATCAACAAGTAGCTTCTTATGTAAGCAAGGGCCCTGTGTATTTTATGCATCCTCTCAGTGATGCAGATAGCTGGAAACTTCTATCTGATCTGGCCTTCAGGAGGATCAGAATGCCCTTCGACACTAGAGGAAATTGGATCACAAATTGCAAGAAATTGCAATGGAGTACCCCTTGCAATTGTGATCGTAGGGAATTTATTGGCAGGTGAAGAGACTTGGGCACGTTACAGCTGGGTGTATAATAACACACCTAAATGTGTAATTGAGGGTAGTGAGAGAACATTTATGACTTCGACCTTCAATTACTTGCCCCGTGAGTTGAGATTATGCTTTCTTTATTTCGGAATGTTCCCAGAACATTATGAGATCTCTGCCAAGCAATTAATTCAGTTGTGGATTGCCGAGGGATTTGTTCATGAAACGGACAGTGTAGACATAGAGAATGTTGGGGAAAGTTACTTGGAGGAGCTCATCAATTTGGGCTTGGTCCAGGTGGTTGCGAGGAGGACAGATGATGGAGTGAAAACATGCTGTGTACTGGGTCTTTTGCGAGAATTCTGCATTTGGCAGGGTGATGAGATTTATAACTTTTTTAAGACCACCTTCAACAGAGAACATATGTTTTGGAGGCAGACACGAAGACTTGCCATCAGCGAAACGGTTCCCGAGAATTTTTCTGACTACCTAGATCATATTTCTTCTACCGTTCGCTCTTTTCAATTGTATGGCACTAGAAGTTTTCTATCCACTATGCAGCAGCACTTAATTATCCGGAAGTTAAAGATGCTGATGGTGTTAAATCTAGGTTCTCTTGTAGTGCTCCAACTTCCTCATGCACTTTGGGAGCTTCATAATCTGAGGTACTTGCGGATTAACGCTCCAAAACTCCAACACATTCCGTTCTCCATATGTGGGCTTTTTTATTTGCAAACGTTAGACATGAGAGAATCGTGCATACACCAGCTACCAGGTGGGGTTTGGAAGATGCAATGGCTTCGACATCTTCACTTCAAAGAACTGAGAATTAAACCTGGCCCAGGTAGTAGGAATAGTACTCTCTGCCCTCTCAAATCATTGTCAGGTTTATATGCCGACAGAGCAGCCAGGCGTTTTATGGTGAAGGCCAAATTTGGTAATGTAAAGAAAATAGGATTCAATGGCCCTTCCAGAGAGGTAACATCAGAATTTTTGCGAAGTCTTGACCATCTGAACCACCTTCAGACATTGAAGGTAGTATCACCTGTTGATCTTCCAGATTCAATTGTATTCCCATTGACCCTCACCAAGGTTACTCTGCGAGAAACTGAGCTCCAATCTGTTGATATCCAAACCCTGGAAAAGCTTCCAAACCTTGTGATACTTAAACTACAACAACATTCCGTCACTGGACAGCATCTTTGTTTCAATGGTGGTTTCCCTATGCTCCGAGTCCTGCATATGGTGAAATTGGATGCCAGGTATTGTAGAGTTGGGAGTGGTGCAATGTGCAGACTTCAGTGTTTGTTCATCAAAGGGTGCACTGACTTAACGATGTCTTCTGATGATTTGGGTCGCCTCACAAGCCTGAAAAATCTAGAAGTAGTAACTCCCTCAACAGATTTGAGAAACATGCTCAGTCAGTTGGAGCCCAGTGATCGCTTTACGGTCTTATTGACGGATTCTATTCATCATTAGTAATACTAATGTTTCAGTCAAAGTAAGTTTTCTAACATTTATTTCTTCTTCATTGTTCAATACTCTTGAAAGTAAAGTTTCTACTGCTTGTTTCTCCTTCATTGTTCAATATTCTTGTCACAAACCCAACTCATGTTTGTGCTTTAATTAACTGTCATGTCATTTGGATTTATTTTTTCTTGGTCAAGTTAAAGCATGCCACAAAATCCTTAAGCTAACAAAAACCTTGAACTTTGTTTTTTTGTTTTTTTTGTTTTTGTTTTTGTTTTTCAGTTACATGGTCAAGTCTGTCTAGTTCTGTCAGACTTGTCATCCTGAAGAGCCTGTGCTATGCTAGGCAATTAGAGGGAGAATCTAATAGCCTAAATTACTTCCCATGTCATGTTTGTCTAACCTGTCAGCAGCTTCATTCCATTCTCCATGTGTATGAACTACTGAGCAAACCCAACTACCAGGAATCAGATTCTTGCATTCAGAGGTCCTAGCGAGGGATGAGTCAGATAATACTCCCCTTGAATGAGAGATGGAAATGCAAAATCAGCTTATACCATTAGCCAGGAAATACCTTGGTCCCAAGCAAGTTTTAAGCCATAAACGCTGATAAGCCCTCCAGCACCATGAGCACTTTCTGGCTCCATCTGCATTCAACTTCAGCACATCAGGAGGGGCAGGAGACTAATCTTGAGCACGAGTGTGAGTCTCTCCACTGCAAGCATTACATACCCCACAAGACGCATCATCAGTCACATGCCTCCTCGCCGCTGCTCATTTGTAAGGAGTGTTTATCTTGAACACCAATCCAGAGAAAAGTTTCAATCCTTGGTCTAATTTTGAGGTTCCACAAAAGCCCCAAATGTTGCCCTCCAACTCATCAGGAAACTTGAGCATGTATTGGTTCCATCATGTACTTTCAATTGCAACCCTTCCTTCAAAGTTTCAAATTGGGAAGCAACACTCGTTTTTCTTTTCTTTAGCAACCAAACATTTCCAGTTTTGAGATATTTATTTCTGTATATTTCAGACCACAATACAGAATCACTTTGCAAGACCCTGCAACCAGTGGTTCATTCTTTATAAGGTTTTCCCTAATTAAAAGTTTATTTGGATCAAAATTATACTGAGGGTCGCATATACTATTGATTTGTTAGATGCAATTGAATAGTGGGACTTTAATTCTTACTTTTAGTTGTTTTATGAATAAAAAGCTTAGAGAGTTTTTCCAATATATTAAACTATTATATGAATGTTTTTGTTGTGTGCTCGTACTGTGAAGATTAAAGATTGAATAGTAGTTGGTTTTGTGCACGTATGACAGAATTATATGAATAGCATATGTACACACACATAAATTCTCCTATGCGGACATTCAGACGCAATGTCTTTTGTACTACCCTTCCTTATTTTCTTGCTTGTTTACAATGGCATCCGCACAATAAAACGGCGGTACATCCGGATAAGAGAATAATTATATATATTAGTACAAATGATAGTCTAAATTACAGAAGGGGATTTCTCACACACATAACTATGATGCTATAAGGGTTCGAACCTGAAACCTCTGACATGCAAGTCAAGGGCCTTTTCCACTAGGCTAAACCCTGTTGCCATGAATAGTGTGGGAACCAAATTTTAGCAAAACCCTAGGTCAAATATTTCCTTTCATTTAGGGATTATTTGATTTGGGGATTCTTGCCTTGAATTAGGGATTTGATCCTCATCAAATCCCTAATTGATTTAAATCTCCTACAATTAGGAAAAATAATTCATTTCCCAACAAGGATTATTTTTCTACAAACCCTAGCCCTTCAAGGTTGTATAAATACGAGGCTATGCAAGGCATGAAGTAAGCCATTCTACGCTCTCAAACCATTGCAGAAATTCCCCTCCTTGTTGCCACCTCCCTCTCTCTCTCTCTCTCTCTCTCTCTCTCTCTCTCTCTCTCTCTCTCTCTCTCTCTCTCTCTCTCTTACACAAGGCTCCGCCCACCACACACTGCTCGGGCCACCCGATTCTCTCCCTGCGAGAGCTCTGTTCTCTTTTTAGCTATTGTTTCTCTATGAATCAATCGAACTAACTTAGGCATCGGAAGACCTTTGGCCAACACCCCCCGGCGTGATCCTTTTACTCTGATTGGTTTTGTAGGGAGAAAGAGTTCGAGGAAGGAGAAAGGGGAATCTATTGATCGAATATTCTAAGGGATGAAAATCATTCCCAAAAATTGGTGCTTTCATTGAGAGTGTGAAATAATACTCAAAGCGTACTCCAAATCCATTTTCCACACTTTGTTTTAATCAACCATGGTTGATGCAAGACGTACGAAGAGTAACACCACTACATTGGGCTCGTCTCATGGCTTCAGCCTAAACCGAGACGGTGCAGTCTTTAAAAAGAAGAAGTTCATTTCATATAGCGGAAAGAGTAGGATTCTTAGGGGCCTAGCGGTTAGACGTTTTTCCCGATGAGAGAAGATCTAACTTCTTCACTTTCGGGCAATTTTCCAACACAGTGCAAGCAAGTTAAATGTTTTTTTTTTTTTTTTTGTTTTTTACCAACATATAAGAATTTCTATTAATCAAACAACATTTTCTAGAATATGGCATTTAGCGATAGGCTTCTTCGTAGTCAGATGTCCACTCGAGTTAAATTGTTATACATTCTATTTGACAACCGCCACACACATTGGGTCATTCACTCACTCCCGCGTAGGCGTCCTTCCCCCCTACGTTTTTTGGGCTTCGGGATCTGTCTCTCCAATGAATTGTTCTGCTCCTGTATTTTTCCCTAGCTATTATTGCTTATACTCGGGTCGATCGGCCATAACCACTTCCATAAGGAATTAATACAACGATCAGAGACCAGCCAGGTGCTTTAAATCTTTAGTTTAAGATTGTTATGAGTCAAACATAGAAAGTCCAAAACAATAGCTTAGTTGAAGAAGTCAAAAGAGCAGGAAGAAGCCCGGGAGGAATGCATGGTTCCCCGACACTTCATGGGGTGGATGTTCACAGTCCTCTCCCTCTTGTTGCAACCTCATGGGACCGTGACTGCCGGTGCTTTCCAGCAGCTCCTTGTCGACTTGCAACAGCCTCCCATGGCTGCCAGCACGTTCCAGCAACTCCTCGACGAGTTCCAATAGATTCCCACGGCTGCCAGCGCATTCCAGCAACTCCTTAGTGTTCACCCGTTTTATGTTTGTTCCTGTGATGGTAGGGCAAAGTTCCACATTGCCTTGAAAACCATTGACTGGTCAACCAGTCAACTTTCTGTAGTGTGCGAGCGTGCCACTGCTAGCAATGAAAAATCCTAGCAGACTTCTTAAAAATAGATAACTTGCGCCCCAAGTTACTGAGGAAATATCTCCCAAGTAAGTTCTTTTCTTGCCTCAGACTGGTGAGGACTTCACACTTTTTCACAGTACAAGATTGGTAGTTCTGGCAAGAATAAATAGTAAGAAAGTGACTGTTGTCAGGTGGAACTACCTTTTACAAAACTCAAAAGGAAAAAACCAACTCTAGAAAGACAAAAAGAAGGCTGGACTTCCATTTATGCCTGGGTAGAAGCTTCTGACCCGGGCTGGGGTGGGTATGCCTGTGTTGGACTAGAATGTCAACAACTTTAACTGCTAGGTTTCATTTGTAAATCGATACAAACGTTCGAGTTTGACAGAGCTTTTAATCTATTTCAAGCCCTGGAAGGCTTTTTGAACGGCCAGAATTGCGGCCTCTTCAGTCTAAAAGGGGCAGAAGTGGCTGGACCGCGGCTGCCAGTGCTTTCCAGCAGCTCCTTGTCGACTTGCAACAGCCTCCCATGGCTGCTAGCACGTTCCAGCAACTCCTCGACGAGTTCCAATAGATTCCCACGGCTGCCAGCGCATTCCAGCAACTCCCCAGTGTTCACCCGTTTTATGTTTGTTCCTGTGATGGTAGGGCAAAGTTCCACATTGCCTTGAAAACCATTGACTGGTCAACAAGTCAACTTTCTGTAGTGTGCGAGCGTGCCACTGCTAGCAATGAAAAATCCTAGCAGACTTCTTAAAAATAGATAACTTGCGCCCCAAGTTACTGAGGAAATATCTCCCAAGTAAGTTCTTTTCTTGCCTCAGACTGGTGAGGACTTCACACTTTTTCACAGTACAAGATTGGTAGTTCTGGCAAGAATAAATAGTAAGAAAGTGACTGTTGTCAGACGGAACTACCTTTTACAAAACTCAAAAGGAAAAAACCAACTCTAGAAAGACAAAAAGAAGGCTGGACTTCCATTTATGCCTGGGTAGAAGCTTCTGACCCGGGTTGGACTGGGTATGCCTGTGTTGGACTAGAATGTCAACAACTTTAACTGCTAGGTTTCATTTGTAAATCGATACAAACGTTCGAGTTTGACAGAGCTTTTAATCTATTTCAAGCCCTGGAAGGCTTTTTGAACGGCCAGAATTGCGGCCTCTTCAGTTTAAAAGGGGCAGAAGTGGCTGGACTTGAGGATTATTGAACTGGAATTGCACTGTGGTACCTGTTCTGCTTGATCAAGGCTCTCCATAAATTTGTTGAGGTTTTCATATTTGTAAAAACCTGTACTCTGCTTGATTTGGTTTTTGCTGTACCAAATTTGAACGAGAGAAATCTTGTTTTGAATGACTTATTTCTCTAAGTCTGAAACTGGAAGTTTTGATTTGTAGCTGGCTTCTTTCTTGTGGCTCAATGAGCTTTTGGTTGCTTCAGTTTGTTTGAAGGTTTTTTGAGATCAAGTGATCATTTTGAGTTTTGTCTTTGATTGATTTTTTTTGGTTGTTTTGATCTGTTCACCTGCTCTCATATTTATAGAAAAAATGTTGGAGTGAGATATTTTTAATCTTTAAAGTGGGTGGCAGATTTTCTAGAAAACAAGATCTTTTGTTTTCAAATGTCAAAGAAAAGGGAAGTTATCTTTTCTGGCAAGAAGACCATCAACAGTCAGTTTCTAAGGCAGTCACTTCCCTGTTTTTCTTGAAAGAAAGCCTAATCTTTTTTCAATTCAACTGCTCTTTGTAAGAGCTCAAACTGTGATGGTTAGTTTGATCTTCCAGATGAACAACTCCCTGCACCCCACTTATTTCCCAAAAACGTAGTCTGCTTATCTCTTGAAAATGGTGCTTGCTTTGGAGCAAAACTTTTTATGAATATACAAAATGGACTTTGATCTTCTGGTGGAAGAGATTTCAGAGATGTCTTTCTTTTTATACCTGCCTCTATTTAACTCCTTATCAACCCAGTTGAAATTGTTGAGTTTTCAAAGCTAGGTAGTCACGTGAGTTCCTCTGAAATCCAGGGCTGAGTGCGTTTACTTTTTAAAGTGTTATTTCGGCCCATTCTTCAGTTTTGGATGGAAAGATGGTAGTTTTGATAAAAAAAACTGTTTTGGGTTTCTTCAAATTTGGGCTTTGGTAAGAATCTGACTTGGGTTTGGGCTTTTTGACTTTTGGGCCCTTGATACCAATTCTAGTCCATACTGCCTGGGTCTGATTTTGCCTCATCCTTCTGGGCCTCCAGTGTTAGGCTGAGTGTGTAATTTTGGCCAAATTTATAAGGGAACGCTGGTGGCTGTCGAAAATTGATATGGGCTTTTGATCTTTTGGACTGGGTGTGCCAAATTAGGCCCAAACACCTGGCGAGCTATGTTGCACGGACACTCCAAATTACTAGAGTGTTGGAGTGTCCGACGATCAAATCGCCACGAAGAAGTCCACCAAGCAAGAAGATCAGCCAACCAAGCAGGCATGCCAAAGAAGCGATAGGCTTAGTAGCACGAACAAAGACAAACACAAGTGGCGCCCACAGGGAGACGCTACGGCAGAATAGAACTACACCAAGTTCTCCATCCCCATACCTCAAATCTTGGCTCAAGTGAAGGACAAATCTTGGGTAAGGAGGTTGCCACCCATGAGAGGAGATTTGGACAAGAGGGATGCTAGGAAATACCACGCCTTTCATGGGACGCAGGGGCACAATACGAATAACTGCTTTACTTGGAAAACGCACATAGAAGAACTCGTAAGAGAAGGCCATTGCACGAAGTTCATAGCAAAGAAGGCCATCTAGGAAATCGAGGACCGCAATGTCGCCAAAGAACCTCCCTAGAAGGTTATAAGGATTAACACGATTCTGGCCGACTCCAAGGAATCCATGCTGACCATCAAAGAGAAGAAAATGAAGATTAAATAGGCCACCATTATCTCTCAAGTCTCAACTAGCCTCCTACTGATGGAAGACGATCTTGTGATCGGTTTCCAAAAGAAAGATCTAATCGGCCTTAATCTACCACACAACGACACCCTCGTCATCAGTATTCAAATCGCTCAGGCTATGGTTGACCGAATACACACAGATGAGGGCAGCGCAGCCAATAGCCTGCAATTGGTAGTAATCCAACATACGGGCTTGGAGATGAAGATCAACAAATCAGCCATGTCGCTGACTGGTTTCAATGGCGTGACTACGGTTACCGTCGGCACGATAGACCTCGACATCTACTCTCCACCATTTATCAGATCACAACCCTTTATGGTCATTAACGAAGTCTCCCCTTACAATGGCATTTTGGGCAGATCATGAATTGGCAAGATCAACGCAATCACCTCCACCACACATCAGAAAATCTATTACCCAATCCCTGGGGGCGGTGTCGGCCAAATCAACAATGATCAGGCAATGACAAGGAAATGCTTAGCCCAAGGGCTGAAGAGAAGCCAACAAACATAGTTCCTCCCAGTGAATCAAGCAGATCTGAAAGGAGTAGTTGAGGAGCAAGAAAACCCCGTTCCCGACTATTGAGTAGACTAGAGAGGAAAGGGAATAACTAATCCCCAATAAAAATCAAAGAATTAGGACCAAGTCGAGGGAATCCATCCGGAGGTACCTCCTAAAGAAGGATGCGAGAAGGTGGAGCTGACCACCTTCCTCTAGAAGAACAAGGACATGTTCGCATGGTTGCCATCTGACATGCCTGGCATCGACCCGGACATCATTTGCGTCCGACTCCTTGTTAACCTCGCCAATAAGCCAGTGGATCAAAAGAGACACAACTTCACTCCTGAGCGAGTCGTGATCATTGAAGGGGAGATCGACAAGCTCCTAACTGCTGGCTTCATTAATGAGGTCTCCTACTAAGAGTGGTTAGCCAATGTTGTTCTGGTAGCGAAACAAGAAAAGGGCAAATGGAGAGTTTGTGTCGATTACACCGACCTCAACAAAGCATGTCCTAAAGACAATTTCCCATTTTCGAGAATCGACCAGCTCGTGGATTCAACTTCCAGCAATTAGTTGCTCAGCTTCATGGACGCCTACTCCGGCTGTAATAAAAATCTTGATGCACGAGGATTATAAGGTGAAGACTTTTTTTCATCAAGAAGAGAGGGACATACTGCTACAAGGTCATTCCCTTTGGGTTAAAAAACGCTGGAGCAACCTATGAAAGGCTTGTGAAAAAAAATTTCAAGGAGCAAATCGGCAAAACCATGGAATTCTACGTAGACGACATGCTGATCAAAGCCCCTGAGTGTGCAAACCACATCAAGAACCTTACTGAGGCATTCAGCCTGCTCCGCCAGGATCGCATGAAGTTGAATCTAAGCGAATGCACATTCAGTGTATCATCCGGCAAATTCCTAGGATACCAAGTTAGTCAATGAGGTCTCGAGGCACACTCAAGTCAAATCAAGGCCATTCTCAAGATGAAGTCACCTCGACAAGTGCAGACCATTCTTCAAAGCTTTAAAGAAGGGATAAAAAGACAAGTAGGATGAGGAGTACAAGGTAGCTTTCCAGAATCTGAAGACTTACCTCACTTCACCTCTTATGCTCTCAAAGCCGGCTCCCAGTGAACATGTTCCTGTACCTGGTAGTATCTAACTCAGTCGTTAGCTCAGCTCTCATCTGAGAAGAACTAGGGGCCCAACATCTGGTATTCTACTCGTTAAAAGCTCTCGTCGATGCAAAGACTTGCTACTCGAAATTAGAGAAGCTCATTTTGGCCCTTGTAGTTTACACGAGAAAATTGCAACCCTACTACCAAGCTCATCAAGTCATAATTATGACCGACTTTCCTTTGAGATCAATCTTCCACAGCCCTGACGCTTCTCAACGACTTATGAAGTGGGCTATAGAGCTAAGCCAATACAATCTCTTCTACTGACCGAAGACTACAATAAAAGCTAAGGCTAGAGACATGTGGCAGTTGCACGTAGATGGAGCGTCAAACTAAAAGGGAGCGGGGGCAGGCATCGTCATAATCAGCCTAGACGGAACTTTTGTTGGAACAAGCCATCACACTGGGCTTTCTAGCCTCAAACAACAAGGCATAATGCGAGGCATGGCTCGGCGGACTGCGCCTAGCAAAAGAACTGTCGTTCAAAAGATTGGCCATCTACTCAGACTCCCAGCAAATCAAGAATCAAGCCTCAGGCGAGGATGTGGCAAAACATCTATTAATAATCTAGTACCTCGACAAGGTCCAAGGACTTTTGAGAGAATTCCCTACTTTCACCATCCAACAAGTTCCGCGGGCAGAAAGCACTCATGCAGATGCATTGGCGAGCATAGGATCAACGCTAGACACCCAATTCAGATGCTTCATCCATGTGGAACACCTTGACCGGCCAAGCATAAAAGAAATAGAGCCAATCGACACAATGCAGATTTATGAAGACCTCAACTGGCAAGACCCCATTAATTGACTACTTGGTGAATGGAAATCTACTGACCAACAAGTTTGAGGCTAGGAATGTCCAGCAAAAGGCTGCAAGATATTACATGCAAGACAACAAGCTCATTCGCAGATCATACTCTGGCCATCATCTCACCTGCATAAGGTACCTTCAAACACTTGAGGTCATTTGCAAAATTCACAACGGCGAGTATGGCAACCACTTTGGCGCAGGTCATTTGCCCAGAAGGCTCTAAACATGGGCTATTTCGGGCCTGCCATGCCCCACGACTCTACCGAATATGTCAAGAAATCTGATCGCTACCAGTGGTACAAACTGGTTCCTAACCTGCCTTCCAAAGTCTTCCATTCACATAATAGTCCATGGCCATCTATGCAATGGTCCATTGATCTAGTGGGTCCCCTACTATAGGCGCTCGCCAAGAAAGAAATGATGATCATCCTCATCGACTACTTTATTAAATGGATTGAGGCAGAAGTTCTATCATTTACCAAAGAAGCCGACATGGAACAATTTATCTGGAGAAACATCATCTGCTGGTTTGGCTGCCCACAATCACTAGTTACCGATAATAGCTCACAATTTATTGGCAAGTAGATCACCGCCTTCTTTGCAACAAAATTATATTGGATTAATTGAAAAAAAGATTAGAAGGCACCAAAGGGAAATGGGTAGATGAGCTCCCTGGAGTACTATAGGATTATCGCACCACCAAGCGAAGATCAACTAGCGAAACCCCATTCTCCGTCGCCTATGAAATGGAAGCAATCATCCCTCCTCACATCATTGTCCCCTCCATAAGCCTTGAGGTTGGCAGTGTTGATCAGAACTCCGACCAGATGAAGCTCAACCTTGACCTCTTCGAAGGAGAACGTGAGAGAGCCATTGTTCGAGTTGCCTCCTCCAAGTAGTTGAAGTCTTACTACAACAAAAGGGCCAAGGTCAGACAATTTCAACCAGGGGACCTTGTCCTCAGGAAGACTTTCATCACTACACAAAGGCAAGGATTAAAGAAGATGAAACCTAATTGGGAAGGCCCTTGCATGATCAGTCGGTCCAGGGGCAGATAAAGCTTAGGGGGTGATCAGTGCATAATTACATATCTTTTTGTACCCTTCTAACTTATGATTTGGTTATGTTTTTGAGTTAAACTTGTGCTTTTAATAAAGTTTGTGTATGTTTCAGTGTAATAAGGATGAGACTCATTACATGCATTTTGAAGACAAGTTAGCTCAAAACAGTGTCTGCAGATCAGTCACATTCACGGATTAACCTGTACTTGCTCAAGAAGAACCAGATAATGAGCCACACATCATTGGAAAGATACGGAAGTCTAGTTTCCGTAGCATTTTACGGTTCATGATTTGGAGTCTTCTAAAGGAAGTTATCCATGATTTAGCAACTCAAGGTCAAAATTCGGCAGCATCTGCGTTACTGGGCCAAAAATGACATTTGAAGGTCTTTCCTATTTTTCCTTGAGTTGGGCTGCATATACTTGGAAAGATAAGACAAAGGGCTTGAAGATCCATATTTTTCCAGAATTTTTTGGAGTGAATAACAAGCCCAAAATCAGCCCACAAGCTGACTATGTCATGCATGACTATCTAGTGGGATTTGTTGGTGAAGTGCACTAGCCAAAAGAATGAGTTTCTAATTACAATGGGATTTGTTGGTGAAGTGCACTAGCCAAAAGAATGAGTTTCTAAATTACAAGTGCTATTGGCATAAACCATATTCAATTCAAATATTCCCCTTCCATTCTCCCTATAAATAGCACTTCAATTCTAAACACAATTCATTCAACAATCCATCACTTCACTTCACTTCATCCATTACTCATACACATTCATATATATATATATATAAGAGAGAGAGAGAGAGAGAGAGAGAGAGAGGAGAGAGAGAGAGAGGAGAGAGAGAGAGAGCTAGTTGCAAAAGGAGCAAAGCTTGGAGCTGTCTTGGGAATTCCTTGCTGCCATCATCTAGTTCTTTTCTTCTCTTTATCCTATCCTATGTATTTCTTATTCTATATTGCTTTTCAATTATTAAATATGTGTAACTAAATTTCTTCTTAGTTAGAGGTGAATTCGAAGCCATGGACATATGTTTTATATGAATTGATCACTTCCAGTTATGATTTCGTAAAATATGAATGTGATTTACTTTTCTGTTTTATTCAGGACTTATTCTTGCATGTTTATTAAGGATGCATACTTAGTTTGCATGCAGGGATTTGATGCTAGGATATAAGGGAATTTCACCTAATCGTTATGAACTTATATTCACAAGTAGTAAAAGTCACTAGTCATGATTGTGTTAAGTAAATTCCTGGCAGGAGTATCATGCTTTTCATAGTTACAAATGCCTTGTCAAAGCTTATGATTTTCATAGAACTTAATGATCTTTGATATGTATCTCTATCATGCTGTTCATATAGGGAACTTGATAAGAATAATTTGATTGAGTCGCTGAGTCCAATTCAATGAACTTAGGAAAATCTGAGAGTTAATTAGTGCAGTTCACAATTAATTTGGGCTTTGACATTCATACTTTATTGAAAGAGTAACTGGAGATCGATTTGTATGCATATGTTCCATGTGTGGAGAAGAATCCTCTAGCTATCCCTTAATCCATATTTCATTCACAACTTAGTTATTTGCTGCTGTCAATTTTACTTTGGTCTAAATCATCCAACTCCCCCCAATCATTGTTCCCTCAACTTAATTTCCAGTTTAATGAGTTTAATTTGTGTTAATTTAATTTGTGTTGATTAGCATCCCTCCTAATCCCCGGAATAGAACGATCCCTACTTACTCGTACTACGATTGCATATAGGGTTTAATTTGTGCGTTAGTTATTTCTCACGCCAGGGGGCAGAGGAAGCTTACACTTGACACTATGGAAGGTGTTGGATAGACTTTACTCTTTCTATTTCTCGCAAGTGCACGAACCAATTATATTGTTTGGGCCTAAATTGGCATACCCAGGATAAGGAAATAAAGGCCCATCTCAGTTTTGGTAGCCACCAAGCACTTCTTTGAAATTGGGCCATAAATACACATTCAGGCCAAAAAACAGTGAAAGCCCCAGCCCAACATCAAGGAGCCCAGGAAAACAAAAAGGGGCTAAACCAAGACTGATTGAAATAACAAGAAAACTTGGGCTTCAAGAACCCAGCCTTTAGTTTGGAAAAGGGAGCCTAGCATGAATTAAGAAAGAAAGAGGTCCAAGTCCCTTTCACAAAGAGGGAGAAGCCCACAAGCGCAGAATCAGATTAAAATATCAGAGACTTGATTAAAACCTATTCTTTCAAAGAACACACGTGACCACCATAAATGGAGAAGTCAACAATTTCAACTATCACTGAGTTGATTGGAAATATTAAAAGAAAAGGGTAGTAGCTGGCAAACTAGGAAGAGACATCTCTGAAAAAACTGCCGGCCAAAGATCAAAATCCCTCTTATATATTCAAAGATATTGTTTCCACTCCAAAGAGGCACCATCTTTTCAAGGGATACGCATGCTATGTTTTCAGAAAGGAGATAAGCAGGAAAGCAGGGATTTGTTCAAACTGAAGAAATCAGACTAACCATCACAGTTGAAATCTCACAAGGGGCAGTTAAATTGGGAAAAGGAATTAGGCTTTCTCTTAAAAACAGGGAAGTGATATCAAAGATTGATTGATGAAAGCCTATCTGCCAGAATTAAATTAAAAACCTTCCCTCTCTTATATCTATTTGTAGATCTTTGAGAAGACTTATTGCCCATTATTTTAAAAGAAAGGAACCCTGCCCCTATGCATTTCTTATTTTCGCAAGAGATTAAACTGTTAAGGATAACGACTTGATATAATTGACATAATTTCCTTCTTCCCATGCCAACTTCACCGGCAGCTAGAAAGAACCATTGAGATGTGTTCTTGGAACTTTTTAGCATTTGACAAGAAAACAGACCCTTAAAGTTCAAAAAATAGCATTCGTTATCCTCCTTTTAATTAACACCACATCTGAATAACCCAAGGGTTGAGATTTGTTAAACATTAATGCACACTTGTGTGATAAACCTAGAAAATTCTAGAATAATTGAGAGAATTACCAAGTAAAAGATGGTTGACTCTTACTAGAACCATCTAATAAAATTATGGACGAACTACAGTAAACCCCCCAACCTATAGGGTCATTTACGAGTTCATACCCTATTTTGGGGACATTTACCAATACTCTGTTAGTCCAATTGTTAGTGAGTCTGTTAAATGCTGACGTGTCAAAAGTGGGACCCTTTTTTTGATGACGTGGACTTCCACGTGGACCAAAAAATAATAAAAATTATATACTTATTAAAATAAAAGGAAAAAAAAAACTAAAAAACCACCCCAAAAAAAAAAAAAAACCTCATCTTCTCCGCAGCCCCACCCTCTTCCCCAGAGAGAAAAAAAGAAGCTCCATTCCAGCCCACCCTCCGCCGTCACCACATCCCCCTTTCCCCAACGCACCCTTGTCATCAATGTTCCCTTTGGACATCATCAAATTGGTTTTCAGATCTTGAGGCACCTCCTCAAACCTATTCACATCATCCACATAATGTATAACCAAGTTTTCATTAATTTCAGAGAGCTCGGTGCCCATGTTTGAATTACTTACTAAAGCATTGGGGTCTAGTATAGCATAAGAGTCTTTAGATTCAATTTATTTTCCATTCAATCTCTTGCCAGGGTTTCTCTTTTCCTTTTGTCAACCTTCTTCATGCCTTGCTTGGTTTAGTTCGCCCAACCTGAAAGCTATTGATTTTTTCCAATGGGGGATGTCGCCTATGGCTATGGTGGTTATGGTTGGCGATGGTTCATTGCGCCGACGAATTTTATTTTTGCAACAGCTCCCCCGAGCTCAAATGGAAACCTTCGCGGGTCGAATTTGGGGCTCGTTAGATATGATGCATCGCATGTGGGTCGAGTTTTGGGTTCGTCAGATCTAGTGGCGGCCAAAGAACTTCATAACTAGATGGTGGCGTGAACGTGACAGTGATGGTGGAGCGGCTGGGTAGGAGGGGTGTCTTCCGCCATCTCGATTTCGATTTCGATTTCTGCAAATAAATCAAATAATAACATGTTTAGAGGATTTGGTGATGGCTGGGTTTTGGTTTAGGGATGGGTTTGGTTTTTTTTTTTTTCTCTTTGGCAATCCCATGTCAATAACCTATTTGGGTTTGCAAAAAGTCTTCGTCTTTAATTGTTCTTATTGCTAATGGTGTTGTGTACACATTCACTCTTGAGATCAAGGAAAAGAGGTTTGATTTCACAAGCCATGGAATGCAAATGTGCTACTCTGCTGTGAGGACAACTTAAGTGTTTTTTTTCTTTAGTTCTTCACTTGTTGAGATCCGTTCGATTTCCAAATCTAATTATTCTCATCATCTCAGCCTTGTTTAGTTTTGCTGTTGTTACTGCCATGGGTGGGTGTTAGGGGAGGGTTGCGACGGAGGAGGGTGAGTTTTGGGTTTGTTTTTTTGTTTCTTAATTATTTAATTTTTAATTCTTTTTTGTTAATAAGTAAATAATTTTTCATTACTTTTTTGGGTGTTGAGAGAGAGAGAGAGAAAGAGAGAGAGAGATTTTAAAATTAATTTAAAATAATTTAAACAGTAATATTAATTTGGAAGTCCACGTCATAAAAAAAAAGGGTCCCACTTTTGACACGTCAGCATTTAACATACTCACTAACAGTTTGGCCAACGAAGGGGGCAAATTGTAAGGTTTCCGCGACGTTGAGTATGTACTGGTAAATGTCCCCAAAATCGGGTATGAACTCGTAAATGACTCTATGGGTTGGGGGATTTACTATAGTTTGTCCTATAATTATCTATTGTAATTATAACTAGAGAAATCTAAAAATATAGACTAACTTGTGGCTGAAAATGCCTTAGATAAAGTCGGTTACTGTACAAACCGACTTAACTAAGTAAAATGCCAACTTAGATAGTCAATTAGCATCTCTATAAATAAGCCTACAGCTGTTGCGTCGATTCAACTGCACCAAAATGAATTCAGCTACATTCTCAACTTGTGATACTCGCAAGTGCACGAGCCGTTCGGTAGTATAGCATATGCAAGTGCGAGGTCGATCCCACGAGGATTGATGATAGATTGATTCAATTCTAGTCCATGCATAAACAAAAATGGAAACAAGGTTTAAAGATGATTGTGAAAACTACAAAGATTAAAACAAGAAAGAAAGAAAATAACTAATTCAAGCAAATAAGTTCCCAAGTTCAATTTAGATTCACGGATTGATTCTAGCTAAAGTATGATTAAGCTATGGTGTATGGTCCTAACATTGTATTCCTAATTCCCTAATTTGATCATCTGTTGTCTAACCTAAAATTAAGCATAAAAGAACATTTTAAACAACCAAGTATGTATCTAATCCCGGTTGTCTAATTCTCAACATACTCTTCCTATTCATAGTTCAATTCGAATTAAAGTATGATGTTTACTCTTAATTCAAACCAAGATAGCTAACATGCAAGCCTTAATGATGATCAATCATTCAAACTAGCATATTAACTTATAAGTATAATGAACAAGAACAAAAACCATAATTGAAACTTGAAAACTTAAAATAAGAAATTACATTACAAATAAAAATTAAATTAGAACTCAAAAACTTGAAGGAAAATTTAGTAAAAGGATTTTGTTACAACAATTGAGAACTAGAAAGGAAAACTAAGCGAATTTGAGGAAGAGAAAGGAGGGGAGCCCTAAAGAAGTGTTCAAGAGCTCCCCCCCTTTGAGGTGTGTTTACAAGCTTGGAGAACCTCACTATTTATAAGCCTAAGGAAAGTAAAATTCTGAATTGAGTATTGCTTCTACCTACAACGCTCACTTCACCAACTTACAACACTTAATTCACCAACTTTACCTAACTTCCCCACAAAAAATAATTAGCTCATGCATATGTCATGCATGACAATACATTGTAGTCATCTTGTGGGCCAGTTTTGGGCTTGTGCCTTCATTCTGAAAAAATCTGGAAAAATATGGATCTTGAAGCTCTCTATCTTATCTTTCCAAACATATGCAGCCCAACTCAAGGAAAAATCGGAAAGACCTTCAAATGTCATTTTTGACCCAATAACGCAGATGATGCCGATTTTGACCTTAAGCTGCCAAAACTTGCATAACTTCCTCTAGAAGACTCGAAATCATAAACTGTAAAATGCTACAGAAACTAGACTTCCACATCTTTCCAATGAGGTATGGTTCATTATCTGGTTCTTCCTGAGCACGTTCAGTCCAATCCGTGAAGTTGACTGATCTGCAGACACAATTTGAGCTAACTTGACTCCAAAATGCATTAAATGAGTCCCAAGCTTAATACACTGAAACAAAGATAAAAGATGGTCAAAAGCACAAGTTTAACTAAAAAAACATAACCAAATCATAAGCTAGAAGGGTACACAATGATATGTAATTATGCACCGATCAACAGCCCACTCAAAGTAATCAAGCTAAAAGCTGAAAACTACAGCTGTCCAACTCAAGTAATCGGCCAACTAAACTAATCAAGCTTTGTACCTTTCTTCTTCAATCAATCAAATAAAACTATTCTGTTACTTTTCAAAAGTTTTCAATTCCAAGTTAAGCTATTGTCCTAAACACTAAACCAAACATTTCCTAAACCTCTTCTCCCATAAACTAACAAGATTGAATATTTTACTACGGTACCAGAGATTTAAAGACTACAGGCAGATTGCAGAGCAAGAGACAAAACCTTATATACTTCACAGTTTCGTCACTCGCACAACGCCTCAAAGCAGCCATAGCTTCACATGTTCCATCCTCTGGACCTATAAAAAGATAAAATCATTCTGCTGAATAGAAACAGACGCAAGTCACAGAAAAAATATATACTTACACTTGGAACACAGATATACACTAACCAGCCATTTAAATCGATCATCTAACATGCTTTTCTAAGCATCTATTAGCTAGGCGACATATATCTCCATACGTTCTTGCTCCTCACCTCAGCAATACAATTAAAAAGAAAGATAAAAAAATGACATCTGCAAATATCGTTGATTATGTGACACTATGAGTCAGATTCATGACAACTTTAAAATATATTTGTTTTATGGTCGAATGACAACTTTACAATGATTATGTGACACTATGAGTCAGATTCATAACATTATATACAATCATAAACCAGTAGCTTGCATGTTTAAAGCATTTTTCCTATTTGACCATCTCTTTCTATAGTCAAAACTTGCAACAATTAACAAGAATCTTAATTCTCCACCTAATAGTTTTAAGTTATCAGGTGGAGGGAACGAATTAGGTACTTAGTGTTAGGGTTAACTACACATAAAACTACCCAACCTTTGGGGGTCAGTTTCAAATTAGTACCCAACTTTGAAATTCTGCACGTAGATACCCAACCTCACAAAAAACATACAAATTAGACCCTCCATTAGTTGGACTAATAGTCAATCTGTTAATTAATTTGTATTTTTTTCGTGCTACGTGTATGATTTTCAAGGTTGGGTACTAATTTGAATGACCCCCAAAAGTTGGGTAGTTTTATGCAGTTAACCCTAAGTTTTATTAGATACTTGGCCAAAATAATCTCAGGGGTCATACACGTGGACAAATTCTCTTTTTTTCTTGATAACAGGCAGTTTGTATTTGTTATCTTTATCAAGAGCAACGTACACTTGTTGACTCTGACACCGTGTTTTAGTATTTGAAAGAGAAATGCTATCTGAAATTATAGTTTGCATTCGATCAATCAGAGTATAAATTCAGTTAAATAAACTTAGGCTCAGATTGTTAGTTTAACTAACAGTACCATAGAACTGATTATAGCTTCCAGTAACCGACCCAAGTCAAAATCTAGTGTGACAAGATTATTGTTAGTCCACTAAATCTTTTCTTGGCCCTAGAGACACAATCCTAATATCCTTGAGCTTTCTGTATAAAACTTACATACACACAAAGGGAAAGAAGGAAGAGAGAGAGAGAGCGAGAGAGAGAGAGAACAGAGCCCCCCTGCTTTCAGTAGACTCGTAACACCACGCTAGCATGCCAAATGGTGTTACTGTGACATAACAATTTTTCTTGCTTTTACCTCTTAAAATGTCCAACAACATAACAAATTCAATTCATATACTGCTTCTTTTAGAATGCAATCCCTCTGAAATAAATTGGAAAACAATTTCTTGTGCCATTTGCCGAAACTATTTCTTATGCCCCATCTGCAGTATAAAACAAAGTGAGCATTTTTGTTCTATGGGACATAATATTTCAATTTGAACTTTGGGAGTTCTATTTTCAAAACTGAAAAGGGAAAACAAGAAAAGCTGTTGTGCTTCCAATTCATCCAAGTTAAAGAGTGTGCCTCTTCCCGGGTAAGGTCGGTTGCACTTGAAATGAATGGTTTCTAATCACAGAATTATTTTTTATTTTTTATTTTACTGAAGTTGATGTTATCAATAGGCAAACTCCAGAATTCATTAAATGAACCACTTTACTACAAATTTCGAGGCATAACAAACTAAAATACTGGACCAAAGAAGTCAGCTTGGTCTTCAACTTAAGAGGAATGCAAGTCAGAGTAAGCAGGAAAATTAAGTAGAAGGAGTGGGGAAAAAAGAAGCAAGACAGAGCAAAATTTGTTGAACCCAAAAAAGGATAAAAGAGTTAATAAGTGATGCCAAATGAAGAATACAAAAAGAAAATAAATTAACCTCGAAAATTTCAAATTAAGAAATACCTATTCCTCGTGCACATCCCCAAGTACAAGGGAAGGCACATGCCGCACTATATAGAAATCCTCGCCTCCTTTCTGAAGCCTACTGTAGAATGTTGTAGGCATACTGCAGATGGTAAAGTCCCTGAGGCTAGTGACATATACCAGCCCATGTGGAACTGTCTTCAATCTATAGCAACAATGAATACCCAACTGAAGGAGACTAGGCATGGCTCCTTCCTCAATCCTCCATTCCTCTAGTGTTTTCAAGTCTTCCAGGGAAAGAGTTTCAAGACGAAGAAAACCTCCTCTGGAGCATACCAGTGTCTTCGTGCTTTCCTGGAAACTCAGAGACTGAAGTAAAAGAATTCTTAAGTTTGGCAGCTTCTCTAGTATTGCCATTTGGTCATCCTTGAGATGACACTTACACAACGATAACTTGGTGAGGTTTGGATAGTGCTGGGGGTCTGTCGACAGCTCTTTGATAGGCCCATACAGCTTCAACTTGTATATACGACAACAACTTAATACTATTTGCATAACCTCCTCCTTCCTGACTATTAACTCCAACATCATTCTTCACAAATAGAGACTGAATTCGGTTTAGTGTGCTGCTTGCAGATCTCAATAATTCCTCCAGATTTTGCATAGGTCTTGACAATCGTACACGCAGTTTTCTGAGATTGGTTAATTTTGTAAGATCACTCATATCACAAAACTCACTTGAAACACAAGATAAGGTTTGCAAATTGCAGAGGTTAGACAGTCGGAGTATGCTACTTGAGCTGTAATACAGTAAGAATAGATGTCTCAACTGTTCCATTTTCCATATCACATTCGGAATTATTGGAGTCCGATCATTCGAGTGACAGAAGTCCAAATTCAGAGTTTGCAAACATAACTACAAAACAGAAGCCCTTTTGCGAGGGCATTTTGTCGTTGCAAAAAGCATTTTGCCGTCGAAAATACCCTTTTTGGATGGCAAAAGTCCATCGGAAGTCGTCGCTAAAAGGCCGGTTGCAAATACTTCATTTCCGACTATTCCGTCGGAAATAATGTATTTCCGATGCCCATGCTTCGTAGCTATTGCTTAAATTTCTATCGGAAATGGATTTTTAAAACGACCCTACATATTTATTTCCTACCGTACATGTGGTCGTAATTACTTATTTGATTGTCAGAAATAATTATTTTATCGTGATTTCTTGTTTTTCTGAATTCATATTTTCAACCAATGAGTGTTGTCACAAATACTTTTTTCCGACAATGATATATTATTTGTAAGGGCTAGATTTCATCGCAATTATCATTACCGACCAAAAGAGTTTGTGGAAAATATATAATAGCTCATCGGAAAAGAGTAAAACAAAATATTTCCAATGAGCAAGTTATGTCGGAAATATATATTTCCAACCACATTTATTCGTCGCAAATAGATTAATCATGTCGGAAAATATTTTCGACAAACAAGTGGTCGGAAATATAGTTTCGACCCGATTATGTTGTGGGGAATGTTGTCGAAAATAGGCAATTATTGTCGAAAAGTATTTCCGATGATAAAGTGTTTGTTGGAAATATGCATTACCGAGAGGGAAATGCAGTCGAAAAATGTAATTATTTTATAAAAAAATTAATAAAAGGAAATTTGAATTATAATATTTGCTATAAATAGTTTTCTAATCATCCATATTTAATTGGTAATAAAAAAAAAATCATACGACACCGTGCTGTACTAAAATTTTAAGCGTTCAATTGAAATTATTCTAAATAGTTAAAATATAAACAATCCCTATCATCCTTAAAACATATAAGCAATCCGCAAATATATCAAAACCTTGAAATTCAAAATACATATTGTAGCAACTAAATAACCATACCATAATGCTTATAGCTTGGTTTTCCAAATCACAAAATTGATAGAAAAATATAATAGTATTGAATCTATGTACTTTCAACTCTCTGGCCAATCTCAATGGGCAACACGTCTATATAGCCTAAACACTCCCTAATTCAACTTACAATGAACTAGGCAGACCCAAATTGGAAATATTTTATTCATCCAAATCGAAAAAGAAATACAATTAATAAGTTCTTTATCTTCAAATCCAATCCAACAAACAAAATTAATAAGTTGAATAAACTATTTCAAGTGGCCAACAGAAAATCATGGAATTAAAACAAAGATGGAAGGAGAGAGAGAAAGAAAAGCAAACCTGGGATTACAGATTGGTAAGTTGAATTAGGGAGTGTAGGAATTGCTTCAGACCAAGGCTACAAACGTGCGTGCTCAGCAGTAGTTCGACCAAAGGCTACAGACGTGCGTGCGAATCCAAATTTTGTGTAGTAGGGTTTTGCTTTTTAGGTTTATGTGGATTTTAATTTTTAAGGGTATTTGTGTCTATTTAGGTGAGTTTTTAGCTATATTTGAAAGATTTTATAAAAACTGACATTTTTGAAAGTGGGAGGTAAATTTTGGCTATTTTTTATAAAAACTCATATATATTGGCATCGTGTTTGTTGGGTCTCTATGATAACCAAATTCTCTTTTTAAACAAATTTGTTTTCTTCCCTAGCAAATAATATTATCAATCAATTTTTTTTTTTTACTTATTCTAATGGGAAATTGCCATTCAAACGTTTCTCCGAGAGGATATATTTCTCCTCGAGAACCCCTCGGAAATATTCAAGCAATTCCGACGGAATAATAAGCCTCTCGGAAACAGTCAAACAGTTTCGACGGAATAAGAAGTCCCTCGGAAATAGTCAAACAGTTCCGACAGAATGAGAAAGCCCTCGGAAATAATCATCCTATTTCCGTCAAACGTACTTTTGGTCGTTAATAAAGTTGGCGCCAAGTCTTTCCGCCAAATAAGTTACATTTCCGATGACAATCGAGACTTTTTCCGAGGGTATTTCCCTTGTCGGAAATAAATTTCAGGCCCGTGACATATTTCCAACGGACAATATTTTTTGGTCGGAAAAAAAACTTTTACCGAGGGAATTTCGGGGCCCTCGAAAAATTTTGGTCAGTAATGACCCTTACCTAAATATGAAGGAAAAGTCAAGAAGTTGTATACGTAATAGTACTTTATATTCAGTCAAAAACTGGTTCCAGATTACACAGCAACTCTGGTCACAACAAAGACTTGAAGTAGGGAGCCAAACGAGTGACTTTACAAAACGATCATCCATGGCTACCAAGTGATGCACACAAACAGCTCTTTGATAATAATAATAATAATAATAAATATAAAAGGGTATTTGGGCATTTTTAAAAATTAAATATGGGTATTTCGGCATTTTAAAAGTTTCATTAAAGGGAGTCAAGTGCTTTGTTGAACAAATAGTAACCTAAAAATTAAGCAACTATATGCACGTTTTAACTCGCAAGTGCACAAGATCAGATAAATAGTATAGAAAGCAAATACGAGATCGTTCCCACGAGGATTGGATTAATTTGTGCTAAATATTGAAAACAGCGTTTGATTAAAAATAGAATTGGATTGAGGTTAAAACAATGAGAAAACTAGTTAGGGATTTGATGTTCACCACTAATCTTTTTCCTTAAGCAAACGACATGCACAATTGTTGTTAAAAATGTTAACTCGCAATTGTACGGGCCAATTAGTAGTATAGCAAGACAAGTACGAGGTCGTACCCACGAAGACTGAGAAGTTAAAACTAGTTATGTGCTTAGATTACCAAATTCAAGGAAGTAGGAAGTTAAGTCTAAAACAGAATTTAAAGCAAGAGTGATTGTAATTGTTGAACAAATGAGGCAAAACAAAATTCCAAACAAAAGCAAAGTGAGCAAATGCAACAAAGAGTATTTTTGTAGGCTGGAAAATAGATTGAGATACTAGGGCATTCGATTCACCATAACAATTCAATTCTGGGTTATAAGGAGTCAAGTGACAAGTCTAATTCGGATTCAAAGATTGATTCTTGCTAAAGTATGATTAAGCCATGGTGTTTGGTCCTAACCTTGTGTTCCTAATTCCTTAACTTGATTATTTGTTGTCTAACCATTAAGCATAGAAGAACAATTTAAACAACCAAGCATGTATCTAATTCCTGTTGTCGAATGTCCGTACATACTTTTCTTATTCATAGTTCAATTCGAATCAAGCATGGTGTCTACTCTTGATTCAAACAAAGGTAGCTAATAAACAAGTTCTAATGGTGATCAATCATCCAAACAAGCATATTAACTGATAAGCATAAAGAATAGGAATATGAATCATGAATCAAACTTGAAACTCAAAACTTTAGATTACATCGAAGCCCTAGTTATGAATTTAGCTACTCATAATGGAAATGAAACTTAAACAGAAATGAGAAAACATAATGAATGCAATAAGAGTGGAAAAACCCATTTCTGAAGTTACTTGTGGTGTCCAAGGCTTCTCCAAGTGCTTCTCCAAGTCTAATGCTGCTCCAAGAGCTTCCTCACATATAGAGTATGGCAACTAAGTAGGTGATTTGGGATGAGTTTGGGTGAGTGGTGATGGTAGAGAAAGAGGAAATTCATAGGGAAATGGAAGGGAGGCTTGCTGGAGCTGTTTTGGTGATTTTGGACAGAATGGAGTGTTTGGGGAAGGATGGAAGTGTTAGAGGATGGCTGAAGAGAATTCTAGGCTGAATGGAGTGTGATATGGTTGAATGAGTGTGAAGCTCTCTATTTATAGAGTGTGAAGCTCCCCTTTGGCTGATCAAGCACAGTCATTTCTGAGCTGCCCATATGGTTCCATGTGTGGCTGTTGAAGCACATGGCTCTTTGTCTCCCATGTGGCTGATGAAGCACACCTATTTCTGAGCTGCCCATTAGGTTGATGAAGCTTTGTCTCCCATGTGGCTGATGAAGCACACCCATTTCTGAGCTGCCCATTAGGTTGATGAAGCTTTGTCTCCCATGTGGCTGATGAAGCACACCTATTTCTGAGCTGCCCATTAGGTTGATGAAGCTTTGTCTCTCATGTGGCTGATGAAGCACACCCATTTCTAAGCTGCCCATGTGGTTGATGAAGCTTTGTCTCCCTTGTGGCTACTTTAGGCACATGACTCAACAGCTGGAAGTTGCATTCCTGTGCATTTTGATGGGCTCACGGATTAGGGTCGTCTTACTCAATTGATACGTTAGAGTAGTCCATCTTGAAGTTCAGACTCTCATCTTTCCAACCACATATTACTTGGGCCAATCCAAGTTCGGACAAAGAAGTTAAGCCCGAAGTGAATTGCTAACTCAGTCTGCACGTTTTTGCACCACTTTGCATATTTTCCTATCCAAAGCCACCCATTGTTACCTAAGGCCCAATGAATTGAATAACAAACCAAAATAGATTAAAAGCACAAGTTTTTCTCTAAGAACGTAAGCAAAACACAAACTAGAAGGGTACAAAATGATATACAATTGTGAACTGATCAACAATGCTACAAAACAGATTTTGGATGCTTATGTTTGTCAACCTAAAGGCATGATATCTACTCTTTAAGTTATTGATTTTCCTAAACAACAAGTTAGGCATGGGTATCTACTCTAACTCTTTTCATTCTTAAAGTGTTTAGCATGGTATCTACTAAGTTGTACTTTAAGAATGCATAACACAATGGAAATCAACAAACACACAAATTCTAGAACATGGTATCTATTCTAGTTATTCATGATGATTAATTTCAAGAACTTATAACTAGTTCTTTTGTTACTTTCATAGGTACAAGACTCGGTCATCTAAATTTACCTATGTAACAAACTCAATACACAGCATGCATATGATGATCAAACATAACATAACATATGTAAAGAGTAAAATATGATTTGAAATTAATCAATAAGCATCACAAAAGTAGTTTATAGCAAAGACATATCGAAATCCTTAAAGAAACATGATTAGGGCTTCAATCGAGCCCTAACTAAAGTATTTAGCTATCCATAATTTAAATGGACAGTAAGAACATACAAAACAGAAAATAAAAAAGAGGAAGAAGAAACTCTTTGATGGAGTAGACAGCTTCCTAAGCCTTTCAAACCTTGGAACCTATAGCCCTCAACTTTCCCTCTCTTTGTGTACAATGGAAATGTAATTGATGGAATGATATCCTCCTTTGAATAAGCTGAAACTCTGTATTTATAGACTTCAAATTCGTCCTCCCCCTTGGCTGGTCTCTTAGCTGCTCATGTGTGGCAGCCCATGCTTTGTCTCCCATGTGTGGCAGCTCATGCTTTGTCTCCCATGTGTGGCAGCTCATGCTTTGCAGCTGCCACATTCTTTGCCTCCATGTGTGGTTGCTTTAAGCACATGGCTCAACAGCTGCCCATGCTTTGCCTCCATGTGTGGCTGCTTTAAGCACATGATTTGTCTGTGAACCAGGTTCAGTATTTGACATGCTGAAGGCTCCAGACGTTTCTAATTGGGCTGAAATTTGGATATGTTATAGTAGACACCCATTGAAACAACTTCTATCAAGGGTGTCGCCCCATCGGACTTGTGCAAGTAGCTGAACTGAGGCCTGGAAACTGACCCACGAAAACTGGACTGAGGCCTGGTTTGTCTGTGAACCAGGTTCGGTATTTGACATGCTGAGGGCTCCAGACTTATCCAATGGGGCTGAAATTTGGATATGTTATATTAGACACCCATTGGAACAAATTCTATTAAGGGTGTCGCCTCATTTGACTTGTTTAAGTAGCTGAACTGAGGCCTGCAAGCTGACCCACGAAAACTGGACTGAGGCCCGAATTTTTGACATTGAGCTACTAAATCATGTATAACTTCCTCTAGAAGACTCCAAATCATGCACCGTAAATTGCTACGGAAACTAGACTTCCGTATCTTTCCAGTGAAGTATGGCGCATTATTTGGTTCTTTTTGAGCAAGTACAGGTTAATCCGTAAATGTGACTGATCTGCAGACATTATTTTGAGCTAACTTGTCTTCAAAATGCATGTAATGAGTCTCAACCTTATTATACTGAAACATACACAAAACTTTATTAAAAGCACAAGTTTAACTCAAAAACATACCAAATCATAAGTTAGAATGGTACAAAAAGATATGTAATTATGCACCGATCAAATACCCCCAAGCCTAGATTTTACTAGTCCTCGAGTAAAACAAAATGAAAACAAAGATAAAAACAAAACTAGACCACTTTCGTAGGTAACTCGATTGCATTGAGCGCATGCAACAAGCCTTTAAACCTCTAGGCATCCCTAGTAGGAGGAGTTGTGTCTCCTGAGGGTTTAACAATTACGATACCCACAAACGTTTTACTGACTCAACAAAAACAAAAACAAAAATAACTAAACCAAAACAACATCAATAATAATAAATATATATATAAAGAAATAAAGCAAAAACAAACGAAAAACTAAACTAAAAACAAAATAACAACAATAAAAACAAAACAAAAATAAGACTCAAAACAATATTTCTGAACTTTTTTCGAAGAGACTCATGCACATGACTCATAAGTTTTTACAAAACCTAGGTTTGGACATTAATTACAAGGTGGCAATGTTCAAAACACAACATGCTCAAAATGTAGTAGTGTGATAGCCAAATGCAACAAATTCCCAATCTTAGTTTTCACACAACTTCAAATATCATACCAAGCACAAATTTTACTTCAAATCTCAATAAAGTTTTCCTCTCACAAATGAATCACTCAGAGAAGGGTTATAATGCATCACTCAGTTATAAACATGAGAATTGAGTTAAACCATAAGGGACTTAACTCGGGTTGAAAGTTGAAGAACTTGCATTAATATGATCTCAAGAAGGATGCCAAACACTTAAAAGTAAGAAAATGGATGCAATTTAACCACATGACATTTAAGATCAATTGAGGTCTTTAACATAGGTTGTAATGGGGCCAAGGGTGTAGGGCGACTAAGAAATGAAAGGTATGGATAAAACAAAGTCTAAGGAACTCAAAATATAAGAGCATAATTTTTTTTTTTTTTTTAAGACTTCGAACCATCACAAAGAGATATTTTTTTTTTTTTTTTCAAGATCAGACTCCTTATACTCCCTTATTGAACAACCATTAATTTATTTTGAAGGCCCAAAAAAATGGATTTTCAATCAACCGCCACTTATTCACAACTCTTTTTTTTTTTTTTTCAATACTTCTTTCACCAATTGTATGATTTTTTTTTTTTTTTTTTATGTAATGCCTCGTCCCAATCTTAGTATGAAAACACATCTCAAGAGTTCCTTAGAAAGGTAAATATTTGTTTTTCAGGCTAAGGTAAGGAAATCTAATTGGTTAAATGAAAGAAAAGGTTTACAAGTAGGCTCAAAATGGTGGACAATGGAAAATCATGCTTAAGCATGCATAAGGTTAGCTTGAAAGGCTCAAACAATCCAAAGAGGGCCTTAATATCATTTCTTAAGTGTCATGAAATCAAATTGCAAAAGAATGAATGACTTTTAAGTGTTCAACCAAATCAATGAATAATGAGATCAAACAACAACTTTGATGACAAGAAAATAAGAGTATGTGTACAACACTCATGAATTGAAGTATAAGGCTCAAAAGCTCACTTTATATGGTTATATAAGTCTAATTTATGCTTGATATAATTCTTTAGATCATGCAAATCCTTTAATTGGCAAAATATGAAACAAATGGCAAGTGCAAAGAAGGTTTCAAACATATCATGCTAGAACAATGCCAATTTTTCTTTTTTTTCAAATTTTTTTTTTAAAGAAAAATGAAATCCAATTTTCATTTATGTCATGCAAATATTTATTACAATCTCATCAAATGTGTTCAGAAAGTGAAAAAATTATTTTAAAAACACACGAATATACAAGTGACTTACGGATTACCAGTTAAGAGCCTCAGAAAACACAGCCAGGGGATCCGGGAAGGTTGGAGAGGTCACAATGGTCCTGCTTAAAACCCAAACTTCTTAGACACCGAAGGTGTCGCCTAAAGAACTCCTAGACACTGTATGAACAGAGGTGCTCATTGGAGTTACCATAAGTCAAAAAATCTTCTTTTTTTTTTTTTTTAAATTTTATTTTTATAGGCTTGCAAGGCATTGAACAAAATTATACTAAGCAAAACAAAGCTCACACAACTTAACTCTACCACAAAACTAACAAAATTGTCAATCCCTACCCCCAAACTTAAATGGAGCATTGTCCTCAATGTAAAAGCATATATAGAAAATAGAAAACAGGGATTAAGGGTAACCTGGCACTGCACAGTTCATCCTTCAATCTGAGCCGCAATCTGTTTTTGTTACAATGCTACCGGCCAAGAACTCCACTCAAGGCTCACTTTCCTCCATTGGCTCTTCCTTAGCCTCAGAGATTTCATTTCTGTTTTCAAACATAGCATTTCTCAAAATATTATCAATGGCTAAACTCACCCATGGCTCCTCTTCCGACTCACTTTCCGAAGGGTCTGAATCAGAAGAATCCGATTGGGCTCCATCCACCTGCTCCACGAAGTCTCTGAGCCTTGTGGTCATGTACACTAACTCGAAGTCAAACTCGTTAAGCACACTTAAGTAAATGCCAAACTCGTCTCGAATGTTACCTGTACAATACATGTGAGTGTGCAACACACAAGTTCTCGCCACAAACCTCCTATCCAGTAGATATACCCTCCAAGTATCTAGACAATGTACCAACGCCGCAAGCTGCATCTCTTCTAATCCACAATCCAGATCCCAATTCGAAACCATGTCTTCAATTGCCTCTATCAGCATACCTCTATGCGACAGAGAAGCATCTATGACAACTTCTGAGGGTTCCAGGGCAAATACAAGCATGAACACCTCAATCACCTCCAACACCGGTTGCACAATGGCATCATCTCCCAAAGGATCTTTTGGTGGGATTACTAGCAGTAAATTCAATAAAATCATTGGACTCACCATATCCCACAAGAAATTCTCCAACTCTTTGGAGCTTCGTTCGCCAAGATAAGCCTTTGGTCTAGGCACCTTCACCACGCTCAATTCTGACTCCACCTCCTTGAGATTTCCACCGACGGCCTCCGCTAAGCAATCCATGTCTCCTAGAATATCGGTGAGCTCTCTTAGGGCTAGTCGATGATGCCTTTAGGTTACCCGAAACCCTTCCGTTAATTTTTTTTTTTTGGGTATAATAAATGAAGTAGGCCTGTTGGGCTTTCTCAAGCCTCGTTCATGGGTAATTGAATGGGCTGCAAAATAGAAAAAAAAAATGCACGGGGTAAGCTCATAAAAAACGAAGAAAAATAAATTTATAAATAAATAAATAAAATTAAACATTGGGTTGCCTCCCAATAAGCGCTTGGTTTATAGTCGTTAGCTAGACTATTGGACTCTCATGCAATGTACTAAACATGTTGGAGAGTCACATCCTCCTCTCTATGCTCAAAGCTCATCTCAATATAAGGCTTTACTCTATTCCCATTCACCATGAATGTCTGATTCTTCTCTTTGCTATGAACCTCCAAAGCCCCATGAGGGAAAACTTTTGTAACAACATAAGGACCATACCACCTAGACTTGAGCTTACCAGGGAAAAGTCTCAATTTTGAATTGTAGATCAACACCTTCTGTCCCACATGAAACTCCTTCCTAACTAGCCGCTTATCATGATACGCCTTGGTCCGCTCCTTATACAACTTAGCATTCTCATATGCATCATACCTCAACTCTTCCAGCTCATTCAGCTGTAACTTCCTCTTGTCACCTGCTTGTTGCATATCAAAGTTGAATTTTTTAATAGCCCAATATGCTCTATGCTCCAACTCCACTAGTAGGTGACATGCCTTCCCAAAGACTAAACGATATGGGGACATGCCAATGGGGCTTTTGTACGCAGTCCGATATGCCCACAAGGCATCATTCAAGCGTAGAGACCAATCCTTCCTTCTAGTATTCACTGTCTTCTCTAGGATGCTTTTGATCTCTTTATTGCTTATCTCTACTTGACCACTGGTTTGAGGATGATATGGAGTGCCAACCTTATGTGTGATCCCATATTTCTTCATTAAGGAAGCAAAAGCTTGGTTATTGAAATGGCTACCTCCATCACTAATTATCGCCCTTGGTGTCCCAAACCTAGTAAAGATGTTATCCTGCAAGAACTTCACAACAACTTTGTGATCATTAGTTTTTGAGGGGACAGCCTCGACCCATTTAGATACATAATCCACACCCACAAGAATATATAAATAACCAAAGGAGTTAGGAAATGGACCCATGAAGTCGATACCCCACACATCAAAGAGCTCCACCACTTGAATGTTTTGCAATGGCATTTGATTTCTAGAAGAGATATTCCCTGTCCGTTGGCATCTATCACAAGCCCTGCAAAACCAAAAAGCATCTTTAAACACATTAGGCCAATAGAACCCAGATTGTAATACCTTAAGTGCTGTTCTCTTCGCTCCAAAGTGTCCTCCACATGCAAATTGATGACAATGTTGGAGAATGCTCATATGCTCCTCCTCTGAAACACACCTTCTGATAATTTGATCTGGACAAAATTTGAACAAGTAGGGCTCGTCCCAATAATAGTGCCTAGACATAGACACTAATCATTTCCTTTCTTGGCTAGACATACCTGGAGGAAAAACCTTAGTAGTTATATAATTAACAATATCTGCATACCCTGGAAGTTGTACATCAATTGCAAATAACTGCTCATCTGGAAAGTTTTCACTCAAGGGAAGCTTGTTTTCTTCCTCATCATGAAGTAACCTGGACAAGTGATCTGCAACCACATTCTCACTACCCTTCTTGTCCTTAATCTCAAGATCAAATTCTTGCAGTAAGAGCACCCATCCAATCAACCTAGGCTTAGCATCTTTCTTATTAAACAAAAATCTCAAAGCAGCATGATCAGTAAAAGCAATAATTTTGGAACCAATCAAGTAGGACCTAAACTTCTCTAAAGCAAATATAACGGCTAACAATTCTTTTTCAGTAGTAGAATAATTAAGCTGAGCATCATTTAAAGTTCTAGAAGCATAAAAAATAGCATGAGGTACCTTCTTAACTCTCTGACCCAGAACAGCTCCTAGAGCATAATCACTGGCATCACACATAAGCTCGAATGGGAGGTTCCAATCAGGTGCCATCATAATAGGTGCAGATGTGAGTAGCTTTTTCAATGTATTAAAGGCATTCATGCACCCTTCTGTCCAAATAAACTCAACATCTTTAGACAATAACGCACAAAGAGGTCTAGAAATTTTAGAGAAATCTTTTATGAATCTTCTGTAAAATCCTGCATGCCCTAGAAAACTTCTCACACCCTTCACAGATGTAGGAGGAGGCAATTTTGATATGATGTCAATCTTTGCCTTGTCCACCTCAATGCCCCTGCTAGAAATTACATGACCTAAAACAAGACATTGTTGTACCATGAAATGGCACTTTTCCCAATTCAGCACTAGGTTGCATTCCTCACATCTCTTTAGAACAAGCTGCAAATGGTTAAGACAATTATCAAAGTTAGAACCAAAAACACTGAAATCATCCATAAATACCTCTATAAATCTCTCCACCATGTCTGAAAATACGCTCATCATGCACCTCTGGAATGTGGCAGGTGCATTACACAAACCGAATGACATCCTTCTGTATGCAAACGTGCCAAAGGGGCAAGTGAATGTGGTCTTCTCCTGGTCTTCTGGTGCTATAGCAATCTGATTGTAACCACTATAACCATCTAGAAAACAATAATGACTATGACCTGATAACCTTTCTAACATCTGATCAATAAAGGGAAGAGGAAAATGATCTTTCCTGGTTTCATTATTGAGCTTTCTGTAATCAATGCAGACTCTCCAACCTGTGGTGAGCCTGGTAGGAACAAGCTCATTCTCTTCATTCTTTATCACTGTGATTCCACTCTTCTTAGGCACAACATGAACTGGACTCACCCATTTGCTATCTAAGATGGGGTAGATAATGCCAACATCCAAGAGCTTAGGAACTTCTGTTCTACTACTTCCTTCATGTGTGGGTTAAGCCGTCTCTGAGCATCTCTGTTAGGCTTTGCATTATCCTCAAGGAGGATCCTGTGCATGCACTTGGATGGACTTATGCCTTTGATATCGGCAATGGTCCACCCTAATGCAGTCTTGTGCTCCCTAAGAACTCTCAATAGCTTCTCTTGCTCCACCAAACTCAAGTTCGCAGCAACTATCACTGGTAATGTCTGGTTCTCTCCCAAGTAAGCATACTTCAGTTGTTCAGGTAGCTGCTTCAATTCTAGATCTGGTGCCCTGACAATGGAAGGGACAAGAGTAGTATTAGTAGACACAAGAGTTTCAAAGCGAGGTACATACTTACTTGGATAAGGCATAGAAGTCTCAAGAGAATGCACAGCTTCATGGAGGTCTATCTCTGTAACATCACATCCACGTTCATAATTCAACCTTGTGAGGCTGTGGGCTATGCATGCCTCCAATGGTTCAATGCTATGTACCTGAAACACTTGCTCCACAACACTTCCTACCACATCAATCTTGAAACAATCATGGTTATCATGTGGCAATTTGATAGTGTCAGACAACATGAATTCTATCTTTTTACCATTAACTTTCATGCGTATAGTACCCTTTTTTACACTTATTTTTGTATCAGCAGTTATCATAAAGGGCCTACCAAGAATAATAGGTAATGAAGATGGCATAGGGGAATCTTCCATATCCAGAACAACAAAATCAGCAGGCAAAATAAATTCATTTACTTGAACCAAAACATCCTCTAAGATACCTCTAGGTCTTCTGATGCTTCTATCTGCCAATTGCAATATAATTGAGGTTGGTTTGAGCTCCCCCAACCTCAACTCCTCATAAACTGTATAAGGCATCAAGTTGATGTTTGCTCCTAAATCAAGCAAAGCACGTTCAAACAGACGGTCACCAACCCTGCAAGGAATTGTAAAACTACCTGGATCTTTTAGTTTATGCGGTAATTTTCTCAATAAAACCGCACTTACCTCCTCTGTCAATGCAACTTTCTCATGTTCCTGAAACTGTCTTTTGTGTGTACAACAATCCTTTAAAAACTTAGCATAAGATGGAATCTGTTTAATTGCATCAAGTAAAGGAATGTTGATTTCTACTTTTCTCAAAGTTTCAAAAATATCAAGAAGATGTTTTTCTTTCTTTTGCTTAACTAACCTTTGAGGGAAGGGTGGAAATATCACCTTCTCCTTCTCACTTACTTTTATGGCTGGAGGTGGTTCAACATTTTCTTGTTCTTTCTCATCTGTCCCTACCTTGTTGTCAACTACCTTGCCACTTCTGAGGACTGTCACAGCCTTAAGCTGCTCATGGCCTCCCGGATTAGGTATGGTTTGTGATGGAAACTCTCCTTTCTTCCTCTCACTCAACTCCTTTGCCAATTGCCCTACTTGTGCCTCCAATCTCTGAATAGCTTGGCTAGTTGTTGCTTCTAGTTTCTGAATGTTCTGACTAGTTAGAGCATTTGTCTGTTGCTGTGCAGTCAAGAATTGGAGTATGGCACCTTCAAGATTATTATTCTTCTTCTGGTCAGTATTTGGTTGTGCCACCTGTGATGAAGTATGATAACTACTTCCCTGTTGGAAGTTCTTCTGTTGCCTTTGTGGATTAAGCACATTTTGATTGTTGCTCCGAGAAAAATTTGGGTGGTCTTTCCATCCTGGATTATATGTGTTCGAATATGGATTGTTCTTGGGATGATAGTTGTTTTGCCCCACATAATTACCTTGCTCATGATCTGTAAAACAAGACATAGGACAAGTCTCAGTAGTATGATTAGAATGAGAACATATAGCACATACCTCGATTTTAGCAACTTATTGAACTTGAGAGATGTTCTGAGCTGACATTGCTTTCACTAGTATATCTAACTTCTTCTCCATTGCTGCCATTTGACTCTGGACTCCATCATTTGTGCTAACTTCATATACACATTTACCTTTCACTCCTTGTCTCCCTCTTGATGAGAATTGCTGAGAATTTTCACTTAGGGTCTCAAATAGCACAATGGCTTCATCACTACTCTTTTCCATAAGCACACCTCCACAACCTGAATCAACAAGACTTTTGTTAGTATCATTTAAACCTTCATAAAAAGCTTGTACCTGATCATCTTGAGATAGATTGTGGTGTGGACACTTGAGAAGCAACTCCTTGAAATGCTCCCATGCCTCAAAGAAAAGATCTCCATCCTTCTGTTGGAAGGTTTGAATCTCCCTTTTAAGTTGTCTTGTCTTTTGGGCTGGGAAAAACTTCTTCAAAAATTTAGTGGCCAATTGTTCCCAAGTAGTAATGGAACCTGCAGCCAGAGAATTCAACCACAACTTAGCATTATCTTTTAAGGAGAAAGGAAAAAGAATTAACCTGATTCCTTCTGTTGTCAAGCTTTGTATGTTTTAAGTCTTGCAGAGATCAAAGAAATCCCTAATGTGCAAGTATGGATCCTCAGAAGGTGTGCCTCTGTAGTGTGGCACCATGTTAAGCAATTGAGGTGATAAATTGAAGCTGCCTTGCACATTTGGTTGGTAGGCAATGCATGATGGTTGATTATGGTTTTGAGGGACAAAGGAGTCCTTCATTGGCCTTCGAACCTGTTCATCCCCCTTCCGTTCACAGATTCTAATCGTTTTGCCCTCTCAGCTTGCTTACGAAGACGTCTAAGAGTTCGTTCAATCTCAGGATTGTAGACAACAACAGCTAAATTTTGGGATCAACGACCTTGCATAAACAAAATTCAACCTGTAAAAGAAAACAAATAAAAAAAACAAAAATTCAGCACAAACTAGTTACACAATCCGCAGCAGCGGCGCCAAAAACTTGTTGAACAAATAGTAACCTAAAAATTAAGCAACTATATGCACGTTTTAACTCGCAAGTGCACAAGATCAGATAAATAGTATAGAAAGCAAATACGAGATCGTTCCCACGAGGATTGGATTAATTTGTGCTAAATATTGAAAACAGCGTTTGATTAAAAATAGAATTGGATTGAGGTTAAAACAATGAGAAAACTAGTTAGGGATTTGATGTTCACCACTAATATTTTTCCTTAAGCAAACGACATGCACAATGCTACAAAACAGATTTTGGATGCTTATGTTTGTTAACCTAAAGGCATGATATCTACTCTTTAAGTTATTGATTTCCCTAAACAACAAGTTAGGCATGAGTATCTACTCTAACTCTTTTCATTCTTAAAGTGTTTAGCATGGTATCTACTAAGTTGTACTTTAAGAATGCATAACACAATGGAAATCGACAAACACACAAATTCTAGAACATGGTATCTATTCCAGTTATTCATGATGATTAATTTCAAGAACTTATAACTAGTTCTTTTGTTACTTTCATAGGTACAAGACTCGGTCATCTAAATTTACCTATGTAACAAACTCAATACACAGCATGCATATGATGATCAAGCATAACATAACATATGTAAAGAGTAAAATATGATCTGAAATTAATCAATAAGCATCACAAAAGTAGTTTATAGCAAAGACATATCGAAATCCTTAAAGAAACATGATTAGGGCATCAATCGAGCCCTAACTAAAGTATTTAGCTATCCATAATTTAAATGGACAGCAAGAACATACAAAACAGAAAATAAAAAAGAGGAAGAAGAAACTCTTTGATGGAGTAGACAGCTTCCTAAGCCTTTCAAACCTTGGAACCCATAGCCCTCAACTTTCCCTCTCTTTGTGTACAATGGAAATGTAATTGATGGAATGATATCCTCCTTTGACTGAGCTGAAACTCTGTATTTATAGACTTCAAATTCGTCCTCCCCCTTGGCTGGTCTCTTATCTGCTCATGTGTGGCAGCCCATGCTTTGTCTCCCATGTGTGGCAGCCCATGCTTTGTCTCCCATGTGTGGCAGCTCATGCTTTGTCTCCCATGTGTGGCAGCTCATGCTTTACAGCTGCCACATTCTTTGCCTCCATGTGTGGTTGCTTTAAGCACATGGCTCAACAGCTGCCCATGCTTTGCCTCCATGTGTGGCTGCTTTAAGCACATGGTTTGTCTGTGAACCAGGTTCAGTATTTGACATGCTGCTCCAGACGTTTCCAATTGGGCTGAAATTTGGATATGTTATAGTAGACACCCATTGGAACAACTTCTATCAAGGGTGTCGCCCCATCGGACTTGTGCAAGTAGCTGAACTGAGGCCTGCAAACTGACCCACGAAAACTGGACTGAGGCCTAGTTTGTTTGTGAACCAGGTTCGGTATTTGACATGCTGAGGGCTCCAGACTTATCCAATGGGGCTGAAATTTGGATATGTTATATTAGACACCTATTGGAACAAATTCTATTAAGGGTATCACCTCATTTGACTTGTTTAAGTAGCTGAACTGAGGCCTGCACGCTGACCCACGAAAACTGGACTGAGGCCCGAATTTTTGACCTTGAGCTACTAAATCATGTATAACTTCCTCTAGAAGACTCCAAATCATGCACCGTAAATTGCTACGGAAACTAGACTTCCGTATCTTTCCAATGATGTATGGTGCATTATCTGGTTCTTTTTGAGCAAGTACAGGTTAATCCGTAAATGTGACTGATCTGCAGACATTGTTTTGAGCTAACTTGTCTTCAAAATGCATGTAATGAGTCTCAACCAAATTTATTAAAAGCACAAGCTTAACTCAAAAACATACCAAATCATAAGTTAGAATGGTACAAAAAGATATGTAATTATGCACCGATCATGCTTCTATTGTTTTTGTCCTGCAGCGCTTTTAAGAAGAAGCACATCTCAAGTGCTTCTTCCAAAACCACTCCATGTTTTTTTGGATCTCACCCAAAGCACTTTTACAATTTTTGCCAAACACCATTTTTAAAAGACAGAAGCACTTTCACCCATTTAGAAGCTCTTTTCGCTATTCCAAAAGCACTCCCAAACGAGCCCTAAATATGTACGATTTTCTATGGTTTAATTTAGTGGTCAGTTTTGACAGGGTCTTGATTGAGGAATAAATCATCACTTATATATATATATATATTTTGGGATTATTTAAATAAGTTTATTTGAGGGACACTCTTGTAGAGCCCATCATACAACATATTTCATTAATCCAAACCATCCATTTTGTCGATATTCATTCGAAGATCATCTGTTCAAAAAATCACTTGAATCCGATATCATTTGACTACTCAATTAAATTATTGAAATTTTAGTACTTTCTTGAAGCACCATGTTCATTGATTTTATCATAAATGGTCCCTGAGGTTTGCGAAATTATCGCCTTTCATTCTTAAGGTTTTTTTGTGACACAAATGGTCCTTAAGGTTACCATCCACACATCAAATTAGTCCTTGCCATCAACTTCCGTTAGATATTTTGTTAGACGGCTGATGTGGAATATAAGTGGAGCCCATATGTCAAATGGTATTACACCATGTGGAATAGAAAAATAAAATAATTTTTTTTTTTTTGTGGTCAACTTATAAAGAATAGTTGAAAAATGAAAATCCATACAATATTTAATTTTTTTAGAAGTGTCGTCGCCTACACTGTAGCATATTCCTCCCCCATCCCCGTCCCCTTCTCCCTCTGCTCTCCCCCTGTTTTTTTTTTCTCCCCCACCACGGACCACCCCTATCCCCACCTACAACCCACCCCCCAACCCCATCTGCAGAGAAGTGGATCTTAGGAAATATCATGATATTTTAGTTCACAATTTTGCCATAGATTTTCTTTTGAAAGCTTTATGTTTGGCACAGTGAGGGAGGGGTGAGAGAGGTGGGTTGGCACGATGGGGCGGCACAGCAGGTTGGAAGGAGAGATAGGTTTTTATTTCTTATTTAAATTTAAGTTTTATAAATTAAATTTTGTTTTTAACATCTTATATGTAACACGTCAGCATTATAACATAAATTTTGACCGAAGTTGACAGCATGGACCAATTTGATGTGTGGATAGTAATCTTAAGGACTATTAGTATTAGGGGTGGGCATCTTAAATCGAAATACCGAAATCGTACCCTAATCGCACCGTACCATACCGATTTCATACCGTTTCATTTGGTATGGGGAGATATTTGGTACCGTACCGTACCAATAGAGTATGGTATGGTAGTGGTATCAAGATTTTGGTATCGGTCAATACCGTACCGTACCGAATAGTACTAAAATATAAGGGTTAATGACCTAAATGGTCCCCCAACTATCGCGAGATTATCATTTTGGTCCGCCAACTAAAATTTTCAATTCAAACGTCCTTAAACTTTTAATAATGTACCAAAATCGTCCTTCCGTCAAAGTCTGTGTATTATTATGTTAAATCGAGGGACAAAACCGTATTTTTAGGTGAGTATATTTAACGGAATAATACACAGACTTTGACGGAAGGACGATTTGGGTACATTATAAAAAGTTTAAGGACGTTTAAATTGAAAATTTTAGTTAATGGACCAAAATGATAATCGCTCGATAATTGGGGGACCATTTAGGTCATTAGCCCAAAATATAATTTATTTTTTTCATTCTCTCGTTGTGTTTGTATTTTTGTAAGTCATAAGGCATAATTTTAACTATTTTTGTTTGTAAGCCATAAAGCATGAGTTTTAACAATTTGGATTTGGTGAATCTGTTGATGGATAAATATTGATTTGGATATTGAATATGTTGATTAGGATTTGGATATTGAATATGTTGATTAGGATTTGGATATTGAATATGTTGAATCCTTGAATTTGTAACTTAGGCATCACTTATTTTGGTGAATGAATATGTTGAATATTGAATTGGTTCAGTTTTTAGTTTTATCATTTTGGTACCGAAATGTAGTGCTGTGCGGTTGGACCGCAAATAGCTAAAACCGGCGGTTTCCGACCAATATTTCCAGTCGGCAAACAGTTGAATTTTGCGGTCAATGACCGGTTACGGTTGGACGACCGAGCCGAAATGCTACAGATGCGGAAGCGGTTGCAGGATACCAAAGCCGTCGGCAACTGCAACCGACCGATATATATATGTATATATTAATACACATGCTGAAGAAACTAGAGGTTGAGATCGATTCTCCCTCATTTCATTTCATTCTCTTTGAATTAGAACCCTAGGAGCTCTGAATTTCCTCTTCTTCTCGTCTTCCCCCTGAATCTGAGAAACAGAGAGGCCAAAAACCCCACAAAGCCAGGCCAAAAAAAGGAGAAGAAGAGAAACAGAAAGAGGAGAGAAGGAACGAAAGAGGAAGAAAAATAAAAATAAAAAAGAAAAGAGAGACGCAGAACAAAAAGAAAATGAGAAACAGAGAGAAGACAGAAGAAAAGAAAAGGGAAGAAGAAGGAAAAAATAAAAAGGAGAGAAATGTTTCTCTCTGCCGTTACGTTTTCTTTTACTACAATATTTTAATATTCTAGTGGGAAAATGGGGAAATGGGTTGATCTAATTAATTTTAAATTCTAAATATTAACAACGATTTTTTAAGGGATTTTTTTAATATTTTAAAAGGATGTTAATAAATGCCCAAAGTTTCCTTTCAGCTTTCACTGCCCAAGGAAACAAAAAACCACGAGCCTTCCTCCTTATCTTCTTCCCCTCTCTCTTTAACTCATCTATCTCTCTCCCCTCCCTTTTCTATTTCCTCTCTAGTTCTTAGGTTAATAACTAAGGCTGGTTTTATATTTTAAATTTCTCTCTCCCTCCTTTTCTTCCTTATCTTCTTCTTCCCCTCTCTTTAACTCATCTATCTCTTTCCCCTTCCTTTTCTATTTCCTCTCTGGTTCTTAGGTTAATAACTAAGTCTGGTTTTATATTTTAAATTTCTCTCTCCCTCCTTCTCTGTGTTTGTGATGAATCAAGGTTATCTCTCTCTCTCTCTCTCTCTCTCTCTCTCTCTCTTATTTTTTTGCAGGTTTGTTATTCCAGTTTTTGGTAACCAACCGATACCGCAGCTACCCATGGTAACCGGCATCTCCGGGAACCGTCTTTGTGCGGTGCAGCATTGGTTTAGATTTTGGCTAAACCGTAAGTGGTCGGCCGGTAAACGGTTTCTTTGTTTCGATGCGGTAACCGCACCGAAAACACTCCTACCGAAATGTTACTGATACCGATTTGGCACAGTACGGTACGGTACCAATTTTGGCAAATGATAATCCCATACCGTACCATACCGATTTAAATTTCCGGTATCGGTAGCAATACGGGCTCAATACCGCACCATACCGTACCATGCCCACCCCTAATTAGTATCACAAAAAACCCTTAAGGACGAAAGACAATAATTTTACAAACTTCAAAGAGCATTTGTGATAAGCCTAAATAATAATAATAATAAAAAGTAGGACAACGTAAGAAATCTGTGGGTTTACATTGATTACCAATTTAAGTTTATCAAGGAATTTCAGATTTAAGATATTTAGACTAAATATGATACTACCAGTTGCCTAAGTGTGATAATAAAGTTAAAAGTCCATGAATCAAGATGTGGATGTTCAAGTTATTATCTGATACTGATAGTCATAGTTCACTTCCCACTGGAGCTAATCGTTCTCAGTTGTCAAGATACACATAGCAGAGGGCCATTGCAATCCATTTTCCCCAGCTTTCAGACAAGCAAGCAAACAAGTGTGAACTTGATGCAGTTGCTATTTGAGTCAACAAGCACAAATTGCACATATAACACTAGGGAAATAGAAATCTAGTTGCATCTTCGTTTAACCCTTTGTCCACTTTGGGTACCACTGCAGCTGGTGATGTCATTTCCCTTGCACATCACAGAACATTCTGTCCAAAGCAAATAAAGCATTAATAAGAAAAGCACAACCTTCCATCCGAGATGCTAAAACAACTACATTTTTCTCGACACAAAAAAATATTTAAAAGCTTATTTTCGTATGAGATTATACTTTAAAGTATGACGACTTGATATAATTGAAATAATTTTCTTCTCCCCATGCCAACTTCACCGGCAGCTAGAAAGAACCATTGAGGTGTGTTCTTGGAACTTTTTAGCATTTGACAAGAAAACAGACCCTTAAAGTTCAAAAAATAGCATTCATTATCTTCCTTTAATTAACACCACATCTGAATAACCCAAGGGTTGAGATTGAATATTTTACTACGGTGCCAGAGATTTAAAGACTACAAGCAGATTGCAGAGCAAGAGACAAAACCTTATATACTTCACAGTTTCATCACTCGCACAACGCCTCAAAGCAGCCATAGCTTCACATGTTCCATCTTCTGGACCTATTAAAAGATAAAATCATTCTGCTGAATAGAAACAGAAGCAAGTCACAAAAAAATATATACTTATACTTAGAACACAGATATACACTAACCGGCCACTTAAATCGATCATCTAACATGCTTTTCTAAGCATCTATTAGCTAGGCGACATATATCTCCATATGTTCTTGCTCCTCACCTTAGCAAAAAAATTAAAAAGAAAGATATAAAATATAATAAAAAAAGACATATCTGCAAATTTCCTTGATTATGTGACACTATGAGTCAGATTCATGACAACTTTACAATATTTTTGTTTTATGGTCGAATGGCAACTTTACAATGATTAGGTGACAGTCAGATTCATGACATTATATACAATCATAAACCAGTGGCTTGCATGTTTAAAGCATCTTTCCTATTTGGCCATCTCTTTCTACAGTCAAATCTTGCAACAAATAACAAGAATCTTAATTCTCCACCTAATAGTTATCAGGTGGAGGGAACAAATAAGGTACTTAAGTTTTAGGGTTACCAACCTTTGGGGGTCATTTCAAGTTAGTTGGACTAATAGTCAACTGTTAACTAATTTGTATGTTTTGATGAGGTCGGGAATCTACACATAAGATTTTCCAGGTTGGGTACTAATTTGAAACGACCCCCAAAGGTTGGGTAATTTTAGGTAGTTAACCCTAAGTTTTATTAGATACTCAGCCAAAATAATCTGTTTCTCAGGGGTCATACATGTGGACAAATTATCTCTCTTTTTCTTGATGACAGGCAGTTTGTATTTGTGCTCTTTATCAAGAGCAACGTACACTTGTTGACACTGAAACCTTGTCTTAGTATTTGAGAGAGAAATGCTATCTGAAATTATAGTTTGCATTCGATCAATCAGAGTATAAATTCAGTTAAATAAACTTAGGCTCAGATTGTTAGTTTAACTAACAGTACCATAGAACTGATTATAGCTTCCAGTAACTGATCCAGGTCAAAATCTAGTGTGACAAAATTATTGTTAGTCCACTAAATCTTCTCTTGTCCCTAGAGACACAATCCCAATATCCTTGAGCTTTCTCTATAAAACTTATATACACAAAAGAAAAGGGAATGAAGGAAAAGAACAAAAGAGAGAGACAGACAGACAGACAGAGACAGACCCCTCTGCTTTCAGTGGACTTGTAACACCACGCTTGCATGCCAAATGGTGTTACCATGACATAACAATTTTTCTAGCTTTTATCACAAAAAATGTCCAACAACATAACAAATTCAATTCATATACCATTTCTGTTAGAATGCAATCCCTCTGAAATATATTGGAAAACAATTTCTTGTGCCATTTGCTGAAACTATTTGTTTGCTCTTTTTTTTTTTTTTTAATTTAAATTTTTTGCATAATTCCTCGTACAGTATAAAACAAAGTGAGCATTTTTGTTCTATGGGACATGTAATATTTCAATTTGAACTTTGGGAGTTCTATTTTCAAAACTGAAAAGGGAAAACAAGAAAAGCTCTTCCCGGGTAAGGTCGGTTGTACTTGAAATGAATGGTTTCTACTCACGGAATTATTTTTTATTTTTTATTTTACTGAAGTTGAAGTTATCAATAGGCAAGATCCAGAATTCATTAAATGAACCACTTTACTAAAAACTTTGAGACATAACAAACTAAAATACTGGACCAAAGAAGTTAGCTTGGTCTTCAACTTAAGAGGAATGCAAGTCAGAGTAAGGAGGAAAATTAAGTAGAAAGAGGAGTGGGAAAAAAGTAGCAAGACAGAGCAAAATTTGTTGAACTAAAAAAAGGATAAAAAGTTAATAAGTGATGCCAAATGAAGAATACAAAAATAAACTAAATTAACCTCGAAAATTTCAAATTAAGAAATACCTATTCCTCATGCACATCCCCGGGCGCTTCCTCAGACTCCCACGGATCCCCAAGTACAAGGGAAGGTACATGCTGCACTATATAGAAATCCTCGCCTCCTTCCTGAAGCCTACTGTAGAATGTTGTAGGCATCCAGCTGATGGTTAAGTCCTTGAGGCTTGTGATATATACCAGCCCATGTGGAACTGTCTTCAATCTATTGCAAAAATGAATACCCAACCGAAGGAGACTAGGCATGGCTCCTTTGTCAATCCTCCATTCCTCTATTGTTGTCAATTTTTCCAGAGAAAGAGTTTCAAGACGAAGAAAGCCTCCTCTGGAGCATACCAGTGTCTTGGTGCTTTCCTGGAAACTCAGAGACTGAAGTAAAAGAATTCTTAAGTTTGGCAGCTTCTCTAGTATTGCCATTTGGTCATCCTTGAGATGACACTCACACAACGATAACTTGGTGAGGTTTGGATAGCGCTGGGGGTCTGTCGACAGCTCTTTGATAGGCCCATACAGCTTCAACTTGTATATACGACAACAACTTAATACTATTTGCATAACCTCCTCCTGACTATTAACTCCAACATCATTCTTCACAAATAGAGACTGAATTCTGTTTAGTGTGCTGCTTGCAGATCTCAATAATTCCTCCAGATTGTGCATGGGTCTTGACAATCGTATACCCAGTTTTCTGAGATTGGTTAATTTTGTAAGATCACTCATATCACAAAACTCACTTGAAACACAAGATAAGGTTTGCAAATTGCAAAGGTTAGACAGTCGGAGTATGCTACTTGAGCTGTAATACAGTAAGTATAGATGTCTCAACTGTTCCATTTTCCATATCACATTCGGAATTATTGGAGTCTGATCATTCGAGTGACATACGTCCAAATTCAGAGTTTGCAAACATATCAAATTACCTAAAGATGGGGGCAACCATATTATATTACTCTTCCTTAGACTTAAGAACCTTAAGCAAAGCATATTCCCAATTTCAGTTGGCAACCTTACTTCCCTGACCATATATTCAACCTTCAAAACTCTAAGAAATTTCAAATCCTTGAATTTGGATCGTATATATGTTGTACTTTTTGGTATCCAATTTTTTGGGCCAAAGAACAATAGAGACCTAACATGGTCATGTGATTCATATCTTGATGAAACCAATTCAACATCATTCTCATCGAAATAAAGGGCAAGTCTTCGAACTTTACCAGTTGGTTTGTGTGCAATATTCGAAATTCCTAGAAAGTTCTCCTCTTCTGCCTTCAACAAGCACAAGTCTTGCACGAGATCATGCATACGGCAAGTTTTAATCTTTCTAACTGAACCCCTCTTTCCAACTTGAACCATACCCCTTTCCTCCAACTCGCTTAGACAATTGTATGCTACATCCTCCACCGTTGCCAGCAACCTTTGTTTTTGTTGTGCCAAATATATAAAACCTTCTGCTATCCACAATTGAGTCAATTCTTTGGCTGGAATCTCAAGATCTTTAGGAAATTGGCCTAAATATAGAAAGCACGGTTTTAAATAATACGGTAAGTCATCATAACTCATTGCCAACATCCAATGTATACGATATTCAATATCGTAATTTCTATGAAAATTTTCATATACTGTATTCCACTCATCAAGTGTCTTTCCCGCTAGAACTCCAGCAAGCGTAACGATGGCTAATGGAAGACCATTACAATGTTGAATCATACGTTCTCCTACTTCTTTCATCTTTTTAAAAATTTGAGAGCCTGAAAAAAAAACCCCTAACAATTCTCAGCTTAGCAATCTTATAGCATTATAAATATATAAAAACAATACACAGAAAAAGTAAGAAGTTTTACTATTATTGTTGCATTGATTTTATTTCTTTTAATGTTCATTTTTTTCATAATTTCAACTGACACCATGAATGTATGGGAATAAAGTTCAACTAGCTTCTCCACACATGCCAATAGCCCTTACCAAACAAAACAAACAAAAACTGTAACATGATAAATCGTAAAATACGACAACTAACATACTTTGCTGGTTGTTTTATTTTACCATGTCAACCCTCTTCAATTACAGACCCCTCTTCAATTACAGCTGCTGTTCTGCTTGAACAGTTACTTTTAGTGAATGGCATTTTAGGATCTTCAGAAGTTACATAAAATCCTAAAAGTTCTCCATTTATGATATTATAGATGAGAAAGCTAAGATCATTTTCCATTTCCAACTTACTTTGTTTAAATAACTTTCAAGACTACAACAGCTTAAGCTCCACAAAAACACGCAGGTAAAATCCGAAAAGATAAGGCAAGTCAACTTCAAACTTAAATATACATAACATATATGATAACGCCATATGCATATAATTTTACATAGAACCATTTAAATGTGAATATACGTCTGCACCACGGATGTGGGCTCCAGATTCAGCTTGTACTTTTGTATACCACAAAGACCAACACCCTTGTTAAGAGGTATCCCTTTTTACTATTCACCAAAAGTGATAGCAGGTGGGTCCAAATATCAATGCGACTTGATGATCTGAACCATTTATGTTGTAAGGCCTCATTCAAGTATCATATTTATGAAGATTAACAATATTGGCAATCATCAAACTATAACACAACAAATAGACGAACAAAACAACAAAATATTCATGATGATAATCAAATGGTCAAACATTTCTGCTTGTGCTGATTTTTTGCATGAATGATATTGGGATCTAAACAACAGATGTTCGGATTCCCCTTAAGGAGGGCAATGACTAAATAACTTATATATTTCTTTTTTCTTAATAGCAACTACACAACTAATATCAACGGTAAAATAAGACTTTTAAAGAAAATACTATTAGAAGAGTATACTCAAAACTAAATTAATTAATAGATAGTGAAAATTAGAACAATAACTGTCTACAAAGTACTTGACAGATACTAACTGTCTACAAAGACTTGAAGATACAAAATGCACAACCAAACTTATGTGAAGCAGGTGGATGGAATACCAAGTCGCCAAATAGGAGGGTGAAGCTACACCAAGAGTTAAGGAGGGTGAATGAAAATAAACTCAATAAATAGTATCAAATGGACTGTGACAGTCTTTATCAGGTTTATTACTTGTTAAATAAGAAGACAAAGATAAAGAGCTGAGAGTGAGAAATACCTCTATCATTCCTTCCGGAAAATGCTATATCCTCAAACAATTCCCAACTTTCATTCTCATTTAGTCCGGCGCACTTAAAGATGAAACCGTTCCCATCTGCATACGCTACGTCTCTGTTCCTTGTGGTAAGTAATATTTTGCTCCCTGTTGCCTCGTATGTAGGAAATGCAACTTGTAAATTGTGCCAGCTCCAAATGTCATCCATAACCACCAAACATCTCTTCTCTCGTTGGAGAAGAAGAAGTTTTTTGGCTATTTCATCATCCCACATGCTTGCAAGTTCTTCTCTTTGCTCATTGGTAGGAGAAATAAATTGAACCAAAATTTCTTCCCAAACACGTCTTGCTTCAAAATTTTGAGATATACACACCCACGCAAAACAATCAAAATGACTCCTGACTGCTTTATGAAGATAAGCCTTTTTTGCAAGAGTAGTCTTTCCTGCACCCCCCATGCCCCATATCGAAATAACTCGATTTTCATTTCCTAGCAAATGTATAACCAATTCTTCTACTTTGGCTTCTTTTGACCCACCAAAAGGACGAGGATAATGTTCAGTATCACGTGGAGGTAAATAATTTGGAATCGGCACTTCACTTCTATTATTTTGCAAACTCAACCTCAACTCAGAAATTGTGTTGGTAATCTCACAAATTTTCGACTCAATCTTGCGCACGCGAATTCGGTCAATAAACATGCAAGCATACCTTTTCATCGCACTCTGACTAACTCCTTTCCTTCTCAAAACCACTTTCAACGAATAAGTTTCAACGATAACTTCCAAGTCGTAAGCCGCATCTCTAATTCTAGCAACCCAACTGCGTGCTTCCTCATTGTGTCCTTGTCTTCTATCCACAAATTTCGCAAAGCTCCGCATCAATTGTAACTCGGTTAGTGCAAGCTGAACTTGATCTCTAATTTCAGACAAGTATTCCCCATTCCGACTGACGAATTCTTCGAGTCCTTCCGCCACAAAGCAAACTACAGCCTCAGCCATACTCTCTTCGCCGCAAGGAAGGAAAACAACAAAACCAGATTTTCTTTCGCCTTTGATGAGATCTGCTAATAACTAGGAAGGAAGGCAGTCTCTTCCCCGAAGAAGCTATGCGGAGGGTTTTAATAAATATCTTAGAATACCACGAATACCCCTTTGAATTTCTGTAATGACAACCTTTGCTCTATCGTTTCTCTCAATCTCACTTCTCCACTGTTCTTAACTCCACCGACACCCGCCAGCCCCTACCACTCTCCTTTCTCGCCAACCAATACAAACTAACTTTTCCGTTTTTTTAAGGCTTAATTATGTACATGCCCCATGTGCTTTCAAATTTATCTCAGATTACTACATGTGTTTTCAAACGGCTCAAAGTACCCCCCAACCTTTTAAAAACCGTTTCACGTTACTTTTTCCGTCAGTTTTTTTGACATTCCATTACAAACGTTACTATTCATCCCCCCTTCCAAAAATTCCAGAACAGAAGACCCTCCCCTTTGTTACTGTTCATTCGACCAGTTTTTGGGCTGTCATCTCCTCCTCCGGCCACCCCAAGGGACGACATGGGTATCAAAAGAACCAGCCTCACTTGTCAGCCGCTGCCAACCGCCGTCTGGATCGCCGGAAAAAGCAAGAAATTGGCCGATTTTTACCCAAACTCTCCATCACTCGTTCGGGCGATTCCGAGCACCATTTGCTTCGATCCAGGTATGGTTTTTCAACCTCTCGAGCTGTTCTTGCTGCTAGTTGTGTTGGTTAGGAGAAATTTCTGAGTTTTGGAGGGTAAATAAGCGAAGAACAATAACAAAGGGGAGGGGCTGTTGTTCTGGAATTTTTTTTGGGGAGGGGGGGGGGGGGGGGGATGAACAGTAACGTTCGTAACGGAAAGTAAAAAAAAACTGACGGAAGGGATAACGTGAGACGGTTTTTAAAAGGTTGGAGGGTACTTTAAGCCGTTTGCAAACACAAGTGGTAATCTAAGATAAGTTTGAAAGCACAGGGGGCATGTACATAATTAAGCCTTTTTTTTAGTACCTCCACCCCAAAAGGTAAGGGCAAAGCAAAGGCAAGACAAGGGCTGCCACTATTCACATAAATAGTGCCAGCCTTGCCTTTGTTTATTCCACCCCAAAAGGCAAGGGCAAGAGAAAAAAAAGATTATGCAACAAAATATAAACAATTTACAAATGCAAGAAAAAAAATTATTACAATTTACAAATATTGGAAGGAGAAGAGTTTGTATGAGGATTTGGTGTGGAAAGTTGTTCGCACTAAATCTGAACAGATAAAGAGTTTAGGCTAACTTACAGGTGTTGAAGACAAAGGACCGGAGTGGCCTTCATTCGTGACAGCCGAAGGTGCGAGCGGGGACAGATCCTTAGCTGAAAAGAAGGGGGGTACCGGTGTGGTACCTGCCGAAGGCACTTTGATGCCAAAGTTAGTATTTAAGAGCAGTTCCACTGACAGTGTAAGTACTTAGTCAAGTTAGAAAGTCTTACCACTTGGCTGGGCCAAGGGATTCTATTTATAGGAAGCAATTGGGAAGCTCTTAGTACTTAGTTTCGATGTGGGACTCGTGGGAGTGCTCTCGGAGGTTGACACGCGATTCTGACAGGTTCTGGCAGGAATTCTGAGGTGATCTGTCAGGATCGGTGTGAAGTGACGTGTAGGCTGTCGGCAGGTCATACCGAAGGTCAACGAGGATACCGAATGCCCGTCGCTTGAAGAGCATCGGTGCGTACTTGGTCCAAGAATTGGTATGTCATGCCGATTGGACTTCCAGTATGACCAGTTGGGCTGGTCTGCTCGGCCTGAGTGCGTTCCACGTATTAGGACTTGAGTGGGTGGTCAGATATGGTACAAACAGTAGTCCCCCAAGTTTCCGATCGAGGAGGGACTTCTTGGTTGGGGACTTGCTTGTCCCTGAGCTCCAGCATTCTGACCCGGGAACGAGCGTCTGTCGTTTGTAAGCCGGTGGTGATCATGTAGTCCCCCAAGTCCTCAAGCCAAGGGGTTGGTTGGAAGATAGGAAGGGAGCGGCAGGGAGGGTGTACCGGTGCATGTGTACCGTTCGGCACGAGAGGTGGTGAGAACCAGACCTGAGCGTGCCTGCCGTTCGGCTCGAGAGGAGAGTGAAGACTCGGCCTATGCGTGGCCGCCGTTCGGCACGATAGGAGAGTGAAGACTCGGCCTCGAGAGGAGAGTGAAGACTCGGCCTCGAGAGGAGAGTGAAGACTCGGCCTATGAGTGCCTGCCGTTTGGCACGAGAGGTGGTGAGAACCAGACCTAAGCGTGCCTGCCGTTCGGCACGATAGGAGAGTGAAGACTCGGCCTAGGCGTGCCTGCCGTTCGGCACGATAGGAGAGTGAAGACTCGGCCTATGCGTGCCTGCCGTTCGGCACGAGAGGTGGTGAGAACCAGACCTGAGCATGCCTGCCGTTCGGCACGATAGGAGAGTGAAGACTCGGCCTATGCGTGCCTGCCGTTCGGCACGATAAGAGAGTGAAGACTCGGCCTATGCGTGCCTGCCGTTCGGCACGATGGGAGAGTGAAGACTCCGCCTATGCGTGCCTGCCATTCGGCACGATAGGAGAGTGAAGACTCGGCCTATGCGTGCCTGCCGTTCGGCACGAGAGGTGGTGAGAATCAGACCTGCGCGTCCCTGCCGTTGGTCAAGAAAGTTGTGCTGGTTGTGGCGTAGCAAAGGGAGTGGAAACGTCAAAGACAGGCGTTTGGACTCCCCTGTGCATGGGTGACAAGTGTCGGAGAGGGCGGGGGGGAGGTGCGACGGTTCAGTTCCCGATGCTAGGCTCGTCCTATAAATATGAGGATGATACGGTAGGAGCAGGTAGTTGAAATTTTGAGAGCAAACGGAGCTTGAGAGAGGCGATTTCCGGCGACTGTGTTGCGGCGGCAGAGGCGATTTCCGGCGAGCATTTCCGAAGGCGGAGCGATTTCCGGCAATTTCCACCACCGTGAAAAACAAGGTAAGTTGAAGATTTCTTGCTTGATATGAATCAAACACCTATAGTTTCGCATGAACACGCATGAACACTTAAGAACGTAGAAGAACTTGGATGAGTGTAGATGAACATCAGCTCTTGGGCTCTAGGATAGGGGTTTGATTCGAGCATGTCGCTTAGTTCCTTTTATCTTTTGTTTGTAGATGTCCGACACCGAATCAGACTATAGTCGTAGCCCAAGAGCCTTTGATGGAGAGACGGCCTCGGAGAGCACGACCGAAGGCTTGGATAGTGCCGATTTTGAGGAGACCGAGAGAGGGGCGCCGGAAGTGTCCACCGATTCGGGGAGCACTTCGAGCGTCGAAGTAGTGGGTGTGAATGGCGCTCGGCCATCGACGAGTGGGCGTCAGGCGGGAGAGGCCGAAGAGGATGTGAGCGTGGCAGACCCTGGGGAGGGAGTGCTGACGGTGGTGAGAGGCCCACAAAGGATACCGATGGCGATGCCAACGGAACTTGTGTTCGGCGTAGACCATCTGGAGCCGAATATTATGACAGAGGCGGATTTGGCAAAAATCCATGCGCTGTATAATATACCGGACTCGGTAAAGATGCGGATCCCGAATCCGTTGGAGTCGCTAAGCAATCCGACGGGGGAGGCGGTCTTCTTCACCGATGTCTTCAAACATGGGCTTCGGCTACCGTTGAGACATTCGGTGCAGAAGATCCTGGCTACAATCGGCTATGCCCCTGGGCAGTTTAACCCCAACTTCTGGATCACACTCCTGGGGACGATCACAGCGTTCGGCATAGCTGGGGAGGGGGAGCCTAGCTATGAGCAATTCGCCCATCTGTATAGTGTGACGAGGGCAAAGAGCGCCGATCAAGGGGGATGGGTGCAGTCGAACTGTCTGGCGGCAGGACAGAGGGGGCACTTCGTAGTGGGGGTGCCATCGTCGCAAAAGTCGTGGCGTCGGCATCGGGTGTTGGTGTCCAGAGCCTGGGAATCGGCTCCGGGAGTAATTGTGGAGAGGCACATTCCCACATCATTCCAAATGATCGGTAGGACACTAGGATCCCCTTCGGTAGAGTTTTTTTTTTTTTTTTTTTTTTGACTGACCGAAGGTTTGTTTGATGTGCAGTGTCCTTGAAGCGGCCGATTGCGACGAGGAGGGAGGTGGAGGTGATCGAGCGTGTTCGGTCATTTATCCCGGAGGAGGATCGGTTCCACATGACGCTGCTGGACTATAAGAACTTGTTCAGGGCGGGACTGATCAGCGAGCCTGAATACCTTCGGCGGAAGAAGGAAGAGGAGGAGAAAGAGAAAGAAAGTAAGGCTACCAGGAGGCGACTCGAGGGTCGGCACTTTACTTGTGTTTTCTGTATGATGTGCCGAAGGCAATCTAACTTGTGGTTTTGCGCAGTGGCTGGAGGGAGGGAGATGAGTGAGGCTACCAGGAGGCGACTCGAGGGTCGGGCGGCCCAGAAGAAGGTGTGTCCGTCGAAGTCGAAGGCGAAAGCCCCGAGGCCGACCGGTGGATCGGCGCAGGCTAGCACTCCGGCGGAGCGGCGAAGGGAGAAGAGGGTGGCCGAGGCCGAGCTGGTTCGGGAGGCCCACCTTCAAGTCACGGGGAAGAGGGTGATCGAGGGTGCCCTCGATGTGACCCCTCTGCCGAAGAGGCCAAGGGGGCCGAACGAGGATGTGGCCGTCCTCATGCCGGACGATGAGGAGGACACCGAGGCGGAACCGGTGAACATTGCCTATCCTCGGAAGGTGGTGCCGTTCGTTAACTGCTTCATCGAGGGCGCTCAGATGGAGCTGCCGGAACTGGAGCAGCTGCCGATGAAGTCAGTGCGCGAACAGGCTGGCCGAGCCTTCCGTCTCCAGGCTGCCGTAAGTTGACTGCCTCCAGTGTGAGTTGAGTGTTTGAGGGGATGTAGCTGAATCTGTGATGATGTTTTGTTTCTGTTCTGTAGGCGAACATGGAGATGTGGCTCGGCATGAAGCGAGCTGTGAATACGGCCGAGCGCGCTCAGAAGAAATATGAGGACGGCCGAGTCAAAGTGGCCGAAGCTGGGAAGATGCTGCAGGAGGCGGATCGGCATGCGGAGGCGAATGCAGCCAAGATTGCCAATCTGTCCTCTAAGCTGGCGAAGGCAGAGAGGGCGGTTGTGGATGCCGAGGAGGCTAGGGCGAGGGCAGAGGCTGCTAAGGAGGCCGCGCTTCGGTCTTGGGTGACGGAGGTGGAGGAGGCCAAAAAACAGGCCGTGGCTGAGTACCGAAACTCGACTGAGTTTACAGAATTCCTGGATAAGGAGGTGATGGTGCAGTGTGAAGACCTCATCTACCGATTCAAGCGCTTCAACGCGGATAAAAAGCTCCGGGATCCGCCGCCGTTGCCCTAGGGGGTGTGATCGAGGAGAGGGTAGAGGCGTACCTCGGGGAGGATGCCGAAGCCGAGAGCTCGAGTGGCTCGGAATCGGGTATAGCGAGGACGAAGAAGATGCTCCGCCTCCAGAGCCGCCGAGTGTTCGAGAGGTCGAGGTGCCAGCCCAGCCTGATGCCGAGGACGTTCCTCCTACTCCCTAGGCCCCCCTTAGTATAGCTGATATTTTGTAGTTGACATATAGGCCTTTAGGCCGTTTTGTAAAGACAATGGCCCGTTTTGTGGCTTTTAATTGATGGCTGTTTCTTTCTCCTGTTTTTTGTTGTTTGAGCTTCGGTGTTGTCCATATTGTCAGAGTGTGAACACATATGCCGTTTTGCGTAAAACATGAAAACAAACTGGTGTTGGAATAAGTAAAATGATAGGAAAGTGTTGTGGCCGAAGGTCCACCTACTTGTAATAAAATTTTAAATGTTCAACATTCCAAGGGTGGCCGAGGGTTTTCAGAACCACGCAATCGGTAGGTGCCGCGTCGGCAGATGCTGACCACTTGATAAGGTCCTTCCCAGGAGGGGCCAAGAGTACCTTCGGTAGGACTTCTCTTTGCTAAGGATACTTTTCGTAGAACCCAGTCCCCCACTTTGAACGATCGGTGTTTTACGCACGAGTCGTAGTATTCCGGAGTTGGGCTTGCGATCGGTGTTCGTCGATAAGATCCAGATTGAGAGCAAGCTGGCTATCATTCTGTTGAGGGTCGTAGGTTGCCGTTCGGCATGTGGGAGCATGTACCTCCACCGGTACTACAGCTTCGGTACCGAAGGCAAGAGAGAACGGGGTCTCGCCTGTGGATCTTCGGTAGGAGGTGTTAATGGCCCATAGTGCTTCGGGTAGGATTTCAGGCCAATTGCCTTTGGCAGCTCCCAGCTTCTTCTTCAGCATTTTCTTGATGATCTTGTTGATGGCTTCCACCTGTCCGTTGGATTGTGGATGTGCCGGAGATGCAAAGAAGATGCTGATGTTGAATCGGGAGCAGAGTTGCCGAAAGCGGGAGCAGTCGAACTGCTTGCCGTTGTCCGTGACGATTGCGTTGGGTAGTCCGAATCGGCATAGGATGTTTTTCCATACAAAGTGCTCGATCCTTGCTGCCGTTATCGTTGTAAGGGCTTCGGCCTCGGTCCATTTGGTGAAGTAGTCGACGGCGACGACCGCGAACTTGACTTGCCCTGTGCCTGGGGGCATGGGGCCGATGAGATCGAGTCCCCTTTGGGCGAACGGCCATGGGCTAGTCATCGGACTGAGTGGTTCGGCAGGGACCTTCGATATCGAGCCGAAGCGTTGGCATGAGTCACATTTTTGCACGATTCGGGTGGCGTCTGCGTGGAGAGAGGGCCAGTAATATCCCTACCGAACAGCTTTGAATGCCAAGGATCGGGATCCCGAGTGATCACCGCATGCGCCTTCGTGTATTTCGCGAAGGATGTAGTCCCCCTGCTGTGGGGCAACACACCGAAGCAACGGTAGGGAGTAACTGCGCCGATAGAGGATGCCTTGCAGAAGAAGGTATCAAGCCGATCGTCGTCGTACCGTCTTGGCTTCAGTTCGATTAGTTGGAAGGGTGCCGTTGGTAAGGTAGGCGTGGATCGGATCCATCCAACTAGGATCCTGTCGAACGGTGTGGATTTCGGCCTCGGTGGTGCTACGCCGAGCGAGGACTTCCACCGGGACGTGGCGTCCGATGCGGTCGTCAATTGCCGAAGCCAGCCTGGAGAGGGCATCGGCATGGCTGTTTTCAGATCTAGGAATCGGCGGGCCTGAGCCAGATAAGCAGTCATGGATTCGTCCTTCGCGGTGAATTCGGTGCCGACCTGGTTAACGACCAGCTGAGAGTCGCTACAGATCAACAGACGTTCGGCTGCCGTGTGTTGGGCGAGACGAAGGCCTGCCAGAAGTGCCTCGTATTCGGTTTCGTTGTTGGAAGCACGAAACTGGAATCGGATTGCGTATTCGATCGTGGTGTGATCCGGTGTTTTGAGGACGAGGCCGGCGCCGCTGCCCTGTCGATTGGATGAGCCATCCACGTATAGTGTCCAGTGAGGGGAGTTGTGATCGAATGTGGTTTCAGCCGAAGGGGATTTGGTCGACGCCGAAGGTAAATCGGTAGAGGAAAGAGGTGGATCGGCGATGGCTGTAGATTTATCGGTGTTGGCTGGAGTGGTGAATTCGGAGATGAAATCGGCCACGGGCTGGCCCTTTTCTGATGGCCGAGGGCGATAACTGATGTCGAACTCACCCAGCTCGATAGCCAATTTGACGTTGATGCTGTGAGCCTGAAAGTAGGGACGAAGTCTTCGGGCAGAGAGAACGAGAGCGTAGGCCAGTTGTTCGAGCTGAGGGTACCGTTGCTCTGTGTCCTGCAAAGCATGGCTCATATAAAAGATGGGGAGCTCAACGCCGTTTGGCTGGCGGATGAGAACGGAACTTAGTGCCGATGCCGAGACCGAGAGATAGATTACGAGGGTCTCTCCTGGAAGAGGGGTGGACAGCAGAGGGGCTCGGCTCATGTAGTTTTTGAGATCGTCGAATGCTCGGTCGCATTCGGAAGTCCAATCGATCTGTCGTTTGCTTCCTTTGAGGGCTTTGAAGAAGGGGGCGCAACGATCGGTGGCCTTTGATATGAATCGGGCTAAGGCGGCGACCCGGCCCGTGAGGCTCTGAACCTCCTTCCTCGTCTTCGGGACCCGCATGTCGATAAGCGCTTGGATTTTGTCGGGGTTGGCCTCGATTCCCCTTTGGCTGATCATGAATCAGAGGAATTTGCCGGAGGGGACGCCGAAGGCGCATTTGCTCGGGTTCAAGCGCATGTTGTATTGCTTCAGTTTGCCGAACATGAGGGAGAGGTTCCGAAGGTGGTCGTTGGCGGTTCGGCTTTTGACAAGCATATCATCCACGTAGACCTCCATTGAAGTGCCAATGAGTTCGGCGAAGATTTGGTTGACCAGCCGTTGGTACGTAGCTCCGGCGTTCTTGAGGCCGAACGGCATGACGTTGTAGCAATAGAGCCCCCTGTCGGTAATGAATGTCGTATGCTCCCGATCGGTAGGATGCATGAAGATCTGGTTATAGCCGGAGTAGGCGTCCATGAAGCTGAGGAGCTCATGGCCGGCCGTTGCGTCCATGAAGCTGAGGAGCTCATGGCCGGCCGTTGCGTCCACCAGTTGGTCAATTCTGGGTAGTGGAAAGCTATCCTTCGGACATGCTTTGTTCAGGTTAGTGTAATCCTGGCACATTCGCCAGGCACCGCTGGATTTTTTCACCAAGACCGAGTTGGCGAGCTAGATGGGATACGTGACCTCCCGGATGAAACCGATGGTCTGGAGTTTGTCTACTTCGGCCTTCATGGCTGCATACCGTTTGGTGTCGTAGGATCGTCTCTTCTGTCTGACCGGTTTGAAGGAGGGGTTGATGCTGAGCTTATGGCTGATGACGTCCGGGGAGATGCCGGGCATGTCGTCATAGGACCAGGCGAAGACTTCCGAATTGGCCCTTAAGAAGGAAATGAATTCGCTTCGGAGAGATGGACTGAGGGAAGTACCGATTCTTACCTGTCGATCCTGCACGTCGGAGAGGGAGATTGTTTCGAGTTCCTCGGCCAGTTGAGCCTGTGGTGTGGCATTGTCGTCTCGAGGGTCATCTGGGGGGTCGGTCCCCCTCCTGCCGTTCGTCAGGTTTGGGCGAGTTACGGCCAGCGTTTTCGGTGTTCCCCGCCTCGGTGTTTGGTTTGCCGCTTCCATTGTTGACGAGACGTAGCACACTCGTGCGCTCAGTTGGTCTCCTCGAACCTGACCGATCCCCGACTGAGTTGGGAATTTAAGCAACAGCATATGTGGGCATAGAACGGCCTTCATTCGGGTAAAGGCAGGCCTGCCGATGATGGCATTGTATGCAGTCAGACAGCTGACGACGAGGAAGTGAGTATAGATAAAAGCTCTTCTTTGGTCGGAGCCGATGGCGAGGGGAAGCTGAATGCTCCCGATGGGCTCGACCACATCGCCTAAGAAGCTTAATAGAGGAGTGATCTCCTTATTGAGGCTTTGGTGGCCGATGCCGAGGCCGTTGAAAGCATCGGCAAAGAGAACGTTGACCGAGCTTCCGGTATCGGATATGTCTGCCCGAATGATCATCGGATCGGAATGGGGGAAGATAATGCCCTTCTCCTCTTCTTCGGAGAAGGTGATGGGTTCCCATCCGAGTCGCCGAATCTTGCTACTGCGCTCCTCAGTAAGGCTGAGGACCTGGGGTTGCCGAACGGCACGTATGTAACTTTTGGTGGACCGACAGCTGGAGTCAGCGATCGGTGTACCACCACTGATCATGTTTATCTGCCGATTTCCCGGGGGTTCGGGCCCTGAGTGCGCATTCAGATACTGGTCTAGTTTGCCCTCGCTGATCAATTTCTCAACGATCCTTCGGAGGGCAATACAGGACTCGGTATCGTGGCCCTTATATTGGTGGTGTCGGCAGAAGACTCCGGTGTCTTTGTCGACCTGTCGAGGGAGCTTTCGAAAGCTCGGCTTCGGGATCATCTGATTTTCAGCCATGAGTACACGTTAATAGCTCGTGTTGAGAATGGTGAAGATCTCCGGCGGTCGGTCGCTTTTGGTGCTTCAGAAATTTCTGTTACCTGACTCCTTACTGCGCTTCGTGCCGTCCTGCCGACCCTGGAACGAGTCCCTCCGCTTTTCCCCGTAAGCGTAACTTGCGGGTATGGGGGGTGCCGTTCGGTAGGGGGCCTGAACAGTGGTCTGCTGGGGCTGGAAATGGTCGTAGGTGGGTGCCGGAGGTTGTCCTGTATTTGCCGAAGGGCCTGATGCCGAAGGCATCCCCTTGGAGTTGAAGTGTTCGGCCTTGGCGTGGATGGCCGCCTGTTTCATGAGTTCGCCATAGGTGGTTCAATTGCTGCTGTGCACCAGGTAGCGAAATTGGGAGGCTCGGAGGCCACTTTTGAAAGCGCCAAAGGCTGCTCGGTCGTCGGTTTCCGGGCACCGAGAGTATTCGTGGCTGAATCTGGCGGCGTACTCCCGAAGGGGCTCGCTGTCCCCTTACCGAATGGTGTAAAGGTCGTCGGCAGAGTAGAGACGATCGGTCTGTATCATAAAATGATTGAGAAAAAACTGTTTTAGTTGATCGAAAGAGTCTACTGTACCTGGTTCCAGTCAATAAAACCAGTTGAGGTCTGCCCCTGCCAAGGTAGATAGGAACAGCTGGCATTGGCCTTCGTCGGTGAGGCCCTTGCAACCCAAGGCCGATTGGAATGTATGGATGTGGGTGACAGGGTCCTCCACTCCCGAGTAAAATGAGATTCGGAGGGCCTGTACCTCTTTCTCAGGTCGGTATTCGGCTGGTGAATGGTCCTAGTCGCACCTTGCCCCAGGTCGGTGTTCGGGTCTGATTTTGCTCTTCCTCGATCCGACTGACTTTCTGAAGGAGGAGGCGGATCATAGGATCGGTAGGTGGGAGATCGGTTCCGAAGGGCTCCATTGCTCGGGGGCCGCCCTGGAGTTGATCCTCTCGTTCCGTGGGACTCCCTTGTCGCCGATCGTTACGTCTTGCCGATCCGATCGTGGTGGACTGGCGTGAGGGTGTCGTGCCGAGGGACGTCGGAACGTAATCAGATTCGTCCGTCTCCTCCAAACCGACCTCGGCGTACCTTCGTCGAGGAGGAGATTTCGGCCCGAGGACCTCCAAATGCTGATCGTTGAGTTTGGCCTGAACGTGGATCGGTGACATCCGCCGTTCCCGACGTTGGTGGTTGATCCTATCGCGGCAGTCGGAGTAGACCTGATACTCCTGGTGGTGCTCTGCCGGAGTTGGAACGAATAGCCGACGGGAGGCGGACGGTCTGCCTTGAGCCAACTGCTCTTCGGCCTCCCGATTGCTAGGCCTCGGCACGCTCCTCTGTGAATGTTCGTGCCGAACCTGCCTGGTTTGTTCCAACTCGCGTGGTGGCTGAGCCGAGCGTGACTCTTGCTCGTGGAGCTGCTTCTGGGTGTCATCCAGTTTCGAAGATAGGATGTTGTTGTGCTCCTGCATCTTGATCATTTCCCGCTGTAGGGTTTCCATCCTGTCTTCCAGGGTACTCTGCCGATTGGGCGTTTCCACCCGGGGTGTACTTGGCGGTAGAGCAGGGTTCTCTTGGCCGGAGAGTCCGAGGATGGGACCATCGGCCGCAAAGGGTGAAGGTGGGTTCATAGTAGAAATGGAGAGATATGGGCTGATTGTCAATCGGTATTCCCACAGACGGCGCCAATCTGTTCGTACTAAATCTGAACAGATAAAGAGTTTAGGCTAACTTACAGGTGTTGAAGACAAAGGACCGGAGTGGCCTTCATTCGTGACAGCCGAAGGTGCGAGCGGGGACCGATCCTTAGCTGAAAAGAAGGGGGGTACCGGTGTGGTACCTGCCGAAGGCACTCCGATGCCAAAGTTAGTATTTAAGAGCAGTTCCACTGACAGTGTAAGTATTTAGTCAAGTTAGAAAGTCTTACCACTTGGCTGGGCCAAGGGGTTCTATTTATAGGAAGCAATTGGGAAGCTCTTAGTACTTAGTTTCGATGTGAGACTCGTGGGAGTGCTCTCGGAGGTTGACACGCGATTCTGACAGGTTCTGGCAGGAATTCTGAGGTGATCTGTCAGGATCGGTGTGAAGTGACGTGTAGGCTGTCGGCAGGTCATACCGAAGGTCAGCGAGGATACCGAATGCCCGTCGCTTGACGAGCATCGGTGCGTACTTGGTCCAAGAATCGGTACGTCATGCCGATTGGACTTCCAGTATGACCAGTTGGGCTGGTCTGCTCGGCCTGAGTGCGTTCCACGTGTTAGGACGTGAGTGGGTGGTCAGATATGATACAAACAAAAGTGAATAAAATTGTTATGTATTTATAGGGAAAACATCCATAATTTTTTGGTATTTTTTTTCGATTTTTTTGGTTTTTTTTTTCACTCGCTGACATCAGCGCCTTCACGGTTGAGCCCAGGCAGAAATTGCCCATGGGCTTGCCCGGGTTGATGGGACCCAAGGCTTGCCTGGGCTGCATGTCGTGCATTGGAGGGTCTTTTGGGCCAGCAGGGGGCCGTTTGCTCGGGTTGGTGGCATGCGCTGGACTTGCTCCTATGGTAAATGATTTTCCCACTCCCCTTTTATCCACCTACACTCCTTCTTGTTTAGAAAAATGGAGTGTAAGTAAATAAAAAGGGAATGGGAGTCCCCTTTTATATTAGAGTTTAAAGTCCTAATTTGTTCTTATTTTTGTTAAGTTTAATTATTTTTTTGCAAACGGACCAATTTTAAAATTTTAAAATTCCGAAAACAACATTTTATTTAGGGAGTTTTTCTATTTAAACCTCACATTTCTCTTTGCTCACCCCCATGTTCAAAGTTCACCCTAACTTCTAATTCAAATTTTCATATTTTCTAAGAAAACTCCACTATCATCCTAAACTACCCTCAAATTAAGTATTAATTTACACACACCCCACTCAACCCTTAGTTTTCTAATATGCCCAATTCAATTGCAAAAGAACCTACCCCACCAATTTCTGGAAAATTTGGTAAAAGGAATTGGAACCCATTAAACGCTAAACCCCTAAACAGCAAGCTTTCAAGAGTTTCAATTTGACTTTCTTCTTCGAAATCATTTCAATTTCAATCTAGTGTTTTCTTGAGAACACAAAACGCCCCTAGCCCCTTCTGGCATCATAGCATTGTTTCTTTATTTGTTGCAATTGATCATGTGTTTCAATGGTCATTGGCGAATTTATAGGGAGATCTGAAAGTGAAATTGGGAAATGGCTTCGAGAGCAATGTTGAGAAGGAAGAGAATCGTCAAGGACTATGTGACGGCGTCGTCTCGCACAACCCCTGTGTTCTAGTGGCTTGGGCACTACCATGGTTCTCAAAAATTGGAGTCCAAGGGTTTCAGTAGCATCATTGTGCATATGCATAGGGGTAATAATGATGATGACGATGATAAAGTTTCAGTAGCAAAAGACGAATTTAGGCGATTAGGAGGGGTGGTGCGCGGTGGGATATTCGGCCTCAAGACTGGTCCCCCGGCGACCTCTGTAATATCTCCAACTAACACTTGGTCGTAGCCGACGACCGTAGCTCGGCCGGACCCATTTTGCTCTTGTTGAGCGGTCGGAACATTTTATGGCTGAGTATTCGTAGGGAGTGAACCAGCCATGCTTGTCTCTGATTCCGACCGAAGGATTCCTCCTAGTGTTTATGACCATACAAAACCTAGTGGTCCCACTAGGCATGCCAAATTATGTTTCCATCTTTTCGGCCGGGGTGGCCGACGGAAGGAACTTTTGGTCCTTTTTTTGGATGCGGGGTGTGCCACCACCAAGCCCCGAATTTGGGCTTGAATGGAATGTGAATAGATGGATGTGTTGCGCTTCTAACTTCTGACCAAACGACCAAGCAAGGAACCTCCTCTTGGCCTAAATTCTTTCACTTCCTCGGGCTCGAGGATGGTTAGGTTTCGTGCGGATGTTTTTGTGATTTTTAGGGTTTTATGTAATAATGAAATTAAACTAAATATGCGTATAAACGTAGAGACAAGAATTTAAGTGCAATAAAATAAATCAAAGCGATAAATAAAGTAAGAACGAGATAAAAGTGATAAGGACGATAAGATTGATAAAATGAAATAAACTTGGAATTAAACTTAATCAAAGTGCGATAACAATGAAAATTAAAACAATTGAAATGAACTTGAATTTAAATGACAAGAAATATAAATCGAAACAAGAATTTAAATGACAAGAGAAATATAAACTTACCCTAGAAATATGAAAAACAGACTACACTAGGTGCTTGAAAAGTAAAATCCTAAGTCTAGGAAAAGAAAAGTGCAAGACGAAAGATAAGTTTGTTTGTCTGATGTTGTGTCTCTGAGGTCTTCGTCGAGCAAGGTTTATATAGGGCACTCGTTAGCCCATGGGCTGGCCATTGAATGGTCAAATGTCAACTCTTCTTTAAAATCTTTCCTTTCGAAGCCCTCCTAAATCTGTGGGATTGCATTGGTTGAAATATTTGATCGGTGCATAATTACATATCATTTTGTACCCTTCTAACTTATGATTTGGTTATGTTTTTGAGTTAAACTTGTGCTTTTAATAAGTTTTGTGTTTGTTTCAGTATAATAAGCTTGAGACTCATTTAATGCATTTTGGAGACAAATTAGCCCAAAACGGTGTCTGCAGATCATTCAATTTCACGGATTAACCTGTACTTGCTCAAGAAGAACCAGATAATGAGCTATACATCATTGGAAAGATACGGAAGTCTAGTTTCCGTAGCATTTTACGGTTCATGATTCTGAGTATTCTAGAGGAAGTTATCAATAATTTAGTAGCTCAAGGTCAAAATTCGGCAGCATCTGCGTTACTGGGTCACAAATGACATTTGAAGGTCTTTCCGATTTTTCCTTGAGTTGGGCTGCATATGCTTGGAAAGATAAGACAAAGGGCTTGAAGATCCATATTTTTCCAGATTTTTTCGGAGCAAATACCAAGCCCAAAACCTGCCCACAAGCTGACTGCAATGCAATGTCATTGGATCCTCTTTTGAGCATTGGATCCTCTTTTGAGCATTGGATCATCTTTTGAGCTTTGGATCCTCTTTTGAGCCTTGGATCCTCTTTTGAGCCTTACATGTTGAGCAATTAAGAGAGCCTTGGATCCTCTCAAACACTAAGTTTAAAGAAAGAAAAATTGTTTTCAAATGTAATGGTGTGTTAGGTGAAGTTGATGAAGTGAGTGGAAAGCAATATTTAATTTAGATTTTCAACTTCCTTAGGCCTATAAATAGTGAGGTTTCCCAAGCTTGTAAACACACCCCAAGGTGGGGAGCTCTCAAACATTTCTCTAGAGCTCCCCTCCCTTCTCTCCCTCAAATTCTCTTAGTTTTCCTTTCTAGTTCTCAATTGTTGTAATAAAATCATTTTGCTAAATGTTTCTGAGTTCTTCTTAACTTTCCATTGTAATGTAAATTATTTTCTTTAGCAATTCAAGTTTGAGTAGTTTCCAAGTTTCAATTATGGTTTTTGTTCTTATTCATTATGCTTATAAGTTAATATGCTAGTTTGAATGATTGATCACCATTAAGGCTTGCATGTTAGCTATCTTGATTTGAATTAAGAGTAGACACCATGCTTTAATTCGAATTGAACTATGAATAGGAAGAGTATGTATGGACATTCGACAACAGGGATTAGATACATGTTTGGTTGTTTAAAATGTTCTTCTATGCTTAATGGGTTCCTAATGCTTAATTTAGGTTAGACAACAAATGATCAAGTTAGGGAATTAGGAACACAAGGTTAGGACCAGACACCATGGCTTAATCATACTTTAGCTAGAATCAATCCGTTAATCTAAATTGAACTTGGGAACTTATTCGCTTGAGTTAATTTCTTTTCTTTCTTTCTTGTTTGATTTATTTTCTTTCTTTTTTTCATTTCTGTTTTGTACAGGGAATTGAATTAAATCAATCTATCATCAATCCTCGTGGGATCGACCTCGCACTTACATATGCTAAACTACCAACGGCTCGTGTGCTTGCGAGTATCACAAGTTGAGGATGCAGCTGAATCTATTTTGGTGCAGTTGAATCGACGCAACAAGTTTTTGGCGCCGTTGCCGGGGATTGGCAACATAGTTTGGTTCTATTTCTTTTCCCTACTTGTTTTATTTTTTTTATTATTTTATTTTCTCCTTTTCATGTCTTCCTAGGCACTTTCATGTTTTAAAATTAATGATGTTAATTGACAAGTTGTGTTTGTAGTCCAACGGAACAGGACAATTGCCTAACAAGCAAGAGAACTGGGTTTAAGTCCCGGCTTACACAACACCAAAAAAAAAATAAATAAATACTTTGAAGCATGGAATTAGATGTGTGTTGTTTGTTTTTTTTTTTCTTTTCATTTTAGTTTTTATATCCTAATCCTTTTAATTCTCTTTCAAGTTTTTGTTTGTGTTTGTTTTAGCAATTTAGATAGCTAAATAAAAAAGGAGAGAAAATGCAACTCCAATCATGATGAGAAGTGTGGAGTAGTAGGAGAAGTCGCGACCTCCAAATACATCTATGCTCGACCTAATTGCTTCAAGGGGGAGCATTCTAATCCTTTCTCTTAATTTATTTTCTTATTATTTTAAAGTTTATGTTTCTTTTTATACAAAATTTATAAATTAAAAAAAAAAAAAATTTCATATGAGTTGACTTGTGGTAACTCCAATGAGCATCTCTGTTAATACAGTGTCTAGGAGTTCTATAGGCGACACCTTCGGTGTCTAAGAAGTTTGGGTTTTAAGCGGGACCATTGTGACCTCTCCAAACTTCCCGGATCCCTTAGCTGTGTTTTCTGAGGTTCTTAACTGGTAATCCATGAGTCACTTGTATATTCGTGTGTTTTATTCAAAAAATATATATATTTAATAATAAATTAAAATTTTTTTATAAAAAAAAATTTAAAAAAAAAAAAAAAAAAAACCTTCTATGTCTTTTTCTTATTATTTGAAGTTTATTTATTTTTTATTTTTTATTTTTTTTATATTTAAATACTAATTTTTGTAAATGTTTATTAGTGGCTAGATATTAAGTTATTGTGGACTGCCAAACACTGAAACACTACCCACATTAACCCTAAAATTAACTCTACATCTCTTAATCTATCGAGCCGCCCTCTAACCCCTGAACATCTCAACTTCCTCTTCCTCCCGAATCAAACATTCTCCAAATTGTTGCTTATTGTAGATCTTGTCAATGGAGAAACTCCAGGAGGCCGTCAGTGGAAAGCTCAAGGAGAAGGAGTCCGAATTGAGCATGGTGAAGGTGCCTAGCCCAATGGTTTTGTTGAGCTCACTGCCAGCTATCCCACCAGAAGATCCTAAGGGAGAGGACACCATTATGCAACGGGTGTTTGAGGTGATTGAGGTGCTCGTGGTTGTATTTGCCATGGATCCCTCAGAAGTTACCTTAGATGCCTTTCTGTTTCATAGAGGTAGGGTGATAGAGAAAATTGAAGACATGATTCCAAATTGGGATCTGGATTGTGGATTAGAAGAGATGCAACTTGCGGGGCTGGCACATTGTCTAGATACTTGGAGGGTATATCTGCTAGATAGGAGGTTTGTGGCAAGAACTGTTGTGTTGAGCAGTCATATGTATTGTACAGGTAACATCCGAGTTGAGTTTGATATTTACTTAGGTGTGCTTAATGAGTTTGACTTCCAGTTAGGGTATATGACCACAAGGCTCCGAGACTTCGTGGAGCAGATGGATGAGTTGATGATAGATGGAGCCCTATATGATTCGTCTGTTTCAGACCCTTCGGAAAGTGAGTCAGAAGAAGAGCCATGGGTGAGCTCAGCCATCGATAGCATTTTGAGAAATGCTATGTTTGAATGATGAACCATGCAGTGCCAGGTTACCCTTAACCCCTGTTTTCTGTTTTCTTATATGCTTTCACATTGTGGACAATGTCCAATTCAGGTCTGGGGGTATTAATGGAGGTTTTCAATTTTTTTCGTTTTTTTTTTCATTTGTGTTTTCAATTTTCAATTTTTGTTATTTGATTTGTGTTCTCAATTTTTGTTCACTTGTATTTCAATTTTTGTTCATTTGATTTGTGTTTTCAATTTTCGTTCACTTGTTTACTAATTTTTTTTAGAATGTCATACAACCAATGCTATGGAGCTGCCATTGAGATTTTCATATCAAACATTTTACACTTCACAAAGCTTTTGCTCTTAGAATTCTGGTGGCTAAAGTACCATGCTCAGATTCTTGAAGGAGAATAGTGGAGACTACCCTAGTGAGCTATTTCGAGCCTAATTGCCTTCTTGAGAGGGTTTAAAGTGTTTCTATTCCTCATCTCTACTTATTTTCTTCAATTCACTCTAAATGATCTCATTGTTCCATTTTGATTGAATACTAAGGATGATTTTCTTTGCAGATATCAGGTGCATACTTTCACTCATGGATGAACTCATTGAAGTGATGCTAGGCTATGTGTGTATAACCATTCTTTGTGCTTTCTTTTCACCCTACCCATTTGTGTGTTCCCATCAGCTCTGTTGCAGCTAAACACTTCAAGCCATTTTCTTCTATCACCCTTATAATTTCCCTAACTTTGTATCTCAATCTGAGATATTTAAACCTATTATAGCCATACCCTATAGCTTAGAAATATACCAAGGTATGCCAAGATAAAGTTTGAGCAAGGAAGGTGCTGCCCCATGCCTAAATGTAAATTGTTGTGAATCTGTGCAATAAAGTTAAAGAAGAAGTAGATCAAGTCAAAAAAAAAAAAAAAAAAAAAGAAAGAAAGATAAAGAGAAAGTGTTTCGATTTGATCTAACTGTGAAATATAAGGTCTATGCCAGATGATGCTATGAAGTTGCAGCCATACCATTCTAAATCAATGATAACTTGCAGATCAACGAAGAATGCAACCTTGGTATGTTCTTAAGTTAATCGTGTTCCTTCCAATTCTTCCATTTCCCCTAACCTTAGCCTTTCATTACAACCTTGTGAAAGACCTAGCTGATCTTTGAGGATGTATTCATGGGTGCAGGTATGTATGAGTGTATCTGTATTCTTAGTATTTGATTCCCTTCTTGAGATCTAACCAAATATTGTGCTTCTATTTCATATACTCATTATGCTTGTTTGAGAGAATAAAGCCATAGGTTCTGAGTGATTGAGTGCTATATGTGAGAATTAGAGTTGAAGCATGTTCTTCCTTCAAGATTTGAGTATGTGTACTTTGAAGCCGTGTGCCTTTGAGCTATAGCTTCCACTTTACACACTTATTGATCATCTATCTTGGCAATTCTATGGTGTTGGAGGTATGATTAAAATTTTTTTTTTTAGTTGTTTTCAAAGTTAGTTTTCTAACCTTTTGTTTTGTAGAGTCAGTAAAGCGTTTGTGGGTATCGTTTCTGTTAAACCCTCAGGAGACACAACTCCTCCTACTAGGGATGCCTAGAGGTTTAAAGGCTTGTTGCATGCGCTCAATGCAATCGAGTTACCTACGAAAGTGGTCTAATAAATTTCTCGTTTTGTTTTTATCTTTGTTTTCCTTTTGTTTTACTCGAGGACTAGTAAAATCTAGGTTTGGGGGTATTTGATCGGTGCATAATTACATATCATTTTGTACCCTTCTAACTTATGATTTGGTTATGTTTTTGAGTTAAACTTGTGCTTTTAATAAGTTTTGTGTTTGTTTCAGTATAATAAGCTTGAGACTCATTTAATGCATTTTGGAGACAAATTAGCCCAAAACGGTGTCTGCAGATCATTCAATTTCACGGATTAACCTGTACTTGCTCAAGAAGAACCAGATAATGAGCTATACATCATTGGAAAGATACGGAAGTCTAGTTTCCGTAGCATTTTACGGTTCATGATTCTGAGTATTCTAGAGGAAGTTATCAATAATTTAGTAGCTCAAGGTCAAAATTCGGCAGCATCTGCGTTACTGGGCCACAAATGACATTTGAAGGTCTTTCCGATTTTTCCTTGAGTTGGGCTGCATATGCTTGGAAAGATAAGACAAAGGGCTTGAAGATCCATATTTTTTCAGATTTTTTCGGAGCAAATACCAAGCCCAAAACCTGCCCACAAGCTGACTGCAATGCAATGTCATTGGATCCTCTTTTGAGCATTGGATCATCTTTTGAGCTTTGGATCCTCTTTTGAGCCTTGGATCGTATTTTGAGCCTTACATGTTGAGCAATTAAGAGAGCCTTGGATCCTCTCAAACACTAAGTTTAAAGAAAGAAAAATTGTTTTCAAATGTAATGGTGTGTTAGGTGAAGTTGATGAAGTGAGTGGAAAGCAATATTTAATTTAAATTTTCAACTTCCTTAGGCCTATAAATAGTGAGGTTTCCCAAGCTTGTAAACACACCCCAAGGTGGGGAGCTCTCAAACATTTCTCTAGAGCTCCCCTCCCTTCTCTCCCTCAAATTCTCTTTGTTTTCCTTTCTAGTTCTCAATTGTTGTAATAAAATCATTTTCCTAAATGTTTCTGAGTTCTTCTTAACTTTCCATTGTAATGTAAATTCTTTTCTTTAGCAATTCAAGTTTGAGTAGTTTCCAAGTTTCAATTATGGTTTTTGTTCTTATTCATTATGCTTATAAGTTAATATGCTAGTTTGAATGATTGATCACCATTAAGGCTTGCATGTTAGCTATCTTGGTTTGAATTAAGAGTAGACACCATGCTTTAATTCGAATTGAACTATGAATAGGAAGAGTATGTATGGACATTCGACAACAGGGATTAGATACATGCTTGGTTGTTTAAAATGTTCTTCTATGCTTAATGGGTTCCTAATGCTTAATTTAGGTTAGACAACAAATGATCAAGTTAGGGAATTAGGAACACAAGGTTAGGACCAGACACCATGGCTTAATCATACTTTAGCTAGAATCAATCCGTTAATCTAAATTGAACTTGGGAACTTATTCGCTTGAGTTAATTTCTTTTCTTTCTTCCTTGTTTGATTTATTTATTTATTTATTTTTTTCATTTCTGATTTGTACAGGGAATTGAATTAAATCAATCTATCATCAATCCTCGTGGGATCGACCTCGTACTTACATATGCTAAACTACCAACGGCTCGTGCACTTGCGAGTATCACAAGTTGAGGATGCAGCTGAATCTATTTTGGTGAGGATTGATGATAGATTGATTTAATTCGATTCCCTGTACAAAACAGAAATGAAAAAGAAAGGAGAAAATAAATCAAACAAGAAAGAAAGAAAAGAAATTAACTCAAGCGAATAAGTTCCCAAGTTCAATTTAGATTAACGGATTGATTCTAGCTAAAGTATGATTAAGCCATGGTATCTGGTCCTAACCTTGTGTTCCTAATTCCCTAACTTGATCATTTGTTGTCTAACCTAAATTAAGCATTAGGAACCCATTAAGCATAGAAGAACATTTTAAACAACCAAGCATGTATCTAATCCCTGTTGTCGAATGTCCATACATACTCTTCCTATTCATAGTTCAATTCGAATTAAAGCATGGTGTCTACTCTTAATTCAAACCAAGATAGCTAACATGCAAGCCTTAATGGTGATCAATCATTCAAACTAGCATATTAACTTATAAGCATAATGAATAAGAACAAAAACCATAATTGAAACTTGGAAACTACTCAAACTTGAATTGCTAAAGAAAAGAATTTACATTACAATGGAAAGTTAAGAAGAACTCAGAAAAACTCAAAGAAACATTTAGCAAAAGGATTTTATTACAACAATTGAGAACTAGAAAGGAAAACTAAGAGAATTTGAGGGAGAGAATGGAGGGGAGCTCTAGAGAAATGTTTGAGAGCTCCCCCCCTTGGGGTGTGTTTACAAGCTTGGAGAACTCACTATTTATAGGCTTAGGGGAGTTGAAATTCTAAATTAAATATGGTCTATGCCAATAGCACTTGTAATTAAAAACTCATCCTTTTGGCTAGTGCACTTCACCAACAACTCCCACTAGATAACACTTGTAATTAGAAACTCATCTTTTTGGCTAATGCTCTTCACCAACAAATCGCACTAGATAGTGCACTTCACCAACAACTCCCACTAGATAGTGCATTTCATCATGCATGACATTGCATTGCAGTCAGCTTGTGGGTAGGTTTTGGGCTTGTTATTCACTCCGAATAAATCTGGAAAAATATAGATCTTCAAGCCCTTTGTCTTATGTTTCCAAGCATATGCAGCCCAACTCAAGGAAAAATCGGGAAGACCTTCAAATGTCATTTGTGGCCCAGTAACGCAGATGCTGCCGAATTTTGACCTTGATCTACTAAATCATGTATAACTTCCTCTATTAGACTCAGAATCATGAACCGTAAAATGCTACGGAAACTAGACTTCCATATCTTTCCAATGATATATGGCTCATTATCTGGTTCTTCTTGAGCAAGTACAGGTTAATCCGTGAATTTGAATGATCTGCAGACACTGTTTTGAGCTAATTTGTCTTCAAAATGCATGTAATGAGTCTCAACCTTATTACACTGAAACATACACAAACTTTTGTTGGCTGCGCAAATCTCTCGGCCTGGTTCTCCGGGCCGAGGGGACGTGCGTTTAACACGGAGTCCTACTTTTGGATGCGGTGCGGTTTGTGCGCGGGCGTGCCAGCACGGCCTACCGTGCGTCGGGTTCGGTGGAGTGTTTGGGTAGAAGATGTTTGGGGTGTTGCGCCTGTTTGGTCTGGGCTTCTAATCAAACGATTGTGGCCGAGAAAGGAACTGGTCTCGGCCGTTAGGTTCACGGCCTGAGCTACAAGGCCGTTAGTGGTGGTGTAGGTGGTGGATTTCGGGCGGTGCTCCGGCGCGTTGCTCGAAGAGCGACGGTCGTATGATATATGGGGTGAGTGAGGCGATAACAAGGATGATGCTCCGGCGCTTTGAGAAATCAAGGGTTGTATGATATATTGATGAATGGATGTTGCTTACAATCTATCACTACTCCTAAGAACGCATGTAAAGGTATTGAAAGTACATGACAGAAAAATAAGTTGCTCCGTGGGAGGCTTTTGGTTTTTGGTGTTGGACCCCTTGCATGTGGTCTTGAGCTTGGTTTTTATAGTAGGAGCTTTGGAGAGACAATCGAGGCTTTGACAAGACCTGCATGGTGAAGTCTAATTAGGGCAAGCATGGCTGGGTCTGATCAGCATTTGGGATCGTGAAGCATGGTGGTGTGACCTCCCCAAATCTCGGCAGATCTCAGCCATCACCCCGATTGAGGGCTCTGCACCTCTGGCCGTGGGAATGCATTAAATGCTCTGGTTTAGTGGTTGGTGAAGAGACTGCCAATTGCAAGAACATTTGATGGAATGTTTGTACCTAACCACTCTGATTACAAAATCTTGACTTCAATCACTTCCCTTCTGCCCTCATGCATTAAATGCTTCATGCCCTAGTGGATTTGCTGTGGTGGACAGAGGCATTACTTCATTAAATGGAGCGTGGGGCCCTGAGGTCACGTGATGATCTGACCATAATTCCTTTGGCCGTGCCCTGCGTGTTCCTCGGCCTCGGCCTGTGAGGCTATTCGAGAGGCCGAGAAAACCTTGCCTTCGCGTTTTCCTCCGTTGTAAGGAAACAGGGGACAACAAAACGTTGCCGTTTCTTTGAGTCCATGAGAAGAAGCTACGGCCGAGGGGAGGTGGCGTGAGAAATAACTAACGCACAAATTAAACCCTATATGCAATCGTAGTACGAGTAAGTAGGGATCGTTCTATTCCGGGGATTAGGAGGGATGCTAATCAACACAAATTAAACTCATTAAACTGGAAATTAAGTTGAGGGAACAATGATTGGGGGGAGTTGGATGATTTAGACCAAAGTAAAATTGACAGCAGCAAATAACTAAGTTGTGAATGAAATATGGATTAAGGGATAGCTAGAGGATTCTTCTCCACACATGGAACATATGCATACAAATAGATCTCCAGTTACTCTTTCTATAAAGTATGAATGTCAAAGCCCCAAATTAATTGTGAACTGCACTAATTAACTCTCAGATTTTCCTAAGTTCATTGAATTGGACTCAGCGACTCAATCAAATTATTCTTATCAAGTTCCCTATATGAACAGCATGATAGAGATACATATCAAAGATCATTAAGTTCTATGAAAATCATAAACTTTGACAAAGCAATTGTAACTATGAAAAGCATGATACTTCTGCCAGGAATTTACTTAACACAATCATGACTAGTGACTTTTACTACTTGTGAATATAAGTTCATAACGATTAGGTGAAATTCCCTTATATCCTAGCATCAAATCCCTGCATGCAAACTAAGTATGCATCCTTAATAAACATGCAAGAATAAGTCCTTAATAAAACAGAAAAGTAAATCACATTCATACTTTACGAAACCATAACTGGGAGTGATCAATTCATATAAAACATATGTCCATGGCTTCGAATTCACCTCTAACTAAGAAGAAATTTAGTTACACGTATTTAATAATTGAAAAGCAATATAGAATAAGAAATACATAGGATAGGATAAAGAGAAGAAAAGAACTAGATGATGGCAGCAAGGAATTCCCAAGACAGCTCCAAGCTTTGCTCCTTTTGCAACTAGCTCTCTCTCTCTCTCTATATATGAATGTGTATGAGTAATGGATGAAGTGAAGTGATGGATTGTTGAATGAATTGTGTTTAGAATTGGAGTGCTATTTATAGGGAGAATGGAAGGGGAATATTTGAATTGAATATGGTTTATGCCAATAGCACTTGTAATTAGAAACTCATTCTTTTGGCTAGTGCATTTCACCAACAAATCCCATTGTAATTAGAAACTCATTCTTTTGGCTAGTGCATTTCACCAACAAATCCCATTGTAATTAGAAACTCATTCTTTTGGCTAGTGCACTTCACCAACAAATCCCATTGTAATTAGAAACTCATTCTTTTGGCTAGTGCACTTCACCAACAAATCCCACTAGATAGTCATGCATGACATAGTCAGCTTGTGGGCCGATTTTGGGCTTGTTATTCACTCCAAAAAAATTCTAGAAAAATATGGATCTTCAAGCCCTTTGTCTTATCTTTCCAAGCATATGCAGCCCAACTCAAGGAAAAATAGGAAAGACCTTCAAATGTCATTTTTGGCCCAATAACGCAGATGCTGCCGAATTTTGACCTTGAGCTGCTAAATCGTGGATAACTTCCTCTAGAAGACTCCAAATCATGAACCGTAAAATGCTATGGAAACTAGACTTCCGTATCTTTCCAATGATGTATGGCTCATTATCTGGTTCTTCTTGAGCAAGTACAGGTTAATCCGTGAATGTGACTGATCTGCAGACACTGTTTTGAGCTAACTTGTCTTCAAAATGCATGTAATGAGTCTCATCCTTATTACACTGAAACATACACAAACTTTATTAAAAGTACAAGTTTAACTCAAAAACATAACCAAATCGTAAGTTAGAAGGGTACAAAAAGATATTTAATTATGCACTGATCAGGAGGACTCATCGGCCACAAAGGCCGTGATTTATTAGGCACAAACAACTTTATTAAAAGCACAAATTTAACTCAAAAACATAACCAATTCATAAGTTAGAAGGGTACAAAAAGATATGTAATTATGCACCGATCAAATACCCCCAAACCTAGATTTTACTAGTCCTCGAGTAAAACAAAAGGAAAACAAAGATGAAAACAAAACGAGAAGTTTATTAGACCACTTTCATAGGTAACTCGATTGCATTGAGCGCATGCAACAAGCCTTTAAACCTCTAGGCGTCCCTAGTAGGAGGAGTTGTTTCTCCTGAGGGTTTAACAGAAACGATACCCACAAACGCTTTACTGACTCTACAAAACAAAAGGTTAGAAAACTAACTTTGAAAACAACTAATGAAAGAAAATTTTAATCATACCTCCAACACTATAGAATTGCCAAGATAGATGATCAATAAGTGTGTAAAGTGGAAGCTATAGCTCAAAGGCACACGGCTTCAAAGTACACATACTCAAATCTTGAAGGAAGAACATGCTTCAACTCTAATTCTCACATATAGCACTCAATCACTCAGAACCTATGGCTTTATTCTCTCAAACAAGCATAATGAGTATATGAAATAGAAGCACAATATTTGGTTAGATCTCAAGAAGGGAATCAAATACTAAGAATACAGATACACTCATACATACCAGCACCCATGAATACATCCTCAAAGATCAGCTAGGTCTTTCACAAGGTTGTAATGAAAGGCTAAGGTTAAGGGAAATGGAAGAATTGGAAGGAACACGATTAACTTAAGAACATACCAAGGTTGCATTCTTCGTTGATCTGCAAGGTATCATTGATTTAGAATGGTATGGCTGCAACTTCATAGCATCATCTGGCATAGACCTTATATTTCACAGTTAGATCAAATCGAAACACTTTCTCTTTATCTTTTTTTTTTTTTTTTTTTTTTTTTTTGACTTGATCTACTTCTTCTTTAACTTTATTGCACAGATTCACAACAATTTACATTTCGGCATGGGGCAGCACCTTCCTTACTCAAACTTTATCTTGGCATACCTTGATATATTTCTAAGCTATAGGGTATGGCTATAATAGGTTTAAATATCTCAGATTGAGATACAAAGTTAGGGGAATTATAAGGGTGATAGAAGAAAATGGCTTGAAGTGTTTGGCTGCAACAGAGCTGATGGAACACACAAATGGGTAGGGTGAAAAGAAAGCACAAAGAATGGTTATACACACATAGCCTAGCATCACTTCAATGAGTTCATTCATGAGTGAAAGTATGCACCTGATATCTGCAAAGAGAATTATCCTTAGTATTCAATCAAAATGGAACAATGAGATCATTTAGAGTGAATTGAAGAAAATAAGTAGAGATGAGAAATAGAAACACTTTAAACCCTCTCAAGAAGGCAATTAGGCTCGAAATAGCTCACTAGGGTAGTCTCCACTATTCTCCTTCAAGAATCTGAGCATGGTACTTTAGCCACCAGAATTCTAAGAGCAAAAGCTTTGTGAAGTGTAAAATGTTTGATATGAAAATCTCAATGGCAGCTCCATAACATTGGTTGTATGACATTCTAAAAAAAAAATTAGTAACAAGTGAACGAAAATTGGAAACACAAATGACCAAAAATTGAAAACACAAATGGAAAAAAAATTGAAATACAAGTGAACAAGAATTGAAAACACAAATCAAATGAACAAAAATTGAAATACAAGTGAACAAAAATTGAAAACACAAATCAAATGAACACAAATTGAAAATTGAAAACACAAATGAACAAAAAATTGAAAACCTCCATTAATACCCCCAGACCTGAATTGCACATTGTCCCCAATGTGAAAGCATATAAGAAAACAGAAAACAGGTAACCTGGCACTGCACGGTTCATCCTTCAAACATAGCATTTCTTAAAATGCTATCGATGGCTGAGCTCACCCATGGCTCTTCTTCTGACTCACTTTCCGAAGGGTCCTATCACGCCCTGGACCCGGGGGTCGGTGGAAACCCCGCGCCCAGCGCGTGAGAAAAATAAAAAAAGAAATACAAATAAGGGTTTAAAATAAACTTCTCTTATAAAAATAAATCCAAAAAATAATCGTACAACTTTACAAAAAAAAAAAAATAAAGCTCTACTACTCTCATCTAATTCAGCCTCAATCGATTTAGTCCTCGTATTGCCCACTAATTAATCTGAAAAGTTAAACAGGGTGAGGGATGAGCAACCACAGCTCAGTAGGGACATGAGACCTTACCACCATAGATTGATATAACTAAATTAAGTGACATGCAATCACACAGCCAAATATCACATTAATAATAATAATAATAATGATGCATGAATGAACTTCAATTCTACCCAACCCGTTAATTTATATAATAGGGCAAGCAAATCTGCATGTCCCATACCATGCATTTTACCACTGTGATTCCGAATGCCCCATTATATAAACTAACACCCATCTCCGTTATCACATAATTCCCCTTTTGCTAGTCATCTTGTCTACACCATTGATCTCCAAGCCCAAATCACCCAATCGACAATTATACCGCCGATTTCCTAATCTACTGTGCACACGGGCTCGCCTGGACTTGGTCCCTACAATGGTTAGACTCAACTACACAAAAGATCCTTCCCATTACCCTCTTTTCCATTATTATTTTCTCAATCCAACAACTCCAACCAATTACCAATAATATATGATCATGTCAATATTAATAAAACATAATGATAATTAACAACACTTAAACACCCAATATCAATAACAATCAAATAATAATATCATGCATAATATATTGCTCACGGAATTTAATTAAATCAATCTTAGGTGAAGGTCACCAAGAAACCCCTACCTCGTTTCCAAAGCTAGCTCCAAGTTAAGAAAACACAAGCTCCGACCTCTAACTCCTCCAAGGTGATAGTGCTCCTCAACCACTCACAAGGTGATAGTGCTCCTTACTTATATATAAAAAAATGGACATGTCTATCACTATCTACAATCAAAGTTGATTACTACAATCCTATAAACTTAGCCACCAAGTATTGATAACATGCAAGCAACGAAAATAAAACATATTCATATAATTATTTAAAGTATATTTTTTATTAATGAAAACATTTATGAAAGTACAATAATTTTCTGAAATATAATATATATATATAATTTTATAAAGACGGGGTTTCACAGGTCCGAATCAGAAGAATCAGATTGGGCTCCATCTATCACCTGCTCCATGAAGTCTCTGAGCCTTGTGGTCATATACCCTAACTGGAAGTCAAACTCGTCAAGCACACTTAAGTAAATATCAAACTCATCTCGGATGTTACCTGTACAATACATGTGACTGCTCAACACAACAGTTCTTGCCACAAACCTCCTATCTAGCAGATATACCCTCCAAGTATCTAGACAATGTGCCAGCGCTGCAAGCTGCATCTCTTCCAATCCACAATCCAGATCCCAATTTGGAATCATGTCTTCAATTTCCTCTATCAGCATACCTCTATGCAACAGAAAGGCATCTATGACAACTTCTGAGGGGTCCATGGCAAACACAACAACGAACACCTCAATCACTTCAAACACCCGTTGCACAATGGTATCCTTTCCCTTAGGATCTTCTGGTGGGATAGCTGGCAGTGAGCTCAACAAAACCATTGGGCTAGGCACCTTCATCATGCTCAATTCGGACTCCTCCTCCTTGAGCTTTCCACCAACGGCCTCCTGGAGTTTCTCTATTGACAAGATCTACAATAAGCAACAATTTGGAGAAGGTTTGGTTCGAGAGGAAGAGGAAGTTGAGATGTTCAGGGGTTAGCGGGCGGCTAGATAAAATGAAAGATGGAGAATTAATTTTAGAGTTAATGTGGGTAGTGTTTCAGTGTTTGGCAGTCCACAATAACTTAATATCCAGCCACTAATAAACATTTACATATATTAGTATTTAAATATAAAAAAAAACACTAATATAAAAAAAAATAAAAAATAAAAAATAAAAAATAAATAAACTTCAAATAATAAGAAAAAGAAAGAGAAGGTTTTTTTTTTTTTTTAAATATTTTTTTTTTTAATTCAAAAAGAAAAATGAAGTCCAAATTTCAATTAAGTCATGCAAATATTTATTACAATCTCAAATATACAAGTGACTCACAGATTACCAGTTAAGAGCCTCAGAAAACACAGCCAGGGGATCCGGGAAGTTTGGAGAGGTCACAATGGTCCTGCTTAAAACCCAAACTTCTTAGACACCGAAGGTGTGGCCTAAAGAACTCCTAGACAATGTATTAACAGAGGTGCTCATTGGAGTTACCATAAGTCAACTCATATGAAAAATCTTTTTTTTTTTTCTTATAAATTTTGTATAAAAAGAAACATAAACTTAAAATAATAAGAAAATAAATTAAGAGAAAGGATTAGAATGCTCCCCCTTGAAGCAATTAGGTCGAGCATAGATGTATTTGGAGGTCGCGACTTCTCCTACTACTCCACACTTCTCATCATGATTGGAGTTGCATTTTCTCTCCTTTTTTATTTAGCTATCTAAATTGCTAAAACAAACACAAACAAAAACTTGAAAGAGAATTAAAAGGATTAGGACATAAAAACTAAAATGAAAAGAAAAAAAAAACAAAAAACAACACACATCTAATTCCATGCTTCAAAGAATTTTTTTTTTTTTTTTTTGGTGTTGTGTAAGCCGGGACTTAAACCCAGTTCTCTTGCTTGTTAGGCAATTGTCCTGTTCCGTTGGACTACAAACACAACTTGTCAATTAACATCATTAATTTTAAAACATGAAAGTGCCTAGGAAGACATGAAAAGGAGAAAAAAAATAAAATAAAATAAAACAAGTATTGAAAAGAAATAGAACCAAACTATGTTGTCAATCCCTGGCAACGGCGCCAAAAACTTGTTGCGTCGATTCAGCTGCACCAAAATAGATTCAGCTGCATCCTCAACTTGTGATACTCGCAAGTGCACGAGCCGTTGGTAGTTTAGCATATGTAAGTGCGAGGTCGATCCCACGAGGATTGATGATAGATTGATTTAATTCAATTCCCTGTACAAAACAGAAATGAAAAAAAAAGAAAGAAAATAAATCAAACAAGGAAGAAAGAAAAGAAATTAACTCAAGCGAATAAGTTCCCAAGTTCAATTTAGATTAACAGATTGATTCTAGCTAAAGTATGATTAAGCCATGGTGTCTGGTCCTAACCTTGTGTTCCTAATTCCCTAACTTGATCATTTGTTGTCTAACCTAAATTAAGCATTAGGAACCCATTAAGCATAGAAGAACATTTTAAACAACCAAGCATGTATCTAATCCCTGTTGTCGAATGTCCATACATACTCTTCCTATTCATAGTTCAATTCGAATTAAAGCATGGTGTCTACTCTTAATTCAAACCAAGATAGCTAACATGCAAGCCTTAATAGTGATCAATCATTCAAACTAGCATATTAACTTATAAGCATAATGAATAAGAACAAAAACCATAATTGAAACTTGGAAACTACTCAAACTTGAATTGCTAAAGAAAAGAATTTACATTACAATGGAAAGTTAAGAAGAACTCAGAAAAACTCAAAGAAACATTTAGCAAAAGGATTTTATTACAACAATTGAGAACTAGAAAGGAAAACTAAGAGAATTTGAGGGAGAGAATGGAGGGGAGCTCTAGAGAAATGTTTGAGAGCTCCCCCCCTTGGGGTGTGTTTACAAGCTTGGAGAACTCACTATTTATAGGCTTAGGGGAGTTGAAATTCTAAATTAAATATGGTCTATGCCAATGGCACTTGTAATTAAAAACTCATCCTTTTGGCTAGTGCACTTCACCAACAATTCCCACTAGATAGCACTTGTAATTAGAAAATCATCTTTTTGGCTAATGCTCTTCACCAACAAATCCCACTAGATAGTGCACTTCACCAACAACTCCCACTAGATAGTGCATTTCATCATGCATGACATTGCATTGCAGTCAGCTTGTGGGCAGGTTTTGGGCTTGTTATTCACTCCGAATAAATCTGGAAAAATATAGATCTTCAAGCCCTTTGTCTTATGTTTCCAAGCATATGCAGCCCAACTCAAGGAAAAATCAAGAAGACCTTCAAATGTCATTTGTGGCCCAGTAACGCAGATGCTGCCGAATTTTGACCTTGATCTACTAAATCATGTATAACTTCCTCTAGAAGACTCAGAATCATGAACCGTAAAATGCTACGGAAACTAGACTTCCGTATCTTTCCAATGATGTATGGCTCATTATCTGGTTCTTCTTGAGCAAGTACAGGTTAATCCGTGAAATTGAATGATCTGCAGACACTGTTTTGAGCTAATTTATCTTCAAAATGCATGTAATGAGTCTCAACCTTATTACACTGAAACATACACAAACTTTATTAAAAGCACAAGTTTAACTCAAAAACATAACCAATTCATAAGTTAGAAGGGTACAAAAAGATATGTAATTATGCACCGATCATGTAGCCCAGCTATCTAAACACTCCAAATCTCGGCCGTGCCTTCGCAAGACCTCCAGAGCTCCAAGCCCGGCCACAACCAATTCTCGAAGCTCGGTCGCAATTCCAAGAGCCCAACGGCCTGTGTTGTTGAGTAGTGCCCGGGCGAATTCTTATCACCCCCAAACACCTACGTAGTGATGGGATGTTGTTTTATGGGTTTTGTGGTTGAGTTTTAAGTTGGTTTGTTTCTTATAAGTTGTTTGACTCTTCTGTTTAGTCAATAGCATGGATGGTACTCTTTCCTACCCCGGGGTTTTGTTTTCTCTGAGAAGGTTTTAATGAGGTTGCCGTTAACATGCTAGTTTTTACCATGTAATGTTCCTTTCGGTTGAATGAAATACCATCTTTTCTATTTTAAAAAAAAGGTTTTTATGAATAATAATAATAATAATAATAATAATTGGAATTCACATTTGGGCAAAGTGAAGGGAAAAAGTAGTGGGACTTAGGTGGGGAAATTTTTTAGGTCTGCTACGATTAAATAAGAGAAGAAATAGGGAGATGCATGGCTATTGTGGGAGGATGAGGGTGGGGATGGGGGCAGGGGGGAAGCAGAGAGGCAGAGCAAGAGAACAGTTGTGTTTTTCGTATTTTGATTGAATTTTATTCATATTTTATTGCACCTAAGCAAAAAAGTGGACCATGCACATGACACCAAATCACTAAACAGATTTTCTAACACCGCATTAGCTAAATTAAAAACACATGGACTAAATTGGCCAATGGACTAAAACATAGGGACTATTTTAGCATTTAAACATTTTTTTTAAAGCCTGTAAAACTGACCTAATCACAATGGTTTTTCAATAGTTCAATGCAATGGTACAGTTCAATAGCTTCATATCAATAGATATATCTACTTACACCTTTTTTTTTTACATAATAAAATAAAATAAAATGGATAAATTTGATCATACAAAAAATTGTACCATTGCAATATTCTCAAAGAGATCTTTAAGAAGAGACCAATTTTGAATATATTTGAAAAAAAATTAATTGATGTATTTTTTCCATTGCATTGAACTATTGAACAACCGTTGGGGATGTTCTTAACAACATAATGCACTAATTGCTTTTTTTTTTAATTTTTTATTGGCATGTGGGTCCCATGGTTAGTCTATTGCAATTGCAATGAACTAAATCACACCATTGCAAGTGAGATTTTACTATTTTAGTTCAATTTCATTAAATAAAATTGCATTGATCTTAACCACAGCATCTACAATGGTGAAGGTCATTACAAATTTATTTCAATAAATTGAACTTTTGACTTGCAGTGGTAAAGTTGAATTCATTTCATAGATTAATATTTAATTTCAGGGATCAGTAGTTCATTTCATAGGTCAATAAAATGAACTATGAAATGAAATTCATTTTAATATGTTGGCCCACTGTTGTTAATATGTTAACTCGCAATTGTACGGGACATTAGTAATATAGCAAGACAAGTACGAGATCATACCCATGAGGACTGAGAAGTTAAATTTAGTTATGTACTTAGATTACCGAATTCAAGAAAGTAGGATGTTAAGTCTAAAACAGAATTTAAAGCTAGAGTGATTGTGATTGTTGAACAAATGAAGCAAAATGAAATCTACAAATGAAAGCAAGTAAACAAGTGCAACAAAGAGTGGCCTTAAGGGCTGGAAAACAAATTTGGAGACTAGGGCATTCGATTCACCACAACAATTCAATTCTGGGTTATAAGGATTCAAGTGACAAGTCTAATTCAGATTCAAAGATTGATTCTTGCTGAAGTATGATTAAGTCATGATGTTTGGTCCTAATCTTGTATTCCTAATTCCCTAACTTGATCATCTGTTGTCTAACCTAAAATTAAGCATTAGGAATCCATTAAGCATAGAAGAGCATTTTAAACAACCAAGCATATATCTAATCCTTGTTGTCGAATGTACATACATATTCTTCCTATTCATAGTTCAATTCGAATTAAAGCATGGTGTCTACTCTTAATTCAAACTAAGATACACAAATTTGAATGGTAGCTAGGCATTCCGATTAGCATATAGGCAGGCAGACATAATGAATAAGAACATGAATCATGAATCAAACTTGAAATTTGAAATTTATAAACCTAGAATATTCATGTTAGGTTACATTGAAGCCCTAGTTGTGGATTTAGCTGCTCATAATGGGAATGAAACTTAAACAGAAATGAGAAAACATAATGAATGCAATAAGAGTAGAAAAACCCTTTTTCTGAAGTTCTTGTGGTGTCAAAGGCTTCTCCAAGTGCTTCTCCACATCTAATGCTTCTCCAAGAGCTTCCTCACATCTAGAAGGATGTATGACAGCTAAGGAGGTGATTTGGGATGAGTTTGGGTGAGTGGTGATGGTAGAGAAAGAGGAAATTCGTAGGGAAATGGAAGGAAGGCTTGCTGGAGCTGTTTTGGTGATTTGGGGTTGTTTAGAGTGTTGGATTGATTGCTGGAGTGTTTGGGGGTTGTGGGAGTGTTTGAGGATGATTTCTGAATGTGTTTAGGGAATTATGGGAGTGTGAAGGATGGATGGAGTGAATTGTGTGGGATTGTGAATCCCAGGATCTGCACATTAATTTGGTGTGGGATGGATGTGGTATTTATAGGGAGAGTGAAAGAAGAATTCTGAATTGATTTATGCCTCCACCAACATCACTTGCAATTGAAAATCAGTTTCTTGGTTGTTGCATTTCATCAACAAATCCCACCAGAAGCAATACCTCACGCATAGCTCATCATGACCAAGCATCAATTAAGTCATGCTCAGGTCAGAATGACGAACAATTTCATGCGCTCATGAATTGGGCTTCCCTTAATTAATTGATGACTTTGAGCTGTCCATCTTGAAGCTCAAAATGTCTTCTTTCCAACCACATGTGATTTGGCCCAATCCAAGCTTGGATGAGAAAGATAAGTCCGAAACAAATTTCTAACTCAACCTCCAGTTTTTACACGTTTGCATCATTTTGCATCTTTTCTTATCCAAAGCCACCATTGCTACCTAAGGCTTAATGAACTGAATGATAAACACAAAAGAGGTTAAAAGAATAAGTTTAACTCAAAAACATAACTAAATCATAAGCTAAAAGGGTACAAAATGATATACAATTGTGAACCGATCACCCACCATAATAACTCTATAGCCTCTCTCTTATTCACACATGGACAACATACTTTCTACTTTTTTCATTACATTTAATTAGTGTAAACTAGCCGTTGCAAGTGAAACCGCAATTCAGTTCAATGGCTGCCAAAAATGTTCAATAACTTGAACTATTGAACTGAATTGAAATGAACTATTGAGCAACCATTCCAAAGGCTCTTATAATTACATCATTTAGCACGCGTATTACCTTTTTCGCACTTTTGTTTGTGTCTCCCCTGAAATCTTCTCCTCTCTCTCTCTCTCTCTCTCTCTCTCTCTCTCTCTATGGTGTCTCTCCGGTTCGCTCTCTCCCATCCTCTCTTCCTTTATTGCACAGTAGATTATTCATCAAGGTTAAAGTACAAAATCTCTCTTCCTCACCCTTTGTAACTGTAATTTCAAATTAGGGTTGTAGTTTAGTGTTTGTAAGAAATGGATTTGTATACCCTTAATTTGAGTTAGGGTTGTGGTTTAGGAACAATTGTGGTTTATGAGTTCTTTGCATATAAATTTTGGTAAGGGGAAACATGCTTTTGTGTGGCATAATTGGGGAAGAATGAGTGAGGCAAATTAAACGTTACCTGATTAATAGATGAGCCTTTTCGTTCCTTTAATATATTTAGGTATCAAAGTCCATTCAGTCTTGGAAGTTAATTGTTCTTTTTACCCAATTTGGATTTAATATTGTACACGCTAGAGCTTTTGTAAAGTAATTTTGCAGAATTTTAATATATGGTTGTGTTTCTGAAACTGAATTGAAAGCATGGAAAAAATTTAGCGTGGTTTTTCTCACGAAGGTTCCGCCAAAAAATTCCTACAAAGAAAGAGTTTGTGTAGAAAAAGTTTTATGGAGTTCATAATTGCATAAAAGGAGTCAAAGTAGTGGCTAATCATAGATCCAACTTTTGTTATCTTTCGCTGCCCTTCTATAGGTTGGGCAAGGGCCGGGTGGATTACCTTTCATTTAGGGAGAATGTAATACTCTCCCCTAACCATGCCATCAGTTTGGATAATCAAAATAATTTTACTTGAAAAAAATTAATTTAACCAAACCACTTCCAATTGTTTAGGGGAATGTAATTCGCTCCTTTAACCATTACTTTCATATTGGATCGGATAAAAAAGTTTAAATTAAAAAAATTAATTTAACCAAATCAAACTAAACCGTCAATTTGGTATAGTCAATATGTAGATTTTTTGGATCAAATGCCCGCCTCTACTCATAGTTCTCCAGAGTTAATTTGGTTTATTGTGTGATGGGCCTTGATAATGAATTAGCTCAAATGTCATCTGATTATTTCTTTATCAACACTTAGGGTTCGTTTGGGAGTGATTCTGAGAGGGCCAAAATCACTTCCTATTGAGTATAATCGTTTTTGCTTAAAAACTAAGGTGTTTGGTAAAAATTTAAAAGCGCTTAAAATAGGTATTAGAATCACTTAAAGTGATTTTAGGGAGAAGCACATGGGAGGTGCTTCTCCCAGAAAGTGGTTTTTAAAAAAAAAAACCGGGAATCACTTGATTCCAATTAATGAAACTTTTTTAATACCAATATTATCCCTATTATTTTTACAATATGGCCAAAAAGCCTAACCCTACAATTTTTAAGCAATCCACATGTTTCATCCACCCTAGTTATCACGTCTTTGTCTCTGCCTCTATTCTTTCTCTGCAAAAGCTTCTTGCTCCCCCCTCTCTTGCTCAATCTCTGCAAGGCTATCATTCTTCAAGGTAAATCCTCTCTGTTCTCATTATATATGTTTATGCACTTCTATATTTATCTTGATATTTTTTATTTTAGCTTTTCTTTTTTATCAGATAGTACTATGAAATTCTCATGCTTCTTGATTCATATATTATATCACTAATAGTTATTAGTAACAATATTATCAGAATCAGAAATTGAATTTGTGTGTGTGTGTGAGAGAGAGAGAGAGAGAGAGAGAGAGAGAGAGAGAGAGAGAGATGGGTAAAAGCTTGCGTATATGTCGATGCTATTATAAACACTTTCTTTTGCAATAACAGAAGGATATAGAAAGAGCTGTTTCCTATTGCAATCTGTTTAATTTGCAATATGTTTCCTATTTGCAATCTGTTTTGAGCTCCCTTCCCCACATCATCAGACATAAGAATATGAAGATGAACGTGTAAGGCAATCTTCATTCCACATTGATGTCAATGCCATGTGGCTGTCTTTCAAAAATTAAGAGAGGGAGAGAGACACGTATAGACACATACCAGAACTATTGGTTTATGCATTAATGCTTAGTTTCAATTTGTTGTTCTGTCTGAGAACTTTTGGTTTATGTATTAATGCAAACGTGCTACTGTTTGTTTTTATTTTTGTTTGATACTAGCTTCTGTTTGTTTTTGTTTTTGTTTTTTTTCCTTTTGTTTGTGCTTTATCTTATATACTTGTATGTTGAGCAAAACTTCTTGTTATACTGTACAATCATCATTAATTTTTTTTCTTTGTCCAATTTGTTTATTAGAAAATGTCTAACAATATAGTGAACTCATCCCAAAATGAAAGTCGGGAGAAAAAAGAAAAACAAGAGAAAGCAAAATAGGATGACAAGGGATTGAGGTTTTTATCAAGATTTGTGTTGCTGAGACGTTAGGTGGTAATCGACCAAGTAGTCATTTTAATAAGGTTGGATGGAAAAATGTTATAAAGAAGTTTAATGATATTACTAAAAGGAACTACGACTATAGACAATTGAAGAACAAATGGACTGGAATTAAGAAAGAATGGCAGTTATGGACAAGTTTGGTTGCAAAAGAGATTGGCTTAGGATGGGATCCTGTGAAGCAAACAATCAAAGCTACCGATGAATGGTGGGATAAGAAAATAAAGGTGAAATTTTTATTTCCTAAAGCTAATACTTAATTTGTAGTATTATATCAATTTTTAAAAAATTTAGTTCATATTATTACTATAGGAGAAACCTGAGGTTGCAAGATTTCGAACACATGGATTGAAACATGTTGACCAGTTAGATATTTTGTTTAAAGATGTTGCTGTCACAGGTGAATGCGCTTGGGCACCCTCACAAGGTTTTGTGGTAGAGGATGTTGACAATGGTCCAACTATAGGAGAACATAATAAAGAGATTCTGGTTGAGGATCAGGATGAGTTTGGGGATCCTACTAATCTTAATGCTGGACTTGATGATATAGTTGATGTGTTGAAACTGACAATAAAAGGAAAAGAGATTCGAAAAGACCTGGAGTTGGGGTTAAGGTGACGAAGCGGTTAGATTCTATTTTACATGCAATTGAAAATCGAAGCAGCACTTTTAAAAGTAAAGACAAGGATGGTTGTAGCTCGTGCACGAGAGATGGATGACGAAAGCGAGACAATTGCAAATCTTCTTATGTCTATTTGATATTTGTGTCGATTAACAATATATTTTCTCATCCCAAAAAATATTTATTCATGTTTTTTTTTCAAGAAGTATGATTTGAAGCTATAAATTTTCAATTTTCGTTTAAGAATGCCCAAGATATAATATTATGTGATTGGTTATCAATTTTAAAATGTTTGATTATAAAAATACCTAAAAAAGGCAACGAAAAAAAAAACACTTTTTCTTTGGGAAGCCAAACGCTACGAATAACATCAAAATCACTTTTTTACAATATAAAAGCACTTCTATAATGGTAGCCAAACGATGAACTGATTTTGCACAAAAGTGCTACTAACATAAAGTGATTATGCTAAAATCACTAAAGAGTAAAATCGCTTCTACATAATCACTCCCAAACGAGCCCTTATATTTACTTTTGTCATTTTTTTTTTCCTCGGATTGGATGTCGTTGGTGAGGAGTGGGCCATATCATTTTATGAAGTTTGTTTTATTGGTTTTATACCATGTTATTGTAATCTGACTATGAATGGGCATCGAAACTACAAAATTGGCAAATTGAGCCGAATTGGATTGAAAAAAAACCCGTTACAAACCGAATTGAAAAAAAAGTCAACAAAAAATCAAAATCAAACCGAATTGGTTCCAACCGATTCTGGTGTCGATTTCACAACTGGTGTCGATCAGTCTAGTTTATTATTATTATTATTATTTTAATGATATAGCTGTGTATGCCTATTTTAGAGCCCAAATCATTTAAGTTCAAGAGCCCAAATGAAAGCCCATCTCTTTTCCTCTTCTTTCTCTCTCTCTCTCTCTCTCTCTCTCTCTCTCTCTCTCTCTCCTCTCTCTCTCTCTCTCTCTCTCTCTCTCTCTCTCTCTGTTGTACAAATAGCAACTTAAAAATTAAGCAACTATATGCACGTTTTAACTCGCAAGTGCATGAACCGTTGGTAGTTTAGATATGTAAGTGCGAGGTCGATTCCACAGGGATTGGTGATTGAATGATCCCTTTTAGTTTTCCTACACAAAACAGAAAAGAAAACAAAAGAACACAAAACAAAAAGAAGAAAAGAACTAAGACAAGATGGTGAGGTTTTAGAATCCACGTTTATTAAAACTAATAACAGAAAAACAAAGTGAAACAAAAGAAATACAAGAAGAAAATAAAAGACAAAGGGAGGAGAAGAAGATAAGGACAACATGCTAGAGATGGAAAAGATTCATCTCCATGGCTGCTAGGAGGCCAAAGCCTCCCAGCTGCTGCCTTCTCTCTTCTCTCCCTTTGTGACTCTCAACTATCCCTCTCTTTGTGTACAATGAAAGTGTAAAATGATGGAATGGTATCCACCTTTAAATGAGCTGAAACTCTCTATTTATAGACTTCAAATTCGTCCTCCCCCTTGGCTGGTCTCTTAGCTGCCCATGTGTGGCAGCTCATGCTTTGTCTCCCATGTGCTTTGTCTCCCATGTGTGGCAGCTCATGCTTTGCAGCTGCCACAAGCTTTGCCTCCATGTGTGGTTGCTTTAAGCACATGGATCAACAGCTGCCCATGCTTTGCCTCCATGTGTGGCTGCTTTAAGCATATGGCTCAACAGCTGCCCATGCTTTGCCTCCATGTGTGGCTGCTTTAAACACATGGTTTGTCTGTGAACCAGATTCAGTGTTTGACATGCTGAGGGCTCCAGACTTATCCAATTGAGCTGAAATTTGGATATGTTATAGTAGACATCCATTGGAACACATTCTATCAAGGGTGTTGCCTCATCTGACTTGTGCAAGTAGCTGAAATGAGGCCTGCAAGCTGACCCACGAAAACTGGACTGAGGCCTGTCTGTGAACCAGGTTCGGTATTTGACATGCTGAGGGCTCCAAACTTATCCAATGGGGCTGCAATTTGGATATGTTATATTAGACACCCATTGGAACAAATTCTATTAAGGGTGTCGCCTCATCTGACTTGTGTAAGTAGCTGAACTGAGGCCTGAAAGCTGACCCACGGAAATTGGACTGAGGCCCGAATGTTTGACCTTGAGCTACTAAATCATGTCTAACTTCCTCTAGAAGACTCCAAATCATGCACCGTAAAATGCTACGGAAACTAGACTTCCGTATCTTTCCAGTGATGTATGGCGCATTATCTGGTTCTTTTTTAGCAAGTACAGGTTAATCCGTAAATATGATTGATCTGCAGACACAGTTTTTAAGCTAACTTGTCTTCAAAATGCATGTAATGAGTCTCAACCTTATTATACTGAAATATACACAAAACTTTATTAAAAGCACAAGTTTAACTAAAAAACATACCAAATCATAAGTTAGAATGGTACAAAAAGATATGTAATTATGCACCGATCAAATACCCCCAAACCTAGATTTTACTAGTCCTCGAGTAAAACAAACGGAAAACAAAGATAAAAACAAAACGAGAAATTTATTAGACCACTTTCGTAGGTAACTCGATTGCATTGAGCGCATGCAACAAGCCTTTAAACCTCTAGGCATCCCTAGTAGGAGGAGTTATGTCTCCTGAGGGTTTAACAGAAACGATATCCACAAATGTTTTACTGACTCTACAAAACAAAAGATTAGAAAACTAACTTTGAAAACAACTAATGAAAATGAAAGAAAACTTTAGTCATACCTCCAATACCATAGAGTTGCCAAGATAGATGATCAATAAGTGTGTAAAGTGGAAGCTATAGCTCAAAGGCACACGGCTTCAAAGTACACATACTCAAATCTTGAAGGAAGAACATGCTTCAACTCTAATTCTCACATATAGCACTCAATCACTCAGAACCTATGGCTTTATTCTCTCAAACAAGCATAATGAGTATATGAAATAGAAGCACAATATTTGGTTAGATCTCAAGAAGGGAATCAAATACTAAGAATACAGATACACTCATACATACCAGCACCCATGAATACATCCTCAAAGATCAACTAGGTCTTTCACAAGGTTGTAATGAAAGGCTAAGGTTAGGGGAAATGGAAGAATTGGAAGGAACACGATTAACTTAAGAACATACCAAGGTTGCATTCTTCATTGATCTGCAAGGTATCATTGATTTAGAATGGTATGGCTGCAACTTCATAGCATCATCTGGCATAGACCTTATATTTCACAGTTAGATCAAATCGAAACACATTCTCTTTATCTTTTTTTTTTTTTTTTTGACTTGATCTACTTCTTCTTTAACTTTATTGCACAGATTCACAACAATTTACATTTAGGCATGGGACAGCACCTTCCTTGCTCAAACTTTATCTTGGCACACCTTGGTATATTTCTAAGCTATAGGGTATGGCTATAATAGGTTTAAATATCTCAGATTGAGATACAAAGTTAGGGGAATTATAAGGGTGATAGAAGAAAATGGCTTGAAGTGTTTGGCTGCAACAGAGCTGATGGAACACACAAATGGGTAGGGCGAAAAGAAAGCACAAAGAATGGTTATACACACATAGCCTAGCATCACTTCAATGAGTTCATTCATGAGTGAAAGCATGCACCTGATATCTGCAAAGAGAATCATCCTTAGTATTCAATCAAAATGGAACAATGAGATCATTTAGAGTGAATTGAAGAAAATAAGTAGAGATGAGGAATAGAAACACTTTAAACCCTCTCAAGAAGGCAATTAGGCTCGAAATAGCTCACTAGGGTAGTCTCCACTATTCTCCTTCAGGAATCTGAGCATGGTACTTTAGCCACCAGAATTCTAAGAGCAAAAGCTTTGTGAAGTGTAAAATGTTTGATATGAAAATCTCAATGGCAGCTCCATAGCATTGATTGTATGACATTTATAAATAAAATAAAAATAAAAATAAAAAATTAGTGACAACTGAACGAAAATTGGAAACACAAATGAACAAAAATTGAAAACACAAATCAAATGAACAAAAATTTAAAATTGAAAACACAAATTAACAAAAAAAAAATGAAATACAAGTGAACAAAACTTGAAAACCTCCATTAATACCCCCAGACCTGAATTGGACATTGTCCCCAATGTGAAAGCATATAAGAAAACAGAAAACAGGGATTAAGGGTAACCTGGCACTGCATGGTTCATCCTTCAAACATAGCATTTCTCAAAATGCTATCGATGGCTGAGCTCACCCATGGCTCTTCTTTTGACTCACTTTCCGAAGGGTCCGAATCAGAAGAATCAGATTGGGCTCCATCTATCACCTGCTCCATGAAGTCTCTAAGCCTTGTGGTCATATACCCTATCTGGAAGTCAAACTCGTTAAGCACACTTAAGTAAATATCAAACTCAACTTGGATGTTACCTGTACAATACATGTGACTACTCAACACAACGGTTCTTGCCAAAAACCTCCTATCTAGCAGATATACCCTCCAAATATCTAGACAATGTGCCAGCGCCGCAAGCTGCATCTCTTCCAATCCACAATCCATATCCCAATTTGGAATCATGTCTTCAATTTCCTCTATCACCCAACCTCTATGAAACAGAAAGGCATCTATGGTAACTTCTGAGGGATTCATGGCAAATACAACCACGAGCACCTCAATCACCTCAAACACCCGTTGCATAATGGTGTCCTCTCCCTTAGGATCTTCTGGTGGGATAGCTGGCAGTGAGCTCAACAAAACCATTGGGCTAGGCACCTTCACCATGCTCAATTCGGACTCCTCCTCCTTGAGCTTTCCACCGACGGCCTCCTGGAGTTTCTCCATTGACGAGATCTACAATAAACAACAATTTGGAGAAGGCTTGGGAAGAGAAGGTTTGGTTTCAGGGGAAGAGATAGTTGAGATTTTCAGGGGTTAGCGGGCGGCTAGATCAAATGAAAGATGAAGAGTTATTTTTAGGGTTAATGTAGGTAGTGTTTCAGAGAAAGAGAAGGTTTTTTTTTTTTTAAAATTTTTTTAAATTTTTTTATAATTATAATTATTTATATTTAATTTAAAAAACACACGAATATATAAGTGACTCACGGATTACCAGTTAAGAACCTCAGAAAACACAGCCAGGGGATCCGGGAAGTTTGGAGAGGTCACAATGGTCCCGCTTAAAACCCAAACTTCTTAGACACCCAAGGTGTCGCCTATAGAACTCCTAGACACTGTATTAACAGAGGTGCTCATTGGAGTTACCATAAGTCAACTCATATGAAATTTTTTTTTTTTTTTTTTTTTGTAAAAAGAAACATAAACTTCAAATAATAAGAAAACAAATTAAGGTAAAGGATTAGAATGCTCCCCCTTGAAGCAATTAGGTCGAGCATAGATGTATTTGGATGTCGCGACTTCTCCTACTACTCCACGCTTCTCATCATGTTTGGAGTTGCATTTTCTCTCCTTTTTTATTTAGCTATCTAAATTGCTAAAACAAATACAAACAAAAACTTGAAAGAGAATTAAAAGGATTAGGACATAAAAACTAAAATGAAAAGGAGAAAGAAAAAAAATAAATAAATAAAACAAGTGGGTATAATAAATGAAGTAGGCCCGTTGGGCTTTCTCAAGCCCCGTTCATGGGTAATTGAATGGGCTGCAAAATAGAAAGAAGAAAAAAAAAATGCACAGGGTAAGCTCATAAGAAACTCAAAGAAAAAGAAACAGAAAAGAAAAACGTGAGGTTTCAAATTGCTGTTTTGCTCAATTTCAACATATAATCTGTTTTGACATGTAACTTTCAAACCACTTGGTCAAATTTAACGCTCTTTATGTCGTTGGATTCAGCATGAAAAAATGAAGAACAAGGGGGGACCAAACTTTCAAAACAGTAGCAGAAAATGAAAATTTTATAGCAATAAAGAAGCCTACGTTTTCAGACACTAAACACAAAATCCAAAAAAATCTTCCTGTACCTCCAAACTTAAATGAAACATTGTCCTCAATGTTTGAATCCATGTAAAGCATGCAATGCACATGAAATCCAGGGTAAAGGAATGAAATGAAAGAAATAAAGAAATAGAGTTTAGAACTTCCCCTTGAAGACAATGAGAGGGTAATGCATATAGTATGGCAGCACATGTTCTTGTTTGAGTATTGGGTCAACTGCTCATCATATTTCTCCCACATCAAGGGAAAGAAAACCCTAACAAAAATAAAATAGAAAATAAGACATAACTTAGAATGAGTAGCAGTTATTATACGAATGAAAGAGATGATTGGAATGCTTCCCTTTGAAGTGATTAGCTGGAGCATGGTTGGCCATAGCAGCTGGAGGTCGACTTCTCCGCTACTCCATACTCTGTGTTTCTATGGATTGGGTCTCTCTCTCCCTCTTTCTTATTGAGCTACTTCAAAATGCTTAAAGAAAGACAAAGAAACTTGAAACCGATTTTCAGATTTGTTGGATTAGGAAACCTTAATTTAAATGAAAATGATAAACTAAACTAAAACATCAAGATTAGGGATTCAACTTCACCATAAACAAACGACATGTACAATGCTACAAAACAGATTTTAGATGCTCATGTTTGTCAACCTAAAGGCATGGTATCTACTCTTTAAGTTATTGATTTCCCTAAGCAACAAGTTAGGCATGGGTATCTACTCTAACTCTTTTCATTCTTAAAGTGTTTAGCATGGTATCTACTAAGTTGTACTTTAAGAACGCATAACACAATGGAAATCGACAAACACACAAATTCTAGAACATGGTATCTATTCTAGTTATTCATGATGATTAATTTCAAGAACTTATAATTAGTTCTTTTGTCACTTTCATAGGCACAAGACTCGGTCATCTAAATTTACCTATGTAACAAACTCAATACACAACATGCATATGGTGATCAAGCATAACATAACATATGTAAAGAGTAAAATATGATCTGAAATTAATCAATAAGCATCACAAAAGTAGTTTACAAAACTAGAAATAATCAACATGCTACTTGAACTTTTTTTTTTTTTTTTTTGTGTTGTGTAAGCCGGGACTCAAACCCAGTTCTCTTGCTTGTCAGGCAATTGTCCTATTCCGTTGGACTACAAACACAACTTGTCACTTTACGTTATTAACTCCAAAACATGAAAATACTCAGTTATTAAAAATAAAGTAGGAAAAAAAAAAAATCAAGCCATGTTACCAATCCCCTGCAACGGCGCCAAAAACTTGTTGTACAAATAGCAACTTAAAAATTAAGCAACTATATGCACGTTTTAACTCGCAAGTGCACGAACCGTTGGTAGTTTAGATATGTAAGTGCAAGGTCGATTCCACAGGGATTGGTGATTGAATGATCCCTTTTAGTTTTCCTACACAAAACAGAAAAGAAAACAAAAGAACACAAAACAAAAAGAAGAAAAGAACTAAGACAAGATGGTGAGGTTTTAGAATCCACGTTTATTAAAACTAATAACAGAAAAACAAAGTGAAACAAAAGAAATACAAGAAGAAAATAAAAGACAAAGGGAGGAGAAGAAGATAAGGACAACATGCTAGAGATGGAAAAGATTCATCTCCATGGCTGCTAGGAGGCCAAAGCCTCCCAGCTGCTGCCTTCTCTCTTCTCTCCCTTTGTGACTCTCAACTATCCCTCTCTTTGTGTACAATGAAAGTGTAAAATGATGGAATGGTATCCTCCTTTGAATGAGCTGAAACTCTCTATTTATAGACTTCAAATTCGTCCTCCCCCTTGGCTGGTCTCTTAGCTGCCCATGTGTGGCAGCTCATGCTTTGTCTCCCATGTGCTTTGTCTCCCATGTGTGGCAGCTCATGCTTTGCAGCTGCCACAAGCTTTGCCTCCATGTGTGGTTGCTTTAAGCACATGGATCAACACCTGCCTATGCTTTTCCTCCATGTGTGGCTGCTTTAAGCACATGGCTCAACAGCTGCCCATGCTTTGCCTCCATGTGTGGCTGCTTTAAACACATGGTTTGTCTGTGAACCAGATTCAGTGTTTGACATGCTGAGGGCTCCAAACTTATCCAATTGGGCTGAAATTTGGATATGTTATAGTAGACATCCATTGGAACACATTCTATCAAGGGTGTTGCCTCATCTGACCTGTGCAAGTAGCTGAAATGAGGCCTGCAAGCTGACCCACGAAAACTGGACTGAGGCCTGGTTTGTCTGTGAACCAGGTTCGGTATTTGACATGCTGAGGGCTCCAAACTTATCCAATGGGGCTGCAATTTGGATATGTTATATTAGACACCCATTGGAACAAATTCTATTAAGGGTGTCGCCTCATCTGACTTGTGTAAGTAGCTGAACTGAGGCCTGAAAGCTGACCCACGGAAATTGGACTGAGGCCCGAATGTTTGACCTTGAGCTACTAAATCATGTCTAACTTCCTCTAGAAGACTCCAAATCATGCACCGTAAAATGCTACGGAAACTAGACTTCCGTATCTTTCCAGTGATGTATGGCGCATTATCTGGTTCTTTTTAGCAAGTACAGGTTAATCCGTAAATATGACTGATCTGCAGACACAGTTTTTAAGCTAACTTGTCTTCAAAATGCATGTAATGAGTCTCAACCTTATTATACTGAAATATACACAAAACTTTATTAAAAGCACAAGTTTAACTAAAAAACATACCAAATCATAAGTTAGACTGGTACAAAAAGATATGTAATTATGCACCGATCACTCTCTCTCTCTCTCTCTCTCTCTCTCTCTCTCTCTCTCTCTCTCTCTCTCATTAGAGCACTTCCATGGGTGTCAAGAGCCCTTGCAAAAGGCCCCTTGGGCTTGAAAAGCCCACTCTAGCAATGAATTATACCCTGGGCAGATGGTTGGCTCTACCAAGACTGGACATGCTCGAAGGCAAGAACAACTCGAGTTGTTGCCTGAGGGCGTTGATGTTAGTGTTGATGCCAGTTGTTGAGACCCAAAAAAGTCCATGGTTGGGCCTAAATAAGTTTGTAGTCCAATACGATACTGTATTAAGAAAGGTCACATATTGGAGTACACGAAGGCTCGTCATATACAAGTCATAGTCCACGTGCCATGCTAAATAAATAATTTGCCATGCCAAGGACTGAAATAATATTATAAAATACAAGCCCATGCTAAACTAAGCACCGTGTCCCTCTTCAAGGATGATAAAATTGAAGCACACCAAGCAACATGCCACGCCAAGCAAGGAATTATTATTCCGCACCCAATCACACCACAAGCTTAAGTGGGCCCCAAGCCACTCAAATACCCGGGGCTTGCTTGAGTGGTTGTGGTATGGATGGTAATAAATTGTCATGAGACCCACTGATGGGCCGAGAAATGAAAGTTCCGGGTTGCTTGGCAGCCTCGAAACTCAGGCCCATTTCCTAGGCCCAAACATATGGGTGAGCACAAGAGAGAAAATGTCCCAACCAAAAAGCCCAACCAAAATAGTTCATTACCTTAGTCAAAATAGCCCATTAGCTTAACCAAAATTAGCCCAACACCTCAACAAAATAAGCCAAAACTTGGTGAAGTTGGCCCATTTATTTAATAAGTCAACCCATTATTCTAGAAGGCCCATATAAATAAAATAAAGATCTGCAAAACCATGAGCAACTGGACAGAAAACAAAGCCACGGGTGAAGATTGAAAGGCCATGTGTGCAGAGCTGCTGGGAGGCTCCAGCACGTGGGAAGGAATAAGTTTCAAGCAAGAAACACCCAACGAACCATGGGATGTTGGCGCGCAAAGTGGGAATCATCCTTCAAACCAGCATGTATACCCATTTCTTTCTTTCATCAGATCTGACCATGAAATAGGAGAGAAAAGAGAGGAAGTGGGATGTCTAAAAATAGGAATTCTTCACTAGGGCAGGGACCTTGAGCCCCCAAAATCCCTGATTTTGTGCAAAGGAGCAAAGTAGATTTTACCAAAATAGGATGATTGAAGAGATAAGGGGAGAAAGGAAGGGAAAGACTTGGCAAAATGGGATAGAAGCCATTAGGGTTTCTTGGAAAAAGAATGGCTTCCAGCTGCTATAAATAAGGCCTCTTCTACCCAACAAAAATCATTCACAACTAGAGAGCAAGCTTCCTCTCTTATTTGCAAAACCCAGCAATTTCGTGCACTATTCACCATTCTTCCCCATTTTCCCTCTTCTGGCAGATTGCTCTAACATTTGACAGAGTCACTGTCAAGCTGCCGAAAGAAACACTCAAGCTACCCTTTCCTTTCTCTCCCTTCCCTCTTAACCAAATCCTCTTGCAAACCTTTCCTCTCATACTTGGACACCCTTTCTTCCTCCCAAGAACACATAATTTTCTCTTTAGTGCTAAACTCATGGGAGCAAAAAGTGAAGGTAACCAAGGTGTTTTCTAAGGCCCTACTGTCCTTTCGAAGCATCCTTGGGGCTTGATCTTTGAACTTAGGCACAGGGGATACTTTCAGCAATCTGCGCCTTACGGTAGCCTAGCCCATTTGTAGCTGCTGGGAGAAAAAAAGCCCATACACCAGTGAAGAAAAAAATTGAAAAAAAATCTGAAAAAATACCAAAAAATTCAGAATTTATTTTTATAAATACCTAGCAATTTTTTATTTATTAATATCATAATATAAATAAAATTAATTCTATGCGAATAGTAATTGCCTTTGGGTTCCCATGGCAATAGGTGGAAAAACAAAAAAAAAATTGCTAGAACAATGTGAACAATAGCCACCCTTGACTTTGCCCCTTACTATAGCAAATGAGTAAAAATACTCTTCTTTTTTTCTTTTTTTCTTATTCTTTCTCCTAATGCTCCTTTGAATCACTCTCTTCTCTTTTGTCCTCTCTCTCTCTCTCTCTCTCTCTCTCTCTCTCTCTCTCCCCTTAACAAGTTCGTGGTGAGAGCCACCCACCAAGGGGATGAAGGGTTTGTGATTTGGGGGCGCCTTCACTTTTCTTATTTTATTCACTTTTTATACTATATTAAAATGACATATGTAACCTTACAGTGTACCGTTGCATAGTACACCACATATAATTGAGTTTGCCCAAAATAGTCTCTACACAATCAAGTCTTGGTATATCACTTTTTTTTATATATTATTTTTATATATAATTTCTTCTGTTTGTATCTGTTGAGCAAGTCTTTCTTTATCATTTCCGTGGTATAGCATCTCTATTTAACTCTCTCTCAGTGTTTGTATTGTATCTGCCGAGAAAATCTCACAAGCGCAGCCAAAAATGCTGCTTACAGGTATGTTTCCAAAACTGAGTTCTAATCCTGTCCATCCATTTATGTAATGATATTCTTGATTTTTTTCATATATCGAAGTTAGAACTACTGGTTATTATGTCTTCAATATAATTTTTTTGGTTCTTTTTTTCCCTCTTTTTTTTGCGGTTACAAGGAGAATTATGACTTGACATTTTCTTCCTGCGGCTGTGTGAATATATTGAAATTTCTTTCTTCTTCCAGCTCTGAGCAGTTGGGTTTTTGTGGAAAAGAGGAGGCTCATTGAGGTGTTTCCGGAGCCCGTTCAGAAACTATGGAATCTTTGGGAGCTAAGAGTGATGGTTTTGATCAGCCTCACCTTGCAGATTTCACTTATTCACTTTGGCAGCCGCAGGAAGTATAACGTCAAAACCAAAATAAGAGTCTTCCTTTGGTTTGCCTACCTAATGGCAGATTGGGTAGCAACTGTTGCTCTTGGTGTCCTCTCCCAGAACCAGGGAAAGTCCAGCAGCTGCGATGCCAAAGGGGGTTCGCCGGGAGGCGACAAACTAGACGGCGAGCTCTCTGCTTTCTGGGCACCGTTTCTTTTGTTGCATCTTGGCGGCCCAGACACAATCACAGCTTATGCTTTGGAAGACAATGAGCTGTGGTTGAGGCACTTGCTTGGACTGGCTGTTCAAGTAGGCGTTGCACTATACATCTTTCTTATGGCCTGGAAGACTAGCTGGCTTTCAATTCTTACTATTCCCATGCTTCTTTCTGGGCTTATCAAGTATGGAGAGAGGACATTGGCCCTGAGATCAGCAAATCGCGAAAAGTTTCGTGATTCAATGCTCACTCGTCCTGATCCGGGACCCAACTATGCAAAGTTCATGGAGGAATTTTCTTTGAAGAAAGCTGAGGGGTACAAAGTGAGTGCTGAAGATGTTGAGGTTCAAGTTGGGGTGGATGAGGTTCATGCAGTTGCAGATGTTGGTTCCAATTCTGAACCAAGCATAGTGGTCAAATCGCATGACTTGTTCAATACTTTCAAGCGCCTATATGTAGATCTCATCCTTAGCTTCGAAGATCGAGATGGTAGCCAAATCTTCTTCCAGAACCTTCGCTCTTCTGACACTGCCTTCAAGGTAGTTGAGGTTGAACTTGGATATGCCTATGATGTATTCTACACCAAGGCTCCGATAATTTATACTCGCCGGGGTTGTTTCTTCCGCACTGTCACTTTCTCCTCCACCTGTCTTGTGTTTGTGCTTTTCCTGATAAATGCGAGGCACAAGCACGTACTCACTGATTTAATTATTAGTTACATACTGCTGGTTGGAGCCATTATCTTAGAGACCTATGCGTTGCTTTTGGTAATTTCCTCTGATTGGACGACACTTTGGTTGAGCAAAACAAGTTGGTACGGTAAAACACCCTCTTCACAGCCTCCAGGTATCCGAAGAACACTCTCTTCACAAGTAACCAGTGTGGTTCAACAGGCTAAAAGGCAGAGGTGGTCAAATTCAACGGCTCAATTCAATTTGCTTAGCTTTTGTCTCAAAACTAAGCCTTCAATTCGTCGTGAAAGCCCAAAATCTGTTTGCATGCAGAAAGTGTTAGAAATGAAGTTGTACAAATTCCTAAACCAAATCTCTGCTTACCTAAAGCAGTGGCTCTTCAGTCACATACTGCACAAGTTGGATGAAAAATTGGAGATGTTCTTGTACTTCACTCGTAAGCCGATCTCCAATGAGTTAAAAGAACTTATTTTTCACCACTTCTTACAAAAATCGCAAACTAAGGGAAAGCTTACAGAGCTATGTGCCGGTAGAGGGGACCTTGTCCTTGATCAGTTTAAGTTCCCTGATTTCATGACATGGACAACAGAAGTGGAATTCGACCAAAGCATACTTTTGTGGCATATTGCCACAGATCTCTGCCATCACTCTGATGCTACAAAAACTTCAGCCACAGAATATTTGCATCGTGAGGTGAGCATGCAAATAGCAGATTATATGATGTATCTTCTTGTCATGTGCCCCTTCATGTTACCTATAGGAATCGGACTGATCAGGTTTCAAGACACCTGCGCTGAGGCCAAGGAATATTTTGAACAAAGAAATCGCACGAGTTCAGTTAAAACTGAAGCTTGTGAAATGTTGCTTCGCGTAAGCACCGAAGTGAAGCCCGCCAAAGTGAAGGGAGACAGAAGCAAATCTGTATTATTTGATGCATGTAGCCTTGCATCATCACTTAATAACCAAAAAGAAAAGAAGTGGGAGATACTGAGCCAAGTATGGATTGAAATTCTAGGCTATGCAGCTAGTCATTGTCGAGGGAATTTCCATGCTCAACAGCTTAGAAGAGGCGGGGAGCTTCTTACTCATGTCTGGCTCTTGATGGCTCATCTTGGAATCACAGAACAACTTCAGATATCACAAGGACATGCGAGAGTGAAGTTGATTGTGAAGTAGCAAAAGCTTGTCTCAAGCAACGACATAAGAAGTTTGGCAATGGTATTATTGCTTAATCTAACTGTGTCCAAAGTTCCAAATTCTTAGCAACAGTTAAATTGCAGAATATATCTTGATTTGGCATGCCCTGTTAGCGAGAATATCCCAAGTGTTTCTTGTTGTACATGAAACTGCCTGAATGAAGAAATCTCATGCTCTTTCATTCATCTTCTTGCAAATTTTCAGTACGAAGCATTTCATGCTCTGAGATAAACGTTTTATAATCTGCTCTCATCTTCTTTTCGAAGGAATTGTGTCTGCATTATCTTCTATTAAACTAAGTAATTATTAAAAAGTAAAATAAAAGGTCCGAAAAGTTTGAAATTTGGAATTACGAAAAAAAAAAAAAAACTTGAATTAGTTTTACAAAAAAGACTATATATACTCAGGATCGACTTGGCCGTTTTTATAATTGTCCTAATATTTGGTTTTTTTTCCTCGTCAACAACAACATCCTGAAACTTATTTGACAATTGTTCTTCTACTGTCTACATTACAACTTTGGCATCATTTTTCTCCTTTACAATTTTGGTAGAGGCACAGCTGGATTTAGACTATTTTAGTTTTCATCTCAGGAGGGTTGTTAGCTCCATTTGCTTCCTGCAGTAGACTACCAGTTTTAAGGACTCTTTCTGCCGCACAACAACAATAAGTTCACTTTCTTCTTCAGCCAAATTTACAGTGACCATTGATTCTTGGAACCACTCCATCACCATTTTGTTTGCGACGCTGAGACTCACGTATATAAACTTATAGTAAAACATCAAACATATGAACAAGACAAGTTTCATTACACAATGTACTAATCACTGGTGCTGCAATTTGCTGATCAACTTTGAGGATTGCAGCAGGGGTTCCAAAATAGGAGAAAAACAAGAAAGGTTAATGTTGTTTCATTTTTTTCGCTTGGCAAGTGAACCACATGAACTGATGTCTCTGATACATATCTGCTTGTTGGACTTGAGGATAAAGTGTTAGATTAGATTCCTTGCTCAGGTTGGGTGCAGTTAAAGAGGGGAACAGAGAACATAAAGACGATTCGCCAAATTACGGAATTAATATGTGATGCAGAGGATAGATATTATTGACCTGTTTTTCATTAGCATTTAAAGCAAAAGAGACTCAGATTTCTATTTCATGTTCCTCTGGTTCTTAAAACTTACTGTCCGTGTTTCTTCTGAAAGGTGTGTTTCAAGTAAGCGTTTTCATCAATTCTCAGTTTCACATGAAATGCTAAATTCAAGTGGAGATACAGAAGCTTGATGCAGACTGAATTGGTCAGGTTTGTGACTACCAGTTTCAACCATTGAGGTCATAAGTGCATACAATGTAGCGAAGCGAACAATATGAAAAACCAAAGAAACTGACAGACAACAATTCTTACCGCCCAGAAAGCAACCTCTTCAATGCAAATGCCACAGTGTAGCAAAGGATTTATCTTATGATTATTCCCCAGTATTGGTTTTCATTGATGTTTGTTTCTGCCTCTTATGCACAACAAATTCCTTTGGCATATTTGTTAGAGCCAATTGCTTTAAGGTCCTCCAATTGAAAAGTGTTGCTGGTGCTTTTCAGGTTATGACAGCATCTGATTTCCAATTTGGGAGGTTCTGCATTCCTCTAGGTTTTCCAGCACCCGGTCTCAGAATTCAAAGTGAACCAAATGTACCTTGTTCAAAAGCCCAAGATAGACTTGATACACACATACCTGGAAAATTAGTAGGTATGCTCATCAAACACAGATATGTGGCAATGGCGATCATTTATTGGAGCTTCAATATCGTTACGCTGCTCCCAGGAGCTTGATGAGCTGCTCGACTCAAGAAGCTGCACAATCTTTGGCGCTAGCCATGTCTCTGGATTCAGTATTGACGTTTTAAGGCTGCACTGGAAGTATTACCGTAGCTCCGTTTGAATTCATTCCCTTCGCAAATCATGATGGCAGGCACCAATGCAGGCACCCAAGTGCCCAGCAATACAACTTGGAATAATATTCATAATAATTCCTTCTTCATAAAGATCATGAACATATATGAAGATCTTTTGTTGCCTGGAACAAATATGGAACCATTCATTTTTTTTTAGGGAAATTTGTATAAATACCACTTAAACTTTTAAACATGTTTACAATTATCACCTAAATTTTTAATTTTAATTATTAATCACCTAAACTTTAATTTTTGTTTCTGCATGCAAATTTTAATTATGAATTTATTTATTTTGTGAATAAGTGGTTTTTTATTTATTCAATAAGTTATGTATTTTATTTGTTAAATGTATTGAAAGAACCATGACTTTCCTTCTTCCTTAGCAATTCTTGAACAATCTCGTTCTCCTAGACCTAGGGTCCAAGGAAGTTTTGGTCATTCACCCTTGGATCTAATCTAAGAGTTGAGAAAAACTGATTTAAATATCAATATGTCATTATTTTATTACTTTTACTGTACAAAATATTAATTTAACTTAAACAAAAACAAGAACTTAAAAAAAGGAAAAATCACTCCAACCAAAACATGCTCTCTCTCAGAAAACCAAGAACATGTTCTTCTTCCATTATCTTTCACAACTACCTTCAACTCTGGCGTTGCACTCAAAAATCAAGAACACATGCCGTTTAAGATTCACTTTAATTCTTATTGGTTATCTATTTCCTCTCTTGATTTAGATTCAAATATTCATTTTTTTCATAAACAAAAGAAAATTTATTGACCCAAATCCGGAGCCATCAAGCCATCCCTGCACACTTTAACGAGATTGAATTTCAAGGACCCACAACCAAGTCACTTTCATGTTGTTCTTTGCCTTTGTGATTAATTTTCTGAAATTGTTAGATTTAAATGATTCATGAACCCAGTTCGGGAAAACTTCAATTTTTAACAAACAAATTTTGGGCTTTTTGTTTTTCCAGTTCATGAACCTAGACTTGGGTTTCTGCAACTATATTCACTAGGCGTGAAAGAGAAAGATGACTGGTGTTGGAGACGATTGTCTTAGATGCAGATGAGTTTTTTGTTCTTGTTTTTCATCTCTCATATTAAACTCGTCTTTTTTTAAAATTGACACACCCACCCCCCTTTTTTGTACTTTTCCACCTATTATCTATGACAACTCAAGGGCAATTATTATTTATATGGAATTAATTTTAGAGATATTTAGTGATATACCCATTCTTAGCACTAATATTATAGATAAACCTTACACCATTGAATTTCTATAAACAAACCCAAAAAAAAACCCAAAAAATTGACAGTTGACTTTATTGAATTTAATATTGGTTATTAAATTACTTTAATGCCTTATTGAGTGTTTTGGGTATTTTTATGAAATTTTGGGGTTGGACTTGTTTTAAGAAATTTATGGTAGTTTTGTAATTTATAAGAAGTTAAAGTCTCTTTGTTATATTGTAAATGGGCTTTTGGTGTGTTTATAAGGTCCATTTCATATGAGGTATTTTTATAATTTGGGCCCCCATATTGGGCATAATAGTGTATCTTCCTTCATTTTATTTATATATATGAGATTAATAAATAAAAATTTGCTAAGTATGTATAAAAAAAATTCTGAACATTTTGGTAATTTTCAGAATTTTTTTCAATTTTTTTGGCCGATGTCAGCGCCCTTAGGCAACCGCTTGGGCTATCTTGCCTCGGGCCTTGCCCGAGCTGGATGTCACTGCTGGAGCTGATTTGGGAGGTAGGGGCCTTTTGCCTGGGCTGGGCTGTCTGCTGGAACTACTCTTGCGCGTATCCATTTATCACCCATCCCACCTTTGGAATCCAGTCGTCCCAAAAAAATCCTCTCCGAACCCAATATTTTCCTTCCCCTTATGCCAACAGAGCAAGAATCAAACGTGGGCTCATCAGCTATAGCACTCTCCCTCATGTGCCCTCGAGTTCTCGTCTGCTGTCGGCGGCCAGGTAGTGTTCTGTAGCAGCGACGTCGTCTATCAGGTACTGTTCTCTCCTCCGAAACTGAGTCGTTAAATCTTTCGATTAGTTATGAAACGAGACTGTCATACATTTATTTTCATACCCGTGCAACTTTGGCTATCCAGTCGATTTGTTAATTGCCGATGGCTAGCTCTTTACAACGCTTGTCCAGCCGTGCTTGTGTTTCTCGAACCACCATTGTCCAAGGGTCAAAACCATTTCTGGTGGACGCATATGTAGAGGTCAAACCTGGTGAGATCGGGATTGTCCCTAGCATTCCAGAAGAACATTGTCACAGTGAGGTACTATCATCATCTTTTTCTTTCCAGAATTTAATTTGATCAACTTATATTTTGGCCTACTCTTCAATGGGGCATACAATCCCTTTGTTTTGATGGAGTAATCTTTTGTGTGTTAGGGAAACAGTTTTTGGTATGCCAATCCACTTGGGGCATTTGTGCAAATTGTTATATCTGTGTGAAAATAACAAATATTGGGGCCTGAACTTGTTCTTTTTCCATGAACCCACAAGTTTTTCATAGTCACCACACCATTTTCTACTTTCTCAAAAGGGACTGTGCTTGGTAATATCTGTTACTCTTTTCTTTTTCCTTTTAATTCTCATATTGGCATACATGACAGGTTGTGATAGGCTCACCTACTAGGACTGCAACTCAACAAGGATCAGGGTAAGTTTGCGAGATCGAAGTATGTCCTTTTTGCTGTTTACTGTTGTCATTTCTTTCCTGTTGAATATTTGGGTTTTGGGGTATAGGAATTTGCATTGAGCCTCAGGATTTTCTGTGTTTGGGATATGTTCTTTTGTGGTTAATAGCAGTATATAGGTGTTATCCTTTTTGCTTAACATAATCTTGTGCACCAGAACAATGAAACTTAAGTTACAGTCTCATCATGTATTCATCTAATGGCTGAAAATTTGTGTAAAAAATGTGATGCCACCCACTAGAATACCACTAGAATATGTATGGATGTATATACATGGTGTGATAATATATATTCTAATGATGAAAGATGTTCTATTTCCAGACTGTCATATGCATCTGTCTTGAAATATACGTCTGGCAGAAGAACATTATTCCTCTAATATATGTATGTATAATTGTATATAATATTAGGAATACCATATTCAGATTTTGCGCAGTAACAATAATCAAGCCACTCTTCTTAAATTCAGTACTGAGACCAAACTACTAGACATTTAGAGTTTGTTTTTTCTTTCTTTTTGTCATATTTGACTTTGAGAGTTTAACTGCAACCTTTTAAACTGTCCAAAACCCTTGAAATAATATCAAAGGTTCCTGAAATGTCCAACATAACCACAAAAGTTCTCTGCAGGTCCCTATCAAGATTTGCTACTGCTCTTTCTCGCCCTTTCAGCACAGCCACTACAGCAAATGAGACTCAGACTCAGAAGCTTGAGCGCATCGCTGACGAGCTCCTTAACCTCACAAAGATTGAGAGGCACGATTACTCCATCCTCTTCAGGCTGAAAATGGGCCTCAATCGGTATGGCCCGGCAATCTCTGGAATTGGCCCGACATCTTCTGAATCTGGGCCTGCCTCCACAGATGCCAAGGCCGTTGAAAAGACTGCATTTGATATAAAGATTGAGAAGTTCGATGCAGCAGCAAAGATCAAGATCATAAAGGAGGTTAGGACTTTCACTGACTTAGGACTGAAGGAGGCTAAAGAGTTGGTAGAGAAGGTCCCTGTTGTGGTGAAAAAGGGCCTGACTAAAGAGGAGGCAGGGCCCATTGTTGACAAGCTTAAGGAGTTGGGCGCTACTGTGGTATTGGAATGAGATGAGTTCTGTTCTTTTGTTTTGCCTTTTTGTTTATTTTATTTTATTATATTTTAGTTTTTCTCTCCCCATAGATTAGTGACAATGAGTTAAAGGATAAATGGAGACAATATTTTTTAGAGTTTGTTGAATTGGGACTCTTATGTTTAGGGTTAGGATGGTTCCTAATTATTCCCTCCACCTAATGGTTTACTTTTGTTATTGTCTTTCATATGATCCACCCTTTTTCTTATTGTTATATTATTGACCTAAAAATCGGCAGATTTGCTGAGAAATGCTATGTTTATGGCTATTTTTGAAGTTCTTGTCAAGATTGGGATTTTAGGACTTATGCTTGAAGCTTGTGATTAGTTTGTGTCTGGTGCTTAGTTTGTTTAATGGGACTCTCACCATTACACAAGGACTAGGGATCACCATATAGGCTGATTATTTCACTGGCACAACCCTCATGGACTTATAATTTCTCACTTACAGAACATTGAACGTATTTTTTTTCTTCATGAGAAATCGATGGATTTGGTTTGGTTGATTGTCTCAGCTGCTCGTAATTGTCAATTTTACCATTTTTGGGTTTAGGTATTCTTTTTATATTTTATATTACAGTTTGAACTTCGAACCTCTTCTAACATTGTAGAAGAGAAACAGTACGAGACTAGTAGCTAGTTAGTGAGGCATTTAGGTATTCAAACATGGACAAGCCAGTTTTTGCCTATCCATGGTGAATACAATAAATCCAGGAACTTCAAACATGCATGTGAAGAGATCTTTCAACCCTTTTCAGCATCATGCCCTCTTCTTTCACTCCTTCAAAGCAGCAAAGATGCTCATTTTGGGACAGTGTTGGGGCTGAGGTGGGGTTAGCCTTGTATTGTCATAGCTAAAACTTAGTCAATTATAGTTTGATCAAATTTTAATATATTTTCATCAGCAATGGTCTCTGAACTGTTACGGACTATCAATTTGGTCCTCAAATTTCAAAATCGCTCTACATTGCATGTCATGCATCAATTTAGTCCCCGCCATCAAATTTGTTTCCAACTTTTTGTTAAAAACGATTGCGAGCGGAGAACACGACCACAATTTTGAGTGTAAAATGGCAAATTAAACATGTAAAAACAAAAATTACAAAACAGATGACATCCCAGCTTGAGCAACCACAGAAGTAAAAGGAAGCAAAAATCAAGAAGATAAATAAAATTTTATTTGACGAAAACCGTACAAGTAATCCGGACAAGTACAACTGTACAAGAAACTTATTATTAATGCAAATCCCAAACTAATTAAGCTCATCTTAAGTTGAAGAGTCAAGTGAACCAAGCTGTTGAATTCTTTAATGAAATCATATGACAGAGAACTAAAAGTAAGCTGCATCTATTCATCTGCAACAACACTGACTTCATCTTTCTCCAGCAATTCATAAAATGACCTGGTCTTCTTCTGCAAATCCCAGTGATACATTTTCCAAAAGCTCCCAGCAGCAAAAGCAATCACAAGACCAAAACATATCTCCCTGAGCACGCTTGGTCCTTTCAGGGTGGGATGAGCAACCCTACCTGCCATTTTTCACTTAAATCTGCAATTTCAAAAACTAAACAAAATAAGTTAATGTAAAGTATTATCATTTCCCTGATTTTCAATTGAATCTTTCATAATTAAGCTTTTGATCCCCAAATTACTTGTTAAGGTTGGTTGTACTGTCTCTCTAAATCAAATGAAACTTGTGACAAGACAATTTGTTTTTAATTGAAGTTTTGTCCCCCCAACATAATGCTAGTCATGTTAAATTACTTTGTTTCAAGCATGAGCATGTAAGGAACAATGACAGAATATGAAAAGAAAAAAGAAGAGAAAAAAATGGGGCAAGTGGTTTCAGGTTCAAACTCGTGTGTAAGAAAACCTCTTTCCCTTTCTGACTTTGGTATTTTTCTTTTTTGTTTAAAAAGAAGAAAAGAAAAAAAATCAAAATACATAATTATTCCCCATTTTTTCTCAATCACAAACTATCAATAAATGCCAATGGGTTCCCACCACAGTGGTGGTGGATTCCCACCCCCCGCATGGCACCTAGAATCGAACCTCAGTGGAGTTTCTTTCCTCCAATGTAACCCAAACAAAAACTATCAATAAATGGTGAAATTAACTAATGAATTCGTAATTATCTAAAAGAAAAGAAGGGTTTATTCATAGTTTCTTCCAGTCTTGCTCATTTTGTTTATTTGTTACTTAAAATTCTTTATAATTTAATTTTCTAGCAGTAATTCTTAATTTCCACTCTTCTAAGCAATGGAAACCAATCGACAAAGTTCATAGTAAGTTTTTAAACAAAAAGAACACCACCAACTATGTGGGCAGATATTCGAAATCTCCAGACACCCCATGAATATTTGTGTAAAAAACCCTCTCCCAATAGCTTGTACTTAAAAAATAATAATATTAACAAAGACCTAATAATTTGGGTTGCTAAATAGGGATAGATCACGCCAGAAAACAAATATTAATGATAATATACACACATAAATCACCTCAATCCACGAAGTGCATAAAATTTAATCAATTCCTCTATAGAGTGCTTGTGCTTAGTGTGATTTGATTTGAGGCCATGAAATAGAAATTTGAACAAAAAAATGTACAGCAAAATTAATAAACCAGATTTGTATTTACAAAATTGGAATAAAAATCAGATGGGTAGAATCTTAGAGAGAGAGAGAGAGGAGAGAGAGAGAGAGATACCGGAGGTTGATGGGAAGAACAAGCAGCTACACACGGTAATTTCACCTTTAACCCAAAATTAATTCCCTTTTTGGTTAAAAACTTCCACCCAATATTACAAGTAGATTTATAGGCTAGTTATCAGAAATCCCCAACTGACTGGCTAACTATTAGTTAGCTAAATACCTAGTCAACCCCTTCATTATAGGCTTGAGATATGAAATTTCTGTTTTAAACAGATGATGTTTTTGTAAATAACATCATCTTATATTTATATTTTCATTCAATAAATTGGAATTATCTCTTGAAATCTTGTACCCACCATCACAGAATAAAATCTTTTGCACACTTTTTTTGGGTATGGAAAACCTGTCATCATGAGCTTCTTCTTTATTTTAATTTTAATCTTTTAAGAAAACATTTGTCACACGTATCTGAAAGATGGTGCATTAGGAGAATACGTTGCTTCTCCTGTTCATCACATTCCTTGCAAAAACAGAGACATAATTGTATTTCACAATAAATCCCCATGGCATGTCACGTGTTGTTACAAATCCACAATGAGTACTAGTCTAGGATTGACCATTTAGAATACAGAATTTAGATGTACAAATATTTATAACTTGGATAAACTCGGTGCACATGTACGTCCTGCTAAAAGTAACGTATAAAAGGAGACACACTGAATGCCAGTCTCAATCTTAGAGCTAGAATTGCAGCACATGATTGTCATCCTTTAGAACAACTATGCAATGTAATGAAACAAATCACAAATTTTGACCTTTCATCGAAAAATGATGGATTGGTCAGCCTCAGATAATGTACAAAGTTGAGCTGCCTGCTGTTTGGCTGATCCTCTTCTTCCCGTTCGGGTTCAGTTGACCCAGAAGTATAGTAAGAAGGAATGGAACTACAGGAGAGTCATCTGCGGTTCACACTTGGACAAAGACGACTTAGTGTCGAAGCGGAACACAAGCCACCTTCCAGGCTCAAAGTTAGCACTAAAATAGGCAAGCTGAATACGGTAAACTTGTGGAACTCGATTTACAGTGTGCTTATCATCCTTTACATTAAAATGGTAAACTTGTGGAATAAAATCCAACACAACTGGGTTTGCAGGGAAGAGCTAGGTGTATTAGAGAACAAGTAATCATATGAAAAAAAAAGTTTCTAACCTCAGGCATCCTTCAGGTCGATATTAGCAGGGGAACACATCCTCATGCAGATTTCTTTAGCCAGTTCATTCCTGCAATTAGTCCACATTTAATTTGGTCTAGCCAAAGTAACATTGCAAATAAAGCAAATAGAACCATTGAGACAGTAATGCCTTCTAAAACAATCACATTATGACAAACAAAACATCTAATCATGGAAAGATTTTGCAGAAATTGGTCAACTCATATCAAGAAAGCTGCAGAGTCTGAGAGAAGAATCTAACTATATCATCTTTAAAATTTCAGGCAATGTTGTTACTACACCTAACCAAAATGAAGCCATTTTTCCATAAAATAAGAAAAGGTAATGAACTAGAATACATTACATCATCTTCTTGAAAAGCAGCAAGAAGTCACCAGCATGCCTTTCTTGACAACATGCTATTTTCCAACAGGGTTAAGCCAATTCAGGAGTTTAGCTTTAACCAGTGCCAGTTACTCAAATTTTCAAAATCGGTCAAAATTCAATTATATGGCACCATTCCCTTGACTTCAAACCTATAGGTCATGAAGTTCAATTTCTTTCATGCTCTTAACAATGTCTTCAACTCTTACAGAGATATATTCAGCATGTTCCTCAAGGTCCTTGAGAATCATGCATAACTGTTGTTGGAATGCTGCAGATCGCTCTCTTTCACGCTGGAGCTCATCATATAGATCCTGGATTTTTTTATCCTTCTCTACCTGCAAATATGTTGTACAATTCAAAATTAGAGGCTAGTACTAACAGGGTTAAAGCAAATTAGAGAACTATCTTAGAATCACACTAATTGAGCAAAATATATTATATTATGACGAAGCTCATTGGAACCACAAGTTAATGAGCTTACATAAAAACGGCGTGCAATTATTAGTGTTACTTGTATATTCTTTCTTATCGTAATGTTCATCCAGTATATAAACTATACTCTACCTAAATTCCCAGACCTGCAATCACCCTAAGCTATATCTTCAAATCAATTTACCTTGTCGACCAACCCAAACATGACCTAATAAAAATAATGAAAACCATATCTTAAACGACCGAAGAAAGAGCAATACAAGACCACAAGGGCAGTTTCGAAATGATTCCCTGAATAATTGACTTAGATGAGTAGCTTCTATTTGCACCCACAAACTAGCTCAACACACCAAGCTTCTGCAAATGATTGATAATAAAAAAAAGAAATTAATTTCATTGATTGACAAGCTTCCTTTTCCCAATCATGTTCAAGGTATGGCATCAAAATGGATGGATAGAAGGATACTTGCCACTTGCAAGTACCATTATAAGTGCTTCGAACTGAACTGTCCACCTAAATCTTCTCTTCGGTAATTAGACTTGTTTTCATATTAAACATATTAACCCTAATAGTCAAACCTATATTCACACATACATGACCAAGCACTGCACTGAATAAGGTGTAACTGTTTACTTAGCAACTTGCACCTGCAGTCATATCATTACTGAGCTCTGTATTTTTAAATGAAATTATTCTTTGTGTATATTGGGATTCAGTCAATTGAACCACATGTTACTTGGAGTTGCAGTCCTTTATCCTAAGCAAAATATCAGCCTTTTTCTTTTCTTCTATTTTTAAGCAGACTTTAAAGTAGAGTCTGTGAAGACCCAGTGGACATCTAGTGAATTGGCTACAGTGCAAGTTTAGAGTACAAAATAAGGCACATCATACCACTGTCAACCACATGTTAAATGTTATGTACAGGTTACAATGCCTTACAATATAAATGGTAAGAGACATAAAAGCCAACCGTTGAAAGCTAAAGTTAGAGAATGCATCAATAACTTCCAGAGAACTGATGAGCTTTGCGCTTGAGAAAAGCAAATCAATTAAACTAGCAAGATCATCCATACTAAGTGAAGATAGCAAGTTAGCAACTGAAGAACAAGGTAGATATGATAAGTGTGTTGAAGCAGTAATAGTTGTATAGTGCAGTTTTTGTCACATGAATTATTTTAAAGATGAATTCAACCTAGCATACTCCTGCCTGAAAAATGGGACAGCTTCAAACGAATCCTTTCGTAAACAATTCCAGAACTGAAAATTAATATACTGAGTTACATTGAAATTCATACCAAAACAAAAGTTACATCAAACGAATCCCTAAAACTATTTGTTCAGTTATATCTCAGACATACCTCGCTGAGTATATTGATGATTGGCAGCTCCCCAGGAAATTTACAATGAGCCATTAATTTGTGGTTGTGCTCTCTTATGAACTTGGTAACTATCCATCTTCCTTCATCCCTTGCTGCCAACCTTATCATGGCTTTACACCCTTCTCTTGTGATTGGGCGTGGAGGAAGAACCCTGTCTTTTCGAAGTGTATGCTTTGCGGCACGAAAACCTTCTCTTGAACAAACAAAGTCCCGGCCTATTATAGCCATGTTCTTTAACGAGTGTCGGATTCGATTTGTTCGAATGGTGAAACCTGTACGCTTTGCATATTCATAATAGAAATCTCTTGCATCATCCAATGACTGAAAACTCATCCCAGTGGATGGTTCCATTGAAATCAGACCATCATTTACAAAATTGCAATGCTGCAGTGGCATGTCATCTTCCACAGAGTAATTATGTTCATGAAAGCTTTCAAAAGTTTCATCATCAGAACCCCCATCACTGTCTAGAAATTGACGTCCACCATCACCACCCTCCATTGTATCCTACTTCCTACATATTGTGGTAAGGCAATAAGAACAAAAGCGGATAACAGAAAACCCATGTTTACAACTTTGCAATGCTCAAAACTATAAATTGACACCAATATGATAATCTTCACAAAAACCTAGAAACAAAAATGAAAAACAATTACCTAAACTAGATGTTTCCCGCAAAAAAATAAAACAGCACTTACCGTGGAAGGCTGAAGCTGGATTTGATCAAAGCCTTTGATGGCGTTTCTTGCTTTCTTCTCTGTTTTGCTTGAGTGCCAGGTATTGATCAGAAGAAAAAGCACGAATCTCAAGGCAGGATGCTGGGGGTTACTAAGGGTAAATGCGTCGGCGTGGTTCCAAGTCCAACTACAGCAAAGATGGTGATTGGTGATGACTGAGGAGGATTTGGGTTTTCGCAATGCTTCACGGCCTAAAATTCACCAAAAATTCATCGTAACTCCGAAAAATTCAACTAAAAGATGCTCTACAGACTCTTTGAAACATTCGCTTTTCATTCTATGAATTGAATTTGACCCCAATAAAAATTTCATTCCTTTAAAAAAAAAAATTAATACTAAGGAGAAAGAATTTTATTAGATCAATATGAACAACAATACAATGGACGCAAAATGTAAAGGTAATATGATAGACAGGGGTAAAAGTTACCCAAGTCGAAAAGCTGAAATGATATGTAGAGAATCACTCTCAAAAATAATTTTTGTATAACCCCTTCCAACCGCTAATATTTACACGAATCGAGTTCAATGACATTAAGGACAAAAACTAGCCGCTAGCTGGTATGACTTTCCTAAAAAGACTAAGAACACCGAAGAAACTCAACTAAGTTTATGAAATCATAGGAGAAAAAAATACAGAAAACTTGTTGAGTTTTTGGACCTTTTTGAACAAACTAAACCAAAATAAAAAACTAAAATAACGCCAGCAAAAGGAAAACCAACTGCTGCTAATCTTCCTTAAGGACATGACATAAAGAGCGGCACATAGTTACTCCACGGCCTTAGTGCACCAATGAATAGTGGATCTACCATGACCAAGCCTCAACACCTCAAAGAGTATCCTCGCAACATGAGGCACAACCAAAGTCAGCCTAGATCAGATACAATAGATCTGCCAAAAGAAGAGTAGATCGACATAAGTTCACCAAAAGCCAAAGAACAGTGAAGATACAACAAGATTCGGGGGAAAACCCCCACATCTAAAGCTCTCTCTCTTAGCGGCTAAAAATTTCATTTCTAAGTTTCACATTAATAGGTGTCACTTCAAAGTTTCATTATAACCAAACTAAGTTAAAATTGAAATTATGATTTGGGACTTGGGACTTGACACCTTAAGAAATCGAACACACTTGTTACCCCTAGACACCACCATGACTATCAAACTCGCACACATAACACTAAAAGAATAACTAATACAAAACAAAAAATTGAACACTGAAAGTAGTATACCACACAACTTTTAAATAGTTTCCTTTCGTTTTTTAACTGAAAACAAAAACCAACAAATTTTTTGTCCATTATCAAACAAAAAGTGAAAACTAAAAAGTGAAATGATTATCAAATGAGTCGTAAGCTTATATAATGTTGTCATGATGAACCTTAAACGGCTTACAGGTTAAAACCTAAGAATAAATGCATAAACTAGAATCTAATGCACCTTGTGTTAGAAATATGTCCTAAAGTCAAACATGTGATGTTGATTTCTGGATATTTAACCATCACTAATGGGCAACAACGTTGTTTTCAAGCATGTAATATGGTCTATTGTCATAACAGTAAAACAACAAGTCCTTGGAATATCAAATAGTATGAGAGCTATGCAATGAAATTGGATATAATGAGACACTACATCAATTGGGCATTGACCATCTACAAAGACTAGTACACACTACATCTGCTTAATTGAGAGAATGACTAGTCTCAAGTCATTGCGTGTAGAGACACTAAGATAAGTGTGTAGATGCTTATAGGGACAAGTACATTGAATGCGATCAAACAACCATGAGTTCTAATATGGATGTCTTACTCACATATCAAACTAGAACTCATAAGTTGAAATAGTGCGAACTAGTCCTCAAACCTGAGACATCATAGTTGTCTTTATTAGATATATGCCCTAGAAGCCAATATAAAAATGAAAAATTCTAAGGATATAATATAATAAATACAATCAAAGGAGCGTGAATGTTTCTTTAAGAAACATAATGTATACAAAGTAACAAGTCCATGGATAAGGATATAAATGGAAACTAGTATAAAGAAGTTAGACTCACGAGACCTTTCCAACATAAGAATATCGTATCCTAAAAGGTTCCTCGTCATAGGATCACCAATTGGACAATGATGACCCGCAAAGACTGGTACACATAATGTCTGCTCAATTGGGAGGATGACTAGTCTCAAGTCATTCTTGTAAAGACAATGAGATAGGTGTATAGGTGATCTATAGGAATGGAGTTCACTCGACGTGATCAAATCAAGAATTCTTGTATGAAAGTCTTGCTCACAAGTGTCAAACAAAGAATTCTAAGTTGCGATAATGCAAGTTGGTCCTCACACGTGAGACATCACAGTTGTCTTGTGTAAGAGTTGTTTGTCTTTGAGAGCACAATACAGTCATATCAAAAAGATGTGACTTGAAGGTGTTCCTCATGATACTTAGCATATGCACAGAGGCCTATGAATATACAAGGAATCTCTACTCTTAGTAAGAAGAGAGAATACTCTACATATATGATTCGTCGAATCTTTGGCCAAAGTATAGGATGAGAATTGAAACAAGAATGTTTGCAATACATCCAAGTTAATCATAGAACCTAGAAATGTCGTGTGAGGGATTTGACACGAGTTAACCATATCCCAACAATACGACATAGAGTTATGTTAGAGAATGACTGAATTGCATTGCAATCACAAATTGACTAGGTTCTCTAAATGAATTCTATTTAGCTTGGGTGGCCATGACATACTACTAAGTGTCACTTATGGTTTGTGGAAGCCCTATAAGGACTAATTACAATAGGGTTCGCCAATAGGGAGAATTGTATAGATGGATACAATTCACATTCGATTTAGAAGAAATCATTCTTACCCACGGCCTCGCTAATTAGGACCTATAAGATCGCACACCGAAAAGGTATGGATCAAGAATTTAAAAGAGAATAAATGATTTTTGCAGTCTTGGTCAAAGTCAAAAGTCAAAATGAAAGGTCAAACCGTTGCCCTGACACTTGACATAGTCAACTAAGGTTGATAGGGACCAACACTTGTTAGACAAGTAAGTGACTTAATTTGTTAAGTCATTGAAATAATTAAATTAATTAGATTAGTTTAATTATCTAATTAAAGTTACGGAACTTTAGTTTTGGTCCTACATGACTTAAATATTTATAGAAATGGACCATGTAGACTTAGGTAAAGTGTGACACATTATGAGATTAATGTGGTAGACCAAAGTAGCCCAAAGAGAGGCCAAGACATAGGGGTGCGTCACATGTGTGTTTATGCCCATGTGTGTTATATAGTGTGACAAAATAAGGCTCTATAAATAGAATGTCATAGCTCTACACCTCCTTAGGGTTTCGAGTTAGACATTTAGGAATAGAGGAAAATATCAACCCTCCATCCCTAGTCTCCCTTTGGCTGGCCAACTTGGAGAGAATAGGCTAGCACCCATTGTCTCTTCAAGCTTCCTTATTCTCCTATTCTCCTCCATCCTTGGTGAAGATTCTTTGGGGAGGTGTACCATTTGTGTATCTATTTGGAGACAAGTGTGGAGAGCCAACATCAAAGGGACCAATCCCCCTACTTAAATATCATCCTTTGTTTCAAGATTCACTCCAAGGGTATGTGTTCTTAATCCTTCTTGCAATAGTTGTCTTAGAGAGTAATTAGTGCTATTTTCATTAAGCCTAGAAAAATTGGGACCTAAAATGAGACTTGTATGAATCTCTAACTTTTATTCTTGCTTCCGCTTCATTTGATTTCATATTAGATATGTATGTGCTAGATGATTTATTTTCTCATAGTTTCTAGGGATTTAGAAATCCCTACACCAAATTATCCTTTCAGTCTTATGTACGAGTCGTTTGTCTTTGATATCAATATACGATCATTGAAAGAAAAAATAACTCAAAGGTGATTTTCAGGGTTCTAGACAAGCGCATGGAGATAAGTGAATATACAACAATGGATCTCTGCTCTCAATAAGGAGAGAGAGTGCTCCAAAGATATGATTGGTAAATCTTTGCAAAGTATCGGATATGATTAGAAAAGAAGTTTCTATAACATAACTAATGTAATCATATAAGTGGAAAATTCATATCAGGGTTTTGACAAAAGTATCCATTCCCTAATAATATGAAATAGGAGCACTGTAATAGAGAAGGACTCAATTGCATAGTAGTTCAAACTTGAATAGCTTCTTCACATTTTCTGATTAGCTTAGGTAGCCATGACATACTTCTAGGTGTCAACTATGGCTTGTGGAAGTCCTGTAAGGTTCAATTATAATTGGCATTTGCTAATAGGAAGAATTAAATGGTGGGATTTAATTCAAAATCAACTGAGAGAAGTTGAGACTACCCATTGCCCAGCAAAAAGGAAATTATGGATCGCACACAGAAAAATGTAGTTAGAGGAACAAATGAAGAAGATAAGATGTTGAAAGTCAATGGTCAAAGTCTAAGTCAATGCATTCGACCAAAAATGGTTGACCAAAAATCATAATTAAAATGTTAATTATGAAGTGAGTTTGATGGTTTACTTTTCAAATATATATACATGTGGATCTATGAGATGAGAAGTATGACTTCTCATATCAAATATTTAAGGACAAACTACAGTAAATCCCCCAACCTATAGAGTCATCTACGAGTCCATACCCGATTTTGGAGACATTTATGGGTACATACACAACGTCGCAAAAAAATACAGATCGCCCCCCTCAGTTAGAGAATCCGTTATCTGCCTACGTGGCATTTATGGGGCCCATTTTTAATTGACGTGGAATCCACATGGACAACAAAATAATAAAAAATTTATTCTTTGAATTATTTTAAGAAATTAAACATATTAAATTAAAATTAAATTTTTTTTAAAAAAAAAAAACCATCCCAGGTTCTCTCTCTCTCTCGATCTCCTCTCCTCCTAGCCCCCAGCCACACAAACCACCACCCAAACGCATTCATCCTCCTCGGAGGTTATCAACGCATTCACCCTACCCAGATTCACTCTCTCTCCCGATTTCTTCCCCTTTCCTCCCAATTTCTTCCCCTTACAGTAAACCTCCCAATCTCTCTCTCTCTCTCTGAAACTTCGTTGCAAATTTAATGGCTGCTTCGTTTGCTTCAGTTCCAGAGTTTGTGAAAAACACACGGTCTGCAAAACTAGAAGCCACCAGACGCTTTGCTAGTTCCACCTACATACACCAAACAATTTGGCAACATAAAAAACTTATCTTTAAAATCAAAATGCAACCTTTTACATTTTCTCTACACTTTCTCGGCAACCAAATAAAGCATAATTCAAAAAAAAAAAAAAAAATCCAGAAGAAGGCCAAGTGAACCCAAATCCAGAACAAAAATTCGAATTTTCTCGGCAACCTTTTACATCCTCTCTCTCTCTCTCTCTCTCTCTCTCTCTCTGTGAACCCAAATCCAGAACACACACTCTCTCTCTCTTCCTCCATAGCCTCTACCACCAAACCCAGAATTCCAATTGGAAATTAATGAGCAGCAAACTCTGGAGCGGAGAAGATGATGAATGACCATCAGCTATGTATTCACATCGAGCTTCTTACATTGGTTGCTCTCAACGTATTTTTTTTCGTTTTCTATCTTAGAAAATTCGAAAATTAAAAAAAGAAAGAAAAAGGAACTGAAATTAAAGATCCCTAAATAAGTATTAACTCAGGCCATCGCGCTTTTTTCTCTAAAAACAAAATCACGCGAGCTCCGGAGGTGGAGGGAGGTTGAGATCGAGCAATCCTCCGCGAGGCAAATTGTGGTTGTTCAGATCGACGACCGAGGACGAGTCCGAGTCGCTCTGGGCCCCACACGCGAAAACCCCACCGCCTCCGTAGTCGTGGAAGTCATGCTGCTGGATTCCTTCCAATTCCAATCACCCAGAGTTATATGGGGTTGAAGAAATATAGTGGGGGAAAAAAATCTGGGGTTCAAGAAATCTGGGGAGGGGAAGAAATTGGGAGGAGAGAGAATTGGGTAGGGTTTTTAATTATTTTTTTTAATTTTTAATTTAATATGTTTAATTTTTTTTAATAATGTAAAAAGTAAATTTTTTATTAATTTTTGGTCCATGTGGAAGCCCAAGTCATCAAAAGAAGGGGTCCCACTTTTGACACGTAGGCACATAACGGATTTCCTGACGGATTCACTAACGGAGGGGGCGATTTGTAATTTTTTGCGACGTTGTGTATGTACCCATAAATGTCCCCAAAATCGGGTATGGACTCGTAAATGACCCTATAGGTTGGGGGGTTTACTGTAGTTTGTCCAATATTTAAATATTTGTACTAATGAATGATATATGCTTAGTTTTGGCCTGTTCAAGAATTTGTTTATAGTTCAACTATATACTTTTGAAAAAGCCTTGTTTTTTTGTTATTTTTTGAAGAAAAAACGCCATTTGTAGATTTTTTTTTTCTAGTCAGCAACTATCATATATGAAATTGGAACTCAACACCTTTACTGTTGAGGTGACTAGGTGTCACTAGTGATCATTGGGAATAAAATAAAATTTTAGTGCTTTCAATTTTATTGAATAAAATAAGGATAAAAAGACAGAACACTTCAATAATTAGGCGAAGGACAAAAAGAGTTAAGCAACCTTTCTAGTTACAATTTGATAGACAATGCATGCATGATGAAAAAAAATTCAACATTGTTAGGGAGAAAGAATAGAAAAAGTTAAGCCTTAATTACTGTTTTCCTCCCTAGACTCGTATGTCGATCACAATTTACCTCCCTCCTGCAGGAGCCCCTAATTTCCTAAGTAATCAACCTTGTTTGACAATATCTAAGTGCCCTTTCCCTCTAGGGTTTTCTTAGTGCCACATACTGCCCTTTAAGGGAGGATGAGATCACTGCCCCTCTTCCCCTCTCCTTCGTTTTGCTACCTCTCTCTATCTACCCTATCTTGGCTTCTCTGGGTGTGTTTTTTGTAGCAAAGGCAAAAGCCTTTTTGGCCGTCTCTGAAGCTCTCTCTGAGAGCTAGTGGCTCCTCATGTTAGGGAGTTACAATAGTTAATCATACTAATGATAGAAAATGGTGAGTTGTCGGTTATGTTGTTATTAGGCTATAACTCTACATTTATGTTTATGATAATGATTTGTTGTAACTGTACATTGTTCTCTACAGACTTGTCTATATATCTTGTATAATGATCTTGTGAATGATTAAGTGAAAATTAGTTTCTACATGGTATCAAGAGCCTGAATTTTATTTTTCTTTCTCTCTATGGCGTATGCTTCAGCTTCCACTTCCTCTTTGCTTCCCACTTTCTCCATCCCTAATACCTCTCATCTTGTCTTTGTGAAGCTTTTCGACACAAACTATCTTGTTTGGGAAAGTCAGGTCAAATCGTTCCTGCTTTGCCAAAATCTCTAGTGTTTTGTTGATGGATCTTATCCTTGCCTCCCACAAACTCTTTCTTCACCCTCCAACATTGAAAAATCCTCTAACCTCTCACTTGCACCTTTCATGATTCCAGACTTCACATCGTGGTTTCAAATTGATCAAAGTTTGGTTAGCATCCTTCATGCTACTCTCTCTGAATCCATTCTTACTCAAGTGGTTGGTTATTCAACTTCCAAAGACATTTGGGACTACCTGCGTCAAAATATTTCAAAGCAATCTCTTGCCAATGAGGTGCAATCAAGTTTGAACTTTTCTCCGTCACCAAAGGCTCCAACCAAAGCCTCTTCTACCTACGTTTATCATGCCAAAATTCTTGTTGATCAGTTAGCAGCTATTAATGCATCCATCTCCAATATTGACTTTGTCACCTATGTGCTTCGTGGCTTAGGTCCCGACTACTAGATTCTTGTGACGCCGTTTTGAATTTTCCGCCGCTTCCTCCTTTTCGAAGTTTCGTGCTTGCCTTTTTTCCTTTGAAGTACAATAAGCTTTAGCAACCTAGATAGCTTATGCAACATCGCCCATAGCTTCTGCAACTCGTCCCAGGGATACCAAGGCTCGTTTTCCTCCTACCAACCATCCGCTCTCTCCTCACAATGGATATTCTCACTCCTTTTCTCAGGCCTTGCGTGTTCCACAGGCTATTCCAGGGATTTTTGGTGCTCCTCCTGCCTCTCGTCCTAAACCACACTGCTGGACTTGCCAGAAATTGTTAATATTGCATGTTGTCCCAATTCTCATGCCTTTTTCGGTATGCATGTTGCCGCTTCATCTGACCATAATTGGTATTTTGATTGGGTGCCATGAATCATAAGACTAATGCTACCAACTCGGTTCCTATCTCCGCTCCACACTTTTCTTATGATCAAGTAAGTTGTCATTGGTAACGGTTTTCCTCTCCCAATTACTCACTCCAGTAATATCTCTTTCACTTCTAGCTCTTAAGTCTTTCGTCTTTTTGATGTTCTTCGTGTTCCTTCCTTACATAAAAATTTGTTATCCATTGCTTAATTTACTCAAGATTCACATGTCAGTATTATAATCTTTCCGTGGGGCTACCTAATTCATGACTTATCCACTGGAGTTCTTCTTTTTCAGGGCCAATGTAAAGATGGTCTTTATCCCGTTCTTCCTACGCTCTTCTCCACCTCCAAGGTTGCACTCGCTTCTATAGTCATGTCGTCGTCTCTCTAGCATCGTTGTCTTGGTCATCCGTCTCATAAAGTGCTTATCACTCTTGTTTCCTAGTCTTTATTAGATTCTAAACATTTTTGCAATAAACCTTGTAGCCATTGTGCCTTGGCAACATCCGTTAGGCTTTCTTTTTCATCTCATAATCATTGTTTTGTCATACCTTTTGATCTAATTTATTCAGATGTTTGGATGTCTCTGATCGTCTCTACTTCTGATTTTCATTACTATGTTTTACTTACTAATGACTATACTCGTTTTTTTGGCTTTTTCCAATGCGTCTCAAATCTGAAGTCTTTGGTCATTTTTCCCATTTTTTCATGTATGTCAAAACACAATTCTTTATGACAATCAAACAATTCCAAACTGATGAGGGAAAGGAATATGACAATTTGCAATTTAAAATTTTTTGTGCAACTAATGGGACTGTGCATCGTTTTTCTTGCCCACACACAACCCAACAAGATGGATTAGTTGAATGAAAGCATTGTCATATTGCTGACATTGGTCACACTCTTCTCCTTACAATTTTGTGGGCTGAAGCACTTTGTATTGTTGTCTACTTGATCAATTGACTTCCCACTCCATTGCTTTAGTGAGCTTCTCCGTATAAAAAATTGTTCTAACATGATCTTGATTATTTACTTCTTCAAGTGTTCGGATGTGTTTGTTACCCATTTCTTGGTGCTTATGTGTCTAACAAATTACAACCCCACTCTCCTCCTACGAGTCAGCTCTACACTTCTTGCCATGTAACTTTTCATGAAGACAAGTTTTAATTTAGTGCTCATCATATTTCTCCTATAGACACCACCAAAATTGCTTTTATTACAATTGGGTTCTCCTCATCTCTCTTGCCAAGTCTCTGCCTAATTTCAGCCCAAACACATGCACTAGATCCATAACCACAACTCAGCGCCTCTTCCACCCCTCAGATACCTAGTCTCACCTTGCCTTCTCCTTCTCCCTCATCTCCAGATCAATCTCTCCCTCGGCCCAGCGGCCAGACACACGTTCCCACCACTATCAACATAATTAGCCAAAGCCCTGCCTCCACCGCCATCTACGGCTTCCTTCAGCCCTGTCTCCAGCCGTTCAAGTCTAATCCAAAGACGCTTTAAATTGAGGATTTTTAACCCCAATCTGAAATATAACAATTTCTCTACCCTATCAAACCCACATGTTTCACTTAATTTGCTCAATTTTTTGAATGGACACAATCCATGCACGATGAATTCAATGCCCATCTCAAAAAAGGCACTTGGTCCTTGGTTCCTCCTTCTTCCACAAACAACACAGATGGGTGTAAATGGGTTGTCAAGGTAAAACGGAGATTCGATGGTACAGCTGAGCGTTACAAAGCTCGACTTTCTAAAGGCTTTCATCAACAGTATGGGGTGGGCTATTTTGATACGTTTAGCCCCGTTTTTAAACCCATAACAATTTGTACTATGCTCAGTATTGCAGTCAGTTCTGGGTGGTCTATCCAACAACTTAACGTCAAGAACGCCTTTCTCCATGGCCCTTTTTTGAAGAGGTTTATATGCAGCAACCCCTTGGGTTTGTGGATCCCAACCGGCCTCATCATGTTTGCAAACTTCACTAGGCTATCTACGGCCTTAAACAAGCACCACACTCAGAGCACTTCCACCCCAAAGGGCAAGGGCAAGGCAAATGCAAGGCAACGTGAATAATGGCAATCATATCCTTTTCTGTTTCTACCCCAAAGGGCAAGGGCAAGGGCAATTACCATTCATTTTAATTTATTTTCTATTTTTTATACTTAAATCATTAATTTTGATAAGATTTTCAGTTGTAAAATATCATCTCAAATTTCAGATAACATTTTCGGTTGCCACGTGTCCATATTTTGTTACAACATTCAAATCTCAAATTTCAGATAAGATTTTTGGATAAGATTCTCAGTTGCCACGTGTCGATATTTATTATAAAATTCTAATCTCAGATTTCAGATAAGATTTACACCCTATAAAATTGCGCCACGTGTCATCTCTATCTTTTAAATCCCTCTATAAAATACACCATCAACTCAGACCTATCACACCATATCTTCTCTATCCTTTCATTTCTCATATTTTACAAAACACATTCTATTCTCAATGTCTAACCTGAGGAGGTTGGAGAGGCAATAGCAAGAAGATGAAGAAATCAGACGCAAACGTGCTGAAGAAGATCGTGAGTTGGATGAAGAGGAGGAAGAAGTTGTTTTAGCGGTGGGTATGCTCAATCAGTCAAGGCAACACCACCGTGGTCGTGGCCTAAACGTGGATAGACATAGGCACTCTCGAGGTAAGAATATCTTGGAAGATTACTTTATCCCAAATTCGTTATATCCCGTTTCTTATTTTCGTGGGAGATGTAGAATGCAACCCCATTTGTTCCAAAAAATCATGCATGATGTTTGCAATTACGACACATACTTTGTTAAGAAGTACGATGCTCTTATGGCTTTGGGTCTTCTTCTGGAGCAAAAACTTACGGCTCCTTTGCGGCTACTTGCGTATAGGGCATCTGTAGATCAGGTGGATGAGATTGCTAGGATGGGGAAATCAACTATCCTAGAATGCTTAGTCAGATTTCTACATAAGGGATTACCTCCACAAACCTACGCCTAGAGACCTCTAAAGGCTTCTACGAAAAGTCAAGGCTCGAGGTTTCCTAGGCATGATTGGAAGCATCGACTGCATGCATTGGCATTGGAAGAACTGCCCAACTGCTTGGCAATGAGATTATACGAATAGGAAGGGCCAAAAAAGTATAATTCTAGAGGTCGTTGCCTCATTCGATACTTGGGTTTGACATGCCTTTTTCGGAGTTGCCGGATCTTAAAACGACCTCAATGTTCTTGGTCAATCCCCGGTATTCAACTATGTCTTGAGAGGTCATTCCCCCCAGATCACGTATCAAATCAACAATACCGTATACTCGTGTGCGTACTACCTAACCAATGGAATTTATCTGAGGTGGACGACATTCTTCAAAAGAATTTCGAATCCCCAATTGGAGAAGGAAAAAAGCTTTGCTGCCTTTGAAGAGGGTTATAGGAAAGATGGGGAAAGGTGTTTTGGTATCGTGCAAGCTTGTTGGGAAATTATTAGGGGTGGTGCTCATATGTTTGATGAAGAGGTACTCGGAGCATTATGATGACTTGCATCATCCTCCATAACATGATTGTGGAGGATGAATATGATTATGATGCCCCAGAGATGTTCGAACCCAATCCTGTGAATGGCCCATGGGAGAAAATAAACAACCACTGGAGCACGAACTGTTGATTAGGGATGGTCGATACAACAACCCTATGATTGACAGTTATCAGGAAATGCAATCTTCTTATGTTCAGGAGAGACGTCAAGTTGACTTGATCGAGCACTTATGAGAGATGAAATGCAATCATGATGGATGAAGTCAAGTTTAATTCTTTGTTTTGTGTGTAGTTTGTAATGAATTAAGGTTTGTTTTGATGTATGAAATGTTTTTAATAAATAGCTATATTATTTAGTGCTTTCTTTATTCAATAAAAGAGAAACAAGACAACAAATTAATACATATGGCAACTCTTTTAATACAGCCTAATGGTTTTGATCATTTAACCAATGTATGTTGCTAGGTCCATCGTCATGGAAAAGCTTTCTTCTCATACATCCCTTCATTTTAGCTTCCGGTAGGACTTTGTTTCAGGAGACATATGGCTCGTATCCATAGCCATGATTTTCATCTCTCTGTCCTCCATGTCTTGTTCTTGTGCTTGCTGCCTTTCAATTGCATATGCGTCATATCGTGCCTTGTCAGCTTCTTCTCTTTTCAAGTGTCTCTCAATTCTCAGTACGCCGTTCTTAGCAATCTGCTCCTAAAATTTTGCACATTTAGTGTTTGAAGTGCTCCCTCTCTTGGCATTTGCCACCTTTCTCCCAATAGGCCTCAGCTCATGTTGGATTGGTGAGTCTTGATCCATTGGGGAGTCCAAGGGCGAATCGGTTGCCGGTGATTCGTGGAGCAACATCTCATTCAACACATCATCGGACCAGTGGAAATAATTTTGAATCTCGAACAATTCTTCACAATGTCACAACAGCACCAAACCACATTTGTGCTTGAATAATCTATTTAAAAAAATTGGAAATGCAAGAAAAAAAAATTTGTGACATTAAATTGAATAAAATGGCATTTATAAATATTTTACCTCATCGGCAAGATTTTGACCGCTCCGAATGTTGTCCCTCGCTTTTGCCAATGCATCTCTCCATTTCCCTAACTTTTTATTCAAAATTTTCCACCTACTAGTCAATGCCATTTTCGTACTAGTCGAACCCGATCTTTCACAAAATTCTCCATGAATTTTTCTCCACATATGAGAGGACTTGGCAATGACCAACTTTGACCCAACACGCACACAACAAAATATCTTTCACGTTTGTCCACACGCCTACAGCTTCAATGGAAGAGGTCATTTGTATTTTTACACAAATGGAATTTAGTAATAGAAAATTTTAGTGTGGAAAGTGAAAAATATTGGAAGGAGATGAATTTGTATGAAGATTTGGTGTGGAACATGAATAATATTGGTAGGTATTTGTAGAAAAGATTTATAGAATTTTTTGATATATTTTGTCAATTTTTTTTAGCCAAAAAATGGACAATCGTTGGATTTGACAAGATTTTTGGATTGGAGGCTCCAAGAGAAGCCACGTGGCTTGGAGCCTTTGGCTTTTGACAGTTGTGGGTTAGCACTGACGTTAGTAGCCCGAAGGCAAGATGACAGGCCAGATCTCCCCTTGGGCTTGCCCAGGCTCGTGGGTCCCACGCATTGCATAGGTTGGATGTTGCACGCTAGAGCTGCTCCTTGGGCCTAGGGCCCCCTCCTGCTTGGGTTAGCCTCTTGCGCTAGAGATGCTCTCATGGTTCAAGTGTTTTAGTTCGTTCTTGCTCCATGTTGGTTTTACTCAAAGTCAATATGATGATTCTATGTTTGTTTATCAAGAACAATCCCATAAGATGATTTTACTTGTCTATGTTGACGACATAATACTCACTGGGAGCAGTCAGTCACATTTACATGCCTTTATTGATATGTTGGGAGCTGAATTTGACGTCAAAGATCTTGGCAGATTACATTATTTCCTTCGCATCGCAGTTACCTATCACTCTGATTTTGTTCATCTCAATTAGACCAAATATGCCCTTGATATTCTCCAAAAGAATCAACATGCTGGATTGTAAACCGATCTCTACACCAATGGCTTCTAAAGGCAGCCTCTCCCGCACTGATGGAACGGCTTTGTTAGACCCCATTGTGTATAGACAGCTTGTAGGTGCTCTACATTACCTAACCATGACCCGTCCTAACATCTCATATGCCATACAACATGTTTCCCAATTCGTCAGTTCCCCACTGATGTTCACCATGAAGCAGTGAAACGCATTCTGCGTCATCTCAAAGGCACCCTTGGTCATGGCCTTCCTATTCGTCGTTCTATGGACTCCTCCTTCCTTGTTGCCTATTCGGATGTTGACTGGCAGGTTGCCCGGATACTCTCCGGTCCACCACCGAGTACTGTCCTTTTAGGACCAAATCTAATTTCCTAGAGTGCAAAGAAACAACGCACAGTTTCTCTTTCAAGTGCCAAAGTTGAGTATCGTGCCTCAGCCTATGCTTGTACGGACACTATATGGATTCAGGGTCTCTTACATGAACTTCGGCATCCTATTACACATCTTGTTATTCTTAATTGTGATAATCTCTTTGCCACATACCTTGCTACTAATCTGGATTTTCATGCCCGGACCAAACACATAGCTATTGATTATCACTTTGTTTGGGAACGTGTTGCCTTGGGGAGTCACCGGGTTTGTTTCATACCAATGTCAAGTTTTTTTTTTTTTTGGGGGGGGGGGGAAGGGGAAGTGTTAGGGAGTTACAATGGTAAAAGAAAAACCCAGAATGCCTGCAAATCTCTGCAGTCTGTTTTCCTTTTGGCGACCATGATCTATGGTGGTGGAGCCATAGGCATAAACACACCCATTAACAAAAACCAAGGAGGTGGAGCTGTTGACGTCCAGCAATGTGACCAAGGTGGGGAGAGCGAGAGAGCAAGAGAGAGAGTTCAACTGAACCAACCACTCCACAAGGAAAAACATGAGCAAATTTTGGTGCTAAAACCCTGTACACATTATTCAGCTTGCTAACCTAAACCCTAATGCAAATTGTCTTGTCATGCCAAGTTCGCTAAGTCTAAGCATGTGTCTTACAGTAACAGTACTGTAAGGACTCTATGACTGACAAGTCCGTTTTCCTCAAGCTACATCATCTTTGATCTTCGGCATTAGTTTGATAATGCCAAGCTCGAACAGAATGCTTACCTTTACATATTTGTGGTTGTCTGCAGCGGGTTTTGATTCTATTCTCTTGCAAGAAAAATTAAAATGTTATAGTAACAATTGAAAATTTGATTTGAGAGAAGAAAAAAAAAATTAATACATTAAGATACAACATGAGAATGATCCGGGACACTATTCGACATATGATTTCTGCTCAATTTACTCATAAAGCCTTCATCGAGCATGAGCATCTTGACCAGATATCAAACATCAGCTGCCAATTTTCTGGAAAATAATCAATTTTGTGGGACTAATTTTATCATCTTTGGGAACTTCAACCTATGCCATAGGTGAATTGCTAGTTGTTAGATGGCTCCTAAAAATGATTAATGGGCACTAAGTCCATCCACTATCTGAGTCCTCTGATTGTTCCTCCTCAATCTCTCTTATGCTCTGAACTATATCCGCCACTTTTTTTGACATGTGCTCTGTATGTTTTTCCAAATCTTTCAAAATCAAATTTAACTGTTCTTCGTATGCAGCGCAGCGTCGCTTACATTTTTGCCTCTCATTGTACAACTCAAGGGATAGTTCACGGATTCTTTTATCCTTCTCATCCTGCAAATTACAAGAGTATTAGGTCACTATGTTATTGTTTCAATTTTATGTTTAAGAAGGGTCACTACATTATTGTAACAATTAAGCTGCTGAACAATGAATCCTTTTGGATGTTTACTAAACTAATGGTTAATTCAAGACGAAACCAGGCTTAGTAACCCAGATTCCTGGTAACAATTCCTACAGCTCTTCCACATTTGAAAGCATTAGGATGTCATCCAACAATTATTTTCAAATCTAATACATCCTCTCATGTGTCTCTCTACTCACATTAGAGGGTGCAACATGTTTAATTGAACTTATATTGGGAGGCTTGTATGCTCAAAATCATCTGCTCTGATACCGTGACAAGTTTTGTTCGTTTACCACTAGTTCCTAAAGCTTCAACTATTTGGACATTGATGAACAATATATTATAATCTAAAAGAAATGCCATGATCTGTGTTTATAATATTAGGTAGTCTGTTTATTCTTCTTCAGCACAGTATTTAGTAGCAGTGAGTAAGTGGCAAATCTTCATATGTAAACATTTCATTCAGAATTATGTTGATAAAAAAATACTCCCCAACATACCTCACTTGCTAAGTGCTTTCCTGATCCCCGCCATGGAACCTTGCTGGGACTCATTAGTTTATGATTATGCTCTTTAACAAATTTTGTGACTACCCACTTTAGTCCATCTCTTAAAGCTAGCCTTATCATAGCTTGACAGCCCTCACGGGTTACTGGCGGTGGAGGAAGAACTCTGTCTTTTCTGTGTACATACTTTTTTGCACGAAAGCCTTCTTTCGAGCAAACAAAATCTTGACCAATAACCTGATTATTTACTCGTGAGCGACGATTGTGGTGTATCCGTACAGTAAAACCGGATCGTCTGCCATATGCAACATAAAATTCTCTTGCTTCATCTCTTGAGTTGAACTCCATGCCTATGTTTGGTTCTAAAGCTTCTATGTTCATAGGTAGATCTGCTGATGGTTCTGCTATCCCTTCCTTTTCATCTAAACACAAGTCCAGGTTCTCAGAAAGCACATCTTCCATCCCTTCATTATTTTCATAGGTTTCAGCATGCATATCTAAGTCACTTTCGTCTGAATCAAATCCATGAACAGATTGGTGATCCATTATGTTCCTACAGGTAGAAAGAACAGAATGAAATTGTCAGTCTCACCCAAAATTTGGACAACCTCTTGAAGTAAACAATGTCGAATAAGTATTACCAATAAAATAGTAGGTCAACTTCTATTACTACTAAGTTAAAAGGTCAACAGATTTTTTTAAGTTTCAAAAACTCTGTATTGTCAACATTGACCCATCTATATGCTCCATTACCATTTCTTATAAAGAACAGAGTCTGAGGGAGATGAAAAGCACAAGAGTCAAGGACTTACAAAAGCAATGCTTAATTGAATTTAGTTACATGTTTTCACATTTCAAAGTGAACCAAAAATAAATGCCAACCAACAAGCATTTATATAATATATGGAACACAATAACACAGTAATGGCAATAGATTAGCATGTAGCAGAGGAAAACTGAGCATGTAAAGTATAAGTCACAGGGAAAAACAAACACAGCAATGTTACTTCTACAACCAAGCAGGCAAAGTTAGTAAGGCCTGAAAATTACCTGGCATTGCTACAGTGAGCACAAGAAATGGCTTGCATGAGAAAATATGATATAAAGCACAACAGACATGTAAAAATTTCAAATCCAAATAGAAAAAAAAGTCACAAACAATAGAGCATGAAGCATCTTATTATGAATGGAAAAACCATAAGATGGATATAGTAATGAAGATTCCATAATTTTATAATTAAAGTTTTGCCAAGCATAATGCCCATACAGGAGCTGACATGTTCTCACTTTAGTATAAATGAAAAATTTTAGTTTAATAGATTTTACTGGGAAAACAACAGGAAGCACCAAAGCATTAGCGTTATCAAGACACATTTTCAGAATCGCTCAAGTAGTTCTAATTGTCTCTGACAGTGGTGCAGTGCAGAACCATGTTAACAGAGAGAATCTATTAATAAGCATAGGATCTACATTACAGAGGGCTGCTGATACATTGACCCCCTGTTGCCACATTATTCGGTCTAAAGGGAACTATGGTCTTTAGTTCAGGGTTTCAAGCTGCTAACTGAGTAACTTTTACGAAGAAGAGGCGTAATTAGCCAAAAAAGAACCAGCATTTACCAAATTTTGTTTAGGAACAGTAAAGAAAATGGGTCTACATCCAAATTTTGTTACGAAGAAGAGGCATTGCCTACGTCCATTCACCCGAACCCCTTTGTTGGATTTGATCATCCACTCATTATGAAAATGGGTCTCACAAGTTAACCTACAAACCCTTCCAATGCTAAGACAAGTCATGGTCAAACTCATTCTAAATCTCATTCTTACGGAATCTACAGTTAACCTTTAAACAAGTCTTGAGATTTATGCGCTGCTCCAAGCCAAACTCACCTATGCTAAGAGGGTCATGATGTGTACCTAACTCTGTATATTGCCGCACTTACTATATTCAGCAAAGGGGTTAACACGAACAGTAGGAAAAATGCACAGCAAAGAAAGGAAACATCACCTCTACAGATCCAGATTCAACAAAATGAGGCAGCAAGAACCACTGAGTATCCAGAATGAGACTCAATCCTTGTTCATTGTGTTAAGAGAACTAAACTCCTTATGTGCAATGGAGGATTCATAGCTAAGAGTGTTCAAATGCAACATGAATCTCTCTTCACATTCTTGGTTTTTTCTGATGGTTGGTGAAGTGGATGAAAGTAGGTTGATAAGCAAAGAGAAGGTTTACCTTTGCATGAGAGAAAGCTTAGAGAATAGTTTATAGCACAATAATTGTTCAAGTGCCATTTAGAGGACAATGTGCGTTCCAGAGGCAAGCTTCTCAAGTAAGGGCAGATAAAAGAGAAGCAGTTACTTGCAAAGATACCAGGCAAGCTCAGGACTAAGGCTGTTGAACTTCAACTTTGAAGTAGTGGAGTAGATCTTACCAACCTAATTTCAAAACAAAGAACTACATCTGTTGAAAGGAAGCACTCTTTTTTCCCATGACAATATTTTTTTAGTCTTTGTAAAGTACAATCAGCAAGTCTATTTCAAAAGCCGTCACAGTCTAATTGCAGTCTTTACCCCTAAAAAAAATGTAGTTGCAGTCCAACAACACAATTTCAGCAGATACAGTGTAAAAGTAGCCACCCTTCTAAAGACAGACAAGAATCAACCGGTGAACAGACCCCAACCGCTGTTTTCAAAGTATTTTTCTTATAATAAATGTGAATGCAAAATGTATCAACAAAGTTAGAGAACATAGGATACAACTAATTAGTAAGTACAATCCAATTCTTGAAACAAAATATCAAAGTAAATACACATTTTGTAAATATATATATATATATATATATATATGCAGAGTAAGGCTATAGTAAGCAACTTAAATATAAATAATCAGGAGCCGTCATATCTCTTCCTATGGTCAAAATTAAAACACTTTAACTGACGATTGGAGTGTTCTAAGAGAATCCAGAAATGGGTTTTGCACCAAAGTTGGGAATTTGAATGAAGAAGAAACAATGAGGGAAATTTCTGCTTAAAATCAGCATCTAAACCTAGCAGACAAGTCCTTGAAGTTGTAAGATGAACAGGAAAAGCATCAAGAACCACAACAATTACTTAATTGTGATTGCATTACGAAACTGAGAAAGGGAAAGTAGAGGATAAAATGACAAACTGGCTTCGAAGAACTCACCAAACACCAACACCAAGGTTTGAAGAAAGTGGAAGTCTTAGATCGATCTCCCCATGGCCACTCCACGAACCCAAGTGGTTAATTTTGCAGCTCGTTGCTGGGCCCCACCGTTTCTAGGGCCCACCGGAGATGTAGAGAGAATGAACGGATACAGTGACTGAGAGATGCAGGTGGTGGAGGACTCGGAGGCAGAGGCGAAGTCAGCAACAGTTTCAGTTGGGGGGTTTATGCGAACATTGTTTTGTCTGGAAACTTAGAAGTTTCATAAAAATAGTTTGCCTACACGCGTCACCCAAGCTCTTAGAAATTATCTTTTTTTTTTTTTCATAACCTAGGCAAGGTCTAAAATATTCAATGTTTCGGAAATATTGGTAGTTCAAAAATACACAAATAAATTAGATAAAAATTACCAAAATTGTGAGTAAAATTTGGAAACTTTTATTAAAACTTTAGAGAATATTTATTTAATTAATTCTCTATTATTTAATCACAAAAAAATCGAATGAAATGCATTGCATTGTGGGTTTGAGTGATTTAAGTTGATTATATATTGAGCTAACAAACACAAATTTAGAAAATTTGCAATAATTAATTAAAGAATATTAAACACACCATAATTAATTATTTATAATGATTTAATACAATATTTTGCCCTTTATACATTGCGTGGTAAGTTACATTAGTAATTTAGTACCACAATATTTTCAAATTGTGCCATGTTTGTTTTCGTCTAGTGGGTCTCCATGTTCCTGAGTAGGATCACGTTTATTGCCAGCACTAGAAATATTAAACGTTCCTATATTCATTTGTCATGGAAATTAGGTGCATTTTTTTTCCTTTTTTGCCAAACAATAGAAAATTTTCATTAAATGCGAAAAAAGGTTCACAATGCTTAAAAAATAGTAATATTGGTTATCCAAGGGAATCTAAATAAAGTTATCCTAAAAAAAGAAGTAAATAAAAAAGTAAATAAAATAATTATAGGAATTTAAATAATTAAGCAATAATATGAAATTCTACTTCTCTAAAAAAACATTTTGGGGAGACATTATAAATGGTGTAGATTATAATCATGAAGTTATGTAGTGTGGTGGAGAAGATGCTGGAATAAGGTTAGAAATGGCATGGGTCCCCTTGTTGCGTGCAAGGATCCAGGAAAATTTGCGGAGACTGATAAGTAAAAACCATTCCCCAACCCCTTCTTTTTTCCCTCCTCACCCTTGTTTTTCCCTTTTTCCCATCCACCGAAATCCAACAATTCTCAACCTATCTTAAGTAATAAAATATAAATATTAGAAATCACTAATCCATCATAGTCCAACAATTCTCAATCTCATAATTCACGTATATATATATATATAGAATAATGCTACTCTTACCACATTCTTACACCACCTTATGTGGTAGATGAGGTGGACAGCCACATGAATTAAAATTAATTTAAAATTTTCTTTTATGATTTATTGACGCTTGTGGTTGTACACCTCATCTGCCACGTTAGGTGGTATGAGAATGTGGTAAGAGTAGCATTACTCATATACATGGAGCTTCAATTGAGGGATCTCTCAAATAAGCTTATTTGAGGGACATCCTTGTAGGACTCAGTCTATATAGTATTTCACTAATCCAAATCGTCTATTTTGTAGATACTCATTCAAAGATCATCTGTACAAAAAATCACTTGAATATGATATCATTTGACCACTGAATTGAATATTGAAATTTTAGTACTTTCTTGAAGTACAGTGTTCATTGATTTTGTAGGACACAATTGGATATCGAAACAGTTTCAAATTTATTTATTTTTTACAAGGATGATCTATGAATGTAGACTTAAAAAATAGATGGTTTGGATCATTGAAAAAAAATTCATAAGGTACCCTAAAAGGTATCCCTAAAAAAAATATTTGAGGGATCCCTCAATAAAAGGGGACTATATATATGTGAGATTCACTATTATACCCAATATAGAAGCTCAAATTATTATTATTTTTTTTAAAAAAAACCTTATCAAATGGACTTTAGAAACACATCTAAAACCCATTTACAACATAACAAAAAGGCTTCTAAATTCTTTTAAATTACAAAACTGCCATTGATTTCTTAAAACAAACCTAACCCCAAAATCTCATAAAAAAGCCCAAAACACTCAATAGGGTATCAAAGTAATTTAATAATCAAAATTAAATTCAATAGGGTCAGCTGTCATTTTTTGGGGTTTTTATATATATAGAAATTAAATGGTATAGGGTTTATTTATAGTTTTAGTGCTAAAAATGAGTATATAACTAAATATCTCTATACATATGCAAAATCGACAATGCCATTAGATCCAATCCACCGAAATCTAACGATTCCCAATCTCTCTTAATTTTATTGATTAAAGATTTAGGAAATCGCGATAACGATTCCAGAACTCTCTTAATTCACCAATCATAGATATGTGAAACTAGCGATGCCATGGGATCTCATCCTCCTAATCTAGCGCTTCCAAGGTGTATTAATTCATCGATATAAGTGAGTAAAACATAAAAATACTAACATACTTGAACAAAAAAAGTGAGTCTCACATACCTCCACCAGTTGTAATTACAGTGCACACAAATCATTGCCTTGTTACTGTTGTGCGAAAACACTCCAAGACCTTGTCGTCGATGGACTACACAACTATCATACACAAGCTCCGCAAAAAATTAAGCACACACAAACCAAAAAGTAAACACGCACACAAAGAACACAATAATTTATAAAGGTTCAGCGTTGTGCCTACGTCCTCTTGGTGATCCCCAAGAAATTCACTAGTATGAAATAACCCCTTTGGTTACAATGAAGAACCTCATTTGATCTCCCCCAAACCCTAGCTCTCCTTTCTCTCACCCTTGACTCGAACCCAATTTGATGTCTTAGCTTTCTTACGTTACAATAACCTAGTGTTAAAGTGCCTACTTATATGTAATAGGGCTCAAGGTCTAAAATATCGGTGATATCGAAATATCGGTAGTCCAAAAACACGGAAATTTCGATGGAAATATCGGGATATTATCGATATCGATAAAAATTGAATAAAAACCACGGAAATTGTAAGAAAAACTTGGAAATTTTTATCGAAACTTTGGAGGATGCTTATTTAGTCAATTATTTATTAGTTTATCACAAAAAATTGGAAGGAATTGCATTGCATGATGGATTGGACTAATTTAAGTTGATTATATAGCGAGCTGACAGACACCATGAGTGTAGAAAATATGTAGTAATTAATGAAAAAAGATTAAACACACCACAATCATTTATATATAATGATTTACTACAATATTTTACAATTTATACATTACATGGTAAGATACTATATGTATAGAAATATGACTAAAACTACTTAGTTAGGTGAGTGATTGAATGGTAGGGTAAATGGGTAAGTTGAAACATGGTGAATAGTTGAAAAGTTGAAACTTGAAAAGCAGCTCACAAGTATTATATACAGAAGATTTCATAGTTTATATCATAAAGTCATGCGTAGCATAGTGGTGAAGTGGCTGCAAAAATCCGTAGGGGAGTGGGGTTCGAACCCCATTGTGTAAGAGCATGAGTTTAACTTGTTTAATTTTTGAAAGTTCAAGTTGGGACTCGGGATATTATATATACTAGGTTCCATTGTTTATAATCACAAAGAAGTCAGCAGCGTGGTGGTTAAGGCGCTGCAATCCCTCAAGTTGGTCTAGGTTCGAACCACAGCATGCGCGGAGCTCAATTCTTTCATTTTTGACACAATGCAAGTCGCGATATTATCGATAATATCGCGATATTATGACCATTTAAATGAGAAATTGACCGAAAATATCTTCCCCGAAATATCCTCGAAATTATCGACGAAAATATCGAAAAAATCACGATAAATAAATGGAAGTGTGCTAAAATATCGGGCCCTAAAAAAAATGAAATTTTCGCCGATATTTCGGCGATATTTTAGAATTTTTGGACGTTGATAGGGCTTTAGTACAATTATACAAGGAATAGAAAACTTAAAGGACCCAAAAACTAGGAGAAAATTTGTCCATATTCACTAGGGATACGTTATGGATTTGCTTGTCCCACTTGAGCGCCACTTCGCAGCTCGAGTGCTTGCATATACTCGAGTATGAGTGTTGCGTCGATTTAGCTGCACCCAAATGGATGAAGCTGCATCCTCAACTTGTGATACTCGCAAGTGCACGAACTGTTGGTAGTTTAGATATGTAAGTGCGAGGTCGATTCCACAGGGATCGGTGATTGAATGATCCTACACAAAATAGAAAAGAAAACAAAAGAACAAAAGAAGAAGAAAGAAGTAACTAAGACAAGATGGTGAGGTTTTAGAATCCACCCTAATTGTTCTAATCATGTTATGGCAGCAAGTAAACAAGTTGATTCACTCATGACGATGCTCACAAATAAGTCCATGATGTTTGGATCAAACTGCATTGAACGTCACAAGGACCCCATGCTGTTTAGATTAGGAGTCTTAGAAACTAAATCACATGAATCATTTCTATGTAGTTCAAAATGGTTCATGAGTTGCTAATGGAAGGAATGAAGATGATGGCCCCCAAACGTTCCCAACAAGAGCATAATGCATAAAACCTTAGGTGATCAATCAAAGGATGCAAAAACAGCTCCATTAAAACAGTGAAGAAGAATTCATGAATGAAGTCAAACTTTATAAACTCAAACCATGATACAAGACTAGCAAGATGTTTATTAAAACTAATAACAGAAAAACAAAGTAAACAAAGGAAATACAAGAAGAAAATAAAAGACAAAGGGAGGAGAAGAAGATAAGGACAGCATGCTAGAGATAGAAAAGATTCATCTCCATGGCTGCTAGGAGGCCAAAGCCTCCTAGCTGCTGCCTTCTCTCTTCTCTCCCTTTGTGACTCTCAACTTTCCCTCTCTTTGTGTACAATGAAATGTAAATGATGGAATGATTATTTTATGGGAATTGGACTAGAGGAATTGTTGAATGCTCCGATGTTGCACAATTTGGAATGGGATGGATGTGGTATTTATAGGGAGAGTGAGAAGAGGAATCTGAATTGATTTAAGCCTCCACCATCAACACTTGCAATTGAATATCAGTTTCTTGGCTGCTCCCCTTCACCAACCAATCCCACCAGAAACCACACCTCATCCTTAGCTCAGCATGACCAAGCAAGCAATGAGCTCATCTGTAAGTCAGCATGACGTGTACTTTGATGGGCTCACGGATTGGGCTTGCCTTAATCAACTGATGACATTAAGCTATCCATCTTGAAGTTCAGGCTTTCATCTTTCCAACCACATGCTATATGGGCCAATCCAAGTTCGGAGGAAGACGTTAAGGCCGAAACAACTTGCTAACTCATTTTCCGCGCTGACAAAATCCATCTTGAGCATGGTTCTGTGTTTGCTAGGTGACGGACTCCAGATTTATCCAATGAGGCTGAATTTTGGATATGTTATAAAAGACACCTATTGGAATAACTTTTATGAAGGAGTCGGCCTCATCCAATCTGTGTAGGTTGCTGAAACAAATCTTGCAATGTGACCTACGAAACTGGACTGGCAAGGGGCTGTAGCCAAAATGGGTTTGTCTTTAAGCTCTTCTTCCATTCATCCAAATTAGGCCTTAACATGCTTGAATTGCATGAATTATTCTCTTTTGATTTTGGCCTACAAAACACACAAAGAGAGACAAATAACTAAGATTTCTTAGGAACTAAGCAAAATGAGTAAGTAAATTGGGCATGTAAATGTATGAAATTATGAACTTAACAATGAGTTCTACCACTCCAGCAGGCGCTCAAGCACTTTCGCTTGGACAAAAACCTTATCTCTGCCGCTCGAGCGCCTGTAGTTTCCACTCGAGCTCCAGAGCCTATTCAATAAGTCTTCAATTTGTTGGACTACCCTTTTCCTTCAATCCTTCCGCATCTTTAAGATAAACCAACATCAACAATCTCCATCTTGGGGAGCCTTAAACACCTTGTGAAAATCATTGACTCCTAGAACCTCTTCAAACCTCTTGGAAACAGTTCTAGAAATTCCCAATAGCTCCACCTCAATCTTTAGCATGTAACAAGATTGAGCAAGCTCGAACAGTGTTTGAACTTCTCAATTGTGATTGGCTTGGTCAAGCAATCCGAAGCATTCTCATCCGTATGAACCTTCTCTATTGCAATGTCCTCATTGTTCACCTAATCCCTTATCCAATGGTACCGTATATCAATATGCTTAGACCTTTAGTGAAACACTTGATTCTTGACTAAGCATATAACACTTTCATTGTCACTTTGTATCATCACCAAGTCTTGAGCTATCCCAAACTCTTTATCGAATCTTGTCAGCCATAACGCTTCCTTAGAAGCCTCTGTTAGAAGCTTCGATAGTAGACATGTCAGTAATTGATTGTAGCATCACTCTCTAACTAATCGATCCTCTTCCACAAGTGAAAACATACCCCATAGTGGATCTCCTCTTGTCTATGTCCCCCGTATAATCTGAATCCACATAACCCATCACATATGCCTTTCTTTGTTGTCTTTCAAACAAGATCCCAAGCTTCTTAGTGCCCTTCAAATACCAGAAAATCCACTTCACCTCATTCCAAGGTTGTTTCCTCCAATTTTCCATGTATCCTTGAACACGTGAGAGTACACACAACAATCCAATTCGCACCTTTTATACCCAACCCGAAGCATATAGGTGTCAAAGCATTTGTACCACTGTCTTGAAGATTGCTTGAGCCCATACAAAGACTTCTTCAACCTACAAACCAGATTTCCTTTACTCGTTTCAACGAACCCTTGAGGTTGACTCATGTAGATGTCTTCCTCTAAGTCTCCATGGAGGAATGTCGTCTTCACATCCATTTGCTCCATCTCCATGTCCCATTTTGCCACTATGGAGAGCAACAACTGTATAGAAGTATGATTCACCACCAGGGAAAAGATCTCATCATAATCAACTCCTTCCTTTTGTAAGTACCCCTTGGCTACTAGACGAGCTTTGAATCTAGTTGGCTCTTTCTCATGTATCCCTTCCTTCTTCCTAAACACCCATTTGTAGTGATCACCTTTCGATCTTATGGTTTTGGAACCAACTCCCAAACAGAGTTCCGGTGTAGAGATTCCATCTCATTCATCATAGTACTTATCTAACTTCCCCCCTCCAAACTTTCATTCATATTTGGAGCACAATGAACTGGGTCCATCTCCCATCCAAACCGTTGAGGAGTTTTGATGGTTCTCTTAGGCCTGGACCTAGCTATAGATGGCAGCTCCACCTGATCTTAAGCCTATTCTTCTTCTTCATCTTGAGTTTGTTGTTGTTGCCCAAATTCTTCCACCCCAATATCGAACTCCATCACCTTATGAACGTCTTCAATTGGTTGCTTACTTGGAGTATCCTTGAACACCCTACTTGGTGAAATTGTAACAGTTGTCTTTGTTCCAACAAAATCCTCCTTCGTCTTCGGTTTCTTGACTTTGATTATAGGCATGGTCTTCTCATCAAACAACGTCGATATTGAGTATTTTCTTCCAGTTTATTGGATCCCATAACATGAAACACTTCACACCACTCTCAAAGCCGAGGAATTTGCACTCAAGAGACTTTGGTTTCAACTTGGTTCTCTCATCACTAGGTATGAGCGCATAGGCACTGCATCCAAATACTCTCAGATTAGTATACTTAATAGATTTATTACACTATACCTCTTCTGTACACTTGAAATCAAGATACTTCGATGGCGACTGGTTAACCAAATAGGAAGCGTAGTTAACCTCTTCCTCCTCGAGCAAGCCGGTATGAATCCTTATGCACCTCTCATGCTTCATGAGAGTTCTATTCATCCTCTCCACAACTGCATTTTGTTGAGGCGTCTTCTTCATGGTAAAATGCCTCTTGACACCCTCGCTCTTGCAAAAGTCTAGAAATTTGCTATCTTTATATTCTCCTATATTGTCACATCTTAGGATCTTGATCTTTCTTCCCACAAGGTTCTCTACTTCCACATTCCACTCCTTGAATTTGGTGAATACCTCGGATTTCTCCTTCATGAAATAGACCCAAACCTTCCTAGAAAAATCATCCAAGAATGTGATGTAGTAGCTCGCTCAATCATATGCCCTAGCCTCAAATGCAAAGATGAGTGTCATCCTCTGAGTCCTTATTGGTAGATATAGTTGCTCCACCAGTCACCGTTGTACCACATAGTCGATACATATAGTTAGGTTGAATCTCTCCATTCATAACCACTTGTGAACCCTTTGAGATCATGAGCTTACCTCCCTTGGCCTTGTAGGAATGGCCATTCTTGTCAAAAGTACCGAGGGAGATGAGATTTTTCTTCAACTTTGGTATGTACCTAACCATACCCACATGTCCTAACCACGCCATCATGCATCTTCACATTGATTGTAACCATTCCTTCGATTCTACAAACCGAGTCTTCCCCCATCGTAACTTTGTTGCCGTAGTCCACCTCATACATGTCAAACCAAGATTTGTTTGAACACATATGATATGAGCACCCAAAATCCAAAATCCGAAATCCAATCAGAAGATGAAACTCTGGAAGAGATAGCAAGTGCATTAGTATTAACAATGATATTAGTAATAAAAGCTCACCATCACTCTCCTCCACGACTCCGGCTTCTTCCCGTTGTTTCTCTTCTTTCTCCATGTAGGAAAATTCAACTTCCAATGATCCTTTGACCGACATTCTAAACAACCGTCTTTCGCCTTGGATTTTGATCTTCCCCTATTTCTCTTCTTGCCTTCGCGCTTACTCGATCAACCTCTTTCTCCAGACTTTGCTTCAAAACCTTCAACTTGAGAAACACATCCGGAACGTTGAACCATTCTATCATGCATCAGGATGTCTCGTGACAGGACCCGCCCTAAATTCCAATCTAACATGATCTCTTCAAACTTCAAAGGTCCGTCCCCGAACATAAGCGTCGTACAGAAGTGTATCTAAAATGGTGGCAGGGATGTCAATAACATCACAGACTTGTCTTCCGACTTATAAACCTCATCCATCCTCTTCAAGTCAGCAATGCACCTATTAAAAGCGCTCACGTGCTCCATCACACTTGTGCCCTCCTCCATCTTTAGAGAGTGAAGCTCCTCCTTCAAGAAGAGCTTGTTGGATAACTATTTGGCCACAAACATCTCTTCGAGTTTCTCCCATATCTGCTTCGTGGTGTCTTCTATCGCATTACACAACACCTCGTTGGTTAGATGTTGTTCAATGGATCCCCTAGCAAGCTTGTCTAGGTCCTCCCAATCCGCATCCATCTTGGTTACTGGCTTTTTTTCCTTGCTTGCCAAGACTTTGCTGAGACCTTGCTTCTTAAGGACATGTTTCATCCTTCTTCGCCATAGCATGAATTTCTCCTTGTCGGTGAACGGTGATCCAAAACTTCTAGTTGATAGAACTATGAATTCCTAGTTTATAGGAATAAGGGAACGAGATTAATTTTAAGAGAATTAGAGAAACAAAAGGAAGAAGCTAAGGAACTGCTTTGAGTTCTGCTTGTTTAATTCATTCAACTACAATGGTTTATATACAAGCCTGAATGCCTAGAATAGAAAGCTAAATAATAAATGAATTTAAACCACAAATGTTAAGTGGTTTAAATTCCTTAGGTAATTCAAACCATTAATTTTTAAATGGTTGAGAACCATTTCTTTGTAAACCATTCAAGTCTAATGGTTGATAAGTTATTCAATTTAATTTAATTTAAATAATATTTACTATTTAATTATCTTGAAAAGATCCACCTGGATCATGGCTCTCCCATTTAAGACCTTGAGCTTCTGCTGAGGTTAAATGGTGAGATGTGGAAATTGTTGGGTAGCCTTGTCTCAAATATACCACTTCGATTTGCTGGGAAGTTGCCCTTTACTCCCAATACGAAAATACTTATACTTTCCATGTCAGGTCTCACGAACCTTCTGCTCCAAAATACAATCCTCCAGCAAAGGGTCTTATCATTCACTCTTTAAGTCATCAATTGATGGAACGCGTGTGTCTTCGTTGGGATCATCATCAAGTAGAGATGGCTCAAAAAGTTTAAGATTCTCGACATTGATAACCAAGTACATATGCATGTATGGTGGTAATTCAAGTTGAAAAACATTATCACCAATTTGTTTGATGATCTTGAACGGTCCATAAGGAATAGGCTTCAGTTTCTTGCCTTCACTGGTTAGGCCCTCCTTTCCAAGGTGTAACCCTATTAGGTCACCTTCTTTGAAGTTACATGGCACACGATGCTTATCATGGTGAGCTTTGTATCATTGTTGAGAATGTTTCAGTTGTGCCTCCACTTCAGTATGAATCTTTCTGACTCGTTCGGGAGCTTTTTGTGCTCGAATATGTTCTTCTTCTTCTTTCCCACTTAATGGCTAGTCACTCATAGTGAATGCTAAATCAGAAGGACTCTAGGGTAAATAACCTAAACAAACCTCAAATGGAGATTTGAGAGTGGAGCCATGAATTGCTCGATTAAAAGCAAACTGTAAGTAAGGGAGACTTTCATCCCAAGTCTTCGGATGCTTGGAATTGTAACCCCTCAGCAAGTGTACCATAGTTTGGTTTACAACCTCTGTTTGCCCATCTGTCTATGGATGAAATGCAGTACTGCTTTTCAATATGGTATCCATCATTCTGCATAACGACCTCAAGAAATGGCCTAAGAATTGACTGTCTTTGTCAGAAATAATCGATGTAGTTAAGCCAAAATGCTTCCAAACATGTTGGAAAAATAACTTAGCAGCTCATTCTCCAGTAACGGTCTTCTTGCATGGAATGAGAATCACCATCTTACTGAAACGATCTACCACCACAAACAAGTAGTCATTTCTAGACTTGTTGTTAGGCAATACACCTAAGAAATCTATCGAGATACTCTCCCAAGGTCAGCTAGGTACTGGCATTGAAAGATACAGTCCTAACTTTCTATTGGAAGGCTTCGATGTGTTGCATAGAACACAACCTCGAATGTATCGTGAAACATCGAGATGCATCTTTGGCTAATAAACATAGCGACGAAGATTCAATAAAGTCTTCTCAACCCCAAAATGTCCTGCTACTTTGGAAGTATGAGCCTAAAGAATCCATTGCAATCAGTCGCCATCTTTTGGAATGCACAATTGTGTTCCCTTATACATTAGTTCATCCATCAATTGGAACTCCCTCGTCTTTCATTGTTGCAGCTTGGCATAGGCTGAGTTGAAATTAGCATATGTGTTGTACCCTTTGGCATATTCAGAAGGAACAACGAGTTGGATTTTCATGGCAACCAGCAATGCGAACTAACTGGTGTAGGTGGTCTAGATAACATATCTACCAACTTATTAGTTGCTCCCTTCTTTACTTTATCACAATATTGAATTGTTGCAGGTAAGACATCCATTTCATATGGCGACCTTGCTGTAACTTAGATTGTGTAGTTAAAAACTGGAGAGGTTTATGATATGAGTGAACTACGACTTCTTTTCCCAACAAGTAAGCTCTCCAATACTTCACTACTTAATGCATTGCATACAACTCCTTGTCATAAGTTGGATAATTCAATATCGATCCACTAAACATCTCAGAATGGTATGCAACTGGTTTCCCATCTTGAAATAATACGATCCATATCATAGTTTGATGCATCTGCTTCCACTTCAAATAGTCTCTGCAAATTCGATAATGCTAATACTAGGGCCTTGTAATCTTCCGTTTCAACAATTGAAAGATTCCTCATGATTTCTCGACCATTCAAACTTTTGATTGGGGAGTAGGCCATTGAGAAATCACTTGCACTTTCTCTAGGTCCACTTTCAGTTCTCCTGCACCAACAATGAATCACAGGTACACAAGGTTTTGTTTCCCAAACTCACACTTCTTACTGTTTAACTGTAGTTGATTTGTTCAAAGAACCTCCAAAACTTGAGTAATATGACGAAGATGGTCCTCCCATGTGACATTGAATATCAATATGTCATCCAAGTATACAATGACGAAGTCGTCAATTAAACGACGAAGTACCTCATTCATCAATCGCCAGAAATAAGTTGGAGCGTTGCATAATCCAAATGGCATGACTAACCACTCAAACAATCCCTGCTTTGTTTTGAATGCAGTCTTCCAAGTATCTTCTTCATGGATGCGAACTTGGTGATAGCCAGATTTGAGATCAAGCTTAGTGAAGTAGCATGCACCATGTAGTTTATCTAGCAGGTCATCAATCCTCGACAATGGATATCGATTCTTAATGGTTATTTTGTTGAGTGCCCTATAATCTACACAGATATGCCAGCCACCATCTTTCTTGGACACAAGTAACACTGGCGAACCACATGGTGAGCATCAAGGTTTGATGACTCCTTGTTCAAGAAGTCCTTGAATTTGTTTCTTGATCTCGTCAGATTCCGTCACAGAAGTGCGATACAAACCCAAGTTTCTTAGAGCTGAATCTCCTACCAACTGGATATCATGCTCCACAGCTCTCCTCGGTGGTCAACCATGCACATCCTGAAATAAGTCCTTGAACTTCTCCTGTAATTTCCCTATGTTTGAGCATTAGTAGGACATAAAGACAAAGTAGATAATGTTATAGCTCCATAACTTTGATCTTGTGGTCGAATCATCAACAAAAAAATCGCCCACATGAATTGACTAACCTCTTGGCTTGGTTAGCTATCAGTAAATTATCTGTAAGCAAATTATCTGTAGCTTGAGGCTTGCAAGCACTGATGTGGAACTCCTTCCCATCCTTCATAAGTCAATACTTGCGAAGCCTTTGATAGTGAATGGCATCTCGATCTCATAAATATGGACTCCCTAATATGACTTGGCAAACGTCCAAAGGAACCACCTCACATGTCACCTTATCAATATATCGATTGGTGATTGCAAATTTGAAGGTACATTGCTTCGTGATCTGTAATTCAACATCCTTTTGAATCCATCCTAGTGGGTATGGCTTAGGATGTGGTGTGGTGTCTAAACCCACTTTTCTTACTAATGCCTTTGAAATCAAGTTTTTCTGATTTCCAGGATGGAGTATCCAACACTTATCTTTGGCATGTTTGCTGGTTTGACAGTGATCACAGTAGACCATTTTTGTTTGACCTTCCTTGCTTTGCTTCCCCTTTTTTTGCCAGTCAGTTTTGTTGACAGGTTTTGATCTGTCATCCTTTTTGTCAATTCTTTTCTTTTTTGCCTCAATGACGATGGCCTTCGCAGTAACTTCTTCAATAGCATCTACGGTGAACAATTTCAGTTCTTTCCGTACGTAGTTTGCAAGACCTCCGGTATACTTCATGAAAACATTGAAGTCATCGACGTTGATGTTTAGAACCATAGCTTGGTTGCGGAACTCTGTTGTATTCTCTTGCACTGGTTGCCCAAATCTTTGTCTGAAGTGTTGCCACTTATACCATCTTTCATCTTCATAGCCAACTGGATAGAATTGTTTTCTCAAAAGCATCTTCAAGTTCTTCCAAGTCAATTCTGAGACATTATACTGTCTCCAATAAGACTTCCACCATGTAAGGGCATGGCTTGAAAGTTTCAAACTCGCAAATTTTATCTTTTGCGTATTAGAATACTTATAAACTGTGAAATAAGTTTCTAATGTGTCTATCTGTTTGTGCCTAATAAATCACGGTCATAAACTGACCGAAAGGACTTCCTCTCGGCCCTAGCACCTACTCATGAACTGAAACGGCCACGTTTCGTTAGGCATTTTGCCTTCTTGAAAACAAAAGAAAAGTTGCGAAGGTAGAATCCTCTCGGCCTCGTGACCGCGGTATTATAGGCCGAAGCCGAAGGCCATAAGAGACACGGCCGGAGATACTGTGGTTAAATCGCCACGTGGCCTCAGGGTCCCACGCCCCATTTAATGAAGTAATGCCTCTGACTATCGCAGCAAACCCACTAGTCGCAAGAAGCATTTAATGCACGAGGGAAGAAGGGAAGTGACTGAAGTCAGGATTTGGTAATGGAAATCAGAGTGGTTAGGCGCAAACATTCTCGCAAGTATTCTTACAACTTAAGGTCAGATCACCAACCACCAGACCAGGGCATTAAATGCATTCCCACGGCCAAGGGGGCAGAACCCACGATCAGGGCAGTGGCCGAGATTTACCGGGATTTATGGGGGTCACACCACCATGCTTCACAATCCCAAAGGCCAATTTGACTACCCACTTGCCCCGATCAGGCTCCACCATGCAGATCTTTTCAGCCTCGATTGTCCTTCCAGGACTCCCCTTATAAATACTAAGCTCAAGACTACATTCAAAGGGTCCAAACACCAAACCAAAAGCCTCCCACAGATCAAATTATATTTTCCTGTAATGCACTTTCAATACCTTTATTTGCTTTCCTAGGAGTAGTGGTAGATTTTAAGGAAAATCCATTCATCAATATATCGTACGACCCTTGATTTTCAAGGCGCCGGAGCACCATCTCTGTTATCATCTCATTCACCCCATATATCATACGACCGTCGCTCTCTGAGCAACGCGCCGAAGCACCCGCCCCAAACCCGCCACCAACACCACCACTAAACGACCTTGTAGCTCAGGCCGTGAACCTGACGATCGAGATCAGTTCCTCTCTCGGCCACAATCGTTTGATTATGAGTCGAACTCAAAACAGGCGCACCATTTAACCATCTTCTACCCAAACCTCATCACCATCTCGACGCACGATAGACCGTGCTGGCACGCCCGCACACAACCGCACCGCATCCAAAAGAAGGACGTCACGTGTTAACGCACATCCCCTTGGCCCGGAGCACCAGGTCGTGAGATTTGCGCAGCCAACACTATCCAGTTATCTAGCTTTTCAGGATCAATATCTCCTTTATGTATAGGGATATCAACCTTAAAATTAATTTTTAAGGTACCAATAGAACTTTTGTTGTCACCTATTTCAGCTTCCTTTTTCGTTGGATTAGCTTGTGTCTCATCTTCATCTTCGCTATCCTCAACAACCTTTTTCTTGAGCTTTTGATCAGGCTCAAATAAAGTTGATGGACATGAAGGTTTTCCAATCTTCAAACTCTCCACGAGTTTAAGGATTAATGCAGACAAGTTTTCAACTTGTTGCTCAAGCTTAGTGATGCAATCGCCATCACTAGATGTATCCTGTTTGTTTTCTCTAGTCATAATGTCTCTCTTCGATCTTGGCTTTCGGTGTACGAGCAAAGGACCTAAAAGTTCTTCTCCAGAAGCTTTACGTTGGTTGTGAGTTGAGACCATAAACCACCATCACCCTCTCAATCTGGTGCTCTGATACCACTTGATCCAAAACTTCTAGTCAATAGAACTATGAATTCCTAGTTTATAGGAATAAGGGAACAAGAAGAATTTTAAGACAATTAGAGAAACAAAAGGAAGAAGCTAAAGAACTGCTTTGAGTTCTGCTTGTTTAATTCATTCAACTGAAATGGTTTATATACAAAGTCTGAATGCCTAGAATAGAAAGCTAAAAATAATAAATGAATTTAAATCACAAATGTTAAGTGGTTTAAATTCCTTAGGTAATTCAAACCATTAATTTTTAAATGGTTGAGAACCATTTCTTTTTAAACCATTCGAGTCTAATGGTTGATAAGTTATTCAATTGAATTTAATTTAAATAATATTTATTGTTTAATTATCTTGAAAGATCCACCTGGGTCAAACGACTTCAACTCCACTTCGTACTTGACACACATGGTGATTTCATACCGGAGCTTTCTCCCTCCTTGTCTCCTTGGGCATAAACTAATACTTGTCATAACTGCAACTTTGATACCACTTGTTGTGTGAAAACACTCCTAGACCTTGTCGTTGATGGACTATGCAACTATCATACACAAGCTCCGCAAAAGATAAAGCACACACAAACTAAAAAGTAAACACGCACACAAAGAACACTAGAATTTATAAAGGTTCAGCGTTGTGCTTACGTCTTCTTGGTGATCCCCCAAAAATTCACTTGTATGAAAGAACCCCCTTAGTTACAATGAATAACCTTCTTTGATCTCTCACAAGCCCTAGCTCTCTTTTCTCTCACCCTTGGCTTAAACCCAATTTGATGCCTTAGCTTTTCACGTTACAATAACTTAGTGCTAAAGTGCTTATTTATATGTCATAGGGCTTTATTACAATTATACAAGGAATAGGAAACTTAAAGGACCCTAAACTAGGAGAATATTTGTCCAAATTCACTAGGGATACACGCTGGATTCGCGTGTCCCGCTCAATCACCTGCATCCGCTCTAGTCTGAGTTCTGCCGCTCAAGCACCTGCAGTTTCCTTTCAAGCCCAAGAGCCCAGTCAATACGTCTTCAACTCGTTTGACTGCCCGTTTCCTTCAATCCTTCCACATCTTTAAGGTGAGCCAACATCAACAGTTACCAATAGTAGTACTTGCAACGAAGAAATTGACATCTAAAAACCATGACCACACTCTTTTTCTTCTGTGAAATAGAAGCCTAGTGCTCCCACTAGCACAAGCACCAAAAATAGATCCCACTGCTGGAAGAAAAAAAATCGGTACACTTTCTTTGCTAAGCATTGAAATGGGTTATCATCTAGTGAGTAAGGTGATGGATAAATTGATTTATACAAGGTCCTGTGCATAAGTACCACCTGCTGCTTGTTATCTCGCATTTCCATGCAATCTCATCCACCGTAATTGAGCTATTCCCAATATCTCTTATTCATCGTTAATAGATATGGGAAATCGCTAATCCCCCATTATCCATCGATTCTCAAACTATTTGAATCAATTAATTATAGATATGGGAAATTGTTAATCCATGGTAATCCATTTATTCTAAATCTATCTTAATTAATCAATTATTGTTATCAGAAATCTACAAAGAAACTTATTTTAAACCGCATCAACAACATCATGGCTGATCTTATTTACCTTTTGCACAAACTTTAAGCTTGAATCCTTAACAATTTCTTTCATAAAACGAATCACGTAGTAGCCACACTCTACAGTCGTATGTTGCCTTGGAGAGCTCAACCACAAATGTACAAAAAAAAAAAAAAAAATCCTCATCAACCAAATCCAACTCCACAAAAACAAAAACAAGAAAGGGTTCCATTTCGAGTGATGGTTCTACATACTCCTAATCATAAGCAGTTTTGGAATCTTTATACTATAGAGCGAGAACAACGATTAGCTTGATAAAAATCTCTTATTATAGTACAAACAAAAATAGTACCTTAGTGTGGAATGAAAGGCTTGTATCTTCAATTATATCCCTCATGCATCCCATCACACAATACCCACATTTACCTAGTATAGTTGTTAATTATTTATCTATTTGCTAAAGGTTTGTTGTTGTAGCCAGAAATAATGCCCAAGGAGGACATAGATCAATTAACATTATGGAAGAAAGGACGCGAAGATAAAAATGGGAATATTCCAGACAAGAAGACAGTTGAAAAAGCTTTGTGAATTGTAAGTGATGCAATAAGAAAGTCAATGAGTGATGCTATAAGCCAAGGTACTAAATAGTTAAAGAGGAGTTCTTTATATGTGATTATTATTCTCAAGTCAGCTCCCATATTACCATGTTTCTGGATTTGCCCAATTTCAATATCTATGAGTCAAAGGTTTGGATATTGGATATGTGTGTGTGTGTGTGTGTGTGTGTGTGTGTGCAAAGTTGATGATGCCATTAGATCCCATCTACTGTAATCTAGCGATTCCCAGTCTCTCTTAATTTTATCGATTATAGATCTTGGAAACCAGTGATGCCATGTGATCCCATCCATCGTAATTGTTTGAGCAAAATTATGCACGTGGATTATTCGGGGGTTGATTCATCGATCTTCGATCTTCCTTCTCTCTCTTCCTCGCTTCCTGCGAAATAAATTGGAGTAAATAGACCACACATGAGGGGGTGTTGGCCAAAGGCCCTCCTATGCCTAAGTTAGTTTGATTGGATCTTGATAAAGATTTCTCACGGAGAGACCCAAGTGGCCGGAGCTGTGTGGAAGAGAATGGAGAGAGAGTGGCAGCAAGAGAGAGTTTTAGGGTTCAAAAAGAATTACCTTGAATTCCTTGTGTAGCCATGTATTTATAGGCTCCTTGTATGCTAGGGTTTTGGGAGAATAATCCTTATTTGGTTAGGATTATTCTTTCCCAAAAATATGATATGAATTAATCCAAGAGATTTGGTGGAAATTGGTTCCTTGATTTAGGGAGATATTCCTATCTTAAATCGAAGATGAGTCCCTTAATTAAATAGGATTTAATTAGGGTAATTAGTTTACCTAAGGAGATGAGGACCGGAATACGATCTTCGAACAAGCTTGTTGTCCTTCATGTAGTATCTTGCAACTTTCTGCTTGATTTTCTAGCCTCAGACTTCTCCCTTGAAAAATTTTCATTTGCCAAGTAGTCGATGATGGGGTCTTGCTAGCTGGGATCCTCATCGATCTGCATTAGGTCCACCTTGACATTTTTTTATTAGTTGGCTCATGACTGGTCATCTTCTTTCTCATCCTTTTAGGTGAACAAGTCATTATCAAATTAGGATTTCAAATATTGGAGCTGTGAAGGAATTATAGTCTTGATAGACTTAGGAAACAATTACACTGCCAAGAATCCCCCCTTTATTTAGAATAAATCCTAGTCCCATTTTCCTTTGCTTCACAGTCAGACCATCTTAGAGAGCAATCTTCGTTTTCTTAACAAAAAGTATGACACAGCCAAGAGTTTCACAGAATAGCATCTCTTTTTGTTTCTTTAGTTAAAGTAGACAACAAATACAATTGAAAACCAACTAGCCCAGGTCCCAAAGAGGCATGCGCCTCTTCTTTTTTCTTTCTTTTTGCTGAATTTTATTTTTTTCCTTTTGTTGCGTTTGTATACAAACAAGCACACAAAGCCATCTTCCAAAACAGGGCTGTATATAAACCTTTTCCCTTGTTTTGTCTGTATGTACAACAAGCACAAGATAAAGAAGATCATCCACGAGAGGGAGAGGGGTTGTATGACATAACCCCATTTTCTTATTATTTGTTTTGACAAAACAACATGACTTCCTCTTCTTGAAGACCTCCATCCTTTTTCTTGCTGCTACCTTTTCTTTTCTTTATGACTAAACACCCTTTTTCATTTTTGATGCAGTGTACTTAGAGAGAAAAAGGAAAGCTTTCTCAAGCAAAGAAGGAGGTCAGAGAGTCCAAGAGGTAATACACGTTCCTGTTTTTTCCACACATTTTGGAATTAACTCCCATAATTTTTTTTTTTTTTTTGTTCTCCCATGGATTTCCTTTTGCTCAACAGAGCTTTGTTGAACGGGAATCATCAAGAGGATTTGCTACCCACCCATGTGATTTAAGGATTGCCACCTAACATGGATTTATCATCCAAGAAATTGATTCAAGGGTTGCCACCTAACATGGATTTATCATCCAAGAATTAGATTTAAGGGTTGCCACCCAAAATGGATTTATCATCTAAGAATTAGATTTATGGGTTGCCACCCAACATGGATTTATCATCCAAGAAATTGATTCAAGGGTTGCCACCATACAAAAATTAACTAGGATGACAATATACCTGTGACAAATTTCTTTCATCTATGTGCTCTAGCAATTTTTCCAGCAGCATCCCCTTTTTTCTTCCATTTCTTTTTGTTTTACTTTTTGTTGCTATGCTTTTTATAGGCTAGATGTGAGAGACCTCTTTAGTGTAGGATGCTTCATTCAAATATTGAATAATCAGTTCCACAAAAAATAGGAGCCACCAACTTCTCTTGCGAGTTTTCATTGGTTGGATAGACATCCATCTTTTTTGAACTCTTTTCCTATACATGGTTTATCAAGTTGTGTTTTAGCTTTGCCCTCAATTTGAGGCTTGCTGGATGTGGCACATAACCAAAGCCCATTTGACTTCTTTGTTGTTTCAATGCACATAGGTATCAAAGTTGTGCGACTTATTCAATCCCACGTTTGAATTTATTGTGAATTTGTTTTATTTCAACAAATGCCTCCTCAAGCTTTGTGTGTGTGATGCTTTTAACTAGCATTGTAAGCTAACATCCCTTTTTTTTTTTTACACCTTTGATTTCAGGTGATGGATGCTTACAGAAATCTTCACAAGGAGCATGCTTTTGATGAAAATGGTAGGGCCATCGCCTTTGGTCCCCAGTACATGAGATCTTGTCCTCTAAATTCAATCAGGCTTATGTTTGTGCCTAATAAAACACGGCCGTGAGAAGAGGCCACCTCTCGGCCTTGACGCCTGTTCATTGAGTGGAACGGCCGCGTTTCGTTAAAGTGCCTTGCGCTCCTAAAGAAGCACGAGGCAAATACTAAGGCAGGGTCGTCTCGGCCTCTCGACCATAGCCTTATGGGCCGAGGTCGAGGATCATGTAACACACGGCCGAAGATATTATGGTCAGAAAGTCACATGGCTTCTGGGCCCCACGCCCCATTTAATGAAGTAGTGCCTCTGTCCGTCGCAGCAAATCCACTAGGGCGTAAAGCATTTAATGCATGAGGGCAGAAGGGAAGTGATTGAAGTCAGGATTTGGTAATCAGAGTGGTTAGGTACAAACATTCTTGCAAATTTTCTTGCAACTGGCGGTCTCTTCACCAACCACTAAACCAGAACATTTAATGCGTTCCCACGGCCAGAGGTGCAGAGCCCTCGATCAGGGCGGTGGCCGGGATTTGCCGAAATTTATGGGGGTCACACCACCATGCTTCACGATCCCAAATGCTGATCAGACCCAGCCATGCTTGCCCTGATTAGACCCCACCATGCAGGTCTTGTCAAGCCTCGATTGTCCCTCCAGGACCCCTACTATAAATACCAAGCTCAGGATCACGCTCAAAGGGTCCAACACCAAAACCAAAAGCCTCCCACGGAGCAACTTATTTTTCTGTCACGCACTTTCAATATCTTTACATGCTTTCCTAGGAGTAGTGGTAGATTGTAAGAGACATCCATTCATCAATATATCATACGACCCTTGATTTTTCAAGGCGCTGGAGCATCATCCTTGTTATCGCCTCACTCACCCCATATATCATACGACCGTCGCTCCTCGAGCAACGCGCCGGAGCACCGCCCAAAAATCCACCATCTACACCACCATTAAACGGCCTTGTAGCTCAGGCCGTGAACCTGATGGCCGAGACCAGTTCCTTTCTCGGCCACAATCGTTTGATTAGAAGCCCAGACCAAACAGGCGCAACACTCTAGACATCTTCTACCCAAACACTCCGCCGAACTCGACGCACGGTCGACCGTGCTGGCACGCCCGCGCACAAGCCGCACCGCATCCAAAAGTAGGACTCGCGTGTTCGCGCACCTCCCCTCGGCCCGGACCACCAGACCGCGAGATTTGCGACGCCAACAGCTTATGGGGTTCACCATAGATCACGTGAGTAGTGGAGTTCTCAAGCTCAACCCACATGAGGAAGACAGAGTTATTCAAATTTCCCAAGCAAAGGGCCCATGTTTTCTAGCTCACTCTTTGATGAAAGTAAGCAATGAGATAGAAGGAGATAAACAGTGTCTTCCTATAGATGAATTTTATCTGATTATGCACAGGATGCATCGCAACAAAATTTCACGGGAAAGAAACTTTAGATTTTTTTGGTCGAGCTAACTTTTGAGCATGTGTACTAGCATGGACGAAGTCTATTTTGAATGACTTCGGTGATGTCCTTCAACAAGCTGACATATATGGAGTTGTTGCCATTTCACGGTACTTTTATGATTTTTGTCCTAATGTTTGGAGAGAATTCTGCAAGTTATGGGGGCCCTTATCCAACACATTCCACCATGGGAATGGTGAAATGGGCATTTCTCTATACGACCTGAAAGCTATTGGCGGATTACCAATTTTAGGTCTCCCATATAATGAATTTATCCCTTTGAATGTAGAATTTGGCCATGAGGACTTATATCCTTCAACTGTTGGGAAACTTTTGAGAATCCATGCTCAATTATGCTTTTTCCATAAGAACGGGCAAGTTTTCCACGATCAATGGATCAAGCATTTCTTTTGAGGGGAAGCCATATATGGTGCTGCTAGTAATAGCAATAACATAATTCCCAAATATAAAGCCAAAGACTGCAAATTTCCCTTGAACATTTCACGTGAAGGACAATTGGCTGCTTTCTAAGCCTTTTGGCTTAGTTGCTTTGTCTTGCCCCTTGATAATGCTATAAGGCCATAACGTTTCAATATGGCAACTTTGCTAGCGCCCGGGTTCAGAGTTTCACTTGCGCCAGTAGTGTTAGGACTTGTTTACCATGCTCTCAGTACAGTTGCTACTCACCGTAGGGGTCCTGGTTTCGCAGATGCATATCTTCCATTCATTATGCGATTGGCTGGTTAGGGGAGCATTTTAATTGATAACCCATGTGATAATGACTTTCCAGAACATTACCCTTTTCTAGCAAGGTATAGTCAGATTGAAGCCAAATATGTCAACTCCAATCAAGCTAGAATCATTTTCAGGAGTGACTTTATGGTTTATCGCCCTAGTGTCTTTCTTGCTCATGACGATCAATGAAGGCTTAACTGATCAATGCTCTACTTTCTTCTTGTAGCGAGCTCTAAGAGATGAGATTATTATTATTATTTTTACTATGCTTTTTCCCTTCAATAAACATTCTTGTAATCTAGTTCATCCACCAAGAATTCGTAGGTAGGCCTTTGTTTCAGTATTCTATGCTCTTGTAATGTGGTTTTTCCACCAAGAACAATTTTCAGAATAAAGATTTCGTAGGATTTGGTTTTCCTATTTCACAGTTTATACTCATGTGAGGTTGGAGTTATTGCATAGTATACAACAGTTTAACCACGTGCTAACACCATCAGTGGACAAGAATGAATTTGTGAAAATTTACGGCTACACCCAGCTTTTGGGCTAGCTTGCCTACGTACCCTATGAAGGAATCAAGCCGAATGCAGTTCACCCTCTTTGAATTGAGGTGATGAAAGGAGATTTTGGGACTTGTGATTGAATGTAGCTTTTAAGGGACTAGACCTTTTGAGGGATTAAGTCTACCATAGTTCTTTTGCTTAGGCCGCCATTTTGGGTTTTCAACCCTCAAAGCTTTTTTTTTTTTTTTTTTTAGCTTTGATTTTTGCTTGGACCACCTTTTTAGGTTGTCAGCCTAACGAGCATTTTTTTTTTACCATCAAGCATCAAACTTCTTGACGAATTTCCCATTCACACAAAGATATATGCACTTGCCTTCGGAGTTTGACAACTCGTAAGAACCCTTAGAGAAAACCTTAGTAATGACGTAGGGCCCTTTCCACTTTGGTTCAAACTTACCACACATTTTCCTAGTAATGACAAAAGGTCTTTGGACAATTAAAACCAAATCTCCAAATGAGAAAGATCTGAACTTAAAATTTCCCTGCATGCTAAGCTTGATATATTTTAAGCCTTTGTTGAGCTGCCAGTCGTTTCTCACCAAATTGTACGGTGTACATCCTGTTGAGTTGCGTATGGTCGTCCTATAAGCCCATAATGCTTCAAGGAGGCATTCATGTCAGTCTATTTTGTTTCTAAGACCATTTTCTTCAAGATATTGCATAGTATCTTATTGAAAGCTTCAACTTGACCTTTTTGACAATGGATTGTAACTCGCGAAAAATGAGTGTTGGAACCTATACTTCTCTTACAACTTGATCATGGACTTGCACTTGAAATACAATGCATTGTCGGATATTATCTTCAATGCATCGTCTGCTCGTACCTCCTTTAAAGGAATTGCTTCTGCCCACTTAGAGAAGTAACCGGTCACGGCCAAGATGTATTGATGTTAACGTGATGACTTGGGCTTTATGATGCCCACAACGTCCAATCCCCAAGCTTAATGGCCAAGACAAAGTTGTCGGGTGCAATTGTTGGGGTGGCTAGTGTATAAACTCTCTATGCAACTGACGATCTTTACATGTGGTTGCAAATTTCATTAAGTCTCGGACCATTTTGGCCAGTAATAATCCAATCTCTTCAGTTGATTTGAGAGTTTTGGACCGGCTTGATAAGCACCGCAAGTGCTAGCATGAGTATCACAAGGGACTTTACTTGCATCTTGTTTCGACAGACACCTTAACAACATACCATCAAATGACTGTCTGTATAAGGTGTCGTTTAAATACAGAAACAGAGTGGCCATGCGTCGACATTAGATATCAGAGCAAATCTGCCTTGGAAATCAAAATGACTATGAGGGAAGATGTAGTGTCGTAATTTCTTTACAGCAAACACCAATGTGTGGCAGACCTTTTCGATGGGGTTGTAAGTTTGTTTTGCCCCGACAAGTGTTCTACTCAAGTAATAGAGTGCATTTTATTTTCCATCCTCATTGTGTTGGGAGAGCAATTCCCCCAATGAGCGTTCTAATGCCGTAATGTACAAGATTAAAGGTTTCCCTTTCATTGGCGCCATTAGAATAGGCAGATTCAACAGATATCGTTTAATTCTTTCTAAAGCATTTTGACATGCTTGATCCTAAACAAACGAAACATCCTTCTTCATGAGCCTCGAGAATGGTTGGCACCTTCCAGAGAGATTTGAGATGAACCGTTGTACATAGGCTAGTCCCCCTTGTAGGCCTCGCAACTCCTTTAAATTTCGAGAGGGAGGCATTTCACAGATTTCCTTGATTTTTGTAGGATCAATTTAAATTCCACAATGTTGAATGACAAAACCAAAGAATTTGCCTGAAGTTACCCCAAATGCACATTTTAAGGGGTTCATTTTCAACAGGTTTTTTTTGGAGTCTATCAAAAACTAGTTTTAAGTCACTCAAATGATGTTCCCTTTTTCTGGTTTTGACAACCAAATCATCAACGTAGCATTCAATGGTATTATGAAGCATGTCATTGAAAATTGTCATCAGGACTCTTTGGTAAGTTGCCCCTGCATTTTTCAACCCAAAAGGCATCACAATGTAGCAATATATTCCATTTAGAGTACGGATGACAATCTTCTCTTGATCCTCTTAAGCCATTTTTATTTCTTTGTAACCTGAGAATCCGACAATAAATGATAAAGCACCAAAATCGGTCGTTGCGTCTACCAATAATTTTGTGATCAGGAGAGGAAACTCATCTTTTGGGCATGCACCATTGACGTCTCTCTATTCCACACATATACGTAGTGCCCCAGTTTTTTTTAGGACTAAGACAATATTGGACAACCAAGTGGGGTATAGGACCTCTTAGATAAAACCAGCGGCAATAAGCTTGTCAATCTCGATTTCTATTTGGATCGTTAGCTATGGCCGAAAACAACGTGGAGCTTGCTTCACCCATCGAGTCTCATCAGGTATCCCAAATTTGTGAATTGCGACCTTTGGGTCCAAACCCGACATGTATTGATAACTCCATGCAAACACATCTCGATACTTTTGCAAAAGTTAAGTGTATTCTTCTAATTCTTGCAGTGTTAGCGAAGCACTGACAAAGATAGGTTTTAGACTGTCAGTTGTACCAAGATTAATTTCTTAAAGATCATCAATCGTGGCTTGACCTCCCTCATCCATTTGTGGTAGAGTTGGTTGGACTATGTCAATGAATTCATCAATATCTAGAGGGTTATCGTCTTGGTCCACTATTTCTTCAAAAGAGGTGCAGTTGACTTAGACAGGCTCATCCATTATTTTCACCCTTTTGACTATTTTGATCATGAATTTCTCTTGACTCTTAACCTTCCATTTTTTTTATTATGGACTTTCTTTTGTTGAGAATTGGAAGGGTTCTCTTAAGTGTTGAAAGACTGAGATGCGGGGTAGTTGTCTGCCTCCTAAGCGTTTGAACACATGAATGCGAAGCGGCCTGGTATTTACCTCATCTTCACTAAACATAGCTTGTTCCATATTAGTGAGCACTTCGGGCTCGAAAGTTTCTAGTTGTGGCCTTGGAAAAGACATTTTGAGCATGTCACTCTCATTTTGAACTATGAGGCCAGCATTACTTGTCTTCCCTTTTCGGCCTTTGAGTTTTATCTTTAGTGGAGCAGATGTTGTTTATGGTAATGATGCCTTTTTGTGGACGACTACTCATTTACTGGGGCCATCATTTTTGCCAAAAGTGGTCAAAATGACCAAACTGCCCCTGGGATAGACTGACTGATCTTTCTCGTAAGGGACGAATGTAACTTGTTGTCATCAGTGACTCCATTGTTTGTTTCAACAAGCCTATTTCTTGTTTACAAGGCTTATTTTTTGAAGTCTTAACAATTATCTTTGGCTTGGGAGCCTTTGAAGTCAGGACTTCTTCAACTTTTAAGGATGACATACCACGAGATGTTAGATTCACTTGCATTACTCTTGAAGGTTTGGGTGCTTCTGCCTTCTGTGATTTTCTTGCTTCGACAGTTGCTCATTTATTCTCTTTATCAACCTCTAATAGCTATGTAAATGAGAAACAAGGTGGACCGTAAAACTTCGCATCAGAGTAATTTACCTTTTCAACTCTGAACGGGTCTGTGTCAGTTGAAACGCTCTTGACTTCCCTATTCATCAAGTATTTGAAGCACTGGTGAAGCGTAGAAGGGACTACGCCATATCTATGGAGCCATGAGCGTCCTAGCAGGATGTTGTATGAAGTGTCAGCATTGATCACTTGGAATGAGGCGTCTAAATATAGGTTCTTTATTTCCATTTGCAATGCGCCCATGGATTTTTGCCCAAGTTGGTTGAACCCTTGAATAGTCAGCATGGAAGGCGACAACTGTCGACACTCATCCCTATAGCATGGAGCGTCTTTAAAGGGGTAAGATTCACTGAGATTCGATTATTTGTCGTGCCTCCAACTTTGCCAGTGACGTAGAGAGGTCGGTTATGAAATTTGGACCCAAGTAAAAAGTCATCTTCACCAAAAGTAATAACTGCCAGACATGATGCACAAAACTTTTAGGTTTTAGTTGTGTGGACATCCGCTGATTTCAAACATGACTTGTATAAATCTGGCCTTATTAAAGCCATTACAAGTGTTTCCCTAAACTCTCTCGACATTTGTAACGCGTCAAAGAAACTTAAAGGAGAGGGGATACACTTAAGATGAGCCAAAATATCATACTTAACTACATGTGATTATGATGACTCCTTCATTTTATCAGTATCAGGTTTAGGATTCTTTGCTTTTGAGGAGGATGGTGGAACTTCCCCTACAACAGTCTTTTTTGACAAGGAGACTTTAATCTCTTTCACCTTTGACTTCTTCTCCATTTTGGAGGAATCAACTTGTGCTTTATCAGTAGATGGAATGCTTCGACCAGAGCAGAGGTTAATCTCATCAACCTCTGTGTCAGCCTCATATTCCTCCACAGAAACCATGTTTCATTGCATAACTTCTTCCTCAACTTCGGATTCACTTAAGAAGAACTCAACTGGCAAAAACTCATTGAGTGTGACAGGACCCTTACGGGTTATTCATATTCATCCTTTTGAGGGATTTGAACTTTCTGTTGCACCCTCTTTTTCTCTTATTTTTTAAGGATGGCGTGTCTCGAAGCTTGATACAAGGACGAGTAGTAGATCAATGATTGGGTGGGAAATGTTTGGCCATACGCTTGGCCCTTTTAACAAATGTCTTCCACCCCTCAGCAGATTCGTCGGCCGAAGAATCTTCCCATATCTCTAGACTAGGTGCAATCATGAGCTCATGAAGAGAAGGAATTTGAAGATCAATAGACCGTGGTGCATTTGGACACGCGTGTACAATTGTGCCCCCATTGTCGGTATTAATACCTGCAACTTTTGCTTTCTCTAGTAATGTAAAGGTGGGTGTGAGTTTTTCCTCAATCATATTTGTTGTAGCTGATTGATGTCGGGAAGAAAAGTCTATCTCCAACCCACCATTAGTGAGGAGCACTTAGACTTTTTCCTTCAAGATATAACAATCCTGGACCATATGACTAACAAGGCGGTGATACCGACAATACTTAGGGTCATTTGTCTTGTCAGCCTCAGCAGGACGATTTGATTTTGGCAAGGGTAATAGCTTTGGAGGCAAGAAGTTGGTCAAAGATTTCTTCTACATCATCATCATCAAAAAAATATTTGACCTCTCTGTCTTCTTTAAGAGTGAGCCTTTTGGGTGGGTCTTTGATTTGCCCTTTGTCATTTTTCTTTTATGTTATGATAAAAGTGGCCAAATGACTCTCCCTTTGCAGACTTCTTATTTAAAACAAATCCCCAGACCCATTTTCCTTTGCTTCACAGTTAGACCATCTTAGAGCATCCACAATGGGCTCCCTAAACCACCTCCTTAGAGAAATTTTAGGGAGGAATGGTAAAAATGCAACTCCAACCACGCTCCCTATCCACCTCCTAAAATAGGGAGTCCTCTACGAGCTCCTAAATCTGAGGAGAGAGAAAGGACTCCTAGTGACTCCCTATAATTTAATGCTGGTTTATTTAATGAGTATTTCAAACCTTTATTTAATGCTAACTATTTTTTATTTTATTTTTTAATAGAGATGGACCAATCAAAAAAGAGTTATAGCATTTATGACTCTTCAAATTATGGAGTATGGTTGGAGTTGAAATTTTTTAGAGAGCTCCTAAAATAGCTTTCTTATATTCTTAGCCAAATTTTAACTAAGAAATAGAGAGCATCATTGTGGATGCTCTTAGAGAGCAATTTTGGTTTTCTCAACAAAAGGTATGATGCAGCCAAGAGTTTCATAGAATAGCATCTCTTTTTGTTTCTTCAGTCGAAGTAGACAACAAATATAATTGAAAACCAGCCAGCCCATGTCCCAAAGAGGCATGCCCCTCTTCTTTTTTCTTTCTTTTTGCTGACTTTGCTTCTTCTTCTTTTTTTCCTTTTGTTGCGTCTGTATGCAAACAATCACACAAAGCCATCTTCCAAAACGTCGATGACTTCCTCTTTCTTTTTTTTTTCATTTGTATGTAAACAAACACACAAAGATATCTTCCAAAACGAGGCTATATATAAGCCTTTTCCTTTGTTTTGTCTATATGCACAACAAGTAGAGGATAAAGAAGATCATCCAAGAGAGAGAGAGGGGTTGTGCAACACAGACCTATTTTCTTATTATTTGTTTTGACAGAATAACATGGCTTCTTTTTCTCGAAGACCTCCACCCTTTTTTTTGCTGCTACCTTTTCTTTTCTTTATGACTAAACGCCTCTTTTCATTTTTTATGCAGTGCATTCAGAGAGAAAAGGAAAAGCTTTCTCAAGCAAAGAAAGAGAGAATTGGTCAGAGAGTCCAAGAGGTAATACACATTCCTTCTTTTGTGCACATTTTGGAATTAACTCCCAGAATACCTTTTCTTTTGTTCTCCCATGGATTTCCTTGTCCTCGGTAGAGCTTTGTTGAAAGGGAATCATCCCGTGGATTTGCTATCCACCCATGTGATTTAAAGGTTGCCACCCAACATGGATTTATCATCCAAGAATTAGATTTAAGGGTGGCCACCCAAAATGGATTTATCATCCAAGAATTAGATTCACCCAACATGGATTTATCATCCAAGAAATTGATTCAAGGGTTGCCACCATACAAAAATTAATGGTGATGACAGTATACTTGTGACAATTTCTTCCATCTCTGTGCTCTAGCAATTTTTCCAGCAGCATCCCCTTTTTTCTTCCCTTTTTTTTTTCCTCTTTGCTGCTGTGCTTTTTATAGGCTAGATGTGAGAGACCTCTTTAGTGTAGGATGCTTCATTCAAATATTGAATAATCAGCTCCAAAAAAATAAGTGCAACCAACTTCTCTTGAGAGATTTCATTAGTTGGTTAGACTCTCATCTTTTTTGAACTCTTTTCCTATACATGGTTTATCAAGTTGTGTTTTATCTCTGCCCTTAATTTGAGGCTTATTGGATGTGTCACATAACCAAAGCCCATTGGACTTCTTTGTTGTTTCAATGCATATGGGTATCAAAGTTGTGCGATTTATCCAATCCCACGTTTGAATTTTTTGTGAATTTTTTTTATTTCAATAGTTCCACAATGTATCCAAAATTGGAGGCGACGCCAAGATGGTCGTGGGCTGCAATGTTGCGATGATCTGACTGTGAGGCCGAGTGGGTGGCGGCTGCAAGAATCGACGACAAAGTTGTGCTGGTGCAAAGTCATGGCAGCCACGAGACCTTGAGTTTGCAAGGGTGCTCCAGCCGCGTTGGCATGTGGCTGAGTTGTAGGCTCAACGGTGGGACCCAGTGCGGCGGTCATGCTCATAGCCATGGGGTCGGGAGGTGGTGATGTCGTCCTGGCCTTAGGGCCGTGTGGTGGAACAATACTTACAACCACGAAGTCGTGAGGTGGAGCTTTGGTCTCGACAGTGAGGCCACGAGAAGCATGGCTTGGGCCCATCGCGGATTGAGTCGTCGCATTGGCCCTGCTTCTTGTTTTCGTGCTTCCAACCATGGTTGTTTGGAAGGCTTTGGTAGAGTGATGAAAATGAGGAAACGGATTATTTTGATTCAAGAGCACGCGTTGAGTATAACTCATACTCTCAATGAAAGCACCAAATATGATTGAGCAAAATCCTGCACAAGGAATATTCGCAGGTTGATTCCTCGATCTTTGATCTTCCTTCTCTCTCTTCCTCGATCCCTGCAAAATAAATTTGAGTAAATAGACCACACCGAGGGGAGGGGGTGTTGGCTAGTGGTGGACCCATGAATTTTCTTGGGAAGGGGCAACATTTAGAAGGTTAAAAGCTCAAAAGAAATACCAGAATTATTCAAAAGAGGATTTAGGGCTTATGGTTATACAAAGATAACCAAATTAGAAAACAAAAATAATATCTCTAAAAAAACAACAATACTAAAATACATATTATAAAATATATAAAAAAAACTACAAGAAAAAAAAATTGAAAAAAAAAAACATACAAACTTGGAGGAGAGGGATGGATCTGCAACAACACTCAAGAGCATGCAAAACTTCGTGAAGATTCAAGACTTCAACGCAAGGCATCCCTTGGTCAATTTAATTCCAACTTGGACTCCAAGACCATGCTCTTCCATTCTGTGGAAATAAGGCTTCAGGTTTGCTCTTATAATTTTTTTATTTTTTTATTTTTGCCTGGCCAGGACTTAAAAAACAAAACTGTTTGTGCCTAATAAATCACGGTCATAAACTGACCGAAGGGACTTCCTCTCGGCCCTAGCACCTACTCATGAACTGAAACGACCACGTTTCATTAGGCATTTTGCCTTCCTGAAAACAAAAGAAAAGCTGCGAAGGCAGAATCCTCTCGGCCTCGCAACCGCGGTATTATAGGCCGAAGCCGAAGGTCGTAAGAGACACGGCCGGAGATACTGTGGTTAAATCGCCCCATGGCCTCAGGGTCCCACGCCCCATTTAATGAAGTAATGCCTCTGACTATCGCAGCAAACCCACTAGTCGCAAGAAGTATTTAATGCACAAGGGAAGAAGGGAAGTGACTGAAGTTAGGATTTGGTAATGGAAATCAGAGTGGTTAGGCACAAACATTCTCGCAAGTTTTCTTACAACTTAAGGTCAGATCACCAACCACCAGACCAAGGCATTAAATGCATTCCCACGGCCAAGGGGCAAAACCCACGATCAGGGCAGTGGCCGAGATTTACCGGGATTTATGGGGGTCACACCACCATGCTTCACGATCCCAAATGCCGATTTGACTACCCACTTGCCCCGATCAGGCTCCACCACGCAGATCTTTTCAGCCTCGATTGTCCCTCCAGGACTCCCCCTATAAATACTAAGCTCAAGACTACATTCAAAGGGTCCAAACACCAAACCAAAAGCCTCCTACCGCGCAAATTATATTTTCCTGTAATGCACTTTCAATACCTTTATTTGCTTTCCTAGGAGTAGTGGTAGATTGTAAGGAAAATTCATTCATCAATATATCATCCGACCCTTGATTTTGAAGGCGCCGGAGCACCATCTCTGTTATCATCTCATTCACCCCATATATCATACGACCGTCGCTCTCTGAGCAACTCGCCGGAGCACTGCCCAAAACCCGCCACCAACACCACAACTAAACGGCCTTGTAGCTTAGGCCGTGAACCTGACGGCCGAAATCAGTTCCTCTCTCGGCCACAATCGTTTGATTGAGAGTCGAACTCAAAACAGGCGCACCATTTAACCATCTTCTACCCAAACCTCATCACCATCTCGATGCACGGTAAACCGTGCTGGCATGCCCGCGCACAACCGCACCGCATCCAAAAGAAGGACGTCACGTGTTAACGCACATCCCCTCGACCTGGAGCACCAGGCCATGAGATTTGCGCAGCCAACACTTTTGGCACGCCCGGTGGGATTCTTGTCAAAAACTCATGGTGGAAACTAGGGCACAGGCAAAGCTCAAAAACAAAACAGTCGAAATGACTTCCGAGGCTCCTGAGTCCACCTCACCAATCACTATCACCGAGACCGAACACGCGATCAGAATCTCGGCCAGCGTTCCAATAACGACGGATCGTACGGCCGAGTCCATGCAAGAGCAAGCAGTAGTGGAGGATCTGATGGCTAAGCAAGCCTACAAGCTCATGTGTCAATTCTTCGCATTTTAAATCAATTTCTAGTGATTAAGAAAGACCAAAATCAAAGAGAGGAACTCAATCAAACCTACTTTCGTAAAATCATCAATCGTTCAACAAAATATAGCTATTTCGCCCGGTAGACAAAATAAAACTTAAGTGGTGCGAAAAGGGTTCTTGGTGGTTTTTTTCCCCTAATGTTATGATACTTTTTTAATATATAATTTTTAAACTATTGTAGCTTCAAAAATAATTAATTAATTAAAAATTAACTCTTTAATATTTCATTTGAATTTTTAAGATGTTAAATGCTGAAATTACTAAAATTTCCATGCCACATTGATATAAGATACCAAAATAAAAAAGCACAAAGCAATAATGTCGAGCAGAATAACGAAGAAATAAAAAAGAAATTGTTAAACAAATATTCGAGTTTGGGCCAACCATTTGGGTCATATGCATTGGAGCAAAAATGAAAAATTGAAGCACAAGATCTTGAGCATAGCCTTTGCAAGAGCCGGCTGAATTTCCCTCTACTCCTCCTTCACTTCCCCTTGCTTAACCTAAGGGTGGTGGTATCTTTACGAGAGATTGGAAAAGCGATTTCTATAACCAGATAGAACTTTGAAATAGCTTTGTTCACTTTATAACTGGGTTTAGGCGAGGCTACACCCTGCTAAACAAAGCACAGTCCACTTACACAACAGTAAAACATGCTGCGGCGTTTCAGTTTGACTTTTGCACAAGGGAGCAGTGTAGAGGCAGTGAACAGCCGTCTGTAGAGATTCGAACTGGTATACAAACTTTATCGCATGCACTGTTAGGTAGGATTTGCACTCCTTTTTCTTACTTAAGTTTGGTCAAAGAACTAATAATAAATCATGGGCAACATTTAACACAAACAGAGAGAAGATCAAATGACATACTCTAGTCTGAGTATGAACTGTCTTGCTCTTCAGATTCAAGTTCTCTCATATTGTTAGTTGCCAGTTCAACTTTCAATGATAACCTCTGAGTATGTTCCTCGATATATTTCAATACAATCTGTAGCTTCTCTTGATAAGCTGCAGACTTCTTTTTCTCTCGATGTAGCTCCGTGGACAGTTCCCGGATTTTCAAGTCCTTCTCATCCTGAAAACAGAGAACTAATATCGGACACTGTTGCAATTTAAGCTCATATAGGAACTTGTAAATATACACTGATTAGGCAGGATGACACATGATTTCAACAAGCAGCTGCACAAAACTATGATTATTGAGGCATTAGCTCATAAATTTATTGGTACTAAGACCTATCTAGCAAATGTCTACTTGATTTGACCTCAGAATCATAGCCACCAAACCTCTTGCCCAACCAGAATTGCTTTTGGCCAAAAGGACTTGCATACCTATGGAAGAGCATATGTATGACCAGGTACCGGTTTACATCAAAGATGGAAATTTTCATTTTCTTAAATAAAAATAGAACACAGTTGAAGTGTAGTACTATCGTCGCTATGAATTTAAATTTTTATATTTTTTTAAAACTGTCAGACAAATAAGAAAATAAATCCCCAATTACAAGTCACATTCTGCTCATCATCCCTTACCTATCAGAATAATATAAGTTCATACAGCCAAACTGGATGCTCATTTTGTTTTTTTAAACCAATTCAAGGATTAATTATTCAAACCTAGTTCTTAGTTCCAATTCATATAACTCCAGTCTCATGCTAACTCCTCAAAAGAATCTTGCAAAATAAGATTAAAATTCTATTATAAGCACATTTACATACCAAAACGAAGACCAACATACCTCGCAGAATGCAATCCTATGTGATCGTCGAGGTGGTATTTTGTTAGGATTCAACTCATGATTATGTTCCTTTACAAAACCATATATAACCCACTTGCCTCCATCCTTTGCCGTTATCCTCAACATTGCATTGCATCCCTTTCTGGTGGCTGGCCGTGATGGAAGAACTCTGTTTTGACTCATTGCATATTTTTCTGCTCGGAAACCTTCTTTTGAGCAAACAAACTCCCGGCCAATTATTGCGTTATCTTTTAGTGAACGACGTGTACGATTGTTCCGTATTGTAAATCCCATATGCCTACCATACATCTCATAAAAATCTCTAGCGTCTTCTGCGGATTCAAATTCCATCCCAATAACCGGTTCCAAACTTAAAGAAAAATCTTGGCTAGATGTTTCAATCAAATTATTATCTACATCAGGAGTATATGATAGCTCGTCATCAGCTGTTTCATGACTGGAAAAAGTTTCATCTAGCCAACACCTGTAGTTTCTCTCAGGGCTAAATCCTTGTCCTGAGGTGCTTGCCATCATTAACCTGCAAAAATGAGATATAGTATAAATAAGAGCATAGGATCAAAGCCCAAGGGACAAGCAATGGTAGCAAGTTAGCAACTAAAATTCTATCTTACCTGAAGTATCCAATTTATTCCAGAAATAAAGTCAAAATATGCAAGTAATAGTGCGGATTGTCAGCAATGAGACCTAAGCTTATGATTAGGCAAGACAAGGACTTTTTGAAGCCCATCACATAGAGAGTCTGGAATTTGTCTGACTGTGCCCATGATATTGAACTTGACGGCTACATAACACCAAAAGCGTCCACCCATGATAAAATGAGAAGGCTACAATGCAATTTTGTTAAAGAACTCATCACCAACTGTAAAGTTCACTGGTTTTGCTATCTTTTCGCTCTATATGGCTCACACATACACTCTGTTCAAACATAAATGAGAACCAATCTCTAAAGCAATTCATAGGCACATCACTTGGGAGTTACCCTCTCAGATACAATACCTCAGTATAAAAATAAATAATAAACAATAACACTTGAATCCATATCCACAGATCCTCGGATCTTAACAGAAGGGTAGCTAGTGTAATTGGGGAAAAATCATTTATAGCTACTGGGTTCCCCTCATCCACTCAAGAATGAAAAAGGGTAGATGCAAAGAGCTGCATCAGAAGATCCAGCAGAGGCTTGCTTGCCTCATGGAAGAGTAAAATCTTGTCTTTGCCTAGACAATCTGTATCTACTGCTATCCCCATATGTGTACAACGCAGAATGTGAAGCTGCCTGCCTGAATCAGTTACCCAAGTCATTGACAGCTACCACCAAGACTAGCCCACTCAACTAGGAGTCAAATTTTTCAAAGGGGAGTAGTAAATTCACAATACTCATTGACTCATTAGATCAATAAAGAAATCCACATAACATAATTCAAACTTCAAGGTTCAACCTATATAATATAATATGAATCTGAAAGCAACAAAATTTGTTAAGAATCTAAGACATTGCTAAACTGTGCACGATTCTTAGCAGCCTAAAATGAACCCCTCTACAAATTTTCCAAATTGGTCTTCAACTGTTCATAAACACAAGAACGACAACAATAAATATACACAGAGAGAGAGAGAGAGAGAGAGAGAGAGAGAGTAGGATACCTGGCAAGTAATAGAAATTGAAAACCCAAAATGATTTTAGCGTTCTCTTGGGTTCTACAGTCTGAGATTTTGGTGAACTGATCAGCAAAGGAGGTTTTGCTATCAATGGAACTTGGAAGCTACGGTTCGGTCCTCCCCTGTAAAAAGCGTTTCTTGGGTCAATTTAAAAAAGCGTTTTGTCTGTGTTAGCAGTCTAGAAAAGAATACAATTTTCTGTTGCAAAAAATAGAAAGAAAAAAAAACAAAATTGATTCGAAGTCAATGATCTTTGACCTAATAGTCCCACCCAAAACAAAAATCTCAAATCTCAAATTCCAAAACGGGCAAATGATGAAAACATCCTCAAGAAGAAAGGGACTCTAATCATGTTCTTAACATTTTCAAAGTGACAAAAATGAATTAGGAATTAGGACACATAGGTCCTTTTTGTTTTTTATATGAAAAGAACACTTACAATGAAAAGGCACTTAAACACGATGTGCCAAAGAGTTCAAAATAAAACGTGTTTACAACAGAAAGGGTTAAGCCATTCTCCCATAAACGGGAAGGAGAGAGGCTATGTTCCAATTTAGCTAAGGCACTAGCCATGAAGTTTGTCAATTCATAAGTTAGTAGTGGCACCCTTTTCATTTGTTTGCATCGCATGTAGGAGTATCCTCTAGTTAGAGGCACGTCTAAGAAGAAAAACTCTGGTGTGTTCTCTAGCTTTCAATAAAACAGCTTTGCTTTCAACACTTTCCATCTCTTATGTTTCAATTTCCTTCTACGGTTCAAGCTCCAAGCAACACTAGTACTCTTTAAGTAAGCTTTCTTATCTTTTATTTTAGGGAGATACACTATTATACCCAATATGGAGGCCCAAATTATAAAAATACCTCATATGAAATGAACTTTAGAAACACACCCAAAACTCATTTACAACATAACAAAAAATCTTTTAACTTCTTATAAATTACAAAACGGCCCTCAATTTCTTAAAACAAGCTCAATCCCAAAATCTCATAAAAATACCCAAAACACTTAATAGGGTATCAAAGTAATTTAATAATTAATATTAAATTCAATAAAGCCATCTGTTATTTTTTGGGTTTTTTTTGGGTTCGTTTATAAAAAATCAATTGTGTAGGGTTTATTTGTAATATTAGTGCTAGAAATGGGTATATCACTAAATATCTCTTTATTTTATGTTATTCGAGCAAACATATAGTCCAAACTCTGAAAACACTATCACAGTTATACTATTATCTTTCTAAACTAGGGATCATACTTTCTTTGAATACTTTGTTATAGTGAAATGCTTGCTATGTTTGGAAACTGTTAACCCATTTTGATTTCGTCTTGTGATGGTAGGGTAAAGTTCCCTATCGGCTTGAGAACTATTTGTGATCAACAAGTCAACTTTCTTTGATGTGCGAGCGTGCCACTGTTGATAATTAAAAACCCTAACAGACTTATGAAAAATAAATAACTTGCGCTCCAAGTTACTGACTTTGAACAAGTTACTGTGAATTTGGGTAAGGAATATCTCCCAAGTAAGTTTTTTTCTTGCCTCAGACTGGTGAGGATTTCACAATTTCTCACAATAAACTAGTAGTTTTGGCCAAAATGAATATTGAGAATAAATCAAATTGTTTTAAGGAAAACTACCTATTACACAACTTAAAACAATAGGGAACTGCCATGTCTGAAAGGACAACAAAACATCGGGTTTCGATTTTTGCTTGGATTGTTGCCTGTGACTCATGCTGGATTGGATGTATCTATGCTGGATTCAAACATCAGCACCTTCAACCGATGAGGTTCAGCTAGAAATCGATACCAATGTTGAGATTGGCAGAGCTTCAATCTATTTGAGCCATGGAGAGGCTTGTTGGATGGGCATAATTAAGATCTCTTCAATCTGGAGGAGGCTAGAAGTGGCTGGATTGATGATTGTTGGTCTAGAGCTGCACTATAGTACATGTTCTGCTTGATATGAATCATCCAAGAGCTATTCTTCTGAGAGATCAAGGCATCTCTGTAAATTTGTTGAGGTTTTCATATTATGAAAAACCCAAGTTCTGCTACTTGATTTGGCTTATGTTGAACCAAATTTGTAACGAGAGAAATCTCGTTTCCTTTGTGAATTGTTTCCCTGAACTGAACTGGAGTCAGAAGTCTGAGTTCTGCCTATTTTGTTTAGGAGCTGCATGAATTTTCAAACCAAATGGTTTGATTGCTTTAGAGTCTGAAGGCTTTTGAGATCGAATGATCTTGTTTTGAATATGTCAGTATGACTTGAGAGATTTTGTTTTAATTGAATTTTTTGGTTGTCTCTAACCATGTTCACCTCCTTTCATATTTATAAAGAATCTGAATGAGGGTTTAATCTTTAATATCTGGAGGGTAGATCTTTTGAAAGGTTTTTTTATCTTTTATTTTTTCTAATGTAAAGAAGGAGGAGTTTTATTCTGAAAAAACAAAACAAAAAACAATAGACCCATCAACAGTTAGTTTCTATGATGGTCCATTTGTTTTTCCGACAAACAACTTCCCTATCTCCTGTTTATCTCTTGTAAACACAACATGTCTTGAGGCAGAGCCCTTTATGAGTCTAGAAAGGAAACTTGGCCCTCTTTTTCTAGCATAAAATGGTTTATGGGGAGTGATTTTCCAATTAGACTTTCTACCAACTCCCCATCACTTCCTCTGCCCAATTGAAAATTTTGACTTCAGAGTCACATGTGCTTTTTGAGAGAAAGATCTTCCCAAGAAAAAAATCTGCTGACTTAAACTATGGAATTGAGATCAACGATGATGATGAAATTCTTGATATTTTGGAGAGATTAGAAGCTAGGCTTAATCTTTAAACCAATTAAAAATTGATTGTCTAGATTAAATCACCATTTAATGGTAATTAATCTTTAATATGTAAATTTATTCCTCATAACTAGTTCACAAGGGCATGGGCCTATAAATTCATCTGGGCTGATTTCTGGCTTTAACAAACAAAGCCCAAACTCTGTTTTTGACATGGGCCAAAAGTCAATTGGGCTGGCGTGTGGAATTGAGGCCCAAACAGAAACAAAGGGAAAAAAAAAGTTCTTGTAAAAATAACTGAATATTAGTCTGGAAGCCTATGAACTCTATACATGTGAGTAAACCACAAAAACCTAAAAAAGCAAAACATTGAAACTTGTAATCTATGTTTTCGTTTGATTTCAAACATAAAAACTCCCCTCTGTTAGTATCTGTTGTCTCTGTCATTGGGCTTGAAACTTTGGTAGCATCTATTGTCATCAGCCATGCTAATGCTATCACAATTGGAGGCACAACGCTTTGTCAGCCATATATGGACTTCAAAGTTGCTAATTAGATTCCAATATGAACTTTAACATTGCGTAGATGAATGAATAACTCTATGAGTGCCTTGTTAAATATATAATACAAATATATGGCTTATTAGAAATAATTATGTAATTAGATAATAGAGATGAAGGAAATCATAGAACAAAAGCTTTGCTTCAACTCAATATTGGGTGGATGCAATACTCGTAGTACAGTAGAATTCAATGACACTAATAAATAATAATGGAGGGACTAGCTAGGAATCAAGTCATATTCATGGTTCAACTCCTCCAATGATATAACATGGGATCAAACCTTTATTTTTATGTTTAGAATCAAATTGAAAACTGAGATTGCATATATTTCTTTTTAGGTTTTTGTGGGTTTTTACTTTTGAGGGTGTTTGAGTTTTTTAGGTGAGTTTTTTTTTTATTATAAAATTTTTATAAAAATTATTATTTATGAAAATAGGGGATAAATATTTACTATTTTTTTAATAAAACCTGACAAAACCCCAACTCAAATTTGTTATCCGACCCTAGTTTATCATTTTAATAATATTTCACTTATCAAAAAAATAATATTTCACTTATCTGCTAGCTAGTTGCTATTATTTTATATCTTTATTGGAAATGCGCGGGATGGAAATTTTATATAGCTTTCCATTTCTTTTTCTTTAGCTAATTAAGCTTGAGGGGGCCTACTTATCCAACTTTATGTCATGCTCAAGTATACCTTGACCTAGCTTCTAGACTGAGAACTATAAAATTGAAGAATTTGAGGCAAAAGATGACGATGAAAGATTTGCACAGCTTGGTATTGGAAAGCAGTTGTGTACTCTAGACACCAACTTTTTTCCACTCTCCCACATGACCCGGAACTCATCAAATTATGACTCCCTAACTTTTATCTTATGTCTTGACATGCAGTTTAATTGAGTCGTTGCAATTGGATGTCTAATTAATGTCCAATATTGAAATAATTTCAACATTTTCCTTCACTTTGTCCTTGTAGATTAATAGGAAAGGAAGCTTAATGAAATGAATCAGAATTAAAACCTCATATTCATACTAGAACTGCGTAGGACCCATGTCGGGCCGAGTGAGTTGGGATAAAAGTTAGTGTGTAGACGAATTTTCCATAGTATATTTATTCAAAAAGAACCTTTTCCAGTCCAGACTAGGATATACTCTAGATTGAAAAAAAAGCCAATCTACTCATAAAATAGACATGCCATGATTTAAGTCATGCCATTCAAATCGTAGAACATTGAGCTCCGGTTTACTTTCACAATAAACCATGCGGTTTTTCAAGTCAATACATTGTTCAACCAATTTCAACAAAACTCCTCATTTTCTCCTAATTAATTAGGGAAAACATGAAATTTAATTCTTTGATCCTGGTATTTAAAGAATTTCATAATACGAGCCTCCTTTGTCGTACTGATAGCTCAATCATCAGCTCTCCTCACAACCCCTACTTTGTCATGTCCCCATCACAATCTTATATGTTTACTTTCAGTGCTTTGTAAAAGGCAGGACAGCATTCAGAAGCATCCTAATTTTCCTACTTTTCTCAATCCAGATTTTCCGATTTGAGAAACAAAATTGAAGCCATAACTAGAACTGAAAGCAACTGAATGACTTACTACACTCACACAACTTCTGAAAAGTATCTATCATGTAAAACCTACTGCTTTAGCTTCAAGCACTTTTAGATTGTCAAAGACTGATTGAACTTTTATTGATAGGTGATTGTTATGGTCTTCAACATCCTTCATAAAGGCAAGTAGCTGTTCTCTATATGCTGCACTTAACCTCTTCTTCACTCGCAGTTGTGCGGTCAACTCCTGAATTTTCTTATCCTTCTCATCCTGGTAATACAGATGCAAAAACAATGATAAATGATCTCTGTGGAAGGGGGAAAAAGGTGCATACAGTGTGAAAGAAAACAAAACCAAGAAAGAAAAAAAGACCCAACAGATTTAGAAAATCCCAAATGCAAGAGCACAATAAGTTGGACAATTCAAAGTACAAACTTTCACCAAGCATAAGGCTTGGACCTTCTAAAAGTAAAGAAACTATAAATATGAAGATAGTACAAAAGCTCATTAGTTGAATAGTTTCAAAGAGCAGCAAGAGAACAGTGTGGTAAATGAGAGTATAAAGGCCATAAACATATGCCAAAACTTGGGAATACAGTAAGCAATGTTCAAAAATGGAAAAATACATGGATTTAGAAAGAATATATTAAGGTGTTGAATTACCAAGCTAAGCTCACGAAGTAAAACACAACTTGGATGCTTCCGATGTAGTCAAGATGTCATCAGAAGATACTTGGATCACTCTGTAATTTTCCTTTTGAACTTTTAAAAGTATGTTCTTAATGTTAATTTGGAAATGTAAGGAGTCAAATTACAGTAAAAAGGCTATAAATAAATAAAAACTGATTAATCCAATAGTCTAGTTCAGCTGGCATCATTGAGTATAGGGAGATAGCTTCATAGGGAGAAAGAAAGAAATATGGTAGCTTTCAACTGTGACTTGGATTTTGTCCTTCATTTCATTGAATACAAGTTGCAAGCATTATTTATGTACTCACATTGAATATCAAACATAAACTACAAAACATGCCAAAGTCTGCAACTTTGGAGGCACTACTGCTTTCCAAATATATAAATAAGGATTAAAAACAGACCTCCCTACAACATTGCAGCAGTTCCTAAAATATGAATTGGTTAAAAATTTAAAAGTTCCCAGATGCATCCAACAGCCATAGTCATCATCCTCTCCACTGCTATGTAATCTCAACCGTTCCAGTACTTGTAACGTGTCTACTAACTTCCACCTTCCTCATCCTTAGGTTTCTTCTAAAACCAAAGTCCGAACTTAAAGGAAAATTCTTATCCAAAACCACCCTTGTGCTAATGGGCAACGTATAGGCCATGGGTCTTGATCATGACCCAGCCTAGGTCCAATCTGATTTTTTTCTCTTTTTTTGATTTTTGGCTTTTAAGTTTTAAATGTTATAGGTTCAATTAAGATCTATTAAGTTAACTTTGGTTTATTTATATAAGTTAGTTAATCATAGTCAATTAAGTTTAAATTTTCCTCGATTGTCTTGTGATGCAGGTGACTAAGTCCGTTTATGTTGGAAAAGAAAAATATAAAGAAAATTTTCAGTCATTTTCAAAGAATTTGGATCATTCTGTTCTCATAGTATAATATTAATGGCAGTGGTCGTAAAAGGATATGAAAACACTAGATTATCAGTAACTGGATGCATCCAACTACATGAGAACATATGCAACATAAGAGAGGCTTACAAGCGTTCGGCGACTCTTTTGTGATTGAACCACTAACGGATGATTATGGTCCTTCAAAAACTTCTTGACAACCCAACTTCCAGGCTTCTCTTGCCTCAACAACACCATGGCTGTGCAAAATTCTCGTTGTCCACACTCCTTCTGCATTACTTTTCTACCATTATCAGAGACCCCTCTACATCCAAGTCCACGAGAGATTATTGACCCATCACGCTCAGACTTCCGGGATGACAGAACACGGGTCAAAAATCCTACGCGACTGGCATAATCATCATAGAATACTCTGGCAGCATCTTCTGATTCAAATAGCATACCCTCATATGGTTCTTGATTTGTGCTAACTTCAACAATATTTGTTTCCCCTCCTTCAGAAGTGTATATTGTCCCATTCTGATCATCCATTTGCACCTCCACTATAGGACAACATATATCAAGTTATAAGATACACTAACGCACACCTGTCAACCATGTTATCGAGCAGACCCTTTAGTATTGCATATTCATACAATAACTTGAGATTTGCAAGGAAATTAAATGACAAATCATAAAGACCATCCAATAGAGTAAAAACATAATATATATATATATATATATATTGAATTATCATTGCATGTTTGGAATGTGGTAATGTAAGATTAAGACAGAAAGCCTTTACAAATGGTCAAGCCCTGATATAGAAATTAAGGTGAATTATCAAAGATAGGCAAGTGCAAAGATATGCGGTCAACTCAGAAAAGCCTTGATGAAAGATACTTATGGGAAGAGAAAAGGAATGAAATTTGGATCACATTGCTTATAGTTTGCTCATAGATGAATGTGCAAACAATTTGTTTTTTTATTTAAGATATATTTTTGAGAAACTTCAAAATAAATAAGTAAAAAACCCAATTGCATATTTGATTTGTCTTTTCTGATCCTTAATTAATACATGAAAATTTAACCAAACACAGCCATTCTCGATCTTTTCCCGCCTTCTTGATTTCCTTTCCAATTACTCTCTTATTCCTCAAATTTCTTAGCAGTTAGAAACGAACGCAGCATTTCAAAATTTACTATCATCAATTATATTGATAGACAAAATTAATAATAAAACAGGTGCACCAGAAAGTATTGCCACCAAAGAATCATTACAACCCATTAAAATAAAGTTGTAATATCAGAGATACACAAATAAATAAATAAAACAACAAGACAATAGGAATTTCAATAAGCAAGAAAAAATTCAGGTCAATAAATCAATGGCGAAAGCCCAAAAAGAAAAAGCAAGAAAGGTTATAGCATTCAGTGTAACAGAAGAATGGAAAGAGGGGTTGGATTGGACTTACTGGAATTCAAGAGGACTATCAGTGAGGGTGGTAAAAAGATAGAATCAGAGAGAAGGAGAACTCAGGTTATGAAAGAGGAGCGACTCGTTCTTTGGAGAAGCTTTCAGACTGTTTAAAGTGTTTGATGTAAGAAGAACCGCACACGTGGTAAATCATAGGAACTTATTCAAGAATACAAAAAAAATACGAAACAACAACGTTCTAAAATTTATTAAAGAACAAAACAATAATATTTATTTTCGTTTTTTAGGGCAAATTATCGAAATTCCTTAACGTAAGCCAGGATAATAAATGTGTCAAGAATACTCAATCCAAAATTGACTCATTTAAATAACATGTCGTGTTAAACAAGTTATCTCGTTAATGCATGTTTAACAAATTATCAAGATTGCTACATTTGATTCTTATCATAATTTGACCAAAAATAGAATTCTTATCATAATCAAATAAGAATGTTTTCTAAAGCCTTGCAATAAATTGACTTCAATTGCCTCTAGTTTATATTCTCCCATATGTATGGTATAACTTTTTTTGGGTCAAAATGTGGTAGCTTCTAGTAATTAGCTAAAACTGTAATGGGTAAAAATTAAAAACAAATAATAATCATAATAAAGAATAACTTGCATGGGACATACAACAATCATTTGCATTCTTCAGTATTGGGCAATAAGTAAACAAATACAAAAAATACAAAAAATCAACAAAGACCCACATATCAAATTAAGGTCATAAAAAAAGAATTAAAAACATAAATTTCGATCATTTAAACAAATAATTGCATTTAGCAATTTAGTTATATATAAAAATAGTGATTACATTTTGCCTCTTTGTATGTATGAAGATTGAGAAAGATAAATAAAAGAAATTTTAAAAAATGAGAAAAATGAACAAAAATGAATAAAAAGAAAAAGAAACAAAGAAGTGTGTTGGTGGGTTGGTTGGTATTACACGGGTTGACACGAGTTGTTTAATAAACGGGTTATATAGGTATTTTAGTGGGTTGGCTGGTTGATCCGAAACCTACCCATTTATTAAATGGATCATGTCAAGTTGATCCAAAAAAGCCCGAAAATTAAATCGTGTGTGTTTCAAATCGTGTAGCAGCTTAGGCTGATCTTGCCTTTGGACCTGCCCAATCTTGGTAGAGCCCACGTCCTGCCTGGGCTAGAATGCATTGTTGGAGTTTAAAAAGGAAAAAAACATAAGGAAGATAAGGGGTTGAGCCACTAGTGCTACAGCTTGCCTTGAAGTATGCTGTTTGAAGGTCATAGATCTTTTCCTTTGTGTCTTCAAGCTATTGTTGCCATTCTGGAGTATTTTAGACTGGCTTAGGATGTATGAGTATTTTGACGACTTTTTGATCATGTGCCTTTTTGTTTTTTCACCAATGTTATTTCATAAAGCTACATTAAACAAGACCACAAATATTCTAGACCAATTTTTTTATAAATATTTTGAATGGAGCGTTGCGAATGTATGAGTATTTATTATTATTATTATTTTGAAGAGTCTAGACTAATGTTATCTCACAATGGGGCATGACAAGACCGATGTTATTTCACAACGCTCTCTTTTCTTCTGGAATAACTAGAAATTTGTGAGCACACACCATGTATTTCCCAAATTGCCAAATTGGTTTGGCTTTTCCTTTCCAATACAGCTATATAAACAGACAATCATTGAAAGGTCATGGTGTTATAAAATAACTGGAATATGTGCGAATATTGAGATGCACGTAAAGTAGATGAGACACAGCATTTAACGAGGTTCGGCTATGCTATGCCTACATCCTTGGAGAGCAGCATCAGTAACTTTTCCACTACGTAAAATAATAGAGCTACAACATTAGTGTTTATAATATATATGGCTCACTGATTTTTCTCTCTTGGAGAATTTCTCTCTACTCTCATTTTTCTCTCCGCTCACTCATCCTCTTTCTTCCTTCTCTTTCTTTCTTTGGTGGTGTGTCCTCATCCTTTTTCTAGAGGGATATATCTTCTACTGATGGAGGTGTCTATTTATAGGCCAAAAACATTGGCTGTTCACTCACAAGCTTTTGGCTTCACTTGAATATTTTGGGCTCCACATTGTTGGCTTCACAAGTGGAATTTCTTACTTTCTCTGCACCTTTTTCTCTTTGATAATCATGTCTCGTTTGGTAAGTCATATTGTACTGTCTTGGATTTTTTGTTTTTGGTCATAGTACTGACTTGGATAGTGTTGACTATATTATTCCTAATACACAATAAAACAAAGATTGTACCAAATCCATACATAAAATTAGTAAAAGAACCAAGTAATAAGAATACAATTTGAGATGATTAGAAACTATAAATCTTTGTACAATGTTGTATAACAATGATGGGCCAATTTTGTACCTCCGTCGAGAGAAACTATGGATCTGTACTTAAAACTCCATTATAATAGATTAGTCAAACAAGAAATTTAAAACAAAAAACAAAAAATTGGCTGAGACCTTATTAAAGGACTTTGGCTGAGAACTTTTCTGTTTATCAGTCCCGATCTCTTGGACCACAGGAGTCCAAGAAATTGTGGTCACCCACCGTTTGATATTAATCTAATGGTTCAAAAAAGTTTCTTAAAAGGAGTGCAATAGTGAGTGAACCGTTGAATTTATATCCAACGGTGAGTGACCACAAATCTCTTGGACTCCTGTAGTCCAAGAGATCAGGACTGTTCTGTTTATATAGAGCTCTAGGAAATAGCTCAAGTAAACAATCTAAACAATAAGCATGCTAACGAATGGCAACTCCAAATAGCTACTTGGAGTACAAAAGAGCACAATTTCAAAAGCAAATGAGAAGTAAACACATCCCTGCTGGTATCAATTATATGTACTGGCTAATTTGTTTACACCATTATAAAATGCAAGCATATTCCTACTAGTAGTAGGAACAAAATGGATACAATTTATCTGCCATGTCTAGATGTCTGTGCCCTGTGTAAGGCAATTAGGCACTGCTTGCTACTCTATGATATTACCTATCACCATTTAGAACATGCTCATAGACCCTGGAAATGCTTTCAAGTTGCTACGTAGAATGACTAAAGTGAATAGCTCTATGAACCTGGATGGATCACCACATAAAATAGCTCCATCAGAGCTTCGATGTCTACATAATTAAAGTCATCTTGGATTTCTGTCACTAATTCTTCCTATGGCTGCAGCCTGCACTGGAATGATGAAAAAAGATGATTAAAGACATCATCTTGCTGAGTGCAAGTGAATTAGATATCAGATCACAGCTGATTCAGTAAATTCTTATCAAACTTCATAGTGGCATTTGTGACAAAATGTAACTTGCAGTGAACTTGCAAAAATTTATTTATGATAGCATGAAACTAATAGTCACGTAAAGAAGGATTAGTGATTCTTTGGATCTCAGACTCAATATTTAATTTCTAAGCATAGAACATGTGCCTGTTAATTAAATTGGTAAGCTGGGCCTCATATCAATTGAATAAGACAATTAAAAAAAGATGCAAAGGGGAAAGAAAAAAAAAAGAAGCAAAGTTAAAAGGGGAAGACGATACCAATGAATGTTGTTTAAGATAGAGACTAATTGAAAAGTAGAGACACAAGAGATGCCAATAAAAAGAGAAACAAGTAAAGGCACATTACATCAAAAGCTGAAAAAGTCGGAAACGAAGAACCTAATCACCAAGTTAAATATTCTTTACACACGTCTACCAAATTGAATCAACACATACCAGTCAAATACATAAACACAAATAAAACCGTGACACACTGAAAAATTTGAAAACTAAGAACCTAATTGCCAGGTTAAATATTATTTACGCATGCCTGCCAAACTGTCAACACATACCAGTCAAGTATAATAATACGAAGAAACCAGACACGCGTGCGCAACACACACACACACACACACACACACACACACACACACACCTATTACATAATGATTACACCACAAGCATCACATACTTCGAAGTATTCTCTTGGGTCACTTTGGTAATATATGTGCATATTCTATAAATACATTCACAAACAAAAATGTACGGCAATGATTTGTGGACAAACAGGACTCTCAAGTGCTGAATTGGCACAGAGTGTCCAAAACTGAACCTTCACTCAAGAGTACCAATTTTAATGTGCATTTTTGGAACTACAATATTTATTGAACATAATTTATATATGTTTCAGAATTGTTTGCTTAAAGAAGAAAGAGCCACTTCCCCCAAAAGGAAAAAGAAGAAGAAACAACCACAAATATCAGAATAATATGAAACTAGTAACGATGCAATGTGTAGCACATCCTTATATGGTGATATTACAGTTCCAATTGGTTAACAACCTTCTTGATTTTGACTAGTGCCGTCAACCCCAGGGATATTGGTATACAGGTCAAAGTTTGCACACCACATCCCTGCACTAGTTCTTTTATATTTATATATTTTCAAATAAACCAAACCTATTTAGGCATTCCAATGAATGTTAAAAATAGGTAAGACCCAAGTGTTCTGTCCTTCACTGCCTGACACTGAAACTTTACTATTGATCCTACAGAGTGTACCATATATGCATGCAGAAAACATGTACAAAATTTGAAGATCGCAAAAATTTAAAATTAAGTTCTATTCAATATTAAAGTACACTAGTCTGGAGTGCAGACAACTATTGAATGTGAAATAAAAATGAATAGCATATAGTTAGGATTACATCAATGATAATTACTAATTAAAGTTTCTATGTTAAATGCAACTTAAGCTAATGCTGAACAAGGCACCCTATGAAGCACGGATACTACAGAAATTTCAAGAATGGAGTAGCTGATACTGATACACCCTTGCTACTTAATGACTACTCGAAATTTGTATCCATTTGACTTTTGGATACGGATACAAGAGGGCATATTCTGTAACTTTTTAGACAAAGAAAAACAGAAATGTGAGGCTAATTCAAAAACATTCTGGACTTGTTTTTCTACTTCAAAAAGATAAAAAGAACTTGACTGTACTGTAGAATGTTAAGGGCTACTAAGAAAACAAAAGAAAACATGAATAATTAAACGAAAAAGAGACAGTTCACATATAAATATAGATATATTATCTTATTGTCGTATCCTTACCATATACATATCCTAGTTTTTGTAGACTTGTCGTATCATATCGCATATCTTGTATTGTATCCGTGCAACATAGGCAATTACAAGGGCAGCCTCATGGGCCCAGCCATTAATTGTCCTCATTGGAGAGTTTTGGAAACTAAAAAGAGACATGTGCCACATCAGCATTCATATAAAGGGAAAATTGTACTATTAACTTTTCAACTCATAATTCAAGATTAATTGCATTAACCAATCATAATTAATGGAACTTCAACAATCAAATACATTCAGTTAAGAGAGAACTCCTAGCTCTGCAATGATAGTTCAATTATAATTTCAAAGGATTCTGAGCTGACATTGAAAAAAGAGGTACAGCTCATAGAACCTTAACATTCAAGAAGGCTCAAATGAGGAACTATTCGCAGAAGCCTATGGAACCAAAAAGTTAGTTCTTTCATTTCTCTTATTAGTTTTACTTTTCCCCTAAATGTATTAAACGGTTTGAAAGTTTATTCAGTGCAGTTTCAGATCATCAATTCAGGGATCGACACTGAGAGTTCACAATAAATGAAATAATTCAATCAGATCACACTTCCAAAAGATGTAGGTTTTCAAATCTATTTTTCAATTCTTATAATAGAAGACTAAAACAATAAAAAAGCAAACAGATAAACTTCAAACCTACATATTTTAGGGAAAAATTTAGCTATTCCCCCCGAATTATTGAACTTGTTCCATATTGCACCCTTGACTTTCAATTCTCTCTCTCTCTCTCTCTCTCTCTCTCTCTCTCTCTCTCTCTCTCTCGGGTTGTTCTTTTTTGGTTTGGATTGTTTTATTTTGATTGAGTTATTGACTGTTTGCTTGATTACTACAATTACTTGGAACTGACTACTGAGCATAAAATGATTGATTGGTATTTTGGCTGAAAGGAACAGTCAACAAGCCTAGCCCATGTGGCAAATCTAATCTTAGTACTCAAGCATCATCACCATTCAACCATGACTGAATTTATAACCAATTCTAGAAAAATAAATTCAGCTTTTGGCAGAGAAGATTGTAGAGACAGACAAAAGAGAGAAAGGAGAGAAACGAGAAATAAAAGAGAAGTAGAGGAAGAGAAAGAAGAAATAAGCAAAGTGACGAAAATACCCTTAAAAAACTCATCATGTGCTTGGTACGTGGCTACAATCAACAGACAGTGTAACAGAATTGACTATAGGGGCTACATTGGAACATTTTGAAAGTTTAAGGGGGTTGAAAACCAAATTGAAAATTCAGCGGGCCATTTGAAACAAGGGTAACAGATCAGGGGAGTATGCGAAATTTTTCCCCAAATTCTATTGTACTTTTTGTTGGTTGCTTTTCCAAAAGAGGTCATTGCAGGTGTCTATCAATTCCGACAACCTAATTGATAAAATTGGGAACACAAATTTTAAAAGAAACCAAGTAAAAAACTAAACAATTTTGAAAGACCATGCCAAATTACTCACTCTCAATGCAGAGGCTATCTATGTTGCGAAAGCTCCCGATCTATGGACTCAAATTCTTTAAGATTGCTTACAACATTTTGAACTTTCTTCGATAGCTGGTCACTATACTCTTCAACAATTTTCGTAAATGCTGTTAGCTGTTCCTGATATGTTGTGCACAACCGTTTCTTATTCCGAAGCTCTGCAGTTAATTCTTGAATTTTCTTATCCTTCTCATCCTACAGAAGAAAGCACAACACACAAAAGACATGACTTAGATCATACCTGATGCTTGAATATAGAGACTATAAACGATATCACCTAGAGTACAGAAACTTTAGACCTAATTTGGGATCAATACAACATATTCATCAACTTGTCTTCAAAGGTAATACAAAAAAGGTTCCTAGTCTGAGCTGTATTTTACCACTTGCCTGCTATAAACAGCCAGTAGGGTTGCCTGAACCAAATTTTACCTCCTGAAGAAGCCCTTATCGAAATATAAAATAAATTTAAATAAAACACCTCAATGATGATGCAGTTTACTATTGGCTTTCACATTGTCGATAAGGATAATATCACTATTTTTTTTTATCTTCATATTTAAAAAGGATTGTTAGCAGTTTCTAGCTACAGATATGCTGTAAGAAAGAAATTATAACACATTACTTAATTTTCTTTTTCCTAAAATTATTGATACTCATCAAATTTTGCAGGGTATCTTATTAGAAGGAAGCAAAATTAGAATTTAAGAGCCACACGGGAAAAACACTACCATAACCTCAATAAGGAGTACATATATATTTTTCTATTTCTGAAGGAACACTCAGGATACAAATACAAGAATTGTTTCTAAAAGGAGAATGTAAGTGTAACTTCTCACAACTTAACATGTACACCACCTGGAAAATTTATAACCCCCAGACACTGGAAGTTTAATTATTTATAGGAGTTATTGAATGTTACTAAATATGAGAAGAATACTCACCATTGTTTGACGAGCTTCACGTGGGGACACCACAAGTGGATGATTATGATCCTTTATGAATTTGGTAATCACCCATTTACTGGATTTATCATACTTCACGTGAATCATTGCCTTACAACCTTCCCTTGTACTCGCTCGTGGTTTTCGAACTGGCCCAAATTTACCTCGAATACTAACACAGTGGCCCTCCTTATTACACCCAAGTCGACGGGCAAGAATCCTACCATCTCTCTCGGATCGACGGCATGACATCACACGCATGACAAATCCAACACGTCGTGCATACTCATCATAAAATATCTTGGCAGCATCTTCAGATTCAAATTCCATACCCTCATAAGGTTCCAAAATGGAATCTGCTTCATATAAAACCAGTGCCTGTGAGGAAGAACTCTCCACTGCTCTAGCCCCCTCATCTGAATCCACTGCCAGACATTTTCTGTTATTTATTTTCGAAGCCCAAAATTCACAACCAATAAACTGTTTAACAAAAGAATAAAGACTGTATCTTTTGCGTTGAAACAACAGGCAGCTTGAGGACATGGGTGAGCTTCCCCGTTTATGATTGTATGATTCTAACTAACCAAAACAAGCTTGTTCCTGTTTTTATTCAATTGTTATAAACCAAATAAAACATGTCGTTTCTTAGTTACTTTATCAAACAGGTGGTGAGCACAATAGAAATACATACTCATAAACACTATATACGCTATAAATTCCATGAAAAATCTAACTTTTCAGCCATTGCAAACTAAATTACATCCCACACCCAATAAAAGAGAGACAGTAGCAGCTAAACCATTAATAGAAATACAAATTTTACGCATTTGACAGTGACAAAGCAGCAGCCAACTAACGTTCTTCAATCCCAGTGCAAAAAAGAAAAATAAACGCATGAAATGAGAACCGAATTATGAAATAAAACAACAGGAAAGCCCAAAAAATTAAAACCAATTAGAATTTAACCAAATTTTGATCCAGATTCAGTGTTTAGGTATGAACTTGCATGACTGACAAGGCAACAAACTGACCATAAAGGGCCAAAAAAAATGGAGGGTTTCAGTAAGAGTGAGCCAGAAAAAAAGGGTATTCTTCGTTTTATGATTAGGAATCGAGCGCTTACTTGATTCGAGCAAGCTAAATAGATCTTCGTTTTCCGGTCGGGAGTGGAAATTCCGTTGGCTCGTAAAAGCTTCAAAATGTGAGTGCTTTGTTTTATCTTTATCTTTTTCGAAAAAATAGACCACGTCAGGCCAACTTAAATGGCAAATTGTTATTTGCAGACTACTCTCAAGTTCTAATTCATGGTGTGTTCGAAAAACAGAAAGGAAAAAAAAAACACTTGTTTGATAATTTTTTAATTTTTTAATTTTTGCTAAAATATAGAGGGAAAAGAAGAACAAAAGTGAGTATGAGAGTAAAGATGAGATTGAGAGGAAAGATTGAGGGGGAAGATGGAAGAGATGAGTAACAAAAGTGAAAACAAAAACAAAAAACTGAAATCTATTTGAAATTGTTTTCATTTTCAAGTTTTTGTTTTCATTTTTGTTACCCCTCCCTCCCATCCTCCCTTCTCAATCTTATCGTCACTCTCATTCTCACTCTCATTTTCCTCTTATTCTAACACAAAAAATGAAAACTTAAAACTAAAAATTAAAATTAAAATGGCTATCAAACGGGCCCTTAGTTGCAATAAAGAAAGTGTTATCACGCATGTGCTATCCTCGTTTCACGAAAGTTTTTCTCCTGAAAAACCACTCTCTTTTCTAGTTCATATAAGGGGGTGGGCATTGAGACTGGAAAACCGGAGCACCGAGCCACATCAGTTGGAAAAAATCAGAAGAAAAAAAAAACCGTGTTGACTAAAAAGTCAACAAACCAACACAGAATCGGATCGGGACGGTTCAAACCGATTCCCACAACGGTTTCATACCTTACAAAACTAAATTGAATTGGACTGGCTATTTATCTTTATATATATCTTTTTTTAATTATTTAAGTCCAATGCTAATTTCTAATCCCATAACTAGTATTTCCCTAAGCTTAACTTGCACCTCTCTTTTCTAGGCTCAATAATTTCTCTTTGCATGAAATTGGGTCATTTGTGAATTTTTAAGCCCAAAAAATAAAAACTTTGTTGGAATTTGTAAAACAATATAATTTTAGAATAATAAAAAAAAAATCCAATCCAAAACCGAAAAAATGGAAACTAAACAGGAATCGGTTTAAACTGAATCGACCAGTTTCATAAATTTTTTTCACCAAAATTGGACCAAACCACATCGGTTAAATAGTACCAGTTCCGTTGTGATGTGAGACCCTAATATTTTTTGGGGTGCTTAGAAAATAAGTTGTGATTTTTTTGTGGTTGTATTGAATTTTTGGGAGATAATTTTAAGCTTGATTTTGAATTAAATATTAGGCTTAAAATTGAATGGAAAAGAGAATGTGTAATTTAGTGATAAATGGAGAGATTTTAGGGTTAGGCAGCAAATATCCTACACCTAAAGTTCCTCATCCAATGCCACCTCAACTTCCATCATCATTATTTTAATCCATTTGTCTCCCAAGCATGCTCCTCATGTTTTCCCAGCTGTTTATTATGTCTCCCACGCTGGTTAGTTCATTTGGTAACTCCCACACAATTATTCCTTCCATTTCCCAAAGAAAACTCAAAACTCCTCAGAGACTTCCAAACGAGAAACACTTACGTGAAAACAAGGATATCACTATTTTGCTATTCTCAGCCAATCACGATATGCCACATGTGATAACTTTTCTATGTGGTAGTATGTGATTGGTTGGGAATAGCAAAATAGTGATATCCCTTTAAAACCCATCTCTCCTAAACTCAAATCAAAATACTTCCTTCTTCAAACATGTTCATCTGCTTATCTACTAGACAATATCAAACAGTAAGCCCAAACTAAGCAATCTAGACATCTCCAAGTCTGTTTCAGTACAAACTGTTTTCCTGGTCCAAGTTTTTGCTGAAGTCTTGGGTTTGGCCTTGCATGGCTATTTCCACTACTCATTTGGTGAAGTAGTCTTCATCAAATGTGTTCCTCCGTTAGAGAGCTATGACATATCCAACACTCAAGGTAATTGGAGATTTCTATCTACCTAAAATCATGTTCAAGGTGAGACTAGTCTTCTCTTTCTTCCTGTCTGCTGGTTCCACACAAGTGTGAACTTATTCACTCTTGCATGTGGCCTTCCCCTTATCTAATGGCTTCATTCCCTTCATTAAAGTTGTTTATCTATATCTTGGCTATCATCTATGAAAAGGTGAGCTTCATCCAAGAAATATAGCCATCTCAAGACGTATCTAAGTGTAACCTGTTCATCCTGATCTCTTGTGTTTATGCAGCCTGGGATTCTCCTTTGCATATCGATTTCTATTGCTCATTCGACAAATAGTTCTTCATAAATGTTGTTCCTCAGTTAGACAAATATATATACAAATTTCATAGCCATTGGAGTTCTTTAACCACCCGAAACCTTGTTCAAGGTTAGCTAGTCATCTATCTACTATTTTTGACTATACAACACATTACTCACTCTTCCATGTCAATTTGTCTTACTCAGATCGTAATGTTTCCTTCCTGAATAATGCTTTGTTTTCTGTTTTCTACAACATATCCAAAAATCGTGTCCATCCAATAAGTTTAGGCTGCTCGGATGTAGTACAACTAAAACAAGCTTTTCTTTCTTGTCTCCAAGCGTTGTTTTGGTGGTTGTTTGCTTTGGAAGCCTTCATATTGTTCATTTCATATCAATGCAGAGGATTGAGGTAAGGATTTAAGTGGGACATAAGTAAATTCTTGTTTAATTGAGGACCTAAGTGATATTACAAAAGTCTCAAGGATCTAAGAAGTAATAAAAGGAAGTTAAAGAGGAATTTTTGAATACTTGGTTACTATATAAGGATTATATAGTAAAATGTGTTTTATTGTGGACTAGGAACTTTTTTACTCAAGCGTGGTGTTGACAACATTGTTGTTGTGTGACGAACCTTGTGGGACCACGCATCATCATTGGACTCTAGGTAGGGGGGCCATTAAACCCAAACTTGTATTTTTCTTGTATGTATGAAGTAGTAGTTATGTTTGCATGAGAAATATGCATGAAATTTGGATGCCATTGTTTTGTGGTTTTATTATGTGATGTGCACTGGCTTCGTGCGTTAACGGTGTTCTGGATGACCTCAGAGTGAAAGGGGGCATAGCGACCACCTTGGGTTTGATTCCCTAAACCTATGAAGGTGGTTGTACGATAGACCGACTATTCCAAGACCCATTAGGTGAGGATAGTCTATGTGGTATAACCTTTGAAATGGACACCCTCGCTACCGTGCCACCTGAGTTGGATAAATTGGTCGTATGGGTAGTTGGCCTACAAGGATCGGTCATCAAAAGAATGTTACTGGATATTTGAAAATTTGGTTTTAAAAGGTTGTATGAGCATCCCTGATTTATTGAAAGTAAGTTAAACATCTATTTATGTTGTGCATTATGATTTTTGTTTTTAAAATGAAATGGGATCCAACTATACTTAGAGCATCTCCGGCAGACTCTCTATTCTCTCATCTCTAGCTGCTTTAGCTAAAAAGAAGGAAAATCCTCCTTCCAGCAGACTCCCTACTTGGCTCTCTATTTTGGAGAACCAACTTTTGGCTTTCTACATGTAACATCACTGACCCAATTTAATTGTTTTATGAAATTACAATTTTGCCCTTGGGGGTTGGGTCACTCTAGTCACTTTTTAATCCAAAAGGATTTTGGGGAATTGAGTAGCATCGTTGCATAGAGCTTGTCGATATGAATTTGTAGACACGTAGTGGGCCCAAATCGAAGTTTTAATGAAGAAGTTACGGTCAACAGAAGTGTAATGGCACAACTGTAATTTCTTTGAAGTTGAATTTTTAAAAACACAACCTATTTTCTCTCTCTCATGTCTCTCTCTCTCTCTCTCTCTCTCTCTCTTCCCCGACCTTCTCCTTTGCAACGCATGTAGAACCTGCCACTGTGTGGCCAGTTATCTCCACCATTCGACCACCCCCGCAGTTGAGACCGGTCGAGATTTGATCGTGAGAGGCAAGGATCATAACCGGACGGAAGCCCAGCCAAGACCGCCGCTTAGGGAGGCACTGGGAGCTCAAAAAAGGCGGCGACTACGCTAGTTTTTCGTCGTCGTTTTAGCGATTCTGGTCACCATTTTTTACGAACCAGGTATGGATTTCAATTCTCTCCATGTGCTATAGCTGTCAATATGGTTGGATTAGATCAATTTTGAAGTTTTGAAACTCAAACTAAAACCTAGAAATTTCTGATTTTTGGATCTATTTTCCGGTCACTTTTCGGCCAAATTGGAGGTCGGCCCAGTTGTATATTGCTCCCCTAATTGTCCTGATCACGTAGGTATAGGTATTTTTGTGTGATTTGAGAAATTTCCATCACCGAAAATTTACTCAAGCCACCCAAGCACTGTCGAGGGGTGTGAAGGCACATGGGCCACTCTCTGGCAGGCCGATGTGTTTGATCGGTGCATAATTACATATCTTTTTGTACCCTTCTAACTTATGATTTGGTTATGTTTTTGAGTTAAACTTGTGCTTTTAATAAGTTTTGTGTTTGTTTCAGTGTAATAAGCTTGAGACTCATTAAATGCATTTTGGAGACAAATTAGCCCAAAACGGTGTCTGCAGATCATTCAATTTCACGGATTAACCTGTACTTGTTCAAGAAGAACCAGATAATGAGCCATACATCATTGGAAAGATACGGAAGTCTAGTTTCCGTACCATTTTACGGTTCATGATTCTGAGTCTTCTAGAGGAAGTTATACATGATCTAGTAGCTCAAGGTCAAAATTCAGCAACATCTGCGTTACTGGGCCACAAATGACATTTGAAGGTCTTTTCAATTTTTCCTTAAGTTGGGCTGCATATGCTTGGAAAGATAAGACAAAGGGCTTGAAGATCCATATTTTTCCAGAATTTTATGAATGTATTAACAAGCCCAAAACTAGCCAAAAGAATGAGTTTCTAATTACAAGTGCTATCTAGTAGGAGTTGTTGGTGAAGTGCACTAGCCAAAAGAATAAGTTTCTAATTACAAGTGTTATCTAGTGGGAGTTGTTGGTGAAGTGCACTAGCCAAAAGAATGAGTTTCTAATTACAAGTGCTATCTAGTGGGAGTTGTTGGTGAAGTGTACTAGCCAAAAGATGAGTTTTTAATTACAAGTGCTATTGACATAAACCATATTCAATTCAAATATTCCCCTTCCATTCTCCCTATAAATAGCACTCCAATTCTAAACACAACATCATTCACAATTCATCTCATTCACTTCATCCTTCCACAAACACTTCATTCATCCCCAAAACACCAAAATAGCTCCAACAAGCCTCCATTCCAATTCCCTACGAATTTCCTCTTTCTTTTCCATCACCACTCACCCACACTCATCCCAAATCACCTCTTTAGTTGCCATACTCTAGATGTGAGGAAGCTCTTGGAGCAGCATTAGACGTGGAGAAGCACTTGGAGAAGACTTGGACACCACAAACAACTTCAGAAATGGGTTTTTCTACTCTTGTTGCATTCATTATGTTTTCTCATTTCTGTTTAAGTTTCATTTCCATTATGAGTAGCTAAATTCATAACTAGGGCTTCGATGTAACCTAACATGAATATTCTGGGTTTATAAGTTGAAGTTTTGAGTTTCAAGTTTGATTCATGATTCATGTTCTTATTCATTATGCTTATCAGTTAATATGCTTGTTTGGATGATTAATTACCATTAGAACTTGTTTATTAGCTATCTTGGTTTAAATCAAAAGTAGACACCATGCTTTGATTCGAATTGAACTATGAATAAGAAAAGTATGTATGGACATTCGACAACAGGGATTAGATACATGCTTGGTTGTTTAAATTGTTCTTCTATGCTTAATGGGTTCCTAATGCTTAATTTAGGTTAGAAAATAAATGATCAAGTTAGGGAATTAGGAACACAAGGTTAGGACCAGACACCATGACCTAATCATACTTTAACTAGAATCAATCTTTGAATCCGAATTAGACTTGTCACTTAACTAATTTATAACCCATAATTGAATTGTTATGGTGAATCGAATGCCCTAGTCTCCCAATCTATTTTCCAACCTACAAACATACTCTTTGCTACATTTGCTCACTTTGCTTTTGTTTGAAACTTCGTTTTTCCTCATTTGTTCAACAATTACAATCACTCTTGCTTTAAATTCTGTTTTAGACTTAACCTCCTACTTTCTTGAATTTGGTAATCTAAGTACATAACTAATTTTAACTTCTCAGTCCTCGTGGGTACGACTGATAAGGTCATAATTTCACACATTTGCAAGCCTTCTTTGCTTAGTAATTTTGTTTAGATTCTCTTTATTTTTAGTCTCTTACCTATGTTTGTGTGTTTTGTAGGTTAAGACAGCAAGAGATCACATTTGATGCAATTCATGCATGTTAAGGGCTGATTGGCATAAAAGGAATATGAGCTTAATGACAGAACCAATTTGGGCCACACTCCTTGTCAGTCCAATTTCGTGGGTCTTCTTGCAGGCCTAATTTCAGCAACCTACACTACTTGGATGAGGTGACATTCTTCACAGAAGTTGTTCCAATGGGTGTCTATTATAACATATCCAAATTGCAGCCCAATTGGATAAATCTGGAGCCCTCAACACATCAAAGACTGAACCAAGTTCACACAAATGTCAAAGTTGGCTGCCATCACATTTAATGTGGCTTTATCCCTAGAGCCATGTGCCATTTATTGGGCAGCCACACATGGGAGACAAATTGGCTTGGGAACTCAGAAATATGATCAAAAGTCAAGCCTTTCATAAAGAGACCAAGAATTTCCAGCCAAAGCATTTATTAGGGCAGCTGGAGCATTTATTGGGCAGTTTAGGCCATTGGGAGCAGCTATGAATGGGTGTGCTGCACCAGCCAAAGGGGAGCTCGAATTTCACTCTATAAATAGAGAGCTGCACATTCATTCATTCATTGATTCACTTCAGCCATTACTCACACACACATTCAGATTCCATCCACCCCAAAGAGAGAAGAGAGCAAGTTGCAAAGGAGGGAGAGCTTGGAGCTGTCCTGGGAACTACATTGCTGCCAGCTAGTCTTTCTCTTCTCTTTATCCCATCTATGTATCTTTTATCTTTTGTATTCATAGTTATGTCTAGCTAATCTATTTAGTTAGGGCTTAGGATGAAGCCCTAGTCATGGATATTCAATGTTATGAATGATTTATAGTTAACTGATTTCCTTACTTTCATTATCAAGTTGTTAATCTCCAGTTTATTATGTGGTTGATGTATGCTTTCTTGGAGTAGCTAACTAGGATTTTATGCATCTAGCACAGGTTGGGAAGGGGTTTAGATTCACCAATTCTACTCTCCTTCCACAAGCAACACTTGAATGGCCTAAGAATCATTCAAGGGGTTAACAACCATAAGTTGACTAGGACAGATACCATGTTCTAGGACTTGTGTGATTATCATATTCTCAAAGAACTTAATGACTATTGTATGCCTTATTCTAAGTAGATACCATGCTTAGGTTGCATATTAGAGATCAAGTGTTGTGTAGATACCATGGACAATCACATGCCTTAGGAGAATCATGCATCCTGCACCTAGATACCATAGGCTTGTATGCGATAATCTATTGATGATGAAGCTTGAGTCAATTTCTATGCATTCATAACTTGGATAGGAAAACTAGTGGTGGATTCCAAGGCTCTAACACCTCTCATTCATCGTTTCACAGCTTGTTGATTGCTGCCAGTGTTTACTTTCCAGCACTTTCATTTCATGTTCTTGTTCTCATTTCAAAACAACAAAACCCCCCATTTCGAGTGCGTGTGTGGTGCTAGGATTCTGTCCTAGACCTTGAGTAATTAGCAAGAGGCATTGTTGAATTCGACCTTGCCTTTAGCTAGTTAGTCAGTTTCTATGTTTTGTGTTTTCCAGCATTCTAAGTAATTTAACTTGCAACCACGTTACCATTCTCCGTGGGATCGACCTCGCATTTACATAAGCTATACTATAAACGGTTCGTGCACTTGCGAGAATTAAAGTTGCCATTTTTAATAACTCATTTTAGTTGTTAATAATAGGCCCAACAAGTTTTTGGCGCCGTTGCCGGGGAATCCGGTAACGATGGTGCTATAGTTAGATTACTTTGATTGTTTTGTTTTTGTTTGTTTCATTTGTTTATTTTCATTGGTTTTTCCTTTAGTATTCTGTTTTTGTATTCAGTTGTTATCTCCCTTGAAATCACTGAATTGAGTTCCTTGGTGTTTGCATGTCCGAATCTGACCAGGAGCAAAGTTCACCGGAGCCACTCTCACCAAGAACCGCTGCTGTACGTGCTGGTTTGAGGAGGAACTATAGTTCTTCAAGCACTGATTCTAAAAGTTACGAATCTGAAGGTTCAAGCACGATGGCAGAGATTCCGAACAACAACAATAATAATGAAGGAGGTGGTGCGCTTGTTGTCCAACCTCGAAAACCCCTGCGTGAGTTTTCCATTCCCAAAGTCACCGATCAACCTTCATGCATAGTCTATCCTCAACTCACAGTTGACAGGTTTGAGCTTAAAAGTGGTATGATTCATCTTCTCCCAACTTATTATGGTAATACCACTGAGGATCCTTACATGCATATTAAGCAATTCTTTGAAATATGTGCTACGATTAAAATTCAAGGCCTTGATGATGAGCAGATTAAGATGAGGCTATTCCCATTCAGTTTAAAAGATAAAGCTAAGTCTTGGTTATACTCTTTGCCTAATGCTTCAATTCATACTTGGGAAGAGCTTTCTAATAAGTTTTTGCAGAAATTCTTTCCAGCTCAAAAGACTAACAAGATTAGACAGGAAATCCTTCGTTTCACACAAAAGGAAGGAGAAGCTTTTCATGAATGTTGGGAGAGGTATAAGGAGATGATAAGTTCTTGCCCACACCACAACATAGAGACTTGGATGCAAATGCAGTCTTTCTATGAAGGTTTGCTTGATTCCGAAAGGATGATGGTGGATGCAACAAGTGGAGAGGGACTGATGAACAAAACAGCAGAGGAGGCTTTTACTCTCTTTGAATCCTTGAGTGCTAACTCTCAACAATGGAGCCACAATAAGGGAAGAGGAGCTCCTATGAAAGCTGTGGTCTCTGAGGTAAGTACTAATAATGAGATTGCTGCAAAACTTGATGTTATGTGTTCCTTGCTTCAACAGGCAGTGACTGGCCCTCTAGGAAGCAAAGTGGAAGTTCAAGATCAATCTTTTGCAGAGCACATGCTGGAACAAGCAAATGCCCTTCAAGCAAGGAATCCTAATAATGATCCTTACTCAAACACATACAATCCGGGGTGGAGAAATCATCCTAATTTCAAGTGGAGCAATAACTCAAATGTGCAACAATCTCAAGGACCTCCCCCAGGATTTCAAATACAACAAAGGCAATTCCAGCAAGCTCCCCAACAAGTGTAAGAGGAAAAGGGTGATCAAATGGGAGAATTGCAAGACATGTTCAAGAAGTTCATGGGGCAACAAATGCAAACCAATCAGAATCTTCAAAATGCAGTGAACAAGCTAGAAGTGCAAGTTGGGCAGATTGCATCCTCCTTGAGCAATAGAGCATCCGGCACATTTCCAAGCCAAACGGAGGTGAATCCAAGGCATCAAGAGCATGCTAAAGCAGTACACATCTTGAGAAGTGGTAAACAAGTTGATAATAAGGTTGGAGATGCCAATGAAGAGCAAGAAGATGGAGAAAACGTAGAGATTCTTCACCCACCACATGGGCAGCCCACAGGTTTCCACAAACAGCCCCTCAATGCTCCTGGAAAGAGCACAGGCCCTAAGGTATCACCTAATGCTAATCAAGTTCCAATTTCAACTAATGCTTTTAGGCCTATTGCACCCTTTCCCAGCAGGTTATCAAAGTCAAAGAAAGATCAAGGCTTTGATGAGATAATGGAAACATTCAAGAAGGTGCAAATCAACATCCCATTGCTCAATGCCATTGCTCAGATTCCAAAGTATGCAAAATTTTTGAAGGATCTATGCACTAACAAAGGAGATTCAAAGAGCATGAACAAGTTGCATTGAGTGAGGAGGTAAGTGCAGTGTTACAAAGGAAGCTACCTCCAAAACTGAAGGATCCAGGTTCGTTCTCTATACCTTGCATAGTTGGTGATTGTAAGTTTCAAAAAGCTTTGCTTGATCTTGGTGCTTCTATAAATCTTATGCCATATCATGTTTATGAGAAACTTAACCTTGGTGAGTTGCAAGCCACATCTGTGAGCATTCAATTGGCAGATAGAACCATTAGGTACCCTAAAGGCATTCTAGAAGATGTTTTGGTGAAAGTGGAAGAGCTAATTCTGCCAGCCGATTTCTTGGTATTGGAAATGGAAGAAGCACCAATTCATGACAATCAGTTACCACTCATTCTAGGTCGGCCATTCATGGCAACTGCAGGTGCTATTATTGATGTGAAGAAGGGTACATTAACCATGAACGTGTTTGATGAGACAATAGCATTCAAAGTGTTTGAAGCCTCCAAGTTTCCCAGTGATGAGCATGAAGTTTTCCAGCTTGATGCAATTGATACTATGGTGAAAGAAGCACTGCCAATGAGTTATTTGGAGCCTATTGAAGCATGCATCACACAAAGCATCAGAAAAGAAGAAGTGGACAGCTTAGAGGCTGTGATCTCTCCTTTACTTCTTGAGCTTGTTTGCAGCATGGATAGCTACATAGAAGTTGGAAAGAGGTATGCAAACCAATTTGAATCATTACCCCCACCTACTAATAAGGTTTTACCTTCTATTGTGCAGGCACCAGAGTTGGAATTAAAGCAATTGCCAAAACACCTTAAATATGCTTATTTAGGTGAAAGTGAGACTCTACCTGTTATCATTGCCTCTCAACTCGAACCAAGTGATGAAAAGAAGCTTTTGAGAGTTCTAAAGGAGCACAAAACAGCAATTGGGTGGAGCATTGCAGATATCAAAGGCATAAGCCCGACATTGTGCATGCACAAGATATTACTGGAAGACAATGCAATGCCAAAGAGGGATGCCCAAAGACGTCTCAATCCGAACATGAAAGAGGTGGTAAGAAAAGAGGTAATGAAGCTTTTAGATGTTGGTATTATTTACCCTATTTCTGACAGTAAATGGGTGAGCCCAGTGCAAGTTGTCCCCAAGAAGTCAGGTATCACAGTGGTGAAGAATGAAGCAAACGAGCTGGTACCTACACGGATGACCACGGGCTGGAGAGTTTGCATTGATTATAGGAAGCTCAACACAGCAACAAGCAAGGATCACTTCCCTCTTCCATTCATTGATCAGATGCTTGAGAGATTGGCTGGCCATAGCCACTATTGCTTCCTTGATGGATATTCAGGCTACAACCAAATCGCCATAGCCCCTGAGGATCAAGAGAAGACGACCTTCACGTGTCCCTTTGGCACTTTCGCTTATAGGAGGATGCCTTTTGGTCTTTGTAACGCCCCAGCCACTTTTCAAAGGTGCATGATGAGCATTTTCTCCGACATGGTAGAAAGGTTCATTGAGGTATTCATGGATGACTTCTCTGTCTTTGGTGATTCTTTTGATCAATGCTTGCATAACTTATCTAAGGTGTTGGCTAGATGTGAACAGACTAACCTTGTTCTTAATTGGGAAAAATGTCATTTTATGGTTAACCAAGGCATAGTTCTTGGTCATGTCATATCTAGTAAAGGAATCGAGGTAGATAAAGCTAAGATTGATTTGATTGCCTCCATGCCCTCACCTACTTCTGTCAAAGAAGTACGCTCTTTCCTTGGCCATGCAGGTTTCTATAGGCGTTTCATTAAGGATTTTTCTAAGATTGCAAGGCCTTTGTGCAATCTCCTTGCCAAGGACATGGATTTTGCGTTTGATCAAGACTGTGAGAATGCTTTCAAAGCTTTGAAGAAGATGCTCACAACTGCCCCAATCATTACACCACCAGATTGGAGCTTGCCATTTGAATTGATGTGTGACGCCTCAGATTATGCTGTTGGAGCTGTTTTGGGACAACGAGTCGATAAGAAGCCACACGCCATCTACTATGCTAGTAGAACCCTCAATGATGCCCAACTCAACTATTCCACCACAGAAAAGGAGTTGTTAGCTGTCATATTTGCTTTAGAGAAATTCAGATCATATTTGATTACTAACAAGGTTGTTGTTTACACTGATCATGCAGCATTGAAGTACTTGTTAGCCAAGAAGGATGCCAAGCCACGACTCATTCGATGGATTCTCTTGTTGCAAGAGTTTGACTTGGAGATAAAAGATAAGAAAGGAAGTGAGAATGTTGTGGCTGATCACTTGAGTAGATTGGTGCATGTATCTAATGCAGAGGAGGATTCATTGCCATTGCGTGAAAGCTTCCCGGATGAGCAACTCTTTTCCATTTGTGCTTTGAATTCTCTCAATCCATTGCCTTGGTTTGCTGATATCGTTAACTACTTATGCACTAATGAACTCCCTACAGGGTTATCTACATTCCAACGTGACAAGCTTAGGAAACAAGCAAGATACTACTTTTGGGATGATCCATATCTATTCAAGCACTGCCCAGACCAAGTAATTCGGAGGTGTGTGCCGGAAGGTGATTTCAAGAGCATTCTTGAGTTTTGTCACTCCCATGCATGCGGAGGCCATTTTGGAGCAAAGAAAACTGCCAACAAAGTGCTACAATCAGGTTTCTTTTGGCCTACCCTTTTTAAGGATGCTTATGCTTTTTGTGCTTCATGTGATAGATGCCAACGGATGGGTAATTTACATGCTAGAAATCAGATGCCTCTCACCAATATCTTAATCATTGATATATTTGATGTTTGGGGAATTGATTTCATGGGGCCTTTTCCTACCTCTTATGGATTTGAATATATATTAGTTGCTGTCGATTATGTTTCTAAATGGGTGGAAGCCATTGCCACTAGAACTAATGATGCTAAGGTTGTGATCAGTTTTCTCAAAGGAAATATTTTTACAAGGTTTGGCACACCTAGAGCAATCATTAGTGATGGTGGATCTCACTTTGTTAACCAAGCTTTTGCAGCACTCTTGAAGAAATATGGAATCACTCATAAGGTGGCAACACCTTATCATCCTCAAACTAGTGGGCAGGTTGAGATAAGCAATAGGGAGATTAAGCACATACTTGAAAAGACAGTGAACAGCACAAGGAAAGATTGGTCAATGCGTTTGGATGATGCATTGTGGGCTTATAGGACTGCTTACAAGACCCCTATAGGTATGTCTCCGTATAGGCTTGTTTTTGGTAAACCTTGTCACTTACCAGTGGAGCTTGAGCACAGGGCTTATTGGGCAATCAAGGCTTTCAATTTTGATATGAAAGCTGCTGGTGAGAAGAGGAGGCTTCAACTCAATGAATTGGAGGAATTGCGACATGAAGCGTATGAGAACGCTAAGCTTTACAAGGAGAAAACAAAGCAATATCATGACAAGAAAATTCTTAGGAAGACGTTTGAGAAAGGGCAGAAGGTTCTCCTATTCAACTCACGCCTTAGGCTCTTCCCAGGTAAGCTTCGTTCTCGGTGGATTGGCCCTTTTGTTATTACTAATGTGTTTGATCATGGCGCAGTGGAGATTCAAAATATTAAGGATGGCAGCACCTTCAAGGTGAATGGACATCGGTTAAAATCTTACTTTGATGCCAACTTTGATGCCAATATTGAGTCTCAACCACTCAAGGAGCCTCCACCACTCTCTTGAAGCTCACCAGAGTGCGGACGTCCGGCTGAAGACATAAAACTTAGCGCTTCTTGGGAGGCAACCCAAGGTGACGAAGAGAAGATAGAATATGCGAGGAAGCTTGCTTGCATCCTAATCGCTTCAAAGGGGGGTTTTCTGAACTCTATCCTTTGATTATGTCTTTTCCTTATCTTCTTTCCTTTGATTTATGAGGCATTGCATGTTCTGACATTCTAAACATTGAGGACAATGTTTCATTTAAGTTTGGGGGGAAGGATTATGTGTTTTTGTTTCAAATTGTCAAATTTCAAAATTTTGAGTGTGTCTAAATGGCCAAAAACGCAGGTTTTTAGTGTTTGTTCAAAATCCTTCCAAACACCTATGATAAGACATGAATTTAATGCTAATATGGTTTCTCAGAAATTGATAGTTATTGTTTAAGGACTTTGTGTGGTTCTGAGTTAACTCTGTCTTCCATGCCATCCTTGCACTTATTGAGCACTTTGCCAAGTTAGTCCAATTTCTTGTTACTTGGAGATGTTATGCAATTCTACTTATATCATGATCTTGGTTTCGTGCTTTAGAACTTATTTGAATATCTCTTGAGACATTTTGTTGCCATGCAATGCTTTGGAAGTGATTTAGGCCATGTTTGAACTGTTTGAACCTTTCTAACCATCCCTCTACATGTATTCATCCCTAGCCAACCCATTTGAGCCTATGTTAAGCCCTTCTTTGTTTAAACCATTCTTACCATAATGAACCTGTGTTTTACCTATTCTTGAGCAATTAAAGCTATCTTCAAAAGAGAATTGTAAAGAATGCAAGGTTTTGGAGCGAAAGTGAATCATTAGTGCCACAACCCAAGTGTTGAAAAGAAATAAGTTTGGGGGTATTGGCAACTAATCAAAAGAGGTAATGAAGTGTGACCAATGTAGTCACGGCCCTAGGGTGTTGTAAAAGAAAAAAATCATGGTGATCTAGGGTAAAGAGCCACAAAATTAGGCCAAATAAACACATTGGAAGGTGCTGAAATTATGTTGAAAATCTGCTCATGAATGTGTTCCTTGCTTGTTACAAAATTCAGAAATCTCTTATGCTCTTACCTATTCTTTAGTTATGCTCAAAATATTGTATATCTCATATCCCTTCTTTCATTCAACCACTACCCTAAACCTCATTACTACCCTTGTAAAGTCCTTTTGATCCTTGGTGTTGCATGGTATTATGTGGAGAGCAGATTGGATAATGAGCTTATGGGGTTCGGAATTTTTGATTTTGCTCTAAGTGTGTGCGCATGTACTTATTTGAGTTGCAGGTGTTGTTCTGATTTGGCATTCACACACTACACTTAAGGATGTCATTGTGAGCCTTGGTTACCCTTGAATCATGTGTGGAACTTAGATTGTGATTGTTGTGTTTCTTTGAAACCATATATGTTGGAGATTCTTTGAGGATATTGTTTGGAAGGCTAGTTGCTTATTTTCTGCTTCCTAAGTTATAGTTTTATTTTGTTTGCTTGAGGACTAGCAAAATCTAAGTTTGGGGGTATTTGATAAGGTCATAAATTCACACATTTGCATGCCTTCTTTGCTTAGTAATTTTGTTTAGATTCTCTTTATTTTTAGTCTCTTACCTATGTTTGTGTGTTTTGTAGGTTAAGACAGCAAGAGATCACATTTGATGCAATTCATGCATGTTAAGGGCTGATTGGCATAAAAGGAATATGAGCTTAATGACAGAACCAATTTGGGCCACACTCCTTGTCAGTCCAATTTCGTGGGTCTTCTTGCAGGCCTAATTTCAGCAACCTACACTACTTGGATGAGGTGACATTCTTCACAGAAGTTGTTCCAATGGGTGTCTATTATAACATATCCAAATTGCAGCCCAATTGGATAAATCTGGAGCCCTCAACACATCAAAGACTGAACCAAGTTCACACAAATGTCAAAGTTGGCTGCCATCACATTTAATGTGGCTTTATCCCTAGAGCCATGTGCCATTTATTGGGCAGCCACACATGGGAGACAAATTGGCTTGGGAACTCAGAAATATGATCAAAAGTCAAGCCTTTCATAAAGAGACCAAGAATTTCCAGCCAAAGCATTTATTAGGGCAGCTGGAGCATTTATTGGGCAGTTTAGGCCATTGGGAGCAGCTAGGAATGGGTGTGCTGCACCAGCCAAAGGGGAGCACGAATTTCACTCTATAAATAGAGAGCTGCACATTCATTCATGTCATTCACTTCAGCCATTACTCACACACACATTCAGATTCCATCCACCCCAAAGAGAGAAGAGAGGAAGTTGCAAAGGAGGGAGAGCTTGGAGCTGTCCTGGGAACTACATTGCTGCCAGCTAGTCTTTCTCTTCTCTTTATCCCATCTATGTATCTTTTATCTTCTGTATTCATTGCTATGTCTAGCTAATCTATTTAGTTAGGGCTTAGGATGAAGCCCTAGTCATGAATATTCAATGTTATGAATGATTTATAGTTAATTGATTTCCTTGCTTCATTATCAAGTTGTTAATCTCCAGTTTACTATGTGCTTGATGTATGCCTTCTTGGAGTAGCTAACTAGGATTTTATGCATCTAGCACAGGTTGGGAAGGGGTTTAGATTCACCAATTCTACTCTCCTTCCACAAGCAACACTTGAATGGCCTAAGAATCATTCAAGGGGTTAACAACCATAAGTTGACTAGGACAGATACCATGTTCTAGGACTTGTGTGATTATCATATTCTCAAAGAACTTAATGACTCTTGTATGCCTTATTCTAAGTAGATACCATGCTTAGGTTGCATATTAGAGATCAAGTGTTGTGTAGATACCATGCACAATCACATGCCTTAGGAGAATCATGCATCCTGCACCTGAGATACCATAGGCTTGTATGCGATAATCTATTGATGATGAAGCTTGAGTCAATTTCTATGCATTCATAACTTGGATAGGAAAACTAGTGGTGGATTCCAAGGCTCTAACACCTCTCATTCATCGTTTCACAGCTTGTTGATTGCTGCCAGTGTTTACTTTCCAGCACTTTCATTTCATGTTCTTGTTCTCATTTCAAAACAACAAAACCCCCCATTTCGAGTGCGTGTGTGGTGCTAGGATTCTGTCCTAGACCTTGAGTAATTAGCAAGAGGCATTGTTGAATTCGACCTTGCCTTTAGCTAGTTAGTCAGTTTCTATGTTTTGTGTTTTCCAGCATTCTAAGTAATTTAACTTGCAACCACGTTACCATTCTCCGTGGGATCGACCTCGCATTTACATAAGCTATACTATAAACGGTTCGTGCACTTGCGAGAATTAAAGTTGCCATTTTTAATAACTCATTTTAGTTGTTAATAATAGGCCCAACAACGACCTCGTACTTGTCTTGCTATACTACTAATTGGCCCGTACAATTGCGAGTTAACATTTTTTAACAAACAAATTTTGGGGCCGTTGCCGGGGACTGAACGAAAGTTCTTCCCTGGTTATGTGCCCAAGGTTACCCTATTCTTTTAGTAGTACTAATTAACTCAAGTTATTTTATGTTTCAGGTAGTTTATGTCTAGAAATCCCTTCCTTGAACAAGTGAGGTCTTCGTTCCAACGTTCGAGATCTTTGAACGCAGGGCCATCTTTGCAACCGAACCGGGTGATCTCTGAAAGAGAGTTGGAAACTGCAAAAGAGCAAGTCATTGCCACATTTGAAGGTCTTGCTATCCACACTGACCTCCCAGGTTCTTCACCTTCAAATTCGGAATCAAGTTCAGACCAAGAAGAAGAAGAAGAGATGGCTGCCAATGAGTTCATGGGAGACCTTGATATCCCAACAATTCCAGCATCCCCTTCAAGCATCTTGCTGCCCACCGCAGCCCGAAACTATGAGCTTAAATCTTCTTATCTTAATATGCTGCCTTGCTTTTATGGTTTACCTAATGAAGATCCATTAACTCATATAAAGGATATTTTTAATGTTGTGAGCTCTTTTCCCTTGACAGGTGTGACGGAAGATCAACTTCGAATGAGAGTGTTTCCTTACACTTTGAAAGATAAGGCGAAATATTGGTTGAATTCTTTGAAGCCTGGTACACTCACGACTTGGCGAGCCATTCAAAAGAAGTTCTTAGAGAAATACTTCTCCACGCATAAAATCAACATGCTTAGGGACAAGATCTTCCTATTTGCACAACAAGATGATGAGTCATTTTGTGAAGCATGGGAGAGATTCAATGGGCTGCTCAATCAATGTCCTCATCATGGGATTCCATTGAAACTTCAGATGCGTATGTTTTATAAAGGACTAACCCCCTCTAGTCATAATATTGTCACTAATTTTGCAGGTGGTTCTTATAAGACTAAGACTCCAGAAGAAACATATGAACTCTTTGAGGGGATAGCAATGGAGACCCAACACATCGATACAAGTGGTAAACGTATTGCTGGTGGTTCTAATGATTCTTCCAGTGTGCAGATTTCTAAATTGGAACAAAAGCAAGATGCCCTCCTTGCATTTAACTCAAGAAACCCTTCAAAGGAAGTGTGTAGCATCTGTGAAACTCATGATCATCCTACCATTTCTTGTCCCTTTGGGGCAGCATATCCAGAATTTGTGCAAGAGCAAGCTAAGTTGGTAAATTCCTACAACCGAGGTCCAATAAATGATCCATATTCTCAAAGTTATAATCCAGGTTGGAGGAATCATCCAAACTTTTCATGGAGGAATACACAGAATCAAGCAAATCCCCCTTCACTCCAAAGGCCACAACAATCATCATCATTGGAGGATATAGTGAAGCAAATGGCAATCAACCAATCCAATTTCCAGCAAACTACACAAGCTGCCATCTCCAAGTTGGAAGTCCAATTAGGCCAGATAGCAACGGAAATAGCTCAAAGAGAGCCTGGGAAATGGCCAAGCCAAACAGTGATCAATCCAAAAAACCAAGAAGCCAAGGCCGTTCATGTGCTCAGATCAGGTACGATTGTTGATAACAAAGTTGGTTCTGATCTATCAAATGATGTTGTGATTGTAGAGGATAAAGATGAAGAGGAAACCACAACTATGGAAGAAGTGTTAGAAATGTGCCCTAAGAGCCAATACATTTGATGTAATCTCCTTAGAATACATTTCGTAAATAAAGGGCAAACTTATTTTGTTATCTATTACATCATGTAAAGAAACAAATGTCTAGGGTATGCTATATAAGAGATAAAGTAATCTAAAGAAGTTTAGATTCATGAGACCTTTAATCTCTAACTATAGTACCCCAAAATGTTCCTGATCATAGGTTATCAAATGGGCATTGATAAACCGTCAAGATTAGCACATATTATGTATGCTCAATTGGAAGGATGGTTAGTCTCAAACCATTTGTGTAGTTGACACTAATACAAGTATGTGGGTGCTTATTAGTGAATGAGTTCACTGAACGCGATCAATCGTAGTTCTCGTATGAAGTATTTATCTATATGTCAAACGAGAACTCATAGTTGCAATAATGCAAATTAGTCCTTAGACCTGAGGCATCATGGTTGTCCTGTAATGCGTTATTGATCTTTGATAGCTCTTAAAGGCAAGTCGTAAAAGATTTGTCTAAAGTGTTGTTGGGATCTCTTAATTCATCATACACTACAAGAAAATAGGCCTTAGTTGACACTTAATAGTTGACGTTTTTTGCTAAACCGTCAACTATTGTACGAAACTTTGACGCTTTTTTAAAAGCGTCAACTACTTCTCGAGTTTACTTGACGTTTTACAAAAAACGTCAACTATATGTCACTTTCCTTGACACTTTATAAAAAACGTCAACTCTATATCACTTTACCTTGACATTTTATAAAGAACGTCAACTATATATAATACTTTTGCCTGACATTTTACAAAGAATGTCAATTAAAACCTTTTATGCCTGACACTTTCTAAATATCCTCAGGAAAACAAGCGCGCTAGTTCGCGGGTCTTCATTTCGCTCAAAATTTGTCTAAGTGTTTTGCCCTATATTCAACTCCTCTTCCTCTTGTTCACAAAACCATTCATTCCAAAACCAAAAATATCAGAGTCGTGGTTATCCACTCTTCATTTCTTAAATTGGATTCAGAAATTTGAAGAGAGTGTGAATATCAAATCTTAGTGGGCTCATGCTCTGCTAGTTGGGGTGGCAACAATTCAGGTGCATTTCTTATCTATCCAAAGTTTTTAGTTCATATGAATGTATTTTTGCCCGACTCTGTTCATCTTTCATTCTCTACAGTATTTTCTTTCTATGTATATCGCTCAGAAAGTTTTGTGTTATGTCTCCATTCCTTAGGTACCTTACATGAATCTCACTCAATCTCAAGATGCTTCGGGGAGTTGAACCAGGGAGAATATTGAAATGGGAGAAAAGTGAGGATTTTTAACAAACAGTCAAGAATATTGAAGAGTTTACTGCCGACAAAGAACTGGGTTTGTGTTCTTTATTGTCCAATATTCCTAATTTTTTCAAGCTTTATAGGTGGGCATTCAATATCTCTACATATCTGAACTACAAGTAATCGAATTCAAAACAAAAAATTAGCATAATTTTTAAGTAATATAATTATCACTCTCCAGTCAAGTTTAGTTGAGTAGTGGAGTTAGATTCTTTTCTTCTTATCTTTCCCCTGGATTTGAATTGTATTCTTGGTCTTATTAGGAAATTAGGATAGTTTCCTCTTCTTTTTAGTTAGTGGCGGCAAGGAGTGCCCACCACCTACTCGACATTTTCCCTGAATGAATTTATTACACCTCTTTATATTTAATCAACATATCAATATCATTTTCTTTATAATAAAAAATTCAAGATATCACTATCTTGTGGCACTATTAAAAAAAAAACAGAACATGCAATTTCATATTTGTTGGATGATTAAATTGATTAGGAAAGGTTCTTATGCTAATATTTATAGGTCTTTTCGTGTGCTTTTTAATGCTTTTTTATTTTAGTTTTTGTTAATTGGTGATATGATGTCTTTGGTAATGTATGGCTGGTTGTTTTAATATAAATTATAACTATATAAATTGAGATAAGTAGCTTTTTTGTTCTAGAAAGGAATATATATGTGCTTATTGACAATAGTAATATACTATTTTACTTTAATTAGGATGATTCTATTTAAAAAAAAACCTATAGATCTGGAAGAAATTGATTACCAATCTTAATCCTACTTTTCTGGTATTAGTTCAGTAATTGCAGCCTAGTATTATTATTATTTTTTGTATGAAAAGGAAGTATGATTTACAAATTTATATACATTTCTATTTATATATTGCATTGCAAGATTAATTCTTATCTTGGTAAAGTCTATGACCATTGGTGAAGAGAATGAAGTGGCCTATATTGTAGGGAAGGTTTTTTTAGTTTGAAATGGATAAAACTTGGATGTCAAAAGATCGAATGTCAAAAGAGTATGAAGACGGTGTTGAGCAATTTATTGCGTTTGCTGTAAGTCATGCAAGTAACCCCAAACTCATGAAATGTCCATGCCAAGTATGTGGAAATTTGATGTTTGAGACTCCAAAAGGGATAAGAGATCATATGTTTATAAGAGGTGTTGATCGAAGTTATAAGATATGGAGTTGGCATGGGGAGGTGGCTGAGATTGGAGGAACAACAAGTAGAGAAGTAAATTTCGATCAGTCACCTAAATACAAGGAGGTCCAAGAAACTTTACAAATGGTTAATGCTGCTTATGATCCTTGTACTGCCAACCATGATTCTTTTAGAAAACTAATTGAAGATGCTAAAAAGCCTTTATATCCTGGTTGCCAAAGTTATACAAAGCTATCTTCCTTGATGGAACTCTACAACATTAAAGGAAAAAATGGGATTTCTGACAAATGTTTTTCAGAGTTGTTGAGTTCTCTTGGCAAAATGCTTCCGATAAACAATGAAATACCTACATCGATGTATGAAGCTAAGAAGACAATGATTGGGTTGGGTTTGGAATACGAGAAAATACATGCATGTCCAAACAATTGCATACTTTATAGGAAGGAGTATAAGGATTTTTCTTCTTGCCCAATATGCAACATATCAAGATGGAAGACAAAAACAGATAGTTTGATAAGGTCATAATTTCACACATTTGCATGCCTTCTTTGCTTAGTAATTTTGTTTAGCTTCTCTTTATTTTGAGTCTCTTACCTATGTTTGTGTGTTTTGTAGGTTAAGATAGCAAGAGATCACATTTGATGCAATCCATGCTTGATAAGGGCTGATTGGGATAAGAGGAATATGAGCTTAAGGACAAACCCAATTTGGGCCACACTTCTTGTCAGTCCAATTTCGTGGGTCATCTTGCAGGCCTCATTTCAGCAACCTACACTACTTGGATGAGGTGACATTCTTCACAGAAATTGTTCCAATGGGTGTCTAGTATAACATATCCAAATTTCGGCCCAATTGAAGACATCTAGAGTCCTTAGCCCATCAAACACTGAACCATATTCAGAATATGCATTGGATCCTCTTTTCAGCATTGGATCCTCTTTTGAGTTTTGAATCATCTTTTGAACATTGGATCCTCTTTTGAGCCAAACATGTTGAGCAAATTAAGGGAGGTGTGGTCAGCTATTCAAGTGTAAAGGACAAAAACATGGGATGCTTAAATCATGGAAAACATGCTAGCATAAATCAAGGAGCACTTGTCTTCACAAGCTAAGGGGAGGACGAAATTTCTCTCTATAAATAGAGAGCTACACAGACATCCACTTCATCCATCAATTCACTTCATCCATTACTCACACACACATTCAGATTCCATCATCCACCACAAAGAGAGAAGAGAGCTAGTTGCAAAGGAAGGAGAGCTTGGAGCTGTCCTGGGAACTACATTGCTGCCAGCTAGTTTTTCTCTTCTCTTTATCCCATCTATGTATCTCTTATCTTCTGTATTCATTGTTATGTCTAGCTAATCTATTTAGTTAGGGCTTAGGATGAAGCCCTAGTCATGAATATTCAATGTTATGAATGATTTATAGTTAATTGATTTCCTTGCTTTCATTATCAAGTTGTTAATCTCCAGTTTACTATGTGCTTGATGTATGCTTTCTTGGAGTAGCTAACTAGGATTTTATGCATCTAGCACAGGTTGGGAAGGGGTTTAGATTCACCAATTCTACTCTCCTTTCACAAGCAACACATGAATGGCCTAAGAATCATTCAAGGGGTTAACAACCATAGGTTGACTAGGACAGATACCATGTTCTAGGACTTGTGTGATTATCATATTCTCAAGGAACTTAATGACTCTTGTATGCTTTATTCTAAGTAGATACCATGCTTAGGTTGCATATTAGAGATCACGTGTTGTGTAGATACCATGCATAATCACATGCCTTAGGAGAATCATGCATCCTGCACCTAGATACCATAGGCTTGTATGCGATAATCTATTGATGATGAAGCTTGAGTCAATTTCTATGCATTCATAACTTGGATAGGAAAATTAGTGGTGGATCCCAAGGCTCTAACACCTCTCATTCATCGTTTCACAGCTTGTTGATTGCTGCCAGTGTTTACTTTCCAGCACTTTCAATTCATGTTCTTGTTCTCATTTCAAAACAACAAAACCCCCCATTTCGAGTGCGTGTGTGGTGCTAGGATTCTGTCCTAGACCTTGAGTAATTAGCAAGAGGCATTGTTGAATTCAACCTTGCCTTTAGCTAGTTAGTCAGTTACTTTGTTTTATGTTTTTCTAGCATTCTAAGTAATTTAACTTGGAACCAAGTTACCATTCTCCGTGGGATCGACCTCGTATTTACATAAGCTATACTATAAACGGTTCGTGCACTTGCGAGAATTAAAGTTGCTGTTTTTAATAACTCATTTTAGTTGTTAAGAATAGGCTCAACAAGTTCGTCTAAGAAGAGGAAAGGAGTTCCTGCAAAAGTTTTATGGTATTTTCCTCCAATTCCGAGGTTCAAGAGAATGTTTCAATCAACACAAATGGCAAGGGATTTGACTTGGCATGCCCATGGAAGAGTAACTGACGGCAAACTTCGTCACCCAGCAGATTCACCATCTTGGAAGCTTATTGATCAGATGTGGCCAAATTTTGCAGCGGAACCTAGAAATCTTCGGCTAGCTCTTTCAGCAGATGGTATAAATCCCCATAGTTCTCTTAGTAGTCGGTACAGTTGCTGGCCAGTTATAATGATTATTTACAATCTTCCACCATGGTTGTGTATGAAACGAAAATTTATGATGCTATCATTATTAATATCAGGTCCGCGACAGCCAGGCAATGACATTGATGTTTATTTGGCACCCTTAATTGATGATTTGAAAAATCTATGGGAGGAAGGCGTCGAAGTTTATGATTCATACAAACAACATTTGTTTACCTTAAAGGCTGTTTTGTTATGGACGATAAATGATTTTGCCGCATATGGGAATCTGTCTGGCTGCGTTGTTAAGGGATATTATGCTTGTCCAATTTGTGGGGACGGGACATATTCAAATCGGTTGACACATGGCAAGAAGAATGTTTATACAGGACATAGGCGATTTCTTCCCTGACACCATCCATACCGTAAACTAAAGAAAGTATTTAATGGTAAGCAAGAGTTTGGGCTTCCCCCAACTCCATTGCTTGGAGATGAAATATTTAAAAAGCTTAATGGGATTCATGCGTGTTGGGGGAAGAAAAAGGCAAAGCCTAAAGCAGCCAGCAACAATGAAAATTGCTTCAAGAAGAAGTCAATATTCTTTGAGTTAGAGTATTGGAAACATTTGCATGTTCGTCACACATTGGACGTTATGCATATTGAAGAAAATGTGTGTGAGAGCATCTTTGGTACATTGCTTAACATTCCGGGAAAGACTAAGGATGGAGTTAACTCTCGGCTTGACCTTGTGGATATGGGTCTAAGAACAAAATTAGCCCCTGATTTTTCCAAAAAGAAGACTTACTTGCCAGCAGCATGTTATTCACTAAGTAGGACGGAGAAAAAGATGTTTTGCCAAACATTGTTTGACATGAAGGTTCCGGAAGGATATTCTTCAAATTTTAGAAGCCTTGTCTCAATGGAGGAATTGAAGCTTTATGGTCTTAAATCCCACGATTGCCACGCTTTGATGCAACAACTACTACCAGTGGCTATACGTGGAGTGCTTCCAAAGCATGTGAGATATGCTATTACAAGGTTTTGCTTATTTTTCAATGCCCTGTGCAGTAAGGTGGTAGATGTGTCTAAATTGAACCAAATACAAAATGATCTTGTCATCACATTATGCTTGTTGGAGAGATATTTTCCACCTTCTTTCTTTGACATTATGGTTCATTTAACAGTTCACCTTATAAGAGAAGTAAGATTGTGTGGGCCAGTGTATCTAAGATGGATGTATCCCTTTGAACGATTTATGAAAGTCCTCAAGGGTTATGTGCGTAATCGTAACCGTCCAGAAGGATGTATTTCTAAATGTTACATTGTAGAAGAAACAATTGAGTTTTCAACGGATTATATATCAAGTTCAGATGCAATTGGAAATCCATATGCTACGAAGCATAAGCTGAAAGTGAGTAAGCCTTTAACTGGTGGTCGTCTTGTTACAGTTGATCTTAAAATGTGGGAACAAGCACATCTTCATGTTTTGGACAATACTGAAGAAGTTCAGCCTTTTATAGAGTAAGGACTTAACCTACAATAATTTTTTTTTCTTTCATAGTCTTAGATAGTGAATCTGGTACATATTTTATTAAGCATAATTTTTATTTATTCCTGATTTGATAGGATGCATATGGCTTGCCTAAAGTTACAGCATCCTCGTAAGTTACAAAAGTGGTTGAAGGATGAACATAATCGCACCTTTATCTACTGGTTACAAAATAAGGTATCAATTAAATTTTGTCAATTTTCACCCTTATTACATGTGTATACTTTAACTTTCATTCATGTACAGGTTTTAAATGATGTAAATAAGGATGAACCTATATCACAATACTTGAAATGCATAGCACAAGGACCTCACCACCATGTCCTACAATATCCTGGCTATGTTATTAATGGTTGTCGTTTCCACACGAAGGAGCGGGATAATAATCGAGTGAATCAAAATAGCAGTGTGAGTATTGTGGCAACAACAATGCATTGTGCGAGTGCTAAAGATAAAAACCCAATATTTGCGGAGATGTGCTATTATGGAGTTATCATTGAGATATGGGAGCTTGATTATCAAATGATCAGCATTCCTGTATTTAAGTGTGATTGGGTTGAGAGTAATAGGGGCATTAAAGTTGAGCTTGGTGTCACATTAGTGAACCTCAACCGAATGGGTCACAAATCAGATTCATTTATTTTAGCTTCCCAAGCAAAGCAAGTATTTTATGTTCCAGATCAGCTTGATTCGAGATGGTCAATTGTTTTGTCTAGTCCTCAAACAGACTATCTACATACAGAATGTGATGAGGAGCCCGAAAATATAATGGAGTATGATCCTGTTACCCAAGTACTGCCATATGATGAGCAATTTGATGCAGAAAATGAGGATAATGAAGATTATGCAAGATCAGATTGTGAAGGAATTTGGATTAGTAAAAAATCATCAAAAAAGCCAAAAACTGGTATGGATAAACTTTATTTTCCCTCTATATGTCTAGATTCTTCATTTTATATAATTATATAAGTGTAAATATTAATATATAATTGATCATCTTTCTTTATGTCAAGTGGTTTGAAACTATTGTATAATATGTTTCAGGTTGCTAGCTTATGTTGGGGTTCCATGTTTTTGCAATTCGTTATATGTAGAGGGATACACTTTTGCTAGTAAGCTGTCTTTTTTTTTTTGGAAAGAAAGTGAAAGCCATTGATTGTTTGTATGCCTGTCGTGGTCTTAGAATCTTCATAAAATAAGGTAAATTTGTTCATAGTTTAAACTTGTTCGAAAATTCTAACTGATTACATGTATGTTACTTTTCATCTTTGGCAGTTTTGAACATCATACGGAACTGCGAAATTGTTTGCCCAGTACTGCAAAATTAAGTATCATACGTAGCTTCGTAGTTTTGTTGTAAGGTTGCTGGTCATCTGTTTTAAAGGTCTTGTGTGTGCTTATATTCTAGTTTTGTCACTTACAAAGTTATTTGTGTAGTTAGACTCTAGTAGTTGTACTACTTGATTATTTGATCCTACTATCTTTCTTTTAATGTGCATTTCAGGTCCTATCGGAGTAAGAACTCTCTGGATGTAAAATGGGGAATATTGTACTAGAACACGAGGTTTCTACTGGAAAAACTCAGTTTATTTATGGATTTTAGTGTGTATATTTGGCAATGCATGGCTTGTATAGTTTAGTTGAAACTAATTGGACAAATGCACTAGTATGATGTATTTTCAGTTCATTAGTTTCAATACATGCAAATTACTTTTAGAAGTATTCTGTGCTTTGAATTATTTTTTTATTGTGATATAGTTGGCTCTTTTGGTTTTCCCAGATTTAGTTTTGATTAAGTGATAAGCACTTAATAATGATTAGTTTTCATATTTGTAAAATAATATATTGCATAGGCAAATTGGATTTATAAAATAAAATAAAAAGGAGTATGAGGGGTGCTGGGGGGCCCAGCGGGATTATAAAAAAAATTGGCTCCTTTCCCTCCCCTGTTTGGGGGAAAAAAAAAAGACACATACAACAAACATCACGTGATGCATTTTAGTTGACGGTTAAAAGGCGTCAAGCGGAATGATTAGTTGACGGTTACAAAGCGTCAACCACAACGATTACTTGACGGTTAAAAGGCGTCAAACATAACAGTTACTTGACGGCTCAAAGCCGTCAAGCGTAAGGATTACTTGACACTTAAAAAGCGTCAATAAATGGGGTACCCCTTTCCCTGACAGTGGTATTCTTGACGGTTTCTACAGCGTCAAGTATTACGTTTCTTGACGCTTTTTAGCCGTCTCTAAAGGGTGTTTTTCTTGTAGTGATAGGGGCATGTGAATGTACAATAAGGAATCTCTACTTTTGATAAAGAAAGAGAATGTTTCAAGATGTGATTCAGCAAATCTTCGGCCGAAGTATCAGAACATGATTTAGAAAGTGTTTTAGTCATGTTCTATTGAATCACATGAGATTAATCATATTAGGGGTTTGACATTATCAATCCGTACCCTGAAAATATGATTGGAAACATTGTATAAGAGAAGGACCGTATTGCATTGCAATTCCAACTGAATAGGTTCTTTGTCTATTCTGATTAGCTTGGGTAGCCATGATATGTTGCTAGATGTCACTCTTGGCTTGTGGAAATCCTAGGATTGATTGTGATCAATCCGAATAAAGAAGGAATTAAAAGGGGGTTTTAATTCCAGTTGGTTAGAAAGAGTTCTAATTGTTTTCCCACTGCCTTGCTAAATTAGAACCTAATGGATCGCACACCTTAAATGGTTAACTTTGAGTAATACAAATGAGAATGAGGAAATCAATTTGATTGATTTGATGTGGATGATTTACTACGTGTAAAATGATATTTGGGCCTCCGTAATGGTTAATGAGAAGCCCAAATGGTTGGGTATCAAGCCCAAGGGCTTTATACACTTAAAGATTATGGTTTAAGTGTCATAAGGCCCAATTTTGGAAGCCCAATGGGGTTTGGCCGAAAATGCATATGTAGATATGTATGGGAATTGTTTCCATGAGGAAGTGAATAAGCTAATTAACATACAAACACAATCCAACATCAACCAAAGGGGTTTGGGAGATCAAAGAGAGATAAAAGAGAGTTTTCAAGAGTGAAACACTTTCATCTTTCAAAGTGGTTTAGATTGAAACCAATCTTGAGATTCTTGAACTAGCATTCTTGTATTCTCAAGGTACTCCTTCTCATCTCAAGGTTCCATTGGTGTCGAGACTTAGAGGCCATATCCTTTTGTGGCTCACAAGGAGGAGAAAGATCAAAGAGGAGATCAACAAAGGGAAATCATCAAGAGAATACCAAAACACAACTTGGTTCATATTATAGCATCAAGGGTAATTAAGACTTATCCTTTTCTCTTGTGCTTTCCTTTATGAAATCATATCAATGTTCATGGCTTAAGATACTTGGAAGAAGTTTTGGTTTTTGAATTTAAACAACCACCATATTCTTCCGCTGCGATTAATTTGATTAAATGCAAGTTTAATATTCAAATGAACTTCTTAAAAATGTTTTAAAACCAACAAGAAGAACAACTCAAAACGTCCCAATCTGCTCCTAAGGCCAAATCTGATTCTCAGGAACCCAATCCATTTCAATTGCATAAAAGAGATGACAAATTTGTGCCATCACATCTTTATCAAGATAGATACATCCCACCTCCTCCATATATTCCACCGATTCCATTTCTAGGCCGTTTGAAGAAAGCAAATCAAGATAAGGCGTTTAAAGATATTTATGATATTTTGAGTAAAGTTAATATCAATTTGCCCTTGCTTGATGTTGTTAAACAGATCCCTGCATATGGAAAGTTCATCAAGCACTTGATAACTCACAAGCTCAATTTTGCTCCAAGTGAAGAAGTAAAGCTCAACAAAAATGTGAGTGCTGTGTTGCAAAGGAAGCTTCCACCAAAACTAGAAGATCCTGGCAGCTTTGACATTCCCATTAACATCGGAGATAAGAAGGTTGGAAGAGCCATGTTGGACTTGGGAGCAAGCATCAATGTAATGCCATATTCAGTTTATCAGGAGCTTGGCTTAGAAGGGATGAAGAAAACGTCAATCCGTCTTGAACTAGCTGATCATTCTATCAAATATCCAAAAGGTATTGTAGAAGATATTTTAGTTCAAGTTAATACACTCATTCTTCCGGCTGATTTTGTAGTGATGGATATGGAGGATAACCCATATGGAGACCGTGTTGATCCCATTCTCCTCGGACGACCATTTATGGCCACTGCAGACACAATCATCAAAGTGAAAGATGGCACCCTCTCCACGACTGTTTTGGGTGAAACTGTTGAATTTAAAGTGTTTGATGCTCTCTCTCAACCTTCTATCACTCATGATACTTGTTTTTCAATTGATGTTGTGGATCATGAGGTTTCTTCTAAATTTGTGTAGAAAAAGTCTAATGATGCTCTATAAGCGGTCCTAACACAAGAAGAGGAAGATGTTTATGAATCAGAGTTCCAAGAAGTGATGGCTGCCTTAGAAGTGTTTCAGCCATATCCACCATCCTTTAGGCCACCACTCGAGCCTCTTGGACCATCCTCCACAAAATTGGAGCCATCCATTATCACCCCACTAAAGCTAGAACTTAAACCTCTACCCAATCATCTTAAGTATACTTATTTGGGTGCTAATGAAACTCTCCCTGTTATAATTGCTGCAGGTCTCACCTTACATGAAGATGACAGCTTAATTAAAGTTCTAAGAGAGCATAAAACAGCCATTGGATGGACCATAGCAGACATCAAAGGAATTAGTCCAAGCATGTGCATGCACCGAATTTTAATGGAAGAAGACAGCAAACCATCTCGTGATGCACAAAGGAGGCTAAATCCCAACATGAAAGAGGTGGTTAGGGCTGAAGTTTTAAAGCTACTTGATGTGGGAATCATCTACCCAATTTCAGATTCTAAGTGGGTGAGTCCTGTGCAAGTTGTTCCAAAGAAGTCTGGAATCACTGTTGTAAAGAATGAGAAGAATGAGCTAGTTCCAACACGAACTATCACCGGGTGGAGAGTTTGCATTGATTACAGGAAGTTGAACACATCCACGAGAAAAGATCATTTTCCCTTGCCTTTCATTGATCAAATGCTTGACCGTTTATCTGGCCATGCTTACTACTGTTTTCTTGATGGATTTTCAGGTTATAATCAAATTCCCATTGCTCCGGAGGACCAGGAGAAAACCACATTCACATGCCCATTTGGTACGTTTGCTTATAGAAGGATGCCATTTGGTTTGTGCAATGCTCCAGCAACTTTCCAAAGATGCATGATGGCAATCTTTTCTGATATGGTGGAACAATTCATGGAGGTTTTTTCAGTTCTTGGTTCATCTTTTGATGATTGTCTTCACCACTTGTCTCTAGTGCTTAAAAGATGTCAGCAAACAAATCTGATTTTGAATTGGGAGAAGTGTCACTTCATGGTAAGACAAGGAATTGTGCTAGGCCATGTTATTTCAAGCAAGGGAATTGAAGTGGACAAAGCCAAGATAAATATCATCTCAAATCTACCACCCCCTTCTCTGTTAAAGGAGTTAGAAGCTTTCTGGGCCATACCGGATTCTATAGACGGTTCATCAAAATTTTTTCAAGCATTTCAAGACCATTGTGTAATCTTCTTGCTAAGGATGCTGTTTTTGAGTTTGACGAAACTTGCATGGAAGCTTTTACGACCTTGAAGAAAGAGCTAACTTCAGCCCATATTATCATAGCTCCAGATTGGTCTTTACCATTTGAAATAATGTGTGATGCCTCTGACTTTGCTATTGGTGCAGTTTTAGGTCAAAAGAAGAACAAGCTTCCCCATGTGATTCATTATGCGAGCCGGACCTTGAATGATGCCCAACTCAATTACTCCACAACAGAGAAGGAGTTGCTTGCTGTGGTTTTTGCTTTAGAAAAATTTGGTTCTTACCTTGTTGGTTCTAAAGTAATTGTTTATTCTGACCATGCTGCTCTTAGATACTTGCTCACTAAGAAGGACGCCAAACCACGCTTTATCAGATGGATTCTCTTGCTGCAAGAGTTCGATTTGGAGATTCGAGACAAGAAGGGATGTGAAAATGTGGTGGTTGACCATTTGAGCAGAATTGTGGTTGAAGACCAAGGAAAAGCTGTATTACCATTGAATGAGACTTTTCCAGATGAACAACTATATGTTGTCCAAGTCAAAGAGCCATGGTATGCTGATTTTGTTAATTATCTTGCTTGTGGTGTTCTTAGAAATGATCTAACTTATCAGGACAAGAAGAAGTTCTTTTCCATGGTGAAACATTATGTCTGGGATGAACCTTTCTTATTCAAGCATTGCCCAGATCAACTCATTAGAAGATGTGTTCCAGAAGAAGAACAAGAAAGCATCCTTAGGCACAGCCACGAATTGTCTTGTGGAGGCCACTTTGGAGCTAAGAAAACAGCACTTAAAATTTTGCAATCAGGTTTCTTTTGGCCTACTCTATTCAAAGATGCATTTAATTTTTGTGTTAAGTGTGATAGGTGTCAAAGGATGGGAAACATAAGCCGCAGGAACGAAATGCCATTGAAGAACATACTCTTTGTAGAACTCTTCGATGTATGGGGTATTGATTTCATGGGACCATTCCCATCTTCCTTTGGTTATACCTACATACTTGTTGCTGTTGATTATGTGTCTAAGTGGGTGGAAGCCATAGCCACCAAAACCAATGATCATAAGGTGGTGCTGAAGTTCTTGAGGGACAATATTTTCACAAGGTTTGGTACTCCAAGGGCTGTCATTAGTGATGGAGGCAGCCACTTCTGCAACAAGCCATTTGAAGCACTCATGAAGAAGTACACCATCACCCACCGTGTCTCTACACCATATCATCCTCAAACTTCTGGTCAAGTAGAAATAAGCAACAGAGAAATTAAGCAGATCCTAGAGAAGGTGGTGAATAGTACAAGGAAAGATTGGGCTGCCAAGCTCAATGATGCATTATGGACTTATAGGACTGCATATAAGACTCCCATCGGAATGAGCCCTTATCGTCTTGTATTTGGGAAAGCCTGTCACTTGCTAATGGAGCTTGAACACAATGCTTTTTGGGCAATCAAGAAGTTGAATTTTGATCTAGACAAGGCCGACCATGTTAGAAAGTTTCAGCTCAATGAATTGGAAGAAATTAGACATGAGTCCTATGAGAATGCAAAGTTTTACAAAGAACGTACCAAGAGTTACCATGACAGGAACATTCAACGGAAAAAGTTCAGCAAAGGTATGTCAGTTCTTTTGTTTAACTCACGTTTGCATCTCTTTTCAGGAAAATTGAAGTCTAGGTGGCTTGGCCCATTCACTGTGGTTAATGTTTCTCCCTATGGAGCTGTGGAGATTCAAAACCCTAAAGATGGCTCGACTTTCAAAGTAAACGGACAACGTTTAAAGCCATTCTATGAGGGAGTGTGAGTTGGAACTCAAACTGGTCATGTGGTGGATCATCTTCCCTTCGTACAATCAAGTTAGCTAATGGTATAATGTCTTGCCAAGACATTAACTAAGGCGCTTCTTGGGAGGCAACCCATGTGTTGAAGAATAAGGTGCTTGGTAGCGGTCGACCTAATTGCATCAAGAGGGAGTTTCTCTAATCCTTTATCTTAAATTTTTCCCCTTATTATTTACATGTTCTCACTCATCTTTGTTATGCTTTAACATTGAGGACAATGTTCAATTTAAGTTTGGGGGTAGGGATTGACAATTTTGTTAGATTTTGTGGTGGAGTTAAGTTGTGTGAGCCTTGTTTTGCTTAGTATAATTTTGTTCAATGTCTTGCAAGCCTATTAAAATATATATATATAATAATAAAATTATTATAAAAAAAAAAAAGATTTTTCATATGAGTTGACTTATGGTAACTCCAATGAGCACCTCTATTAATACAGTGTCTAGGAGTTCTTTAGGCGACACCTTCGGTGTCTAAGAAGTTTGGTTTTTAAGAAGGACCATTGTGACCTCTCCAAACTTCCCGGATCCCCTGGCTGTGTTTTCTGAGGTTCTTAATTGGTAATCCGTGAGTCACTTGTATATTCGTATGTTTTTAAAAATAAATTTTTCTCTTTCTTTTTCTTATTTTTGAAGTTTATATTTCTTTTATATGTGAATGTTTATTAGTGGCTGGATATTAAGTTATTGTGGACTGCCAAACACTGAAACACTACCCACATTAACCCTAAAATTAACTCTCCATCTTTTAGTTTATCTAGCCGCCCTCTAACCCCTGAATGATCAGTTCACAATTGTATATCATTTTGTACCCTTATAGTTTATGTTTTGCTTACGTTCTTAAAGAAAAACTTGTGCTTTTAATCTATTTTGGTTTGTTATTCAGTTCATTGGGCCTTAGGTTACAATGGTGGCTTTGGATAGGAAAATATGCAAAGTGGTGCAAAAACGTGCAGACTGAGTTAGCAATTCACTTCGGCCTTAACTTCTTTGTCTGAACTTGGATTGGCCCAAATAATATGTGGTTGGAAAGATGAGAATCTGAACTTCAAGATGGACTACTCAAATGCAGCAATTGATTAAGTTGAGCCCAATCCGTGAGCCCATCAAAATACACACCAGGCTGATTGCAGTTTCCACTTGGAGGAGCCTTGGATCCTCTTTTGAGCCATGTGCTTCATCAGCCAAAGGGGAGACAAATCAGATGGGAGGAGCCTTGGATCCTCTTTTGAGCCATGTGCTTCATCAGCCAAAGGGGAGACAAATCAGATTGGAGGAGCCTTGGATCCTCTTTTGAGCCATGTGCTTGATCAGCCAAAGGGGAGCTTCACACTCTATAAATAGAGAGCATCACACTCCATTCAACCCAGAATTCTCTTCAGCCATCCTCTAACACTTCCATCCTTCCCCAAACACTCCATTCTGTCCAAAATCACCAAAACAGCTCCAGCAAGCCTCCCTTCCAATTCTCTACGAATTTCATCTTTCTCTGCCATCACCACTCACCCAAACTCATCCCAAATCACTTCTTTAGCTGCCATACTCTAGATGTGAGGAAGCTCTTGGAGCAGCATTAGACGTGGAGAAATACTTGGAGAAGCCTTGGACACCACAAGCAACTTCATAAATGGGTTTTTCCACTCTTATTGCATTCATTATGTTTTCTTATTTCTGTTTAAGTTTCATTTCTATTATGAGTAGCTAAATTCATAACTAGGGCTTCGATGTAACCTAACATGAATATTCTGGGTTTATAAGTTGAAGATTTGAGTTTCAAGTTTGATTCATGATTCATGTTCTTATTCATTATGCTTATCAGTTATGTTGCTTGTTTGGATGATTAATCACCATTAGAACTTGTATATTAACTATATTGGTTTGAATCAAGAGTAGACACCATGTTTTGATTTGAATTGAACTATGAATAAGAAAAGTATGTATGGACATTTGACAACAGGGATTAGATACATGCTTGGTTGTTTAAATTGTTCTTCTATGCTTAATGGGTTCCTAATGCTTAATTTAGGTTAGACAACAAATGATCAAGTTAGGGAATTAGGAACACAAGGTTAGGACCAGACACCATGGCATAATCATACTTTAGCTAGAATCAATCTTTGAATCCGAATTAGACTTGTCACTTGACGCCTTATAACCCAGAATTGAATTGTTATGGTGAATCGAATGCCCTAGTCTCCCAATCTGTTTTCTAGCCCACAAAACATTCTTTGTTACATTTGCTCACTTTGCTTTTGTTTACAATTTCGTTTTGCTTCATTTGTTCAACAACTACAATCACTCTTACTTTAAATTCTGTTTTAGACTTAACTTCCTACTTTGTTGAATTTGGTAATCTAAGTACATAACTAATATTAGCTTCTCAGTCCTCGTGGGTACGACCTCGTACTTGTCTTGCTATACTACTAACTGGCCCGTACAATTGCGAGTTAACATTTCTAACAACACTGAACATCTAAACTTTCTCTTCCTCCCGAATCAAACCTTCTCCAAATTGTTGCTTATTGTAGATCTTGTCAATGGAGAAACTCCAGGAGGCCATCAGTGGAAAACTCAAGGAGAAGGAGTCCGAATTAAGCATGGTGAAGGTGCGTAGCCCAATGGTTTTGTTGAGCTCACTGCCAGCTATCCCACCAGAAAATCCTAAGGGAAAGGATACCATTGTGCAACGGGTGTTTGAGGTGATTGAGGTGCTCGTGGTTGTGTTTGCCATGGATCCCTCAGAAGTTACCATAGATGCCTTTCTGTTTCATAGAGGTAGGGTGATAGAGGAAATTGAAGACATGATTCCAAATTGGGATCTGGATTGTGGATTAGAAGAGATGCAACTTGCGGCGCTGGCATATTGTCTAGATACTTGGAGGGTATATCTGCTAGATAGGAGGTTTGTGGCAAGAACTGTTGTGTTGAGCAGTCATATGTATTGTACAGGTAACATCCGAGTTGAGTTTGATATTTACTTAAGTGTGCTTAACAAGTTTGACTTCCAGTTAGGGTATATGACCACAAGGCTCAGAGACTTCGTGGAGCAGGTGATAGATGGAGCCCAATCTGATTCTTCTGATTCGGACCCTTCGGAAAGTGAGTCAGAAGAAGAGCCATGGGTGAGCTCAGCCATCGATAGCATTTTGAGAAATGCTATGTTTGAAGGATGAACCGTGCAATGTCTTGTTACCCTTAATCCCTGTTTTCTGTTTTCTTATATGCTTTCACATTGGGGACAATGTCCAATTCAGGTCTGGGGGTATTAATGGAGGTTTTCAATTTTTGGTCATTTGTGTTTCCAATTTTCGTTCATTTGTTACTAATTTTTTTTAGAATGTCATACAACCAATGCTATGGAGCTGCCATTGAGATTTTCATATCAAACATTTTACACTTCACAAAGCTTTTGCTCTTAGAATTCTGGTGGCTAAAGTACCATGCTCAGATTCTTGAAGGAGAATAGTGGAGACTACCCTAGTGAGCTATTTCGAGCCTAATTGCCTTCTTGAGAGGGTTTAAAGTGTTTCTATTCCTCATCTTTACTTATTTTCTTCAATTCACTCTAAATGATCTCATTATTCCATTTTGATTGAATACTAAGGATGATTCTCTTTGCAGATATCAGGTGCATGCTTTCACTCATGAATGAACTCATTGAAGTGATGCTAGGCTATGTGTGTATAACCATTCTTTGTGCTTTCTTTTCACCCTACCCATTTGTGTGTTCCATCAGCTCTGTTGCAGCCAAACACTTCAAGCCATTTTCTTCTATCACCCTTATAATTCCCCAAACTTTGTATCTCAATCTGAGATATTTAAACCTATTATAGCCATACCCTATAGCTTAGAAATATACCAAGGTATGCCAAGATAAAGTTTGAGCAAGGAAGGTGCTGCCCCATGCCTAAATGTAAATTGTTGTGAATATGTGCAATAAAGTTAAAGAAGAAGTAGATCAAGTCAAAAAAAAAAAAAAAAAAAAAAAAAAAAAAAAAAAAAAAAAGATAAAGAGAAAGTGTTTCGATTTGATCTAACTGTGAAATATAAGGTCTATGCCAGATGATGCTATGAAGTTGCAGCCATACCATTCTAAATCAATGATACCTTGCAGATCAACGAAGAATGCAACCTTGGTATGTTCTTAAGTTAATCGTGTTCCTTCCAATTCTTCCATTTCCCCTAACCTTAGCCTTTCATTACAACCTTGTGAAAGACCTAGCTGATCTTTGAGGATGTATTCATGGGTGCTGGTATGTATGAGTGTATCTGTATTCTTAGTATTTGATTCCCTTCTTGAGATCTAACCAAATATTGTGCTTCTATTTCATATACTCATTATGCTTGTTTGAGAGAATAAAGCCATAGGTTCTGAGTGATTGAGTGCTATATGTGAGAATTAGAGTTGAAGCATGTTCTTCCTTCCAGATTTGAGTATGTGTACTTTGAAGCCGTGTGCCTTTGAGCTATAGCTTCCACTTTACACACTTATTGATCATCTATCTTGGCAATTCTATGGTGTTGGGGGTATGATTAAAATTTTCTTTCATTAGTTGTTTTCAAAGTTAATTTTCTAACCTTTTATTTTGTAGAGTCAGTAAAGCGTTTGTGGGTATCGTTTCTGTTAAACCCTCAGGAGACATAACTCCTCCTACTAGGGATGCCTAGAGGTTTCAAGGCTCGTTGCATGCGCTCAATGCAATCGAGTTACCTACGAAAGTGGTCTAATAAATTTCTCGTTTTGTTTTCATCTTTGTTTTCCTTTTGTTTTACTCGAGGACTAGTAAAATCTAGGTTTGGGGGTATTTGATCGATGCATAATTACATATCTTTTTGTACCATTCTAACTTATGATTTGGTTATGTTTTTGAGTTAAACTTGTGCTTTTAATAAGTTTTGTGTTTGTTTCAGTGTAATAAGCTTGAGACTCATTGAATGCATTTTGGAGACAAATTAGCCCAAAATGGTGTCTGCAGATCATTCAATTTCACGGATTAACCTGTACTTGCTCAAGAAGAACCAGATAATGAGCCATACATCATTGGAAAGATACGGAAGTCTAGTTTCCGTACCATTTTACGGTTCATGATTCTGAGTCTTCTAGAGGAAGTTATACATGATCTAGTAGCTCAAGGTCAAAATTTGGCAGCATCTGCGTTACTGGGCCACAAATGACATTTGAAGGTCTTCTCAATTTTTCCTTGAGTTGGGCTGCATATGCTTGGAAAGATAAGACAAAGGGCTTGAAGATCCATATTTTTCCAGAATTTTATGAATGTATTAACAAGCCCAAAACTAGCCAAAAGAATGAGTTTCTAATTACAAGTGCTATCTAGTGGGAGTTGTTGGTGAAGTGCACTAGCCAAAAGAATGAGTTTCTAATTACAAGTGCTATCTAGTGGGAGTTGTTGGTGAAGTGCACTAGCCAAAATAATGAGTTTCTAATTACAAGTGTTATCTAGTGGGAGTTGTTGGTGAAGTGCACTAGCCAAAAGAATGAGTTTCTAATTACAAGTGCTATCTAGTGGGAGTTGTTGGTGAAGTGCACTAGCCAAAAGATGAGTTTTTAATTACAAGTGCTATTGGCATATACCATATTCAATTCAAATATTCCCCTTCCATTCTCCCTATAAATAGCACTCCAATTTTAAACACAACATCATTCACAATTCATCTCATTCACTTCATCCTTCCACAAACACTTCATTCATCCCCAAAACACCAAAATAGCTCCAACAAGCCTCCATTCCAATTCCCTACGAATTTCCTCTTTCTTTTCCATCACCACTCACCCACACTCATCCCAAATCACCTCTTTAGTTGCCATACTCTAGATGTGAGGAAGCTCTTGGAGCAGCATTAGACGTGGAGAAGCACTTGGAGAAGCCTTGGACACCACAAACAACTTCAGAAATGGGTTTTTCTACTCTTGTTGCATTCATTATGTTTTCTCATTTCTGTTTAAGTTTCATTTCCATTATGAGTAGCTAAATTCATAACTAGGGCTTCGATGTAACCTAACATGAATATTCTGGGTTTATAAGTTGAAGTTTTGAGTTTCAAGTTTGATTCATGATTCATGTTCTTATTCATTATGCTTATCAGTTAATATGCTTGTTTGGATGATTAATCACCATTAGAACTTGTTTATTAGCTATCTTGGTTTAAATCAAAAGTAGACACTATGCTTTGATTCGAATTGAACTATGAATAAGAAAAGTATGTATGGACATTCGACAACAGGGATTAGATACATGCTTGGTTGTTTAAATTGTTCTTCTATGCTTAATGGGTTCCTAATGCTTAATTTAGGTTAGACAACAAATGATCAAGTTAGGGAATTAGGAACACAAGGTTAGGACCAGACACCATGGCCTAATCATACTTTAACTAGAATCAATCTTTGAATCCGAATTAGACTTGTCACTTAACTAATTTATAACCCAGAATTGAATTGTTATGGTGAATCGAATGCCCTAGTCTCCCAATCTATTTTCCAACCTACAAACATACTCTTTGCTACATTTGCTCACTTTGCTTTTGTTTGAAACTTCGTTTTTCCTCATTTGTTCAACAATTACAATCACTCTTGCTTTAAATTCTGTTTTAGACTTAACCTCCTACTTTCTTGAATTTGGTAATCTAAGTACATAACTAATTTTAACTTCTCAGTCCTCGTGGGTACGACCTCGTACTTGTCTTGCTATACTACTAATTGGCCCGTACAATTGCGAGTTAACATTTTTTAACAAACAGTGTTCTAAAACAATCCCCATGTCGTCCCGAGTACAACGGTATGCTCGGATTTGAATTTGGTTATCGTATGATAGTCGAACGGATTTATGCCTATTAGTCGATACCCTGGTTCGATATGTTCGGACCGTAGGATCAGCTCCAATTCCAAGTATGTTGTTCTCTATACCTCTAAGATCGTGAAGGAACTCACAGATCGAGAATCGAAGTCCCGAATACTCCGAATCAATAATTGTAGGGTTATGTAAATTGGTGACCGTTCGATCGTGCAATCGAGAGCGATCCGACTACTCAATCGAGACCAAACTTGCAGAACGTGTTTAGTGGACTTGGCTAAACCCGTGGGAATTTTAGGATCGAAAATTGGAGATCGTGGGCCCCGCGGGCCCAGTTGACCAATATGGGAAGTTTGATGCCTCGGTTGACGGTGAGTCTTCCGAGGTAGTTTCACCCTTCGAGAAGAACTAGAATGACCTTATAAACCAGTCTTGACTGTTATTTGAGTCATTTTGATTATGTTGGGATTATGAGATTATTTTATAGTATTTTATGGAGTTCTTGGATATTATGTTGATATTTGAAGTTTATGCAATATTTGAAGTTGTGGAATATATGATTATGGGATACTTGATTGATTATGAAAACGAATCTTGGAACTCGACTATGATTATTAAGAAGTGAGTGGACTTTGTTTTGAAATAGCATTATTTTCGATGATTAAATTACCATGCATTTGAAATGGATTATTTTGACTATGGAGTTTATATATCGTTTGATTATGGAAATTGCGGTTATTTTGTTATTTGAAGTTTATAATTTATTTTGGATATGGATTATATGTTTTGTGAAATTGTTATTTACTTTATGATTAAATAACTGGGCAAGTGATTGATAAGAGTTGGGTACTTTGTTGATTGTTATGTGAGTATGTAATTGCACCATGCTAAGTACCCTCCCCTGGTTACTCTACCCACACGTAGCGTTGGATTTTCCATTGTGTGGGCTCATTTGGTTATGTCAGTACTTTATCACATGTGGCATTGGATTATCCAGCGTGTGATAAAGCAATCTACGAGCGTAGGACATAGTTGGTTGGGTCTGGCCACATGTGGCGTTGGATTTTCTTTCGTGTGTGTTGTAGAGTGGTAGTCCCCCGATTGGACAACTCATCCCTAGACGCATGGTAGAAAGTTGAAACCATGCGGGCTAGTCAAACAATCCCACGTTTGATTGTTTTCCCTTGGTACTCATGATGCTGTGGGGTTGTCGTATATAGATATGATATGTACATTTATGAATTTTGGGGTGTATATCGATATAGTCATGAGAGTTTTCATGGTCTATATGTATATAATTATATATATATATGTATACGCCTAATTATTTTAAAAGCTTTCCTTATATATTACATTTTCTAAACCGATATCGCGGGAAGGGGTTTGGTTACAATTAAGAGAGTTGAGTTTTATGTATTACTATATTATATCCGGATTGTGAAAAGTGTTGTTCGGCAACATACGCCTAGATAAGGTATGATTTCGGGAAAGAAATGATTTTGGAAAAGTAATTTGAGTTCAGAGTAAATGGTTAGTTTTGGGTTATGAATCATGAGAAGAGAGGAATTTACTAAATATTTAGTTATATGCTTTGTGGTAATTGAAGTTGAGAATGAATCTAAATTAAATTGTGATTCTTTTGTCATAAGAACTACGTGTGGCTTGATCCCTCACCTAGGTGCAGCCGCAAATTAAACTATTACTTTCGATGAGTTTGGTTTTCAATATGTCGGTGGGGCAAGCATGTGGAAACTTGGTTTTAATCTTTCCACAATTTTTTATGTTTTGCTCCCCCAAGTAGTAGCTTGACCTGAGTCGAGCAACCGAGCCAAGAATTGTACTTTCTCGCCCTGAACTTATGTAGGGCATTTCTATTTGTTTAACTTCCATTGAACTTCATTTCGGTTGTAAATTGAAGTCTTCCTTTGAATTGCTCTGTTATTACCCATGTAGGGTTGGATTTAAGGCCAAAGGCCTATTTTGAAAACTGTGTGCTTTTACCTTGTGTGTGCTGCTAGTTGGACTTTTATTACTGTGTTTCGACAGATTGAAGATTTGGGAAAAGTCCTTTTTTTAGGGGAAACTCTGCCAAAATTTAGGTAGAAAGTCTTAAGCCTCTTTTCCTTTGTTTTCGAAGAAGAGGATGTTATTAGTAAGTGGGCCCGACATAGGTTCGATGTCGAAAAAACCACGGGATTCTGAGGAACTCAGGGTGGGTCCTGTCACTACATCTAGCTAGGATGAGAGAGAAAAGGGGGGAGAGAGATAGATACATTTGGGAGGTTGGTGGGATTAGTTTTCTATTTATCTTTTTAATATATTTCATTTGTAAGAGAAAGAGAAAGAAAATAATAATAAAATATTTCAGATTAGCCAAAATAGAGAACATTACTGGAGGAAACACCTTTTAAGTGGTTTGCTATAATAGCTTTCTAGCTATTTTAGCTAGAATTTGGCTAAAATTTGGAGACTCTCCTGGAGATGCTCTTAGTCTCTATTTCCTCTATCTACTTTTAAACTTGGTTGGGGGTGTCCCTATTGGGGGCAAATGAACGTAAGTGATACTCACCCCTACATTAGAACTTGTACTGTGTACATGATAGGTGAGGATCTTTGACGATGGTTGTAGGAGCTTTTTTCTTCTGGCAGCTATAAATGGGTTGGGCTGTCGTAAAGAGCAGATTGATGAAATTATCCCCTGTGTCTGAATTCAAAGATCAAGCCCCAAAAATGCTTCGAAAGGATAGTGAAGCCTTAGGAAACACCTTGGTTACCTTTACCAACGAAAATAACAATAGCTTACAGATAGATTTTTTAGCTTGGCATGAGAGGCTTGTGGCATGGAAGCAAAATTGTCATGAGTTTAGCACTGGGAGAGGGAAAGGATGAATAGAACACGAATTTGTTGAGTTTTGCAGGTGAGAGAGGAAGCTTGCTCTCTGGATGTGGTTGTTTTAGCTAGTGATGAAGTAGTGGGTGTGCTGGGTAGTTTCCAGCAGCTTGACGAAAAATCTGTCAAGCTCTGGAACTTTTTAACAAAAGAAAAAAGGGGATAAGATGGAGAAATAGGGCACAAAATTGCAAAGGTTTCAAATATGAGAGATGAAGCTTGCTATCTGAATGTGTGTGTTGAGATGATGGGTAGGAAATGCCTCTTTTTATAGACGCTGGAAGCTACTCTTTTCCAAGAAACCCTAATGGTTTCTATCCAATTTGGCCAAACTTTTTCCTTCATTTCTCCTCCCTTCCTTTGACTTATCCTATTTGGTGAAATTCTCTCTGCCTAATTGCACAAAAACAGGGATTTTGGGAGCACAATGCTTGTCCCCCAGCTGCCTCAGTGGAGAACTCCCATTCCCAGCCATCCCCTTCCTTTCTTTTCCTCCTTCTTCCATGGCCAGGTCTGATGAAGGAAAGAAATGGGTATGCATGTTGGTTCAAATGGTGACTCCCTTCCTAGCAGTCTACGCGCCAATATCCCCCGGTCCTTTGGATGTTTTTGCTTGAAACTTGTTCCCTACCATATGCTGGAGCCTCCTAGCAGCTTACACACATGGATATTTTGGCTTTCATCGTGGCTTTTGTTTTCAACTAGGTGCTGGAGATTTGCAGGTATTTTCTTGGGTTACTTGGGCCTTCTAGGACAATAAGTTGGTTTATCAAGTAAATGGGCTAACTTCATCAATTTTTGGGCTATTTTGGTTGAAATGATGGGCTACTTTCTCTTCTGTGCTCACCCACATGTTTGGGTCTAAGAAATGGGTTTAAGTTCCGGGGCTCCCAAGCAACCCGGGACTTCCATTTCTCGGCCCATCAATGGGCCTCATGACAATTCATTATCATCCATACCACAACCCACTCAAGCAAGCCCCCAAGCATTTGAGTGGCTTGGGCCCACTTAGGCTTGTAGCATGGTTGGGGTGGGAAATAATGATTTCCCGCTTGGCGTGGCATGCTTTTTATCATGATGCTTGACGGGGTAATTAGCATGGGCTCGTAGAGCTAGTGTATTTTATGATTTTTATCTCAATCCTTAGCATGAAGGATTATTTATTTGGCATGGCACGTGGACTGTGACTTGTGCATGGTGGATTTTCGTGTGCTCCAAATTGGATCTTTTCTTAATAAGGTGTCGTATTGGACCAGGAATTTATTTAGGCCCAACCATGAATTTTTTGGGCCTCAACATTGGTCATGCGGTAGCTTGTGGCTTGTCAACTCCTGTCTTTTTGAGTCTGTCTTGTCTTTTCTTTTGGGCAAGTTATCCGAATTGACCCTTCGTGAGATTTTCTTTATAAATTATGGGGTTGTGACTCTGATCCAACTTCTTTTAACTACACAAAAAAAACAAACAAAAAGACTTAACGTGTTTCTGGAGTACTTGGGAGTATGACGCACTGGCGATTGGGCTTTGTATTCTCAAGATTCTCGAGGCATGTGACCGAGTTCTTGGGGCATGACATGTGAGGTGGAAATCAAACCAAACTGGACTGCGCCCACCCATAATTCAGTCTATTTTTTGTATTATTAAAAAAAGGCGTCAATGACATCATAATTGTGCCCCCTTCCTTGTAGTGAAAAAAAAAAAAAGCAAATTGCACTTTACAAAACTTTATTTTCCCTATTTTATGTTTCTTCTACCCGCATTAAATTTCAGAAAATAATTACCATTGTTTTTAATATTTACTTTCTATTTTATAAATCAGTCTATCATTAATTAAAAAAAAACTGTAAAAATTAACAACTAAAAAAACATTATTAGATAAGCCAGTAAATTATTGGGAGATTCACTATTATACCCAATATAGAGGCCCAAATTATAAAAATACCTCATATGAAATAGACTTTAGAAACACTCCCAAAACTCATTTACAACATAACAAAGAGACTTTTAACTTTTTATAAATTACAAAACTGCCATCAATTTCTTAAAACAAACCCAACCCCAAAATCTCATAAAAATACCCAAAACACTCAATAGGGCATCAAAGTAATTTCATAATCAATATTAAATTCAATAAGGCCAACTGTCATTTTTTGGGTTTTTTTTTGGGATTTGTTTATAGAAATTCAATGGTGTAGGGTTTATCTATAATATTAGTGCTAAGAATGGGTATATCGCTAAATATCTCTAAATTATTTTCTTTCGGTTACAATGTTGAGAAAATATTTATTAAACCATTAAACTACATGAGATGGTAGATCCTAGTTAGCTAGAAATAATACCAAACAAAAAGAAGGAAAAAAAAACTTAATACTGGCTCTAAGAACTCCATTAAACTATAATGCATTCCATAAACCAACTCAGACTGAGAACTCATTATTTTGTAACTTAAATATTTTCTCAAAAACACATCAGTGTAAAAAGCTAAAGATGACTTTGATCGAAGTATAAACAAAAACAATAGCCTTCCTTTGGTCCTCCGGGAAAGTCTTGAATATATTCCCATACTTCATTTCGGCAGGGGTCATTTGAGGGTTCTTTATGTAGAGCACAACAGCTTCATAGACAACATAAGCTAAATCACTTGGCTTAACCAACATATTAATCAACTCTAAAAGCCCTTTTGTTAGACAGATTAGGTCTCTTAACTCCCCACTCGCAGTAAACAACACGCACTTGGTTTTTGTTTTTCTCACCAATTCTGGCATCAAACTAAGAAATCTCTTCAGGCCACTATGAAGAAGGTTTAGCATCAGCTTCAGCAATGAAGCTACCAAATTCTTCAATTGAACGATGGAATTACAGGCCGCATCCGTCCATTTACTCAACAGCTCCGTCGCTTTCGCTATAGTGTCGTCAATAACGCACTTAGATTTCACAAGGGCTTCTTTGAATTCCTCCGAAAAATTGTCGAAAAACCGCCGTGCTACGTTGAGAAGCTCTGTTGCCCTGTTTGACAAATACTGAAGAAAATCCTTGATTTTGGATGCAATCCATTGAGAAGCTTCACCAATTTTCTCCATGACTACGCCTCCAGTCTTCGCCATAGAAAATAATCGTTGTATTTTTTTGAAGTACTTTGTGATCTTACTTGAAAATTAAGTAATGTGCCCTTTGTATATATAGAAGTCTTAGACTCAGTGTGGAAGCATCTATTAATTTTCTCAATAAAAAATTATTAATTAATTTAAGTGGACTGCTAATTTTAGTTTCTCTTGACGTAGAGAAGATGACGTATCATTATTATTCAATTTAAGTGGACTATTACTAATCCAGTTTCTCTAGTGGAGAATATGAGAAGTTGCACCTAGGCTGCATAATTATAATTTTGGATTCTAAGTGATTATATATAAATAGAGAAAGCGTTTCAGTTGATGAATCCCTCAAATAAGTTTATTTATAGGACACACTTTTCACTCGTATTCTCAATCTCATTTTCCTCTACACTATAATACAAACTATAAAAACTAAAATTGAAATAGTACTTGCGCTATTGTGGTTCCGAAAAAGTAAAGCCTTGAGGACAAGGCTGCTTTCATTTTTTGTAACGTGGAGCAGCAGCCTTGATCATAAGGTTGTCCCTATGTACTGTTATTCGGTTAAGCACATAGCCAATGAATAAAAGCATCGCGAATAAATTAATCTGACCTGATCAATAATATATTGTCTTTTCATTTTATTTAGAATCTGCTTCTGTTGGGTACCAGTCGAAGCATTTGGAGGGTGCTGCAGGTGAATAAATTCCCCATTGTGGGATATGGTGCTAACGCTATCCTGATTCCTAATAATGGCGGCACAAGGACAGAGGCGAAATCTTTCTTTAGGATTTTGTGATTCTTGCAAGCCTCAATCGTTAAAATTGTCAGTATTTCTACACATTTGTGTTTGTTGATTTACATAAATTTCATGTGAATTTAATGTATATTTGATGGTTACAATTTTATTGAAAACTATTATAATCTAAAATCATATTTTATATTGTTCCGCCAACAATCTAAAGACATAATTTATGGAACAATGAGACTAAAAACAGAATATACGGAACAATGAGAAAAATGAATATGCGAAAGACAGAGAATTGACCCAATTGAATTGGGCTATGTTGATGTATATTTAGTATAAAAAATGGTTATATATGTGATTATACATATATGAGAGCACTGCATAAATGATTAGTCTGTTTAGACCATCAAGTACGCAATTTTCAAGTATTACAACGTTTGTTGCTGGGCTTGAAATTTCAACCAAGTCACCCAACCACATAAGTAGAATAAGTGAGCAGTTTCATACTGTAGCAGTTTCTATGATTTTTTTATATAGAAAATCACATTTTGGTTTGGTGGGGGCTGGATGTTTTGCGAAATGATGTATATTCAGTATACATAATAGCACAATCGATATAACTTTCAAATTGACTTTGAGGATGAGGACATGTGGTGTTGAACAAGTTAACTGTTTGTTTTGTTAACCGTTGTGTCTGCTAAATCCCATGTACTGGGTTGTGATTATGATGTTTGCAAGAATGAATTACATCAGTTTATTGCATCTATTTCACTAGTTGATTAAAGTGCTCATATACCAATTGTTTTGGTATAAGTGACATCGATAACATGGTTTATGTGACTAATAACAAATTAATTGATAATCCCACGTTGATCCAAACAAGAGTTTATATGTTGTTTAAGTTCAAAGGTTGTTCTTACATCTTCGTATGCTACTCCAACGCTAAGACTATTTAACTAAATTAGGTTCTTTGGTGCAGTCGAATGTACTAGGGATCTTTTTGACGTAAATTGTAAGAAGTGCCTAAATGTCGCCATAAGCGAACTTCTAGTTCATGGTTATGGATTTAGAGGTGGACGCTGTTTTTTTACGGGAGTTAGGTTATATTTGAATTGTACCACTTTTATTAGCATTCTTCTGTTTCCTAAAATGGATTCTTGAAAAAGTTCATTCCTAAGCTCATTCAAGGATATGGGATTTAATGACTCCCGTCGTAGTGTTTGGGAATAATGGGTATTAAGAGCATCCACAATGATGCTCTCTATTTCTTAGCTAAAATTTGGCTAAGAATATAAGAAAGCTATTTTAGGAGCTCTCTAAAAAATTTCAACTTCAACCATACTCCCTAATTTGGAGAGTCATAAATGCTATAACTCTTTTTTGATTGGTCCATCTCTATTAAAAAATAAAATGAAAAATAGTTACCATTAAATAAAGGTTTGAAATACTCATTAAATAAAGCAGTATTAAATTATAGGGAGCCACTAGGAGTCCTTTCTCTCTCCTCAGATATAGGAGCTCCTAGAGGACTCCCTATTCTAGCCACCATTTTTTACAAACCATGTATGGATTTCAATCCTCTCCACATGCTATAGCTGTCAGTACGGTTGGATTAGATCAATTTTGAAGTTTTGAAACTCAAACTAAAACCTAGAAATTTCCGATTTTCGGATCTATTTTTCGGTCACTTTCCAGCCAAATTGGAGGTCGGCCCAGTTGTATATTGCTCCCCTAGTTGTCTTGATCACGTAGGTATAGGTATTGTTGGGTGATTTCCGTCACCGAAAATTTACTCAAGCCACTCAAGCGCTGCCGAGGGGTGTGGAGGCACGTGGGCCACTCTCTGGCAAGCCATTGTGTTCTAAAACAATCCCATATCGTCCCAAGTACAACGGTATGCTCAGATTTGAATTTGGTTATCGTATGATAGTCGAATGGATTTATGCCTATTAGGTGATACCCTGGTTCGATATGTTCGGACCGTTGGATCAGCTCCAATTCCAAGTATGTTGTTCTTTGTACCTCTAAGATCGTGAAGGAACTCACGGATCGAGAATTAGAGTCCCGGATACTCCAAATCAATAATTGCAGGGTTATGTAAATTGGTGACCATTCGATCGTGCAATCGAGAGCGATCCGACTGCTCAATCGAGACCAAACTTGCAGAACGTGTTTAGTGGACTTGGCTAAACCCGTGGGAATTTTAGGATCGAACATCGGAGATCGTGGGCCTGTGGCCTTAGTTGACCAAGATGGGAAGTTTGACGCCTCGGTTGACCGTGAGTCTTCCAAGGTAGTTTCACCCTTTGAGAAGTACTAGAATGACCTTATGAACGAGTCTTGACTGTTATTTGAGTCATTTTGATTATGTTGGGATTATGAGATTATTTTATAGTATTTTATGGAGTTCTTGGATATTATGTTGATATTTGAAGTTTATGCAATATTTGAAGTTGTGGAATATATGATTATGGGATACTTGATTTACTGATTGTGAAAACGAGTCTTGGAACTCGACTGTGATTATTAACAAGTGAGTGGACTTTGTTTTGAAATAGCATTATTTTCGATGACTAAATTACCATGCATTTAAAATGGATTATTTTGACTACGGAGTTTATATATCGTTTAATTATGGACATTGCGGTTATTTTGTTATTTGAAGTTTATAATTATTTTGGATATGGATTATATGTTTTGTGAAATTGTTATTTACTTTATGATTAAATAATTGGGCAAGTGATTGATAAGAGTTGGGTACTTTGTTGATTGTTATGTGAGTATGTAATTGCACCATGCTAAGTACCTTCCCATGGTTACTCTACCCACACATAGCGTTGGATTTTCTAGTGTGTGGGCTCATTTGGTTATGTTAGTACTTTATCACATGTGGCATTGGATTATCCAGCGTGTGATAAAGCAATCTATGGGCGTAGGACATAGTTGGTTGGGTCTGGCCACGCGTGGCGTTGGAATTTCTTGCGTGTGTGTTGTAGAGTGGTAGTCCCCCGATTGGATAGCTCATCCCTAGACGCATGGTAGAAAGTTGAAACCCTGCGGGCTAGTCAAACAATCCCTCGTTTAATTGTTTTCCCCTCGTACTCGTGATGGTGTGGGGTTGTCGTATATAGATATGATATGTGCATTTATGAATTTTGGGGCGTATATCAATATAGTCATGAGAGTTTTCGTGGTCTATATGTATATAATTATATATATATATAGATAATATGTATACGCCTAATTATTTTAAAAGCTTTCCTTATATATTACGTTTTGTAAACCGATATCACGGGAAGAGGTTTGGTTACAGTTAAGAGAGTTGAGTTTTATGTATTACTATATTATATCCGGATTGTGGAAAGTGTTGTTCGGCAACATATGCCTAGATAAGGTATGGTTGCGGGAAAGAAATGATTTTGGAAAAGTAATTTGAGTTCAGAGTAAACGGTTAGTTTTGAGTTATGAATCATGAGAAGAAAGGAATTTACTAAATATTTAGTTATATGCTTTGTGGTAATTGAAGTTGAGAATGAATCTAATTAAATTGTAATTTTTTTGTCATAAGAACTACGTGTGGCTTGATCCCTCACCTAGGCGTACGTAGGTATGTTTGTTAAAATGTAACTCGCAATTGTACGGGCCAATTAGTAGTATAGCAAGACAAGTACGAGGTCGTACCCACGAGGACTGAGAAATTAATATTAGTTATGTACTTAGATTACCAAATTCAAGAAAGTAGAAGGTTAAGTCTAAAACAGAATTTAAAGCAAGAGTGATTGTAATTGTTGAACAAATGAGGAAAAACGAAGTTTCAAACAAAAGCAAAGTGAGCAAATGTAGCAAAGAGTATGTTTGTAGGTTGGAAAATAGATTGGGAGACTAGGGCATTCGATTCACCATAACAATTCAATTCTGGGTTATAAATTAGTTAAGTGACAAGTCTAATTCAGATTCAAAGATTGATTCTAGTTAAAGTATGATTAGGCCATGGTGTCTGGTCCTAACCTTGTGTTCCTAATTCCCTAACTTGATCATTTGTTGTCTAACCTAAATTAAGCATTAGGAACCCATTAAGCATAGAAGAACAATTTAAACAACCAAGCATGTATCTAATCCCTGTTGTCGAATGTCCATACATACTTTTCTTATTCATAGTTCAATTCGAATCAAAGCATGGTGTCTACTTTTGATTTAAACCAAGATAGCTAATAAACAAGTTCTAATGGTGATCAATCATCCAAACAAGCATATTAACTGATAAGCATAATGAATAAGAACATGAATCATGAATCAAACTTGAAACTCAAAACTTTAACTTATAAACCCAGAATATTCATGTTAGGTTACATCGAAGCCCTAGTTATGAATTTAGCTACTCATAATGGAAATGAAACTTAAACAGAAATGAGAAAACATAATGAATGCAACAAGAGTAGAAAAACCCATTTATGAAGTTGTTTGTGGTGTCCAAGGCTTCTCCAAGTGCTTCTCCACGTCTAATGCTGCTCCAAGAGTTTCCTCACATCTAGAGTATGGCAACTAAAGAGGTGATTTGGGATGAGTTTGGGTGAGTGGTGATGGAAAAGAAAGAGGAAATTCGTAGGGAATTGGAATGGAGGCTTGTTGGAGCTATTTTTGGTGTTTTGGGGATGAATGGAGTGTTTGTGGAAGGATGAAGTGAATGAGATGAATTGTGAATGATGTTGTGTTTAGAATTGGAGTGCTATTTATAGGGAGAATGGAAGGGGAATATATGAATTGAATATGGTTTATGCCAATAGCACTTGTAATTAGAAACTCATTCTTTTGACTAGTGCACTTCACCAACAACTCCCACACTTCACCAACAACTCCCACTAGATAGCTTTTGTAATTAGAAACCCATTCTTTTGGCTAGTGCTCTTAACCAACAACTCCCATTAGATAGCACTTGTAATTAGAAACTCATTATTTTCACTAGTGCACTTCACCAACAACTCCCACTAGATAATGCACTTCATCATACATATGTCATGCATGACTATGCATTGCACTCTTCTTTTGGGCTCGTTTTGGGCTTGTTAAAACATTCATAAAATTCTGGAAAAATATGGATCTTTAAGCCCTTTGTCTTATCTTTCCAAGCATATGCAGCCCAACTCAAGGAAAAATTGGGAAGACCTTCAAATGTCATTTGTGGCCCAGTAACGCAGATTCTGCCGAATTTTGACCTTGAGCTACTAGATCATGTATAACTTCCTCTAGAAGACTCAAAATCATGAACCGTAAAATGGTACGGAAACTAGACTTCCGTATCTTTTCAATGATGTATGGCTCATTATCTGGTTCTTCTTGAGCAAGTACAGGTTAATCCGTGAAATTGAATGATCTGCAGACACCGTTTTGGGCTAATTTGTCTCCAAAATGCATTAAATGAGTCTCAAGCTTATTACACTGAAACAAACACAAAACTTATTAAAAGCACAAGTTTGACTCAAAAACATAACCAAATCATAAGTTAGAAGGGTACAAAAAGATATGTAATTATGCACCGATCAAGGTAGCCTAGGGTTTCACCTAGGTGCAGCCGCGAATTAAACTATTACTTTTGATGAGTTTGGTTTTCAATATGTCGGTGGGGCAAGCATGTGGAAACTTGGTTTTAATCTTTCCACAAATTTTTATGTTTTGCTCCCCAAAGTAGTAGCTTGACCTGAGCCGAGCAACCAAGCCAAGAATTGTACTTTCTCACCCTAAACTTATGTAGGGCATTTCTATTTGTTTAACTTCCGTTGAACTTCATTTTGGTTGTAAATTGAAGTCTTCCTTAGAATTGCTCTGTTATTACCCATGTGGGGTTGGATTTAAGGCCGGAGGCCTATTTTGAAAACTGTGTGCTTTTACCTTGTGCATGCTGCTAGTTGGACTTTTATTACTGTGTTTCGACAGGTTGAAGATTTGGGAAAAGTCCGTTTTTCAGGGGAGACTCTGCCAAAATTTAGATAGAAAGTCTCAAGCCTCTTTTCCTTTGTTTTCGGAGAAGAGGATGTTATTAGTAAGTGGGCCCGACATAGATTCGATGTCGGAAAAACCATGGGATTCTGAGGAACTCAGGATGGGTCTTGTCACTACATCTAGCTAGGAGGAGAGAGAAAAGGGGGGAGAGAGATAGAAACATTTGGGAGGTTGGTGGGATTAGTTTTCTACTTATCTTTTTAATATATTTCATTTGCAAGAGAAAGAGGGTGAAAGAGAAAGAAAATAATAATAAAATATTTCATATTAGCCAAAATAGAGAACATTGCTGGAGGAAATACCTTTTAAGTGGTTTGCTATAATAGCTTTCTAGCTATTTTAGCTAGAATTTGGCTTAAATTTGGAGACTTTCCTGGAGATGCTCTTAGTCTCTATTTCCTCTATCTACTTTTAAACTTGGTTGGGGGTCTCCCTATTGGGGGCAAATGAACGTAAGTGATACTCATCTTGTAGGTACTGTGTACATGATAGGTGAGGATCTTCGACGATGGTTGTAGGGGCTTTTTTCTTCCGACAGCTATAAATGGGCTGGGCTACCGTTAAGAGCAGATTGATGAAATTATCCCTTGTGTCTGAGTTCAAAGATCAAGCCCCAAAAATGCTTCGAAAGGATAATGAAGCCTTAGGAAACACCTTGGTTACCTTCACCAACAAAAATAACAGCAGCTTACATATAGATTTTTTAGCTTGACATGAGAGGCTTGTGGCATGCAAGCAAAATTGTCATGAGTTTAGCACTGAAGAGAAAGCTATGCATTCCTGGAGGGAAAAAGGATGAATAGAGCACGAATTTGCTGAGTTTTGCAGGTGAGAGAGGAAGTTTGCTTTCTGGATGTGGTTGTTTTAGCTAGTGATGAAGTAGTGGGTATGCTGGGTAGTTTCCGGCAGCTTGACGAAAAATCTGTCAAGCTCTGGAACTTTTTAACAAAAGAAAAAAGGGGAGGAGATGGAGGAATAGGGCACGAAATTGCAGAGGTTTCAGATATGAGAGATAAAGCTTGCTCTCTAAATGTGTGTGTTGAGATGATGAGTAGGAAATGCCTCTTTTTATAGGCGCTGTAAGCTACTCTTTTCCAAGAAACCCTAGTAGTTTCTATCCAATTTGGCCAAACTTTTTCCTTCATTTCTCCTCCCTTCCTTTGACTTATCCTATTTGGTGAAATTCTCTTTGCCCAGTTGCACAAAAACAGGGATTTTGGGAGCTCAATACTCTTCCCGCAGCTGCCTCAGTGGAGAACTCCCATTCCTAGCCATCTCATTCCTTTCTCTTCCTCCTTCTTCCATGGCCAGGTCTGATGAGGGAAAGAAATGGGTATGCATGTTGGTTCGAAGGGTGACTCCCTTCCTAGCAATCTGCGCGCCAATATCCCCCGGTCCTTTGGATGTTTTTGCTTGAAACTTGTTCCCTCCCATGTGTTGGTGCCTCCCAGCAACTTACACACATGGATATTTTGGCTTTCATTGTGGCTTTTGTTTTCAGCTAGGTGCTGGAGATTTGTAGATATTTTCTTGGGTTGCTTGGGCCTTCTAGGACAATAAGTTGGTTTATCAAGTAAATGGGCTAACTTCATCAATTGTTGGGCTATTTTGGTTAAAATGATGGGCTACTTTGGTTGAAATGATGGGCTACTTTCTCTTCTATGCTCACCCACATGTTTGGGCCTAAGAAATTGGCTTGAGTTCCGGGGCTCCCAAGCAACCCGGGACTTCCATTTCTTGGCCTATCAATGGGCCTCATGACAATTCATTATCATCCATACCACAACCCACTCAAGCAAGCCCCCATACATTTGAGTGGTTTGGGCCCACTTAGGCTTGTAGCATGGTTGGGGTGGGAAATAATGATTTCCCGCTTGGGTGGCATGCTTTTTATCATGATGCTTGACGGGGTAATTAGCATGGGCTCGTAGAGCTAGTGTATTTTATGATCTTTATCTCAATCCTTAGCATGACAGATTATTTATTTGGCATGGCACGTGGACTGTGACTTGTGCATGGCGGGCTCTTGTTGCGTCTACCCAAGTGCAAGTAGTCACACGTAGTAATAATCTTGGAAGTCCAAGTATCGTATCCTCAAGGAGCAGGTAGGCAAATTTCTGCACACAAAGAAATAATTAAACGTACCACAATAAAAGTGACAAGCAAAATGGAAAAGTAATTTGATTTGATTGTTGTGGAAAATTGAGTTTAAAAATTAAATATCAATAATGGAAATGCTAAGGCATCAAGGTTCAATTCTTTAAACAAAATATGTTTCATGCTCTTTAATCCAAGTTATAACTCGATTAAAATCATCATTGAGAAACTTTAACCGGAAGATAAAGAAATTAAAACCAATTTAATTTTTCAATGTAATCTTTTATTAATGATTGTTCAGAAAATGGAGTTTCTTAATATCTACTCTTTTAATTTAAAAGCATGCCAAGTCAGTTCTTAACAATGAGAAAAATATAATTGAACTCATGAAAAGATAATAGCACTAACATCAATCAAAATAAAAGGATATGAAAATATTGAACAACCAAAAATAAAAGAATTTAACAATTCATACCGTATATTGGATTAAAGAACAATTCACAAACTTACTCAAAGAACATTCCCTTTAGCCTTAGCTAGAGTTCTAGCAACTCATTACAAAGGAAAACATAAACTAAATGGATAAAGAAATCTGTCGTAGGGGTGCCCTTGCCAAATAAGTTGATGGGTGATTTATAGTAGTCAATGAGGTGAGTGGGAAGTTAATACATTCATGGTGGGTGATGAAGGGTTTAATTGAGGGATTAATTGGATTAAACATGTGTTGATAGTGAAGAGTTAGTGGAAAAGAAATAACGGTGAGGTAAGTGGGCGTTAAATGGCTATGAATGACATGAAATAGGCTCTTTAGCTTCAACGGTTTTGTCTTCACTTCTCCCTCTTTACTTCTCTTTATAATCACAATAATCTCACAATCAATTCTTCAATTAAATCCGCCAGCAATTCTCTTCGCACCTAGCTTGAACTTGGACAAATGTATGTCTTCATCTTTTGGCTTTCCAACTTCCTACATAAAATAAATTCACCCAATAAGTTCACCAAATTAATATAGAAAATTCATAAATCCAGTTGGTGAGAATAAAATGTAACAACAAGTGAAATTATATTCATTAAGCCAAAATTATATCATAAAGTCTCCAAAATAATAGTAAAAAGATGTAATTTGAGACTCTCATCAGTTGGGGTGGGAAATAATGATTTCCCGCTTGGCGTGGCATGCTTTTTATCATGATGCTTGACGGGGTAATTAGCATGGGCTCGTAGAGCTAGTGTATTTTATGATCTTTATCTCAATCCTTAGCATGACAGATTATTTATTTGGCATGGCACGTGGACTGTGACTTGTGCATGGCGGGCTCGTGTGCTCCAAATTGGGTATTTTCTTAATAAGGTGTCGTATTGGGCCGGGAATTTATTCGGGCCCAACCGTGAATTTTTTGGGCCTCAACAATGGTCATGCGATAGCTTGTGGCTTGTCAACTCTTGTCTTTTTGAGTTTGTCTTGTCTTTTCTTTTGGGCAAGTTATCCGAATTGACCCTTCGTGAGATTTTCTTTGTAAATTATGGGGTTGTGACTCTGATCCGACCTCTTTTAACTACACAAAAAAACAAAAACAAAAAAGACAAAAGTTTATATTTTCCCTATTTTATGTTTCTTCTACCGGCATTAAATTTCAGAAAATAATTACCATTATTTTTAACATTTTACTTTTTATTTTATAATTAAAAAAAACTGTAAAAATTAACAACTAAAAAAAATTATTAGATAAGCCAGTAAATTATTTTCTTTCGGTTACAGGGTTGAGAAAATATTTATTAAACCATTAAACTACATGAGATGGCTAGAAATAATACCAAACAAAAAAAGAAGGAAAAAAAAACTTAATACTGGCTCTAAGAACTCCATTAAACTATAATGCATTCGATAAACCAACTCAGACTAAGAACTCATTATTTTATGACTTAAATATTTTTCTCAAAAACAACCTCATCAGAGTAAAAGCTAAACATGGCTTTGATCCAAGTATAGAAAAAAACAATAGCCTGCATTTGGGCAAGGGTCATTTGAGGGTTCTTTTTGTAGAGCGCAGCAGCTACATAGACAATATAAACTAAATCATTTGGCTTAACCGAGATATTAAGCAAAAGCCCTTCTGTCAGGTCTCTTAAGTTCCCACTCGCAGTAAACAACGCGCGCTTGTTTTTTGTTTTTCTCACAAATTCTTTCATCAAACCAAGAAATCTCTTCAGGCCACTATGAAGAAGGTTTAGCATCAGCTTCAGCATTGAAGCTATCAAATTCTTCAATTGAACGATCGAATTACAGGCCGCATCCGTCCATTTACTCATCAGCTCCGTTGCTTTCGCTATAGTGTCGTCAATAACGCACTTAGATTTCACAAGGGCTTCTTTGAATTCCTCCGAAAAATTGTCGAAAAACCGCCTTGCTACGTTGAGAAGCTCCGTTGCCTTGTTTGACAAATACTGAAGAAAATCCTTGATTTTGGATGCAATCCATTGAGAAGCTTCACCAATTTTCTCCATGACTACGCCTCCGGTCTTCACCATAGAAAATATATCGTTGTATTTTATTTGAACTACTTTGTGATTTTACTTGAGAATTAAGTAATGTGCCCCTTGTATATATAGCAGTCTTAGTGGGCATGACTTAGTGTGGAAGCAACTATTAATTATTGAACAATTTAAGTGGACTACTAATATTCAGTTTCTCTAGTGGAGAATATGAGAAGTTGCACCTAGGCTGCATGATCTACGTATAGCTAATAATTATGGTATTGGATTTAAGTGATTATATATAGCGAGCATTTTAGTTGAGGAATCCTCTAAATAAGTTTATTTGAAGAACGTATTTTTCACTCATATATTCTCAATCCCATTTTCCTCTACACTCACAGAAAATTAAAAATTAAAAACTCAAAACTAAAATTAAAATAGTTATTAAAGCCCTATGCGCTATTATGGTTCCGAAAAAGTAAAGCCTTGAGGACATGGTTGCTTTCATTTTTGTACTGTTATTCGTTTAGGCACACATAGCCAATGAATAAAAGCATCGCGAATAAATTAATCTGACCTGATCAATAATATATTGTCTTTTCATTTTATTTAGAATCTGCTTCTGTTGGGTACCAGTCGAAGCATTTGGAGGGTGCTGGAGGTGAATAAATTCCCCATTGTGTCCTGATACCTTGGGCGATTTATCCCAGATAAAAAGTGAGATCATCAATTCCTTTTCTTTGCATTTGGGTAGTGATTGTTGCGATAATTATATAATTAGTAGAGAATTAGGACAAAGTCTAACTTACCTTATTTATCTTTCTGTAATTATTCTTAAAACTCTGAATTTCAACTTGGCATTGGAGCGGGTACGATCCCATCTCTTAGAAACCTTCGAAAAAAAACTTTCAACTCCGACTTTCCAACCAAGGGGTACGATCCCATCTATGAAAATGCGCATTTGCTACAACTTTGACAACGAGAGCTAAACTACGTATAAAGTAACTTGTAATAATCAAACAGTCAAGTTTATTCTATAGGAAACACAAGGACACCCTTACTATATAGAAAGTCCGAACATAAGCATCCCCTACCGGTTCCTCCTAAATGTTGGGGTAATTATACACAAGAATGTTTGAAATAGTTCATAAATAAAATGCTGGAATAAGGCTTCAAATTCAAGATAGTGAATTAGTCTGGTTTTGCCATTGCTGGTCATCTTTCTGACGCCATTCTCTCTCTTTAGTTTCTTTTTATTCGGAAGAGAATTATCACTGGGCTATGAGTTAGCAGTGAATCAAGAACAACCACATGCAAATCAAGAATAAAAAGGAAATTTCAACCCCAAAAAAAATCCAACAGAAGCATTCAAGTAATATAATTTGTTCATGTATTCCGATAATTGTTTCATTGAATTGATGCATCAAGTAAATTAAAGACCAACAGAATCAAGCCTTCTTCTACATCAGGTAAATTGGTAATGGCTGCAATCTTCATAATGAGGTTCAATGGCTACAACTTTCATCATACACCTCAAACAACTAGCTGCTGCTGTACACACCGTCTTTTAGAGTTCAAAATTGTTAACATATACCAAAGTCAGTTTTATGAAAAGATTGCTCAAATGTAATTTTGTAAATAGGAAGAAGGTAGGAAATTGTACCTCATTAGTCATCAACTAAGCAACATTTAACTACAATCTTGGCTGAAATCAGTACTAAAATTAAAGCAATCAACGAACCCAAATTAGAGAAACTGTGATTGTCACTTTATATCTTGTGGACCATCATGGATTCATACATTTCAAATTCACCATATACAGACCAAAGCAGAATATATAGAAATCATATTGGCAGCATTTTAAATTTCAGAAAAGTTTTTAAAAAAAAAGTACCAGAAATTAACGACCAACAGTCTCACAATGCAAGCGGGAAGAAAACTCCAAATCGGATTTCTTCAATTGTAATAAGATCTATGAACAGTTACCATGTGAAATATATGGCAACTCAATCCTTTTTCTAAAACTAGAGGCCACCTTAGGCGAAAAGGATGAGGACCATTTCACCTTCAATAAGATTTGACTCAACTACTCTAGTAGAAGAAAATGATGAATCATATAAGTTCAGATATTAGAATTATCATTTTTTGGACCTTTCATGTTAAATCTCTCTTGTTGCTTAGATTGTTGCACCTTTATCATAACATCTTAAAAGGATTCCACAGAAAGAAAAAAAGAACAAAGAAAAAAGAAAAGAAAAGAAAGCATGAATGCCCAATTTCAACCTCTACTCTTTCAATGGAACAAAACATACCACATTCAAATACCTGCTCAATGTTATATCCAGGGCTTGGATCATTGGAGAGTGTTAATACCTTGTTGAATCAACACAAGCAATTTCCAACAGCATATCAATGGTCTCTCCAAAGATTCGATACCTCCCTTCACTATATGCAATTACCTGTGTGTTCCCACACTGACATACAACACAACAGGATCATATGCACCTGTCACAATCCTTCCCATCTCAATATGTGCACAGCAATGATTAACTGCAACAATGGGCTTCTTCCAAAGCTGTGAAAGAACCTAACAACAATGGCAGCAACTTGTAATGGTGCTCCCAATCCAGGACCCTTGGTGTAACAAAGCAATCAATTTCCTAGGGCGTTATTTGGGCAGTTTCCAAAGCAGATTTAATCAGCGGGTGAATGTGTTGGAGATGGTGCGGTGCAGTTTCGCGGGAAGGAACCCTTGGCCATGAGGGGTAATGTTTGTGTTGCGTGAGTTTGACAAAATTGTTATCCCAACACCAATCTTGTTGGCTGAACCCTCAAACCCTAGAGCTATCATCTTCTTCATTCTTGTAGAAGGCACACCCTGTAACTCAAAAGGAAATTCAAACAAAGTCCAAAATGTTCGACTCACAAATACTTTTTATGAACCTTGTCTGCAATATATTCTGGGTGGCTTAATTTCCATGGAACTGGCAAAGTTTGATCAGCGGATACGATTGAAATGGGCAAAAGGCTCAGGATCAGCTTTGGGAGCTGGTTTAACCTCCTTAGGGTCCCCAAAAATATTCCATAACTTCAGTGTTTCATGAGCTGCTGATGCTACTGTGCAACCATTTGGGCTCTGAGCCATATAAAGGACTGTAGAAGTATGACCAGTGAGTTCTGCAATTCTACACATTGATGGGTATTTCCAAAGCGTAAGCTGATTCTGAGTAAACCCATGTGCGCTAAGCAGCTCTCGTTCATTCATATTCCACAGCAAAGCACAAACCTCAGAGCCAGCGTCAACAGAGTTCAGGCATGCACCTGTGTGAGTGTTCCAGAACTTTATGCACCGATCATCATTCCCACCTCCACCAGAAGCTAGCAAATTTCTCTGGAAAGGACACCAAGCAAGGGCTTTTACAGCAGCTGTATGATCTTGGAGCCTGTGAAGCCACTGTGTTCGTGAATATGATCTGTTGTCCCATATATGGAGCAGGTTATCATTTCCTCCACTTGCTAATTGCTGGCCTGAAGCCGACCATTTAAGCCCACAAACCTCTTGCTCATGTCCTCTGTATGTCTCAACAACAATGTGGGATCCAATTCTTACATCATTGTTAACGATGCGGCCATCCATTCCTCCAGTTGTAAGAATGTGATTGTTCCATGCCAGTGAGCCTACTCGCGATAGGTGGCAACCTCTCAAGGTTATCACATGAGAACTGGCAGTTGTATCCCATAGCTCTACTTCGGAATTGTTCAGTCCAATGGCAATCTGGCGTCCATCAATAGCCCAATTGACGCTGGTAACAGGTCCCCTTTCATCCTCAAATGTGGCCAGTTCCCAAGTAGAATCATCGGTAGCATCCCACAAATAAACTGTATTTGCAAGAGCTATTGCAAGAACATTGGAGCTTCCCCAATCCAACAAATTAAGGTAGTAATCATCCATAAGGTCGGGAGCATCAAGTGTTCTGTCTGCACTTTGAGAAATATATCTTCTTTGTGCCTTAGGGGGGTTTGATTCAGTAGGTTTATCTGAAGAGAAGTTGCTTGGGAAGAGCTCTACAGGGGGAGGAGTCTTGTTCTTGAAAGCAAGAATTCTACTGCGGTTCATGTTCATGGCCTCAGCCAACTGCTTCCGATAGCCTACTCCATATCTAGGTGGGTTTTCCTTACCTTTCCTAGTACTACTACCTTGATGAGTAAGCATGTAAAATGCATAATCAAAGTCCATGGCGGACCGGTTTGGTATGAACCGGTCCAAATTTTCTCGGGAATTCCTTTTCTGAAGAAGCTGTTGTTCAAGAGGGCACCACCTAGACTGTGACCTCAAGGTTGTACTCATTGTTACATTTGCAAATATGAAACCCAAAAATTAAAAATTAAAAAACAGAGAATATGAGAGACACAGACAAATAAACAGGGAGAGAGAGCAGTCAAAAATCAGTATAATTGAAGCAGATGTTCCTTCAGAACAACCAAAATCATATGCAAACTTCAAAAACCAACTAAGATCCTGTAGAAACCCTAAGAAATCAAACTTCAAAAAAACAGAGAATATGAGAGACACAGATAAATAAACAGAGAGAGCAGTCGAAAATCAGTATAATTGAAGCACAACCAAAAGCATATACAAACTTCAAAAACCAACTAAGCTCCCGTAGAAACCCTAAATGAAATCAAATTTAACAAAAGGCAATAGAAACGCAGACAGGGCTCAGATCTTGTCAATTCAAAATTTGAGCAGAAAAATATACACACAAAAAAACTGAGTTTAACTAACCGAATTATCGATACGACGGGACCTACATTGCCTCCGAACAAAGCATTGAGCTGAGGCTTTCGATTGGTTTCTTCGCCTGCCCACACTCACCGATGCTCAATCAATTCCACCTCAATTGTTAGCCCAAAGCGGAATCGTATATGTATTCTCAGAGACGTATATATATTCTCAGGAGATCGAATCGAAGAAAATTGAACTCGGGTTTGATGCTCAACGTATATATACGTATGTTTGACGCGTAGAATACGCGTGGAATAAGCGTGGAATACGTGTGGAATAAGCGTGGAATACGCGTATCCCACTCGTGAAATACGCGTATTTCACGAGTGAAATACGTGTATTCCAAGGAGAAATACGCGTACTCGACGCGTATCAGCTTGATAGCTACGACCGGCGACAACCTCTCTCTCTCTCCCTCTCTCCTAGATGAGTTTTGCTATTTGATTACAGGTTGAAAGAAAAATGGTTAGAAAACAAGATGCAGACTTACTATCTGGGTTGCTGATTTTATGAAGGGTTTTTTTTTTAAAATTATTTATTTGATTTAAATTTATAAATTTATTTATTTATTTGTGGTCTGAACATCATCACTGCACATGCCATGCCTTCGATTATTTCTTCATTCCTGATCCTGAAATTAGGTATTTTTATCAATGTTCGAGAGTGGAATTAGATCGTATGAATGCTTAAACTGTTGAAAATAATTAAAGGCTAAAAAAAAAAATTTCTATTATTTCAATCAAACCTAATTAATCTAGTTAGTTTCATACTTAATTTACTCGTGTAGGTATTTTTAAACATTTAATTCAATTGATGGATATAAATAGGTGCTCGTACATAAATGTAATGAGAAAAATGAAATTTTGAGACGGAAAAAAACAAAAAGGACAAGACTCGTTGCACAAGGTTTCTCGTATAGACCTAGAATCTCGTATAGACCTAGAATCGATTAGGAGAATACATTCAGAGCTCCATTTTGGAAGAGTTTGCTGTTTACTGATCTAATTTTGGTGAATTTGATAATACGTCTGTCACTAATTTCCACTTAAATTTGCAGAAAATAGAGGAAATTGTAGGAAGAATTCTTGCAAACTAAAATATTCAAAAGTATCTGTAATATATTCAAATTCAAAAGTACAACCGTAATAAGAGCTAAAGCCCAACAAAACAGTATCAATACACTGAATCTCGGTGATTCAAAGTCAATGATATTATGTGCTTCTTGGCCTTGGAAAATCATTCCAAACAATGCAATAAGGCTTGAAAGGACTCAGCCTTACCTGATAAACCTTATAAAAAACAATACATTAATTTACAGAGCCAAATGGAGATCGAATTGAGGTTGATGCATACATCATTTTATTCAATACCAAGGTACCATCAAGGGCTTGAACCTGTCAAATTGGAAAACATGAAAACATAGTAAGCAAAGCAAAGAGGATTTGATTTCACATATATATTTTTTAAACATTCATTCAAGGAAAAGAAAGATCTCTTCAAACTATCCTTCAAGCGTAAGCGAGAAAAATAAATATTGTCTTCTAATCTAACCATTTTTCTTCCCCAGTCATCAAACAATCCTCTATGAGGAAGTTATGTGAAGTGTTTCCTTCACAACTCATGTGGAATGAAGAAATAGGCCTGTGTGACGGACTAATTTGAGTTCCTAATCCGGCTTTCCAGCTGTTTTCAATATGAAGTTTGATGCAGGAGCAGCAGGACAGAAGCATATATACATGCATACACATATAGACATACGCAGAAAAACACGCACACAAGTGCATATACACACATAAACACGTGCTCACACATTGACATACTGTTATTTTGATTTGTGTCTTTTAGTGTTATTTAATTAGGATTTTCCTTTGGGAAAGAAACACAGACAAACTTTATTGATAAAAAGAAGAAAAATTACAGGCATGGACAAGATAAGTACTCCTTAGGTGCTTAAAGCAGGAAAAGATATAAAAATGAATATGAACGATGTATTCCCTAGGCAAAGGCTTAGACAATCATACTAAACAGTCTTTACATAGTTCAATGGTAGGAAACTCAAAGCTAATTACTCATGCAAATATCTTCCCTAGTGTCAATTCTTTCTGTACAAGAAACACCATACCTCAAGAATTATAAGATTTAGGTAGTCTCATCCATGAACCCGTTTAAGTTTTTCTGACTCCTCTTTTAGTCTCCAGATTGCTTCCACTTCATCAGTTCGGAACCGTTGCGTAAAAGTCGATTCCTCAAACGGGGTTGATGCGCCATGAGCAAAAGCAAGAAGACCAGTATAAGCAATCATGGCACCATTATCAACACAATACCTATCATCAGTTGCAAACAACCTTCCACCCCGTTCAGAGCACATAGTTCTCATCATCTCTTGCAAGCGTTCGTTGCAACCTACACCGCCAACAATAAGGACATCTTTCTTGTCACAATGTGCCATTGCACGCTCCGTTATCTCCACAAGCATTGCAAACACATTTTCCTGAACCAAATTAATAAAAATTAAATAAATCATGTAAGTAGTCCATCATTACAGTCATCATTCTTCCTCTTTCGCTTGCAGAGAGTTTATTAAATTGGAAATTCTTTGTCGCTCTTTTTTCCTGATAAGTCCCATTTGCTAAAACCTATTTTCCCATCAAAATAGCTTTGATTCCAAAGTTTACCTGGAGTGAGTAGCATAGATCTGCAGGGGTGCACTCGCTATTCTTGAGCTTCTCCACAGCAGTGGCTTCAATGTAGCTCAAAATTCCACTAAAAGACACATCCATCCCTTTCACAGCATAAGGAAGGTCTATATACTGTTCTCCTTTCTTTGCAAGCTGGGAGGGGAGGGAATCACACAAGTCATGATGGAAGCGCTTCCACAAAATATTCAACTAAAGCACGGGATAGAAACATAGCTCAAATCAAACAATAAGCATAATAGTGGTAATAATGATGACACTAACGATGATGATAATTCAACTTCAAGAGTTATTACATATGGATTTCTTATGCCCATTCAGTGCAATAAGATTGACTGCATCACCTGATCACCCTAAAATTTGGCAAACTATATGACTCTAGTTTATAGAGATGACTGAGAGTTTGAAACCGTCTGTAAACATTATGGAACTATACATGTATTAAAAAGATAATCAACTACCCGACCATGATGGGTTCACACATTTCAAATTGATTCACCATATACAGGAATGCAATAGGCCACCCACAATAGAATATATAGAAATCATATCGGCAGCATTTTAAATTTCAAAAAAGTTCATAAAAAAAAGTACAGAAATTAACAACCAACAATCTCACAATGCAAGCGGGAAGAAAACTCCAAATCAGATTTCTTCAATTTTAATAAGATCTATGAACAGGTACCATGTGAAATAGATCATACAAAATATGGCAACTCAACCTCTTCTCTAAAACTAGAGGCCACTTGGGAAGCCATTTCACCTTCTGTCTAAATAAATGCCACTAGCTCCCATATGATACACTTTTCCTGTTTTGTTTTCTTTTTGGGGTCACAATAAGATTTTTCTGAACTACTCTAGTAGAAGAAAATGCTGAATCATATAAGGTCAAATATTAGAATTATCCTTTTTCAGACCTTGCTTGTTAAATCTCTCTTGTTGCTAGATTGTTGCGTCTTTATGATTAAGAAATCAAATTCAGTCCAGCCCAAGTTAAACTCCAACATAGTAACAAGTAAGAACAGCTAGTTCTCAGATTTCTTGGAAAAAGAAAGGAAATCTTGATAAGATAACTTAAAAGGAGTCCACAGAAAAAGAAAAGAAAGATTGAATGCCAATTTCAACCTCTACTGATTCAATGGAACAAAACATACCACATTAAAATACCTGCTCAATGTTATATCCAGGGCTTGGGTCATTGGAGAGTGTTAATACCCTGGCGAACCGATCCAAGCAATTTCCAACAGCGATATCAATAGTCTCTCCAAAGATTCGATACCTCCCTTCACTGTACGCAATTACCTGTGTGTTCCCACCACTGACATACAACACAACAGGATCATCTGCACCTGTCACAATCCTCCCCATCTCAATATGTGCAACGCAATGATTAACTGCAACAATGGGCTTCTTCCAAAGCTGTGAAAGAACCCTAACAACAATGGCAGCAACTTGTAATGGTGCTCCCATGCCAGGACCCTTGGTGTAACAAAGGCAATCAATTTCCTTGGGCGTTATTTGGGCAGTTTCCAGAGCAGATTTAATCAGCGGGAGAATGTGTTGGAGATGGTGTTGTGCAGTTTCGCGGGGAAGGAACCCTTGGCCGGGAGGGGTAATGTATGTGTGGCGTGGGTTTGACAAAATTGTGCCATCTAAGGTGACAACCCCAACACCAATCTTGTTGGCTGAACCCTCAAACCCTAGAGCTATCATCTTCTTCATTTTTGTAGAAGAACTCAGGCACACCCTGTAAATCAAAAGCAAATTCAAACAAATTCCAACATACATATGCAATTTCAAGCCCAAACAGACACTTAAATGCCAAAATTATTTTCAAATACATTTGTATATGTAGATACACAAAACAGACCTTCACCTTTCAGAAATTAACAGGCACTGTTTTTCAGAAACACGTACACTCCTTTGACTGAAACTGAACTGACGACAAAGCAAGTCAACGTGAAAAAGAACTTATCTTCCAAAAATATCCCAAAATTGTAAACAAACAAAAACAATGCAACCTAATGAGCCAGAAAGACAAAAGATTAAAAGGATATTGCCCTGCAAATCAAAAGGAAGGAGGAAAGGATATAAAGGAGGTCCCAACACAGAGGGAACACAGGGTTGGTCAATCCGACAACGTGGAAGCGCTTTTGGGCAAACCTATGGAGTCGCTAGGGATGGGTGAGACGAAGCGTGACGACGGACAGAAGAAATGCTAAAAAGAAGGGACATGGAATGGGCCTAGGCAAATCGGTGTGGCCCAAAAAGGATAATCATAGTGGGCCGAAAGAGAAAAATATTTTACTTGGGTCTAATGATGCACCCAAATGTTACAGTGACGGTGGGACCTAGTATGCGAACAGTGAGGGCTTGTTTTGGGCCTTCAATATCTGATTTCTGTTGTAAAATGAACAATATATGCGGAAATATTGAACTGAATATGAAGTAAATGAGACAGAATATTTAACGAGATTTGGTCATGCCTACGTCTTTGGAAAGCAACAACATTAACTTTTCCACTATGTAAAACAATAGGCCTACAACTTTAGTGTTTACAATCTCTGTGGCTCACTAATTTTTCTCTTTTGGAGAATTTATCTCTACTCTCTTTTCTCTCCCCTCACTTTCCTTTCTTCCTTCCTCTCTGCTTAGGCTCTCATTTTCTTCTCTAATGGCTGGTTATAGACAGAATTCTGTGGCTACTCACTCAAAAGTCCTTGATTTCACGTGGGTGTTGGCAGACAAGCTTCACCATTCTTTCCTTATTTTCTTTGTGTGGGCTCCACCACATTCTTTATAACACTCTCTCTTGGAGATCACAAGTAACATATTGTTGCCTCAATAAAATCTTGCTAGAAGGAAACTCAATGAGGTAGAAACCTGATGGAAAGAAGAAGAGTGCATTTATCATTGTAGCATACTTTTGGATGCTCCCCTTGATATCTTCAAGACTATCTTTTTGGAGGGAAAATCTTTCGGAGTGAGTGGAGGATGTAGCCATAAAAAAATTCCTTAGTTGAGTAAGTAAATATATTTCCAGTGAGTGATCTCCATGTAAATCATAGAAATTTCCAGAGTTTGCATATTCAACAAAACCTGGGCTATTTGTAAATTCACTTTAGTTTAATAAGCCCATATATGATGTTATGTAGAGATAGCATCAAATATGTCTCACATCATCCCAAAGTGGTGGTGATGGAGCTGAGCTTTATCTGGAAAATATAATGTCCGGTGTAGTATACTTCCAAAAAATCATTTAAGTGCCCAACGAATAACCCACATAAAAATGTTTCAATACTTTCTTAGTATTTCTTGACACATTATATAGCTTTATACCCAGTTATTTGTTCTGCTTATACATCTTTAGGGAATCGCTTCTGGCAATATGCTTCCATGCATTTAATAACCCTTAAAGATAGCATGTTGGTCTACATAAATGTGCAAAAAGACGGCACGATTGCATCCGTAAATATGGAGAACCTCAACATTCCTTGTTTCTACCAAAAACATTGTGTCATATAAAGTGAGTATATTACTCTTTATTCCAAACACTCATATATAACCTTTAGGGTTAACATCTTTCGGGGTTCGTACGATGGATTTGTTCTTTCATGTTCATTCTTATATGTTATGGAATTGCCTCTCTCCATTTTGGCCAATGATTTTGTCCAATGATTTTGTCAACATTTAATAATAGAATGTGGTTCCAATCAACACAGCCCACTGATGATTTGAGTAGCCACTCTAAAACCAAAAATTGTCATTCATCAATTTGTGATCCCATCATTCTCATGTGCATGCGCATGCATCAATTATAAGTATTTCTTTGCTTTTGGGTACCCAAGCCACTTCAGGGACTTTTATTGTCTCTTTCTAGACAAACATCCCTTATAAGATGAATTATGTGAGAATATGGATCACAATCTCCAATGGAGCATTATTTTATAGTAGGGCGTGGATAATCTCCATTTAGGAAGTTGGAACATTTAGAACCCATATATTTGTCATGCTAACTAAAACCAAAGTGTGGCATGACATGAAGATCGTAATCTCAAACTAAAAAGAAACCAAAGCAATATAAGGCCAACAAAAACAAAAAAGAACACATAAGAGTGTAAAGCCCACAAAAGGCAATAACCCCATGTAAGGCTAGAATCCCACATAAAACCTAAGACAAACAAGGAAATGATAGTTGTCACAAGCAAACCAAGAAAATGAAACCTCACCACCCGAGCTTCACCAACATTACTGAAATTGAGCCCGTTCAAACATCCAGAAGAAAGCATCTAGCAAACAAAGAATGAGAAATCGCATCTCAAAGCAAACACGAAACCAGAACCAACAGATAAGAAGGTGGTGCAAGTACCCGAGCTATAGCTCTACACACCTTCCAATAAATACACGTCAAAACGCATTTAATGTTTGCAACTGCAAGTTAAGGATTAAGCCAGATCAAAAGGGATATGTGGGAAAATAGGTAAGTAAGCGGAAAGGTCATGAGCAAGGTTGTCATGATAACCAAAATGAGATTTTTGAAACGGAAAAGTTCCTTCTAGTAAAGAACTATCAAATGAATCCCCAACCCTTGACAATTCCATGAGGGGCTATTTGGTATGCCTCACTGCCTCACTGGATTGGATTGGATTACATAAGACTTGAAACCCATGTATGGCAATGGAGAGGATTAACTTAAATGAGATTATATTGTCCAACAATTGAAAAAAAAACCCGGATTTGCATGTCTAATATAACGACCTTGAAATTGGGTTCATAAAATTGCGCGCTCCCTATTTTGAACAGGCGAGTCCGACTGATTTCGTTATGGCTTGAATCAAAACCGCATCACCACAAACCCAAACGCCGGACAGGCAGAACCCAGCACCCATGCCCCCCTGGATTTCTTCTCCCCCATGACCACCACCCTCAAGCCATACACAAATCCAACATAGAGAAGCCCAAACCACTTGCATAATATCTTTCTTCGCCATCCCAACCACCAGCAGAACCCAAAACCATCTCTCTTCTCCATCTTAGTCCAATTCGTAACAGTTCCAAAAAAAAAAATTAACGGAAAATAATGAACCAGAAATAGAGAGAAGAAAGAAGGAAAGAAAGAGGAAGAAAAGAAAAGAATAGAAAACGAGAGAGAGAGAGAAGAATAAATAAAAGAGAGAGAAAGAAGGAAAATAAGAATTGAATACTAGGAAAAAAAAAACTAAAAGAGAGAGAGAGAGAGGTGGCAGCATCATATTTTATTCTTATTTAGGTTTTTTTTTCAATTCACACGGTTGGCTTGTATTATTATTATTTTTTAATTATTTATTTTTAGGTTAAAATCTTTAATTAAATTTAAATATTTAAATAATTATTTTTAGTCCGATAGAACACCAAACATAGGTCTTCACTATTTTTACCACCCAGGTTTTTAGTCCAACACATCACCAAATGTAGGTCAGTACTTAATCCAGCTTAGTCCAATCCGAGCTAATCCAAGACAGTCCCAAAATTTAGTCCAGTCTATGACAGTCCGCTTTACCAAACGACCCCTGACAGTAGTATCATGATGCACATGTGGCTGTTGGCTAGCCACCACAGCCAGATATCTTCCATCTATGTTCCTCCGCTTTCATAAGTTCCAATGCGACAACATCTATAGGGATGCACTAAAATGTCAAAATTATTTTCAATTACATTTGTATATGTAGATACACGAAATAGACCTTCACCTTTCAGAAATTAATAGGCAATTGTTTTCCAGTAACACATACACTCTTTTGATTGAAATTGAATTGACGATACAGTAACCCAACTTACAGATTAAGTATAATTGAATTAAAAACAACAACTCAATGTTTAAAAAAAGGATGTTAAACAACTTAGCTTCCAAAAATATCCGAAAATTGTAAACAAACAAAAACAGTGCATCCTAAGGGGCCACCCCCAAAATTAATAGTGCGGAAAAATGCCAACTTATACAAGCATGGTTTGAATGAAAAAAAAAACTTATATAACATGAACGGACTCATTTGTAGCTCATCCTCTTATTTTTCTCTTATTTTTATTTTTTGGGTTAAAGTCGTTTCTTGAAACCCATGTGTTAGAAAAACATCTTCCAAGAAACTTTTGGGCCATACCACACCCTTAAATAGTAAGTATGTAGCTTCATTTTTCCTTTTCTATGGATAGTTTTCGTTTGTTGGGTGAGTGCAGTGCGATTTACCTATTGCCTACTCATCCATGATTTACCTATTGCCTACTCATCCATTACTTACATTAGCGCATTCTTCCTTGAATTCAATAGTAAATTGCGAAATTGCAATCACAACCTGATAAGGTAATTAAGCTTTTCTATTTAAATCCAACGTTCATCTTACCCCACACTTAAAAATTTGCTTTGTAGTTTTATCATAATGTATAAAGACAACAAAGAACATAAGTTCATATATACACCTAGCTCAGTAACCTATCTATCCTTTTAAGCATACAACACACACAACTCATATTGTTTTTGGATTTCTTATGTTCACCCAATTCCTTTTGAAATTTCAAAAATTAAATATTATTTTTTTATTATAAAATTTTTACTATTAATCAATAAAATCTAGACATCATTTGAATTTGGTTATAATGAATGAACTAAGACTTCTACAAAGTAATTGGAAGGAGTAACAAGTAACCTGGTGGAGCAGATACAGCAACAACAGCTACTACTTTTAGTGGAGAAGAAGAAGTCCTTTCGAAACTTATTTCCTCTTTCTACTTCTTCTTCCTTCGGCAACTTTTCTGTGAGTTGGTTGGTGCTGCCATCTGTTTTCAAATGGAAAAACCTAGCATTTCCCTATTTCTGTCGAGAACACGAAGCTTGGCGTTATCTAGCCAAGTTTTACAAATTACATTTTGACCCCATATTTTTCATACTTTTCAAAAACACCACATGTTTTTCAATTAATTTCAAAATAGCCCTAAACCATATCCGACCAAGTATCGGTGAAACATAGAATAGAAGGCACAATTACAAGTTTATGTAATGTAAACCATTATTTGGGCTTAATAGCATAGGAGAAGAATACAGTTGCATCATGAGGTTTCACAGCCATTGCCTTATTATTTTTCTGGCCTAAAAGAAATTTTCATTTTCACTGACAATGTCGTTGCTAGGTTGGAAGCTTGTGCCCAATTTCTGCAAATTTTGTGAAGGCAAAAGTATGATTTTGGTCCCCCTAATTGTCGGTTTTATTATTTTGGTTCCCGTAGTTTTCACTCTGTCAATTTTATTCTTGTAATTTCAATTCGGCGTAATTTAAGGACACGTTTCAATTTCTGTTAAATTCATCCAACTTCTGTTAAATTTTGACCATGTGTAGTATAGCCGCGCAGCTATACTCGGTTTGGGTTTTTTTTTTTTTTTTTAAATATAGTATAGCCTCGGGGCTATACGCGAGTATTATTATTATTATTTTTTAATCTTGATTGAAGCTTATGTGGCTGTCACGTGGTTGTATTTTTTAATTCACTCTCAAGCCATCTAACCTAAAATACAACTAGGCTTAGGGTTTTAGTAAAACACAACCTAAACCATAATGGTTTGGGTTAATTGCGGTTGTAAGTTTTAAGAAACCGACTTAAATTGAACAAGATATGCCAGTTATATAATCAAATATATATATATATACATCATAAATTCTCCTATGCGGACGCCATATTCTATTATCTCTCTTACTTTCCTCCATATTTACAATGGCATTCGCACGATAATAACGTGCGGACTTCGAGATGTTCAAATGTGAGTTGTAAATGATAAATAGATATGAATATTGAATTTGAAGTTTGATAAAATATTGATGTTATTTATCTTTGAGAATGAATGACTACAACTACTTCTTAAACCTAGTAAGGTATGGCGAACGGGGTCTAACCCAGTGGAAGAGAGTCTTGACTTGCAGACTAGTGGTCTCAAGTTTAAACCCTCATAAAATATTGTTAACGAGTGAATTTGTACCTAACGGATTAAGACATAATCGCACACATAACACAAGTGTTTGAGTGGTTCGCCCATAATGGGGCTACATCCACTGTAATTTATAGCTTTATAATTGTATTTGAATATGGAGATTACATTGTACATGAGAGAGATATAGGAAGAGATGCTTGAGAGCTCTAGTAGAAGAGAAATAGAGAGCTTGGGAGAGCTTTGGATAGCTCTTGGAGAAGTAGAGAGTGGCAGTCGATCGTCTCCTTCCTTAGAGGTGGTGAGTTTCTTTTTATAGTCCAAGTTGGAGTAGACAAGGTTGCTTGATTGTTGGGACTTTTGCATGGCTCCCCTTGATTTGGGGTCTTGGGTGTTGAGAAGGCTTTTGCATGACTACTCCTTGTTTGTTGGGATGTGAGGTATGACAAGCAAGGGTTATCCCTTGATTTGTAGGATTGGCTTAAGAATGAGGTAAGGTCAACATGGTGTCAACAGAAGCCCCCAAGTTCATAGTCGAGAATAACTTCTTAGCTGGGGACTTTCAAGTAAAACCAGTGTCTGACCGAGCTGAGCACATATCGGTTGGAGATGGTGAGGTCGAGGTGAGTACATATTTGTTGAGGTGATGAGGCCGAGCCTAGCACATAAATGTAGCTAGTAAGGCCGAGCTGAGCACATATATTATAGGTAATTTTCCATCTCTTTAAGCATGAGGAGGCATATTAGAGATAGTGTGGCCGAGCCGAGCACATATATGGAGATAGTAAGGCCGAGCCAAGCACATGTCACATAATATTGTGATGATGGTGTTGTATGTAATGACTTGATGACTATGTATGTCATGTCACAATAACAATGTATGTTGTGTGGCGATGTATGTCGTGTTATGATGGCGATGTATGCTATGCAATGATGATGATGTATACCATGTAATGATGGTGATGTAATGGAGTTGTATGCCATGCAATGAAGAAGATATAAAGAAGATATAATATACACACTACTTGGTAATTAGGTAATAGTGGGTATATGTAATCCCTTACTTACTGCGTTGAGATCGTCATCATCCGCACGTAGTTGAGCACATATATTTGAAGAATGTTGCGAACTAAGCATACATGTGGCGATATAATTTTCCTTCTCTCTTTGACCATGGTGGGACAAGGTGGAGAGGGTGCCGAGCCGAGCACACATATATGGAGTTATTTTTCCTTCAGTCTCTTTTTAACCATGGAGATTGAGCATGTGAGGTGTTCAGGTTTGCTACAACGTGGAGATTGAGCATGCACGGTGTTCGGGTCGGTATTGCGACATGGTGGATGGCCATGCAAGTTGGTCAGGTCGATCTTTTGACGTGGTAGATGACCATTAAAGTGGTCCGGTCGTCCATGCGACGTTGTATATGACTGTTGCCTGCGCAAATCTCTTCGGCCTGGTTCTCCGGGCCGAGGGGACGTGCGTATAACACGGAGTCCTACTTTTGGAATGCGGTGCGGTTTGTGCGCGGGCGTGCCAGCACGGTCTACCGTGCGTCGAGTTCGGTGGAGCGTTTGGTTTAGAAGGTGTTTAGAATATTGCGCCTGTTTGGTCTGGACTTCTTATCAAACGATTGTGGCCGAGAAAGGAACTGGTCTCGGCCGTTAGGTTCACGGCCTGAACTACAAGGCCGTTGGTGGTAGGTGGTGGGTTTTGGGCGGTGCTCCGGCGCGTTGCTCGGAGAGCGACGGTCGTATGATATATGGGGTGAGTGAGGCGACAACAAGGGTGGTGCTCCGGCGCCTTGAAAAATCAAGGGTCGTATGATATATTGATGAATGGAAGTTTTTTACAATCTATCACTACTCCTAAGAAAGCATGTAAAGATATTGAAAGTACATGACAGAAAAAATAAGTTGCTCCGTGGGAGGCTTTTGGTTTTTGGTGTTGGACCTTTTGCATGTGGTCTTGAGCTTGGTTTATATAGCAGGAGTCCGGGAGAGACAATCGAGGCTTGACAAGACCTGCATGGTGGAGTCTAATCAGGGCAAGCATGGCTGGGTCTGATCAGCATTTGGGATTGTGAAGCATGGTGGTGTGACCCCCATAAATCTCGGCAGATCTCGGCCTTTGCTCAGATCGAGGGCTCTGCACCCCTGGCCGTGGGAACGCATTAAATGCCCTGGTTTAGTGGTTGGTGAAAGGACTGCCAATTGCAAGAACATCTGATGGAATGTTTGTTCCTAACCACTCTGATTACAAAATCCTGCCTTCAATCAACTCCCTTCTGCCCTCATGCATTAAATGCTTCGTGCCCTAGTGGATTTGCTGTGATGGACAGAGGCGTTACTTCATTAAATGGGGCGTGGGACCCTGAAGCCACGTGATGATTTGGTCAATATCTCCCCTGGCCGTGCCCTGGGTGTTCCTCGGCCTCGGCCCGTGATTTTTACTCGAGCGGCCGAGAAAACCTTGCCTTAGCGTTTTCTCCTTTGTTGTCAACAAACAGAGGGCGTCGAAACGTTGCCGTTTCTATGAGCTCACGGGTAAAGCGGCGGCCGAGAAGGGTACTCTTCGGCCACAGCGGCCGAGATTTATTAGGCACAAACAATGACCATGAAAGGTGGTCGTCTAGCTTATCCTTGTCAGTAATACGCCATGCATGCAAGGTGAACAGGTCGGCCATTTCATCCAAGGTGGTCATTTGGCGCATTCTTGTGAGTAGTACGCAACCCATGTGAAGGTGGGCAGGTCAAGCATTTCATCCAAGGTGGTTATCTCAACCATGCAAGTAGTCTCCATCCATGCAAGGTACGAAGTTGATTATGAGCACATATATTGGAGGTATATACCGAGCGGAGCTAAGCACAAGATGCGATGATGTTATAGTTGGTGTAAGTCGAGTCGATGTTTGTGTGCTATGCCGAGTCGACCACAATAGATAATGTAACATGAAGGTGGTTTGACTAATCCCACATAATTCACCGAATAGCACCTATGCTGATAGAAGTCAACAAGTGTATGTGTTAATTTCCAAGCATATATATATATATGTTGTAAATGCATGAGTTGGTGGATGACCACCATACCTCTTAGCATTCACCCTTTCTAATTCTATGTAACCTATACACTAAATATCATAGTTATGAGCTTAATGGAGTTAATGTTGAAATTATGAATAAACATGATTGATACTTATGGTCGTGCCAAAAGCATATTAATCATAATTTGCTTCATATCAACTCATTTTCTGATATGTGAAAATTTTATTTTTTGATTGAATAGTTTTGTAGACCATGGTATTTATATTAAAGTATATATTGAGCGAACCTGAAGATTTTGCTTCACATTATCATCTTTATATTATTTATATTTAGTCCCTGAAGGACAACACTTACCACTCCAATCAAATAAGCATTATTTTGATGAGACCAATTTCCCGTCGTTAGGGGGAGAAAAGGTTGTTCTTGAATAACAACGTGAATTGCTATGAAATGTATTCATTATTGTTTCATCAAAATTTTGTGTCACCTAATGTTAAAGTAAGGTATGAAAGAAATCGCAATCTAAAAGATTGCAAGTCAAATGCTAGAATCATTTTAAAACACTGTTGAAGTGACAAATCACATCAAAATGTTGATTTCCTAATTAGGCAATCTAAAGTGGTGGCAAATGATTTATCTAGTTGTGTGCCTAAGTAGTCCACAATTGGCTCCATTGAAGTTAAGACTATATTAAAAGGTCCAAACATCCTAAATAATATAATTCTATATGAATATCCATATTTCCTATATATTTTATATCGGAAGAGATCTAAGAAGCATGGATACGGCAATTAAGGTACGTATCGTGTGTTGGATACGCTAGGGGATAAGTATCCAAGTCAAGGGATATGGTCAACGACAAACAGATATGCATATCTGACATTACAGATACGTGTATCCGATTTTAAGGATACGTTTTAAGAGAGAATTAAAATTCGAGACAAATTGGAAGTCTTCAAGGATACGAATTGGATTTTCCTACCTGTTTTGGTAATCAAATCTTCTTCTTCTTTTTCGGAATCAAATCTCCCTCTTCTTCTATATAAATAACAAAGCCCAGCACAACACCACCATAGTCAGATCAGCTTTTCTTCTTCTTGAATCTTCTGGTGTGGTGGTGGCGTAGTGTTCTTGAATTTTCTTCTGATTTCTCTCCATCGTCGGGCTGGGTATGTTATTTGTTTGTTTATGATCTTCTCTCTATCTCTTTGTTTTCAACTTTTCATTATGTTTTTTTTTGCTTTTTTTTTTGGGTCCAGATCTTATCTCTGGCTTTTGTTTACTGACGGTTTCAACTTTCAATAAACTTTCAACTTATTAAAAGCAAGTCTTTATTGAAAAGAAATTCATTATTAAAGTTTTAAAAGTTCAAACCCACGTGCTTTTGTTTAGAAAAAAGAAAAAAGTTTTGTTTAGTTAAGACAATTTAATAATATTATAATTTATTTTTATTGAATATGTTGAATTTTCTTTATGTTCAGGAACATGAGTCATCCGGATAATGTTAATAGTTCTGAGAATACTGAAATCGAGATAGATGATCATGCTCCATTATGGAAGTATGTTAAAAGGCTTGACAAGTTAGGAAAAGGAGGAGGAAATACTATGTTTGAATGCAATTATTGTCATAATACTTACAAAGGCTCCTACTCTAGAGTCAAGTTTCATTTGTTGAACAATGGGACTGCACCTTGCAAAAAGGTTACTGATGAAATTTTTGCAGAAATGAAAAAACTTGTGAGAGAATGTGAACACCGGTTGAAAAGTGCAGCTTCAAGATAAGTGTCTTTGCCTAATATTGGTTCTTTACTTTGTTCTTTTGTGTCTAATGTTGAGCAAAAGAAGAGAAGGGGAATGAATGGGCCCTTTGATAGAGCTTTTCAAAATGAGGCTATAGAACAATGTGATGTTGAAGTTGCAAGGATGTTTTATACAGGTGGATTGTCCTTCCGCCTTGCAAGGAATTCACATTATCGGAACTCCTATCTTCGTGCTTCTATGCTTCCAGGATATGTTCCACCAGGTTATAATGCACTAAGAACTACTCTTTTGCAACAAAAGAAGGGGCACATTGAGGGGTGTTTACAACCAATCAAGAGTACATGGAGCACTAAAGGTGTAAGTGTGTGTAGTGATGGGTCGACAGATTCACAAAGAAGACCACTTATTAACATTATGGCAACTTGTGAGAACGAATCTATGTTCTTGAAGGGAATTAATTGTGACGGAGAGTACAAGGACAAACATTGTATTGCCAATTTTCTTATCGACTCCACTAAGGAAATTGGTTATCAAAATGTGGTTCAAGTAATCACTGACAATGCGCCAGTTTGTAGAGCTGCTGGATTACTTGTTGAGGCTAGATATCCCAATATATTTTGGACATCATGTGTGGTTCACACTCTTAATCTTTCTTTGAAGAGCATATGTTCACCAAAACAAAATGACGATTGGTATGATAAATGTAGTTGGGTTCATAAATTTTTTTATTGTGAACCATAATATGAGATTGACTATGTATAAGGAACACTACAAATTGAAGCTGCTCTCCATTGCTGAAACAAGGTTTGCGTCTACACTTGTGATGATTAGAAGATTTAAAGAAGTAACAGAAGGTCTAGAACAAATGGTGATTAGTCCAAACTGGTCTTTATATAAAGAGGATGATGTTGGCAAAGCAAGAGCAGTGAAGGAAAAGATATTGGATGAATACTTTTGGGATGAGATTGATTATATACTTTCCTTTACAGCTTCTATATATGAGATGATTAGGATGGCTGACACAAATAAACCTTCTCTTCATTTGGTTTATGAGTGGTGGGACACCACGATAGAGAAGGTGAAGACAGCTATCTATAGGAAAGAGCACAAGCAACTGCATGAACAAGTGACTTTTTTGATGTGGTGTATCACATTATAGTGGAGCGATGGACTAAGAGTAGCACACCACTCCATTGTTTGGCACATTCTTTAAATCCTAAGTAAGTATTATGTGCTTATTTCCTTTTAAAGTATTTATCTTACTTTTCATACTATGATAATTTTATAAAATAATATCACACTTTACTTTTAGGCTTTATAGTCTAAAATGGCTGCAAGAGGATCCTAGTCGTGTTGCTCCACGCCAAGATGCCGAGATTACAAGGGAAAGAAAAAAGTGTCTTAAGAAATACTTTTTAGATGACCGGGCTAGAAGAGATATCAATGTGGAGTATGCCTCTTTTCAATGTGCATAGATGACTTTGGAGCTATTGATGCTATGAATGATAGGTTTCACATGGAACCAATGGTGTGGTGGATTGTTCATGGATCTTCAACACCAAATCTCCAATCCATAGTTTTTAAGCTACTTGGACAACTTTGTTCCTCCTCGTGTTGTTGAAGAAATTGGAGTACATATAGTTTTATTCACTCTTTAAGAAGAAACAAGTTAACACCCCAAAGAGCTGAAGACTTGGTATTTGTGCATAATAATCTTCTTCTTTTATCAAGGGAGAGCCCAAGCTACAAAGAATGTGTTACTCAAATGTGGGATATTAGAGGAGATGGATTTGATAACTTGGGTGAAGAAGGTGTTGGGATGCTTGAAATTGCTAACCTTTCTCTAGATGAACCATCATTGGAGGTTGTTTTATTTACCGGAGAAGACATTACAAATATTGTAGTTGACATCCTCGTGTCGTATCGTATCGTATCGTATCGCCGTATTCGTATTCGTGTCCGTGCTTCTTAGGAAGATATACATTCTTATAAGAAGACATAAATCCATTAGAAAACAATGAAAGCCCTTGAAGAGGCACGGGTACCCAGTGACTATGAAAATGTCTATATCTTATGCATGCATAAAGAGAAATGTGGGTTTATAAGTTGATGATCATCAATGATACTGTATATATATAGTACGTACTAAAGTTAAAAAAGGCTATGATGATATTGATCCGCATTGTATTATGATTGTCAACAATGTAAAGAAAGATTTGCCAAACTGGAAGAGGCAGTCCAATAAAATTGAATATTTTTGGAAAACACCAAAAGATATGAAATTGTATAGGTTACAAATCGGTGTTTGCGATGAAGTGAAATAAAATCACTTGATATGGCAAAATGTATCCATGTAAAGACATGGAATTTTTATAATATTCTCCTAGTATATTATGTAGATGCAACCATGTTTCTTCTTACGAAGCATGTTAACTGCATATTTATGGAGACTTGCATTTATATGCAAATCTAAAATATTATGAAGTTAAGCATATCGCCAGAAATGCTCTTTTGAACTACTTTCCAATTCTCTCTACAATTTTCCCTTAGTTATTTAACAACAGATATATATATGTACAGTCCCGATATCTTGGACCACAGGAGTCCAAGAGATTGTGGTCACCCACCGTTGGATATTAATCCAATGGTTCAAAAATATTTCTTAAAAGGTGTGCAATATTGAGTGAACCGTTGAAATTACATGCAACGGTGAGTGACCACAAATCTCTTGGACCCCTGTAGTCTAAGAGATCAGGACTGTATATATGTATATGCATATTTTAATACTATTACTGGGCAACACTTTGTGCTTTTCCCAAAAGACCACGTGATTGCCTTTAGCATATACCATTATCATTATTATCATTATTATCATTATTATTATTATTATTATTATTATTATTATTATTATTATTATATTTTTAGAGATTAACATGACACCATATTTTAATGTAAAATAAGGGAGAGAGAGAGAGAGAGAGAGAGAGAGAGAGATCTCTTATCTCTTTATTCGATCTCTGATTGGAATAGGTGCAAAGTGTATAGCTAGTTGCACAGCCCATTTGGGCTTGCGTGGGTTTGCTTGACACGACAATTCTGCTTAGCTTATTTACGAGCAATAGAGATGGGATCATGGGAGAAAGGTAGGTCGATTCTCCTTCATTCTGTGGTTAGTGGTACCGAGCCGAGTTGTTTCTTTCTTTCTCCTTTGGCATGCTTCTCTTTGTCTGAGCAGAGAGACAGAAAGTTCCTTGGTCCCTTTGAGACAGAAAAGGGCATGGGTGCCTTGAGCAAACATTTGGCTGAGAGAGGACCCAATCAAACAATATGAGGTAGAATATTTCCTGATATCTTTTTATTCTCCAAAAATGGGTATTTATAATATGAGTGTGTAAACCCTAGTAGGGTTATACATGGAAACAAATAAACTCCTAATTACACAAGATTTGTACAAAAGAGAAGGAAATAAAATCCTAATAGAATAAGAAATAAATCTCCTAATCAAACTAGGAGCTCGCCAACACTTCCCCTCAAGTTGGAGTAAAGATGTCATGCATGCCCAACTTATCAAGCGAGTTGAGAAAGACAGTAGTAGACATAGCTTTCGTAAGAACATCTGCTAGCTGATACTCGGATGATATGAACGAAAAAGAAATAATCTCAACATCCAACTTCTCTTTAATAAAATGTCGATGAACCTCCACATGCTTTGTACGATCATGTTGCACATGGTTCGGAGCAGTCACAATTACAGCTTATTATCACAATACAAATCCATGGGTTTATAGGGCTCAAACCCAAGATCTCCCAACAATCTCTTCAACCATAGTAACTCGCACACACCTTGAGCCATCCCACAATACTCGGCTTCGGCACTAGACCGAGACACGATTTTTTGCTTTTTACTCCTCCAAGTAACAAGATTACCACCAACAAATGTGAAATACCCAAACGTAGAACGTCTATCAGTGAATGAACCAGCCCAATCAACATTCGTATACCCTTCCACATCCATATGACCATACTTGGAAAACATTAACCTCTTGCTATGAGTTTGTTTCCCTTTTTTCGGCCGGGTAGGCCGAGTGAAGGAGTTCTTGGTCCTTCTTCTTGTAGATTGCGTAGGCGTGCCACCACCAAGCCACTGACTGGCTTGAATGGAAAATGCCGGATTGTTGTGTTCGCGCTTCTGACTTCTAACCAGCCGATTGATCGGCCAAGCAAGGAACCTCCTCTTGGCCTAGGTTCTTTCACTTCCTCAAGATCGAGGATGGTTAGGTTTCGTGTAGGTATTTTAGTATTTTTGAGATTTTCAATGATAGTGATGCGAATTAAATTAAAAGTATGCATTTAAAATTAAAGACGAGAATTAAAGTGCGATAAAGTAATCAAAGCGATAAATAAACTTAAATTAAGCGAAGAACGAAATAAGAACGATATAAATGATAAAGGCAATAAAAATAAAGCAATTTGAAATTAAATCAAGCTTAAAGCAAATTCGATAACAATTAACAATAAAGCGATAAAGTTGAATCTTAAAACAACGTAATGGAAAATTCAATAAATTAAACTTACACTAATGAAAGTGAAGAACTGATCTAGTCTACTTGCTTGGGAAATAAAAGACCTAGTCTAGGGATAGAAAATTGAAAGACAAAAAGTAGGTTTTTGTGTCTAATGTCGGGGGGTCCTCTGCTCTTTGTTTGATGTAGTTTATATAGGGGCATTCGTCAGCCCATGGGCTGGCCATTAAATGGCCAAAGGTCAACTTCGTTCAAAATCTTTCCTTATGTGGCTTCCTAGATTCGTGGAATTGATTCGAATAAGATCATCGGATCGCGAATCTGATCAATTGATTCCCTCCTCCTTAGGATCATTCTAGATTTACATCATTCTCTTTGATTGCTTTCCTTGGATGGATCTCGTCACGTGCATGAAAACATCCAAAAGTGTCGGGCCCACTTTTGTGGGCTAGGCTTGAACCTTCGAGACTTGTCTTGAGATCTGTTGAGACGGACTTCTAATCTTGAGGAAATACTCCCATGATGTTGGAGTGGCTGGAAATTCAATGAATCCACATGCATTCTCAAGGTGTCTTAAAATGTAATATATTTATTAAATAGGCCACTCAATGGCCATTGAGAATCCCAGGCCATAAGGCCATGACTTGCATATAGGGATAAAGAGAATTCGAAGCACAAAGGCATGTGGCCTAAGTTTACCCGTAAAGCCATTGTTTGGCCTTACCAATTATAATGATAATGATAATAAGACCCATTTGAACAACCTAATAAACAAAAATAATAAATAAAGCCTCAACCACACAGAGCCCAACTTCACTCGCACCAAAACTTCTATTGATTCCAAATCAACCAACACTTTCATTCCATCTAGCCAACACAAGATCAGCCTACTCTAAGATCAGCTACCAAAGCTCCAGCCAACTCTTCCTTCACTCTCCCAGCCAAGTCAAAATTGGCCTATCACACATATATATATAATATTATATAATATATGTAATACAATACATATATATATAATAATATATGTAATACAATATATATAATATAATATAATAATATATGTAATACAGTATATATATATAATATAAATATATACTGTCATAAAGTTGGCATTCCGCCAACTTTTCAATCAAATGACATTATATATATATATATAATATATTACATTATGAATTGTACGAAGCCACTCCAACAGCCATAAAGCTGGCCTTCAGCATTTCGTTTTTCAACCAAGGGACGTGGGCCACTCTTGGCCTTGTATTCCTTCAAAAAATATATTTGTGGTCTGTTCCTACAACTCCCAAATTTCAGCCAACTCTTCATCTCTAGAAACTGAACAACCATCCAGCCAACTCTAGAAACTCAACAGCCATTTTGCTAAAAGCTCAACTCAAGTAAGCAATTTTTCTTTCACCATTCTAGCTACCATTGTAGATCTTGCCATTTAATTCACTCATTATTTGACTATTGCTAAATAAATAACAATCTCTTTTGTTTTGGCTAGGCCTTTGGGTTCCACTTGACTTGGTTAGGCTTGAAACCACTTGGCTTGGATTGAACTTGGTGACCACATCCAAACATTACACCCTTGATTCCTTGGCCTTCAATTGGTGAAAGGGTAAGTGAATCAAAATTCTCATGACTTTTAGTTCTCTCCAAATGTTTCAACTTCAACCTTCATTGTAGCAATTTATGGTGTTTGAGTTAAATTGATATTTAAGGAGATATCCTAATCAACCCTTGAGAGACCTTTGAACTTCATATCCGTTAGAAAACCTAGGTATTATAAATACCAATTTGGCTCCAAACATTTCTCCACACTCAAAACTCCATTGCCATTGCTCTTAGAAAACTTTCTTCCACCAAACCTAAGCTTTGCCTCCAAGATTCACCACTTGATAGGCTAAAGAACCATTATGTTTGTGCCTAATAACTCACGGTCGTAAGAAGGGAGTTCCTCTAGGCCATGACACCCACTCATGAACAGAAACGGCCACGTTTCGTTAAGCATTTTGTCTTCCTAAAAAAAACAAAAGGGTGCGAAGGCAGAATCCTCTCGGCCTCGCGACCGCGGTATTATGGCCTGAGGCCGAAGACCATGGGAGACACGGCCGAAGATACTATGGTCAAAATCGCCACGTGGCCTCAGGGTCCCACGCCCCATTTAATGAAGTAGTGCCTTTGACGATCATAGCAAACCTACTGATTACAAGAAGCATTTAATGCACGAGGGAAGTGACTGGAGTCAGGATTTGGTAACAGGGATCAGAGTGGTTAGGCGCAAACATTCTCACAAAGTATTCTCACAACTTGAGGTCAGGTCACCAACCACTAGACCAGAGCATTAAATGCGTTCCCACGGCCAAAGGCGCAGAACCCACGATCAGGGCAGTGGCCGAGATTTGCCGAGATTTATGGGGGTCATTTCTTGTAACGCACTGAGCAATTTATCTTTTCTTGTAACGCACTTTCAATACCTTTAACTGCTTTCCTAGGAGTAGTGGTAGATTGTAAGGAAAATCCATTCATCAATATATCATACGACCCTTGATTTTTCAAGGCGCCGGAGCACCATCCCTGTTATCATCTCATTCACCCCATATATCATACAACCGTCACTCTCTGAGCAACGTACCGGAGCACCGCCCAAAATCCGCCACCAACACCACCACTAACGGCCTTGTCGCTCAGGCTGTGAACTTGACGGCCGAGATAAGTTCCTCTCTAGGCCACAATCGTTTGATTAGAAGTCCAACTCCAAACAGGCGCATCACTTGAACACCTTCTACCCGAACCTCATCATCATCTCGACGCACGATAGACCATGCTGGCACGCCCGCGCACAACCGCACCGCATCCAAAAGAAGGACGTCACATGTTCACGCACATCCCTTCGGCCCGGAGCACCAGGCCGTGAGATTTGCGCACGCATACACATTCAAATCACCACCAAATTCGTTATTTTGCGAGTTTTCAGGTATGTTGAACTCTTTTCCAGTTGATATTGTTGTGATTTTGATGAATGGTACCCATTGAAAGCTTATTTTTGAAACTTTTGAAAGTTTGAATGCTCTTCATGTTCTTGGCAAATTTTTTCTTTTTGCCACTATATTTTTTCTTGATTCAAATAATATTTGTGTTTGTAGGTGTTGACGTCGCAAATCTCACAGCCTGGTGCTCCGGGCCGAGGGGATGTGCGCTAACACGTGACGTCCTTCTTTTAGATACGGTGCATTTTGTGCGCGGGCGTGCCAGCACGGTCTACCGTGCGTCGATGTTTTGATAGGGTTTGGGTAGGAGATGTTTAAATGGTGCGCCTGTTTGAGATTGGACTTCTAATCAAACAATTGTGGCCGAGAGAGGAACTGATCTCGGCCGTCAGGTTCACGGCCTGAGCTACAAGGCCGTTTAGTGGTGGCGTAGGTGGTGGATTTTGGGCGGTGCTCCGGTGCGTTGCTTGGGGAGCGACGGTCGTATGATATATGGGGTGAATGAGGCGATAACAGGGATGGTGCTCCGGCGCCTTGAGAAATCAAGGGTCGTATGATATATTGATGAATGTATTTTTCTTACAATCTACCACTACTCCTAGGAAAGCATGTAAAGGTATTGAAAGTGCGTTACAGAAAAATAAGTTGATCCGTGAGAGGCTTTTGGTTTTGGTGTTGGACCCTTTGTACGTGGTTTTGAGCTTGGTATTTATAGGAGTCCTGGATAGCTAATCGAGGCTTGACAAGACCAGCATGGTGGAGTTTGATTAGAGCAAGCATGGTGGAGTCCAATTGGCATTTGGGATTGTGAAATTCAGTGGTGTGACTCCCATAAATCTCGGTGAATCTCGGCCACTGCCCTGATCGTGGATTCTGGACCTTTGGCCGTGGGAACGCATTAAATGCTCTGACTCAGTGGTTGGTGAAGAAACCGCAAGTTGCAAGAACATTTGCAAGAATGTTTGTACCTAACCACTCTGATTACCAAATCCTGACTTCAATCACTTCCCTTCTGCCCTCATGCATTAAATGCTTCATGCCCCAGTGGATTTGCTGTGACGGACAGAAGCACTACTTCATTAAATGAGGCGTGGGACCCTGAAGCCACGTGACCCTTTTGACCATAATATCTCCAACCGCGCTTTGCATGGTCCTCGGCCTCGGCCCATAAGGCTGTGGTCGAGAGGCCGAGGAGACCCTGCCTTCATATTTGCCTTGTGTTTTTTAGGAACGCAAGACACTTTGACCAAAACGCGGCCGTTCTACTCCATGAACAGGTGTCAAGGCCGAGAAGAGGCTACCTCTTACGGCCGTATTTTATTAGGCACAAACAGTAGGATGGATCTAGAGTTGAAGCCAATTATCACTCACTTGGCCAAACTGAAAAAGGTCATGGCTGAAAGTGAATAACAACCCGAGGAAGCCTACGCCATCAAATTACAAGGTGATGTCCCAAGATACATTCTTGGCCCTTTGTACCCACTTCAACCGCTAGATGAAGTGGTGAAGATTTGGGCCGAGCAAAGTGATGATCCTCCGCCTTTCACCATGGAGTTCGATTGGAAATCAACATGGGAAGCTCTTCGACCTTTCAAAGGTTGGCCATGCAAAGCTTCTGAGGTTGATTGTGTGACTAAGAAGAAGTCCAAAGCCAAGAGACCCAACTTAGTGGCCGATGTTGATCCGAAGAAAAGTTGGTATGATTGGTACAAAGGTTTGGAACCAAAACTGAAGACTTCTTGGCAAAAAAGCGGGATCTATGACATCTTGGCTCTTTGTGCCTCTGGGGACTTTCGTTGTGATTGCTCACTCATCATTGCGGGTCTATGTTTTTGGTCATCCTTCGTTAACTGCTACTTGATCTAGCCGCCATCGCCGGCCTTCGTCCACATGGTGTGGTTTATTCAGCGACCGACCTTCCGGAACCCCTTTTGAAGCCGGACTATGACAAGCCCAACAAGAATTTCACCAATTGGATCAAAACCCACTTTGGCTATACTGGGTCATCTTCTGAGGCTTCGATAGGTTCAACAAATGGTATCTCTTACACGGAGCATGTAGCCTTTCTTCAGATGTGGCTATGCAAATTTTTGACTTGCTCAAAATCTAGCCAAGTCACCAAGGAAGTCCAACCTTTGGCTGAAGCTTTTACAGATGGCCAAGCAGTGGCCTTGGGTCCCATATTCTTGACCTACCTTTACAGATGCTTTCGTGATATTGTTCTGCCCAAACCCATGTCATGCAACCCTTCAGGCCCGATTTGGCTTTTTCAGCTATGGCTCCAAGTTTACTTCCCGGAGTTGGGTCCAGCCAACGTCACATTCCGGGGTGATTCACTTCTAGGAAAATCAATTGCTAGCCTCCCATTGCCTAAGCACCATGTTGAGGACTGCTTCAGATTTTTCTATGGATTTTCACAGAGGTCCCCTAGTGATTTATCCATGTGCTTAGATCATCGCTACCCGAATTATTTGGCTTTGGACCTTGCCAGCATCCCCACACTAGAGACCAAGGAAGATCTACAAGAACTTTGGGCAAGTATCTTAATCAGTCGAGATCTTCCTTATGGCCTTGCATTGAACAAAGGTCACCACTACCCTTGCGGCTGCGAGGTTTACTATCCTGCTGCCGTTGGTTGTCAGATGGGTTTTATTCAGGGTGTTCCATCTCTCATGGTTGACTCCCACAACTATTTTTCCTCATGGAGAGTATCTTTTAAGAAAGAGGGCGAGGTAAATTCCGTGGTGAACTTAAATCATGAGCTGGTTAAAGTTTTTAACTTCCAAACCCGTGACCCCGAATTTGGCTTCACCAAATCCTTTAAGGCTTGGTGGGGGAAAATGTCAGCCACTTGGTTTTCCCAACCTTCTGAAGTCCATATGGAGAAGATCTTCTGGGGTTGTGCTTGCTCTTCTACTTATTACAGCTTTAAGCAAGGTAAACTTTTAGTCATCACTTTATATTTTATATTCTAGTCTTATTAGTCTACCAACATCTTCACCTCTTGCAGCCACAAAAGAGGCAAGTGCAGACTCTAGTCATAGTCAGTGTGAGAAGAGGCCACTTTCATCTACCCAAGGTAAGCCAACTTTTGTTGGACTTCTGGCCATTTCCCATTTAATCTTGGATTTTTTAAAAGCCAACATTTCTGATGTTTTCTTCCAGATGTTGGGGAAGATCGGAATTCTTCCGGCTATGATGTTGAGATTCCACCAGCCGATGACATCATCCTTGCTCGACCGAGAAAGATCCCGAGGAACCCATTGCCCCCAGGTATGATCAGTTTTTTTTTAAAATTTAATTTAAAAAAAAAAAATAAATTAATTAAACTTTGGCCTTATAGGCTTGAGTAGGATAGTGGAGCAACCCAATCCCACTCGCTTGACCACGGCCACTCACTCAGCCGTTTCTTCTTCGGCCATTCCGGTAAATTTCATTCTCACTACATTTTCCACTTTATTCCTAGTATTTCCTTAACTTGTGGTTTAAATGTAGGAATTTCGAACTCCCATATTTGAGGCTGAAGTTGGTGGACAGACTGCTACCTCTGAGGTTGAAGTTGAGGTAGACTTCTTTGGCCAATCCTCATCTAATTTTCCATATATATATTTAAACTTTGTTTGGCGAAAATCAGATGGAGGTTATTGGTGCCAACCTTTCCATCAACCCAGATGTTATCATGGCCGAGACTCAACCAGTCACCCAGCCATCAGGAAGTCGTGGGGTTGATCGCGGAGTCATTGATGGCCCATCCCCCATTCCAGATCATCAGGTAATCTTGGAATCTCCATTTCATTGAATTTTTATATACTATAACTTGCCCCCGGTCCCCTTTTTAAAACTTTGAACCATTTTAGGTGGTTTCTCTTGGTCTCGAGACCACTTCGGTTGACCCGACGACAATTAGAGGAAGTTCAAATTTTACCAGATCACTCCTCAGATCCCCGAGACCAAACCGACCATTCCACAGATGGCCAAACTCTTCAGCTAATCCTGCACACTTCATGATTTTTACATTTCCCAAAGCCTTTAAAAAATTTACATTTTCTCACTTTAGTGAATGTTGTGGATCACCAGACCATTCCGGCCGATCAGACGGCCAATGCCAGTGGTGTACCTCCGGCCATCCCAGTCACATTGAGCGCCGAGCACGCATCACAGATCCCTCAGTCGTCATCAGATGTGTCCATACCTATTCTGACATATCAGCAACCTGAGGTATGTCTTGACATCTTGCTTTTCAATGTTTAAATATTATCCCAAACTCATTTGATCTTATGCTAGGTTGGAGAACCTATTATGCCCGATCTTTCTTCCATTCGAGCATGTACAGCTGGAGCTTTGGTTGAAAGTGGTAGTGAGCAACCACTATCGACAGACCAAGATGACCTTATTCAGTCGCTTTTGGACCATGTAAGCATCACTTGCCAATCCATTTGATTTATATATTTTTTTATACTTTGTAACTTCTGATATTCATATAATCTAATTGGTAGGCTCCTGGTGACATCTTTGCTTATCTTGATCAGTGGGATGCTTCTGCTACTACTGCAGAGGCTTCCACTCGTCATGCCACTTCTTCGACTGTGGCCGGGGTGCTTCCAGATCCTGCAGCCAAGGCCTTGCTTCGGTCCTACAAAGATCGAGATTGCATATCCTTGGCCGACCAGGACGAGAGAGACAAGGTCAAAGCCGCTATTGAGGCTTTGGTGAACTCCGACTTTTTCCTTGACCAGACCATGATACGTACGATCATGCGTCTCTTCGGAGAGGTGGTGAGATTGATTCCCCGCCATCCTTCCCTTCGGGAGGAGCTGAGGGTAGGTGAGGCCTTATAGCGGCAGATTGCTTCGACGGGTGTCATTATTAGGCAAAAGGTCGAGCTTGGCCGTAAGAAGAGGCATGAGGTGGAGAGTATAGATGAGTAGATTAGGCAACTTCAGGAAAAGAAGGCTGCCATTCTCGCCGAGGTCTCCGAGGATATTCGGAGTTATGGGCCTCTTGAGGCTCAACTTCGCCAGGATTCAATTGCGGTGAAGTCGTTCGAGGCGAGGAAGCTACCCATCATATCTGCCTTATCTGCTGGAGAGAGCGCATGTGAGAGCTTCAGGACTACTCTTCGTAGCTTGTTTCCTGATGTTTAGATATGTATTAGGCCATTAGTTGGCCCTTTTTTGTATCCAGCTAGACTTATCTTTTGTTGTCGTGATAGAGCTAGCTTTTGTATATTTTGATGGATGTTTTGGCCATTACTTGGCCTATTTTGTAGAGAGCTTATCTGACATATCGATATATACGATGTTGCTCTGGTTATTCTTTTTACTTTACTTCAAACATCCTATTCATATAAAAACCTAACCTTACCAAACCCAAATGTTCTGGTAGTTTACTTCTCCATCATCTCCCAAGCCGTGGGGTAATATTTCTTCAGAAATCGGGCATTGATTGGTGCATCATGGATTCGCCCATTTCGGTCACTCAGCTTGTAGGCTCCTTTCCCTAAAATTTGGTGGATGAGGAATGGGCCTTCCCAAGTCGGGGACCACTTGCCAAACTTAGGATCCTTAGATCCAATCGGAAGGATGGTCTTCCATACCAACTCCCCAACTCCGAAACTTTTGGCCTTAGTTCTTTTGTCATATGCTCGGGCCACTGTCTCCTTTTGTGCCTTGAGCTTGTCCAAGGCATCCAACCTCACTTCGTCAAGATCATCTAACTCTTGCGTCATGGCTTGGTTGTACTCATCATTACTCCACTCGCCATGACGGGCCACCCTCAATGATCTCACGGATATCTCGAGGGGAAGAACGGCATCATGGCCATATGTGAGTGCGAATGATGTCGTTCCGGTACCAGACCTTCTTGAGGTCCTATATGCCCATAGAGTATTAGAAAGGAGGGAATGCCATTCTTTGGGATTATTCTCAATTATTTTTCCCAAAATTCCCTTTATAACTTTATTGTTGGCCTCAGCTTGGCCATTCGATTGAGGATTGTATGGAGTGGACTGAACCGTTCTAACTCCCCAATTTCTGGCTGCTGCTTGGACAGCCTCCCCCATAAAAGCCGTTCCTCGATCAGTCATGATGGATTCGAGTAGACCAAACCGGTGGATAATAGTATTCTCGATGAATTCTAATACCTTGGCTTGGGTTACTTCGTGAAAAAGTCGGTGGCCACCAAGATGAAGAGTATGGTGATGAAGAGTATTTCGAAGAACTTACAGAAGAAGTTATGGAGCAATTAGCTAAAGAACGCACAGAAGAGATGGCCAAGTTCGAAAATGAACTAAAAGTGGGCAAGGCCAAGGTGAAGTTTAGGGGCTTCGATGAAGTTGAGGCCATAGTCGTCACACTTCCCTTATTTTTCGAAGCTCAGCCAGGTCAACCAAATTCCATGGATGGGGATGTGTTTGATGAAATCGAATCTATGGTTCAGATGGGAGAACCAAGGGAAATCGAAGTGATTCGGGAAATCCCAAAGGCGGAGGTAGCTCAGCCTCAAATCGTGATGCCAAGTTTAGAGAAGGAAATGCCAGAAAAGGTGTGCTACGAAATGCCCACCAAGAAGATGGCATCCCATCTTAAACCTCTATACGTGAGTGCTCATTTTGATGGGATTCCGATGAGCAAGGTTCTAGTCGACACAGGGCCCACGGTGAACATCCTCCCAGCCTCAGTGATGAAGAAATTGAAGAAGAGTCCAGACGAACTAATCCCGACCGAAACAACGGGCAGTGGCTTTGTGGAAGATACCACGAGATCGAAGGGGATCATCCCACTCCAAGTCAGAGTAGGAGGAAAGGTTAGGATGACAGCCTTCTTCGTGGTAGAAACAACGGCTCATTTTAGTGCGTTGTTGGGTCGAGATTGGATCCACGGAAGTATGTGTGTCCCTTCCTCGCTTCATCAGACCCTACAATTTTCGCACGAGGATGGGAGTGTGGAACTAGTTCAGGCCGACTCAAGGCCTTTCACGACTTCAGCCAATGCGGTGGAGGCCAGATTCTACGAGGATGATCTTGGTCCTCTTTATTTCACTGGGTCAGATAAGAACGGCCGACCTACGGGAGTCTTGGCCCAAAAATTAATAGACTTGGGAGCACACGATGCTCAAGCAGATGGGGAGTGCCCCATGATAGCTGATTTCTTCTATCTCAATGAGTGATACAACCATTGAGGAAGAAAAAAGGGCCACGGTGGAAGACACTTTGAGACGGCTATATGGTTTTTGGGACGAGAGAGCGGGCGAACATGGGTCCACCGCTCATTTGGAGGAATTCCTCCACGAAGGTCCTGAAGATGATGCACTTGAACTCGAGGAGGTCGAGTTGGCACCTACTAAGATGGATGATTCAAAGGCGGAAGTCCAAGATCCGCTATTGGAGATCAACCTAGGAACGGAAGACAACCATCGGCCAATCTACATTAGTGGCCTAATGGAGCCGGAGCTTCGGACCAAGATGGAAGAGCTTTTGAGGGAATTCAAGGATTGCTTTGCTTGGGATTACACCGAGCTGCCTGGATTAAGTTGTGACTTGGTAAAGCATCGCTTACCGACAACGGAGGATTTCAAGCCCTTCAAGCAACCACCTCGCCGAATGTCAACTGAAGTAGAATTACAGGTTAAGGAAGAAATTGTAAGGCTTGTTAAAGCCAAATTTATTAGGCCAGCTAGGTACGTAGAATGGCTTTCAAATATTGTACTTGTAAAGAAAAAGACGGGAGCAATAAGAATTTGTGTTGATTTTCGTAATCTCAATCTTGCAACTCCTAAAGATGAATACCCCATGTCTATGGCTGACCTCTTAGTTGATGGGGCAGCAAAGCACGAGATCTTATCCTTCATGGATGGGCACTCAGGCTATTGGCGTGTGAAATAACTAACGCACAAATTAAACCCTATAAATCATGCAATCATAGTACGAGTAAGTAGGGATCGTTCTATTCCGGGGATTAGGAGGGATGCTAATCAACACAAATTAAATTTATTAAACTAGAACTAAGTTAAGGGAACAATGATTGGGGGAGTTGGATGATTTAGACCAAAGTAAAATTGACAGCAGCAAATAACTAAGATGTGAATGAAATATGGATTAAGGGATAGCTAGAGGATTCTTCTCCACACATGGAACATATGCATACAAATCGATCTCCAGTTACTCTTTTAAAAAAGTATGAATGACAAAGCCCCAAATTAATTGTGAACTGCACTAATTAACTCTCAGATTTTCCTAAGTTCATTGAATTGGACTCAGCGACTCAATCAAATTATTCTTATCAAGTTCCCTATATGAACAGCATGATAGAGATACATATCAAAGATCATTAAGTTCTATGAAAATCATAAGCTTTGACAAAGCATTTGTAACTATGAAAAGCATGATACTCCTGCCAGGAATTTACTTAACACAATCATGACTAGTGACTTTTACTACTTGTGAATATAAGTTCATAACGATTAGGTGAAATTCCCTCATATTCTAGCATCAAATCCCTGCATGCAAACTAAGTATGCATCCTTAATAAACATGCAAGAATAAGTCCTGAATAAAACAGAAAAGTAAATCACATTCATACTTTACGAAATCATAACTGGAAGTGATCAATTCATATAAAACATATGTCCATGGCTTCGAATTCACCTCTAACTAAGAAGAAATTCAGTTACTCATATTTAATAATTGAAAAACAATATAGAATGGAAATACATAAGATAGGATAAAGAGAAGAAAAGAACTAGATGATGGCAGCAAGGAATTCCCAAGACAGCTCAAAGCTTTGCTCCTTTTGCAACTAGCTCTCTCTCTCTCTCTATCTATTTGAATGTGTATGAGTAATGGATGAAGTGTGTTGATGGATTGTTGAATAATCTTGTGTTTAGAATTGGAGTGCTATTTATAGGGAGAATGGAAGGGGAATATTTGAATTGAATATGGTTTATGCCAATAGCACTTGTAATTAGAAACTCATTCTTTTGGCTAGTGCTCTTCACCAACAACTCCCATTAGATAGCACTTGTAATTAGAAGCTCATTCTTTTGGCTAGTGCACTTCACCAAAAACTCCCACTAGATAGTGCTTGTAATTAGAAACTCATTCTTTTGGCTAGTGCACTTCACCAACAAATCCCACTAGATAGTCATGCATGACATTGCATTGCAGTCAGCTTGTGGGCCGATTTTGGGCGTGTTATTCACTCCAAAAAATCCTGGAAAAATATGGATCTTCAAGCCCTTTGTCTTATAGTTCCAAGAATATGCAGCCCAACTCAAGGAAAAATAGGAAAGACCTTCAAATGTCATTTTTGGCCCAGTAACGCAGATGCTGCCGAATTTTGACCTTGAGCTGCTAAATCATGGATAACTTCCTCTAGAAGACTCCAAATCATGAACCGTAAAATGCTACGGAAACTAGACTTCCGTATCTTTCCAATGATGTATGGCTCATTATCTGGTTCTTCTTGAGCAAGTACAGGTTAATCCGTGAATGTGACTGATCTGCAGACACTGTTTTGAGCTAACTTTTCTTCAAAATGCATGTAATGAGTCTCATTCTTATTACACTGAAACATACACAAACTTTATTAAAAGGACAAGTTTAACTCAAAAACATAACCAAATCATAAGTTAGAAGGGTACAAAAAGATATGTAATTATGCACTGATCAAATACCCCCAAACTTAGATTTTGCTAGTCCTCGAGCAAAACAAAATAAAACTACAACTTAGGAAACAGGAAATAAGCAACTAGCCTTCCAAACAATATCCTCAAAGAATCTGTTAAGCTCATAATTTCATACATTTACATGCCCAATTTACTTACTCATTTTGCTTAGTTTCTTAGAAATGTTAGTTATTTGTCTCTCTTTGTGTGTTTTGTAGGCCAAAAGATCAAAAGAGAATAATTCATGCAATTCAAGAATGTTAAGGCCTAATTTGGATGAATGGAAGAAGAGCTTAAAGACAAACCCATTTTGGCTACAGCCCCTTGCCAGTCAAGTTTCGTAGGTCACATTGCAAGATTTATTTCAGCAATCTACACAGATTGGATGACGCCGACTCCTTCATGAAAGTTGTTCCAATGGGTGTCCTTTATAACATATCCAAAATTCAGCCCCATTGGATAAATCTGGAGTCCGTCACCTAGCAAACACAGAACCATGCTCAGGATGGATTTTGTCAGCGCGGAAAATGAGTTAGCAACTTGTTTCGGCCTTAACGTCTTCCTCCGACCTTGGATCGGCCCCAATGACATATGGCTGAAAAGAAGACATTCTGAACTTCAAGTTTGAGGGCTCAAAGTCATAATTTGCTTAAGGGAAGCCCAATTTGTAAGCCCTTGAAGTTGCTGGTCATGCTGACCTAAGCATGAGCAAAGTATGCTTGGTCATCATGACATAAGGATGAGGTGTTATTGATTGTGGGGAAGTTAGGTGAAGCAGATTCATTTATTAGATTTGAGTGGAGTTTTGCAGCAGCCAAAGGGAATTAAACAAGATGAAGTGGGAGCTGCAACACTAAGCCAAAAGAGAAAAAAGAATTGTTTTCAAATGCAAGTGTGTTTTAGGTGAAATAGGTGTGGTTGGTGAACTTAATTGTATAATCTGATTCATCTAACCCTTGTGCCTATAAATAGAGAGTCATCAAAGAGCTAAGAGGGCAGAAAATAATCATTCCATCATTTACATTTCATTGTACACAAAGAGAGGGAAGTTGAGAGTCACAAAGGGAGAGAAGAGAGAAGGCAGCAGCTGGGAGGCTTTGGCCTCCTAGCAGCCATGGAGATGAATCTTTTCTATCTCTAGCATGCTGTCCTTATCTTCTTCTCCTCCCTTTGTCTTTTATTTTCTTCTTGTATTTCCTTTGTTTACTTTGTTTTTCTGTTATTAGTTTTAATAAACATCTTGCTAGTCTTGTATCATGGTTTGAGTTTATAAAGTTTGACTTCATTCATGAATTCTTCTTCACTGTTTTAATGGAGCTGTTTTTGCATCCTTTGATTGATCACCTAAGGTTTTATGCATTATGCTCTTGTTGGGAACGTTTGGGGGCCATCATCTTCATTCCTTCCATTAGCAACTCATGAACCATTTTGAACTTCATAGAAATGATTCATGTGATTTAGTTCTAAGACTCCTAATCTAGACAGCATGGGGTCTTTGTGATGTTCAATGCAGTTTGATCCAAACATCATGGACTTATTTGTGAGCATCGTCATGAGTGAATCAACTTGTTTACTTGCTGCCATAACATGATTAGAACAATTAGGGTGGATTCTAAAACCTCACCATCTTGTCTTAGTTACTTCTTTCTTCTTCTTTTGTTCTTTTGTTTTGTTTTCTATTTTGTGTAGGATCATTCAATCACCAATCCCTGTGGAATCGACCTCGCACTTACATATCTAAACTACCAACGGTTCGTGCACTTGCGAGTATCACAAGTTGAGGTGATTAATTGGAGTATGGTTGGCCATAGCAGCTGGAGGTCGACTTCTCCGCTACTCCATACTCCCTGTTTCTATGGATTGGGTTGTCTCCTCTCTCTCCCTCTTTCTTGTTGAGCTACTTCAGCAATGCTTAAAGAAAGACAAGGAAACTTGAAATAGAATTTCAGATTTGAAGGATTCGGAAACCATAACTTAAATGAAAATGATAAATTAAACTAAAACATCAAGATTAGGGATTCAACTTCACCACAAACATCTAATTCCATGCTTCAAAGTAACAAGCACCAAAGTAAATCAAACTAGCTTATGGGGTTTATTCTTTCTCAAATATGATTATCCATATGATGTTTAGTCAAGTATTCAGAAAAAGCATTTAGCTATGATGTTTAGTCTAAACACAAATTCCGAACCCATTAAGAACAAGAAGAACAATAGAGAACCAAGTAGACTTTAAACATGATGTTTGCCTTCAAGATCTACCCATTCATTCACTAATCAGTCCAAGAGTCATATGATGTTTATGTAAACTTGGACAAGATAATTAATTAAGAACAAGTGAATGAAACCTGAAACCAGAAATAATCAACATGCTACTTGAACCTTTTTTTTTTTTTGTGTTGTGTAAGCCGGGACTCAAACCCAGTTCTCTTGCTTGTCAGGCAATTGTCCTATTCCGTTGGACTACAAACACAACTTGTCAATTAACGTCATTAACTTCAAAACACGAAACTGTCCAGTTATGAAAAATAAAGTAGGGAACGAAAAAGAATCAAGCAATGTTACCAATCCCCGGCAACGGCGCCAAAAACTTGTTGCGTCGATTTAGCTGCACCCAAATGGATTAAGCTGCATCCTCAACTTGTGATACTCGCAAGTGCACGAACCGTTGGTAGTTTAGATATGTAAGTGCGAGGTCGATTCCACAGGGATTGGTGATTGAATGATCCTACACAAAATAGAAAACAAAACAAAAGAACAAAAGAAGAAGAAAGAAGTAACTAAGACAAGATGGTGAGGTTTTAGAATCCACCCTAATTGTTCTAATCATGTTATGGCAGCAAGTAAACAAGTTGATTCACTCATGACGATGCTCACAAATAAGTCCATGATGTTTGGATCAAACTGCATTGAACATCACAAAGACCCCATGCTGTCTAGATTAGGAGTCTTAGAACTAAATCACATGAATCATTTCTATGAAGTTCAAAATGGTTCATGAGTTGCTAATGGAAGGAATGAAGATGATGGCCCCCAAACGTTCCCAACAAGAGCATAATGCATAAAACCTTAGGTGATCAATCAAAGGATGCAAAAACAGCTCCATTAAAACAGTGAAGAAGAATTCATGAATGAAGTCAAACTTTATAAACTCAAACCATGATACAAGACTAGCAAGATGTTTATTAAAACTAATAACAGAAAAACAAAGTAAACAAAGGAAATACAAGAAGAAAATAAAAGACAAAGGGAGGAGAAGAAGATAAGGACAGCATGCTAGAGATAGAAAAGATTCATCTCCATGGCTGCTAGGAGGCCAAAGCCTCCCAGCTGCTGCCTTCTCTCTTCTCTCCCTTTGTGACCCTCAACTTCCCTCTCTTTGTGTACAATGAAATGTAAATGATGGAATGATTATTTTCTGCCCTCTTAGCTCTTTGATGACTCTCTATTTATAGGCACAAGGGTTAGATGAATCAGATTATACAATTAAGTTCACCAACCACACTTATTTCACCTAAAACACACTTGCATTTGAAAACAATTCTTTTTTCTCTTTTGGCTTAGTGTTGCAGCTCCCACTTCATCTTGTTTAATTCCCTTTGGCTGCTGCAAAACTCCACTCAAATCTAATAAATGAATCTGCTTCACCTAACTTCCCCACAATCAATAACACCTCATCCTTATGTCATGATGACCAAGCATACTTTGCTCATGCTTAGGTCAGCATGACCAGCAACTTCAAGGGCTTACAAATTGGGCTTCCCTTAAGCAAATTATGACTTTGAGCCCTCAAACTTGAAGTTCAGAATGTCTTCTTTTCAGCCATATGTCATTGGGGCCGATCCAAGGTCGGAGGAAGACGTTAAGGCCGAAACAAGTTGCTAACTCATTTTCCGCGCTGACAAAATCCATCCTGAGCATGGTTCTGTGTTTGCTAGGTGACGGACTCCAGATTTATCCAATGGGGCTGAATTTTGGATATGTTATAAAGGACACCCATTGGAACAACTTTCATGAAGGAGTCGGCCTCATCCAATCTGTGTAGATTGCTGAAATAAATCTTGCAATGTGACCTACGAAACTTGACTGGCAAGGGGCTGTAGCCAAAATGGGTTTGTCTTTAAGCTCTTCTTCCATTCATCCAAATTAGGCCTTAACATGCTTGAATTGCATGAATTATTCTCTTTTGATCTTTTGGCCTACAAAACACACAAAGAGAGACAAATAACTAACATTTCTAAAAAACTAAGCAAAATGAGTAAGTAAATTGGGCATGTAAATGTATGAAATTATGAGCTTAACAGAATCACCAACGTATATGGTTCCAAAGAAACACAACAATCACAATCTAAGTTCCACACATGATTCACGAGAAAGCAAAGCTCACAATGACACCCTTAAGTGTAGTGTGTGAATGCCAAATCAGAACAACCCCTGCCACTCAAATAAGTATATGCGCACACACTTAGAGCAAAATCAATAATTCTGAACCCCATAAGCTCATTATCCAATCTGCTCTCCACAGTAATACCATGCAACACCAAGGATCAAAAGGACTTTACAAGGGTAGTAATGAGGTTCAGGGTAGTGGTAGAATGAAAGAAGGGATATGAGATATACAATATTTTTAGCACAATTAAAGCACAGGTAAGAGCATAAGAGATTTTTGAACTTTGTAACAAGCAAGGAACACATACATGAGCAGATTTTCAACATAATTTCAGCACCTTCAAATGTGTTTATTTGGCCTAATTATGTGGCTCTTTACCCTAGATCACCATGCTCTTCTCTTTTATAACACCCTAGGGCCGTGACTACATTGGTCACACTTCATTACCTCTTTTGATTAGTTACCAATACCCCCAAACTTATTTCTTTTCAACACTTGGGTAATGGCACTAATGATTCACTTTTGCTCCAAAAACCTTGCATTCTTTATAACTCTCTTTTGAAGATAACTTTAATTGCTCATAGAATAAGTAAGAATAAGAAAACAGAGGTTCATTATGGTAGGAATGGTTTACACAAAGAAAGGCTTAATGCAGGCTCAAATGGGTTGACTAGGGATGAATAAATGTAGAGGGATGGTTAGAAAAGCTCAAACGGTTTAAACATGGCCTAAATCACTTCCTAAGCATTGTATGACAACAAAATGTCTCAAGAGATATTCAAATAAGTTCTAGAGTACAAAATCAAGATCATGAGATAAGTAGAATTGCATAACGTCTCTAAGTAACAAGAAATTGGACTAACTTGGCAAAGTGCTCAATAAGTGCAAGGGTGGCATGTAAGACAGAGTTAACTCAGAACCACACAAAGTCCTTAAAAAAATGACTCTCAATTTCTGATAAACCATATTAGTATTAAATCCAAGTCTTATCATAGGTGTTTGGAAGGATAATGAAACAACACACAAAATCCTGCGTTTTTAGACGCTAAACACACAAAAAAAAAAATTAAAATTAAAATTAAAATTTGACAGTAAAACAACATAACCAAATCCTTCCCCCCAAACTTAAATGAAACATTGCCCTCAATTTTTAGAATGTAAGAACATGCAATTGTTAGACAGATTTTGTTCTATCTATTTCTCGCAAGTGCACGAATCAATTATAGTATAGGAATGCAAGTACGAGGTCGTTCCACAGAGACTTAGATGAAAGCACTTAATACTACTACTTAGATTCCAAATAACCATAAGCTAAAAAGAATTTAATTGAGATTGAATTGAGTTGTTTGGAGTGAAAACTACTAAAAAGGAATGCAAAGAGCAAGTGATCAGGAGTAGATGTTTAGAGAATGTAAAGACGATGAGACAAGCACTAGGCATTCAACTTCACCATGACAATCCAATTTCAAGTTACAAGTTGACAATCACCTAAATTGATTACAATTCTGGAGTTCGTGTTATGTATGATTATCCATATGATGTTTGGTTTTAATCAAGTACTCAGAAACACAACCTAGCTATGATGTTTAGTCTAAGTTATGAATCTGAATCCATTAAGCTTGAGTACCAACACTATAGAACCAAGTAAACATTTAAACATGATGTTTGTCCTAAATGCATTACTCACTCATTCACTAATCAGTTCAAGAGTCATATGATGTTTATGTAAACTTGAACTAGATAATCAACATGCAGGTGTTAATAATGGCCAGTTATTTAAACATGCATAAGGATTCAATAAGAGCAAGTGAATGAAACCAGAATTTAGAAGTAATCAACAAGGGTAACATTAACTTGAAAACATGAAATTGTCTTGACAGGTTACATTGAACCCCTAGTTATGGTAATTAGTTACACATCATTAATGGAGAATACAATTGAATCAAAGTAAACATGGAGAAGGTAAGAAAAAACCCGTGAAGATCAAATTATGATGTTGAAGAACTCCTCACAGCTTCCACCATGTATGCTTGCAGCCAGAGGTGAAGAGTGGTGTGAATGTAGGAATTGTGTTTGGGAGATGATGGGGATGTGAAGGATGGAGTGGTTTCTGGGAATTGGGCTAGAGGAATTGTGTTTGGGAGATGATGGGGATGTGAAGGATGGAGTGGTTTCTGGGAATTGGGCTAGAGGAATTGTGTTTGGGAGATGATGGGGATGTGAAGGATGGAGTGGTTGCTGGGATTTGGACTAGAGTAATTGCTGAATGCTCAGATGTTGTTTTTGGAATGAAATGGATGTGGTATTTATAGGGAGAGTGAGAGGAGGAATCTGAATTGATTTAAGCCTCCACCATCAACACTTGCAATTGAATATCAGTTTCTTGGCTGCTCCACTTCACCAACCAATCCCACCAGAAACCACACCTCATCCTTAGCTCAGCATGATGCAAGCAATGAGCTCATCTGTAAGTCAGCATGACGTGTACTTTGATGGGCTCACAGATTGGGCTTGCCTTGATCAACTGATGACATTAAGCTATCCATCTTGAAGTTCAGGCTTTCATCTTTCCAACCACATGCTATATGGGCCAATCCAAGTTCGGATGAAGAAGATAAGTCCGAAATGAATTTGTAACTCAGTCTTCAGTTTTTACACATTGTTTTCACCATTTTACTCCAAATGTCTCAAGTATTACCTAGAGCTCAATGAACTGAATGACAAACACAAAAGAGGTTAAAAGCACAAGTTTTACTTAAAAACATACCAAATCATAAGTTAGAAGGGTACAACAAGATATGTAATTATGCACCGATCAGCAATGCCTCATAAATGCAAGGAAAGAAGAGAAGGAAAAGACATAACCAAATGTTAGAGTTTAGAAAAACTCCCCTTTGAAGCGATTAGGATGGTTCATCTTTCAATCCGACTCACTTTCCGAAGGGTCTGAAACAGAAGAATCATATTGGGCTCCATCTATCATCAACTCCTCCATCTGCTCCACGAAGTCTCGGAGTCTTGTGGTCATGTACACTCCTATCTAGCAGATATACCCTCCAAGTATATAGACAATGTGCCAGCGCCGCAAGCTGCATCTCTTCCAATCCACAGTCTAGATCCCAATTTGGAATCATGCCTTCAATTTCCCCTATCACCCTACCTCTATGAAACAGAAAGGCATCTATGGTAACTTCTGAGGGATCCATGGCAAACACAACCACGAGCACCTCAATCACCTCAAACACCCGTTGCATAATGGTGTCCTCTCCCAAAGGATCTTCTGGTGGGATAGCTGGCAGTGAGTTCAACAAAACCATTAGGCTAGGCACCTTCACCATGCTCAATTCGGACTCCTCCTCCTTGAGCTTTCCACCGACGGCATCCTTGAGTTTCTCCATTGACGAGCCCTACAATAAGCAATAATTTGGAGAAGGCTTGGGAAGAGAAGGTTTGGTTTCAGGGGTTAGCGGGTGGCTAGATCAAATGAAAGATGGAGAGTTAGGGTTAATGTACTTTTTTTTTTTTTTTTTATAATAAAATTATTATTTTTTATTTATTATTATTATTTTATTTTTTTTGAATAAAACAAACGAATATACAAGTGACTCATGGATTACCAGTTAAGAACCTTAGAAAACACAGCTAGGGGATCCGGTAAGTTTGGAGAGGTCACAATGGTCCCGCTTAAAACCCAAACTTCTTAGACACCGAAGGTGTCGCCTATAGAACTCCTAGACACTGTATTAACAGAGGTGCTTATTGGAGTTACCAGAAGTCAACTCATATGAAAAATCTATTTTTTTTTATTTTTTTAAAATTTTTTTTTTTATAGGCTTGCAAGACATTGAACAAAATTATACTAAGCAAAACAAAGCTCACACAACTTAACTCTACCACAAAACCTAACAAAATTGTCAATCCCTACCCCCAAACTTAAATGGAGCATTGTCCTCAATGTGAAAGCATATAAGATGAGTGAGAACATGTAAATAATAAGGGGAAAGTTTAAGACAAAGGATTAGAGAAACTCCCTCTTGATGCGATTAGGTCGACCGCTACCAAGCACCTTATTCTTCAACACATGGGTTGCCTCCCAAGAAGCGCTAAGTTTTATGTCTTCAGCCGGACATCCAACTTGTTATAGTGAATGGGGAGGTTTGGGCTCAATCGGCACCGCATGTAATGCAAGAGAGTTCACCAAGCTTGTTTTCCATTTCCATCGCTTCCTTGTTGCTTTCCTTTTCCTTTTCAGATTATGAACAGAATCACAAGGAATTGGAATTGGGATTGGAGGCTTACCAACATATTGTGGCAATGACTCAAGGGCAGCCACCATCTCGCAGATTTCTTCATGATCAGGTTCGGCCCCATTTTTTATGAGTTCAATTCCTTGAACAATGGTGGTTTCAAGGGCATCCCTATCTAGGGATTCGAGATTTTCCTGCGCCAAAGAATCAAATGCATCAACAGAGAAACACGAGTGATCATCCATAGGGTACCTCATAGCTTCAGAAATATTGAAATCAATGATATCGCCATCAAATTCCATTGTCAACGTCCCTTTAAACACATCGATATTGGTTCGGGCTGTTCTCATGAAAGGTCGTCCAAGTAAGATTGGCAATGGTGTAGAATGGGCCGAATCCTCCATCTCAAGCACATAAAAATCTGCTGGAAATATCAAGTGGTTAACCTGCACCAAAACATCTTCCAAAACTCCTTTCGGATATGCATTAGAACGATCAGCTAATTGAATTACAACTCCATCCTTTTTAAGCTCTCCTAAGTTCATAGATGCATAAATAGAGTATGGCATGACATTAATGGAAGCACCTAAATCTAACATGGCATGTTCAAACTTGGTGTTACCAATAACACAAGGGATTGTGAAACTACCTGGATCTTTGCATTTAGGTGGCAATTTTCGTTGCAAAACTGCAGAAACATTCTCACTTACCCTTACCATTTCTTTGTTCGAATTCCTCCTCCTTGTTGTACAAAGCTCTTTCAAGAATTTAGCATACTTTGGAACTTGCTTTATTGCGTCAAGAAGTGGGATATTTACTTGTACCTTCCTGAAAGTCTCTAAGATGTCTTTTTCATTCTCTTCTTTCTTAGACTGCATAAACCTGCGAGGGAAAGGCACATTTGGTGGGATAGGGTTAGAATGAGTTGAATTTGGAACAACCTTACCTAAGTTTGGTTGTGTAGGAGCTTTGGGGGATTGCGGCAAGGGTTGTTCCTCCCTTGCTGTGGCTTTGTCCTCCTCCTTCTCTTTGAAAAGCAACTTTTCATTCTCTGTTGGGCTTTGTTTGGACATTTCGGGATTGGTTCCAATCTCTTTACCACTCCTCAAGATGATAGCTTTAGCCGTTTCAAAACCTCCTTTTGGGTTGACAATGGTTGAGCTAGGTAGTTTGCCTTCTTCTCTAAACTGTCCCATGAATTCCGCCATCTGCCCAATTTGCTTCTTCACTTCGCTCATCTCTTTGGCTTGATTTTGTAAACCCTGAGTCAAAGAAGTTAGTACTTTAAGCATTTGATCATTATCCATTGGGGAACCTGAATTTGATTGGGCAGTTTGTGGTTGAGGTTGTGGTGGTGCGAATGGCCTTTGATAAAACCCCGGAGGTGGCTGTCTATATCCGCCTTGTTGTTGAGTTTGTTGAGGCTCCCTCCACTTAAAATTTGGATGATCTCTCCAGCCTGGATTGTAGGTGTTTGAAAATGGGTCATACCTAGGTTGAGTTTGGCCTTGATAACCTATGGCATTGGTACTTTCCCATCCCACATTCGCTATTAATTGAGGACATTGATCAGTGTGGTGTCCATGCATAGAGCACACGCTACAAGTGGCTGCACTTTGCACTTTGGGTCCTTCAACAACCTGCGAAATAAGAGTAGAGAGATTAGCCATTTGAGATTGAAGTTCTGAAATAGCACTTACCTCATTAACTTGACTTGGCTGTGCACGATCTCTCCCTCCAACTCCTTCGTATTGTTGTGCATTCAAAGCTCGGTTTGCTATTAAGATCTTTGCAGCAACTAGTGTTTTGTCAACCAAAGCACCTCCTGCTGAAGCATCAAGCATTTGTCTCTCCAATGGAAGTAGCCCTTCATAGAAATATTGAATTAAAAGCTCTTCCTTCATTTGATGTTGTGGGTAGGATGCAACTAACGTCTTAAAACGCTCATAGTACACTGGAAAGGATTCTCCCAGGCCTTGTTGAATTCCACTAATTTTCTTCCTCAAAACAATGATTCTTGAAGTTGGGAAGAATTTCTCTAAGAATGCTTTCTTCATACTTTCCCAAGAAGTAACAGTTCCAGGTGCTAGTTCATAGAGCCAATCCTTAGCCTTGTCCATAAGAGAAAATGGAAAGGCTTTAATCTTCAAAATATTTCAATCCACGTTAATGGGTGTCATACTTGAACATACTACTTCAAATTCTTTCAAATGCTTGTTTGGATCTTCCATGGACAGCCCATGGTATCTGGGAATGTGATGTAGCAAACTTGACTTCAATTCAAACACATCGGTCTTGCCTGCAGCAGCCCTGGGGTATTGAATGCAAAGAGGGACTGCATTGTCCAATTCAGAGGCTGAAAGTTCCTTGATTGATCTATTGTCTACAGCCATGTCTTGTTCCTCTTCCAACTCCGTTTCTGCTTCAGATTCGGGTTCGGAACCAGAACTAGAGGGACTGAGTTCTGGCTGTTTGCTCTTCCTTCTCAAAGTTCGTTCGAGATCGTCATCAAAGTCCAATATGTGCGCATGAACACGGTGTGAACTTCGAGTCATACACTTGTACCTAAAACAAAGAAAACAAAACAAAACAAAATCAGAAACACAAGAACAACTAAAAGGCACGGAAGATTAGCAATTTTGCTAATCCCCGGCAACGGCGCCAAAATTTTGCGTGTGAAATAACTAACGCACAAATTAAACCCTATAAATCATGCAATCGTAGTACGAGTAAGTAGGGATCGTTCTATTCCGGGGATTAGGAGGGATGCTAATCAACACAAATTAAATTTATTAAACTAGAACTAAGTTAAGGGAACAATGATTGGGGGGAGTTGGATGATTTAGACCAAAGTAAAATTGACAGCAGCAAATAACTAAGATGTGAATGAAATATGGATTAAGGGATAGCTAAAGGATTCTTCTCCACACATGGAACATATGCACACAAATTTATCTCCAGTTACTCTTTCTATAAAGTATGAATGATAAAGCCCCAAATTAATTGTGAACTGCACTAATTAACTCTCAGATTTTCCAAAGTTCATTGAATTGGACTCAGCGACTCAATCAAATTATTCTTATCAAGTTCCCTATATGAACAGCATGATAGAGATACATATCAAAGATCATTAAGTTCTATGAAAATCATAAGCTTTGACAAAGCATTTGTAACTATGAAAAGCATGATACTCCTGCCAGGAATTTACTTAACACAATCATGACTAGTGACTTTTACTACTTGTGAATATAAGTTCATAACGATTAGGTGAAATTCCCTCATATTCTAGCATCAAATCCCTGCATGCAAACTAAGTATACATCCTTAATAAACATGCAAGAATAAGTCCTGAATAAAACAGAAAAGCAAATCACATTCATACTTTACGAAATCATAACTGGAAGTGATCAATTCATATAAAACATATGTCCATGGCTTCGAATTCACCTCTAACTAAGAAGAAATTCAGTTACTCATATTTAATAATTGAAAAACAATATAGAATGGAAATACATAAGATAGGATAAAGAGAAGAAAAGAACTAGATGATGGCAGCAAGGAATTCCCAAGACAGCTCCAAGCTTTGCTCCTTTTGCAACTAGCTCTCTCTCTCTCTCTCTCTCTCTCTCTCTCTCTCTCTATTTGAATATGTATGAGTAATGGATGAAGTGAGTTGATGGATTGTTGAATGATCTTGTGTTTAGAATTGGAGTGCTATTTATAGGGAGAATGGAAGGGGAATATTTGAATTGAATACGGTTTATGCCAATAGCACTCTTGTAATTAGAAACTCATTCTTTTGGCTAGTGCTCTTCACCAACAACTCCCACTAGATAGCACTTGTAATTAGAAACTCATTCTTTTGGCTAGTGCACTTCACCAACAACTCCCACTAGATAGTGCTTGTAATTAGAAACTCATTCTTTTGGCTAGTGCACTTCACCAACAAATCCCACTAGATAGTCATGCATGACATTGCATTCCAGTCAGCTTGTGGGCTGATTTTGGGCTTGTTATTCACTCCAAAAAATCCTGGAAAAATATGGATCTTCAAGCCCTTTGTCTTATCTTTCCAAGCATATGCAGCCCAATTCAAGGAAAAATAGGAAAGACCTTCAAATGTCATTTTTGGCCCAGTAACGCAGATGCTGCTGAATTTTGACCTTGAGCTGCTAAATCATGGATAACTTCCTCTAGAAGACTCCAAATCATGAACTATAAAATGCTACGGAAACTAGACTTCCGTATCTTTCCAATGATGTATAGCTCATTATCTGGTTCTTCTTGAGCAAGTACAGGTTAATCCGTGAATGTGACTGATCTGCAGACACTGTTTTGAGCTAACTTGTCTTCAAAATGCATGTAATGAGTCTCATCCTTATTACATTGAAACATACACAAACTTTATTAAAAGCACAAGTTTAACTCAAAAATATAACCAAATCATAAGTTAGAAGGGTACAAAAAGATATGTAATTATGCACTGATCAGCTATAATCAAATTTTCATAGCCGAGGAGGATGTCCACAAGACAGCCTTCAGATGTCCCGGTTCTATTGGAACCTTTGAGTATGTGGTGATGCCATTCGGCCTCAAGAATGCCGAGGCCACATATCAACGAGCGATGAATGCCATCTTCCACGACATGATCGGTCGAAACTTAGAAGTTTACATCGACGATGTAGTTATGAAGTTGGAGTCAAGGCCAGGTCACTTGATTGATCTTCGGTCGGCTTTCGAGAGAATGCAAAAACATCAATTGAAGATGAATCCAAAGAAGTGTGCCTTCGGGGTTTTAGCTGGAAACTTCCTAGGATTCTTGGTGCACCAAAGGGGGATCGAAATAGACAAGAACAAAGCTAAGGCCATCATTGATGCGCCACCCCCGAAAAATAAGAAAAGATTGCAAAGTTTACTAGGCTAAATAAATTTCCTTAGGAGGTTTATAGCCAATTCAGCCGGGAAGGTCGAACCTTTCTCATCTTTGCTAAAACTCAAGGATGAAGAGAAATTTGGATGGGATGAAGTCCACCAAAAGGCTTTCGATTCTATCAAGGAATATCTGACAAAACCACATGTCCTCATCCCACCAAAACGAGGATGACCTTTGAAACTTTATATCTCAGCCTCAGAGAATTCCATCGGAAGCCTTTTGGCTCAAGACAACGATGATAAGAAGGAGCAAGCGGTGTATTACCTTAGCCGGATTCTAACGGCCGTTGAAAGGAAATATTCACCGATTGAAAAACTTTGCTTGGCTTTATATTTCGCTGCGACCAAATTGAGGCACTACATGTTGCCTTCCACGGTTCATATAATTGCCAAGACTGATCTAATAAAATACATGCTTACTCGGCCAATTATTATAGGTCGAATAGGAAAATGGACGATGGCCATGGCTGAGTTTACCTTTCGTTACATGCCACAATTGGCCTTCAAGGGGCAAGCTTTGGCTGATTTCTTGGCTGCTCACCCTTGCGTCGAAATAGAAGACATGGACTATTTTCCGGTCAACACGTTGAGTTTATTTCCATGGCGTCTCTATTTCGACGGATCACAAACTTCAAACATGGGTGGAGCAGGCATCATCATAGAATCACCCCAAGGCTTCCGAACCCGCTATTCATTCCAGTTGGACTTTAATTGTTCCAATAATCAGGCCGAGTATGAGGCCTTGATCATCGGGTTGGAGATCGTGAGAGAACTCGGAATAAAAAATGTCATGATCCTTGGGGATTCAATGTTGGTTTTGAAACAATTATCTGGGGATTACAAGGTGACCAGCCAAGCCTTGCTCGGTTATCATGCGTTGGCCAGCCAAATGATAGAGGATTTGGATGAAGTGATACTTACTCACTTGCCAAGGGAACATAATTCTCAGGCCAACGCCATGGCCCAACTAGCTTCAGGAGTTCAAATCTCCGAAGAGCTATCTGAAGAACTTTTCAAGGTAGAGAAACGATATCTTTCTTCCGTTTTTGAAAAAGGGATTTCATCAGAAGTCATGGTGCTAACTGTAACGCCGGATGATTGGAGGCGTGAAATAGTATCGTAGCTGAAAGCCCCAAATAGGCCACATAGCCAACAAGTTCGGCGGAGGGCTCGATATTATGTGATAAGGGATGAGATACTATTCCGCATAGGCTCTGACGACTTATTCATGAAGTGTTTGGGCAAGAAAGAACAGCTTATAGCCATGACTGAGGTCCACGAAGGTATATGAGGAGCTTATCAAGTCGGCATCAGGATGAGATGGCTTTTAAGGAGACATGGCTATTATTGGCCAACTATTCTCAAAGATTGTATCAAATATGCCAAAGGGTGCCAAGATTGTCAAAAGCACGGTCCGGTTCAACATGTTCTGGCCGAACCTATGAATCCCATTGTAAAGGCGTGGCTTTTCAAAGGTTGGGCAATGGACGTGATCTATCAAATTTACCCGAAGTCGTCTAAAGGCCACAAGTACATCTTGGGTTCCACTTGACTTGGTTAGGCTTGAAACCACTTGGCTTGGATTGAATTTGGTGACCACATCCATACAGAGTTACTTTCAGATACCTCAAAATACGCATCACATCACCCATATGATCTTCACAAGGAGAATGCATAAACTGACTCACTATACTCACTGAATATGCTATACCAGGACGTTTCTAAACTAAATAAATTAATTTCCCCACAAGCCATTGATAACGCTCCTTATCGGTGGGGACTTGATCAGGATATAATCCCAACTTATGATTTTGTTCACTCCCCACAAGCCATTGATAACGCTCCTTATCGGTGGGGACTTGATCAGGATATAACCCCAACTTATGATTTTGTTCACTAGGGGTATCAATTAGTTTACAATCCAACATTCCAGTCTCCGCAAGTAAATCCAAAACATACTTCTTTTGGGACAGAAAGATACCATGCTTAGATCTAGCAACTTCAATCCCAAGAAAGTACTTCAAGTCACCTAATAACTTCATCTCAAACTCGAAAGCCAAATACTTCTGAAGATTTTGCATTTTTGCCTGATCATCTCTAGTCACAATCATATCATCAATATAAATAATTGAAGCTGTCAATTTGCCTTCATAACGATAACAAAATATAGTCCGAGTTACTCTCTACATACCCAAATTTCTTCGTACACGCAGCAAACCATGCTTTTGGAGACTACTTTAATCCATATAAGAATTGCCGCAACTTACACACAACACCCTCCTTGGAGGTTACATGAATAACAGGAGGAAGATACATGTATATTTCTTCTTTGAGGTCACTATGTAGGAATGCATTTTTGACATTAAAGTGCAACAAGGGCCTGTCATGATTAGCAGCCATGGACAAGAGTACACGCACAGTATTGAACTTTGTTACTGGAGCAAAGGTCTCTAAGTAATCCACTCCATAGGTCTGAGTATAATGGCGTGAGAAATAACTAACGCACAAATTAAACCCTATAAATCATGCAATCGTAGTACAAGTAAGTAGGGATCGTTCTATTCCGGGGATTATTAGGGATGCTAATCAACACAAATTAAATTTATTAAACTAGAACTAAGTTAAGGGAACAATGATTGGGGGGAGTTGGATGATTTAGACCAAAGTAAAATTGACAGCAGCAAATAACTAAGATGTGAATGAAATATGGATTAAGGGATAGCTAGAGGATTCTTCTCCACACATGGAACATATGCACACAAATTTATCTCCAGTTACTCTTTCTATAAAGTATGAATGTCAAAGCCCCAAATTAATTGTGAATGCACTAATTAACTCTCAGATTTTTCTAAGTTCATTGAATTGGACTCAGCGACTCAATCAAATTATTCTTATCAAGTTCCCTATATGAACAGCATGATAGAGATACATATCAAAGATCATTAAGTTCTATGAAAATCATAAGCTTTGACAAAGCATTTGTAACTATGAAAAACATGATACTCCTGCCAGGAATTTACTTAACACAATCATGACTAGTGACTTTTACTATTTGTGAATATAAGTTCAAAACGATTAGGTGAAATTCCCTCATATTCTAGCATCAAATCCCTACATGCAAACTAAGTATGCATCCTTAATAAACATGCAAGAATAATTCCTAAATAAAACATAAAAGTAAATCACATTCATACTTTACGAAATCATAACTGGAAGTGATCAATTCATATAAAACATATGTCCATGGCTTCGAATTCACCTCTAACTAAGAAGAAATTTAGTTACACATATTTAATAATTGAAAAGCAATATAGAATAAGAAATACATAAGATAGGATAAAGAGAAGAAAAGAACTAGATGATGGCAGCAAGGAATTCCCAAGACAGCTCCAAGCTTTGCTCCTTTTGCAACTAGCTCTCTCTCTCTCTCTCTCTCTCTCTCTCTCTCTCTTCTATATATATATATATATATATATATTTGAATGTGTATGAGTAATGGATGAAGTGAATTGATGGATTGTTGAATGAATTTGTGTTTAGAATTGGAGTGCTATTTATAGGGAGAATGGAAGGGGAATATCTAAATTAAATATGATTTATGCCAATAGCACTTGTAAAAAAAAACTAATCTTTTGGCTAGTGCACTTCACCAACAAATCCCATTAGATAGCACTTGTAATTAGAAACTCATCTTTTTGGCTAGTGCTCTTCATCAACAAATCCCACTAGATAGCACTTGTAATTAGAAACTCATCCTTTTGGCTAGTGCTCTTCACCAACAAATCCCACTAGATAGCATTTGATCATGCATGACATTGCATTGCATTTAGCTTGTGGGCAGATTTTGGGCTTGTTATTCACTCCAAAGAATTCTGGAAAAATATGGATCTTCAAGCCATTTGTCTTATCTTTCCAAGCATATGCAGCCCAACTCAAGGAAAAATAGGGAAGACCTTCAAATGTCATTTTTGGCCCAGTAACGCAGATGCTGCCGAATTTTGACCTTGAGCTGCTAAATCATGTATAACTTCCTCTAGAAGACTCCAAATCATGAACCGTAAAATGCTACGGAAACTAGACTTCCGTATCTTTCCAATGATGTATGGCTCATTATCTGGGTCTTCTTGAGCAAGTACAGGTTAATCCGTGAATGTGACTGATCTGCAGACACTGTTTTGAGCTAACTTGTCTTCAAAATGCATGTAATGAGTCTCAACCTTATTACACTGAAACATACACAAACTTTATTAAAAGCACAAGTTTAACTCAAAAACATAACCAAATCATAAGTTAGAAGGGTACAAAAAGATATGTAATTATGCACCGATCATATAACCCTTTGCTACCAATCTAGCCTTGTAACGATCAATGAAACTGTCAACCTTATGCTTCAAAGTAAACATCCATCTGCACCCAATAGCTTTCTTCCCCCTTGGTAAAGGGACTAAATCCCAAGTTTCATTCTTGTTCAAAGCTTCCATTTCAACATTCATGCCATCCACCCATTTGGGGTTATAAATAGCATCCTGCAACTTAGTTGGCACACATACACTAGATAATTGACACAAATATGATTATATGACTTAGATAACTGATGAGCTGACACATAGTGGCTAATGGAATATTTAGACTTAGCATGTATATCAGGTGAGTATTGTATTTTAGGTTTCCCACGAGTGGTACGTGGGGGCAACTGGTAACTTGGCATAGATGATTCACCAGAGATTACCTCACTTAGCTCATTCTCACGACTTGATTAAAGCAATGGCAAGGCAGAGGCGGGTCTTGCATTGAACTCGTTTACCCAAGAGTCACAAGAATCATTGTCACACTCTTCAGCGACGGGTGACCGGTCGTTTCATCACAGAGAGCATTTTCTTCATCTTTAGCGATAGGCAACCAATCTTTTCCAGAGTGTCGACCAGTCGTTTCGTCATTAAGAGTAACATCTTCACCTCTAAACCTTGGGGACCGGTCGCCTTCTGCTATGCGAGCAATCGTTTCCTTCCCAAGGGCAACGTCTTCATATACAGTATTTTGGCCATCAAGTCCAAAATCTTCCAATCTAAGACTCTCAAATTCACTCCCCTTCTCCCCTTGAATTGGAGAGGAGGGAGAAACATAATATGACACTTCTTCACGAAGGGTTACGTCCAAAGTAACATGCACCTTCTGGGTAGGATGATGATAACACTTATAACCTTTCTGAGTAGAAGAGTAGCCAATAAAGACACAACGCAGAGCACAATGATCAAGTTTACTCCGTTGATGAGAGTAGACATGAATATAGGCAACACATCCAAAAACTTTAGGGGGCAACTTGGAGACGGAGATAAGGGAAACATGGTCATTGAACACATCATACGGAGTCCTAAAATCAAGAACTCGGCTAGGAGTACGATCAACTAAATAGGCAGCAGACATAACAACATGCCCCCAAAAATGATGAGGAATAGACATATCCAATATGAGTGAGCGGGCAACTTCAAGCAAATGTCGATTCTTCCTTTCAGACACACCATTTTGTTGAGGGGTAAAAGGGGTTGTCGTTTGGTGAATAATACCTTGAGCACAAAAGAAACACGCCAAAGTATTATTCACATATTCTCCTCTGTTATCAGTTTGAAATACTTTGACCCGAGCATGAAATTGAGTAGACACCATAGTACAAAACTCTGGAAGGATGGAAGCAACATCATGTTTATTTGTTAGCAAGAAAACCCCAGTGAGTTGGGTATAATCATCAATTAATGCAATGAACCAACAAAATCCGTTCGAAGTTACCTAAGCCAGACCCCACACATCAGAATAGACTAAATTAAAAGGCTTTGCAACTTTCCTTTCACTAAAAGGAAACACAGTACAATGACTCTTGGCCAAAATACATGTCTCACACTTAAAACTAGACTCATCACAAGAGCTGAATAAAGATGAAAACAGATGCTTAAGGTAGCCAAACGACGGGTGTCCCAAGTGATAATGCCATAACCAAATTTGTTGTTTATCTTTGACTGCAACTTTGAATAGTATTAATGACAAGATCACGAACTGGTGTGGCAGGCAATGTCAAATAATATAACCCCTTATCCGTTTACCATGCCCGTCTCTGACCAACAAAAATTACAATGGATATTGGGAATTAGTAATGCACGAGACAAGGAAATGGTAGGAGTGAGAAAGATTGTGCCCTCGCCAGTAATTGGAGAAGGCAAGTTATTAACACTAGTTATGTATGGGTCACGAGTATTACTAGACAACTCATTAAAAAATTTAGCATCATAAGTCATATGATCAGTAGCACCAATGTCAATTATCCAAGTCATATGATCAGAAACACACAAATTTGCAGAAGCAGCAGCAACGACACCAACAATGAAGTTATCACCCATGATTCCATCGGAAACTAAACAGATTACAGCAAAGTACACATCTGAACACAGTAGAGGCACAAATACGGCAGATGCATGAAAACAAGAACGACACAAACCCAGGAGGGCACACACGGCACAGGTAGAAAAAAAATATGGAGCTAGAACACGGGTGGGCACAACACACAGTTCACTAGAAAGTCGGTTGTGATACCAAGTCAAACAATATGAGGTAGAATATTTTCTGATATATTTTCATTCTCCAAAAGGAGGTATTAATAATACAAGTGTGTAAACCCAAGTAGGGTTATACAAGAAAACAAATAAACTCCTAATTACACAAGATTTGTACAAAAAAGAAAGAAATAAAATCCTAATATAATATGAAATAAAATCTCGCCAACAGATCCAACTTGTCTGCCCCATTTTCCGAGGTTAATAGGTCTGGTCGTCGGTGTTGAGACTTGATCGTGATTGATGACAGTGGTAAGGTTCAATAGGCAGCGATGGAACCGGCGAGTTGGCGACAATGGCGAGGTTTGGTTGGCAACCATGGTGAGGTCGGGTCGGCAGAAGTGGTGGACCTAGTCTGGTCATAACCAATGAGTGACAGGCAAAGCTGGGTGGTCGGTTAAGCCGAACCGATCTGCTTCTCCCCCTCTCCTTTTGGTTGTTGCTTTCTGTGTGAGCTGAGAGAGAGATTTTTCAACGAGGGGTGAGACTCTTGGTCTCTTTGAGAGAGAATAGGGCACATGTGCCTTGAGCAAACATGTGGTTGAGGAGAGTCTTTTGTTTTCCGCTTTGCCAGGGAGACGACAGTCATTGACGGTTAGGGTGGGCGACTGCTTCTCCATTGTTTCTTTGAGGAAGAAGGTACATGGGTGCCTTGATCAATTTCTGGTATTTGATTCCTCTGGCATTCTTTTGGTTGTTTGTTGCTGGAGTTGCAACTATGGAAAAGAAAGCTTAGTTTCTTCTTTGTTGCTCCATGGGACATATGTGGGATAAGATGAAGGTGATTTTTCATAAGCACCCTTTGTATTCTCCATGAGAGATGAGCCAATCAGAGAAACAGTAGGTTTATGCCCCTTATTTTGGTCTGAACCGAGAGTGTCAAGAGTGGAAATTGTGTTTTGATCTAAGAGCCAAGAGATAATGGGCTCAAGGATGGCGCAGGACCGGGGTTGTTTTTTGTGTTCTTGGCAGAGATGATGAAACCTATAAGAGAGTGGTGAGAACGACATGGATATTTGCTGTGATTCCCACAGATGGCGCCAAATGTTAAAAAGTGAAATTGTACCTAACAGATTAAGACATAATCACACACATAACACAAGTGTTTGAGTGGTTCACCCACTATACATCCACTATAGTTTATAGTTTTGTATTTGTATTTGAATATGGAGATTACATTGTACATAAGAGAGATAAAGGGAGAGATGCTCGAGAGCAAAGAGAAATAGAGAGCTTGGGAGAGCTATCTCTTGGAGAAGTAGAGAGTGGCAGCCAATCGTCCCCTTGCTTGGAGGTGGTGAGTTCCCTTTTATAGTCCAAGTTGGAGTAGACAAGGTTGCTTGATTGTTGGGACTTTTGCATGGCTCCCCTTGATTTGGGGTCTTGGGCATTGAGAAGGCATAGGAGGTGGCATGGCTACTCCTTGTTTGGTGGAATGTGAGATGTGACAAGCAAGGGCTATCCCTTGATTTGTAGGATCAACATGGTGTCAACAAATATAAAATAAAATAAACCTAACAAGGCATGATCATTCATAGCCAAAATTAAAAATAAAAACAAGGTATGAGTAATGCATTAGAATACTCAGCTTTCAGAAAATCCATCACTCCAGCGACAACTAAACCAAAATCATTAACAGACCAATATCAAAATGCAAAAGTTCTATTTAGAAGGGCAAGTACAATATTTTTGAAGCTCTACAAAACAAACCTCATATCAAATTTCACGTGTCGTGCGCATGGCTCGATTCAACTTTCCTTGGGACATTCTAATACTGCTCTATGTTATTGCATTGTTAAGCACAATTCATATGGAATGGATGGCTTAAATAAACTGTACATGGACTCAACAACTTTCCTACTGACCATTTGCTGCAGACAACAACTTATGCCAAGCAGTCCAATGAATGCCATTGACAAAAACATCCCAAGCTATATAAACTAACTAGACACCTAAAACTCCGGCGAACGACAATGTATATCGTAAGCCAACACTGAAATCAAAACAATGTCTGCAGCATATTCTCCACTGCATTGCTTTGATTCTGTGTTTCACCAAAACAAAAAGTGCTTTGATCGCCATAGAAAAACTATCTGTGTTGTTGCTGTTCTTTGCCTTCGATCTCCTTCACACTCTCTACTATGTGTTGGATCTTCTTTGAAAGACTCTCATTGTGCTCTTCAATGTGCTCAAATATTAGGTCGAGATGTCTTTTATAGGTAGCAGCACGCTTTTTCTCTATGGCCAGCTGCTGAGATAGTTCCCGAATCTTGTCATGTTCATTCTGAATAAGAAGGCAAAAGGTAAATTAAAATACATAACAAGCTATTATTAGAAAAAAGATATAATATTTTGATACTTGAAACTTCAAATCGATGGCTGTTTTGAGCACAAATCACAAGGTCATTGTATATTACCATTGTTTACAACTTTCAAACAGAATATCTAGCATTCATGAATTCAAACCCGTTTCAGAATTTTCACAAAAATAACACCTACATTTTCTGTCCATGATTTTGAGCATGAATCCATAAGAAATTCTCTGTGCAGGACGTCCATTTTTGTTAAAGTGGACGCACAACGATATTGTTAAAATGTATCAATAACATGTCGGTATGTTTTGTTGGTAACAATGATATGGACACAATAAAGAACTGGACGTCCGTTCCATAGGTGGACTAATCAATCCATTTTAATGTATGGATTAGTGACTATGAAGTATGGTGGAAAAAGAACGTAACTCTTACATGTAATGTATTGGTTTGTAAACTCAACTTATAAATACGACGCAGAATCAATTAAATCATTCACAAACCAAGATTGTCCATACGAAGATACACAGAAGTACATTCAACCAGGAAATCTTTCCGTTTCAACTACAATACCATAATAGGCTAAAATCTTGTTTCAACGATCTTGTCACAATACTTAATAATTAGAACTGCATGGTGTTTACCAAAATACAGATATGCAGCCAGCTGTACTGTATGTTATAAGGCGCTAGGCAATGAAGTAATAATTACGATTAAATTCTACAAATATGGGGATAGATGGGATAAGATGTATATATCATCAATACATGTGAAAAGCTCAAATGTAAGGAACAGATTGTCATATGCTACCCATAATTTGTAACAGACATATATGCAATTTTGCCTAGCATTAATGCCCAAAAGAGAAGAACAATAACTAACCGGATATTGATCATAAATGCAATCCCTTCGACCTTTCCCAGGTGTCAAAGGATGAGTGTGCTCCTTTACAAATTTTGTAACGACCCATTTACCAGAACTTACTTTCCTCACCAAAATCATTGCCCTGCAACCAACCCTGGTCTCTGCTCTCTGCCTTACAATTTTTTCGCGCTTGTCAGGCATTCTATAACCCTCTTTGTTACATACAAGTGCACGACCAATGGCAGATCCATCACGCCTTGATCGAGAGAGTTTGCTTACACGAATTATGAATCCCACACGAGTGGCATATGCATTATAAAATGCATGCGCAGCTGCTTCGGTTTCAAACTCTTGACCCACATATGGCTCATCCGCTGGAACCACTGATACAACTGGAACTGCTTGTGGAATTATATCCTTTCCAGGAGAATCTTGATTCATTTTATCATCCTGACCCAGTTGGAATGCTCCTTCAATAGAACTTCCACCCGTCTCATTTTCATCACCTGCTCTACTAATTTCTAGCTCAGCAGAACTTCCTACCACCTCGCCACTAACATCACCATCAACCGAAAATTCCACTGCAGTAACAAGAAAATTTTCAATAATTTACCCCACAAACATGTGATGTTCAGCAGACGCAGATTTGCAAACGTCTTATTATTTGCCAGATATAATGCGGAAAGAAAATCTACACACATCAGAATGTTCTGTTTAGATAACAACACGAACTTCAGAAAAGGACATGATAATTGTATAAGACTTGGGTTAAACCCAAATTCTTTGGTTCATAGCCAAAGAACCAAAAAGAGAAAAAAGAAATTCCCAGTTGTTTTCTATGTCAATTAGGCTACCTAGAATCAAATAATCAAAAAACCAACCTAACTAATTGGCAACTGAATAAGCTTTGTATAAATGGAAAGAAGTTAAGATAAAGGGTCAAAGAGATTGATAAGCGACATTTGACGATTCAATTTCTTCTTCTCTCTTCCTACATTCCCTCAGCAATCAAACAGAGCCCGAGTTCTAATTTTCCTTAATAACCATATCCAATTTCATAAAGAAAAAGCCAATTGCTAATTAAATTCTAGAGCTGTGCCTTCCATTGGTAAGAGAGTCAAAAGGCAAAACAATCCAAAGTCAAAAGCTTTTTTCACCACCATTCATATTCCCACATTTCTCAGCAACCAAACGGAATACTAATCAATAAAAACAATCAGAGATATATGAATCCATGCAAATTATCACATAAAACGCAAGAATTGACCAGAAAAAAACCCTAAAATAGTCACATGAAAAAAGAAAAGAAAAATTCCCCAAATTTAAAATCAAACTAATTTCCAACGATAAGAGACTTACTGAAAATTCGTGACGACCCTTTTGTTAGATGATCATGGAGGACATGGAAACGCTTTGTTTTTGGGTCTCGACGCCACACAGAGAGAGAGAGAGAGAGAGAGAGAGAGAGAGAGAGAGGCAAGGGTTCAGGTTGTAAATATGAGGACTCAAGTTCATTTGACGTGTCAAAAGAACATTGGATACGGACAGATAAAAAAGTCAACATTTAACGTTAAGATGCTGATGTTTGGACACGTGGTTTATTGGGTGGACCTGGGCTTGTGGAATCGCAGCTCGTATTATAAATCGCCGGTCCATAGCGGTTTGAATCCGGTCTAGTTCTCGACCGTGCAGTCTTATTTCTTTGCTCTCTCTCTTCCTGAAAATTTGTTAGTAAAATGGCAAGAGCTGTGTTTGGTATTGCTGTTCGTAGAGCTTCTTCGATTCTCAAATCGTCTCCTTCCAAACCTCTCTTCGTAAGGTACTCTCTCTCTCTCTCTCTCTCTCTGCATCGTATGTTTGCCATATATTGTTTGTTTGGTTGTTTTCTGCTATCTAAGAATCAATTTTCTCTGCATCCAAACTCTTTGCTCCACACAACCCATCGAACCCCTTAATTGGTTTATAAGAAAATAACTTTTCGTCCTACTAAACTCTTTAAAACTGAAACCTATATGGATTCTCAAGAATGCAAGTCCTATCCAGCCAAATACTTAACTCACTGAGCCCCCGTTGATGGGTTCTTTAGATAATGATTTTTTTTACTGTGGAAAATCTGTATGGAATGGGTTTATAGGAAATGGAGTAGTGAGAATGAGGAAATAATTGGCTATTTTGATCACTAGGTCACTCACTTACACATTAGCATTGCGTTTTCACGACGTTCTTGCCACATTTTCTGTCTCCTCCAGGTCAGGTTTTCCAACCCAAGAACCAATTTTCTTTCCACCCGAACACTTGCCTCTGCCAAACCCACCAAACTCATCATGGGTTTTCAGAAACTTGAGCCATGGAACGGTGAATTTGGTTATATCACAAGGGAAACCCAAGTTCGAGATGCACGAGTTCGATCCTCCGAAAAAGGAGAAGTGGAAGACCAAGAAGAGGTTTAAGCTACAGAGAATGAGAGAGAAGCAGGAGAGAAAAGCGGCCAATAGGAAGGACCCACGTCGGCTAGGCATCAAGAGGAAGAAAAGGCAGAAGTTTGCTACTGCTGAGGAGAGGATCAAGTACAAGCTTGAAAAGGTGAGCTGAATCAACTCGTCTTGTTGTGATGTCTTTCCTATGGATGTAACCACGTCATTGGCTTTATGATCATGATCCAAAGAAGAAGAGCTATTGTATGGATAGAAAGCTTTAATGATCTTAAGTGTTGGTCCACTTCCTAGAACCTAGCAAGCATAAATTTCATGTTTTCCCCATGGAAAGTTTGAAAAAGAGGCTAAGAAGTTGGAGTGATGGTAGTTGTCGCAGGTAAATAGTGTTCAGATTCCTATCGAGTCTAGCGTTGACCATCCTTAATCATTGGCTAGATGAGGTTCATGCTGTGACACTTACAAGAGTTTCTGGATGAGTTGCCACCCATGAGACATATTGACCTTGCTATTGATCTAGTCCCTTGATCTTAGTTTCCTAATTTTCCATATTATAGGATAAAGACAAATCCTAAGGAGCATTGCAAGTTGAATAAGCTAGTAGAAGGTCTTTTAGATAGGGTTCCTATTGGTCATAGTTTTAGTACTTGTGCTGTTTCTGCTTTGAAAGTTTTGGTGGATGTGGGTAAAATTCGTGTCAATAAAATAGAGGACAGTCAACTATAGGTTTCCCATTCACCACTCGGCCATTCATAGGCTTGAGAACCTCAGAAATAGTGGTAGGTTCTAGTTCGTTCTCCAAGGTGGATTTTAGTAGTGTATATCAGCAAATCAGGATTCGACTTGGAAATGAGTTGGAATGTTGCCTTTGGTTTGTATAGTGTATGTTTACGAGGCTTATAAAATGTCTTATGTCCGTGTACAGCTAGATAAGTTTGTGGAATGTTTTATCATATTCAGATTTATAAAATTCTAAAGAACTCTTAGTGTTAGGTAACATTTTTAATAATTCCGTTACACCAAAAAGAAAAACGTTTAAGAACACTTCAGATTTTCTTGATTCGGATAGTAAGGAAACTGGATATCAACCTTACGAAATGCTCTTTCTGCAGACCAAGTGCTTTCCTTAGTGCACAATGACTTGCAATAAACTCTAAAATAAGGTCAATACTATTAGGGATTGGCCTTAATAAGGCTAGTCTTTAGGTTTGTAGTGTCCATGATCCATTTTCTGAAACTTTCTTTAAAAAAATGAAAATCTTAGCGTATGAAATTGAAGTTTATGGAGTGCTTATGCATATAAGACTAATTTGGGACTGAACTGGAAAAAAGAAAAGAGAGAAATAAGAATACCATGTTCAGAACCAAGCTAACTTTCTAGTATATTTTTGGGAAGGAAAAACATTTGTTAACAAACTTTTCTTAGTGGTCGGGATTTCAGTTTGATTGTTTAGTATTAAAAAGGTGATAACTCCCAAGGGACAACCATGGCAAAAGTTTGACTCTCACCCTCCCCTGAATTTGTTTTTTATTTTATTTAAAGAAGTTTATTTTAAAACAAATTGTGTCAGGGAAGATGCTAGTGTTTATGAATCCTCTCATTATAGCTGCTCTGTTCTTCAAAGATAGATATTTTGTGCTTTTTTTTTATTAGGAAGCTCTCTCCTTGCCTTCATTGGGGGACTTGGACAATTATGTTTAGATAATGTAATTGTACCTTTTCTAACAATGACCTGTGATCAACTTCTTTTTATTTTATTGTTATTTTTTTCTTTGTTCTATTATCATGTTGGATTTCTTTCCCTTTTTTTCCCTCCCGATTTCACAAGACCTCATACATTTTCCTCCTTTTTGCGTGCACTAGAATAGAAGACTTTTTCATTAAGTTCCGTTTCACTGTCATTGGTTTCTTATGGTTGGTAGGGTTGAAGTCATTTAAACACTTCTAAACCAAATATCAATACTTTCAAACACAAATAATATCCCTCTTATCCTGCTTGTTTTGTCATTCCTTTTAAAAATCTCTTTTGATAGCACTACACTTCTGAAGATTATAATTTATTGGCTTTTTATCACAAATGTTCCCTGAGGTTTGCGAAATTATCACCTTAAGGGTACCCTCCACACATCAAAATAGTCCCTGCCATTAACTTCCGTCAAATATTCTGTTAAATTGTTGATGTGGCACATGTGGGAAGCCCACACATCCAATGGTTTAGAGCCACGTGGCTTTAAATATAATATAATATTTTTAAAATATTTTTAGAACTTAAAATCCATTTAAAATTTTTAAAAAAACTCAAGTCTTTTTGTAAATAAAAAATATTAAAACAAAAAGACCTACACCATTCCCTCTGTGTTCTCCGTCTTCCAATGCCAACCCCCTCGCAGACCCACTCCTCTCTCCCTCCTCTTCCTCCCTTCTCTCTCTCTCCCCCTTCTCCTAGCACCTCACAACACCATTCCTTGCACTACAACTAGTCATTTTTCCTCCTTAAAAATTGGATTTTTCTTTCAAAACCCCAATCTTATGGATCCTCCAAACCTAGATAATTGTCTCCTTAATTACTTGTTGCTGTTAACAAACTGTCACAGCCACCTGGGTCTTCTCCAAATCCCCTGATAAAAAAACTCTTGCAACTTTCAGATGGTCAAGACTTGGGTTGGTATTGTTCTACTTGTAGAAAACATATTCCTTTTTCTTCTTCTTCTTCTTCTTCTTCTTCTTCTTCTAAAGTTGAAAGTTTCAAACCCTTTGGAAGTGTGTCGGTTTATAGGCACAGCAGGGACTTCAAAGAAAGAGGAGGAATTTAAGGCCAGTATGAGAGAGAGAGAGAGAGAGAGAGAGAGAGAGAGAGAGAGAGAGAGAACTTAGGGAGAGGGAAAGAGAGAAAGAGAAGGGAGGAAGAGGAGGGAGAGAGAGGCGGAGAGTGGGTCTGCCAAGGGGAGGGAGGAAGGTGCTGGCAGAGGGAGAACGCAGAAGGGATGGTACAGGTCTTTTTTGTGTTTTTTTAATTTTAATATTTTTTATTTATAAAAGACTTAAGTTTCTTTTAATATTTTTTTTATGGATTTTAAGTTTTAAAAATATTTAAAATATATTATATTTAAAGCCACGTGGCTCTATACCATTGGATGTGTGGGCTCCCCACATGTGCCACGTCAGCAATTTAACAGAATATTTGACGGAAGCTAACAGTAAGGACCATTTTGATGTGTAACCTTAAGGACCATTAGTGTCACAAAAAAATGTTAGGGATGAAAGGTGATAATTTTGCAAACCTCAGGGACCATTTGTGATAAAAATAAAAGCCTAATTTATTATCCCAGTCTTTGCTTTTCTTGACTTTGTTTACTGTTCAGGCTAGAATAAAGGAAGCTTTGCTGATTGAAAGACTTAAGAGGTATGAAGTTCCAAAAGTTCAGGGTCCTGAAGTAAAACCAGATGACTTGACAGGTGAGGAGCGGTTTTATATGAAGAAAATGGCCCAAAAGAAATCTAATTATGCACCAATTGGCAAACGAGGAATTTTCGGAGGTGTTATTCTTAACATGCATATGCATTGGAAGAAACATGAAACCGTCAAGGTGATTTGCAAGCCGTGTAAACCTGGACAAGTACATGAATATGCCCAGGAAATTGCCAGACTGAGTGGTGGGATCCCAATTCAAATAGTTGGAGATGACACCATAGTATTTTATCGAGGAAAGAACTATGTGCAGCCAAAAGTTATGTCACCTGTAAATACTTTGTCCAAGAAAAAGGTGAGTTTTCAAGCTTCCTCTATTCAAATGCTGCATATGTCTCTCTTCTTTTCATTTTTATAACTGTGTACAATTTGAACTCAAATTTATTGCATTTTCCATTTGAGTTTGAAATGTGAGGTGAAGCACTTCTGTAACTAGATATTGCACTGGCACCTCTTCCAATTTTTCCTTCCCGGCCCCTTCTTTACGTACATATGCTGAGATTGCACTCTCTCAAAATATACATGACATGTTAGTTCTTTGGATCATGCAACATCTTAGAATATAAAATAATTGTTGGCTTCACATCATAACAATTTCTGTTTTGGGGAACATTGAAGAACCAACCAAATTTAACATGATTTTGATTCCCTGGAATTGCAACCTGATACGTGAGGGGGAGTGTTTTGTTGCCTCAGTTCTTGGGTTTGTCATTTTATTTGTTCATCAAATGGGTGTGGATGTGATATCCACTCTTGATACAACATAAACATTAAATTATTTGCATAAAACTTCTTAGCTATAAGTGAAAATTAGCATGCATACGTTGATACTTCTTGTGCCTTCTCTCACAATTCACTGTGAGGTCTCATATATTGTATTCTAAGATTTCCACTTTATGTTATCGCTTCTGGCCAGCTCTCTTTAGTAGTATTGTGTGTCCCTTTAAACATGGATGCCATCAATAATATGCTTATGTGGGTCTTAAAGAAGTATCGTGAGGTTCTTCACAGAATTTGTCTAATGACTGACACTACCTTGGCTTATTTATGGTGAAGACGACATTTTTTTCAATAACTTTTCCTCAAATCAATAGAAACTCTTTATTATTTTGTGTGGTGATAAAACATTTGCCGCTAAGAAATTTATGACAGTCATATTCACATCATTTTGGTCAACGGCCTGGCCTGCTGATTGCCCTGACCTCCAGATGAAGTTTCTGATCTAGCGTGAACCAACTTCAAAGACACATTACAGTCCAACTCCTCTGTCCAGCTAATCTGTGTTGATGCTCCAGACAAAATGTTTTTCTCAAAAGTGATGAAAATTCATGAGCATTTTGATGCATTCATGTTGTCTTCCTGATGTTTGACTGATGCTGAAGATTAGCTCAGACTATTCTATCCTTGATCTCAGATGGTTTAACCCACCCAACCATAAATCATTTCACTGTGCCCATTTTGAATCCTTTCAGCTGCATAGTTGTAAATGAGTTTGTAGCACTAGGATGAAAATTGAGTAGAGTATTTCGAAGTCCATGAAATTCAACTTTAATGAGAAGGAGCTGATAAATATTGAAGATTTGGTTAGGAGAATACCAAAAAAAAAAAAAAAAGAGTATGTTACTGCAAAAATCTTAGGCCTAGTATTGAAGCTGGAACTTCCAGATAGAGGCAATGCCATGCAATTTGCATTATCTGTCCGTATATGTAGTTTCTTGAATTTGTTTCCCTTTGATTGTTTGGAGTGTGTTTGTTAGGAAGACTGGAAAACTTGATTTTGTGGTATTCAATGCAAAAATTATCCTTGAATAAAGAAAATGGTATGTATTAATCTGTTCAGCAGCGTTGATGAGCAGAGGGTACTTGGGGTACATCTTTTTTTTTATCTTTGTTTTTGTCATAGATTATATCTTTGGCGAATCGCTGTTGTAATGGAGGCTGAAACTTTTTTTTTTTTTTGGGTCGAAAGAGGCTGAAACTTATGAGTGGTGGTCTCACGCTACTGAGTTTGTTTCCCCTGTTTACAGGCTCTGGAAAAGTTTAAGTACGAGCAATCTCTCGAGTCTGTGCGGCACTTCATTGCTATTGCTGAGAAAGAATTGGAGCTCTACTACAGGCATATTGCACTTTACGGCGACCCAAATGACAGAAATCCCTTGTCAATCTTGGATAGTCCAACAGAAAAGACCAAGGAATCAGGGAACCTTAAAATACTTAGAAAGCAAAAACTAGATTCCACTAGTGATTTCTTTTCCGCGGGTCTCTCAGGGACAGAAGCAGATTCTTCAGACTCTGAGCTATCAGAAACTGATGGTTCTGAACGTGAGAACTCATCACTAAGTGAATCAGATTCTGAAGATGACAAGATATATAGTTCTGATGATGAAGCAAGCACCTCGAAGACGCAACTGTCTGATTTTAAGCACGAGAGATTGGAACGTAGATGAGAAAATTTGATATGAATCTTTATTTTATTCTTTTTATTTTATTTTCTCCTCATCTTTGGAGCACTAAGGTAAGGTACCTGGTACCCTTGGCTTGTCCTCTTCTTCTTTTGTATATATTGAAAGATAAAGATGTATAATGGAAAGACTTTTTCTTATTTTTCTTATATATATTTTTTTCATTGGTGGAAGAAGTATATTTGATAGGTAAGGATGGGAATTAGTGCTAATGGGCGTGCGAAAAGCAGTGATGTTTGGTACGGTTGTTAAGCATCAGAGATGTTTCAATTTTTTTTTTTATTTTTTGGTCATAGAGATGTTTCCATTTAAGCAGATTTTATTCTCGAAATGTCATTTAACTTTTCCCACTTTAGCCAGTTTTTATCCAAAGCCATTGATTAAAAGACAAGTTAGCTATTTCTCTTACAATTCCTACAACAACTTAGGTTGATAACCATTTCAATTTTCGGTTGTTAGATGTTAGTTTTTAGTTTTCATTTTTCTTTTTTTTTTTAAAGTTTGGTAACTAATTTCAGTTTTAAAAAAAAACTGAAAACTGAACAAAAATTATTTGGCAATTTATTTCAGTTTTATGTGGAACTTGGAAATGCAATTTTTTGAGTTCAAATTGTGAATTTGAGATAATAGAATGAAAGTGCATATTACAAAGAGTTCATGGTATTTTTCAGTGAATTTTTTTTAATTAGGCTGGATTATTTTTATGAATTTTGGATATGTAGGTCCCAACACTTGGACTGAATTTGTGGCCGAACTCAAGAATCGAGCGGCTGGGTTTAAGTCGGGAGGTCCTAAATGCCGATTTTTTATAATTGTAGTGCATTTCATGTGTGGTGATGTAAAATTAATGAATGAAAAAGGAGAGCAAAAACAAATTTAAAAACTTAAAAAAAACTTTCAAATTATTTTTAAAATCAGGGTGATTTTGAAAACTAAAAAAAAAAACAAAACAAAATATGTTACCAAACATGTTTTCAGTTTTCAACAAAGTGAAGTGAAAATAAAATGGTTATCAAACAACTAGTTAATTGTTCTTTTTTAGAGAGCACATCCAGGAATTTGTGTTGCCACATGTCTAGGTCACAAGTTTCTATATATCGAAACTATGAATGCAAACTCTAACTACAATGCATAATATTCATAGGAAAATGCTAGGAAGACCACATTTTACATACCACCTTGTGTAGCTCCTGATCTAATAGAGGTGGGACCCGTTGTATTGGTTAGCTCCACCTCTATTAAAGAGGTGGTATACAATGTGATATATATAAAATGTGATCTCCTTAGCATGACCCATATTCATATATAGTTACGCACACTATAATACAAAGTCATATGTATGATATATCCTGTTTGGGCCTAAAATTGACACACCCAGCCCAACAAAGAAGAAACCCAAAGACCAGAAAAACCCAGCCCGAAGCCGATCAAAATCAGGAAGACAAAAATCAGGCCCTGATGAAAAATCAGTTTTTGACTTCAAAAAAGGAATAAGCCCAGCATCAAATCTGAAGAAACCAAACCACATGCAACCCACGTGAAAATTCTTCAGACTTAGGAGAAAAGTCAACAAAATCAACTATCTCAGAGTTGATTAGAAGAGGGCGGTGGCTGACAAAATTGGAAACAACAAAAGCTCTGAAAAATCTATTCTATGAGAATATTTAGAGATATTTTCCAATCAGAGAGAGAATTGTTTCTCCCAAAAAGAATAAACAGGTTTCAAAAATTCAGAGGGAGTTAAAGCTCGAAAGCAGGAAGTTGTTTCGAAACTAAAGATTAGACTGACCATTTTTTAGCTCTTACAAAGGGATGGTTGGAAATGAAGAAAGGGGTTAAGCTCTCTTCCAAAGAGAGCAGAAGAGTGATCATAGGAGCTGGCAACTGAAACTTACCTGCCAGAAATTCACAAAACCCTTTTCTTTGCATTTGAAAAATAAAAAGATCTTATCAAAGGGGTTTCTTGCCGCCCATTATTAAAAGAAAATCACCCTACTCCAAAAAAACATCTCTTATAAATATAAGGGAGGGTGAACAGATTAAAAGAATCAACCAATCAAACAAAATATCAATCAAAACAGCCAAGGGCAATAACTCAATCATGATCACTTGATCACTGAGAACCTCCAAACTGGAGTAACTAGCAGCTCATTCAAGCTACAAGAATACCAGCTACAAATCAGAAACACCAAAGTTCAGACTTAGAAAATAAGTCATTCAAAAAGAGAGCTCTCTCTCGTTACAAATTTGGTTCGGCAAAAGCCAAAACAAGCAGAGTTTGAGTTTCCATAGATATGAAAACCTCAACAAATTCAGGAAGAGGTTTCAAGCAGAACAGGTACCACAGTGCGGTTCCAGCTGAGTAATCCTCAGAATCAGCCACTTCTGCCCATTCCAGACTGAAGAAATTTCAGTTCTGCCCCCACAAAAGACCCTCCAGGGCCTGAAGTAGATTAAAGCTCTGCCAAACTCGAACTTTGGTATCGATTTGAAGCTGAAGCTTAACAGTTGAAGCTGTTGACAGTTCAGTCCAGTCCAAATATTCCCAGTCCAGCCCGGATTAGAGTATTCCATCCAGGCAGAAATGGAGTTCCAGCTGTCTTTTTCCCTTTCCAGCATCTGTTTGTTCGTTTATGGCTATGTAAAGGGCAGTTCTGCCTAAAAATATTTCAATTTCTATTAATCATTCTGGCCAGAACAGCTGTTTTTATACTGAGATAAATTGTGAAAGTCCTCACCAGTCTGAGGCATAGAAAAGAACTTACTTGGGAGATATTCCTCACCCAAATTCACAATCGTTTGTTTAGAAATCAAGTAACTTGGGGCGCAAGTTATCTTTTATTTTCAAAATTAAGTCTGCTAGGATTTTCATTGCTAGCAGTGGCACGCTCGCACACCAAAGAAAGCTGACTTGTTGACCAGTAATGTTTCAAGGCAGTGGGGAACTTTGCCCTTCCATCACAGGAGTAAACACAAAACGGGGTGAACAATTTGGCACGCCCGGTGGGACTTCTCAGTATACATGTTCTGACAGAATTCTTTCCAGGTTTATGAATATTGGAAGCTCTAACCAGAACCAGCACCACGCTATGGAGATAAACCAGGTAGCTCTCAGGGAAGGTCTAGAATCGGAAGAGAGTGATGCTAGGCACTCAGCCCACGGCAGTACAGGAAGCAGACGGTCCAGAACTGGTTCCAGGAGGATAAACCAAGTACAGGAATCTGTGCTACGACAAGAGGTCACAACACAGAGAAGCCAAGAAACTCTGAACAACATAACTGCCATGATGCAATGGCAAGTTAACAGGCAGTTCAGGAAGGACCGTGTGGCTGCCATGGCCAGAATTCCAAATCCCGATGCTGTAGTCCAATAGCTAGACCTACCTCATGGTCCCCCACCAGGATTAGTATGGCCATACCAGGAAAATCCTCTCATTCCACAGATTGCTGGAATACCAGGGCATGGAGAAATTCAGGCTGGACAGAGGGGAGAAGCCTTTCCCGTCCAGGAGCATGAGGCCCCAGCTCAACCAGAAGGCCCTGCACCAGTTCAGAGGCAGCAGAACCAGCCAGAACTTCAGCACATTCCCCAGGATCAACCTTTGGCACCTCTGCCCGAGCCACCAGCAATACTGCCTTATAGACCCAGAAGGATAGATCCCAATCCATTCCCTCCACCTGCAAGAGGCAGAAGAGGCGGAAGGGGTAACAACCTTTTTGCCAACAATGATAGAAACAGGCTGGGGGCAAACTGGAGGAATAATCCAGGTTTGGAGGAACAGGAAGGACACAGGGAGGAAGTTCTGCCCAGGCCATACAGAGCAGAACCAATGGTTGATTACGCCCAGCCAGAACAGGGACGAAACCTCTACCCTATCAATGCCGTAAATGATGTAGGGGCACTGCAAAGAATGATCAGGGAAATGATAGAGCCTGAAGCCAGAAGAGGAGAAAGACCTACATATAGGAAACCATATCCAATTTATATCGATCAAATACCTCTACCCCCAGATTTCAAAGTACCCAACTTCACCTTATTCAATGGAGAGGATCCCCACGCTTCATCAGTTGAGCACATAGGCAGATTCTCTGTCCAGTGCATAGCCATTGAAAATAATCCTCTGTTGAAATTGAGGCTTTTTGGAAATTCTCTCTCCGGACAGGCCTTCACTTGGTACACCAGTTTGCCACCAAATTCTGTCCAGACTTGGGAACAGATGGAAAGTGTTTTCCACGACTACTACTACAGGATTCAGCCAGAAATCACCATCAGTGACCTTGCTGCCCTCAAACAGAGTGAGGATGAACCTGCTCAAGATTTCATAGCCAGATTCAGGAAACTCAAGATGAAGTGCAGAATCCCTATGGAAGAGAGACATTTCATCCAGATGGCTCAGGCTGCCCTCAAAATATCTCTAAGGAAGAGATTTGATGGGATATTGTTTGGAGATCTGGCAGAACTGGTAGACAAAGCATCCAAGTATGAGGAACTGCTTAGGGAAGAACAACAGAAGAGAAATTCTTCCAAGGGAACGTATTACAAATCACCAATACACCTGGTTCAGATAGAATCAGAAGAGGAAGCAGAATGCTCGGAGGAAGGAGAGGTTGCAGTAGCAGAAATGGCAAAATTAAAACACCCCATCAGCTGCAAAGCTCTTACCAAGCCACCAAAGGATCAGAAGCCGCCACCTTTCACAGGAGGGTTTGTTCCAAACAAACCAATACAGAACAAGGTCTATTCTTTTGATCTGACCAAGGTGGATGCTCTATTTGATGAGATGTTGCTACAAAAGGCAATAGAAACACCCCACAGGATGCCCAAGCCAGAAGAAACCAAGGGCAGGCAGTATTGCAGGTGGCACAACTCTTGGAACCATTCTACCAACAGCTGTGTAGTTTTCAGAGATGTTATACAGGAAGGAATAACAGCAGGAAGGTTGAAACTAGCGGAGAAAACTCCTACAGTAACAACAAATCCCTTTCCTCAACCACAAGTTAACATGGTGAACCTAAACTGGCCAGAACAGAAGAGAACCAGGCCAACTACAGAGACCAGTTCCAGCAGGGGCAGAATAGTTTCAAGGAAAACCAATGAGAGGCCAAAAGCAACTATCTCAGCTGGAATGGTGATCTGCAGCAAGTGCAGGTGTGAAGCTGAGCTAGAAGTGGTTCTGAACAGACAAAGTCAGCCCATGCCAAGTGTCTTTGACAGAATTGGAACCTCATCCCGAGATAGAGCCAGGCAGAGAAAGTATCCCAGACCAGCCCAGCACAACATGAGGATGACAGAGCAGCCCAAGAAAGAAATATCTATCAAGATGCCTGGAGATGATAAGCCTTTGGCTGCTATCATAGAAGGAAGGTGGTATGCTGTCGGAAAGAGTGGCAGGCCAACAATGGAATTGACCAGAACCCAGAAAAGGAGGATCCAAAGACAGTACTGCACATTCCTCAATAACGAAAACATTGTGCAGATACTTCCAGAGACCAATTCTGCCAGAAAAGGGAAGGAGCCAGAAAAGCCTCCCCAGGCAGAACAAGCAGTCTTTCACTCACAAAAGATGTTAAAAACAAAATCCCCAGATAAGCCTCATGTCCATCTTACCTCATCTTCAAACAAACAGCTTGAAGCCTCACAAGTGAAAGGAGAGCCTGAACCTATTCCGATAGAGGAACAAGAAGACTGCACTGGGGAATATGAAGAAGAACAGCTGGATTATGAGCCATCTACAGATGACCAGAATGCACTCCTTGGAATGGAAGGACAGGAAGACTGGACAGAAGAATTCGGAGAAGAACAGATGGAATGTGAAGGGGAATTGGATGCAGAAACTAAGACTTTTGGTGCAGAATTAGAAGGTCTGTTACAAGGTGACCTAGGCATCAACATGGTATTTATTCTGTCAGAAAAATTCTGGGCTGCAGAAGGGCAAGAAAGCACTCTGGAAGGAGATGTTTTCTCCCAGGAAAGTTTCGAATGCAGGTTAGCAGAAGCAGAAGAAACATCAGAACAGCAAGTAGACAGCCCTAAAGCAGGCAGAACTGCCGGCAAATCAGCCACAAACCAGCTTTGCTTCTCCAAACCAACCAAGGAGATGGCAAACCACCTCAGGCCTTTGTTCATAACTACAAATTTTGGGGGAGTTCCTGTTCCCAAAGTCATGGTAGATGGAGGTGCAGCCATTAATCTTCTGCCTCACAGGATGCTGAGCAAGATGGGCAGAACAGAGAAGGATTTGATCCCAACACGCTTAACTGTCACCAACTTCGCAGGGGGCATCACCAAAACCCATGGGATCTTAGACGTGGACGTTATAGTTGGAAGCAAAGAGCTGAAGATTGCATTCTTTGTGGTAGACACTACTTCCACCACTTACAATGCACTGCTTGGTAGAGACTGGATTCACCAGAGCTTATGTGTCCCTTTCACTCTCCATCAGCAATTAGCTTTGTGGAATGAAGAAGGTTACATGGAGATAGTAGAGGCCGATCCACGGCCATTTCTGCCTTCTGCCATGTGTTTTGAGGCAAGGTACTGTCATGATGACCTTGGTCCTTTCACTTTCCTTGGAGTCAACCAGAACGGCTGCCCCCACGGTGTCACGGCCCAAAGACTCATTGAAGATGGTCTAGCTAGTTCCCTGGAGGACTGGAATAGACCTTTTGTGCTTAAACTTCAGAACTCTGATGTTTAGTCCCAACCGACAAGAAAAGGATCGAGCTGCAACAATCCGATCCATTACAAAAAGATTGTTGGTATACTGGGAGGAAAGAAAGCTTTTCATGCAGGATCCAGCCATCAACATGGCAGAATTCACTCATGAAAGCACGGAAGACCAGGAGGAAGAGGAGTTACAGGAGGAAGTATTAGATTTTGCGCCAGCAGCATTGGATGACTCTCTGCCAGAAGTGGAAGATCCCTTGGAGGAAATAAACTTAGGGACAGAAGAGGATCCAAGACCTACTTTTATTAGTACACTATTGAAAGAACCAATTAAGGGTGAACTCATTGCACTTTTGCAGGAGTTCAGAGACTGTTTTTCGTGGCATTATCATGAAATGCCAGGACTGGACAGGGAACTAGTGGAACATAAGTTGCCTATCAAAGAGGGTTACCTTCCAGTCAAACAGGCCAGAAGAAGAATGTCTATGGACACAGAACTGAAGGTCAAAAAAGAAATAGAAAGACTACTCAAAGCAGGATTCATCAGACCAGCCATCTATGCTGATTGGCTAGCCAATATTGTGCCAGTTCTGAAAAGAAAAACTGGGGCTGTCAGAATCTGTGTTGACTACAGAAATTTGAATGAAGCTTCTCCCAAGGATGAATACCCTATGCCTATGGCAGATATGCTAGTAGATGGAACTGCCCACAACCAAATGCTGTCTTTTATGGATGGCAATGCAGAATACAACCAGATCATGGTGGCAGAAGAAGACATACACAAGACAGCCTTCATGTGCCCAGGACACATAGGTGCTTTTGAATACACTATAATGCCTTTTAGCTTAAGAAATGCAGGAGCTACTTATCAAAGGGCAATGAATTCTGTTTTCCATGATATGATAGGACATTCTTTGGAAGTTTACATTGATGATGTGGTGATTAAATCCCCAGAGGAGGGAAATCACATATCAAACCTGAAAAGGGCATTCCTAAGGATGAGACAGCACAAACTGAAGATAACCCAAAGAAGTGTGTTTTTGGAGTTCAGGCAGGAAATTTCCTAGGATTCTTGGTCCACCAAAGAGGCATAGAAATCGACAAGAACAAAGCAAAATCCATCATAGAAGCTCTACCGCCTAGGAATAAGAAAGAATTGCAGAGCCTTTTGGGAAAAATTAATTTTCTAAGAAGATTCATATCCAATTCTGCAGGAGCAGACTTTCAAGTGGGAAGAACAACACCAACATGCTTTTGAAGAAATCAAACGTTACCTTTCAAATCCACCAGTTCTGTCCCCACCTAAGAGAGGCAGACCACTCAAGCTCTATATATCTGCATCAGAGGTATCCATAGGGAGTCTGTTGGTTCAAGATAATAAGGAAGGAAAGGAACAGGCAATCTACTACCTAAGCAGAACTCTGACAGAAGTGGAAAGAAAGTATTCTGCAATTGAGAGACTTTGCCTAGCCTTATACTTCACTGCTGTAAAACTCAGACACTGCATGCTGCCATACACCATCTACATCATTGCCAAGACAGATCTGATTAAATACATGCTAACTAGGCCAATGCTGAGAGGCAGAATAGGAAAATGGACTTTGGCCCTGACAGAATTTGCCTTCAGATATGTTCCTCAGAAGGCTGTCAAAGGGCAGGCTGTGGCAGACTTCCTAGCAGATCATCCTGGGGAGGAGATTGAGAATATGGACTCTTTGGACATAGCCAATGCAGATTTGTTGACCAGAGCTCATATTTGCCTCAACAATCCTATCTATTCAGTTCATCTCACGCCTTGGAAGCTATACTTTGATGGATCAAAAACTGACATAACTTCAGGGGCAGGGATTGTTTTGGAGGAACCACTGGGAATCAGACATTGCTATTCTTTTCAATTGGATTTCCAATGCACCAACAATAGGGCAGAATATGAGGCTTTGATCATTGGTTTGGAGATGTTGGTAGAACTAGGAATCCAATCTGTGGAAATCCTAGGAGATTCCATGCTTGTCTTGAAACAAATTGCTGGGGAATACAAATGCCTAAGTCCCTCTCTAGCTGTCTACTTGGTGGCAGCCAGAAATCTTCTGACAGAATTCAGGAAGCTACTTGGGAACACATCCCAAGAGAGGAAAACTTTGCAGCCAATGAACTGGCTCAGTTGGCAACAGGGGTACAAATACCTGAAGATTGTGTACAAAGAATCATCAAGGTAGGGAAGAAAAGCCTACCATCTGTTCTGACCAGGGGGATGGAAATAGATATCAATTCTGCCATAATCAGTGAAGATGATTGGAGAAGTCCTATCATAACCTACTTATGATATCCAACCTTGCCCTCTGAGAAAAGAGTCAGAATCATGGCTTTGAACTACCTTATGTGGGAGGAAGATTTGGTCCGAAAAAGTAAGGATGAGATACTTTTGAGGTGCCTCGGAAAGAAAGAATACATGAAAGTCATGGGAGAGACTCATGAAGGAATTTGTGGAGCTCACCAAGGTGGAAGGAAAATGTGCTGGTTAATCAGGAGGTATGGCTACTTCTGGCCAACCATGATGAAAGATTGCATTAACTATTCCAAGGGATGCGAGTCTTGTCAAAGACATGGCACAATCCAACAGGCTCCTTCAGTCCCCATGAATCCAGTGGTAAAACCTTGGCCTTTCAGAGGATGGGCAATGGATCTCATTGGCAAAATCTATCCAGCCAGCAACCAGCAGCACTGCTTTATCATTGTTGCTACAGACTACTTCACCAAATGGGTGGAAGCCAAACCTGTTAAATCCACTACATCTCAAGAAATCATCACCTTCATAGAAGAACAGATTATACAGAGATTTGGCATCCCAGAATCAATCACAACTGATAGGGGATCTTCTTTCATATATGGAGATATGCTGGATATGGCAGAAGCATTCAAATTCAAGTTGCTTCAATCCACTCCTTATTATGCTCAAGCTAATGGGCAGGCAGAATCAAGCAACAAAGTGATTATCAACATTATCAGAAAAATGCTTGAGAAAAATCCAAAACAATGGCATGAGAAGCTATCAGAAACTCTGTGGGCATATAGAACTTCGAAAAGAGAAGCAACTGGCATGACCCCCTATGCATTAACCTATGGCCATGATGCAATTTTGCCTATGGAAATAGCTGTCCAATCCCTCAGAATTGCCCACCAACATGATCTGGTAGGAGAAGACTACTCTCAAGCCATGCTGCTAGAACTGGAAGGATTGGATGCAAGCAGAATTGACACCCTCAATAAGCTCTTGGCTGGAAAGCAAGCTGTGTCGAGGGCCTATAATAAAAGAGTCAGGAACAAGAGCTTTGAAGAGGGAGAAATAGTCTGGAAGGCAGTCCTGCCCCTTGGAACACATGTAGCTAGTTATGGAAAATGGTCACCCACATGGGAAGACCCTTTCATAGTCAATGAGATCCTTGGAATGGGGGCATACAGGTTACAGGACAGAGATGGAGAAATTCATGCTACCCCAATCAATGGCAAATGGTTAAAGAAATTTTATCCAACCATGTGGGACTCACAAGCCATACACACAGACCTTGGGATAGAGATGAGACTACTCTAAAAAAGAAGACTTTTAATTCTGTCTTAAGTTATCTCGATTCTAGTTATTTTAATTCTGTCTTAAGTTATCTCGATTCCAATTATTTTAATTCTATCCAGTTATTTTAATTCTATCTTAAGTTATTTCAATTATGTCTTGAGTGATTTCGATTCTAGTTGTTTTAATTCTGTTTAAAGTCATTTCGACTCTAGTTATTCTGCTTAAAGTTTTTGTCCTGAAGTTAGTCAGAAGTTTGTTTTTATTCCTCCACTTCTGATTTTATTCTTTCCATCATTGAAGTTTTAAAAAACAAAACTAGAGGTGCAACAAAAAAACAAACTTTATTTAAAACCAGGGGCCTTTCCCCTTGGCAAAATTGTTCATAAAAATGATAATGAGAAAATAAAAAACAAAACTAAAATCCTAATTTCTTGAGAGTTTCCTGCAGATTTATCTTCTTTATGGAGAGTTCCTTTTGAAGCAGCACCCCCTGGTGGATTGAAGCCTCTGCAATCTCCAGGGCTGGCCTAGAAGCTGCAACCATGTTCTGCACAAGAAAGGTGGCCTTAGTCTTAGTGCTCAGCCCAGCCCCGAGCCTGTTCTGCACTTCCCTGCATTCTGCCAACTGCTTCTGAAGCTCTGCAATCTGTTCCTCCAGCTTGTCTGCAGTAGCCTTGGCTTCTTTGTATCCCACCACCATTTGATCCAGTTCTGCCTTCTGCTTTGCAAAATCAGCCAAGTTGGCTTCATGAGTAGCCTTGCAGAACTCAGAAGTCTTGAAAGTAGGTTTGAGATCTTCATAAAGATCATGGAGATTGAGCACATCTCTTGCCAGGCCAAGGCTCATCTCCAGAATGGGTCTTGGGGCCATGTTCTGCCTGTGCAGCAGGTCCAGATCCCTCATCAGCTGGTCAAAAGCTTCCCTATCCTCATCCAACTCCAGCGCACTAGACTGCCAGATTTTTAGTCTCTCCATAGCCTCCTCCACTGCCCTGGATTTTGCCTTGCCTGGAGGGGAGCTTAGCTTCTCCAATTTATCCAGTTGTGCATCCAAGTCCATGGCTTCAAACTCTGCCAGTTCTGGATCAGCAAAAGAGGCCGTAGTGGATGAACCTGCAAGAGAATGAATAGGCATCTGTGGAAGGAAACGCAGGTCAGAACCAGACAGAAAAAGGAAGAAGAAAAACAAGAAATACAGTATAAAAAAAAAAAAAAAAACTTACAGCAACAATTGGAGGCTTCATGGGGGTGGTCACCACAGCCAGAACACTAGCAGACCTGGGCACTTCTACTTGAAAAACAGTAAAAACAGTTAAAGAAAGCAGAAGTGGGAAAAGGTTATAGAAAATAGGACCAGAATTGAAAGAAAATTACCACCACTTCAGGAGCAGCTGTAACCATACTCACTACCGTTTCTGGAACTAAAACAGGTGGTTCTGCCTGCTCCACAGGCCCAGATGCAGATTGCTCTGCCTGCTCCTCGGTTGCTGGAGTAGCCGTTGACTGTTCTGCCTCTGGATCTTCAAACAGAGCCAGCTCTGAGCTAGTCAAACCTGCTCTTGTGTCTTCTCGTTGCTTCTGAGCCAACGCAATACTCTCTGCTATCACCTCAGCAGGAATGTCCTCCTACAGATAGACAGAAGTCAGGACAAAAGAAAGAAAGACAGCAGAAACTGGCACAACCAGAGAGACAAGACTCACCTCTTCTTCTACTGACTTGGCCTTCTCCTGAGGCCTTTCTTCTGCCTCTTCTAGTTCCTCCAGCTCTTTCTCTTGCTCCACAGCCTCGAAAGCCTCTCTCAACTCTTCATCCGTGTCTGAAGTGGCCGCATGAGCTGCTGCAATTCCTTTAGTGGCCACATATTCCACTACCGACCTCTTTCTAAGTCTTTTTGACTTAGTGGGAGGAGGAGAAGGACTTCCAGCTGCAATAGACGGAAGGAGGCCATTAAAACATAAGGCAGAACAAAACAAGACAGAACAGAAATGCAAAGCTCAGGAACTGCCAAATTCACCTGAAATTGTGGAAGGAGCAGTATCCTTTCTTTTTCTTCTAACAGAAGAAGTGGCCTCAATAAGAGTCTGTTCTGTTTGATCTTCTTCCTCTTCTCCAGAAGGAAGCTCCAGGTCCCCAGCTGTTATGACAGAAGTGGCTACACCAGAAATTACAAAAACAGAAAATCAAAACACAGCAGGAACAGGTAGAAGGAACAGGAGGATAGAAAATTTACCAAACACTTCTCCAGCCTGAGCAGACTGACCACCAACATCCTGTGTCAAAGAGGGATCTGTTGCAGACAGAATAGGATGTTAGATATCACCAAAACAGAAGGATGAGCAGAACAGGCAGAATTGAGACACTACCTTCCAAAACTTGGGCATTGATGTCTTTTATAATCTGCACCATCGACTTGTGAGCCTCCTCTCCTGTATGGACAACTGTTAGACAGATTTTGTTCTATCTATTTCTCGCAAGTGCACGAATCAATTATAGTATAGGAATGCAAGTACGAGGTCGTTCCACAGAGACTTAGATGAAAGCACTTAATACTACTACTTAGATTCCAAATAACCATAAGCTAAACAGAATTTAGTTGAGATTGAATTGAGTTGTTTGGAGTGAAAACTACTAAATAGGAATGCAAAGAGTAAGTAATCAGGAGTAGATGTTTGGAGAATTTAAAGATGATGAGACAAGCACTAGGGGTTCAACTTCACCATGACAATCCAATTTCAAGTTACAAGTTGACAATCACCTAAATTGATTACAATTCTGGAGTTCGTGTTATGTATGATTATCCATATGATGTTTGGTTTTAATCAAGTACTCAGAAACACAACCGAGCTATGATGTTTAGTCTAAGCTATGAATCTGAATCCATTAAGCTTGAGTACCAACACTATAGAACCAAGTAAACATTTAAACATGATGTTTGTCCTAAATGCATTACTCACTCATTCACTAATCAGTTCAAGAGTCATATGATGTTTATGTAAACTTGAACTAGATAATCAACATGCAGGTGTTAATAATGGCCAGTTATTTAAACATGCATAGAGATTCAATAAGAACAAGTGAATGAGACCAGAATTTAGAAGTAATCAACAAAGGGTAACATTAACTTGAAAACATGAAATTGTCTTGACAGGCTACATTGAAACCCTAGTTATGGTAATTAGTTACACATGATTAATGGAGAATACAATTGAATCAAAGTAAACATGGAGAAGGTAAGAAAAACCCGTGAAGATCAAATTATGATGTTGAAGAACTCCTCACAGCTTCCACCATGTATGCTTGCAGCCAGAGGTGAAGAGTGGTGTGAATGTAGGAATTGTGTTTGGGAGATGATGGGGATGTGAAGGATTGAGTGGTTGCTGGGAATTGGACTAGAGGAATTGTGTTTGGGAGATGATGGGGATGTGAAGGATGGAGTGGTTGCTGGGATTTGGACTAGAGGAATTGCTGAATGCTCAGATGTTGTGTGTTTTGGAATGGGATGGATGTGGTATTTTTAGGGAGAGTGAGAAGAGAAATCTGAATTGAATTAAGCCTCCACCATCAGCCATTGCAATTAGATATTAGTTTCTTGGCTGCTCACCAACAATTCCCACCAGAAACCACACCTCATCCCTTAGCTAAGCATGACCAAGCAAGCAATGAGCTCATCTGTAAGTCAGCATGACGTGTATTTTGATGGGCTCACGGATTGGGCTTGCCTTACTCAACTGATGACATTAAGCTATCCATCTTGAAGTTCAGGCTTTCATCTTTCCAACCACATGCTATATGGGCCAATCCAAGTTCGGATGAAAAAGATAAGTCCGAAATGAATTTGTAACTCAGTCTTCAGTTTTCACACATTGTTTTCACCATTTTACTCCAAATGTCTCAAGTATTACCTAGAGCTCAATGAACTGAATGACAAACACAAAAGAGGTTAAAAGCACAAGTTTTACTCAAAAAACATACCAAATCATAAGTTAGAAGGGTACAACAAGATATGTAATTATGCACCGATCAAATACCCCCAAACCTAGATTTTACTAGTCCTCGAGTAAAACAAAATGAAAACAAAAATAAAAACAGAACTAGACCACTTTCGTAGGTAACTCGATTGCATTGAGCGCATGCAACAAGCCTTTAAACCTCTAGGCATCCCTAGTAGGAGGAGTTGTGTCTCCTGAGGGTTTAACAGAAACGATACCCACAAATGCTTATTGACTCTACAAAACAAAAGGTTAGAAAACTGACTTTGAAAACAACTAATGGAAATGAAAGAAAATTTTAGTCATACCTCCAACACCATAGAGTTGCCAAGATAGATGATCAATAAGGGTGTACAGTGGAAGCTATAGCTCAAAGGCACACGGCTTCAAAGTAAACATACTTAAATCTTGAAGGGAGAACATGCTTCAACTCTAATTCTCACATATAGCTCTCAATCACTCAGAACCTATGGTTTTATTCTCTCAAACAAGCAAAATGAGTATATGAAATAGAAGCACAATATTTGGTTAGATCTCATGAAGGGAATCAAATACTAAGAATAAAGATACACACATACATACCAGCACCCATGAATACATCCTCAAAGATCAGCTAGGTCTTTCACAAGGTTGTAATGGACGGCTAAGATTAGGGGAAATGGAAGAATTGGAAGGAACACAATTAACTTAAGAATACACCAAGGTTGCATTCTTCATTGATCTGCAAGGTATCATTGATTTAGAATGGTATGGCTGCAACTTCATAGCATCATCTGGCATAGACCTTATATTTCACATTTAGATCAAATCAAAACACCTTCTCTTTATCTTTCTTATTTGCTGACTTGATCTTTTTTTATTTTTTTTATTTTTATTTTTATTTTTTTTTATTTTTTAAATCAAACTTGCACAGATTCACACCAATTTACATTCAGGCATGTGGCAGCAACTTCCTTACTTCAAACTTTATCTTGGCACACCTTGGTATATTTCTAAGCTATAGGGTATGGCTATAGTAGGTTAAATATCTCAGATTGAGATACAAAGTTAGGGGAATTATGAGGGTGATAGAAGAAAATGGGTTAAAGTGTTTGGCTGCAAGAGGGCTGATGGAACACACAAATGGGTAGGGTGAAAAGAAAGCACAGAGAATTGTTATACACACATAGCCTAGCATCACTTCAATGAGTTCATTCATGAGTGAGAGCATGCACCTGATATCTGTAAAGAGAATCATCCTTAGTATTCAATCAAAATGGAACAATGAGATCATTTAGAGTGAATTGAAGAAAATAAGTAGAGATTAGGAATAGAAACACTTTAAACCCTCTCAAGAAAGCAATTAGGCTCGAAATAGCTCACTAGGGTAGTCTCCACTATTCTCCTTCAAGAATCTGAGCATGGTACTTTATCCACCAGAATTCTAAGAGCTACCGCTTTGTGAAGTGTAATATGTCTCATATGAAAATCGAAATGGCCGCTCCATAGCATTAATTGTATGACATTCTTAAAAAAAAAATAGCGGCACCGAACGAAAATTGGAAACACAAATCAAATGAACAAAAATTTAAAACACAAATCAAATGAACAAAAATTTAAAACCTCCCCCCCAGACCTGAATTGAACATTGCCCCCAATGTGAAAGCATATAAGAAAACATAAAACATGGATTAAGGGTAACCTGGCACTGCACGGTTCATCCTTCAAACATAGCATTTCTCAAAATGCTATCGATGGCTGAGCTCACCCATGGCTCTTCTTCTGACTCACTTTCCGAAGGGTCTGAAACAGAAGAATCATATAGGGCTCCATCTATTATCAACTCATCCATCTGTTCCACGATGTCTCGGAGCCTTGTGGTCATGTACACTAATTGGAAGTGAAACTCGTCAAGCATACTTAAGTAAATGCCAAACTCGTCTCGAATGTTACCTGTACAGTACATGTAACTGCTCAACACAACAGTTCTTGCCACAAACCTCCTGTCTATCAGATATTCCCTCCAAGTATCTAGACAACGTGCCACTGCTGCAAGCTGCATCTCTTCCAATCCACAATTCAGATCCCAATTCGGAATCATGTCTTCAATTTCCTCTATCACCCTACCTCTTTGAAACAGAAAGGCATCTATGGTAACTGCTGAGGGATCCATGGCAAACACTACCACGAGCACCTCAATCACCTCAAACACCCGTTGTACAATGGTATCCTTACCCAAAGGATCTTCTGGTGGGATAGCTGGCAGTGAGTTCAACAAAACCATTGGGCTAGGCACCTTCACCATGCTCAATTCAGACTCCTCCTGCTTGAGCTTTCCACCAACGGCCTCCTGGAGTTTCTCCATTGACGAGATCTACAATAAGCAACAATTTGGAGAAGGTTTGGTTCGGGAGGAAGAAGAAGTTGAGATGTTCAGGGGTTAGAGGAAGCGGCTAGGTAAACATTTACATAGAAAAGAAACACAGCCAGGGGATATACACGGATATACACGAATAAGAAAAAGAAAGAAGAAAAAGAAAAAAAATAAAAATAAAAATAAAAATAATTTAAAAATACACGAATATACAAGTGACTCACGGATTACCAATTAAGAATCTCAGAAAACACAGCCAGGGGATCCGGGAAGTTTGGAGAGGTCACAATGGTCCTGCTTAAAACCCAAAACTTCTTAGACACCCAAGGTGTCGCCTATAGAACTCCTAGACACTGTAGTTAACAGAGGTGCTCATTGGGGTTACCAGAAGTCAACTCATATGAAAAATCTCTTCTTCTTTTTTTTTTTTCAAAGGCATGCAAGACATTGAACAAAATTATACTAAGCAAAACAAAGCTCACACAACTTAGCTCTAACACAAAACACAAAATTGTCAAACCCTACCCCCAAACTTAAATGGAGCATTGTTCTCAATGTTTAAAAGAAGGAAATGCACTGCAATAACCAAACTAGACCTAAAAGACACAAAAAGAAAATTACTCTAAAAATAAAAACAACATAACCTGGTATTGACAAAGTTAGGGTGTGGTGAACTCAAGGGAGTCCACAACTCGTGTTTCCAGTATGTCATCCAAGTATTGTTTCAACCGCTGCCCGTTCACCTTGAAAACTGTCCCGTTCCTTACGTTTTCAATCTCAACAGCTCCATGAGGAAAAACTTGAAGCACCTTGAACGGGCCAAGCCATCTAGATCTCAATTTACCTGGAAAGAGACGCAAACGTGAGTCATACAATAAAACTTTCATACCTGGCTTGAATTCTTTCCTGAGAATGGCCTTGTCATGATAACGTTTGGTCCTTTCCTTGTAGATTTCGGCATTCTCATAAGCTTCATTCCTTAGCTCCTCCAATTCATTGATTTGCAACTTTCTGACAGTCCCAGCTTCCTTGAGATCAAAATTGAACTTCTTAATTGCCCAATATGCTCTGTGCTCAAGCTCCATCGGCAGGTGACAAGCTTTCCCAAACACGAGTCTATAAGGGCTCATCCCAATGGGAGTCTTATACGCTGTCCTATATGCCCAAAGTGCATCATTGAGTCGCAACGCCCAATCTTTTCTAGTCGGACTGACAGTTTTCTCCAAAATGTTCTTGATCTCTCTATTGCTGATCTCGACTTGTCCGGATGTTTGAGGATGATATGGAGTCGCCACTCTGTGTGTGATATTGTACTTTTTCATTAAGGCTTCAAATGGTTTATTGCAGAAGTGGCTGCCACCATCACTAATGATAGCTCTGGGAGTTCCAAACCTAGTGAAAATCATATCTCTCAGGAATTTTAGGACAACCTTGTGATCATTAGTCCTTGTAGCCAACGCCTCCACCCATTTGGACACATAATCTACAGCAACAAGAATGTAAGTATAACCCAAAGAGGAAGGAAAAGGTCCCATGAAATCTATACCCCATATGTCAAACAGCTCCACCACCAAAATGTTGTTCAGTGGCATCATATTCCTCCGGCTTATGTTTCCCATTCTTTGACACCTATCACATTTAGAACAGAAATAAAAGGCATCTTTAAAAAGAGAGGGCCAAAAGAAACCGGATTGAAGAATCTTAGCTGCTGTTTTCTTGGCACCAAAATGACCTCCACATGCAAATTCATGACTGAACTTGAGTATGCTTTGCTGCTCATTCTCTGGGACACACTTCCTTATGATTTGGTCGGGGCCATGTTTGAACAAATATGGATCATCCCAGAAGTAATGTTTGGCATTGGCAAGGAACTTCTTTCTTTCCTGAAAAGTTAAATCATCTCTCAAAACACCACTAGCAAGATAATTAACAAGATCAGCATACCACGGTTCTTGATCGTGAATGGCCAATAGTTGTTCATCTGGAAAATATTCATTCAGCGGTAGGAAATCCTTATTCTCATGGTTACCATCGATGAGACGAGATAGATGATCAGCAACAACATTCTCACACCCTTTCTTATCTCGGATTTCTAAATCAAATTCTTGCAACAGCAATACCCATCGAAGCAAGCGTGGCTTAGCATCCTTCTTGGTTAACAAGTACCTAAGTGCTGCATGGTCAGAATATACAATCACTTTAGACCCAACTAGATATGAACGAAACTTCTCTAAAGCAAAAATTACAGCAAGCAACTCCTTCTCAGTTGTAGAGTAATTGAGCTGAGCATCATTCAATGTTCGGCTTGCATAATAGATGACATGAGGGAGCTTATTCACTCTTTGACCTAGAACTGCACCAAGAGCATAGTTAGAAGCATCACACATTAATTCGAAAGGTAAAGACCAATCTGGTGCCTTGATAATTGGAGTTGATGTTAGTTCAAGTTTCAATGTGTTAAATGCATCTAAACAATCTTTATCAAAGTTGAAAACAGAATCTTTAGCCAAAAGATTGCATAGAGGACGAGTGATTTTGGAGAAATCTTTAATAAAACGACGATAAAAACCTGCATGTCCTAGAAAACTCCTCACTCCCTTCACTGAAGTAGGGGCTGGCAAACTAGAAATCAAATCAATTTTTGCTTTGTCTACCTCAATACCTTTGCTGGAAATTGCATGACCTAACACAATACCTTGCTTCACCATGAAGTGACACTTCTCCCAATTCAAAATGAGATTCGTTTCCTGGCATCTTTTAAGCACTAATGACAAGTGGTTAAGACAATCATCAAAAGAAGATCCAAAAACTGAAAAGTCATCCATAAATACCTCAATGAACCTCTCTATCATGTCTGAAAAGATAGCCATCATGCATCGTTGGAAGGTGGCTGGAGCATTGCATAAACCAAATGGCATTCGTTTATACGCAAATGTTCCAAAAGGGCATGTGAATGTTGTCTTCTCTTGATCTTCTGGGGCTATTGCAATTTGATTATAACCTGAAAAGCCATCAAGGAAACAATAATGTGAGTGACCAGCTAGCCTTTCAAGCATTTGATCAATAAACGGTAAGGGAAAGTGATCCTTTCTAGTGGCAGTGTTTAGCTTTCGATAATCAATGCAAACTCTCCATCCCGTGATGGGTTTTGTCTGCACCAGCTCATTGTTCTCATTCTTCACCACTGTGATGCCTGACTTCTTTGGAACAACTTGGATAGGACTCACCCATTTGCTATCTGAGATAGGATAAATGACTCCTACATCAAGTAATTTGAGTATTTCAGTTCTTACAACATCCTTCATATGTGGGTTGAGTCTCCTTTGGGGCTCACGAGTTGGCTTGGCATCCTCCATCAAAATTCGATGCATGCACATTGTAGGGCTTATTCCCTTGATATCTGCGATGGTCCATCCGATAGCATTCTTGTGGTCTCTTAGAACTTTAATAAGCTTGTCCTCCTCTAATGGTGAAAGGTCAGAAGCTATAATGACAGGAAGGGTTTCTATCTCACCAAGGTAAACATATTTAAGGTGTTGTGGAAGAGGTTTGAGCTCAAGTTTAGGTGCTTTGACAATGGAGGGAACTAGTTTAATGGAGGCAGGTTCAAGAGGCTCTATAATGGGTGAAATGGAAGAATGGTATGGTTTCGAAACCTCAAGAGCAGCGGCAACTTCCATAAACTCAGGTTCATCATCAAGGTCACCTAAAGGTTGTGTCAAAACAATTTCTAAATCATCATCAGATTGTGCCTGCACAAATTTAGAGAAGACCAGAGAATCCAAACAATCAATTGAAAAACAATCAACTGAATTAGAAGGATGAGATAAGGATTCAAACACTTTGAATTCTACGGTCTGGCCAAGGACTGTCATTTTGAGAATGCCATTTTTAACATCAATGAGAGTGTTTGTGGCCATGAATGGTCTTCCAAGCAAGATAGGCAGCTCACGGTTATGAATGGGTGCATCTTCCATGTCTAACACTACAAAATCAACAGGCAATATTAGCTTATCAACTTGAACCAAAATATCTTCAACTATACCTCTAGGATATTTCACTGAGCGATCAGCAAGTTGTAAGCTGAGTGTGGTGGATTTCAATTCTCCCAAGCCTAGTTGAAGATACACTGAATAAGGCATTAGATTGATACTTGCACCTAAATCCAACATGGCTTTCTCAGCTCGTTTATCTCCAATGGTTATGCCGATTGTAAAACTGCCTGGATCCTTGAGTTTAGGAGGAAGTTTCCTTTGAAGGACATCACTTACATTTTCAGACACCAACACCTTCTCATGAGGGCTATACCTTCTTTTGTGTGAATTCAACTCCTTAAAGAATTTAGCATAAGTTGGCATATTCCTGATCATATCAAGCAGAGGCAAGTTAACATTGACTTTACTAAGTATGTCATAAATTTCAGCAAAAGACTTATCGTGTTTGCTTGTAGCAAGACGCCCAGGGAAAGGAATTGGTGGCAGATAAGGGTTCTTGGCCTTGTGCATTTGAGGTGAAATTGTTGACGTGCCAATGGGAATTGCTTCCTTTGGTGTGGTCTTTTCATTTTGTTCATCACCTGCATTCACAATATCATCATTAGTAACTTCATTGCCAACTTTATTATCAAAAACCTTACCACTTCTAAGCACTGTGATTGCTTTGGCTTGCTCGTGATGCTTGGGATTCACATTTGTTTGGCTAGGGAATTTTCCAGGTTCTCTTTGGTTCAAACTATCTGCAATTTGTCCTAATTGAATCTCCATCTTGGTAAGGGCAGCAGAATGTTGTTGAAGAGCACCATTAGTAGTTTGCTGGAATTGCAAAGTATTTTGGGCCAACAACTTGACTGTGTCCTCCAATGAACTAGATTTGGGTTGGAATGATGAACTCGCTTGATTTTGATTTTGATTGTTGCTCCAAGAGAAGTTTGGATGATTCCTCCAACCCGGATTATAAGTGTTCGAGAAGGGGTCATTTCTTGGCCTTTGGTTGTATGAATTCATCATGTGGGCTTGTTCATGGATAAACGCAGGATAATCATTCCCAGCTGGGCACATGTGAGTTGAGTGTCCTTGAACATTACAGATACCACAAACTTCAACTTGAGGAACTTTAGGTACCATGTTGAGCACAGAGTCAAGCTTCCGCTGTAAACCAGCAACCTGTAAAGCAAGCTCATTGTTAGGACTAATCTCATAGATACCAGCACTTTTACCTCTTGTATCTTTGTGTTGGTCATTGGATCCCAACATCTCAAATATGTCATATGACTCTTGAGCATTCTTCTTCTTTAAAGCTCCACCTGCAGCATTATTGACAGTAGATTGACAAGTCTCGGTTAGTCCATCATAAAAAATTTGCATTTGTAAGTATAGAGGTAACCCATGATGTGGACATTGCATTAGAGTTCCTTTGAAACGCTCCCAGCATTCATTGAATGGTTCACCATCATGTTGTGCGTAGTTGAAAATTCGTGACCTCAAGGTGGCTGTCTTTTGGGAGGAGAAAAACTTCTCCAAGAACTTCTTAGCAACAGCATCCCAACTGGTTAGTGATCCAGGGGTTAACGACATCAACCAAGTCTTTGCTCTATCTTTCAAAGTGTAAGGGAACACCCTCATCCTCAAATCTGCTTCAGACACATCCTTCAAAGGCAAAGTACACACAACAGTATAAAATTCTTTAATGTGAGCCAAAGGATCTTCGTTAGGTAAACCATAAAAAGAAGGAAGCATTTGAAAGTGAGAAGATTTAAGCTCATAGTTTCTAGCTTCTGTGGACAGCAAGATGCATGAAGGTGAATTTGGTATGATTGGTTGACCAAGATCCTCCAAAGCAAGTCGGTCATTGGCTGCCATCTCTTCTTTTTCTTCTTCTTCTTGATCTGAGTTAAAGATGTTGAATTGAGAGTACTCTTCTAAGCTTGCAGAATTGGAGGTTTCAGCTTCTGAATGATTGAGAATAGATTCAATGGCTGCCACTCTTGCTTCAACAAGCCTTTCTTCAAGTTCAGCAAGAGATGATTGTTGTGTACCACGGATTGGTTGGATCTTAATGGTTCCGGATTGAGAGTGTTTCCTCACCGCTGATACAACTTGTTCAAGCAATGGTTTTTTCGACATGCAATACCTGAAAACAAAGAAAAACAAAACAAAGTAAGCAGTAGTAACAAGACTCTTAATCAAGTCCCCGGCAGCGGCGCCATTTTTTGTTAGACAGATTTTGTTCTATCTATTTCTCGCAAGTGCACGAATCAATTATAGTATAGGAATGCAAGTACGAGGTCGTTCCACAGAGACTTAGATGAAAGCACTTAATACTACTACTTAGATTCCAAATAACCATAAGCTAAACAGAATTTAGTTGAGATTGAATTGAGTTGTTTGGAGTGAAAACTACTAAATAGGAATGCAAAGAGTAAGTAATCAGGAGTAGATGTTTGGAGAATTTAAAGATGATGAGACAAGCACTAGGGGTTCAACTTCACCATGACAATCCAATTTCAAGTTACAAGTTGACAATCACCTAAATTGATTACAATTCTGGAGTTCGTGTTATGTATGATTATCCATATGATGTTTGGTTTTAATCAAGTACTCAGAAACACAACCGAGCTATGATGTTTAGTCTAAGCTATGAATCTGAATCCATTAAGCTTGAGTACCAATACTATAGAACCAAGTAAACATTTAAACATGATGTTTGTCCTAAATGCATTACTCACTCATTCACTAATCAGTTCAAGAGTCATATGATGTTTATGTAAACTTGAACTAGATAATCAACATGCAGGTGTTAATAATGGCCAGTTAATTAAACATGCATAGAGATTCAATAAGAACAAGTGAATGAGACCAGAATTTAGAAGTAATCAACAAAGGGTAACATTAACTTGAAAACATGAAATTGTCTTGACAGGCTACATTGAAACCCTAGTTATGGTAATTAGTTACACATGATTAATGGAGAATACAATTGAATCAAAGTAAACATGGAGAAGGTAAGAAAAACCCGTGAAGATCAAATTATGATGTTGAAGAACTCCTCACAGCTTCCACCATGTATGCTTCCAGCCAGAGGTGAAGAGTGGTGTGAATGTAGGAATTGTGTTTGGGAGATGATGGGGATGTAAAGGATGGAGTGGTTGCTGGGAATTGGACTAGAGGAATTGTGTTTAGGAGATGATGGGGATGTGAAGGATGGAGTGGTTGCTGGGATTTGAACTAGAGGAATTGCTGAATGCTCAGATGTTGTGTGTTTTGGAATGGGATGGATGTGGTATTTATAGGGAGAGTGAGAAGAGAAATCTGAATTGAATTAAGCCTCCACCATCAGCCATTGCAATTAGATATTAGTTTCTTGGCTGCTCACCAACAATTCCCACCAGAAACCACACCTCATCCCTTAGCTAAGCATGACCAAGCAAGCAATGAGCTCATCTGTAAGTCAGCATGACGTGTATTTTGATGGGCTCACAGATTGGGCTTGCCTTACTCAACTGATGACATTAAGCTATCCATCTTGAAGTTCAGGCTTTCATCTTTCCAACCACATGCTATATGGGCCAATCCAAGTTCGGATGAAAAAGATAAGTCCGAAATGAATTTGTAACTCAGTCTTCAGTTTTCACACATTGTTTTCACCATTTTACTCCAAATGTCTCAAGTATTACCTAGAGCTCAATGAACTGAATGACAAACACAAAAGAGGTTAAAAGCACAAGTTTTTCTTTAAAAACATACCAAATCATAAGTTAGAAGGGTACAACAAGATATGTAATTATGCACCGATCAACAACCCAGCCATCCCAGCCAGCAAAAAGCACGGCCAATGCAGTACTGGAAGCAGGCAGATTTCGAAAACGAGCTTTCCACCAGGCCTCAAAGTCAGCAGAACAGCAGGAATTGGGTTCCCATGACGGATATAGGGCATCTGCACTATTATTTATCTTGTTCACTGCACACCTGGCATCTTTATGCACCTCCAGATCATCTACATCCCTCCAAGAACTGGCCCGATTGCAGCTTCTGTATGACTTAAGTGGAATAAGCTGTGGGCAGCCAAGTTGCCTTGCGCAGAAATTGGGATGATACACTTCTGCCCCCAGATGATAATTAGGAGGCTTCCCACCTCCATAGGGAAGGTCCCTTGGCAAGGTAACACTTAGGAACTTCTTCCTAAAATCAGTTCTGGCTGCTTCCTCTTCTGGCTCTTTCTCAAACAACCTGTATCCAGGCTGGAACCAAGGATAGGTTCTCCTGATCACCACCTGCCACTGAGCTGCTGACCTCTTGGTGCAATGCTTGAAGAACATCAGGTATTCTTCAATGGAGCGCTTGGGCACTTCTGCCGCCATCAATGGTTGAGCCAGAACTTGATCTTCGGGCAGAACCACATCTGGAAATCTCAGTTCTGGGAAATAAACCTGCAGCCAGATCTGGATCATCCAGAATGCACCTGGGGCAGTTAGATTCAAGGGATTCTCCAGGGTGGTAGAATACAGGTTCTTGAAGAGATGAGCAGAACTGTAGGTCCAAGGCCAACATCAGTGTGATTGTGCAGTGCCTCCGCCAAATGCCTGTATTCAAGCAGAACTGCTGATGAACGTTTGGGAAATATGAACATGTTCAGCCAGTATAGAAGGAACAGCATGTGCTGCTGATCCTTGTCCTTTTCAGCACTAAACTTCTTCAAATAGTTGGAGAAAGAGCAGTTCTGGTTGATTGAGGCTGGAGAGATAGTGAATGGCTTGGACAGTTTCTCTTGGTTCTTCTTCCTATGATAGTCACCTACGGCATCCACAGGCCTACCATGGGGTCTGAACCCAAAAATCTGAGCCATATCTAGCAGAGTTGGAGCCATGGGACCTATGCGAAAATCAAAGGTATTGCTGGCAGAATTCCAGAAGCATAGAGCAGCAGCAAGCAAATTCTCATCCCTGTTGATGGATTGCTTGGACAGAAGTATGGCATCATATATGCCAGCACGCTTCCAGTGAGGTCCATACCTAGGAAGAAGCCTGTCAATCCAGTCCACCCATTTCACTGGACTGTTTCTCACTTCGCAAGATGGGAAAGAACGGCTCAAATTTTTGCTAATCCAGGTATGAGAAGCTAGGGCAGAAGCACTCTCAAAACATAAAGGAGCCTCAGCATCCTTCTTCATCAGTTTTGCCATCTCAGGAGGAACAGGACCAAACCAATGAGGCCCCAACACTAAGGTATTTTCAAACAGATGAAGGACGTTCTCATCCAGGTTTTTCTGGGCAAAAGGATGAAGCTTGCTCCTAACCTCTATCGCATGGTTGTCAACCCCAGCTCCAGTAGTATAATCGGGAGGAACTGAGGAAGACGAACCCTGGGCACGAGTTTTCGGAGAAGACATTTCTCAGAAAGCTTTGAAAAAACAGGAAGAAGGAGACAACAAGGAAGAGGAAAGGATCAAAAGCTGATCAAAGTTGAACGGGAAATCAAGAACCGAGAAGGACTGAGAAATACTGGGTTTTCGAATGAACAGGAGCTATGGGTTTTATTTCTTTTTAAAGGCTCGAAACGTGGGAAAGAGAAAACAGGGACGTGGAGAAGACAAGCCGTCATCTGATATTGACTAGCTAGTAAAAGCTAGTAATTGCCCAGTTTCCCACGAACACAGTAGGAGGACGTGTCAAAACGTTGGATAAGTGGAGGAGACTAGCACGTGCCAATTTAATGGCCATGTCATTCAAGTCTGAAACCGTTTTAAAAACGATTCAGACTTAGGGGGCATTGTTTGGGCCTAAAATTGACACACCCAGCCCAACAAAGAAGAAACCCAAAGACCAGAAAAACCCAGCCCGAAGCCGATCAAAATCAGGAAGACAAAAATCAGGCCCTGATGAAAAATCAGTTTTTGACTTCAAAAAAGGAATAAGCCCAGCATCAAATCTGAAGAAACCAAACCACATGCAACCCACGTGAAAATTGTTCAGACTTAGGAGAAAAGTCAACAAAATCAACTATCTCATAGTTGATTAGAAGAGGGCGGTGGCTGACAAAATTGGAAACAACAAAAGCTCTGAAAAATCTATTCTATGAGAATATTCAGAGATATTTTCCAATCAGAGAGAGAATTGTTTCTCCCAAAAAGAATAAACAGGTTTCAAAAATTCAGAGGGAGTTAAAGCTCGAAAGTAGGAAGTTGTTTCGAAACTAAAGATTAGACTGACCATTTTTTACCTCTTACAAAGGGATGGTTGGAAATGAAGAAAGGGGTTAAGCTCTCTTCCAAAGAGAGCAGAAGAGTGATCATAGGAGCTGGCAACTGAAACTTACCTGCCAGAAATCCACAAAACCCTTTTCTTTGCATTTGAAAAATAAAAAGATCTTATCAAAGGGGTTTCTTGCCGCCCATTATTAAAAGAAAATCACCCTACTCCAGAAAAACATCTCTTATAAATATAAGGGAGGGTGAACAGATTAAAAGAATCAACCAATCAAACAAAATATCAATCAAAACAGCCAAGGGCAAAAACTCAATCATGATCACTTGATCACTGAGAACCTCCAAACTGGAGTAACTAGCAGCTCATTCAAGCTACAAGAATACCAGCTACAAATCAGAAACACCAAAGTTCAGACTTAGAAAATAAGTCATTCAAAAAGAGAGCTCTCTCTCGTTACAAATTTGGTTCGGCAAAAGCCAAAACAAGCAGAGTTTGAGTTTCCATAGATATGAAAACCTCAACAAATTCAGGAAGAGTGATCAAGCAGAACAGGTACCACAGTGCGGTTCCAGCTGAGTAATCCTCAGAATCAGCCACTTCTGCCCATTCCAGACTGAAGAAATTTCAGTTCTGCCCCCACAAAAGACCCTCCAGGGCCTGAAGTAGATTAAAGCTCTGCCAAACTCGAACTTTGGTATCGATTTGAAGCTGAAGCTTAGCAGTTGAAGCTGTTGACAGTTCAGTCCAGTCCAAATATTCCCAGTCCAGCCCGGATCAGAGTATTCCATCCAGGCAGAAATGGAGTTCGAGCTGTCTTTTTCCCTTTCCAGCATCTGTTTGTTCGTTTATGGCTATGTAAAGGGCAGTTCTGCCTAAAAATATTTCAATTTCTATTAATCATTCTGGCCAGAACAGCTGTTTTTATACTGAGATAAATTGTGAAAGTCCTCACCAGTCTGAGGCATAGAAAAGAACTTACTTGGGAGATATTCCTCACCCAAATTCACAATCGTTTGTTTAGAAATCAAGTAACTTGGGGCGCAAGTTATCTTTTATTTTCAAAAATTAAGTCTGCTAGGATTTTCATTGCTAGCAGTGGCACGCTCGCACACCAAAGAAAGCTGACTTGTTGACCAGTCAATGGTTCTCAAGGCAGTGGGGAACTTTGCCCTTCCATCACAGGAGTAAACACAAAACGGGGTGAACATATCCATTATAAGGTGTATAGTTGCGATGAAACAAATACACACTAAACATTTGGTTGATATAGTAATAAATTTTGTAGATTTTATTTAAGTTCGTGTATGAATATGAAAACTTACAACAACAACAACAACAAAAAAAAGATTAAGACCAATTTGGAATCAGCCACGTAATTTGAGAATGTTATCTAATTGCTACATAAATAATTTGGGGTGATTTTAAATAATTGGTACATATAATATATTTTTTGTTTTTTACAATATAATATTCTAAATTATTCTAACGTATGGCAAAAGAAATCGAATTTAAGGAGCAGCACACTGTTTTAACAACCCAAATAGGCATGCATATAATTTGCTTCAACCTTAGAATACCAGTTTCAAGCCGCATTGAATTGAAAAGTAATACCACGAGCTATTCACCAAATCCATGTCCAGCACATGCCAAAGTGGTGCACATCATGCCCACCTTTTTGTATTTGGAGTCTCATCTTTTGCTTGGTAATTACAATTTTCATTTCCTTTGACGAAAAAAAACGCAACTAGTACTAATCTAATGCCCTCTATTTATTTTTCTTTATTGTTTATTTATTTTTATAATAATAGGGCAATGTGAGTTGTGAAAAAAGTTATTTACATTAATGCCCCTAAGGTTTTTTATTTTTTTACAAAATCCCTAAAGGTTTCAAAAATTACACGAACAACTACTAAGGTTTCAAAAGATTTTCATAAAACCCCTTTATGTTGATTTTTTGTTCTAAAAATGATGATTTTATATATAAAAAAATCTCCAAATACAAAAATTAGCCTTTAAAATTAGACTGCATGGTTAAATTTATCATTTACATAATTTTTTAATTATAAAATTATTAATTTTTGGATGAACAATCAACGAAAATGAGTTTCGTAGGAGGTTTATGTGTAATTTGTGCAATCTCAATAGTTTGTGAAAACGCCGAAAATCTGGGTATTGATGTAAATAAAATGAATTAAAAAAAAAGTATATGCGAGTGCCATGTGATGTACTACGTACTTTCCTCAGCTCATCATGTGCCTAGGAAAATCCAACCACAATAGACAACACGAAATCATCAAAACTTAAAGATATGATATTGTTTTGTTCAAACTCCTTTTGTCGATTTGATCCCACAAAAAAAAAAAAAAAACTCATTTTCTCGTTCTTTGTGTGAAACCATGAACTGACTCACTTACGCCATAACTGTTGGCTGAGATTTCGTGCTGAAATAATCTATGTGCACAAATTTATAATAAAAAATCTTTACTTTATGTATAAAATTAGAACACAGAGACTTCTAGAACGAATTAAAACTTCGGTTATTTTCTCGTTAAAAATGTGCTAATTTTTATTATACACAAATAGTCTTGAGGTTAAACTTATTTTTATTTGAGGTCCCATACTACTGGAATTTCATAAAGATCAATGAGAAATAAAAATGGATGAGGGTATCAACATTAGATAGACGTTGAACTAGATGATTTCAACATTAATCTTTTTATTTATTTTTGAAAGTGGTTTCTAATCTATGGATCCTGAGCCCCTACACTTAGAGGCCGTGTATTTTGCTAAAATATGAAATCTAATATGATAGTATTTGTGTTGTGGAAATAATTTGTATATTCCTCTCCTTGTAGGAGGTCGGAGCCTTAGTGGCTAAGTAAATAATAATTCCCTATTTCTATTTATAGTGCAAATACATTTATAATAGGAATCCTTGGTGTGTAAGAAAAGAAAGTCAATAGTCCACAAGTCACGCCAACACTTCCCCTCATGTTGTTGCATAGATGTCGCTAAAGCCCAACTGATCCAGTGAATTGTGGAACGCTTTACTAGAAATCGCTTTTGTCAAAATATCCCCAATTGATCCTCGGACTTCTGTACAGAAGTGAATTTCTTCGTTTTCCAAGTTGCTCTAATTCTGCTCTTCATTGCGTATCTCCCTCTGAAGCATAGAATTGGATGTTGGGTCATGAAAGAACATCTCAAATTCCAGAAAGGTCACATTCAAAGTGACATAGGTATGTGGGGTAGGAGGGTGATAACGACGGTAGCCTTTCTAATGAGTGACATAACCCACAAAAACGCAACGAAGTGCACAGGGATCAAGTTTGCTATGTTGATTTTTGTGAAGATGAACGAAGCCTGTGTTGCACAAGCACTTGTAAGAGAGTTTTAAAGTTCAATACATCAGAAGGCATGCGGTTGATTAGCTGTTTCAAGAAGATGTCGATTCTTTCGTTCAGCAACACCATTTTGTTGTGGTGACTGATGGTAAGTCGTCTCATGGATAATTCCATGTTGTTGGAAGTAAGATTGAAAGTCATTATTGACAAATTATTCACCATTGTTTGAACAAAGAATCAGTATTTGAGCATTGAACTAAGTTTTCATTTGTTTTGTGGGAAGAATTGAAAACGGGAAAACACTTTTTTTTTTTTTTTATTCTTCAGCAAATAAAGCCATGTCATCTGTGTACAATCATCTACGAATGTGACAAACCACTGAATGTCAGAAGGTGCAGTGATAGGTGAAGTTCCCCATACATCATAGTGAATTAATGTAAATGGAGTAGTACACTTCTCGTACTCAAGGGATAAGGCACACGACGACTCTTGGCCAAAATACAAGTATCACATTTGAAGTCGGAGTTCTTGAAACCTGAGAATAAATATGGTATAAGATGCTTCTGATAACTAAAGATGGATGTCCCAATCAACGTGCCATAACCAGATTTGCTTTTGTTTGCTATCAGAGGGATGCGTCACACTGTTAGCCATGACGGGACTAAAGTTATCTACATAATAGAGCCCCCCTCTCTTAGTATTACAACCAAGAATCTTCTTAGTGTGAATATTCTGAAGCAAACAAAAACTCGAATAAATGAGCACACAACAATTCAATTGTTCAGTAATCTGACTAGTAGACATCAATTTATTGGAAAAAGATGAAACAAGTGAAGTATTAGACAGTGAGAGAGAGGATGCGAGGGCAACAGTGCCAGCCTTTGTCACAGGATAAGTAACTCTATTGGCGTTAACAATACAAGTTCGTCAGGGTTGGGTAATATTCAGAAAATCATCAAGATCAAACGTCATATGATTAGTTGCACCGAAATCAATTATCCAGCTCGTGGAATCACTCTTATTCGAAGTATGGAACCCATAACCATTACCATTACTAGCTGTATCGCGTTGTGTTCGATCTTGGAGAGTAGCCCACCAATCAGGGTAGCCATGCAATTTAAAACAAGTCTCATGAGTGTGTCTCACCACAGTATGCGCAATCTCGTCCATGTGTCAGGGTCGTTAGTCGGGAAGTCATAATATGTGCAATGAAAGATGCATAGGATATAGGTTTAGTAGGAATCTGGATCGAGATTTGAGCTTGAGTCAAAGTTGGAGTCAGAGTCGAAGTCGGGATATGGGATTGAATCATAAACAGATTCGGGGTTGGGGTAGTCATCTAAGTCAGGGTCGGGGTCGGGGTCGTCGTCGTAGTCGGGGTCAAGGTAGTCAAAATAGGATCCTGATTTAGGATTGGATTCAGGATCATTAAAATAGGTTCCTGATTCAGGATCGGGTGGGGTCGAAGTTTGTATTTGTAGGAGTTGAGCCACTTGGGCACTTAACTCGGCCATGATTAGTTGAGACGAAGTCGGTGGTGCTTACCTCCATGAGGGCTAAAAAAATCATCAACCCCCATAATGGCGGCAGGGGTTTGAAATTAGAGTCAGCAATTCCAAGATTGCCGCTCTGATACCATGCTAAAATATGAAACCTAATATGAGAATATTTGTTTGTGGAAATTTTCTGTATATTCATCTCCTTGTATGAGGTCATATTTATAATTCAACGGAGCCTTACTGGCTAAGTAAATAATAAATTCATATTTCTATTTACAGTGGGAAATCATGAATTAAAGTAAATCAAATACAATTATAATGGGAATCCTTGGTGTGTAAGGAAAGAAAGTCAGTAGTCCACAAGCCACGTCAACATATTTATCTGCATTTTGCTAAATCTCAACCGTTGTAACAATCTATCCGCTTAAAACACAACACGTGGTCAAGCTTTGAGTTCAGTTTTTTTTTTCTTCGAAATGTTAAAACGACGTTAACCATGATGATGAGGATCCACTGCCCATTCCTCTTTTCTTGAGTCATCCTGGGGTTTCTTCTTTCTGCCTTACTGATCCCCTTATGTAAATCCAAATCTTTCTCTCTCACACGTTTGAAACAAATAAGAGAGCTTCATTTTCAGAGAGGCCAAACAAAGATCTAAAAATTTGAACTTTCATATCAAGCAATTTGATGCCTACTTGATCATATGAGCTTCATTTTGAAGAAACCCCAAAATTGGTAGTCTCATAATTTTTTCTAGTTTGAGAATTATATTCAAGGTTCAGAGTCATAATTTTTTCTAGTTTGAGAATTATGTTCAAAGGTTCAGAGGGGTGAATTTATGGAGCAGAGCAAATATGCATGCAAGCTTCTCCAAATTTGAATTTCGTTGAGAATATTTAAATTGAAAGTAAACAAGCAATTGACAGAAGACCCTCTTCAAATATGTGAGAGAGAGATTTGGATTTATAGAAGTAAATAAGCAAATTGACGAGAGACCTTCTCGCCTCTTTCATTCCCAGAAAAATTCCAGGGCGAAGGCAAAAAAACAAGTAATCTATAAACAAACTAACGATTTCAATGTTAATGGAAGCAAGAAACGATAAAACTCAAAGTTTGATGATGTGTCATGTTTTAAGCAGATAGATTATTACAACAATTAAGATTTAGTAAAATGCGGGTAAATGCACTACTTCTAAATGTAGAGGCTCAAAATCCATAATCTAAATACCAAAAGTTTTAGTATTTAAAATGAAAAGAGTGTTGAATTTGCCCATTATGCAAGTTATCATTTCAATCATATATGTCGTGTATTTTAATTATAGTTACTATTTTGTAGTAAATTAGATTAGAAACATTACATCCTTCTAAGGAAAGTGTGGTATATAAGGTGAGAATGAATTGAGGTGAAAGAAGGAAAATATGTGTAAAAGTAGTAATTAAGTGGAAGTTGAGTAAGGATTCACTTTAGAGTGATTTTGGATAGGCCAATAATTACTTCTGTGAAAAATCACTTCTACATATAAGTGACTTTATGGATAAGCACATGGTAGGTTCTTCCCCCTAGAATCGCTCTCGTTAAACCCTAGCCCCCTCTCTCCCAAAAAAAACTCCTAGAGCCGTTTTCACTTTGAGGGGGGAGGAAGCCATTGTTTTCCTAAGTGATTTTATGGAGAAGCACATACTATACATGTGCTTTTGTGATAATTTTAATATGGGGAAGGGCTTCATAAAATATTTTATGTTAAAGATTGATTAAGTACTTCTAATTTCAGTCATTGAATCACATGTATGGTACATTTTGACCCACAAACACATCAAATGGATGATTGAGATTAGGATTTTTATTTATTTATGATTTATGTTGAAGACATAATTATACAGAAGTTTGAGAACCATATAATTTAGAAATAAACTAAAAAGTTCAACCAAAAAACAAGCATAATATGAAAATCCTAAAAAGATTAACGGAACATTCAAACTCATATACCAACTAGCCTTTGGTTTAGTCTAGTGATATTTTTCTTCACTTAATTAAAGGAGGTATGAGGTTCTCTAATGATTGACAACGACGATATATATATATATATTTGTGATGAGTTCGATACCTAATTAGTTATGGCTAAACTTCATTATAATGGTGGTGTAGCCTTGTTGTAGGACTATTAGTCCGTTCTAGAAAGTATCAAATACATATCCTATTGTTTTTAAACCCAAAAAACAAAAAACAAAAACTCAAAGTCATTTATCTTACTATCATTGTATTCTAAAAAGTGTCAAACCCTAAATCAAACCTGTATTCTATTTAAGATTTATTAAAAGTGAAACCAAATAAGATTATAAGTCCACTTATCCATGGACAAATAAACTAAACAAAAGTGGAAATCAAAAGATTGAGAAAGAAGAGGTGGATAGTACTTATACTTCAGCACCCAAACTTGACCATGACACCGCACTCCCCCCCGGCCCCCTACAACAATACAATAATATGATCAACTTGCGGCAAGAAACGTGCCAATAAACCTATTTCCACATCACAAATCCCACACACAAAAAAATTCTTAAAACCCAAATAAAATTATATAAAATTATCCATAAACAAAACCTATATCAATCTCACAAATCCCACAAAAGTCTTAAAAATCAAAATTAAATACCCATAAATACGTTAACAAAAAGGGGCATTAGTGAATTGAGCAATTAATTAATGAAAAAGGATGCTTTTTACTTTTTTTTTCCTCCTTTGTTGGGCTCGATATCCCAAGTGGCCCCACAAAATGAGAGAAATTAATTACCCACCAGAATCAAGGCAATTGGATTGAAAAGGTAGTTAGGTTAATTTCACCAATAATATATTTTTTTTGAAGACTAAAAAAAAGATTATAGTGAAAATATTTAGAATATTTCAAAAGAAAAAAATCAAAAAATCAAAAAATCAAAAAATGTTATTAATTAATGAAAATATTAAGAGTTAAATTAAAAATATTTAATAAAAAATAAAATTAGAACATAAGTTTTATTTTTATGAAACAGAACTAGATTCATTTTAACTTTCTTAAAAATGAAAAAACTAAAATAGAATAAATAAATAAACAATGACACGTGTACCAAGAAATTAGTAAATTATTTGGAAAAAATTATTTTTCTCACAATCCTTTCTTTTTTAAGGTCTCCTCATAAAATCATAATCCATTTCACTTTAGGACCCTTCACAATCCATATTATATATATAGATTATCATAATTTAATTTTAATTTGATTAGAAATCATAATCCTTCCTTTTTAAGGCTTCCTCTCATAATCGTAATTCATAATCCATTTTATTTTCGGATCATCCTCTTCCTCGGTTTCCCCCACTCCTATAAATACTCCCCCCACCTTCTATTCCCAATCTCTCTCTCTCTCTCTCTCTCTCTCTTAATATTTCTCTCACCATCCACCAAACCTCTCTCTGTTCTCTCTCTCTTTAACAGCTATGACTAACAATGGCGTACCGGCGACCGGAAAAGGCCTGATAGTGAGTTTCGGCGAGATGCTGATCGACTTTGTGCCCACCGAATCGGGCGTTTCGCTGGCTGAGGCTCCGGGCTTCCTCAAGGCCCCCGGTGGTGCCCCCGCCAACGTGGCGATTGCTGTGGCCCGCCTAGGCGGGAAGGCGGCGTTCGTCGGAAAACTCGGAGACGACGAGTTCGGCCACATGCTCGCCGGCATCCTGAAGCAATACGGCGTCACCGGAGAGGGCATCCTCTTCGATCAGGGCGCTCGCACCGCCCTGGCCTTCGTGACCCTACGCGCCGACGGAGAGCGTGAGTTCATGTTCTACCGCAACCCTAGCGCCGATATGCTGCTCAAGCCCGACGAGCTCAACTTCGAGCTCATCAAATCCGTACGTTTTCTCTGTCTATCTGACTTTTTTTTTTGTCTGCGTTTTTTTATTTTTGTCGGAAAATTTGGAGGGAGGAGGGGGCGAGGGTGGGCGGGATAATCTCACCAGCCGTTGACGGAAAGTTATTGCTGACTTTTGACACGTAAGCGCCACCGGCCTGGGACCCAAGACTAGATCTAGGATCCACTGGATCTCACTCACTCGCCTCTCGCCACCCGTAATTTTCTGATGCGGGGGTGGGTCCCGCTTATCACAGATCTGTTAGTAATGTTAGTCCAAAACATCCGTCCCAAAGTTTGGCAGCGTGTGGATTTGGGAGCGTCTGTGTTTTCTTTATCACACGTTCTGGTAAGGGAGTGGGGGTTGTGATCCACAGTGTCTTTTGTTTACTTAGACCAGATGTCTCCCCACGCGCACCAATATGACTTTTCAATCATTTAAAAGAAATAATTGTTGAAATTTTTACCCAAAAAGAAAAAAAAAAGTCTTGAACAAAAGGGTAACCCATCATCCCAGCATGGGAAATGATTTCAAATGTTTATATCATTTTTCCACTTTTTTCTCTTTTTCTTAGGCCAAAGATGGAAACGAGTCCATCACTCCTTTTCACTTTTTTTTTTGGGTTACATACGCTTATGTTTTAAATTGAAATTTTGGTCATGGGCCCTATTGGTTTATATAAACTGGTGCAGTGTGACCCAAATCCAGCTTAGCAAGCATGTGCCATGGACAGGCACTATTCATGGTTGTTAGCTAAGACCAATTTTGGTTTTGTGTATGTACAGGCCAAGGTGTTCCACTATGGATCCATAAGCTTGATTGTGGAGCCATGCAGATCGGCCCATCTAAAGGCAATGGAGGTGGCCAAAGATGCCGGTGCATTGCTCTCCTACGACCCGAACCTGCGGCTGCCGCTGTGGCCGTCTGCGGAGGAGGCACGCAAGCAGATCATGAGCATATGGGAGAAGGCTGATGTGATCAAGGTTAGCGATGTGGAGCTTGAGTTCCTCACGGGTAACCCTAAAATTGATGATGAGAATGCATTGACTCTGTGGAAGGACAACTTGAAGCTCCTCCTCGTCACTCTTGGTGAGAAAGGTTGCAGATACTACACCAAGGTCAGTTCATTTTCATGTTCATCTCATCCAATACAATACTGTTTCTTGTATTTGCACTGTTGTATAATTTTTTGACAAAGCGATATTCTAAACTAATATAATGCCTAAGAAAGGAGATCTAACTTGATTCCGCACACTGCCTTGACCAATTAACCTCAGTTACATTTGCATTGTTGTATAATTGATTCTGACTTTTTGTTGCTTTGGGCAATTGGGGTTAGGTAGGGTTAGGTCATTATCATGATTTCGGTTTGTGGACAAAGTAAGTTGGATTAGTGGGACCCATATCTCAGTATTCCCTTTTTTTCCATTAGTGGGACCCATATTCTAATATATCTTGATCTTAAAGGAATCATATCGTGATCTATTGATTTGAATATTAAAAAAAAGAAAATAACAACAGAACCTTTTCAAAATAACAAATGAAATTGGAAAGTGGATATGAGTTATTTGTTCTTTATTTGGGTGACAACTTTTGGAATTTAGTATGTTTTTATAGATAGGGGTTTGGAGGTATTGTATTCTCTTTAATGTGGGGGGGAGGATGGGCATCTGGGTGGTTGAGTTTTATTTATTTATTTATTGCTTTTGTTTAATGGAATCTACGCATGGAGGGGGACTTAAGCATGATGCAAATCAACACTCCCTTGTAAATGAACTCAGTTGCAAATATGTGACGTGTTAGTTAAGGGTCTCATAACGCAGGCATTGCTGGTTTGCTCCAATTGATTGATTTTTTTTTTTCTTTTCCGGGTCGATTGCTTTGATTGATTGTTGTTCGTTTCGTTTCGGTTTGATTAGTTTGATTGATTGTGTGCTTATGAAACAAATGCAGCATTTCCGGGGATCCGTGGAAGCCTTCCATGTGAAATCAGTGGACACTACTGGTGCTGGTGATTCATTTGTGGGTGCCCTCCTTGCAAAGATTGTTGATGACCAATCTATTCTTGAAGTAAGTACTATTATTATCCTAAAAAAAACAATAAATATTATGGATTTGATCCATATGCATGTTAGTGCTAGAAAGAAGAAAAACATAATGAATTATTTAATTTATGTGATTGAATGAATGTGCAGGATGAGCAGAGGTTGAGAGGGGTGCTGAAATTTGCAAATGCATGTGGAGCCATTACAACCACCAAGAAAGGAGCAATCCCTGCCCTTCCCACCGAATCTGAAGCCTTCACCCTAATCAAGGGAGCTTAGAAGAAGAAGAAGATCTCAAAACAAAAATACTTTTGCTCTCTTATTTTTTTTCTTCTTCTTTTTAACTTTGTAGGACCTCTGTTTCAATTTCCTTTGCTTATTGATTGGAGAGGGGTTTTCCAACCTCAGTTTCTTTTTTCCTTATCTTTTTGCCTCTGCGTGTTATGATGGAAAATTGGCATCGCTTTATGCATCGCTGAATAAGTATATAATTTCCTCACACATTTTCAGTTTATTTAGTTTTTGGATGTTAGCTATTAGTATTATTTTATTATTCTATTTGTTATTATAAAAGTAATTTCCAAGAAAACTAAGTTCCTGTTTGGCATTGATTATTTGGGATGATAAGTGATTTTTAAAAAAGTTTGAGAAGCCCAACTCGTTTGGTAAACTGTGAGAAAATCACTTATTGTTAAAAATTGCTGTAAGATAAAGCTATAAAGGAAAGCAGCTAATGAAGTACTTTCATTTTCTAATGGTTTAATGATTATACGGCAATCATTTTTTGATTATGCGTAAAATCAATACCAACAATACTTTTAACAAAAATTACACCAAACGCCAAACTGCTTTATCTCACAGCTGATTTCTCTCACAGCAAATCTGACAGCGATTATTTTCACAGCACAGCAATGTCAAACTGGCCAGTGGGTAGGAACTTACAAAAAGTTCCAAAGTAGGTTTAGACACGTCAAAGCATTGCAATTAAAATTGACAAAACCAAAAGCCGCAATTAAAATTGAAAAGGGAATTTCTATATATCCTATGCTAAACTTTTATTTTTATTTTTTGATACAAACGAGTACTTTAATCTAATCTAAATTATGGAGAGAGAGATTCGAACTCTGGTGCAAAATGAGGAGGACATTTGTTATAGTCAATTTGGCTCAGCCCATGTCTGCATCCTACACCAAACTTTTATCCTATCCTAAAAAGTTCCCATTTACCCTATAAAAAAAGGTTATAAAAATGAGAGGTTTGGCCCTTTAGGGATTTAAATCAAAAGTGGGGTATAATGAGCAACTGGTATTGTGTACATACAATTTTCCATTTAAAAAGGGTACAGATGTATAATATAAAATCCACATGGGCCTTTGGATTGACGACTTTATGCATGCGGTTGCCTAAAGAAGCCCATGTTGCGCTCCCTGTTCTACATAACACGGTCTTGCAAAGGAGGGGGGCTCTCCTCCATGGCTGGAGAGGAGCCTCCTCATTTACTAACTTCAACACTTAAGGGGAACAAATTCTTAAACCAAAAAAGATAGCAGGGAGAGTTCCTTGCTAAGAAAAACAAAAAACCAAAAAGAAAAAAAAAAAAAAAAAACCCTAACAAGAGGATCCGGATCCAATTCAAAAGGCCATCTCTCGCCCTTACATTTATAAGCCGTAGGTTAGTCGAACAAAAACCACAAAGCGTTTTAAAACCGTTCAACCATTTCTATAGTAGAGTGTTTTTCTGAATCTTCAAGCCTGTAAAATCTTCTTTATAAAAAGTATGACCAATATCACATAGAACTAAAAGTTATGTCAGCATAAGCAGGAAATTTGATTGATAATGAGGCATAAATATACCTCTTATGTCATTAGCTAATTTAGCTTTCACAAATCATGATGAATACCCATAAAACCATATTATTTAGTCTAGCTGTACATGATGCATACAAAAAATGCCCTTTTACATTACTCTGCAACCACATTACCATTGCAAAAAGCCGCGCAAAAAAGCAAATTAAACCTTGAAAATACCAAGGTATCAAGAACTTCTGCCAACACCATGCTAAACTGACAACACTACTTACATACATATTCAAAGAAACATTTTATTGAAGCTCAAGAGTCAACAAGAGAAGATGACCCCACTAAAAAAAACAAAGAAAATGGAGCAAGCATTCAACAAGGTGCTCGAGCACGCTTTGCAATCATGCAAATTTAACACATTTTTGGGGCCAAGAAACACTAAGGGATTTTATGTCAGCTTTGCATAGTAACGCAAAAAGACGAGCAAGGCCAAGTGGAACACTGCTTACAACTAATTTGAAGTATGTACAATGACTATTAATCTAAACTACTACCAACCTCTTTTTTTCGCCGTGATTTCCATCTGACGGATTTTCTACTTGCATTTGGGGCAAGCCAATAGTATCAATCAACATTATCCTCTTTTCCTCTTTTAGTTGTTCCCTATGAAGTTTTTCCCGCTTATTTGAAATAAGCTCTTGATCTTGAGAATACCTTCAACGAAGCTTCTCATTTCACTTATGCTCCACTTCTTTCTCTATTTTTGAGGACGGTGAGTGAAGGAGTGAAAGTGGTCAGTTTACAGCGCAATGGGCCGTGGTTTTAGTTCACTAACCTCCATCTGCAAAGACCTCCAAGCAGGCTTGCATAGTTCCCGCTTCCCCTGCATATGAGCCAAAAATGCCTCTGCCCATTTTTCCTTGCTCCCTCTCATGCTTAGATCGTAGGGGACCGAGAAACTATTCAACCATTTAACAAAAAGTAAATTCCAGTCATGTTGGTTATAAACCATCAAAATAATCATTATGATATTAAAAGTTTGGCCGTCTAAATGATGAACATGGTTATCACAATATTACACCATCTCACAATTTGAAATAATAAAAAGCGACTCTTATGACCATAATTTCTAGATTTCTGACTTTTTTCCAACATGAAACCCAACTGAAACAATGAATGACTTCTTTGTCAGAATGATAAGAAAAAACTACTGGACTTTCTTTTTAATGCCCATCAATTGATTGAGCAGTTGAACGAGGGAGAAAATGGATGGTCAATCAATCAATTGAAATACAATTTGAAAGAAAAATTTGGAGCTGATTCAAGTAGCCAATTCCCACCCCAAATCCTCATTTCCCTTATATTGAAACTAAATCCAACTTCACCCAATGCTCCTTTTTCCCTTCTCCTTGGCTCTCCCACAAAAACCCTCATAAGTCTTTTAACTCTGCTGCCACCTAACTTGGGATTCTGAACAAAGACAAAGAATGAGTAGGTAAACTTTCCAAAAAGATTGCAGTAATATGTGCCTCCCTACCCCTTGATAAGAAAACATTCTTCCACCCTTCCAAACTCTTTCTCACTTAGTAGACAACAAGGTCCCAAAACTTACACCCTCTGGGAGTTCCACCCGCATACGCAAGATGCAGATGAGACAATAGGTCCTCTGTCTAAGTCCCTTAAAATCCCAAATTTTCCCCAAGGCAACAAGGTCCCAAAACTTACACCCTGTGGGAGTTCCACCCACATACGCAAGATGCAGATGAGACAATAGGTCCTCTGTCTAAGTCCCTTAAAATCCCAAATTTTCCCCAAGGCCATCCATTTTTCATTAATCATTACTGAATACTGACATCCTTGGCTCTACCTCATCTATCTCCGACCAAAACCCTTTTCCTGTAGCACAAAGTTCAAAATTCCTATTCCACGTTATCATAAGCATTCTTTAAATCAATCTACTCTCTAACTCCTCTTTCCTAATTTTCCCACAATCCTCTATCAGCTCATTATCCACAATTCATCCGAATTGGTCTCTCTTGATTAGAATTTTACACAGACATGAAACCAAGCTGATCAACCTAAAATTACTACTCCTCAATGAATCCAACTTCTTCAATATAAAGCAAATATAAGCTGAATTAATTTTCCCATTAGAACACCCTTCCTAAATAACTCCTCAAAAACCTTCCTAAAATCTAAATTTATAAACTCCAACAATGTTGAAAGAAATCCATTGAAAATTTATCCTAGTATTTCACTGTACAAGGAAATAAGTCATCCTTCCTAAAAAAACAGAGTCCTAAGTACAACAGCATGGAACCCCTAGGCCTGAATCGGAGGACTACTTAGGAATATGGGGTGAGGTTCAAAATAACACAAAAGTCACCTCAGGTAGTAGCAGAGATGCATGGACCACAAAACATCTCCCTCATCTTCCGTACTGGTGTACTCATTCCCTAATGGATTTTTTATATATTAATATAATCCATAGTTCGTGCACTTAAAAGCAGGCTTTTCTGTCTTATTCATTATTCTTTTCTACTCGCATCAGATATCCATTAAGAATAACACTAAGTAAAAATTTAATGGAGTGTTACCTCAAGAGTTCTTCTAGTTCAGATTCTTTATTGGGGGTTCCGTTCCTGCAAGAATTACAAACTTTTACATCAACGAGCTACATATGTAAGTCTCAATGAGTTCCAATGTACCATACATACACTACTTTAATTTAAGCAATGTATTTGTAAGAAGACTGACATTTGGTTCGTACTGTTAGGCACATTAATTGCTCAAAATTGAGAAATATTTCATAGTTTTCCATACATCTTAGAGGACAATGAGAGATTGGTATTCACACTAGTTTCTTAAGCTGAAGTTCATTGGAACCAGCAAACGTACTACAAACACAAAATTACTTTTATTGGTTATTGGACTTCTTGCAATCCTAGACATTGCGTCTCATTACTCCTTTTTTCCCTAAATGAAATACACATAGGATGCCATGTTAGTACTTTTAAAAGAACAAAAATATGCATATGCGGCCCAAGAAGGACATTGAATATCCTAGTAAGACAGTAGGTTTCATGATTCAAATCCTATGGTAATTATTCAACATCTCATAAAACAAGAATCCGAAAAACTAACCTGCACACTGATATTCTATAGATGTGAAGATACTTGCTAGAAATATTACGAACAGCCTTAACGCCGTGCTCCTTGATGAACATGTACACAACTGGATAACCAAGAAGCCATCTGAAGCAGTTAAACAGCTATTTTTAGTGTATCAGACTGAAATGCTACTCCAAACATTCTGGATAGAAAAGAAATGAAAAATGATAATAGAATTTCATACTATGCAGGCAAAGGTAGATACTCTTGATTTAAATTTTTTAACAATTACGCATCGGTAATTATAAAACAATGCGATGCAGCCATGGAAAAACAGCTTGGCAATCGTAGAAGTAATCTTAAATATTGGAAACTAAGTATTAGTTGAATGGGTTTTACATGCCACTTCTAACAGAATTCCTTCCTTAAAAGGTTATGAAATTGTGTCAACAATTACTTCTGGATTAAGCCAGCTTCAACTTTGAGTCAGTTTCTAACATGTCAGTATGCACATTTTCAAGTAATGCTGAATTTTTCACAAACATATTCAGCTTCATAGATATCTGAAGCAGCACAATATTGCACCCCAGGTGTAGTAAAGTAGCATTCAAATGTGAGCTTAGGTCGTTACCCATTTAATGTTGGCAGAGTGACCTGAGTGTTTTGCATGCAGCTACTAAGATCAATAAAGTCAGATGACTGAGAAAGGATAAGTTCATTTCTGGGCGGTTTAGCATCAACCATGTTATCTATACTGTGAGATGATGATTCATCATCTTTCCTTTCACCAAGAGGAAATGACAAAGAGAACAACTTCTGAATTGATATAAGCTGCATCACTAGTGGGCTTTTTTCTGCTTCTGTTATCATCTGTAGCAGAAATGAAAGAAGTGCATTAACCAAAGAGTATAAAATAAGCATGTCAAAAGTTTAAAGGTAAAGATTACAGGGGAAAAAAGGGCATACAGCAGGAAGCAACCTTCGGAGGATCCTGTTCAAGGTCCACAAAGAGCAGCTGTCGTTCTGAGTTCAAGCTTGACCTAACATGATCAGCAAGCGCTCTAGTGTGAATTAAATATATCATTTCTTCTATAACCATTACTCTCAGATGCTCAAAAATGGGCAAATCCTGTACAAAAGTTTTAAAGGTTATTTGAGTTTCAGAAAATCAATAACTCCTAATAAAGAAAAAGAAAAGAGGACAGAATAATATCAAGACATGATAGTGAGCACCATTTCTTAAGACCAGGTAATGCAGAATATCAGCTAAAGCTTGGACTGCATCCTAGCAGAAATACAAGGGGAAAAAAGAGAGCCGAGAGAGATAAGAAATGATATTGTGCATGGATATGAAAACCAACCAAAGACACACTAACACAGAGTAGTATATGTGTTTACAGAAGTATGAATAAGCTAAATGGGTGTAATATTATTGAAAATGAATTGCAATCGTTCATAACCAAAGGACAAACTGTTTCACTTACAACTTTATGCAGAGAGAGAGAGAGAGAGAGAGAGAGAGAGTCATAATTGTCAATATAGATATTTGATTTTAGCTATATTATTGATAGAAAGGTTCATCTGCTAAAAGGTTCTTGATTGTTTGTGTATTTTGAGGGATTTGTTTGCTGTTTAACTTCAATATTCTTCAAGGTTGGATTATGGACTCTATCACTCATACTATTTTGTTCTGTTTTATTTTTGGTTTCATAAACTTTTGCCTCTTATCCCTTCAATTAAAATAAGTGAGGAACGTAAACAAAAGTTTCATAAGGATGCCCTAAAATCAAAGAAATGTTGAAGTATGCTTGCAAGAAACAAATGAGTGAAATTTTTAAAAATGAACGAGAAAAACTTTAGAAATCACAGAAGTAAAAATATATAAAAACTTATGTTGAGTTGGGAATGCCTTTCCTATTGCCAAAAATATTAACAGAGTAAGAGTTAGCAAACTTGGATATAGTTTCAGTGTGTGCTATGACAGCAGCAGCAGCAATACTAATTAGTGAAGTATTAAAAACTGAAACCTTTTGACAAAGTTTTAAAAGAGCGCAAAATCTCTCTTGCAGTTCGGGCATCTTTCCACCATAGTCTATCATTATCACTGGCCTCATTCCTGTACACAAAGCTAGAATATCTGCAAGTCCACAAAATCACAAGTCAGTATACATAATGATAAGAAATAACTTAGGTTAAAAGATTTATAAATACTTTCCTAGTAAGCTAAAGGAATTTGCAGTAACAAATAAACATAAAGATTCAAGAACTTCTTCAACTTTAAAAGTGAAGTCACCAAAAGTATCATGACAGAGAAGAAAAAGATGTGGCTTTCATAATATATGAAAATAGCACAGAAGCACAGGAATGAACTGAATAGTTTTACCTTTATTCCCATGTTTATTCTATGGAACAAGGAAAATAAAATCAAAGCTTATATCTAGTCTTTATTGCTTGTTTCCATTTCGTTATCACCAAAAACAAATAATTCTTTTCTTTTTAATGAAATAACAAATATCATTACTATCAATCATGAGTTCTCCATTCTGAAACAGATGAAATTGAAAGAAACATAAAAATATTTCAAAAAGGAAAAAATCTGCATGAAACAAACGCGCCCCAGAGCTATCCGACCCAGGACCGTTAGAAAACTATGTCTCAATACCCTACTGAGCTCTATACAAGTATAACCATTTGGCCTACATATAAGCTACGCTTCTAAATTCCAACAGAAATGTTGAGTTATAAAATTGAAAACCAAAAGACCCACAAGAAAAATTATCTCTAATTGAAAAAAGACGAACAAACATTTTAATCTGAAGTTTATAAAGTTTCAATGAAGCATAATTAAGTCTACAATTTGAAAGAGATAAATTATTAAAACCAGAAGCTAAATTAAGTTGTGAGAATTGAAACAGACAAAAGTATTAAAACCCAGAAGCTAAATTGAGGTAGTGCGAGTTGAAAGACACCAAAACTGATAAAAACCCAAAATCAAAATACAGTGTTCATTTGGGAAAGCAGACCAAAAAATGATAAAACTCATAACCGAAATTGAGTAAGAAAAATAGCAGAGACTCTAGACCAAAAGAGAGAGAAAAGAAAGACCTGTCTCAAGTCGACGTCTTGCATATTTGAGTCGCCATTTGATTTGAGACAGAGAAGAATCCAACACTCTCAATGCTTCATCTAACTCGGCGACTTCAGTTAAGAATTGCTTCTCTTTTTCTTCTCGAGGATCCGCCATTGATAGAAAACACACCGCTTCCTGAAAATGCTAGTATTTCTTATGTGAAATGCTGTTTTACCAGCAGACTAGTAGAGAAAAGTATAGCGGCCTTTTGGCATATGACCCAAAAAGAAAAGGTAGTGTGGTGGTGGTGGGCGAGCTCCAAAATATTTGATGGTTTCGTTCTGAAAACATGAAAATTTTGATAGAAGTATCGAAAAATTATTGATACCGTTAAAAATTGAATAAAAATCATGAAAAATGTAAGAAAAATTTAGAAATTTTCTTAAAACTTTGGAGGTTGTTTATTTAGTCAATTATCTATTACTTTATCAAAAAAAAATAGAAGGAAATGCATTGCATAACGAGTTAAACTAATTTAAGTGTTGATTGTATAGCGAGCTGACAAGCATATATATCACATAAGTGACTTAGTTACCACATAGAGTTCCTATAAGGTTCAAATTTGAGTTATTTACACTAATATCCCTTGAGGTTTTTGGCTTTTTCACAAAACTCCTTGAGGTTTTATAAATTATAAGACCACCCCTTGAGGTTTTAATTGCTTTCACAAAACTCATTTTCATTGATTTTTCATCAAATATTGATGATTTTATACAAAAAAATTCTCTAAATGACAAAGTTGGCCTTTGAGATTAGATTGCATATACTTCATTGCGGTTAATTTTGTCATTTGCATAAGTTTTTTTTCAATGAAATCATCAATTTTTTGACAAACAATCAACAAAAATGGGTTTTGTGAAAACAAACTGAAACCTTAGGGGATGTTCGTGTAATTTTTTTTGACATGAGGGGGGTTCGTGAAAACACAAGAAACCTCAGGGGGTGTTAGTGTAAATAACTCTTCAAATTTTTCATTATCTTTATCATCTCGATATTATCAATATTATAGCGATTTTTGGGCCAAATTTTGCTGAAGTGTGAGAGAAACTATCGATGTCGATATTTTCCGATATTATCATCGATATTATTGATACTTATACGATATGTGTATCGAGATGTTCCAAAATATCCTAGACCCGAAAAAACGATAATATCCTCAATATTTCGTCGATATTATCAATGTTTTAGTCTTTGGTGGTAAGTAGTAGGAGGTACTCATTCAAATTCAGCTTGTAAAAGAAACTGTTGCTTTCTATATGTTTTTTTTTTCTTTTACCTTAAGTTTGGATGAAGGAAAATAACTCGAGATTTAGCTTAAAAGTCGGGAATTGAAGAGAAGAAATTGATATTTCCATTATTTAGCAACTTAAGCATGAAACTTATTAAATAAGAAAAAATGGTGGAAATTGGTATCAAGATTCCCAAGTTTAATTTCCACCAAAAGAGGCGTCATCACAATTTTTATTGAGTAGAATTTGTTTTTCACTATAATTTTTGTAATTTACAAAATTCGACATACATATATCTAAACATTGAAATTATAAATTGCCAGACATTTAAATGATGGAGATCTAAATACCGTCATTTAAGAATTCTATGCAATTTTCAATTTATTCATCCAAATGGAGGGTTACTTTTTTGATAATCTTATTTAGGGATGTTATTTTTGTAAAAGGAAAATTCTAAGAAGGTATTTCTTTTTTCTGTATTGCATACTAAGTATCAATTTTTTTTTTTTGTATTATTCTCTAAAAAACATTTCTTTTGTGTTGTTGAATAAAAATATTGCGTGTTGAAATAAAAAATTTCATACCTATCAGATTAATTTGGATAGGCATTTGGGCTGTAACAAATCAATTCTAAATCAAGTGAGGCCCAAAATGAAGAACTCAACAACAACAAAAATGACGTGCCTAGAGATAAAATCCTATATATTTATCTCTAAGAAAAAGTCCCACTACAGCCCCCCTCTCAAAAGAAATTAAAAGAAATAACAAAGAATGTCAAGGTGAGATCGTGCATGGAGCAGGTTATCTCCCACCACTCCACTTATCAAAACAATGGCACAATCTGGGAAGAAACAGTCTCCCTCAACTGCCACTCACCTATTTGCCTATAAAAATGCATGAACTAAAGAAAAAAGGCTGAGGCAAAAAGCAGGAGCAGAAAGAAACTCTTTGGGACAAAATATTGCACGCCAGCCCATCTTTTGTCAAAAGGCCCTTGAACAAAATGTTTTGGGCTTTTTACCCATGGGAATTAGAAATCAAACCAAAGCTAAATTAAGCCCAGGCCTTTTTACCAGATTGTGAATATAGCCCTAGTCTAAAAATATAAAAAAAAAACCATTATTGGCCATTTTAAGAAAAATCTCACTCTACCCAAGGAAAAGGCAAGTCAGCAGATCTTTTTAAAAATATGTTTCTCTCAAGAAATCCCACGCGACTTTCTGACCTCTTAGAAAAAGTCAAAATTTTCAACTATCACAGGGGAGGTGATAGGGAGTTAATGAAGGTAGGTCTTATCAGAGGACTTCTCCATTTTTTGTAGCCAGGGAAAGAAGATCAAATCCCCTTTTCATATACAGAGAAGCTCTGCACCAAAGCAGGTAAGCAGGCTATGATTTCAAGAGATAAGTAGGGAGCAAAAGGGTTGCTCACCAGAAAAAGCAAACTGACTATGTTATTTTTTATTTATAAAGAACGAACATGGAACAAAAAAGAGTTGGTTTTCTTTTAGAAAAAGCAGGGAAAAGACCTCTATGAAAGCTGATTGTTGATAGTTCTTCTCTGCCAAAATGAATAAACTTTCCTCTTTTATGGCATTGAGAAAGGAAGATCTTTTGAAAGATCTGCCACCCATTATTAAAGATTAAAAACCCCACTCCAGAATTTCCTATAAATATGAGAGGAGGTGAACAGATCAAAACACAGACAAAAAATCAATCAAGACAAAAACTCTCAAAGTCACAAATAACAAACTCAAAAAGATCAACTAATCTCAAAAGCTTTCAGACACTGAAGCAATCGAACCTCTTTGATCCACAAGAAACAAATCAGCTAGAATTCAAATATCTAATTTCAGTTCAGTTCAGAGAAACAGTTTTACAAAGCGAGACTTCTCTCATTACAAATTTGGTTCAGCACAAGCCAAGTCAAGCAGAGTCCGGGTTTTTTTTTTCACGATATGAAAACCTCAACAAATTTACAGAAAGCCTTGATCAAGCAGAACAGGTACTATAGTACAGCTCCAGATTAGTGATCGTCAAATCCAACCACTTTTACCCTCTCCAAACTAAAGAGGCCCTAATTCTGCCAATTCAAAAAGCCTTCCAAGGCTTGAAATAGATTGAAGCTCTGCCAAACTCAAACGTTGGTATCGATTTCCAGCTCAAACTCATCAGTTGAAGGTGTTGACGATTCAATCCAGCATAGACATATCCAGTCCAGCCTAGTTCAAAGGTAGCTACCAAGGCAGACTCGAAGTCCAATGTTCTGTTGTCGTTTTTGGAGTTGCCATTTCTCTTTTGAGTCCTGTAATAGGTAGTTCTACCTAAACATTTTGTCTTCTTTTTATCTATTCTGGCCAGAACTACTAGTTTTGTATTGTGAAAAATTGTGAAGTCCTCACCAGTCTGAGGCAAGAAAAGAACTTACTTGGGAGATATTCCTCACCCAAATTCACAATTGCTTGTTTAGAATCAGTAACTTGGGGCGCAAGTTATCTATTTTTTAGAAGTTTGCTAGGGTTTTTAAATTACTAGCAGTGGCACGCTCACGCACAAAAGAAAGTTGACTTGTTGACCACCAATGGTTGTCAAGCAAATGGGGAACTTTACCCTACCATCACAAGACTAAATCAAAACGGGTGAACAAAAACCAAAGGGATGCACATAAAGAAGGGGGCAAAAATAAAAGCTGCTGCAGAAAAGAAGGTAGAAGTCTGGAGAGAAAACGAAGAGGCTACTGGGATTTTGATTGAGGAGGAAGAGAAAGAAAAGGGCAGAAGAAAGGCAAGGTATAAAGTTTATTTCTTCTCTGGAAAATTTGATCATGTTTCTCTGTGTAGTATATTCCCTTGCGGCTCAAAACTCAAACATCTTATGCGAAGTTTAATTAAACAAGCCTCTGTAAATGACGTTTCTTGAGCATCACACAGAAGTCGACCTTTAAAATAGCAATCATGGGACACCAAATTATGACAGATTTCCTATCAAAGTTCAAAGTCCCCTTTCGCTGCTGTCTGCCATAAAGGCTTTGAGAATGTGCACTGTGAAATTCCTCCATATCCTTGCTGTCAAAGAAGTCTCATGAGACTAATGCAGGCAAAAGAAATTCATCATTCTCAAAAAATAATTGAAGAAATTATGTCTTTACTATTAGAGAAATCTAAAGAAATCACACAAGAGGGAGCTCTCGCAAGGACCACCCTATAGTGAAAATATGCAGATGGGCTTCCGCAAGAACCCCATTGTATTAAGTGCTATGAGCAACTTGCAGGTGTTCATAGACATACTTGATGAAAATAATGCAGGTGCTCTCGAGTAACAAATAGAAAGACAAAGATATTCAAGAGGTTTCTGTACAAAAAGAAAACTGTTTTCTTGTCAGACCAAAACTTCTCCGAGTGAAGCACAAGAGAATTAATTTGCACCCCTCAATTTCCCTTGAGCCTTGGAGTCTTTAACAAAAAAAGAAGAAAATGAACGCATAATGGGCAACAAGCCTTTCTCTAGCATCCTGCAGGCCAAGCTAAATCGGACTTTGCCCCAGCAAAAGCTCCAGTCACAACCAAATTCATTTTTAGTGTGAAGATGTCACCAAGACAAATAGCCACACAAAGAAAAAGTAGAGATCTCAAAAGAGAAGAAAAGTGATGAAAAGCAAAAAGGGAAAGTTGGCTTGCTAATTTCAAGCCAAGAAGCCTCCACCTTCTGCCATGCTCAAGATGGAAGAAGAAAGCAACAAAAAAAGGGGGCTTGGAAGACCAAGAAGAAACCAGCAAAAGCAAGGAAGAAAAGCCAAAAAAAAGACAAAGAGAAGAAAAAGTAGCTCTGTACTTTGACAAACAAACATTGCCTCTTTAAGTTCCCATACTTTCAATTAATAGTTTAATGGGCCATATAGTCTAACTCTGACAGAAAGGAACAAAGGAAAAGACTAACCTTGTTTTGACTTATCTTTGGTTTTGGTGTCTCAAACTCAAAGCTCTGTATCAGTTTTGGTTTGAACTTTCAGCATAACCTTATCTGACATCCTCTACTTGTTCGTGTGCATGTTGTCATTAACCTTCGCACTTTAGCCTTATCAACTTCCTATACTTGTTTGTAATTGCTTCTCAGCAGCTTCAACATGTATGCTCTCACAAACACTATAGGAGATGGTCTTTGTAGAAACTAATTTTCCTTTATACATTCATATGATCATTATACAATATATATATATATAGAAGTATGTACAGAACAATCTACAGTTACCGTAAGCCATTATCATAAACATAAATATGGAGTTATGACCTAATAGCAACGTAACTGACAACTGACCATTTCCTATCATTAGTAGGATTAACTATTGTAACTGAAATACTATTGTAACTCCCTAATACTCCCTCGCAAATCAAGTGCACACAACATAACAAGATTTAAATGAAGAAACTACATAATGATGGAGATGGCGGCAATAGTGGGCTGTAGTAGCTAGTCTAGTAAGCGGAACCCAAAAAGAAGAACTCCAATCTTTAGAGTTGCAACAGTAGCATGAGAGAAACAAAGTAAACATCACACCCATTGAAAGGTAGGAAGTGAAGGAGTGCATGGGCTCATGTAAGGAAGGAATAAAATGACGGGCTGGCATACAAGTTAAATGGACCTAGGAAACAACTCTAGGCACTTGAGAAACATAACTCTATCTAGAAATCACCCTCTAGGTAGGATAAATAGCATGCAGTTGTTATTAAAAATTGTGTTTTTCGGTTTTTAAAAAACTCTTGTAATTAAAAATTGTGTTTTCCTTTTCTGTAAAACTCTTATTCAAATATTTAGATTAAAATAATATATAAAATAAAGCTTTAACAATAAAGTAAAAATAAATAAACAAACAAATAAATAAAATAAGTCAAGAGTAAGAAAGCATGTCAAAGAAGCTGTCCTAAAGCCTTTGTAGCTTCCCTACGTCCAGGTAATGACGGTCTAGAAAACTCCAAGATATGACCCCAATATGCAGGCTCAAGGTTCGCTATGAGCACGTTCACAGTTGGATAGAAATCTCCAAGCCACAGAACCATTGCCCAAAGTAATAATATGGAAAGTAGGGAATATATGAAAGTGTGAGAATAGAGAAATCTGATTGTGGTGTGTTCAAATGTGAAGGGGGAGTGGCCTTTTATAGGCATCCAACACTAGTAACCTCCAGATACATTAAACCAGAAAAATTAAGGCAATGAATAGAAAATAAAAACTGGAAATTTAAACAATTGTAAATAATAACAATCTCCCACAAAGGGTTTTAAAATTTTACAATAGCAAAAGAAAAGAAAATATACATATGGGCAACATAATACTATGCAATAGGTATAGGTGCCTTTCGGCTTGAACCTTCACTTAGTGATGATAGTTTTTATTTGAGGAACCTGAGTGTACACATTATTGAACTCGGCACCTTTGACCAAACTTCAACATATCCCACACATAGTTTTGGTTGAGACTTGGAAGTGGGGTAGCGCTATTTATGGCCATGCGCTAGTCTTGATTATCATGAGAGTTGCTAGAGAATAGCCCAATTCTCACAGTCAAGGCCTCGAATGAGAGTCTTGATTTGCATGAGAGTTGCTAGAGATTGCCCACCTTGAAATTCATTTAGGGATAACTCCCTTCCTAACATCACATTATATAGCATTGATGTCATAGGGATAAGCATGAAGACATCTCTGGGATGCCTCTACATTATATAAACAGTGCTTAATGAGTCATGCAGTATGGATTGTTTCTAACCGTTGAACTTCATTTATGGGATCGCTAATCACAGAAGTTGGGTTACGTCCCTAGGTGACTCCCTCATGGGCTTAAGCCCATCCCCCTCGACATTTATAGGACTTTGCTCCTAGAAAGACCTTTAGTCAATTGGTGAGCAATATTATTTTCCGACTTCACATACTCCAAAGACACAATGTTCTTACATAATAGGTTTTATGTCTCACATGTATGTGCCTGTTCATTTTCCTATTTGTATGAGATTGTTTCACCAAGTCTATTGTCGCCTTGCAGTCACAATGAATAGATAAAGCAGGCAATGGTCCACCAAAGTCATATCCATCAATAAACTCTTAATCCATTCAGCCTCAGTGCAAGTAATATCTAAAGCTATGAGTTCAGACTCCATAATACTTCTAGAAATAATTGTTTGCTTCTTAGAACCCCATGAAATTGTAGCTTCATCCAATAAGAAAATGTAACCACTAGTAGACTTCACTTCTTCATTGTCTGTTATCCAATTTGCATCACTATATCCCTCCACTACATTTGGAAATCCTTTATAGCACAGTGAATAATTCATTGTTCCTCTTGGGTACTTGAAAACTCTTTCCAAAGCATTCCAATGTTCCTTCCTTGGGTTATGTGTATACCTCCTTAATCTTCCAACAACATAAGCAATGTCTTGCCTAGTCTTCTTTGCAATGTACAACAAAGAACCTATCATCTAGGAGTACTTCAGTTGAGAAAACGGTTCACCTTGATTTTTCTTTAAATGAACATTAGGATCATAAGGTATTGGTGTTGGCTTACACTCGAAGTAATTGAACTTCTTCAACATCTTCTCAATAGTACTAGATTGACTTAGAGAAATTCCTTGTGTTGTCTTCTCAATTTTCATTCCTAAGATTATATGTGCTTCTCCCATATTTTCATGTCAAAATTCCTTGATAAATATGACTTCACATCATTCACAATCTCTAAATTCGTCCCAAAGATCAAAATGTCATCAACATATAGGCACAAGATTACATGTTCTCCATTATTCTCTTTATAATAAACACATTTATCATGACCATTGAACTTAAAATCATAATCTAGAATCATCATGTCAAATTTCTCATGCCATTGCTTAGAAGCTTGCTTTAGGCCATATAAAGATTTAACCAACTTACACACTTTGTGTTCTTGGGCCTTAACTATGAATCCTTCGAGTTGCTCCATATAGATCTCTTCATCTAAGTCTCCATTCAAAAATACCATCTTCACATCCATTTGACAAATCACTAAGGGGCTGTTTGGTAGGATATTTGGAGGCCCATTTTTGTTTTTTGAGCCCAAATACGGATAAAAAATGCATTCGGTGGGTTGTTGACAAAAACATGAAAAAGGTTTTGGGAGAATGAATATTCACGCTTAAAGAGTAAAAAGTGAAAACTCCAAAATGACGTTCTCTCCACTCTCAACTCTAAATTAGAGAACGCATGATTCTATTTGGGAAAACAGAGAAAACAAGAGAAACAGAACACGCTACGTCCCTTCATCTTCGTCCCTTCACTTCTTCGTCTTCATCTCCGTCTTCGTCTTCGTCCCTTCGTCTACATCGCCCTTCGTCTTCGTCTTCGTCTTCATCCCCTCATCTTCGTCTTCGTCCCTTTGTCCAAGTTTGAAACAGAAACACGCCCTACATCTACGGGAAACAGAGAAATTCCTTGCTTCTCACTCTTGCAATCTTCCTACACACTCTCTTGGAAGATCTTGGTAAGAAAAATTTGTATAAAATATTTCATTTTAGACTTGGGTATTTTTGTATGGTGTATCTGAAACTTTTCTTCTCAGATTTCATTTCACACTCTCTTGGAAGATCTTGCTGCTCAGCCTTTTAGAAGATTTGGTACGAAATTACTCTTTTTCTGTTATTTATGTTTAGATTTGGGTATGAAGACTATGGTGTTATTTGTGTTTAGATTTGGGGTTTTCTTTATGCTAACTTTAACTTCAGGTTTGTTTATGTCAATGGTTGAATTTTTTCCCTGTTTTCTATAACTGATCTTGACTAGGATTGAATTTTTTCCTTGTTTTCTGCCTTTGGTTAATTTAAAGGAGCTAGATCTATTTTCTAGTTTTAATTTGCTTTATAACTTTGGTTTTCTATTTACTGTGATTATAGTAAACATGCAAGATTGATTCTTAAATTTGGTAAAGTTTTCTGTGATTCGATTGAAATAGTAAGATGAAACTCTTGTAAACATCAATTCTGTCAAACATTTGGTTTTGTCATAGTAGGATGAAACTCTTGAAACATGAGCTGCTGTTAGATGTAATTGACAGATTGATTGTTGGCTTAGTGCATTTGAGAATAAATCTGGACTAGTTTGGGAAGGCTATTTGGTAGTTTCTAGTTGTGCATTACATGATTGAAGGTTGTCATAATTTTCTTTCTTTAAAAGGATATGGTGTCCAAGAATGTTGATGATCAAGAAAAAATTTCATGGCCTCCAAGACATGAGACAATATTCATACATATATTGCATGAACATGTGAAGAAGGGTGACTTGCAGACATCAACTTTTAAAATGAAAGTTTGGGCAGAAATAAGTGATGAGTTGTATGCACAATGTGTATAAAAATATACTATTCCACAACTTCATCTAAGTTTAATAGACTGCGACAAGTACATCGTGACTTCTCAGATTTGATTGAGTATATTGGATTTGGGTGGGATCCTATTGCAAACACAGTGACTGTCTCAGAGGATGTTTGGGCAAGTTACTTGAAGGTATTATAATAATATCATATAAAAGTCTTTTGATCAGTTCACAATTGTATATCATTTTGTACCCTTATAGTTTATGTTTTGCTTACGTTCTTAAAGAAAAACTTGTGCTTTTAATCTATTTTGGTTTGTTATTCAGTTCATTGGGCCTTAGGTTACAATGGTGGCTTTGGATAGGAAAATATGCAAAGTGGTGCAAAAACGTGCAGACTGAGTTAGCAATTCACTTTGGCCGTAACTTCTTTGTCCGAACTTGGATTGGCCCAAATAACATGTGGTTGGAAAGATGAGAATCTGAACTTCAAGATGGACTACTCAAATGCAGAAAGTCATTAAGTTGAGCCCAATCCGTGAGCCCATCAAAATACACACCAGGCTGATTGTAGTTTCCACTTGGAGGAGCTTTGGATCCTCTTCAAAGGGGAGACAAATCAGATTGGAGGAGCCTTGGATCCTCTTCAAAGGGGAGACAAATCAGATTGGAGGAACTTTGGATCCTCTTCAAGGGGAGACAAATCAGATTGGAGGAACTTTGGATCCTCTTCAAAGGGGAGACAAATCAGATTGGAGGAGCCTTGGATCCTCTTTTGAGCCATGTGCTTGATCAGCCAAAGGGGAGCTTCACACTCTATAAATAGAGAGCTTCACACTCATTCAACCAGATCACAATCCATTCAGCCATTCTCTAACACTTCCATCCTTCCCCAAACACTCCATTCTATCCAAAATCACCAAAACAGCTCTAGCAAGCCTCCCTTCCATTTCCCTACGAATTTCCTCTTTCTCTACCATCACCACTCACCCAAACTCATCCCAAATCACCTATTTAGTTGCCATACTCTAGATGTGAGGAAGCTCTTGGAGCAGCATTAGACGTGGAGAAACACTTGGAGAAGCCTTGGACACCACAAGCAACTTCATAAATGGGTTTTTCCACTCTTATTGCATTCATTATGTTTTCTCATTTCTGTTTAAGTTTCATTTCCATTATGAGTAACTAAATTCATAACTAGGGCTTCGATGTAACCTAACATGAATATTCTGGGTTTATAAGTTGAAGATTTGAGTTTCAAGTTTGATTCATGATTCATGTTCTTATTCATTATGCTTATCAGTTATGTTGCTTGTTTGGATGATTAATCACCATTAGAACTTGCATATTAACTATATTGGTTTGAATCAAGAGTAGACACCATGCTTTGATTTGAATTGAACTATGAATAAGAAGAGTATGTATGGACATTCGACAACAGGGATTAGATACATGCTTGGTTGTTTAAATTGTTCTTCTATGCTTAATGGGTTCCTAATGCTTAATTTAGGTTAGACAACAAATGATCAAGTTAGGGAATTAGGAACACAAGGTTAGGACCAGACACCATGGCTTAATCATACTTTAGCTAGAATCAATCTTTGAATCCGAATTAGACTTGTCACTTGACGCCTTATAACCCAGAATTGAATTGTTATGGTGAATCGAATGCCCTAGTCTCCCAATCTGTTTTCCAGCCCACAAAACATTCTTTGTTACATTTGCTCACTTTGCTTTTGTTTACAATTTCGTTTTGCTTCATTTGTTCAACAACTACAATCACTCTTGCTTTAAATTCTGTTTTAGACTTAACTTCCTACTTTCTTGAATTTGGTAATCTAAGTACATAACTAATATTAGCTTCTCAGTCCTCGTGGGTACGACCTCGTACTTGTCTTGCTATACTACTAATTGGCCCGTACAATTGCGAGTTAACATTTCTAACAACAAATTTTGGCGCCGTTGCCGGGGATTGAATGAAAGTTCTTCCCTGGTTATGTGCCCAAGGTTACCCTATTCTTTTAGTAGTCCTAATTAACTCAAGTGATTTTCTGTTTCAGGTAGTTTATGTCTAGAAATCCATTCCTTGATCAAGTGAGATCTTCATTCCAACGTTCGAGACCTTTGAACGCAGGGCCATCTTTGCAACCAAACCGGGTGATCTCTGAATTTCAGAATCGTCTAGAAAGAGAGTTAGGAACTGCAAAAGAGCAAGCCATCGCCACATTTGAAGGTCTTGCTATCCACACTGACCTCCCAGGTTCTTCACCTTCCAATTCAGAATCAAGTTCAGACCAAGAAGGAGAAGAAGAGATGGCTGCCAATGAGTTCATGGGAGACCTTGATATCCCAACAATTCCAGCATCCCCTTCAAGCATCTTGCTGCCCAACACAGCTCGAAACTATGAGCTTAAATCATCTCATCTTAATATGTTGCCTTCCTTTTATGGTTTACCTAATGAAGATCCATTAACCCATATAAAGGATATTTTTAATGCTGTGAGCTCTTTTCCCTTGACAGGTGTGACGGAAGATCAACTTCGAATGAGAGTGTTTCCTTACACTTTGAAAGATAAGGCGAAATATTGGTTGAATTCCTTGAAGCCTGGTTCACTCACGACTTGGGGAGCCATTCAAAAGAAGTTCTTAGAGAAATACTTCTCCACGCAAAAAACCGACATGCTTAGGGACAAGATCTTTCTATTTGCACAACAAGATGATGAGTCGTTTTGTGAAGCATGGGAGAGATTCAATGGGCTGCTCAATCAATGTCCTCATCATGGGATTCCATTGAAGCTTCAGATGCGTATGTTTTATAAAGGACTTACCCCCTCTAGTCATAATATTGTCACTAATTTTGCAGGTGGTTCTTATAAGACTAAGACGCCAGAGGAAACATATGAACTCTTTGAGGCGATAGCAATGGAGACCCAACACACCGATACAAGAGGTAAACGTATTGTTGGTGGTTCTAATGATTCTTCCAGTGTGCAGATTTCTAAATTGGAACAAAAGCTAGATGCCCTCCTTGCATTAAGCTCAAGAAACCCTTCAAAGGAAGTGTGTAGCATTTGCGAAACTCATGATCATCCTACCATTTCTTGTCCTTTTGGGGCTGCATATCCAGAATTTGTGCAAGAGCAAGCTAAGTTGGTAAATTCTTACAACCAAGGTCCAATAAATGATCCATATTCTCAAAGTTATAATCCAGGTTGGAGGAATCATCCAAACTTTTCATGGAGGAATACACAGAATCAAGCGAATCCCCCTTCACTCCATAGGCCACAACAATCATCATCGTTGGAGGATATAGTGAAGCAAATGGCAATCAACCAATCCAATTTCCAGCAAACTACACAAGCTGCCCTCTCCAAGTTGGAAGTCCAATTAGGCCAGATAGCTGCTGAAATAGCTCAAAGAGAGCCTGGGAAATGGCCAAGCCAAACCGAGATTAATCCAAAAATCCATGAAGCCAAGGCCGTTCATGTGCTCAGATCAGGTAAGATTGTTGATAACGAAGTTGGTTCTAATCTATCAAATGATGTTGTGGTTGTAGAAAATGAAGATGAAGAGGAAACCACAGCTGTGGAAGGAGAACAACCCAAAACATCCCACTCAACTCCTAAGGCCAAATCTGATTCTCAGGAACCCAATCCATTTCAATTGCATAAAAGAGATGACAAATTTGTGCCATCACATCTTTGTGAAGATAGATACATTCCACCTCCTCCATATATTCCACCGATTCCATTTCCAGGCCGTTTGAAGAAAGCAAATCAAGATAAGGCTTTTAAAGAGATTTATGATATTTTGAGTAAAGTTAATATCAATTTGCCCTTGCTTGATGTTGTTAAACAGATCCCTGCATATGGAAAGTTCATCAAGCACTTGATAACTCACAAGCTCAATTTTGCTCCAAGTGAAGAAGTAAAGCTCAACAAAAATGTGAGTGCTGTGTTGCAAAGGAAGCTCCCACCAAAACTAGAAGATCCTGGCAGCTTTGACATTCCCATTAACATTGGAGATAAGAAGGCTGGAAGAGCCATGTTGGACTTGGGAGCAAGCATCAATGTAATGCCATATTCAGTTTATCAGGAGCTTGGCTTAGAAGGGATGAAGAAAACGTCAATTCGCCTTGAACTAGCTGATCATTCTATCAAATATCCAAAAGGTATTGTAGAAGATATTTTAGTTCAAGTTAATACACTCATTCTTCCGGCTGATTTTGTAGTGATGGATATGGAGGATAATCCACATGAAGACCGTGTTGATCCCATTCTCCTCGGGCGACCATTTATGGCCACTGCAAACACAATCATCAACGTGAAAGATGGCACTCTCTCCATGACTGTTTTGGGGGAAACTATTGCCTTTAAAGTGTTTGATGCCTTGAAGCCAAATGTTGTACAAGAGTGTTTTCTAATTGAAGTATTTGGTAATTCAGGAAAGGACAAATTTGATGGTCTTCCACATTCAATCGAAGCATGCTTGTTGCAAGGAGTAGACAAGGAGGAGCATGTGGCTGCCCACATGTTCAATGCTATACTTCCTACACATAAGGAGGAGTTGCCCAGATTTGGAGATTCTTTAATCACTCCTCCAATTCTTTGTGATTTTATTCATAAAAAAAGAAAGAAAAGGAAAGCAGCAAGGAAGCGACGGAAAAGGAAAACAAGCCTAGTGAATAATCTTGCATTGCATGGGATGCCGATTGAGCCCAAACCACCCCATTCAATATAGCAAGTTTGGTTGTCCGGCTGAGGACATAAAACTTAGCGCTTCTTGGGAGGCAACCCATGTGTTGAAGAATAAGATGCTTGGTAGCGGTCGACCTAATCGCATCAAGAGGGAGTTTCTCTAAACCTTTGTCTTAAACTTTCCCCTTATTATTAACATGTTCTCACTCATCTTATATGCTTTCACATTGAGGACAATGCCCCATTTAAGTTTGGGGGTAGGGATTGACAATTTTGTTAGGTTTTGTGTTAGAGTTAAGTTGTGTGAGCTTTGTTTTGCTTAGTATAATTTTGTTCAATGTCTTGCAAGCTTATGAAAAAAAAAAAAAAAAAGATTTTTCATATGAGTTGACTTATGGTAACTCCAATGAGCATCTCTGTTAATACAGTGTCTAGGAGTTCTATAGGCGACACCTTGGGTGTCTAAGAAGTTTTGGGTTTTAAGCAGGACCATTGTGACCTCTCCAAACTTCCCGGATCCCCTGGCTGTATTTTCTGAGGTTCTTAATTGGTAATCCGTGAGTCACTTGTATATTCGTGTGTTTTTAAATTAAATTTTTATCTTTCTTTTTTTTTCTTATTATTTGAAGTTTATGTTTCTTTTATATGTGAATGTTTATTAGTGGCTGGATATTACGTTATTGTGGACTGCCAAACACTGAAACACTACCCACATTAACCCTAAAATTAACTCTCCATCTTTTAGTTTATCTAGCCGCCTCTAACCTCTGAACATCTCAACTTCCTCTTCCTCCCGAACGAAACCTTCTCCAAATTGTTGTTTATTGTAGATCTCGCCAATGGAGAAACTCCAGGAGGCCGTCGGTGGAAAGGTCAAAGTGGAGGAGTCCGAATTGAGCATGGTGAAGGTGCCTAGCCCAATGGTTCTGTTGAACTCACTGCCCGCTATCCCACCAGAAGATCTTTTGGGAAAGGACACCCTTATGCAACCAGTGTTGGAGGTGATTGAGGTGCTCGTGGTTGTGTTTGCCATGGATCCCTCAGAAGTTACCATAGATGCCTTTCTGTCTCATAGAGGTAGGGTGATATTGGAAATTGAAGACAGGATTCAAAATTGGGATCTGAATTGTGGATTGGAAGAGATACAGCTTGCAGCACTAGCACGTTGTCTAGATACTTGGAGGGAATATCTGCTAGATAGGAGGTTTGTGGCAAGAACTGTTGTGGTGAGCAGTCACATGTATTGTACAGGTAACATTCGAGACGAGTTTGGCATTTACTTAAGTATGCTTGACGAGTTTCACTTCCATTTAGTGTACATGACCACAAGGCTCCGAGACTTCGTGGAGCAGATGGATGAGTTGATAATAGATGGAGCCCAATATGATTCTTCTGTCTCAGACCCTTCGGAAAGTGAATCAGAAGAAGAGCCATGGGTGAGCTCAGCCATCGATAGCATTTTGAGAAATGCAGGATGAACCATGCAGTGCCAGGTTCCCCTTAAATCCTTGTTTTCTGTTTTCTTATATGCTTTCACATTGGGGGCAATGTTAAATTCAGGTCTGGGGGGGAGGTTTTCAATTTTTGTTCATTTGTTTTGTGTTTTCAATTTTGGTTCATTTGATTTGTGTTTCCAACTTTCGTTCGGTGTCGCAATTTTTTTAAGAATGTCATACAATCAATGCTATGGAGCGGCCATTTCGATTTTCATATGAGACATATTACACTTCACAAAGCGGTAGCTCTTAGAATTCTGGTGGATAAAGTACCATGCTCAGATTCTTGAAGGAGAATAGTGGAGACAACCCTAGTGAGCTATTTCGAGCCTAATTGCTTTCTTGAGAGGGTTTAAAGTGTTTCTATTCCTCATCTCTACTTATTTTCTTCAATTCACTCTAAATGATCTCATTGTTCCATTTTGATTGAATACTAAGAACGATTCTCTTTGCAGATATCAGGTGCATGCTCTCACTCATGAATGAACTCATTGAAGTGATGCTAGGCTATGTGTGTGTATAACAAGTCTCTGTGCTTTCTTTTCACCCTACCCATTTGTGTGTTCCATCAGCCCTCTTGCAGCCAAACACTTTAACCCATTTTCTTCTATCACCCTCATGATTCCCCTAACTTTGTATCTCAATCTGAGATATTTAACCTATTATAGCCATACCCTGTAGCTTAGAAATACACCAAGGTGTGCCAAGATAAAGTATGAGCAAGGAAGGTGCTGCCCCATGCCTAAATGTAAATTGGTGTGAATCTGTGCAATAAGTTAAAGAAGAAGTCGATCAAGTCAGCAAATAAAAAAAGATAAAGAGAAAATGTTTCGATTTGATCTAACTGTGAAATTTAAGGTCTATGCCAGATGATGCTATGAAGTTGCAGCCATACCATTCTAAATCAATGATACCTTGCAGATCAATGAAGAATGCAACCTTGGTGTGTTCTTAAGTTAATTGTGTTCCTTCCAATTCTTCCATTTCCCCTAAACCCTAGCCTTTCATTACAACCTTGTGAAAGACCTAGCTGATCTTTGAGGATGTATTCATGGGTGCTGGTATGTATGTGTGTATCTCTATTCTTAGTATTTGATTCCCTTCATGAGATCTAACCAAATATTGTGCTTCTATTTCATATACTCATTTTGCTTGTTTGAGAGAATAAAACCATAGGTTCTGAGTGATTGAGTGCTTTATGTGAGAATTAGAGTTGAAGCATGTTCTCCCTTCAAGATTTGAGTATGTTTACTTTGAAGCCGTGTGCCTTTGAGCTATAGCTTCCACTGTACACACTTATTGATCATCTATCTTGGCAACTCTATGGTGTTGGAGGTATGACTAAAGTTTTCTTTCATTTTCATTAGTTGTTTTCAAGTTAGTTTTCTAACCTTTTGTTTTGTAGAGTCAGTAAAGCGTTTGTAGGTATCGTTTCTGTTAAACCCTCAGGAGACACAACTCCTCCTGCTAGGGATGCCTAGAGGTTTAAAGGCTTGTTGCATATGCTCAATGCAATTGTGTTACCTACAGAAGTGGTTTAATTAACTTCTTGTTTTGTTGTTTTTACTTTGTTTTCTTTTGTTTTGCTCGAGGACTAGCAAAATCTAGGTCTGGGGGTATTTGATCAGTTCACAATTGTATATCATTTTGTACCCTTATAGTTTATGTTTTGCTTACGTTCTTAAAGAAAAACTTGTGCTTTTAATCTATTTTGGTTTGTTATTCAGTTCATTGGGCCTTAGGTTACAATGGTGGCTTTGGATAGGAAAATATGCAAAGTGGTGCAAAAACGTGCAGACTGAGTTAGCAATTCACTTTGGCCGTAACTTCTTTGTCCGAACTTGGATTGGCCCAAATAACATGTGGTTGGAAAGATGAGAATCTGAACTTCAAGATGGACTACTCAAATGCAGAAAGTCATTAAGTTGAGCCCAATCCGTGAGCCCATCAAAATACACACCAGGCTGATTGTAGTTTCCACTTGGAGGAGCTTTGGATCCTCTTCAAAGGGGAGACAAATCAGATTGGAGGAGCCTTGGATCCTCTTCAAAGGGGAGACAAATCAGATTGGAGGAACTTTGGATCCTCTTCAAAGGGGAGACAAATCAGATTGGAAGAACTTTGGATCCTCTTCAAAGGGGAGACAAATCAGATTGGAGGAGCCTTGGATCCTCTTTTGAGCCATGTGCTTGATCAGCCAAAGGGGAGCTTCACACTCTATAAATAGAGAGCTTCACACTCATTCAACCAGATCACAATCCATTCAGCCATTCTCTAACACTTCCATCCTTCCCCAAACACTCCATTCTATCCAAAATCACCAAAACAGCTCTAGCAAGCCTCCCTTCCATTTCCCTACGAATTTCCTCTTTCTCTACCATCACCACTCACCCAAACTCATCCCAAATCACCTATTTAGTTGCCATACTCTAGATGTGAGGAAGCTCTTGGAGCAGCATTAGACGTGGAGAAACACTTGGAGAAGCCTTGGACACCACAAGCAACTTCATAAATGGGTTTTTCCACTCTTATTGCATTCATTATGTTTTCTCATTTCTGTTTAAGTTTCATTTCCATTATGAGTAACTAAATTCATAACTAGGGCTTCGATGTAACCTAACATGAATATTCTGGGTTTATAAGTTGAAGATTTGAGTTTCAAGTTTGATTCATGATTCATGTTCTTATTCATTATGCTTATCAGTTATGTTGCTTGTTTGGATGATTAATCACCATTAGAACTTGCATATTAACTATATTGGTTTGAATCAAGAGTAGACACCATGCTTTGATTTGAATTGAACTATGAATAAGAAGAGTATGTATGGACATTCGACAACAGGGATTAGATACATGCTTGGTTGTTTAAATTGTTCTTCTATGCTTAATGGGTTCCTAATGCTTAATTTAGGTTAGACAACAAATGATCAAGTTAGGGAATTAGGAACACAAGGTTAGGACCAGACACCATGGCTTAATCATACTTTAGCTAGAATCAATCTTTGAATCCGAATTAGACTTGTCACTTGACGCCTTATAACCCAGAATTGAATTGTTATGGTGAATCGAATGCCCTAGTCTCCCAATCTGTTTTCCAGCCCACAAAACATTCTTTGTTACATTTGCTCACTTTGCTTTTGTTTACAATTTCGTTTTGCTTCATTTGTTCAACAACTACAATCACTCTTGCTTTAAATTCTGTTTTAGACTTAACTTCCTACTTTCTTGAATTTGGTAATCTAAGTACATAACTAATATTAGCTTCTCAGTCCTCGTGGGTACGACCTCGTACTTGTCTTGCTATACTACTAATTGGCCCGTACAATTGCGAGTTAACATTTCTAACAACAAATTTTGGCGCCGTTGCCGGGGATTGAATGAAAGTTCTTCCCTGGTTATGTGCCCAAGGTTACCCTATTCTTTTAGTAGTCCTAATTAACTCAAGTGATTTTCTGTTTCAGGTAGTTTATGTCTAGAAATCCATTCCTTGATCAAGTGAGATCTTCATTCCAACGTTCGAGACCTTTGAACGCAGGGCCATCTTTGCAACCAAACCGGGTGATCTCTGAATTTCAGAATCGTCTAGAAAGAGAGTTAGGAACTGCAAAAGAGCAAGCCATCGCCACATTTGAAGGTCTTGCTATCCACACTGACCTCCCAGGTTCTTCACCTTCCAATTCAGAATCAAGTTCAGACCAAGAAGGAGAAGAAGAGATGGCTGCCAATGAGTTCATGGGAGACCTTGATATCCCAACAATTCCAGCATCCCCTTCAAGCATCTTGCTGCCCAACACAGCTCGAAACTATGAGCTTAAATCATCTCATCTTAATATGTTGCCTTCCTTTTATGGTTTACCTAATGAAGATCCATTAACCCATATAAAGGATATTTTTAATGCTGTGAGCTCTTTTCCCTTGACAGGTGTGACGGAAGATCAACTTCGAATGAGAGTGTTTCCTTACACTTTGAAAGATAAGGCGAAATATTGGTTGAATTCCTTGAAGCCTGGTTCACTCACGACTTGGGGAGCCATTCAAAAGAAGTTCTTAGAGAAATACTTCTCCACGCAAAAAACCGACATGCTTAGGGACAAGATCTTTCTATTTGCACAACAAGATGATGAGTCGTTTTGTGAAGCATGGGAGAGATTCAATGGGCTGCTCAATCAATGTCCTCATCATGGGATTCCATTGAAGCTTCAGATGCGTATGTTTTATAAAGGACTTACCCCCTCTAGTCATAATATTGTCACTAATTTTGCAGGTGGTTCTTATAAGACTAAGACGCCAGAGGAAACATATGAACTCTTTGAGGCGATAGCAATGGAGACCCAACACACCGATACAAGAGGTAAACGTATTGTTGGTGGTTCTAATGATTCTTCCAGTGTGCAGATTTCTAAATTGGAACAAAAGCTAGATGCCCTCCTTGCATTAAGCTCAAGAAACCCTTCAAAGGAAGTGTGTAGCATCTGCGAAACTCATGATCATCCTACCATTTCTTGTCCCCTTGGGGCTGCATATCCAGAATTTGTGCAAGAGCAAGCTAAGTTGGTAAATTCTTACAACCAAGGTCCAATAAATGATCCATATTCTCAAAGTTATAATCCAGGTTGGAGGAATCATCCAAACTTTTCATGGAGGAATACACAGAATCAAGCGAATCCCCCTTCACTCCATAGGCCACAACAATCATCATCGTTGGAGGATATAGTGAAGCAAATGGCAATCAACCAATCCAATTTCCAGCAAACTACACAAGCTGCCCTCTCCAAGTTGGAAGTCCAAATAGGCCAGATAGCTGCTGAAATAGCTCAAAGAGAGCCTGGGAAATGGCCAAGCCAAACCGAGATTAATCCAAAAATCCATGAAGCCAAGGCCGTTCATGTGCTCAGATCAGGTAAGATTTTTGATAACGAAGTTGGTTCTGATCTATCAAATGATGTTGTGGTTGTAGAAAATGAAGATGAAGAGGAAACCACAGCTGTGGAAGGAGAACAACCCAAAACATCCCACTCTACTCCTAAGGCCAAATCTGATTCTCAGGAACCCAATCCATTTCAATTGCATAAAAGAGATGACAAATTTGTGCCACCACATCTTTGTGAAGATAGATACATTCCACCTCCTCCATATATTCCACCGATTCCATTTCCAGGCCGTTTGAAGAAAGCAAATCAAGATAAGCCTTTTAAAGAGATTTATGATATTTTGAGTAAAGTTAATATCAATTTGCCCTTGCTTGATGTTGTTAAACAGATCCCTGCATATGGAAAGTTCATCAAGCACTTGATAACTCACAAGCTCAATTTTGCTCCAAGTGAAGAAGTAAAGCTCAACAAAAATGTGAGTGCTGTGTTGCAAAGGAAGCTCCCACCAAAACTAGAAGATCCTGGCAGCTTTGACATTCCCATTAACATCGGAGATAAGAAGGCTGGAAGAGCCATGTTGGACTTGGGAGCAAGCATCAATGTAATGCCATATTCAATTTATCAGGAGCTTGGCTTAGAAGGGATGAAGAAAACGTCAATTCGCCTTGAACTAGCTGATCATTCTATCAAATATCCAAAAGGTATTGTAGAAGATATTTTAGTTCAAGTTAATACACTCATTCTTCCGGCTGATTTTGTAGTGATGGATATGGAGGATAATCCACATGAAGACCGTGTTGATCCCATTCTCCTAGGGCGACCATTTATGGCCACTGCAAACACAATCATCAACGTGAAAGATGGCACTCTCTCCATGACTGTTTTGGGGGAAACTATTGCCTTTAAAGTGTTTGATGCCTTGAAGCCAAATGTTGTACAAGAGTGTTTTCTAATTGAAGTATTTGGTAATTCAGGAAAGGACAAATTTGATGGTCTTCCACATTCAATCGAAGCATGCTTGTTGCAAGGAGTAGACAAGGAGGAGCATGTGGCTGCTCACATGTTCAATGCTATACTTCCTACACATAAGGAGGAGTTGCCCAGATTTGGAGATTCTTTAATCACTCCTCCAATTCTTTGTGATTCTATTCATAAAAAAAGAAAGAAAAGGAAAGCAGCAAGGAAGCGACGGAAAAGGAAAACAAGCCTAGTGAACAATCTTGCATTGCATGGGATGCCGATTGAGCCCAAACCACCCCATTCAATATAGCAAGTTTGGTTGTCGGGCTGAGGACATAAAACTTAGCGCTTCTTGGGAGGCAACCCATGTGTTGAAGAATAAGGTGCTTGGTAGCGGTCGACCTAATCGCATCAAGAGGGAGTTTCTCTAATCCTTTGTCTTAAACTTTCCCCTTATTATTAACATGTTCTCACTGATCTTATAGGCTTTCACATTGAGGACAATGCTTCATTTAAGTTTGGGGGTAGGGATTGACAATTTTGTTAGGTTTTGTGGTAGAGTTAAGTTGTGTGAGCTTTGTTTTGCTTAGTGTAATTTTGTTCAATGTCTTGCATGCCTATGAAAAAAAAAAAAAAAAAAAGAAGAGATTTTTCATGAGTTGACTTATGGTAACTCCAATGAGCATCTGTGTTAATACAGTGTCTAGGAGTTCTATAGGCGACACCTTGGGTGTCTAAGAAGTTTTGGGTTTTAAGCAGGACCATTGTGACCTCTCCAAACTTCCCGGATCCCCTGGCTGTATTTTCTGAGATTCTTAATTGGTAATCCGTGAGTCACTTGTATATTCGTGTATTTTTAAATTAAATATTTTTTTTCTTTCTTTTTCTTATTCGTGTATATCCGTGTATATCCCCTGGCTGCGTTTCTTTTATATGTAAATGTTGACCTAGCCGCTTCCTCTAAACCCTGAACATCTCAACTTCCTCTTCCTCCTGAACCAAACCTTCTCCAAATTGCTGTTTATTGTAGATCTCGCCAATGGAGAAACTCCAGGAGGCCGTCGGTGGAAAGCTCAAAGTGGAGGAGTCCGAATTGCGCATGGTGAAGGTGCCTAGCCCAATGGTTCTGTTGAACTCACTGCCAGCTATCCCACCAGAAGATCTTTTGGGAAAGGACACCATTATGCAACCAGTGTTGGAGGTGATTGAGGTGCTCGTGGTTGTGTTTGCCATGGATCCCTCAGAAGTTACCATAGATGCCTTTCTGTTTCATAGAGGTAGGGTGATATTGGAAATTGAAGACAGGATTCCAAATTGGGATCTGAATTGTGGATTGGAAGAGATACAGCTTGCAGCACTGGCACGTTGTCTAGATACTTGGAGGGAATATCTGCTAGATAGGAGGTTTGTGGCAAGAACTGTTGTGGTGAGCAGTCACATGTATTGTACAGGTAACATTCGAGACGAGTTTGGCATTTTCTTAAGTATGCTTGACGAGTTTCACTTCCAATTAGTGTACATGACCACAAGGCTCCGAGACTTCGTGGAGCAGATGGATGAGTTGATAATAGATGGAGCCCAATATGATTCTTCTGTCTCAGACCCTTCGGAAAGTGAGTCAGAAGAAGAGCCATGGGTGAGCTCAACCATCGATAGCATTTTGAGAAATGCAGGATGAAACGTGCAGTGCCAGGTTCCCCTTAAATCCTTGTTTTCTGTTTTCTTATATGCTTTCACATTGGGGGCAATGTTAAATTCAGGTCTGGGGGGGAGGTTTTCAATTTTTGTTCATTTGATTTGTGTTTTCAATTTTTGTTCATTTAATTTGTGTTTTTGTTCATTTGATTTGTGTTTCCAACTTTTGTTCGGTGTCGCTTTTTTTTTTAAGAATGTCATACAATCAATGCTATGGAGCGGCTATTTCGATTTTCATATGAGACATATTACACTTCACAAAGCGGTAGCTCTTAGAATTCTGGTGGATAAAGTACCATGCTCAGATTCTTGAAGGAGAATAGTGGAGACTACCCTAGTGAGCTATTTCGAGCCTAATTGCTTTCTTGAGAGGGTTTAAAGTGTTTCTATTCCTCATCTCTACTTATTTTCTTCAATTCACTCTAAATGATCTCATTGTTCCATTTTGATTGAATACTAAGAACGATTCTCTTTGCAGATATCAGGTGCATGCTCTCACTCATGAATGAACTCATTGAAGTGATGCTAGGCTATGTGTGTATAACAATTCTCTGTGCTTTCTTTTCACCCTACCCATTTGTGTGTTCCATCAGCCCTCTTGCAGCCAAACACTTTAACCCATTTTCTTCTATCACCCTCATGATTCCCCTAACTTTGTATCTCAATCTGAGATATTTAACCTATTATAGCCATACCCTGTAGCTTAGAAATACACCAAGGTGTGCCAAGATAAAGTTTGAGCAAGGAAGGTGCTGCCCCATGCCTAAATGTAAATTGGTGTGAATCTGTGCAATAAGTTAAGAAGAAGTCGATCAAGTCAGCAAATAAAAAAAGATAAAGAGAAAATGTTTCGATTTGATCTAACTGTGAAATTTAAGGTCTATGCCAGATGATGCTATGAAGTTGCAGCCATACCATTCTAAATCAATGATACCTTGCAGATCAATGAAGAATGCAACCTTGGTGTGTTCTTAAGTTAATTGTGTTCCTTCCAATTCTTCCATTTCCCCTAAACCCTAGCCTTTCATTACAACCTTGTGAAAGACCTAGCTGATCTTTGAGGATGTATTCATGGGTGCTGGTATGTATGTGTGTATCTCTATTCTTAGTATTTGATTCCCTTCATGAGATCTAACCAAATATTGTGCTTCTATTTCATATACTCATTTTGCTTGTTTGAGAGAATAAAACCATAGGTTCTGAGTGATTGAGTGCTTTATGTGAGAATTAGAGTTGAAGCATGTTCTCCCTTCAAGATTTGAGTATGTTTACTTTGAAGCCGTGTGCCTTTGAGCTATAGCTTCCACTGTACACACTTATTGATCATCTATCTTGGCAACTCTATGGTGTTGGAGGTATGACTAAAGTATTCTTTCATTTTCATTAGTTGTTTTCAAAGTTAGTTTTCTAACCTTTTGTTTTGTAGAGTCAGTAAAGCGTTTGTGGGTATCGTTTCTGTTAAACCCTCAGGAGACACAACTCCTCCTGCTAGGGATGCCTAGAGGTTTAAAGGCTTGTTGCATATGCTCAATGTAATTGTGTTACCTACAGAAGTGGTTTAATTAACTTCTTGTTTTGTTTTTTTTACTTTGTTTTCTTTTGTTTTGCTCGAGGCTAGCAAAATCTAGGTCTGGGGGTATTTGATCAGTTCACAATTGTATATCATTTTGTACCCTTCTAGTTTATGTTTTGCTTACGTTCTTAAAGAAAAACTTGTGCTTTTAATCTATTTTGGTTTGTTATTCAGTTCATTGGGCCTTAGGTTACAATGGTGGCTTTGGATAGGAAAATATGCAAAGTGGTGCAAAAACGTGCAAACTGAGTTAGCAATTCACTTCGGCCTTAACTTCTTTGTCCGAACTTGGATTGGCCCAAATAACATGTGGTTGGAAAGATGAGAATCTGAATTTCAAGATGGACTACTTAAATGCAGCAATCCATTAAGTTGAGCCCAATCCGTGAGCCCATCAAAATACACACCAGGCTGATTGCAGTTTCCACTTGGAGGAGCTTTGGATCCTCTTCAAAGGGGAGACAAATCAGATTGGAGGAGCCTTGAATCCTCTTCAAAGGGGAGACAAATCAGATTGGAGGAGCCTTGGATCCTCTTCAAAGGGGAGACAAATAAGATTGGAGGAGCTTTGGATCCTCTTCAAAGGGGAGACAAATCAGATTGGAGGAGCCTTGGATCCTCTTCAAAGGGGAGACAAATCAGATTGGAGGAGCCTTAGATCCTCTTTTGAGCCATGTGCTTGATCAGCCAAAGGGGAGCTTCACACTCTATAAATAGAGAGCTTCACACTCATTCAACCACAACACAATCCATTCAGCCATCCTCTAACACTTCCATCCTTCCCCAAACACTCCATTCTGTCCAAAATCACCAAAATAGCTCCAACAAGCCTCCCTTCCATTTCCCTACGAATTTCCTCTTTCTCTGCCATCACCATTCACCCAAACTCATACAAAATCACTTCTTTAGCTGCCATATTCTAGATGTGAGGAAGCTCTTGGAGCAGCATTAGACGTGGAGAAGCACTTGGAGAAGCCTTGGACACCACAAGCAACTTCATAAATGGGTTTTTCCACTCTTATTGCATTCATTATGTTTTCTCATTTCTGTTTAAGTTTCATTTCCATTATGAGTAGCTAAATTCATAACTAGGGCTTCGATGTAACCTAACATGAATATTCTGGGTTTATAAGTTGAAGATTTGAGTTTCAAGTTTGATTCATGATTCATGTTCTTATTCATTATGCTTATCAGTTATTATGCTTGTTTGGATGATTAATCACCATTAGAACTTGTATATTAACTATATTGGTTTGAATCAAGAGTAGACACCATGCTTTGATTTGAATTGAACTATGAATAAGAAGAGTATGTATGGACATTCGACAACAGGGATTAGATACATGCTTGGTTGTTTAAATTGTTCTTCTATGCTTAATGGGTTCCTAATGCTTAATTTAGGTTAGACAACAAATGATCAAGTTAGGGAATTAGGAACACAAGGTTAGGACCAGACACCATGGCCTAATCATACTTTAGCTAGAATCAATCTTTGAATCCGAATTAGACTTGTCACTTGACGCCTTATAACCCAGAATTGAATTGTTATGGTGAATCGAATGCCCTAGTCTCCCAATCTGTTTTCTAGCCCACAAAACATTCTTTGTTACATTTGCTCACTTTGCTTTTGTTTACAATTTCGTTTTGCTTCATTTGTTCAACAATTACAATCACTCTTGCTTTAAATTCTGTTTTAGACTTAACCTCCTACTTTCTTGAATTTGGTAATCTAAGTACATAACTAATATTAGCTTCTCAGTCCTCGTGGGTACGACCTCGTACTTGTCTTGCTATACTACTAATTGGCCCGTACAATTGCGAGTTAACATTTCTAACAACAACAAACATGTATTCCAAAGGTTGTGTTACACACTTGAGAGTTTAAATTTGCTACAGAATGATATACATGTGAGTACTCAAGAGGCAGTGACAATTTTCTTATTTATAGTGTCTTATAGTATCTGCATGCGGGTGGCTGCTGAGCGTTTCCAATGATCTAAAGACACTATTCATAGATAATTTAAGCGTGTTTTGGGAGCTTTATGTGCGTTAGCACCACGCATTATAAGACCACAAAGTCGAGGGGAAACACCTTCTCAAATTTTGAATAACCCAAAGTATTATCCTTATTTTGAGGTAAGAAATTGATTGTTTTATTTATTTTATTACTATAATTATATATTCTAAATGATATTTACTTTGGTGCAATTGATGGAACTCATGTTGCTGCTTGGGCAACAGCTCAAAAGCAAAACCTCAGATCGTAGTAGGAAGATCCTTATTACTCAAAATGTCATGTGCACTTGCTCTTTCGACACGATGTTCACTTTTGTTTATACAGGCTGGGAATGGACTGCAAATGACCCTAGAGTGTTCATAGATGCAGTGATGAGGCCAGAAAATGAGTTTCCTTTTCCAGATGAAGGTATAAACATAAGATTACAATTAATATTATTATGTACATTATTTGTGTCATGCAAGTAATAAATTAAAATTACAGGGTATTACTATGTTGTGGATGCTGGATATTCAAATGTGCCTGGATTCTTGGCACCCTACCAAGGTGAGAGATATCATTCGCGTGATTATGGAGGACCTCGACGAGCACCAAGAGGTCCTTTTGAGCGGTGTTTTGGTGTTTTGAAAGCTCGTTTTCCAATTTTGAAATTGATGCCTAATTATCCTCCGAGAAGGCAACAACGAATTCCTATTGCATGTTGTGTGTTACATAATTTTATCAGAAAAGAAGCTCGTCGTGATAGGATGTTTGAAGAGTTTCAAGTTGAAGACATGATCATCGATTCAGAAAATACAACAACACCGAATTTAGATATGTCCGCAGGAAATATTGCACAAATGGGTGACATTAGAGACAAGATTGTAGCGGATTTGTGGCGGGATTTTATTTAGTGCTAATGACAACATGATTTTAAATTTTACATTGCATATATTTCATATATTTGTGAGACTATGAGAGATTTGATCTATGATTTAAGATTATATCTTGGAGGACATGAGACCATTTTGGGTTAGCTAATGCAAGTATTGGATAATGATAATTAATTTGACCATTGCACAATTTTAAAGAATGTTTTTGGCTTATTAATAAGCCTGATAAGATATGTGTTACACAAAACATTTGATTTATGATGTTGAAACTAATTATTACAATACTATTGTCGAACGCATATTCACTGTTTTTGTCATTTTCATATGTTTGTACCGGACACGTTTTCACTGTTTTCGTTCTCGAAAAATGTTTTCCAGTTAGCGTACCGGATGCATTCTCGAATCTTGAAAATGCAAATACGTTTTCTCATTTTCATTTTCTGAAAATATTCTCAGAAAACATTCTTCGGAAATGTTACCGAACGGACCCTAAGCTACCATCGTCTTATTAAGATAAATACAAAAAACAGAGTAGTGATTCCAGACTCAAACCTTCAAGTGAAAATATTTTAGATTTTCAATAACTACAAACGACGTTTTTATATATAATAAAAGCGATGTAGTATTACATCTTGCACGACAATATATCAGAACTATCGACGTAATATATATATATATATATATATATCACGTCGGTAGTCATCTAGCATCGTAGTTTTCCATTTAAATGATATTTGTAATAAGATACCATCGTCTTGATAAGATGAAATACAAAAACAAAGAAGTGGTTCTAGACCCTTTTGTTCTTGTCTTTATATTTTATCAAATTTTGAAAAAAGTAAAATGATTTTCACCAGAAAAAAAAAGTAAAAAAGATTTTCAAAACAAAAACCATGGTTATAGAGAAATCAAACCTGCAAGATAAAATGTCCTAAACCCTCAAATACAAACAATGACGGTCATTTAAAAAAACAACGTAGTATAGGATTTCACACGACGTCAGGATCAACATAACTGAAGTAATAAACCTTTTCACTGCAGTATTTAATTACTGTTGTGGTTTATGATTTCAAACAACGTAGTGGTCCCAGACACTTTTTTTCTTTGCTTGTATATTTTATCGAACTTGGAAAAACATAAAAATACTTTCATCAGAGAATACTAAAAAGATTTTCACCAGAGAAAACGTAAAAAGATTTTCAACACAAAAACCTATAATGATATGCACATGCAAAACAGGCACAAAAAAGTGAGAAATCTTACCTTTTGTGTGCAATGAAAGTTTTCTCTTCGAGTTGGGAGTTCAATTTAGAGATGAAGACGAAGAGGAGAGGAAGACGATGAGATTTAGACACAGTGCTTTAGGAAAGAAAAATGAGTGGAGCGTGAAATTTTTTCTCGGGTTTGGAAACAGTAAAAGTGTAGGTCAGGTAAGGCAAAAAGTTTAAATTATTGACAAACCGTTTCATAACATGATGCTATTAAAAGAAACAGCCCTAGTATTTACTTTTATACGGCGAGATAGATTAAGTTACCGCCCTAGTACAGCACTTTATACGTCACCTATTTTTCCGAAAACGCCATGTTTAGATGGCATCACACGACCATTAGTTCTTCCAAAATGACGTAGCCCACTGCGTTTAGTTTCAAACACAACGACCGTATATTAAATAATAACGACGTTAAAAAATTTAGTTATAACGACCGTTTCTTTATGGAAACCGATGTCTGAAATTCTGTTTAATACGACGCTTAATAAAAAATAAGCACCTTGGAGTTTGTTTATTTGACGACGTAGTTAATAACTGACGTGGTTAATAAAGATTATTGTTTTAAATTGGGGCTTTTCATGCGTTCTTTCACTTAGGGTTCCAAGTTTAAATAAAATCACATTCTTCTGGCCTTTGCTCTCTCTCACCTCTCTGGAGGCAATAATTTGGATGTTAACGATGTATGTGTTTTGGTGTATCTCAAAGACACCAAAACGCACACATCATTAACTTTCAAAAAATTGTCTTTCTTAGTTCTCTCTCTCTTTTTTTTATATTTTTTTAAACCTCGACGGAACGAGGAGAAATTTATTAAAAAGAATAATTAAACAGCTGGGGGATGATGGAAACCCCACCAACAAAGCTATCCCAAGGATGGGATCAAACTAGACACACAGAATCAACGAAAGCGAAACCTAAGAAAACCCACTAAATCTTTAGCATAAGCGGTAGCAACCCACGAAGGTAAGGAGTCCCACTAGTAATAGGCATGGTTATCAGCACCAAAATTTGCTAACATATTTGCGACACAATTACCTTCCCGATAAATATGAGTGCAAACAAAATGCATCTGTTTAATGTGCCATAAACAGTTCTGCCACTCTGTACGCAAAGACCAAGGAATGGAATAAGATGTGGAGGAGAAAAAATGAATCACCAAAGAAGAGTCTGTCTCGAGCCAAAGATGCTTCCAATCTCTCACCCAAGCAACTCTGATAGCCTCAAGAAAAGCAAGAACTTCTGCTGCAGTGGAGCTAGGTTGGTCTTGATTAGAAGCAAAAGCACCAAGAACCTTGCCCTCAGAATTTCGAAAAACACCCCCAAAACCTGTGCCTGAAGCTTTACAAGAACCATCAATATTGACTTTAACCCAACCAGTAGGGGGAGGAGACCACAACACACTAATAAACTTGGGGGCTGACGGAGTGAGAGGCAAAAAACCCAAAAGTTGGAATATCAGTGGAGATGAAGGAGAATGACCAGAGACGAAGCAAGCATTCGCAGATTCCTTAAAACGAGAAAGGAACCATCGTTGGGCATAATCCAGGCAAACAACCAAGCGATCAAAACGAATTTGATTTCTTAGATGCCAAATACCCCACACCAAATTGCACGCTACCAATAACCATAGTTTGCGGGAAGAGGGCGAAAAAGATTCCACAAAAGGACCAACAAAAAGATTATCCATCGAATCGAAAGGGCATGAAGACTTGTTAAAAAGCTGGAGCAACCATTTCCACAAGGCCATGACAAACGGACAAGTAAGAAAAAGGTGGTTAACAGTTTCACCATAACAATAACAAAAAGAACAACAAGAAGCTAAGGACACACCACACTTTTGGAGAAATTCATCCGTAAGAAGCCGACTCTGTAAAGCTTTCCAAACCACCAAGCTTTTCCTAGGCTGAAGAGCTTTATCCCAAATTACCTTACTCCAAGGCACAGAGGCATTATGAGATGAAAGCCACAAATATGCTTCTTTGGCTGATAAAATACCAGACATAGCACCAGTCCAAATAAGATGATCAGCACACGGCTCAATAGGCAAAACCATAGCCTCAATAGAAGCTGCCAAATGTGGAAAAGCCCTTACAAAATTCACAGGCAGGTCCCAACGACAACTATTAATAAAATCAGCAACTTTAGCATGAAAAGAGAAAGCAACTGAGGGAGGAATGCCCAACAAATGCATCAAAGAATCACCCATCCAATTATCAGTCCAAAAATCAACTTGAGAACCATTACCAATTACCCATTGAGAATTCTCTAGGATTTGATGCAACAACTTCTTAAGGCCCAACCAAATAGAGGATTTTCGGTAAAGTTGAAGAGTAATAGAACCTTTCGCAAGGAAACGAGCACGAATAAAAACAGCTGCCAAAGAAGTAGAGGAAACCAAATCCCAACAACATTTCAATAGAAGAGATCTGTTTAAGACAAAAAGATCCTTAATACCCAAAGCACCATGGTCTTTAGGAAGATAGCAAGATTTCCATGCCACAAGAGGAACACCACAAGAATTTGGGTCTCCAGACCAAAAGAAATTCCGAATCCAACTTTGAACTTTAGTCAACAGGGAGGAGGGCCATTCATAAACTTGGAAGCTATATATCAGAAGACTTTGAATGACTGACGAAATTAATTGCAATCGCCCTGCTTGAGAAAGAAGAGAACCCTTCCAAGCAGAAAGTTTACAACAACGCCAATTGTAATCGCCCTGCTTCACAGGCAGGTTCCAATAGCTTGAAAAAATTGTCTCTTTGGTCGACCTTGGAAAATGGGAACGCCCAAGTAAGTGAATGGAAAGGAACCAACGCCAATTCCAAGAGTACGAAGAATGCTTGCTTGCCGAGGCCGCGCGTAATGACCCAAGAAGGCTAAAGATTTCGATTTATTGATAAATTGACCTAAGTTTAATCCATACTCAGCCATAAACCGCATCAAAACCCGAAGATTCTTTGTAGTGCCTTGAATGAAGACCATTATATTGTCTGCAAAAAGAACATGGCTAGGAGGCGTAACACCTCGTGGAGCATTAATCCGACGCATAGCTCCAGATTCTATTAAAGAAGAAATGCCACGACTGAAATCCTCTTGTGCTAAACAAAAAAGAATTGGGGAAAGAGGGTCACCCTATCGAACACCCCGAGAACAAGAAAAATATCCAGAAGGTGAACCGTTGACAAGAATTGAAAGATAAGCGGAGCCCAACAATTCTTTGATCCATAAAACAAAAACCTCACCAAACCTGAAGGCTGTTAGAACACGAAGAATGAATCCCCAATCCAAAGTATCAAAGGCTTTCTGAATATCAAATTTAATTGCAACATTACCACCTTTGCATTTACGATCCAAAAGATTCATGCTCTCCGAAGTAAGTATAATAGAATTAGTTATGGAGCGCCCTTTAATAAAGGCATTTTGATTATGAGATATAATGCGCGACGCAATAGGCCCAACACGGTTAGCCAAAATTTTGGTGATGATCTTAAAAACAAAATTGGCTAATGCAACTGGACGAAGCTGAGAAACCGTATCCGCACCAAGAACTTTCGGGATCAATATAAGAAGATTGGAGTTAAAATGAGGCATGACCAATCCTTGAAGAAAAAAACTTTGAACTGCCTGAACCTGTTTGTGCCTAATAAAACACGACCGTATGAAAGGGCCTCCTTTCGGCCTTGACACCTGTTCGTAGAAACACGGCCGCGTGTTATCAAAGTGCCTTGCGCTCCTAAAGAAACATGAGGCAAATACCAAGGCAGGGTCATCTCGGCCTCTTGACTATAGCCTTATGGACCGAGGCCGAGGATCATGCAACACGGCCGAAGATATCTTGGTCAGAAAGTCACATGGCTTCTGGGCCCCTGTTGCGTAGATTCAGCTGCACCAAAATAGATTCAGCTGCATCCTCAACTTGTGATACTCGCAAGTGCACGAGCCGTTGGTAGTTTAGCATATGTAAGTGCGAGGTCGATCCCACGAGGATTGATGATAGATTGATTTAATTCAATTCCCTGTACAAAACAGAAATGAAAAAAAGAAAGAAAATAAATCAAACAAGAAAGAAGGAAAAGAAATTAACTCAAGCGAATAAGTTCCCAAGTTCAATTTAGATTAACGGATTGATTCTAGCTAAAGTATGATTAAGCCATGGTGTCTGGTCCTAACCTTGTGTTCCTAATTCCCTAACTTGATCATTTGTTGTCTAACCTAAATTAAGCATTAGGAACCCATTAAGCATAGAAGAACATTTTAAACAACCAAGCATGTATCTAATCCCTGTTGTCGAATGTCCATACATACGCTTCCTATTCATAGTTCAATTCGAATTAAAGCATGGTGTCTACTCTTAATTCAAACCAAGATAGCTAACATGCAAGCCTTAATGGTGATCAATCATTCAAACTAGCATATTAACTTATAAGCATAATGAATAAGAACAAAAACCATAATTGAAACTTGGAAACTACTCAAACTTGAATTGCTAAATAAAAGAATTTACATTACAATGGAAAGTTAAGAAGAACTCAGAAACATTTAGCAAAAGGATTTTATTACAACAATTGAGAACTAGAGAGGAAAACTAAGAGAATTTGAGGGAGAGAAGGGAGGGGAGCTCTAGAGAAGTGTTTGAGAGCTCCCCCCCTTGGGGTGTGTTTACAAGCTTGGGAAACCTCACTATTTATAGGCCTAAGGAAGTTGAAAATCTAAATTAAATATTGCTTTCCACTCACTTCATCAACTTCACCTAACACACCATTACATTTGAAAACAATTTTTCTTTCTTTAAACTTAGTGTTGCAGCTCCCACTTCAATTATAAGACTTGAATATGCTTCACCTAACCTTCCCACAAGATAGTGCACTTCACCAACAATTCCCACTAGATAGTGCATTTCATCATGCATATGTCATGCATGACAATGCATTGTACTCTTCTTTTGGGTTCGTTTTGGGCTTGTTAATACATTCATAAAATTCTGGAAAAATATGGATCTTCAAGCTCTTTGTTTTATCTTTCCAAGCATATGCAGCCCAACTCAAGGAAAAATCGGAAAGACCTTCAAATGTCATTTGTGGCCCAGTAACGCAGATGCTGCCAAATTTTGACCTTGAGCTACTAAATTATGTATAACTTCGTCTAGAAGACTCAGAATCATGAACCGTAAAATGCTACGGAAACTAGACTTCCGTATCTTTCCAATGATGTATGGCCAATTATCTGGTTCTTCTTGAGCAAGTACAGGTTAATCCGTGAAATTGAATGATCTGCAGACACTGTTTTGAGCTAACTTGTCTTCAAAATGCATGTAATGAGTATCAACCTTATTACACTGAAACATACACAAACTTTATTAAAAGCACAAGTTTAACTCAAAAACATAAGTTAGAAGGGTATAAAAAGATATGTAATTATGCACCGATCAGCCCCACGCCCCATTTAATGAAGTAGTGCCTCTGTCTGTTGCAGCAAATCCACTAGGGCATGAAGCATTTAATGCATGAGGGCAGAAGGGAAGTGATTGAAGTCAGGATTTGGTAATCAGAGTGGTTAGGTACAAACATTCTTGCAAATGTTCTTGCAACTGGCGGTCTCTTCACCAACCACTAAACCAGAACATTTAATGCGTTCCCACGGCCAGAGGTGCAGAGCCCTCGATCAGGGCGGTGACCGGGATTTGCCGAGATTTATGGGGATCACACCACCATACTTCACGATCCCAAATGCTGATAAGACCCAACCATGCATGCCCTGATCAGACTCCACCATGCAGGTCTTATCAAGCCTCGATTGTCCCTCCAGGACCCCTACTATAAATACCAAGCTCAAGACCACGCTCAAAAGGTCCAACACCAAAAACCAAAAGCCTCCCACGGAGCAACTTATTTTTCTGTCACGCACTTTCAATATCTTTACACGCTTTCCTAGGAGTAGTGGTAGATTGTAAGAGACATCCATTCATCAATATATCATACGACCCTTGATTCTTCAAGGCGCCAGAGCATCATCCTTGTTATCGCCTCACTCACCACAGATATCATACGACCGTCGCTCCCCGAGCAACGCGCTGGAGCACCGCCCAAAATCCACCACCTACACCACCATTAAACGGCCTTGTAGCTCAGGCCGTGAACCTGACGGCCGAGACTAGTTCCTTTCTCGGCCACAATCGTTTGATTAGGAGCCCAGACCAAACAGGCGCAACACTTAAGACATCTTCTACCCAAACACTCCACCGAACTCGACGCACGGTAGACCGTGCTAGCACGCCCGCGCACAAAGCCGCACCGCATCCAAAAGTAGGACTCGCGTGTTCGCGCACATCCCCTTGGCCCGGATCACCAGGCCGCGAGATTTGTGACGCCAACAAAACCACTTCATGACCAACCACACTGCAACAGTGCAAGAAAAAAATCCCACCAAAGCCATCAGGACCCGGAGAACTCAAAGAATCCATAGATTTAACAACACCAAAAATTTCCTCCTAGGATGGAATAGAAGTGAGAAGCATGTTGTCCCCCGCAGTGACTAAAGATGGAATAACCCTTTCAACAAGACCTGTATTAACTACTTCGGCATCAGCAGTGAACATCTTCTGAAAGTGATTGACAATATGGGATCTAATTGCATCCTGATAATCCATAATGGTATCTCCATCTTTAAGAATTGATAAAGATTGATGAAGCTTCCGGTGTTTCACCATGGAGTGAAAAAAAGAATTGTTCCTATCACCTTCAGCAAGCCAACGCACTCGAGATTTGTCCCTCAACAAGATCTCCTGCACCCGAAGAGAATCATGAAGCTGCGTTTGCACCTGATCTTCACGCAAGAATCGCTCATCTGAAGGCCCCAAATTTGCAATTTCAGTTTGAATAGACTCCAAAGCTCTCATTGAATCATTCACTTTAGCATTAATGTCCCCAAACTCCCGCCAATTCCACTCCTTAAGCTTAGCTTTAAGAGCCCGTAATTTAGATGACAGAACGAACATTGGACACCCATAAAAAGAGAAACCCATCCACCACTGCTCAACCAATTGCAAAAAACCAGGAGCTTTCAACCAAACTTGTTGAAAACGAAAAGGCGGGCGTGACACCAGCTGTAATCTCTCAAAGGTGAGGAGGAGGGGACAATGATCAGATGTCGATCGTGGAAGAGTACAACAAGTCGTGCTAGGCCAAGCATCCATCCATACATCATTTCCAAGACACCTGTCTAAGCGCATTTCGACATTACGCCTAATTCCTCGACGAACCCAAGTATATGGGAGGCCACACGTTGGAAAATGAATAAGTTCACAAGTTGAGGACATAAGCTGAAATTCAGAACAAGAGAGAGAATTAGGCAAGCAACCACCTCTCTTTTCATGAGCTCCCAGAACACAATTAAAATCCCCTACGGCAACCCAAGGGTAATGACCATGAGAAGATTTAATTGTAGCCAAATCAATCCATAGTTGCCTTCGTTCGATGTAAGTGGTTTTTGCATACACCCAAGAAAAAACACAAAGGACAGAGTCCAGTACACAAGTGACCGTCAATTGTTGTGCAGTGGCAGATATAACTTGGGGGGAGACATTGGGATCACACAAAAGCCATAAATTTGGTCTTGAAGATCCACGATCATTAGTAGCAATCGGAAACAAATTTAATGAACGCCAAAAGGAAGACGTAATTGCAGAAAGAGAGATAAAAGGTTCAGAAATGCATATCATAACTGGTTTGTGGAGACGAACAAATCTCTTTAGAACCCGACGCGTAAGAGAGTTACCCATGCCTCGGGCATTCCAGTAGAGGGCTTTCATAGAGAGTTTTTCTTTGCCACAATTGATCTCGTGGCAATCGGCTCTGGACGAGTTGGGGCAATCTTTTTCTTTTTATTTTTTTTGGAGACAACAGGAGTGAAACCATCTTCCTCATCTGACCATGACTGAGCAGCCACCATATCTACTTCGTTTTGAAATGAAGATGGAACAGTATTACTTGCTGCAGGAAAAACCACAACAACATGTTGCTCAATTTGAGCAATCACAGGACTCTGACAAGATTCGAATTGATGTTGTTCAAAACCCGGCGGCTCATCACACAAGGGTGTACTCTGTGCAAAAGACGGTCCCTCACGAGGGTCAGGCAACATGGGAGGAGTTGAGTCGACGATGGGGCTTTTACCTTTATCGACCACATGAGACCTACAGGGATTTTCTTTTTCAATATCACCTAATTGTTTAACATTTGGGAGTCAAGGTTTATCTTTTGGGACATAGCGACTCGTAACTCTAGATTTTTTTCGGCGGTGTCGAGAACGTGATCTCCCACACATTTTTCCTTGCTCAGGTTCATCATGATGAAAGCGACAATTCTGAAGAAGATGACCGATAGCCCCGCAACCAGAGCATATATTAGGGAACTTTTCGTACTCAAGACCTATGAGTAAAGAATCCCCATTTACCCTCTCAACCAGAATTTCAATGGGAGGGTCTGAGGCCAAATCAACTTCAATGAGAACTCGAGCATACAATCCAATGGACTTGTTTAGTGTAGCTGGATCAATGCGAATTGGAGTGCCAATGCTACCAGCAATTTCGAACAAAGTGGTGGGATCCCAAAACTGTAAACCTAGGTCCCATAACCTCACCCAAAGTTGCGCCGTCGTGCTCTTGAAGGTCGCTGGAGAAAAGTCAGGACTCCATTGATATAATCTCAACATGCCAGGCTGGAGAGAAATCGCTCCATTGGACCAAACTTTCTGTAAAGCATCCATGGACTTAAATTGGAAAACAAAGAACCCTTTGCCCATGGGTATGATAGTCCAAGATTGCAAGGACCATTCTTTTTGGAGGTGCATGCGCAGGTCATGAGTAGTCAAGGGTTTCGTACCCTTGGACAATAAGAGGCGACCAACAAGGTTGTACTTGCAACTCTCCAAGCCCTTCTGATATGATTCTTCGGAAACTTGAATGGAGACTAAACCACCCTTGATTGTTGGAGAAGGTAAATCTGCGATGGAGATCAGAGGGTGGTTGTGATTCTCAACTTGAGAAACCAAAGATGCATATGAGGGTTTTTTGGAGACAGAGTAGTCTGCCAAAAAAGACCAAGGAACAATAGGCTTGCCGACAGTCATGGCTAAACCCTAAACCCTAAACCATGCTCTTGATATCGTTAACCTTGCCTTAAACAAGCAATTCATAAAAGAAGAGGTCCTTAGTTCTCTCTCTCTTGTTTAGAGGCAAATAGTTTGGATTTTGATGCGTATATGCCTTTGTGTATCAAAAAGACACAAAGACATATACGTCATCAATGTCTAAAATATTGTCTCTCTCATGTTGGTGGTTCAATTATGATGAAGAACATAGCTCCCACTGGTAAGATTTCATATCTCTTGGGATATCTCATTTGCAATTGTCGGTTATGACGATTTTCTATATAAACCGTCATGGGGGGTTTTTTTTTTTTTTTTTTCCATCTACCGTCGTAGGCTACCAAAAAAAAAATCTTAAAAAGCAAAAAAATAAGACGACGGTTTACAGACGTGGTGAGAAATGTTATATGACACTATAACTGAAGAAACCGACCATCGTGGTGTTCAAATTTAAATCGTCTTGACATAGTTAAAATACGATGTGGACATTATGAATTTAGACGTCATTGTCTACTCTCTTAGTGTCGTGGTTCAATCTAACCTATACGACAATAGTTTTATAAATTCTCGCATGCTTTAACTATATCGACAACATTTTTATTGTCCAGACTAGTAGTAGCAACAACGTCGATTAAGGCTCGTTCCACATCCAACAACTGAAAGAGTTTGCGGAGAAGGGTTGAGTTGCGTAATAGCAGATTCATAGATCAATAACTCCCTATGAATACTCAGCCACAAAATGTTCTGACCGCTTAATAAGAGCAAAATGGTCCCAACTGAGCCACAGTCGTCGATCATGACCACGTGTTAGTCAAAGATGTTATGGAAGTCCAACAATTCATACGACCACGTGTTGCCCAGAAAATGTCGCAGATGATGGCCACTCAAAATGCTCAAATCAATGAGAGGTTTGATCGATTGCTAGGCCAACAAAATGGCCAAAATGGAGTGCCAGTGGCGGGGCCTGAAGCGGAGGCCCAACCAAATGTCTTTAGTGTGAATCTGCCCCAACCTAATCCACTAGCTGGGGGCAACCCAGCCCCAGGGGTTAATGTTTCGCCAATGGGCAACAACCCATATGCGGCGGCCAACCAATTCTAAGTGTTCCTGTCATATAATCAATTTTGCTAGGCTTCATATCAACCAATTAGTCGGAGTCTGTGGTGGAAATAATCTTAGCGGAAATGCGAACAACCCGTTGCTAGGAAACCAAGCAATCGACCGAGGTGCGATCGAACAAATGATTCAAGATATGGTTCTCCAGGCTAGGAGGATTGGTAGGCCAGTCTATCGGAGGCCATATTCGGAGCACTTTGATCAAGAGGAATTTTCCGAGGGGTTTCAAGGTTCCGGATTTTGCACTATTTTGGGGAGATGGGCTCCCGTCGACCATCGAACATATTGGCCGATTCACGGCCTAATGTGAAGAGATTAGGCATCGCGAGGCCTTCAAACTAAAGCTATTTTCGAGTACCCTCACAGGGGCATCTTTCTCGGTATGTCAAACTTCCATAAAATTTCATCCTAAATTGGCAAGTCATGGAGCAAATTTTCCACGAGCAATTGTATCGGTCGGAGCCAGAAATCTCAATGGCCGACTTGGTGAAGATAAGCCAGAATCCAAATGAGTCGGTCCAAGAATATTTGGGGTGATTTAGAGAAGCAAGGGATAGGTGCACGGTTAATATGCCAGAGCACGAGTTTGCGAAATTGGCCCAAGGAGGATTGTTGCTTGACCTTCGAAAGAAATTCGAAGGAATTGAGTTCCGTGACATTTATGATCTCCTACTTTGGGTGGACCGATATGAAGCCCTCAGCCAACCTTTTATAGGGATTCGACCAAACCTTCTGGGCCTAGAACTACAGTGGTCCACGCAGTGGACATTGAACATATAGAAGCGGAAGAAAGGGATGATGAAGTTTACTTAGAAGAGGAAGAAGAGTCGACCGGGGTAAACTTGGCTGAGATTGTGGCCAAAGGGCCATATGTGTGCAAGGCTTTGTCTAAAGCCTCCAAGGATCAAAGGCCAAAAACGGCCCAAGTTTCCAAGTTTAGTGAAACCTCCCAAAAGGCGGTCGTAACAAAGTCCTATACCTTTGAAATTTCTAAAGCCAAACAAATCTTTGACCAACTTTTGAAAGAAAAGATCATAAAATTGTCCAATGGTCATGATATTCCGTCGGCTAATGAACTTAGAAATAAAACTTATTGCAAGTTTCATAATGTTTGGTCTCATACGACTAACAATTGTCTTGTTTTTTGGAATGCCGTGTAGGACCTCATCCATAGGAAGATCTTGAAATTTTTGGAAAAAGCTATAATGGACGTCGACTAGAATCCTTTTCCCAATGCTCAAGTCAACATGGTGAATGCCAACTTCTCAAGGCCAGACCAACCTAGACCAAGGTTGGACTTGGGTGGTTCTGCGAAGGCTGCGGGGGAAAGAATCGCAAGGGAGATTCAGGCAGACCCTAAGGCAAAAGGCAAGGCCAAGATGTACCCAGAGGTGGCCAAGGTATCCGAGATGAGAATTCCGACCAAGGAAGAACCTCCAAAGGCGATTGTGCTGTGCAGTCGATGCCAATGCGAAGTAACTGTCGACTTGGTTTTGCCAAAACCCAAGGAGCCAATCAAGGAACCGACCAAGGGGTTGGTTAAGAAGCAAGTCAAGGATCAAGCCCAAGTGGGCAAACCTAGGAGTATGATAACGAGTCCGGCCGAAAATTACGACCCACATAGCCCAAGGGGCATAATGGAAGTAAGGCCAAACAGAAGGCCATTGTATGAGTACTAAGATAGGTACAAGAGGCCATGACATCAGCCTAAGAGGAGAAATCAACATGCCCCTCTAAGGTATGAAGACATTGATTCGCTAGACTCAAGCAAAAATAGAAGCACGTGGATCTTGGTAAGGGAGGGCAAAAGCCGAGATGTGGCATATGTATAAAGACCCTGCCCAGCAGACGGTAGTGGTGTTCCAACTTTCAAGGTGCCAAACACTAAGGTAGGTCAAGGTATAGAAGCAGGGGTCCAAAACTTCCCCTAATAGCTTTGAGCATGACTTAAACGAGAAGGGCTCAAAGGCAATATGCCACCACCTGCAAGGCAGAGTTGGAATGGGCGGACAAGAGGCATGCTCAACTTGACCGACTGGTCGAGCTTTGAAAGAAGCTTTAGTTGGAGGAATTGAAGCTGACCAAGGCCGATGTCGTGGCTTCCTTGGAGGCGGCTGTGATCGAGGACATAAAAATGCATCGAGAATGGGTGAATGGCTGAGTCGTGGTAACAGCCCCGAAAGAACCATTCTTGGAGTTGGAAGCCCATTTGACTGGGGCTTTTGAAGCAAATAACTCCAAGGTTGAAGTTAGTGAGCCAACCAAGATGAGGGGAGATAAACATTTGAAGGTTGAAAAGGTAAGGGTGGCTCCAACGGAAGTCAATCCTTCGGTCGCTAAGGCCCAGGCCGTGACCAAAGTGGCTCAACCCACCAAGGTTGAGAAGAAAGAAGAGAGCGACCAAAACATGGTTTAAGAAGTTGGGGATGAGCCCTATATGGTATTAAGTGAACCAAGGGCGGAAGAAGACCAAGTCATGGTCAACGCCAAAACCGAGGTAGATAGAGAGGTTTAGCACAAGGCCGAGGAAGAAGGTAAGGAGCCATTGGACAACCTTGAAGGTTCGGTAGCCGAAGACAAAGAGCTCTATGGAGATGATGAGGAGTATGTTGATGATGAGTACATATAGGAACTTCTGAAAGAGGCTATGGAACACCTTGAGAAAAAACACAAGGAAGAGATGGCCAAATTTGAGAAGAATTGAAGGTGGGCAAGGTCAAAGTGAAGTTTGAAGACTTTGACGAGGAAAATGCAATGGTTGTTACACTCCCACTATTTTTCGAAGCTCGACCGGATCAACCCAATTATATGGATGGAGATGTGTTCGTTGAGGTTAAGTCCATAGTCCAAATAGAATGGGCCAACCTTGCACCGTGGTGACCAAAGCAGAGGAAAAATTGCCCGATAAGATGTGCTAAGAGATGCCCACCAAGAAAATGTCCTCCCACCTTAAGCCTTTATACGTGGGCGCTCATTTTGATGGAGTTCTGGTGAGCAAGGTCCTTGTAGATATGAGGGCTACGATCAACATCCTTCGCGCCCCAATCATGAGGAAATTGAAAAAGGGCCCAGATGAATTAATTCCGACCGAGATAATAGTCAGTGGTTTCGTGGGAGACACCACTACTTCAAAAGGGATTATCCCACTCCAACTTAGAGTGGGGCAAAATGTTAGAATGACTACTTTCTTTGTGGTGGAGACAACGGCCCATTTCAATGCTTTGTTGGGCAGACATTGGATTCATGGCAGCATGTGTCTGCCCTCTTCGCTTCATTAATTTTTACAATTGTAAAGGCTGTTCAGGCTGATGCACAGCCTTTCATGGCCTCTGCCAATGCAATAGAGACAAAGTTTTATGAGGATGACATTGGACTTCTTTATTTTACGGGGTCAGATAGCAACGGTTGACCTATAGGAGTCGTGGCCTAAAAGTTGATAGACTTGGGGGCACATGATGCCCAAGCGGATGGAGAACGCGCCACGATGATTGAGTTTTTCTCTCTCAATGAGTGAGACAACCATAGATGGAGAGAAGAAGGCTACAGTGGAAGACACTTTGAGACGGCTATATGGTTTTTGGGTCAAAAGAGCGGCTGAGCATGGATCCACAACTAACTTGGTGGAATTCCTTCATGAAGGTCCGGAAGATGATGCACTCGAAATCAAGGAAGTAGAGTTGGCACCAAGTGAGATGAATGATTCAAAGGCGGAAATCCAAGATCCTTTGTTGGAAATCAACTTGGGTACAGAAGACAACCATCGACCGATCTACATAGTGGTCTAATGAAGCTAGAACTTCGGGCCAAGATGGAAGAGCTTTTAAGAGAATTCAAGGATTGAGTTGTGACTTGGTTGAGCAACGCCTACCAATGGTGAAAGATTTTAAGCCTTTCAAGTAGCCGCCCAGCCGAATGTCGGCGGAAGTAGAGTTATAGGTAAAGGAAGAAATTGTAAGGCTTATGAAAGCCAAATTTATTAGGCCAGCTAGATATGTAGAATGGCTTTCAAACATTGTACCGGTAAAGAAAAAAAGGGAGCAATAAGAATATGTATTGATTTTCGCAATCTCAATCTTGCAACTCCCAAAGATGAATATCCCATGCCCATGGTCGACCTCTTGGTTGATGGGGCGGCCAAGCATGAACTTTTGTCCTTCATGGATGGGCACTCTAGTTATAACCAAATTTTTATAGCTGAGGAGGATGTCCACAAGACAGCCTTCAGGTGCCCCAGATCCATTGGAACCTTTAAGTATGTGGTGATGCCCTTCGGCATGAAGAATGCCGAGGCCACATATCAATGGGCAATGAATGCCATTTTTCATGATATGATCGGTCAAAACATTGAAGTGTACATTGATGATGTGGTCATAAAGTCGGAGTCTAGACTAGGTCACTTAAATGACCTTCGGTCGGCTTTCGAGAGAATGCGGCGGCATCAATTGAAGATGAACCCAAAAAAGTGTGCTTTTGGGGTGTCCGTAGGAAATTTCTTAGGATTCTTGGTGCACCAAAGGGGGATTGAGATTGATAAGAATAAGGCGAATGCTGTCATTAACGCGCCCCCTTCAAAAACAAGAAAGGTGTGCAAAGTTTATTGGGCCAAATTAACTTTATTCAAAGGTTTATAGCCAATTATGCGGGAAAAGTTGAGTTATTCTCATCTTTGCTAAAACTCAAAGATGAAGAGAAATTTCGGTGGGAAGAGACTCACCAAAGGGCATTTGACGCCATTAAAGAATATTTAGCCAAGCCTTCGATGTTCATTCCACCAAAGCGAGGCCGACCCTTGAAATTGTATATTTCAGTTGCAAAAAACTCTATCGGAAGTTTGTTAGCCCAAGACAACGATGAGAGGAAAGAGCAAGCGGTATACAACCTTAGCCGAATTCTAGCAGCCACCGAGAGGAAATACTCGCCGGTGGAGAACTTTGCTTAGCCTTATATTTTACCACGACCAAGTTAAGGCATTACATGTTGCCTTTTGTGGTGCATATAATTGCCAAAACTGATTTGATAAAATACATGCTCACTCAGCTGATTATTAGAGGGTGGATAGGAAAACTGACGATGACATTGGCGGAATTCACTTTCCGATACGTACCTCAATAGGCCATCAAGGGCAAGCTTTGGCTGATTTCTTGGCCGCCCACCCTTGTGTTGAAATAGAAGAAATGGATTTCCTCGAGGTCGGCACTTTGAGTTTATTTCCATGGCTTCTCTATTTTGACGAGTCTCGAGCATCTAACATGGGCGGGGCAGGTATCATTATTGAATCGCCCCAAGGATTCCGAACTCGTTATTCGTTTCAATTAGACTTTGATTGCACCAACAATCAGAATAAACAGTGTCAGGTTCAAAATAACCTCATCTTCTTGAGGATTCAATGTTGGTTTTGAAACAACTATATGTCGATTACAAGGTGACTAGCTAAGCCTTACTCGGCTATCATGCTTTGGCCAGCCAGATGATTAATGATTTTGATGAGGTGAGACTCACCCATCTACCAAGGGAGCACAACTCTCATGCCAACATTGTGGCCCAATTAGCATCCGGTGTGCAAATCTCCGAGAGGCTTTTTGAGGAGCTTTTTAGAGTAAAGAAACGATCTCTTCCCTCTGTCTTTGGAAGAGGAACCCCGACGGAAGTTATGGTGTTAACCACAACACCGGAGGATTGGAGGCACGACATCATGCAATATTTGAAAACCCCAAATGATTCGCATAGCCAACAAGTTCTGCGGAGGGCCCAATATTGTGTGATAACATATCAGGTATTATTCTGCATAGGCTCCGACGATTTGTTCATGAAGTGTCTAGGCAAAAAGGAACAACTCATAGCATTAACCGAGGTCGACGAAGGGATATGTGGTGCCCATCAAGCTGGCATCAAGATGAGGTGGCTTTTAAGGAGGCACGGTTATTATTGGCCGACCACCTCAAAGATTGCATTGACTAATGCCATTTGCCCTCACCTACGGCCATGATGCCGTCCTACCACTTGAGATTTCAGTCAAATCTCTAAGGGTGGTTCGTCATGCCGAATGAAGTAAGGACGAATATGAGCAAGCCATGGCGCAAGAGTTAGACGACCTTGACGAGGTTAGGTTGGACGCTTTAGACAAATTAAAGGCCTAAAAAGAGGCGGTAGCTCGAGCATACAACAAGAGAACCAAGGCCAAGTTTTGGGGAAGGGGGCTTACAAGTTAAGTGGCCAAAATGGTCGGGTCCATGATTCACCAATCAATGGTCGATTTTTGAAAAAATATTACCCAACGGTTTGGGAAATGGCGGAGCGATAGTCAACCACAAAGAAATATTTCATAATGAAACAATGATTTTTATTGGAAGAATGGGCATCATAAAAGGATCTTTTCCAAAAGATATCATATATATATAGGTGGGCAAAAGTTTACTACAAAATGGGGCCAAGCAATAGCCTAAGCATCCACCAAAGGTTCAAGAAATAATAACTGAACTAGTTATACCATATGTGGTGACCAAATAAAAAGAAACTAGCCAAGTACAAAATGGGCCAACCAATGGCCGAGTATGAACCTAAGCATTAGGGAAAAGGGTGCGTAAGGCAGTCCTAAAGCTCTCCACCGTGGTATCTCCAATTGACAAGGTAGACTGAAGGGTCAACTTCCTCTCCCAGTACGCTCATATCTCAGCCACATCCTGTCGAAGTTAAGCCTCGAGAGGCATGTTGCTCTAAACAATCTCGGAGACCTTGGCAACGATGACAGCCTTCTTCTCTTGAAGTTGCCTCACTTGCTCATCAATGTCCGCGGCCTCCTATTGCATATGGCTGGCAATCTCGATCTTTTTCCTCATGATTGCACTACATGAGGTAATCCGCTACTTAAGGTCTTGGCCTAACCTTTGCTCCTCCAGAAGAGAATGACGGCGGTGGGCAAACTTCTCCACCTGGCCAAAGAGATAGGTGATCATGACTACCGAGCGTGGATCTGGGAAGAAGCCAGAGCTCGCTAAAGTCTCAATGGCGGCCTTGAGCTTAGCTCTCTCATCCTTGTTTTCCAAGGACATGAGATCTCCATCTTTATATGATCAAAGTAAGGCCTTAGCCCTGGAATCTGGTAGTGCCCTAGTCGTGGTGGAAGAAGTGGCAAGGCGAGTAGAAGCCTTCACCGAAGATATAGATGCATCCCATTCATTGAGGAAGTCGAAAATGTCACTAGAGGGCTGCAAGAAAAAATGGGCATTATATTTTTCCTTTCAAGTAGGGAAAGTAAATTGCATATGTATATATGTATATATTTCTTGTTTTGTACCTAGTTAGGGGATGGTAGTGGGGCTTCTTCATGAAGGACCATGGCCAGGCATCTTCCATCTTCCACCGATGGACTCATGATAGTCTCAGCGGGAACAAGAGATAAGAGCTCTCCAACCTAACAAAAGGGCATAAGAGTTATAATAATGGCCATATATTTAAAATAAGCATGAAAACGTTGGGGCTTGCCTCAAGGTGATGTTCAGGCAGAATAGCATCGACCACCAAGGCGGGTGCTCCTGATGTCAACATAAGGACGGGCTCAAGCGTTGCACTTCAGTCAGTGGGAATAGCGGAAGGCACACTGCTAGTGACGATCGCATGGTCAACCGTAATGGCGGTAGACTCCACCACATTTGCCTAAAAATGGAGGATATAAATTTTCTAACAAACAGAAAGCTTTGAAAAATATTAAGGGAGAGTAAGATTACCTGGAAAGTTGGGCCATGTCGGGGCGCCCCAAGAGGGTGAGTTGAGGGAGGGTCCGAGCTTATGACAAAAAGAGGTTGAAATTCGGCCTTAATGGCTATTGTGCCGGCTGAAGAAAGTTCGGGGCCAAAAATGGCTCACTGACATGTTCAAACATTGAAAATAAGGAATTGAGGACAAGTGTAAAAGAAAATTTGAAAATATGAAATTTCAATGAACTTGAGAATTCGGAACGTGTGGGAAGTCTTCCTCAACCAGCTCGGCCACAGGCCCCAAGGTGTGATCCTCAGGCATGGGAATAGTCTCGTGTGACCTCATAGAAACCTCCTCCGGGTGCCCAGTGGTATTGACCTCGGCCGACTAAGTTTGAAATTTTAGTAAGTATAAAAGAAGTAAAGGAAAATTCAAACGGCTAAGGAGATGAGGTTACCTCATCCTCACCCACCGGAGTCACGATTTGAGCCCCAATTCCCGTCTCAGGTGCGGAAGGTTGAGTTTCCTACAATTTTGGGCGTAAAGGTGAGTTTGGGCCTTTTAAAATTAAAAAATGAAATTATGTAGAAACATTAGCTTACCAAAGCAGCGGACGAAGTAGTGACCAATTGCATGGCCCAGATTAATTGAGAAGAAGAAGGATGCTCCGACGGCCTTGGGGAACTTGCAACAAGTGTATTTTAGTTCGAAAAAAAAAAAGTGCACGGCCAAACCTTAAGGTGAAAGGTTTTGCGGAATTTTTCTGGGCCGAAGGAATGTTTGTGAGGGCATAATATTTCTGGCGGGGGTATCTCCTAAAAAGTTGGAGGTTTAAGCTCTCAGAGGTGCTTATCAAAAAATTCAAAAAGCTGGAAGTGCAAATCATTATAAATGCAAAAATAATCATGGAGAGTAGCTTACCTTGGAAAGGGGCGTTGGGCATTTTCTCGCCCCGCCCAGAATTAGCATTGGCGGGATTAGTGGAGCCTTCTCTCTCAATAATGTCGGTGGGAGAATTTCCTTTGTCAGTGGTGTCAGCTGTGACATTTGAAGGATTAGAAAAAAGGAAGATAGTCAAAATTAGAATAAATCAATAAATAAATATCTTACCTTTTGCATGGGCTTTCTTCTTCTCCTTTTCTTGTTGATAGATCAATGAGCACGGGCAATGCCTGAAGACAATATCTTCAATCTCTGAGCATGGTTGAGAAAACCAACCGGTCGACATCTCTTTCCACCAATAGATAAAAATGTTAGAGTCACCAAATCGGGGATCTCTAATCGGAATACTGAAGGATTTCACCAAGTCCTGATTGAAATTTGTTAAGGTGGTGACTTCTTTTGCATCCTTGAATTCCTCCAGCCAAGAGGAAAGCAGGTTGATGGAATCCATTGGTGATATCGGGATGCTCTGTATAAAACCAAGTTGGTAGCCGGCGGCGGCGGGATAGTAGAGCTCATCACCACAATGATAGTTATTACCTTTGTTTACCATTAGGCCGTATGGAAGATCTCGAATGATGAGGATGCTTGCCCACATATTATGTCTTTCCTCTTTCGTCTCCACCGTAGGAAATGAGGAAAGATCTAGGGCTAGATAATCCGAAAAACGGTGATCTAGGCAAATGGAGAGATGTTCCCTAGTCCTCTTTTGGCACTCATAGAAGAATCGAAAGCAATCCTCAACATAAGCAACTATATGCACGTTTTAACTCGCAAGTGCACAAGATCAGATAAATAGTATAGAAAGCAAATACGAGATCGTTCCCACAAGGATTGGATTAATTTGTGCTAATTATTGAAAATAGCGTTTGATTAAAAATAGAATTGGATTGAGGTTAAAACAATGAGAAAACTAGTTAGGGATTCGATGTTCACCACTAATCTTTTTCCTTAAGCAAATGACATGCACAATGCTACAAAACAAATTTTGGATGCTTATGTTTGTCAACCTAAAGGCATGATATCTACTCTTTAAGTTATTGATTTCCCTAAACAACAAGTTAGGCATGGGTATCTACTCTAACTCTTTTCATTCTTAAAGTGTTTCGCATGGTATCTACTAAGTTGTATTTTAAGAATGCATAACACAATGGAAATCGACAAACACACAAATTCTAGAACATGGTATCTATTCTAGTTATTCATGATGATTAATTTCAAGAACTTATAACTAGTTCTTTTGTTACTTTCATAGGTACAAGACTCAGTCATCTAAATTTACCTATGTTACAAACTCAATACACAGCATGCATATGATGATCAAGCATAACATAATGTATGTAAAGAGTAAAATATGATCTGAAATTAATCAATAAGCATCACAAAAGTAGTTTATAGCAAAGACATATCGAAATCCTTAAAGAAACATGATTAGGGCTTCAATCGAGCCATAACTAAATGTTAAGCTCATAATTTCATACATTTACATGCCCAATTTACTTAATTATTTTGCTTAAGTTCTTGGAATTCTGAGTTATTTGTCTCTCTTTGTGTGTTTTGTAGGCCCATAGATAAAAAGAGCATTATTCATGCAATTCAAGCATGTTAAGGCCTGATTTGGATGAATGGAAGAAGAGCTTAAAGACAAACCCAATTTGGGCCACAACCCCTTGCCAGTCCAATTTCGTAGGTCACATTGCAAGATTTGTTTCAGCCAACTACACAGCTCGGATGAGGTTGACTCCTTCATGAAAGTTGTTCCAATTGGTGTCTATTATACCATATCCAAATTTCAGCCCAATTGGTTACGTTTGGAGCCCTCAGCACGTCAAACACAGAACCAGGCTCAGGATTGCAGTTTCCTCTTTGGAGCCTTGGATCCTCTTTTGAGCATTGGATCCTCTTTTGAGCTTTGGATACTCTTTTGGACCTGACATATGGAGCAAATTATGGAAGCATTTCAGCTAAAGAAGTCAAAAGGAGCAAAACATGGCATAATTAAAGGAAAACATGTTTGCACAAATTAAGGAGCCTTGTTTTCCATGATTTATGGCAGGTTGTCTACACCAACCAAGGGGAGCACGAATTTGAAGAGAGTTTCAGCTCATTCAAAGGGCATCTTTCATTCCATCATTTTACATATTCATTGTACACAAAGAGAGGGAAGGTTGAGAGTCACAAAGGGAGAGAAAAGGGAAGGCAGTAGCTGGGAGGCTTTGGCCTCCTGGCAGTCATGGAGATGAATCTTTTCCATCTCTAGCATGCTATCCTTATCTTCTTCTCCTCCCTTTGTCTTTTATTTTCTTCTTGTATTTCCTTTCCTTTCCTTTACTTTGTTTTTCTATTGGGAACTATATTGCTTACATGAATATTCTGGGTTTATAAGTTGAAGATTTGAGTTTCAAGTTTGATTTATGATTCATGTTCTTATTCATTATGCTTATCAGTTATTATGCTTGTTTGGATGATTGATCACCATTAGAACTTGTATATTAACTATATTGGTTTGAATCAAGAGTAGACACCATGCTTTGATTTGAATTGAACTATGAATAAGAAGAGTATGTATGGACATTCGACAACAGGGATTAGATACATGCTTGGTTGTTTAAATTGTTCTTCTATGCTTAATGGGTTCCTAATGCTTAATTTAGGTTAGACAACAAATGATCAAGTTAGGGAATTAGGAACACAAGGTTAGGACCAGACACCATGGCCTAATCATACTTTAGCTAGAATCAATCTTTGAATCCAAATTAGACTTGTCACTTGACGCCTTATAACCCGGAATTGAACTAATCTCCCAATCTGTTTTCCAGCTTACAAAAATAACCTTTGTTACATTTGCTTACTTTGTTTTTGTTTGAAGTTTCGTTTGCCTCATTTGTTCAATTCTTTCTCTGTTTGCTAGCACTCTAAGTAATTCAACTTGGAACCAAGTTACCATTCTCCGTGGGATCGACCTCGTATTTACATAAGCTATATTATAAACGGTTCATGCACTTGCGAGAATTAAAGTTGCTGTTTTTTAATAACTCCTTTTAGTTGTTAAGAAAAAAGCTCAACACTAAAGTATTTAGCTATCCATAATTTAAATGGACAGCAAGAACATACAACACAGAAAATTAAAATAGGAAGAAGAAACTCTTTGATGGTGTAGACAGCTTCCTAAGCCTTTCAAACCTTGGAACCTATAGCCCTCAACTTTCCCTCTCTTTGTGTACAATGGAAATGTAATTGATGGAATGTCCTCTGAATGAGCTGAAACTCTGTATTTATAGACTTCAAATTCGTCCTCCCATGTGTGGCAGCTCATGCTTTGCAGCTGCACATGCTTTGCCTCCATGTGTGGCTGCTCATGCTTTGCAGCTGCACATGCTTTGCCTCCATGTGTGGCTGCTTTAAGCACATGGCTCAACAGCTGCCCATGCTTTGCCTCCATGTGTGGCTGCTCATGTGACGGCACATGGTTTGTCTGTGAACCAGGTTCGGTATTTGACATACTGAGGGCTCCAGACTTACCCAATTGGGCTGAAATTTGGATATGTTATAGTAGACACCCATTGGAACAATTTCTATCAAGGGTGTCGCCTCATATGACTTGTGTACGTAGCTGAACTGAGGCCTACAAGCTGACCCACGAAAACTGGACTGAGGCCTGGTTTGTCTGTGAACCAGGTTCGGTATTTGACATGCTGAGGGCTCCAGACTTATCCAATTGGGCTAAAATTTTGATATGTTATAGTAGACACCCATTGGAACAACATCTATCAAGGGTGTCGCCTCATCAGACTTGTGTAAGTAGCTGAACTGAGGCCTGAAAGCTGACCCACGAATTTTGACCTTGAGCTACTAAATCATGTATAACTTCCTCTAGAAGACTCAAAATCATGCACTGTAAAATGCTACGGAAACTAGACTTCCTTATCTTTCCAGTGATGTATGGCTCATTATCTGGTTATTTTTTAGCAAGTACAGGTTAATCTATGAATGTGACTGATCTGCAGACACTATTTTGAGCTAACTTGTCTTCAAAATGCATGTAATGAGTCTCAACCTTATTATACTGAAACATACACAAAACTTTATTAAAAGCACAAGTTTAACTCAAAAACATACCAAATCATAAGTTAGAATGGTACAAAAAGATATGTAATTATGCACCGATCAGGGTGTTGAGCAAGGGCGGGCCCAGAAAGTGCTTTATCTTTGGGGCAAATGTTGGTTGGACTCAGTTCCAGAAAATAGAGTTGGATCCACAACTGAAAAATCCATTTATGGCCAGAAGCATGATAATCCATGGGTTTAGTGTTACCTCGTGGAGCCCTCTATAAAGATAGGCAAGAAAAATAGGGCCCATGGCCACTTGATGGCCATCCACAAGTACCTCCGCCAAGGCTTGAATTGCCTTAGTAATCCCACCAGATTTTGGACTCCCCAAGAACTTGGACAACCACACCACAAGAAAAGCCACATGTTCAATGTAGGATATGTCATTGATGGAAGGAGGGTCGGTGGGTTCTCCATCGTGGCAAAGATAAGTCTTCACCAAACTTCCGGAAGTCTTATTTGACTTGTGGAAATCTAAGCCCATCTTGGATTCCGAAAGGTTGGCGGCCGAGAAATCATCTCCATGGGGGTGAAGGCCGACGATGGCAGCCAAGTCTAGCAAGTTGGGTGTCATCATCCCAAAACGGAGCCTCATGCAATTGGTGGATGAAGACAAAAGCACGATGACAAGAGATCGGTGCAAGGAAATCGGCTTACAACACATAGGAGCAACGTATCATATATTCCGATTTTCTTCCAATGGCCCTTCAATTTTGGTTCTAATGCCTTGAACCAATGATACCAATCAAATTTGCCTTTCATTGAGCTTGAGTAGTCAGATTTCCTGGCGGCGGATGATGCTTTCTTTGATAGGGCCGATTTAGTTGCGGCAAGATCCATTTTGAAGGGGGTTCCCCTCGGCCAACCTTTGAATGGCTTGCAGCTTTCCCAAATGGTTACCCATGTGAATTCTGAGAAATAAGTTGGGTCATTTCTCGACTGCGTCACCCACACCTTCGTCACCTCCTCCGGATAGGCGGAGAAAAATGGGCCGAGAATATATTGGACAAAGTTGGGAAAGGCATTGAGGAAGTAGGCGAATACTTGCTTGCCCAAATCTTTGTCCATAGCCACTTTCATATCTTCAAAAAATTGGGCACTATCTTTTGGAATGGATTCCATCCTACAAACATGAAGTAAGATTGAATCAAAGGGAAATATAGTGAAGAAAGTAAGATTCGAATCAAGAACGCGAAGAACATCATGGCACTATTCATACATTCAAAGTTTCAAGTCTAAGCTTTTGAAGGCTACAAATGCATCAAAATCAACCAAGAATTAGTGCAACGTACCTAGAAACTTGCATATCTGAAGTTTGATGTCGATTCCGGTGGATTCAATGTGCGAAATGATGAATGTGAGGGTAAATAGGATATGGGTTTTGAGAGAAAACTTTCTAAAGACCTATGGCTATGGTAGAAGTGTTTTATGCGAAAATGAAAGAGAACACTTGGGTATTTGTAATACCTAGGGGTTTAATGGATATGAAGTTCAAAAGTCCCTCCAATTTTTAATTGGTGTCTTCCTAAATTCCAACCCGGTTCAAAATTTAAATAACATGCAAGGCAAGCAAAGAGTTTCAAAATTCAGAAATTGAAAGGTTTTGGGTTTCGATTTTCTTACCTCTACACCGAATCTGAGCCAAGCAAGTCGAGGAGGCAATGTTTAGGGGTGGTAGAAATCCACCTAACTCGGGCAACTTCCGAAAGTACAAGAACTGGATGGGTAAGAGAAGAATTGTGGCCAAAGGTGCTTAAATGGCATTTGGCCGCATTTTTCGAACAGCTGGAGTTGCAGCTGGGTTTTAGAGTCTTGCAAAAATATGGGTTTGTGGCAAAAATACGGGCTGGGCTAGGAGCTAAAAGTACGGCTAAATTTTCCTGTAGGGCTACTACCAAATGGAGTTGGGCAGCCAGGCAAAGCTAGACATGGCTGGGTATGGAGCCTGTCAGCCAGGTGCGGCCGGGCCTCGTTCGATTGAGGCTAGGGCTTTATTTCGATCGGGGATGGAGATTGAAGGCAGTCGGAGGTGTTCGAAGAATGGTCGGGTTGTGCCCGAGAGTGGTTGAGGATTACGGCTGGGTTTGCTAAAGAATACGGTCAGGCCGTGCTCGAGTGTGGCTGGAGGCTCAAAGGTGGATGGGCTATTGAAACTTGGCGGCCGGCATTTGGGGTTTGAAGGGTCAAAAATTTGGTTTGTTTGCGGCTAGATTTTTGGGAATTGGAGCTTTGGAACTTTTGCAAGTGCGCGGCTGGGGGTTTTTGTTTAAGCTCTCCCTATCCTATTTTATGATGATATGATATATATATATATATAATATGAAATTTAATATATATTATATGGGTGGCAATATAAGAGAAATTGGAGGCCCAAATTTAAGTTGCCAATTCGAGCCCAGGATTTCTGGAGGATTATGTGCACATGACAGAGGCTTCACAAGGAAAGAAATCAAGGAGTTTGATAGTAATTGCGAGTGTTCCAAAGCAAGAAAGAATCGAGCATGTTAGAATATTTCAATTAATGCAATCCCACGGATTTAGGGGGGACTTCGAAAGGAAAGATTTTTAAAAAGAGTTGACATTTGGCCATTCAATGGCCAGCCCATGGGCTAACGAATGCCCTATATAAACCTTACCAAATGAAGACAAAAGATACACAACATCATACGGACAAACATATCTTTCTTCCTTTTTCTAGTGTAAGTTTAAATTCTTGTTCAATTTATATTTTCTTGTCATTTAAGTTCAAATTTATTTCCATGGCTTTGCTTTTCATTGTTATCACACTTCAATTAAGTTTAAATTCCAAGTTTATTTTAGTTTATTGTTCTTATCGCTTTTATTTCGTTCTTGCTTTATTTATCGCTTTGATTTATTTTATCGCACTTTAATTCTTGTCTTTACATTTAAACGCACATTTAGCTTAATTGCACGTTTTTCACTTAAAAACCTAAAAATCACAAAACATCCGCACGAGGCCAAACCATCCTCGAGCCCGAAGAAGTGAAAGAACCTAGGCCAAGAGGAGGTTCCTTGCTTGGCCGATCAATCATTTGATTAGAAGTTAGAAGGGCAACACATCCATCTACTCACTGTTAGATAAAAAATGTAATAAAGAAATTAAAAATTCACCCAACATAATCTTACTCTTATTTACAAATAAGAGTTTTTATTATTAATTGAGTACGGCCTATTCAAGATGAAAACATCTCTTAATAGTCTCTTTGGAAGGAGAAAACCCTTTGATTCCAATATGAAGAATGAAATAAATCATGGAATTTGATTTGATGTTATGGCTACACCCAGGGAAACCTAGACTGCCTACATACCCCATTTTGGGGATCAAGCCTTTTGTAGTTCTCAAAAGAATTTGATTGGACTTTCAAGGAATGAATGACCCCTTGAAAGAATTTGTTGTATGAGAAATATTTTATAGAATTTGGATGAATGTGGTTGGACCAGGGATTCAATTTGATTTTGTGGTTGGAAAAGTGTTTGTGGCGAATTTGGTTAAGGTAAACCAGGGATTCTATTTGGACTTGCGGTTATATTTCTATTTGGACTTAAGGTAAAGCAAAATCAATATCTATTTGGAGTAATAGAGATCAATTCAAGCTGATTCACTCCCATCTTTAGTTGGAGTGGTTCAAATTAAACTCAAACTGGACCAATTTATATATCTCTTCAGCTACCCGTTAGCCATAATCAATTCAGAGCTTTGAGTTTGAGATGCCAAAACCAAAGAGACATCAAAACAAGGTTGGTCCTTTCCTTTGCTCCTTTATGTCAGAGTTAGACCTCATAGCCTATTAAATTATTAGTTGAAAGTCTTGGAACTTGAAAGCCATTGTCGGTTTGTCAGAAGAAATATACAGCTTTTGAACCAAAAAGAAGTACATAGCTTATTATTCTTTATTTGCTACTTTTCTTCTCTTTGTCTTTTTTTGCTTTTCTTCTTCCTTGCTTCTTTCTTCTTGCGAGCTTTCTCCCTAAGCTCTTGTTGCTTGGCTTCCAATTGCTCTGGTGTGAGAGAAGGTTTTGGAGCCTCAACTTTGGTGTTGACTAGTACTGATGGCATTTGATCTATGTCTAGATCATTTTCATGTTCCACCACCCAATTGATTGTAGCCTCCAAGCTAGCATAGTGAAGTGCACGAGTTGAGTTTCATAGAGAGAAGAGAATTTTCAAGGCCATGCGGCCTCAAAGTGGTGCAGTGTATTCAGACGAGCCTTTACATGGCTCCTTTGCTCATTTTCTTATTATTTGTCTTGACATAGCAGCATGGACTTTCATGTTGGCTGTGACCTCCATCCTTTTCTTTTTGCTTCCTGATGCTTTGATGCATTCTTTTCTTTCTAATTTAATTGCATATTTCCATTTGCAAATTGAGATCTTTTGGGAGAACCATCATACTACCAATTGAGATACTAACTTTGTTTTGTCTCATTTGCCTCATGTCTTGCTAGCAACAAAGTGAGGACCTTTTATGATATTTGCAAATTGCTGCAAAGGAGTGCTGTCTTAGTAACTTTCGTGGGCTGTCTGGCTTGGGATTTTTCTTTGTTGGAAAATTTTGAAGCACAAAACATGGGTGTGAATCATCAACTTTTGTGAGCTTTCTGGCAATCAGTAGTTTATGCATATCTTTTAATATCTTCTTTTATATTTTCTTCTGTTTATGCCAATGGGCGAGACTAAAAAACAGAGTTGTTGATTTTCTCCCTTTGCAGCACTTTTTGCCATCTCTTCTTTCTCCAATTTGCAGATCCAGAATTTTGCTGTGCTGAAGGTGGGTTGGGCATATAACAAAGTATTTGGGATTTTGATGTTTTCTATTTTTGGTACTCAAGAACACTCGCAAGGTCTTCTCTGAGTACCACAACGTGCCTATGGACACTCACGTAACGTGCCTATGGACACTCACATGGTGTACACATCACTTAGTACAGTGGGGTTCTTGCAGAAGCCCATCTGTAATTCACAACAGAGAGGTCCTTGCGGGAGCTCTCTTTGTGTAAGCAGCACAATTACCATCATTTTGAAAAGATTTGTTTACATCTTCCATTGCCAAGGCTTCTGTACAGTTTCTTTTACACTCTTTCTTTTGTCTATAAGTTAGTTGAACATAAGAGGATGCTCAAATTAATGAATCATTTTATACCTTCCCTAATGGTATTGTGACAGAGCTTCGTATCTCCTTTGCTTGCTTCTCTTTTTCTTTTCTTTTTTCTCTTCTTTGGATTTCTGCAGCAGTTTGGTGCTTCTCATCCTCTGTGTTTTTGCCTCTATTTTCTGCTCTCTTTTTTCTCCTTCTTTCTTTCTTTTTTGCTCACCAATGGTCCCTTTTTATAGACCCAAAAAAACTGAAAGGGTGGAGCCAGTTATGGCCTCATGTATTGTGTGGGTGGGAGTAACTTCCCAATTTTTAGTCAGCCCCTCAACTCCACACTCCAAAGTCACGTACATGAAGCATATTCCGTTATTGCTTTCAATATATTAATATTTTCTTGTAAAAAATATTAATATTAATTCATTTGGGCCTAAACCAATTTAGCAACAAGTCCATAAAACCATTTTAGCTATGAGCCCAACTTCTTTAAACTTGGGCCAAAATTTAATTTGTTGTCAATGAATTTTTTATTTCAACACTCATATTCCATTCAAGCCCAAATTTGGGGCTTGGTGGTGGCACGCCCCGCACTCAAAAGAAGGAGCAAAAGTTCCTTCCGTCGACCATCTCGGACGAAAAGAAGGAAACACTTGCATACTAGACGCAAGAGACAAGGCCATCTTAACATGCCTTGAAAGAATTAGAACTTATGTGATGTTGAGGATGTGTGAAAGAAAAATTGCTAGTAGGGTTTGGAGACATCCTGTTGGCCCTAGAATGGTGAAGATCATTGAGAATAACACGAAGGGAGCACATCAATGTATTCCCAGGCTAGCAGGTGAGAAGAAATATCAACTCTCATATGTATGGGGGTGAGTTTGTTGTGGATCTAAGAGCAAAGACTTGCTCTTGTAGAAGATGGGATTTGTGTGGGATCCCATGCTCACATGAAATTTCTTGCATTTTCCACAGACAAAAAGATGTGTATAACTATGCACGTGAGTGTTATAGCCAAACTACTTACCTCTCCTCATATGATCCAATGGTCCACCCTATGCCATTCATGGATCAATGGAAGAAGACAAATTTGCCTCCAATTAGACATCCTCCTTAAATGACCTAGCCTGGAAGACCCAAGAAATCAAGAAACAAAGAGGCTTCTGAGGTTGAAGTACCTGCTCCAATCCCTCCAAATCCTAGACCACCTAATTACATTTCACCCCCTGCAAAATTGAGAAGGGTTTTCATCAAGATCAGGTGTTCTATTTGTGGCCAGGAAGGATACAATAAAAAAGGACACTTTACACAAGGACGTGCTGCCAATTCTAGCAACCAAGGGGTAAGTGAGGTAGTTGATGCAGCTTTATGTATTAGGGTTACTATGCATTATGTATCAGGCCCAATAACTAACACCAAGTTTTTTACATTGTAGGACCAATCCAATGGGCCAAGTAGGCCTGCAAGAGGCAGAGGAAGGGGTGTACATAGAGGTGCAATAAAGGGTGATGGTAGAGGAAGGGGCAAACAACCTAGCTCTTCATCATTAAGTGTGACATCTTATTGATTGTTTAATAAGTTCATGCTTTCAAATTATGTTCCTAAACTTTTGCTATATGCTGTTAAAGGTTGGAGATGGGAATGACAAAGGGAAAACAGCAGTTGCTTCACAGCCCCTCCCAATAGGAGATTCATCCATTTCAACACCACCAAACATTGTGCAATCATCATCTCAGCCAATTTCAAGACCACCAAACACTGTCCAATCTTCACCTCATCCAGTTTCAAGCCAACGTAGAAGATTTAAATCTCCTACAAAGAGGATTAGACCACCAAAAACTGGCTAATCTTCACCTTAGCCAATTTCAAGCGATGGTATCATATTTAAATTTCCTGCAAAGAGGGCTAGACCTTGGAGACCATGTGACACCGGATTTTGCAGAGATTAAGTGAGAAAACACAAGTGAGACTCGAGGGTCGGTAACTCGCCACTCTAAGAAATCCACCAAAGAGATAAGAGTTGGGAAGTTAGAAGAACTCCTTCTTCTAGAAAGCCAAAGGCTATGAAAACTCACTCAAATTCTTGTCCGTTTATTCCATAAAGGGGTGAAGGGTTTACATAATGTTCATGGAACAATCCTCCATGAATAGGATAGCCCTCTTAATTAGCCATACATGCACCAAAGCATAATGCCCACAATTAAATACCATACATGAATCAAAAATAGAAAACATTGTAACGGACTTGACTTAAATGAGATGAATGCACCATGTGATATTTAGAGGAGGTCAGATTCGGTGTCATACGCTTCCACTGCACGTGAACTCGTCCCTGAGTTCTCTTCGTCTTCATTGCCATGATACGGAGAAAGGTCTGCCACATTGAAGGTTGCTGACACTCCATAATTTCCTAGGAGTTCAATCTTGTAAGCATTATCCCCTACACGCCGGAGTACTTTAAATGGGCCATCAGCTCGTGGTTTCAACTTTCCATGCTTGCCCTGAGGAAACCGCTCTTTGCGAAGATGAATCCATACCAAATCTCCTTCTTTAAACGCAGTTGGCTTCCTATGCTTGTTAGCTTGCCTTTGATACTTCTCATTTTGTTTGATGATGCGGTCTCGCACTTGTTCATGAAGCTTTTGATATTTTTAGCTTGCTCTTCTGCATCTCCACTAAACTGATAGCTTGTAGGTAGTGGCGCTAAGTCCAGGGGACTTATTGGATTGCTCCCATAAACCACCATGAAAGGACTAGAACCAGTAGATTGACTTGTCGAGCGGTTGTAAGCAAATTCAGCTTCTGCTAAAATTTGATCCCATTGGCGAATATTTTTACCCACTAAACTTCTTAAGAGATTGCCCAACCTCCGATTGACTGCTTCAGTCTGTCCATCCGTTTGAGGATGGTGGGAGGAACTGAATTGTAAGGTTGTGCCCAGCTTCCTCCAAAGGGTCCGCCAAAAATGGCCAACAAATTTAGGATCTCTGTCAGATGTAATTGTCTTCGGAATGCCATGAAGCTTGACAATTTCTCAAAAATATAAATCAGCAATATGAGATGCATCCAATGTCTTGTTACATGGAATAAAATGTGCCATTTTTTAGAATCGATCAACAACGACCATCACAGAATCTTTATTCCTTTGTGTACGAGGCAACCCCACCACAAAATCAAGGCTTACGTCTTCCCAAGGTGCCTTAGGGACTAGAAGTGGCGTATATAGCCCACTGTTTTGGCCATGACTTTTAGTTATATGATATGTACGGCATCGCTCTACATGACGTGTTACATCTCACACCATTTTTGGCCAATAGAAATGTTCTATGACAAGTGCAAGAGTTTTATCTCTGCCAAAGTGACCACCAAGGCCCCCCCCCCCCCCCCCCCCCCCACCCCACCAATGAGCTTCATAATTATAGCTTCTCTTAAAGAGCATTCAGGAATACACAAACGAACTCCTTTGAAAAGAAACCCATTTTGCAGCAAGTATGGGCCACGTGGCCTAATAGAACACTCAGACCAAATTTCTTTGAAAAAAGGATCATCTTCATAGATTTCTTTAATCACTTCAAATCCCAAAATGTTTGTTTGCATGGTACTCAAGCAAGAATGTCGCCTACTGAGTGCATCAGCCACTTGATTTTTTTTCCTGACTTGTGCTTAATGTGAAATGTGTATGCTTGCAGAAATTCAACCCATCGAGCATGCCTGCGATTCAGCTTGTGTTGGCCATTAATAAATTGCAAAGCTTCATGATCGGAATATAGAACAAATTCTTGTGATATGAGATAATGGTGCTAATGATCCAGGGCCCTTACAATTGCATAAAATTCTTTGTCATAAGTCGAATATCTCATGCCAGAGTTAGTCAACTTCTCACTGAAGGAAGCAATGGTTTGCCTTCTTGACTTAGGACAGCACCAATTCCCACATTAGAAGCATCACAATCCACCTCGAACACCTTGCAAAAATCTGGTAGAACTAGGATAGGAGCTTCTGTCATTTTCTTTTTGATAAGTTCAAAGCTTTTCTGAGCCTCACGAGTCCATAAGAATTTTCCCTCTTTCAAGCACTCAGTGATCGGAGCAATAATTGTACTAAACGCCTTGATGAAATGACGATAAAAGGAAGCAAGGCCATGGAAGCTTCAAACATCGTGAATCGACTTTGGCACAGGCCAACTTGTAATAGCCTCAAGTTTGCTGGAATCTACCATAATTCCTTCACCTGACACAACATAGCCTAGAAAAACCAATTTATTTGTCAAGAATTCACACTTCTTAAGGTTGGAATACAACTTTTGTTCTCGTAGAACATTGAACACTTGACGAAGATGCTCCTTGTGTGTATCTGGATCTTTGCTGTAGACGAGAATGTCATCAAAATATACCACCACAAACCGTCCAATAAAAGATTTAAAAACATGATTCATAAGCCGCATAAAAGTACTAGGATCATTAGATAACCCAAAAAACATTACCATCCACTCGTAGAGGCCATCCCTTGTCTTGAAAGCAGTTTTCCATTCATCTCCGGGTCTCATACGAATTTGATGATATCCACTTCGCAAGTCTATTTTAGAGAACACGGTGGCACCATGGAGTTGATCAAGAAGATCATCAAGACTAGGAATAAGAAAGCGATATTTGATGGTTATCTTATTCACTGCTCGACTATCCACACACATACGCCAAGTGTCATCTTTCTTTGGTACGAGAAGTGCTGGTACCGCACAAGGACTCATGCTATCTCTTATTAATCCTTTGCTCAACAGCTCATCAACTGGCCTCTGGAGCTCCTCAAATTATTTAGGGTTCATTCTATATGCTGCTTTATTTGGAATAGCGGCCCCGGGAATGAAGTCAATGCAATGTTGGATATCCCTCATTGGTGGAAGCCCGGCTGGAATTTCCTTTGGGATGACGTCTTGAAATTCTTGAAGCAAAGAGCGCAATGTAGGAGGTATCCCACCCTTCATTTCATTCTCTTCCATTACCACCAGTGCATATGCTTCCTTAATTTCTTCAAAAGCAATCAAGAACTCAGACTTGGTCAATAAGTTGTTTCCATCTACTTTCATTGGCTTTGGACTGCTCCCTGACTTCATAGGACCCAAAACAATCTTAACTCCATCCTTTTCAAAGGTATAGGTGTTTCTGAACCCGTCATGCACGACTTTCCTATCATATTGCCAAGGCCTCCCAAGTAGCAAATGACACGCATCCATGGGAACGACATCACACCATATTTCATCCTTATAATTTTGCCTAATAGAAAACTGAACTAAGCACTTTTTGTTAACCTTTACCTCATTCCCCTTTTGCAACCAAGAGAGCTTGTAAGGTTGTGGGTGCTCCATTATTTTAAGATTTAATTTCTCCACCATGGTGGTAGCCACCAAATTTTCACAACTTCCTCCATCAATGATGACATTGGACACCTTGCCAAGGGAAGTACACCGTGTATGAAATATATTATTTCGAAGCCAATTGTCTTCCTGCACTTGGGCTGCATTTAAACTTCTTCGAATGACTAAGCTCTCCTTCATCACCATATGTTAATTCTTCGTCAAACCTTGGTCCCTCATCCAAATTTAAACCAACTTCTTCATTGAATTCTTCCTCATTTTCTTCTACAAGCGGAACTATCTTGCAGTTTGGGCAGTCAGATGCAATATGACCCAATCCCTGACACTTGAAACAACGAACTGAGTTTGAACGACTTGAACTCGCTGAACCTTCTTGCTTGCAGGTTGGCTTTGAGAAGGCATCTGTTTTTGGAGCTGAGGCAGGTTTTCCAATAGCTATTGGTGCTCGATTTGAATTACCTTCCTTGAGCCAAGATCTTGAGGTACCACCACGGTTTTCCTTAATCTGCTTTTCAACATTGAAAGATAATTTCTCAACATCCCCATAAGACCAATATGGCTGTAGTTGTACAATGTTGCGAATCTCAGAGCGGAGTCCCCCAAGATAGCGAGCAATTGTTTGCTCCTCTGGTTCTATGATGTCGCAAAGCATGCGTAATTTGTCAAATTCTGCTATATACTCCTCCACAGACACATCACTTTGCTTGAAATTATGAAACTTGAGGAAACAATCTTGGCGATAGTTTTCTGGAATGAATTTCTTCTTCAATTCTCTTCTCATCTTTTCCCATGATTCAATCCGCCTCTTTCCTTCCCGAAACCGCTGTTTGTTGAGATGTTCCCACCAAATTGAAGCATGTTTCTTCAATTTGATTGCTACTAGTTTCACCCTGTGATCTTCTGCCACATCCTTGTAATCAAATATTCTCTCCACAATGTTGAGCCAATCCATGAACTCTTCTGGCTGCATTTTGCCTTCAAATTCAGTGGCGTCAACTTTGATGCCAAAGTTTTGCTGGAAATAATTATTCCTTCCATGATGCCTATGGTTGTTCTCAATGCTTGAGTCTCGATCATGTTCACGACCAAAAGGGTTGTATCCCTCTTCGCCATCCGATGCTTCATTCTCCGACTCATAATGGGGATCATCATGTTCCAGAGGTTCGTAGCGCTCTAGACACTGCTGCAGTTGCTGCACTTGTCTCCTTAGATCGTCCACTTCGATGTCACTGGCGTGAGAAATAACTTACGCACAAATTAAACCCTATAAATCATGCAATCGTAGTACGAGTAAGTAGGGATCGTTCTATTCCGGGGATTAGGAGGGATGCTAATCAACACAAATTAAATTTATTAAACTAGAACTAAGTTAAGGGAACAATGATTGGGGGGAGTTGGATGATTTAGACCAAAGTAAAATTGACAATAGTAAATAACTAAGTTGTGAATGAAATATGGATTAAGGGATAGCTAGAGGATTCTTCTCCACACATGGAACATATGCATACAAATCGATCTCCAGTTACTCTTTTAATAAAGTACGAATGACAAAGCCCCAAATTAATTGTGAACTGCACTAATTAACTCTCAGATTTTCCTAAGTTCATTGAATTGGACTCAGCGACTCAATCAAATTATTCTTATCAAGTTCCCTATATGAACAGCATGATAGAGATACATATCAAAGATCATTAAGTTCTATGAAAATCATAAGCTTTGACAAGGCATTTGTAACTATGAAAAGTATGATACTCCTGCCAGGAATTTACTTAACACAATCATGACTAGTGACTTTTACTACTTGTGAATATAAGTTCATAACGATTAGGTGAAATTCCCTTATATTCTAGCATCAAATCCCTGCATGCAAACTAAGTATGCATCCTTAATAAACATGCAAGAATAAGTCCTAAATAAAATAGAAAAGTAAATCACATTCATACTTTACGAAATCATAACTGGAAGTGATCAATTCATATAAAACATATGTCCATGGCTTCGAATTCACCTCTAACTAAGAAGAAATTCAGTTACTCATATTTAATAATTGAAAAACAATATAGAATGGAAATACATAAGATAGGATAAAGAGAAGAAAATAACTAGATGATGGCAGCAAGGAATTCCCAAGACAGCTCCAAGCTTTGCTCCTTTTGCAACTAGCAATCTCTCTCTCTCTCTCTCTCTCTCTCTCTCTCTCTCTCTCCTCTCTCTCTCTCTCTCTCCTCTCTCCTCGCTCTCTCTCTCTCTCTCCTCTCTCCTCTCCTCCTCTCTCCTCCCTCTCTCTCTCTCTCTATTTGAATGTGTATGAGTAATGGATGAAGTGAATGATGGATTGTTGAATGATGTTGTGTTTAGAATTGGAGTGCTATTTATAGGGAGAATGGAAGGGGAATATTTGAATTGAATATGGTTTATGCCAATAGCACTTGTAATTAGAAACTCATTCTTTTGGCTAGTGCTCTTCACCAACAACTCCCACTAGATAGCACTTGTAATTAGAAACTCATTCTTTTGGCTAGTACACTTCACCAACAACTCCCACTAGATAGTGCTTGTAATTAGAAACTCATTCTTTTGGCTAGTGCACTTCACCAACAAATCCCACTAGATAGTCATGCATGACATTGCATTGCAGTCAGCTTGTGGGCTGATTTTGGGCTTGTTATTCACTCCAAAAAATCCTGGAAAAATATGGATCTTCAAGCCCTTTGTCTTATCTTTCCAAGAATATGCAGCCCAACTCAAGGAAAAATAGGAAAGACCTTCAAATGTCATTTTTGGCCCAGTAACGCAGATGCTGCCGAATTTTGACCTTGAGCTGCTAAATCATGGATAACTTCCTCTAGAAGACTCCAAATCATAAACCGTAAAATGCTACGGAAACTAGACTTCCGTATCTTTCCAATGATGTATGGCTCATTATCTGGTTCTTCTTGAGCAAGTACAGGTTAATCCGTGAATGTGACTGATGTGCAGACACTGTTTTGAGCTAATTTGTCTTCAAAATGCAAGTAATGAGTCTCATCCTTATTACACTGAAACATACACAAACTTTATTAAAAGCACAAGTTTAACTCAAAAACATAACCAAATCAAAAGTTAGAAGGGTACAAAAAGATGTAATTATGCACTGATCAGTCACGCAGATATCTTTCACGAACTGGTGGATTTTGTCGATTCTGAGGTTGACGACCTCCTCGACCTCCACACCTTCCAGCCATGAACGGGAAAAGCTCTGATACCAATCTGACACCGGATTTTGCAGAGATTAAGTGAGAAAACACAAGTGAGACTCGAGGGTCGGTAACTCGCCACTCTAAGAAATCCACCAAAGAGATAAGAGTTGGGAAGTTAGAAGAACTCCTTCTTCTAGAAAGCCAAAGGCTATGAAAACTCACTCAAATTCTTGTCCGTTTATTCCATAAAGGGGTGAAGGGTTTACATAATGTTCATGGAACAATCCTCCATGAATAGGATAGCCCTCTTAATTAGCCATACATGCACCAACGCATAATGCCCACAATTAAATACCATACATGAATCAAAAATAGAAAACATTGTAACGGACTAGACTTAAATGAGATGAATGCACCATGTGATATTTAGAGGAGGTCAGATTCGGTGTCACCATGATTATGTTCCTAAATGCAGATAAAATTTGGCCAAACATCATGACGTGTAATTGCTTGAGTTTTTGGTTAGGTGGGAATTTGAAAGTGATGTTTTGAACAATTTGGTGTTTTGTTGGTTAGGTTAGATGTTTGGGTTAGGTTTTGGAACCATCTTTTGCTATCCAGGGGTAGACATTGGATATTGGTTGGAAATTTGTATTTGGATGGCATATTTGAGCATGAACTCTGATTGAAATTTAGTTATGTATTTGGAGTATGCAATTGGAACTCATGTAAACTTTGGATTCAAGTTATGAAATTGTCAAATTATCTCTTAAGTGATGTTATTATACACTTATACATTACAATGGCACAAATGTACCAAACTTTGGATTCAAGTTATGCAAATGGCACAAATGTACCCAACAGTGGATTCAAGTTATGCAATGACACAATTGTACCAAACTCATTACACATTTCACTATTTCATCATCAAATTCTATGGAATTTTTTCAAACAAATTTAGGATCTTAATCATCATCATATTGCAACCATGACACCAAGAACCCGTGCAACTAACAGACCCACCCAACATTAGTCTCCCTCCAAGTCGATACACCATAATTTTCTCATCCATCTTCATTTTATGCCTTCCCAGTCTTCCAACTATTGCTGTCAATTCCTTGTTTTCTTGCTCAATTTCTTTGAGCTTATCTTTCAGTCCTTCATTATCTTCTTCTATTTGATTCAGTTCCTGCTCCATACCTCTCATTCTTCTTAGCAACTCAAGAAGAACTTCCTTTCCTCGTGGGCATATCTCTTTGTCCACCCACTCCCAATAGTGAACTTTGCCTTATTCTTCTGAAGAATTTTCCATATCCAGGGTTAGATCTAAAACCCATGGACCAAAAAACATAAAATTCCAGACAAAGTGACTTACCCGATTATTCTCACAAGCCTCAAATTTTATCCAAGGATTCGAATCTGTCCATGAAGTCCATCTTTTAATAGCTCCCTCACAATTGCAAAACTTCCATGTGTTACAGCTCCCCGAACTTTGCGACATCTCTGTTCTCTCCCTCTGTAATTTTTTGTTTTGTTGCCAGATGCCCTAATATTAATAGAAATTGCTGACATGTCATTAGGGTTTAAGTTTAGTGCCATAAATTTGAGAGGTTGTTGATATGGAGATGCCTCTGTTCAATCCAACACTTGAAAAGACAAATATGCCCACAAATTTAACGGAAAAATTGACTGAGATGACGAAAAGGACGGTTTCTGAAACTGGAGTCATAATTAAAGGACCACTGTAACAATTTAGCAATATAAAAGACGAAAAATAAAGTTGAGCCTTAGTCCAGAAACCATTGCTATAATTTTGCTTATTTAAAAACCATATACAAGATTCCTAAGAAGATGCAATGGGCCAATTATAGCCCAAAAGCCACGTGGCAATTTCCTAAGATTTGAGAAAAGGCAAATGCTGTCATCCACCACTATTTTGCCCTCCATAGAAATGAAGTAATCATACCAGGAACTAGAATATCAAAGGCAGAGCCAGAGCGCTCCAAGAAAGCGACCGAAAATTTCAACAGTTTTCTGGCTCATAAACACCAACTACTGCTGTCACTTGGTATTATATCTGCGCCATAGCGTCTTGTAGCCAAGGAGGCAAAATTACATATGTTTATTTTATGGGTCAAATGAAAAAGACAACGGAAAAAAACAAATCTCCCAAAATGCATTATACATTCTTAGATACCTACGTAAATACATACGGATATGTACTTAGTATGAAGATACATAATTCACCCTATCAACTAATACCATCAAGTTGATACACGTCTAAAATATGCCAAGATCAGGAACGGTAAAATGCTCATCATCATCTGAGATTTCAATCCTAGGCTTCTTGTATGGGCCGTTCGATTTTGGGGGTCTATATGAGGCAAAATTGCTTGGCTGTGATGCCGGAAGCTGAGGAACTTCAGCTGCTGCCACGGCCTTCTGAGGAAACTGCTCACCAAAAAGACCCATATCTGCTATCCATTCAAGCTCACCAAACTCAAGTGACTCTTTCTGAAGTGAGCACAGACAAGATTCGTTAAGCATATGAATAGATGAAAGAAAAAGTAAATGGCCTATCATCAATGTTGGCATCAAATTTATACATCTTCTTCTAATCAGGTATTAACCGAAGAACTGCTTAAACCAACTAAACCAAGACCTATTAGAGGTATCAATATTACCTTCTTTTAAGCAGCAAAAGCAACCCAGACTTTTTTAATTATCGAAATTCAGAAAGTTGTGCATGATGAACGATCAAATAAAAAACATGGATAGAAAAGAAAAATGAACTCAATTTAGAACAATCATTATAAAATTAAATTATCTTGACAGTCTTAAAAACTCAAAACTTATCATTACTATCACAAGGTTATATATAAGTTTTAGAATATTTCTTTCATACAGTAGGCTTCAATGTTAACACAGCAGTATTTGCCGCCCAATTATCAACGAGAGTTTTCCAAATACATTATCCACATTGTTCAAGACATTTGTGTCTCATATACCGAGTTCGCATGAATTACGTATTTATCTTATCACAATCATTTTCATAGATAAATGATAAACATCTATATTCCTCCACCGTTCTGGTATATCTTCAACCTCATCCCTAAGTTCTCCATTCAAACCATTCCATTCCATGAAAAGACAGTAATAATAATTGTGATGAGTAAAGCTAGATAATGTATAGGGATCTTTCTAACCTTGTCAGAAGATTCAAAATCTGATAATTGCAGTAAGTCATCGACGCCCCAAGGTGACGAGATCCCGGAAGCCTGTGGTGCTGAAATTTTTGTTGAAATCTGCTGTGTGCTACGCTCGGGTGGCTCCAAGCTACTTGTTTCAGCTTCCTTAGTACAACTGGAGCTCAATGCCACTCGGATTCCAGTGGCAAGGAACCTCTGGTGGTTTGCAGAGAGGCTATTGGCTGAATGAATTGGTTCATCACAATCCTGACAAAAGAGGGCTCTGTCTTCAACGCAGAATATAAAAGCTGCCTTATCCTGCCAATCAGAAGACATGTGTGAGAGAGAGAGAGAGAGATTGTTTAGAGAGGCTTACAACTCATCAGAATCCAGTGACGCTAAGACAGATTGAAAAGGAAAACTTAATTATCATTCAAGAAGTCTTACATGAGCATCTTGTTGTCCACTTAGTAGCTGAGACCACGAAAGGTGATTTCAAGAATGCAGAAATCAATCAAAGGGCAAGCTAAAATGTTGTTCAAAAAATTCAAGAAGGAAATCTTGTCTTATGGGCTCCTATGATAATTTGAAGGACCTATCCTCCTTTCTTTCCCTGATTCTGCTCATCTTAAGGAAGCTTTGGAAGCATCTCTATCTATTCTGGACTATGTTATGTTTAATTATGAAGAAAGATCATAAATTATAAATACTTCCTGAATTACTGTAAACCTAAGACTCTACTCCAGTAATTTCAGAAGGTTACTTTCTCTATTATGTTAATTGCCTTGCCCTTCTCTGCTCTCCGATGCATCAATAAGATTTTTTCTCATTTCTTCTTCGTGACTGGAACCACGAAAAAAAAAACAGTTTGTACCATTTGTGCTCAAGAGGCATTTATGTTCCAACTCAATTAATAAATTCATGATTATGAATCAATCAAACCATTAATCATTATTAAAATTGAAGTAGCCACATTCTTAGAAGTCACAACGCTGCACACCTGTTCAACCATTAGCTGACTCACATTGCAAACACTGAGATTTTCATTCACTCTCTAATCTCTTGGAAAATTTCTCTTAGATTGCTTCTTTTGTATGAACAATATTTACCACATTGTGATTTTTTAAAGGTGTTATTGCATCATTTGTCTCTATGGGGTTTAGGTTTTTCTATCATTTACAGCGAAAAAAGGGGAACTAGGAAGACCTCTCATTTTGGGCAGGTACCTAGGTGAAACCCAGTTTCAACAATGTGAGAATAATTCAGACACCACACCCACTTTGCAAGGTTGTACGAATATCCCAAAGCAATAATGTGACAATCAGCAGCAGTAGAATCTGCTTATTTCTCAAGTTCACCTGATTAGTCTTATTAGTTATACAACATCTAGTGGAGACACCAAGTCTAGAGCGCACACCAAATTTTTGGCATGCAGTTTGTATCACAAACCTTGTAAAGTGCCATCTGTTATTGATCGAGAGTACAAAAGAAATGTTAACTTCTTTCAACTTGCCACTATTTCCTATAGTTCACTTTAACTTTCAAACAAAGGAAACATATAATGCTCAAAGCATCTAATATTCTAGTATGAGGTCCTCCATGGCAGGGTCATCAAAAACCATGTCTAAAGAGCTAATAGCCTTATCTTAATTGGAACCTCTCATGTTGGATGTTACAATTTTAACATTGTATTGGAGAGGGTAATTCATTTATTAGCAAAGGTTTGAACCTTTAGACCTATCTCAATCTAGCTCACCCTTTACATTTATCACAAGTACACATATTGATACAATGAACTTGTAAAGTTAAACTCAGCTCAACAATTTTGACCCAAAAAAAAAACTCAGCTCAACAATTTTGACCAAAAAAATAAACTCAGCTCAACAAAAATGGAAAAGGAAAATTGGAAATTACAAAACATTTTATACAAAGAAAGTGGGAAGTGGAAATTAATTACTTGGCATATGTCACATCTAGGGAGCTTGTTGGAGAGGCAATTTAGAAGAAGCCTCTGGTGCTTGCTTGCAAGCTTATTTGCTGCGTGCACTTCAACATCACATTTGGCGCACAGAGCTGCCTCGTCGGCGCAACAAATCACCGTCGCCGGAGCCTTCTCGCACACATCACACTGAATTTTCATCTTCTTCTTGATCTCTTTCTTTCTGCCCAAGCTTGATCTGTTACTTCCAGAGAGAAAAAAAAAAACCCACCTCACAAACTTATATGTTTCTCACTCAGAGAGACACAGAGAGATCTTTCCTTGAAGATTCAAGAAAACCCACAACTCTTTACTTTACCAAAACAAAAACTACCAGAAGATGCCTGAGGTCATCCAAGCAGCAAGCTTTCCCAGAAAGCAGAAACAGCTTATTTGTGGTAAAACCTCCAGAACCCTTCACCAAAAGTTAGGCCAGATATGAGAAAGACTGTCTAGGAATAACAAGAAAGTTTCAACAGGTAGAAATGAAGAGAGAGAGAGAGAGAGAGAGAGAGAGAGAGAGAGAATTAATGGAGTGATAAATTAATTTCTTGGCCAAGTAAAGCAATTGGTGGAGAGAGTTGCAGAAGAAGCTGTGAGAGGTTTGTATGTGCTGTGGAGGAGATAAGGATTTTGATATTTTTTTTTCCAATATCAAAATAAGGCAATGGGGCGCATTTGTGGAGCCCGCCAGCTTCTGTCTTGTGGTTGTAGAGCCGTTGCAGTCTGCATGCCTCTCTCTCGGCATGTGCAGGTGGCTACCTACTTTTTTGATTTTTTTTATAGAGCTCTGCTACTGTGTGTTTCACTTCACTTGCATGATTACCTGGTTGATGTGAACATTTTGTGATCATATGTTTGGTAGACTGATTTCAATCTGGACCGTTGAATTGGTCATTCATTTCAAGCTACAACAGCCATGGAAAGGGAAAGGACTGTGTATCGTTTCTTTGGTGCAAAATATGATATCACATCATTTACCTGAAAAATAAATATCATATTTTTTTTTTATATCACATCATTTACCAGAAAAAGAAGGTGAGAGAGAGAGTTTCTAGATTTTCTCTCTTTTTCTCATGACATGTGTCATTCTTCTTACATTTAAAACTATGTCATTAACGCATCATACAAACTATCTTTTATTTTCCAAATTTACCCTTATTATATGTATTGACTTTCATGTTTTTTTCAACTTATCAAAAAAAAAGTTTTCCTTATAACTTCCTTACCACCATATTAAAAAATTAAATAAATAAAAAAGGTCAATTTTTTGCTGTTTACTTGGTTGTGGTCTTGAAGTGACGTTTTTCTTCCAAAATTATGGGCTTTATTACTCAGATTTTTTTTTCTGAAAAAAAAAACAGATATTTTCCTTCAAGTTTTCTTTTTATTAAATAAGGTGATAAGAAAGTTATTAATTTTTTTTGGATAAATTAAAGGAAATATAAAATTTAATATATTTAATAAGAGTAAATTTGGAAAACAAAAGATAATTTGTAAAATACATTAATAACATTATTAAATAAAAGTAATTTAAAGTAATTATTTTTAAGTAAACATGCCAATTTCAACAAAAACATGTGCAAGTTGATTATCACTTTACAAGGGAATTGGTTCAACACGGCTTCTTGTCTATTAAATTTGTTTCTTCTGAACATTAACTAGTTCAACTGTATTTGACAGCTCATCATTGTATTTTAATATTATTAGCTAGGGACCTGTAAGCGAAAGCAAACCATCTGGGCTACCCGGGAAGAGCTTTTCCACTACACAACGATTTTCCAAGAAGCTCTCTCCTTTTCTCTTTAATCCATTATTGCCTTTACTAAAACCTCTTCCCCACTAATCCCATAACACTAGCATCTTCTTCTCATTGTTTTCAGTTTGGGCAAGATGGAAATCAGATAATTAAAGAAAAAAAGGGAGAGGATCCGTCTTGAAAAGTTCCTTTCTTTTTCTATGTAAATTCCTCCTTTTTCTCAGTAACCAAACAGAGGTATTTATGTCTCAAAGAAAAGCACTTGCTTATTAGCTGTGGAAATTGAGAGAGCAACAACTTGTTTCCTGGTTTGCAAATACTCGTCGTGGAGATCAGCCTTCTTCTGAGCCATCTTGAACACCTAGTCAGGCCCTCCTTGAGTTTCAGGGATGAGCTCGTACAACCATAATCTCTATGACGAGCCCATAAAGGTAGTGGTCGCACAAAACTTGATCATAACCATAGCTAGCCAGCCAGTTTTTTTTTGGTTGCATATATTTTTTGATTGGTATCTTTAATTTTTAATTGAATTTATAATTAGCTAGTTACTTTTCTTCTATAGGCTACTTCAGAATCAGCAGAGTGGATATTTTTTGCCACTATCCTTGGCCTACAGATGCTGTCAACAGCTTGTGATCAGGCTTCCTCCCCAAGAAAATCCCACTACGCACTGTTTGGCATGCTGTTGGCTATTGCAGCTGTGCTCATTTCCATCTGGGAGCTAACTTACAGAGGTAAAAAGGAAAGAGTTGTGTTGAGGAGATGGGGAATGCTCTGGTGGTTTTATCATCCACCTCCTCGTAGTACGCTTTTTGGTACTCTTCCTGACATTTATGGATTAGTTGCTGGCATCTCACAGTGCATTTTCTGTATAGTTCAGTATGTTTACTGCCTTCGGCATGTTGATAATCCTTTCAAAGCATCCCTTTTGCCTGCCATATTTCTTCTGTGTTTAGGTGGTTCAAAACTAAGTAATAACCGAATGAACGCCAATACCACTGATAACAACATCTTGAGAAAGCCTTTGGATAGTAATTCCACTACCTCTACAATTATGATTTTTCTTTTTCTCCTGTTAAATCTTTTTCTTTTTCTGTTAAATTAATAATGTTGTGGGTTTATACATTAGGTCAGACTATTCATGTTCAAGATAACAAGGACGCCATGGAAAATTCTTCAAGGTAAACACGAATTACTGCTCATCTGCTGCTTAAGTAATTTGCATATTAAATCTTTTTGCAGCTTTTTAGTGTTAGATAATACAAAAGGAAGGCGTCTTCTTCATTATTTATTTATTTATTTAGTTTTGGAAGGAGACGATATGGAAATTTTAAGAAATAATTAAGGGGATTTTAATGGATATCACATGTGAAGACTAAAGTGCAAGCAGATGGAGAGAGTGGCTAATTAAGCTAGCTCTCTAGCTCTAATAAACAAGACAGTCGTAAAAGAATGCTTTCTTTTCTCTGTATGCTTTTTCATCTGTATGCATGGTTTCCATTCCACTGATAGAAAATATTTTCTCAATCTGTTGGTTTGTAGCACGGAAGAAACTTCTAAGCATGCAACCGCGAAGTATTATGCTCCTACAAATATACCATCTTTGGATGATCAGGATGTAGAGGTACCAATTAAATTACGATTTAAAGTAAATTATTTCCAAAACATATATATGTATATATTGAGGGATCTCTCAAATAATTTTATTTGAGGGACACCCTTTAGGGTATCCTACGAATTTTTTTCCAGTGATCCAAACCATCTATTTTTTTAGGTCTGCATTCATAGATCATCCTTACAAATAATTAGACAAATTGGAACCGCTTCGACATCCAATTGTATCCTACAAAATCAATGAACACAGTACTTCAAGAAAGTACTAAAACTTCAATAACTCAATTGAGTGGTCAAACGATATCGGATTCAAGTGATTTTTTGTAGAGATGATCTTTGAATGATTATCTAAAACATAGACAGTTTGGATTAGTGAATTCAATTCGGAGTGGGCCCTACAAGGGTGTCGCTCAAATAAGCTAATTTGAGGGATCCCTCAATGAAAACTCTTTGTATATATATATACACATGCACATATATAACCTTGAAATATTCAATTAAAAGTTGTCATTTGTATGTATATCATGGGAATAACTGAACAAAATAAAGGAAATCATGTTTCCATCTTTTATTTATTCATCATATTTGTATGCATATTATATGTATATATTGTTTTCGGGAGGACATGATGTATCCAAAAGGCTTAAGTTATGAAGTCCCATATATATCATGGAATGTCAATTTGGAGCTCACTTTGGGAAGCCCACATCGGGATTGAATACGATAAAGAAAAATTTAAAATTAGGTATTAGACATAATAACTAATTAGGATTTGAGACAGAGAGTATTTTTATTTGGGTTTTAATATCTAGGAATAAAATTTTGTTTTGAATTAGGCCAAAGAGGAGGCCCATATGTGAAATAAAATTTTTTTTTAAAAAGAAACCATTGATTGATAATATAAATATTACGTAACTGACAAAATACCACAAAAGTCAAGGTTTGAGTCTCTTCATGCACACTAAATTTTGTATTTTTTTTAGGTTGAGGGCAACATAGTTGGTTGCCAACGAGTGGCTAGCCGAGAGGTGCTGGCTGGCGATGGGCACGTCGGTGGTGGCTGGGATGAGGCGATGGCTAAGCAGGTGCTGAAAGTGGCACAGGAATGGCAACAATGGCGGCGGCGATTGCAATGGCGCACACGTGGACATTTGATATGACTTCGAAGTAGTGGCATTGTGTGTAATTTTAATATTTTTTAATTACATTATTGTAAAAATAGGTACTATGTACTTTTTGGTGTTTGGCCTTATACTAATTATGTGAAATTAAAAACACTAATTGAAAAACATAAGCGTACGATTTGTGAGAAAAAAAAACCCTTCTGCGCCACTCGACCTTGGGGGGGGAAGGAGGTTCTCTCCTCCTCCCCTCTCCTCTGGTTTCTTTTCTCTAGTCTGCTCCTTACTGCTTGTGGATTTCCTTGTGGAGATCTGTTGCTCGTTTTCTCCCCTTCTTTGTGGGTGTTTCTGCTCTCCCCTTTTGTGGGTGTTCTGCTCTCCCATTCGGTGGGTGTTGTCCTCCCCTTTGTGGGTGTTTTGTGCAAGCTCTGCTTGAACTCTTGAGGCTTTATGCCTACAGTTTCCTTTATTTACCTAGATCCCCCCTTATTCCTCATCCCTTGTATTCAGTTGTCCCCTCCTCCATCCATTTCCTCTTATCTCCCTCACACACTCCATTCAAATCCCTTCTCTATGGTCTTGGTCCTTCCCACTAAAATTTTCTCCTCCCTTTTGATCTGGCTTCACCTTGTGGCTGCTTCGGCTAGCCGAAAACGCGGTTTCCCGCACACAACTCTGAAGATGTGTAGAGTTCGAGCTTTTGCTCCTACTCGGGTGCTTGCACTACCTCCTTCTATTATGTTGATGTTTGTTTGGTTTTTGTGTTTGTTCTGGTGCTTTGTCAGGTTTGATTTGGGAGGTGATGATCTTCTTGTGGCTGGCTTCCTTTTTCTTGTTTGTGTCTTTGTAATATGTGGGATTATAAGGTATTTGGGTGGATCTGTTGGTCGTGCGATTTTTTCGCTTTGTGCCCCTTGGGTGTGGCAGCTCTTCCCTTCAACTTGTCCCGGTGATGTCGTCTCAGGCGATGGCGGCGGCGGCTCTGTTGAATTTTGGTTAGGGTTTGTTAGCTTTCTTGGCCTTGGTATGGGCTTGTGTGGGCTTAATGCCTTTTGGGTTTTTAACTTCTTGTTGGTTCTTTTGCATTTTATTTGGGCCTCTGGCATTTTCACTTTGTTGATTAGCCCAGTTGGTTGGGTCTCACCTTTTTGTGTATTGTTATGCCCTTTTGTGGGTTTTTAATGAAATCCACTTCTGACCAAAAAAAAATTATGTGAAATTGTATTCCTATCTTCCAAATTAGTAAACTATATAGTGTCTTAAAATAAAAGCTTCCTATTATTGATTGAATCTACTAATCACTTTTAATTCATTATTATATTATGTCTTTGAATGGATGGGTGCTCCCATGGGGATGAGAATCAGGTATCGACCGAAGAAATGAGAAGGAAAACAGGATTCAGATCTTTTGCTTTGATTTTCTCTGCTAAGATATGTTTGACTTTCACTCCCCACATGCCACTTCATTTAAATTTCAATCCAAAGAATTTAAAGTTGACACATCACCTTTAAAACAAAGACTCAAATTTTTCATAATTTTTTTTTATAAAAATTCCTAATTAAAACATCAAATATGTGTAAATATTGTTAGGGATAAGAACTACATTTGTCGCATAGTGACATGTAACAAAGAAATTGACGTGGAACGTAACAAATTTAATATTTCCAAAAGGATTCAAAAATGGAAACATTTAAAAGATTAAAACAAAGCTAAAATAGGATCCATAATTTGTGGGTTTTAGGTATTTAATTTTCATAAGTCACTTTTATTATCTTCTTACCAATCTGACAAAAGAAGGGTTAAATTTTTTAAAGTTCCTTAATGCCATTGAGAAATAAATGTATTAAAACAGATGATTCTTTAATATACGAGGGCAAAATGGTAAACACAAAATAATGAAATAAAATTTGAAGGAAGAGTCTGTTCACCTGCCAAATACAAGAAAGAATAATGAACACTTTAATTAGTCAATTAGATCATAATCAACGGTTGAATCAATTATGTCAGAATCTTCCCTTCTCGTATGGAAACTTTTTTGCCACAAATAACAAGCAAACAAATCCCAAAAGCGAAACAATGGGGTGGAGGAATGCGTTTGACAATGTGAAGCCAGTGTTTGTGACTATATACACCACTGTAATAATTGGGATCATCTTCTCGTCTTTGTATGTGATATCGGCCATTTACTCTGGCGAGTTTGCTGTAGATTCCACCACCTTCTGGCTTTCCCATCAATTTCTCTCTCTGCTTTTTCCTTTTGGGTTTCCTAGCCCATTGATTTTGTTATTGTTTCTTACGCTTATGCTTCAATTTCTATCACTGGAAATGGGTTTTTGAGATTTTATTTGCCCGTTGAATAATTCAAGGCTTATGTGCTTAGCACTGGAAATTGTATTTCCATTGTCTTTTATTCTTGTGGGGTTGCAATGGTGCTCTTGTTTATACAATATCCATTTCACTCTTCCCGCCACATCTCTAACTAAGACAACTACTAACTTAGTGATCTAACTGATTTAACTGTGACAGCATAAGCTCATTTAGAAACTAAACTCAACTTTACTCTTGTCCTGTGATCGAATGTCTGACTTTTGGTGCTTTAGTTTGGTTTTGGTTTAGTTTTTTTATGTTTTTTCTTGGGTTGAAAAATGTGGATCAACTTTGTGGTTCTAGTTTGTTGCTACACACCAAAAGTTTCAAGCTTTAAACACTGTGGCACCTTTGTATGTCATTTCTTCATATTAGCATTCTGGAGTTTGCATGAGAGTTGATTGAGCTATTGGCAGGCACCAATATGAAATGGGATTTGGATATCTGCCCCAAATTTTATATATATATATATATATATAATATTTTCATTTATTAATGATTACACTGCATGCGGTTTCCACATAGAAAAGTAGTAAATTTAATTTTCCATGCTGCCACCAGTAATATTGTAGAACTCAAGCCATTTGCTTCTTGTCAATAGACCCTTTCTTGCAATATTTGGTGTTCATTCATTAAGCTTTTTGTCTGTGGATTTCAGTCTTCTCCCTCTCCCTACATGTGTTTAATTTTTGTGAATTCACAAATTGCTACAGATGTAGGTTCTCCTCCTGTAGAGCAAGCACCCAATGTTTCTCAAGTTCAAGCAGTTCCCAAACCTTCACTAGAGCCTCGAAGCATGTCAACAAGACCCATTTGGGAAGCTCCTCTACACACAAAGAAAATGCCACCCTTGAAGATATTTAGACTGAGCAAAGAACTGGTTCAGGAAAGAGTGAAGGATAACGTCATTATTGTGACCTTTGGGAACTATGCATTCATGGATTTTATCCTGACTTGGGTTAAACACTTGACTGATCTGGGGCTTTCTAACCTTCTCATTGGTAAGCTTCTGGGTTGTGCACTTTTATGTCTTTTTGGCCTTTTCAATTTCTTTACATATCTTTTCTAGTTCCCTGTAAGGAAACATATGTTTTTGTATTTCTCTATTTATGTCTGCACCTTTGAGTTTGAAATTTGTTGATGCTCTTTTTGGGGAGGGTCAACTTAGATAGGGAGTGTTAGATCTTCAGCAGGGGAGAAGGTGAGGACCTTCGGTATTTGGAGAACCTACAGAAGACAAAAAGGAAGAAGCAATCGTCAAGTTTCGGACACCGGTGTGGTGCGTGCCGAAAGCTCTTTGATACTTAAGTCAGCTAGATGTGATAATTTTGGCAGAGTAACAGTAAAGGTAAGAAAATAGTTACCCTTTTTACTCGGGGCACTGTTCCCTATTTCTAGATAAGTGAGAATGAGAGTTTTGCACAAAGTTTCGATGTGGGACTTTGTGCAAATTGTTGTGGAGATGACACGTGTCCATAGCTTTAAGTTCTATAGTCGAGAGCTTCAGCAGGTGTTTACTGCTTCGAAAGGAGGCCTTCCTTCGGTAGGCTAAGAAGAAGGTGATGTCACTCGTTTTCTAAGGGCTTGTCTGTGCGCATGTTTAGCGTGTTTCCCTTTCCTTGGGAGCCGGCATGCCTGCCTAAGTGTTAGTTGTCTGATTCCGAATATGCTTGGTTGATTATGGTGTAAACAAAATTGATGGCTCAGGTGCAATGGACACCAAACAGTTGGAGGCTTTGTACTGGAAATGTGTTCCAGTATTTGATATGGGTAGCTATATGAGCACAATAGATGTTGGATGGGGATCACCAACATTCCACAAGATAGGGAAAGTTTTTATTGGGTTTCAGACAAATAAATTCTTTTGTTTCAAACAAAATTTAAAGTCAATGCCAATCCACCCATTTCAAGAAAAAATATTACAAATTGGGTTTGCAAACTCGTTGGTGGTGCTTGTGGCTAATGATGTGGATGAGGAAGATGGGTCTTTGGACCTAGGAAAAGAAGAACATGGATAATTGGGAATTAAGGTTGGGAATTAATGTGTGTGTGTGTGTGTGTGTGGTGAGAGAGAGAGAGAGAGAGAGAGAGAGAGAGAGAGAGAGAGAGGATATGCGACATTGGGATTTCATCTCAGATAGAGCATATCAGAGAGGAGAAGAAGAAGAAGCAAAGAAGAAAGCAATTGGGGGTGTCATCTCAGAGATAGCGGATCATAGAAGAAGAAGAAGAAGAAGAACCCACAATTATGTTTCAACAAATTTCGGTACAATCTCACTTAAATTTGATTTGGAGGGACTTGAACTCACATCAAGTACCAAACAAAAGTGAGAGAGGGGCAGAAGGAAGAAGAGGAAGAGGAAGAGACTAGAGAGATGAGAGTATTTCAGAGAGCAATGACTCAGAAGAAAAAAAACTAAGTGAAGGATGGGCAATAGGCTGTCAATAGAGAGTTTTTATGAGGGGCATTTGTGATTGGGTTTCAAAATAAGGATATTAGTGAATAAATTAGGTGAGCCAGGGGTAAAGCCGCCAATTTCCCAAAACTCAACATCAAGTGACTTGAGCTGAGCCGAGATTTCCCTTTTCTCCATGATATGATCACACACTCCAATGGTGTACCATTGTACCTCATTTCCGATATGTTTTTCATAAGTGCTTGCCAAACCCTTGTCAGAACTTGAAGGTAATCCTTCACTGTACATTTGAGATGAGACCTTAAATGCTTTTCCAATGTGAAAAGGAAATGTTTACTTCTCGAACTTTTAATTTCAATTCCATATTGCTAATATTAGTGGCTATGTACCAATGTGTATTTGAGAATTTTATTCTTTAAGGATCCTTGATCGTAATTCATTGGTTCTTTTTTGTCTCGTTTGGTATATTGTATTAGACTATGGATATGAGTAAATAGTTCATGTTAGGTGTTTGGTGTCAACTTGTAATATTTAATTACCTGACTATTATTTAGGGACAAGTAAATATAGGCCCTTACTCTACATTAAAGTTTTGATAACTGAAATTAAGAAAAATTAACAAAAAAAAGAAGAAAAGAAGTCAGAGCGTCTTCTTCTCCTTCATTGTGTCTTTTCCACTTCTTCTAAAGCTATTGTCAGCTGCTCTTGTATGGTTGAATTTTCTTAGCTACCTAATAGGATTTTTTGGCAAATCATATTGTGATGGTTTAAGTGGAATGATACAGTTTGGTTAAATTAAATCCTCTTTTTTATATGTTACTGAAGTTGTGATTTTAATTTGAGCTATGATATTGAGTATATGAGGATTTTGCCTAGACAAATATACAATGTTAACTATTTCTTACTGGATTAATGGAAAAAAAAAAACTAAAAATGGAGTGTAAGTTAGAAAATTAAGTATAAAGAAAAAAAATATATAAATGTGAAGTAAAAAGAAATTAATGTAGAGTAATGATAGAATAGAAAGGAGGAAGAACAAGAAAGAACAAAATTGATTAAAAACTATTTTTAAAAAGCAAAAGAGGTGTAAGCGGAGAAAAGGAGATTGGCAAAATCAGTGGAAAAAAAAAAAAAACAATAGAGGCTACTTTTGAAGAATTATAGGAATAAGAATCACAAAAACAAGTATATCATCTTTCACAATAATCACAACTCACCCAGGGTCTCTCCATCACAATGCTCAGGCTTCTATCCAAATCCCACTCTTTCAGAAAACCAAGCTCGTCATCCTCATTTTCATCCAGTTACTCGCAAACCCATATTTGCAATTCAATAGGCTCAACTTCAATCTCCCCCAATCCATCTGCATCTCCTATAGAACATTCCAATTCGCCAAAATCAACCCATATCATAAATGGGTATCCGCACATTCAGCTTTTGGGTCGAAAGTTTTGTTCTTTAGGATCGCAGATTGGTTCTCGACGGCTGTTCTCATCTGGGTATTGTCTGAATTGTGTAAATTTAAGGGCAAATGGGTTTTTGAGGGCTCAGAGTGTTGTGGCTGAAACCAGGAGTTTCTGTAGTGAACCGGACAGAGAGTCTATTCAATATGATGTTGTCATTGTTGGAGCTGGACCGGCCGGTCTATCGGCGGCGATAAGGTTGAAGCAATTGTGCCGTGAAAAGGATGTTGATTTATCTGTGTGTGTTGTGGAGAAAGGAGCTGAAGTGGGTATGTTGCATAATATGTAGACTGTACTATAATTGGTTTTCATGGTACGGGTTGGATAGGTTGAATCTTTATAGTACTCTTATAAATAATTATACATAAATAAAAACGTTGAATGAGTTCTTTTGTGTGATAAATGGAATATCCTTGTGAATTTAAATGTCAAGATTGATTATTGACTTTCGTATAATTGAATTGAGATTACAGTTGCTTATACTTTTATCCTTTTGTCACTTTTCTGATTTCTAATAGGTGCGCACATTATTTCTGGCAATGTTTTTGAGCCACGGGCACTGAATGAACTTCTCCCACAATGGAAAGAGGAAGAGGTACTTATCCCCGCCCCCAACCTTCCGGCCAGTTTCTGTTGCCTATAAGGCACAGGTTTACTTGAACCACCCTGTTTACCCTTTTCCCTTTCATTTTGGCTAAGCAGTTGAACTCTTTACTTGTGCATTGATGTTGGTTCCTTTTGAGTCACTAATTTTGTCATATGTCCAAACCACTCAAATTACAATTGGAAGGTGTTATTGTTGCTCATGTTGCCTAGTGCCGTACCCAGATAGTTTTGGGCAGTCTATCGGTCTTCTCAAGTAGATTGCACTTTTACTTCTTCGTGCTTAGTTGAATGCTTTTACTTCCGAAAAAAGGGTCCGATCAAAAAAGTTTGAGTGGACAGTTTTCATAATTGATTCTGATACAGCTTTCATGTTCACAGTCATATTTGAATGAATGGATGTAGGGTATTTTTTCCACATGCATTCCATTCTTTTGCCCCAAAATAAATGCAGGGATCAGGGTTTTATTTGATAATGTGAAATGCATTACTTGCTCGGAAGTCATTTGTCACTTACTAATTTACATTTTAATGCCTTTTATTTTAATAGATATATTTTGCCAACTTTATTTGCAGTCACCAATCACTGTCCCTGTGACTTCTGACAAGTTTTGGTTTCTTACCAAGGATCGTGCATTTTCACTGCCATCTCCTTTTAGTAATAAGGGAAATTATGTTATAAGGTACTTCAAAATTGTACAATTGGTTGCCATGCATTTTGCACCATTATGATTTCTTTTCTTTTTTTGGTCTCTTTAGTTCTGCTGGAAGTTATCAAGAATGCACCCCAGTTCTATTTAACGGCTTAATCCATATTGGAGCTAATGGAACTTAAGAAGATCTAGTATTAAATATGATAACTCAACTAAAAGGGAGAAAAGAAAAAGCCAGTAAAAGTCTAAAATCAGAATTTTTGGTACCACTTTAACTCATATCTTATATGAAGTTTTCTTATCCATGTTGGTCTTGTTGCTCCTGTGTGGTTTTGTGATAGAAATAGAGTCTTCTTGAAAGAAGAGAAACATTTGATCATCTTCAAAATTTGCAACCTCTTCTTAAAGCTCCCTTTTTGCTTTTTTTTTTTTTTTTTTCATTATTATTGAATGTTGCTTTCATGTATAATCTTTGTGATACATTACAGTTACACTTCAAATTCATAAAATAGCTCTTTACTGTGGACCTTGTGATGTAGTTTAAGTCAATTAGTACGATGGATGGGAGTGAAGGCAGAAGAGTTGGGAGTAGAAATATATCCAGGCTTTGCAGCTAGTGAGGTACTCCTGTTCATTTTCTCTTGCTGTTTCTCCACGTACTGTTGAATACTTGTATTCACAAGTGATCTTATTTGTCAGATATTATATGATGCAAACGACACGGTTATTGGCATTGGAACTAATGATATGGGAGTTGCAAAAGATGGTTCAAAGAAGGAAAATTTCCAACGTGGCATAGAACTGAAAGGCAGCTCTCTCTCTCTCTCTCTCTCTCAGACACACACACACAGAGAAACACACCCACACATGTTGTCCTCATGCATGTAAGATATGCACATATCTGTATGGACAAAAAAAAAATTTAAAATTGGAAAGCCTCACTCTGAGCATGTGTAGCACATGTTCTGTTACTAGAATCTGGTATTACCATTTTTTTTAGATTGTAAAGTAACTTGATGCAAGCTTTATAGCAATGCTCCATGTTCTATTAGGATTCGTAGATCTTTAAGTGATCGATTCATGTTTTCGATCTTTCAAGGTTACTATCTTTAGGCTTTTCTCCTTCTTGTGGTGCCTGTAAGAACTGTCACAACTCCCAAGGACAGAGAATCATTTTCCACTTGCTTTAAATGTCTCTGTGAACTGGTTTGCTTACTTGTACTGATGAGAGTATGAGACTCATATGCAGGGCGAGTAACACTTCTAGCTGAAGGGTGTCGAGGATCATTATCAGAGGTTTCCAAAACATTTCCTTTACCTCCCAACAGGTTCCATTGATTCTAAGCTTAAAATATTTGATATCCATATGTAAATCTAATGTCAGGATCTATTTCTATAACAGCAAATAATGAAAAAGTACAACTTGAGAGAGAAGGGAGATGCTCAACATCAGACATATGCTTTGGGAATTAAAGAGGTAATGCACTAATCAAAGAAGATAAATAACTCATATTTTAGATACCAGTTGTATTCTTACGGCTGTTTTGGAGAGACATTTTAGCTGATATTTATCTTTCATTTGAGGATTAAGCTCACAATGTGCTTACCATTTGTCAACCCTAACAGTCGTAGCCGAGCTACTATCAATAGTTTTAATTTGTGCAGATGTTTATATGAGAATTGGGATTACAATTATTTTAATTGACAGTGCTCAGTTTTAGTTGCCCTCCTCCCTTTCTTTTTCTATTGGTTATTTAATTTTTTTTTTCTTTGACACTTTTATAATAACATGATTGTGGATTATTTATTCAAAAACAATTATGTTCTTCAAAAATGTTCTTGGGCGCAGTTGAACTTGAGGTGGCTTTTGTTAACTAAAATAAAAGCAATTGTCACAAACAGACATGCTGATACTAGTCTGAGTTGAAAGCTGGTTTGTTTGATCAACCACACAAGTTTTTGTGATTCGTACAGAGTCTGTGAAGATAAGCATTTTATAATACCATAATTCAACTATTTATTGGATGTAGTTTTCCCCAACACCATATGTTCTCAGGTTTGGGAAATTGATGAAGGAAAGCACGACCCCGGTGCTGTGCTGCACACTCTGGGTTGGCCCTTGGATCAAAAGACATACGGGGGTTCATTTTTGTACCACATGAAAGATAGACAGGTAGCTATATTTTTTTTATTTATGAATAATTCTCTATTTAATAATGGTTTAAAAATATTTGCTGTGCTATTCAGTACTAAAACGTGGTTCTGAGTTAGGTAGTGCAATATTAATGTGCTTTTCACTTGATTTTTCAGCTTTCTATTGGCTTTGTGGTTGCTCTGAATTATCATAACCCTTTCTTGAACCCTTATGAAGAATTCCAGGTAACTAAATCATTAGTTTTTCTGAATGATCAAAATGCATCACTTCTCTTTGGACATAATGCATCTTTTCACTGATCAAGGGTCTTGCACCCTGTTTGTCTATAATTTTGTTTAAAAAAATTAAAAAGTGAGCAACAATTTATACTTCCTAGACAGACTGGTTCCAAATTCCTATTTAGGGCTGATTTGGTGTGTATATATAATGCGGATGGTCAGACCAAAAAAGTGTCTGATGTGTATATATGCGTGTTCTGCTCATCTACCTCTGCCCTATGCACGTGCGATTAGAAAAGTGGATACATGGAGCATAAACTTACTCATCATGTTCCTTTCCGCAGGGTGGGGTTAATATTTTTTTTCATGAATTAAGTGAAATAAAAGTTGCAGTGGAGCTTCCTGTTGGATAACTGATGGAGTTAATAATTTGGGAAAATTTTCTCACATCTTTTAACATGTAGTTGTGCTGATTGTTAGTGAATGTGATTTATATTTCAGTAGTGTCCAAGTCATTTATCTGGCATGTTCAATCCTACTCAACTTACATGTATTTGTTTTCCTACTGATAGAAATTCAAGCATCATCCTGCAATCAAGCCACTGCTGGAAGGTGGGACTGTTCTTCAATATGGGGCTCGCACTTTGAATGAAGGTGGTTTTCAGGTACATTAGTAATTCCTATTTGTCCCGTTTTATTTACATGATATATGCATGCACATGAAGAAAGTAGACTAATGGAATGCTAATACTTTGCATTTTCTGCACATGGCTGCATCATTTGCCCTTATAAATTATATTTCCTTGGAAAATTTTTTAAATATCCAAAAGGATTTTCAGCTGTTTTACCCCCTGAAGTATGACCCTTGTAGAATTAACCCCCTGAAATAAAAAGTCGGCCAATTTAGTCCCCGACTTAATTGAAATTGCCAATTTAACCCTTGCCGTTAGTTTTTTCGAATTTCATCCATTTTTCTGTCCAAAAAATCATGTGGATGACATGTGACCTATTTGATTTTATTATTATTATTATAAAAAACTAAAATAGTTAGAAAAAAAAAAAGAAAAAAAAAGTGACTCTCTCTCCGTCTCCTCCCCTCTCCCCCGGTCTCTCTCTCCTCTAGCCCTCCAACGAGCCACCATCCATGAACTCGAGCAGCACCTGGATCTTGCCGTTGTGGTTGAAAATGTTGTGGCACTTGACGACGTTGGGGTTGCCGATGTCGCGGAGGATTTCGATCTCGCAGCGGATCTGGTTCCTATACCTGCATCAATAAGTTTTCAGTAAGTTACTTGTTGAGTTATGAGTATCAAATGCACATCAGGCACGAGAGAGAGAGAGAGAGAGAGAGAGAGAGAGAGAGAGAGAGAGAGAGAGAGAGAGACCGTTATTCTATTTTTCTTTTTGTTTGATTTATTTATTATTTATTTTACTTGAAATTACAAATTTACCCTTATAGTTAACAGAAAATTTGGATTAAATTCACAAAACTTAACAGCAAGGGCTAAATTGGCCATTTTAGTTAATTCGGGCGTTAATTGGCTGATTTTTTAATTCGGGGGTTTAAGTTCGATTGGGGTCCTAGTTCAGGGGGGTGTACGGCAATTTACTCTATCCAAAATTAGCCCCCAAATCTCTCTGCTGTCACCATTGATTGAAAATTTTACTGAAGGGGTAAAAGAATTTAAGTTTTGAACTATGTTCTATATGTTTGTACAGGGTAATGTTCTGTTGGTAGACATTCTAGCAACATAGCAGCATAGATGCTTATGTTGCTAGACTAAATCTGGACCACACATTCAGGCAAAAAGTTAACCTAAAATCAATGGTTTAGATTCACAGTTTGGCTATGTTGCTAGACTATCAATCATTGATAAGATGGATATTTGTTTGTGTGGAAACACATCTGATCTTGTCCAAAGAAGGAAGACCGTACATGCATTTGTCTCCTCACTGGTGTGTTCTATGCAAAATGAGTGAGGAAAACGTGGATAATCTTTTTTTACATTGCCCCTTTTCTTTAAGTCTTTGGTGGACCTTGCCGAGGGAGGTTAAGGCTGTTTGGGTTATTCCAAAAGGTTGTTTTGATTTTCTCAGTTCCCATTTTGTTGTATGGGGCAGGGGGAAGCGTGCTTCAACCTTATGGGGCTGCTTGGTGCAGTCTGTATTCTGGAACATATGGCTGGAGCGTAACAGGAGGATTTTTTATGAGTATGAGGGAGTGGGTGTTGGGGAATTATGGGAGAGTTAAATTCTGGGCTGCTTTATGGGTTTCTGTCACTTCAGATTTCAAAGACTATTCTTACTCCACTATATTGAGGGATATGGCTGCTGCTGTGATGTGAAGTGTTTCTTTGCATCTTGTTTATTTTTAGCTTTTTGCTGGATCTTGTTTTGGTTCTTTCTGGCTCATTTTCTTTGTGTCCTTATGGTGTTGCAGACTTTGTAGTTTTGGCTGGTTTCTTTGTTTTTAGGCTGTTATTCTGTTGTTGCTCGTTTGGCTTGTGGATGCCTTATCCACCTGTGTGTTTCTTTTCAGTTCTTTCAATAAATTTTGTTTCTTTTTTAAAAAAAATTGATAGGAGACATTACTCTCATGATCTCTGTCTGGGTCAATATATAGTTGTATACATATGTGTGTGTGTGTGTGTGTGTGTATATTTTTTTCTGTTGTAAATGTTATACAAATACAAATATGATGCTAGTTAAATTTCAGTCTATCCCATATCCAGTTTTTCCTGGAGGAGCAGTTATTGGATGTTCAGCTGGTTTTTTAAATGTACCCAAAATAAAGGGAACACATACTGCAATGAAATCAGGTACCATTTATCAAATAGTTGTTCATCTGATTTGTGTTTCATCTTATTGTCTACTCATCATGTCTAGTTATGTGAAAATAATTCTGCATGCCGAAAAGTTTAATTGTTGACAACAAATAATGGTAGATTATAATTGTTTTACATCATACTTATTCATAGTAGATTGTATCTGTTAGTATCATGGTAGATTGTATCTGTTTGTATCATCCTTTAGTTTTTCCTTGTATAAAAGACATGTTGTTAACAGCTTCATCTTGTTTGGACGCCCAACCCCTTAGTCACCCCACCGAAATGAAAAAACTTTTATGTCATGTTTCTCTAATCTTTAATTTTTTTTTTTTAAAGATCAAGTATTCTAATGACTAAATTTATATATAGTCAAGTATTCTAATGACTGGATAGCATTTTTCAAGTGTTAACTTAGGTTACTACTAACTGACATGCATGAACATTTATGGACACAGAGGAGCTCATGTCTGTTTTAATCTTAAAAAATGTTACTTTCACATTTCAAGACACCAGTCACTTTGTGGAGCTATAGCTGGGTTTTTCATTTTACACGTTATTCGGTTTCTCTAATTCACCATAGAATCTAACAAGTCTATTTGCGATGGCTGAATGAACATATTAGTATTATGAGTGGTACCACTTGATGCCTCCTTGATGCATCCACAAGGAATTCATATGCCCCCATGTGGAATGTTTATAGGCATGCATTGGAATCCCAGAATCTTTTATGTGTTATACAAGTGCCTTACTGTAATGGATTACTTTTGAGTTCATGAACAAATATAACTTTTGAGTTATTACCTGCAGGCATGCTAGCTGCAGAAGCTACATTGAGTGTACTACATGAAGGCTCAAACATGGAAAAATATTGGGATGCTTTAAGGAGTTCATGGATATGGAAAGAACTTTACAAATCTCGGAACTTCCGACCTGTAAGTAGAAACATCCATTGTCTTTTCCTTTGTTTTTAATTTCTATCCCCATTTTCCCACTATAGGTAAAAATTAAAAAAAAAATTGGTCATCATTTTGGGACTGTACCACCTCCTTTTTTAGCCCTATACTAATGGATAAATCCAGATAAATGTTGCTCAACTAGTCACCTCTTGTCATGCAGTGTTTCGTGTTTGTTTTGCTCCATTTCTCATTTCTCGTTTAACTAAATAGTAAGTTGAAAAGAAAAAACATTTGTTGTTTAATGCTGCTGGATAATTCTGTGCTTGGAGAAGATAGCCAACTTTAAGCTTCTCCCTTAGGATTTTAATTATAGTTTACTGTTACTAACCTTCTGTATAATTTTATTTTTTTAGGCATTCGAATATGGACTTATTCCTGGACTGGCCATAAGTGCTTTAGAACAGTGAGATCATATTGTTGCTTGTTACTTTGACTGATTAGGATTTCCTCATAATACAATGTTCCTTATTCACGCCTTAGTCACCAATGTTTTCTGCCTTGCAGTTATATAATGAAAGGAAGAGCCCCCTTGACGCTGAAGCATGCAAAACCAGACCATGAAGCAACAAATGTGAGACCACATTATGAAAACCATGAATTCAAATTACAGAGACCTACGTAGTAAGGACACTAGAGTTTGGCACTGACTGACTCAAATTTTGGGGATTGTTTTGGGATGGAAGAGTTAGAAAATGCAGGCCTGGATACTAGGTCTGTGGTAACTTATGAACTCTTCAACTTTTCAGTCCACCAGGGGGAAAAATCCCCTCCTGCAACTTGTTCATTGTTGTGAGGAGGGTTTGGATTATGCCCCCAGTTACTGTTTCTTTGTGACCAATTGACTGCCATTGGGCACATCATACTAATACCTGAAACATGGGCATAGTTCTGAAATAGTTCAGTTATGCATAGAAAAAAGAGGTTGGATATCAAAACCAGTTGTGTTCTTAAACAGTGCATGAATCGTTTTGTAACAGAAGCACTGATTTGATATATTCTTCTTTCTTCTTTTCCTGGTCCATGATATAATTATTGTGGTCAACTGACATATGTACTCATCTGTCGAAAACTAGATATAACGTATGGTCCTTGCCAATTTTACTTGGAAGGTTCCTCCTGAACATCTGCTGTTGAAATTTCACTTGTTGATTAAATATCCGTGACACTGGCTATTCCCAAATTACAAATATTGGAAGAGATATCCTCTTTGGATTATTATTTTTGTTCCCCACAACCTCTAAAATAGAATCAAACTTTTATTACAGGGGTATATTAGTAGTGCAGTTAATGAACTTATTTACCTGCTAAGAACTGATTTGTCCACATTTGCAAATGCAGGCAGCACAGTTTCACTCTCCAATTCAATATCCAAAGCCAGATGGGGTTTTATCTTTCGATATTCCAACCTCCCTACACAGGTTTTGAAATACCAATACTTACATTTTGTATTTGTGTTTATTTTAGTTAAAAGATTACAGTGGAACAGGTTTCAGTGTTACAACCTTGGCAACATATGTTATACTGTCGGGTTTACGTCCTACCTCAGAACTTAAATATATGTGAATATAATGTCATGGAATGGAGACTTTTCAGAGTTCTACGCCTCAAGGGCACATAAAATGTTTAAATGAAATCCCAGTTCTTGGTGCAATGAACAGTGCGAACATGCATGAAACTGTTGAATAGCCCAGAGTATCTTTGTGCCAATAGAGAGCCCTCTGCTATTGTGGGGGAGCTCATTTCCCTCTCACATGCCCCTTTTAATGTCTTAAGCTTCTATGACATTTGCATGCTTGTAGCATAGATCCTCATTGATGGTTGGTAGGGGCCCATATTAACTATCATGAGGTCTTTTCTTGTAGCTGGTATATGTTTTTTTTCCTTTCCAACATGGTTTTGCAGTAAGTTAAGGGAGTAATCCTATTTTAGCAGAAAGAGTTTGGCAAGGTCAACTTCCAGTACAAAGGTCAATCATTTCCCCACTCTTAGTATGCCAGGAAATTTAGGTTCTACCTCCATTTGGTTTAAGTTGGCAGATAAAGACATGATAAGTTGCGATTTGATAGGCTGAGAGCCTAGACCAGAAAACATTCTGAAAGCCTAGATAAAAAGGACGTATTTGTTATAAACAAAAATCAAACCAATTCTGTGCTCCTTGAGTTTTGGGAAAGGAATAATAGTTTTTGGATTTTTTCTTGTGGGTAACTAAAACCTGAAGAGTAGAAAGGATTCTTTTGGCTGACTACCAATAGCTAGGAGTTGTAGTGGGTTTTAGAAGTCATTGCCCTTTTCTGTCATAATTTTCAAAATCACTATTAGTGGACTAAGTAAAGTAAAGGGGTGAATGTTTGTGTTTGGATAGAAATCAATTACATATTATAAATGACCTATGCTGTCAATGCCAAATAATTGAGACACATCTACATATATCTATCTTCTAACCATAAGAGGTATTTTTCATTTGAGGACCAGCTATATTAGATTAACATAATTTTCTCACAGAACTATATTTGTCCTTCCCCACTTTTGTTGTAAGTGATGCATGTATCTTTGTTTGCTTAAACAGGAGCAACACAAATCATGAACATGACCAACCAGCTCACCTTCGGTTGAGGGACTCCAAGATTCCTGAACTTGTAAATTTGCCAGAGTATTCTGGTCCTGAGTCACGATATTGTCCTGCACGTGTATATGAGTAATGTCCATTCTATTTTTTTATTGTACTTGAGTGATCATCCCTAAATGGATTATCTCTAATTCATCTCAAGTTTTGAAATGTAGGTATATCCCAGATGAAAAGGGTCAGCTGAAGTTGCAGATCAATGCTCAAAACTGCCTACATTGCAAGGTAATTTGAAAGGATCGTAGGAGCTACCTTTTATGTATTTCAGATGTCCAACATATATGCATCTCCATGCACACATCAACATGGGAATGTATTACAAAGTACTAGACTTAAAAAAGAGAGTTTAATAGTTTATTTGTGTACCTGGCCAAGATATTTTGGTAAACATTCTGTTTTTATTTTTTATTTTTCTTGAATAGTCATATATATAGCATGCACCTTTACTGGTTTTGCTTGCAATTCCACACACAATTGTAATTTGGGAGAGGTTTTTGGACTGCATTCCATTCTAAGGCACACCCCTGTTGCATGATTCGAGAGACCAAAAAAAAAAATTTGTGAAGCATTCTTTGGTGTAGTGTCTTCTTTTGCCAACCCTCCATCAAATGAAAGGTTTTACACCTCTTCTTATCCTGCACTCCTGTTATTCGGGAAGTGGAGTAGGCGAAAGTCTTGCTTATGACAGCTACAACAATCCCTCTTACATCTACCAGTCACGTGATCAGTGCACGAGGGGTTGGCTGTGAGAGGATGCTTGTATTTAGCAGTTGTAGCCAAAACAATTTCCCTATAATACACAAGAACTCCTCTTTAAAAATAGGAGGATCTTAAAAGCCTAAGTGGTAGCCTATAAACTCTTTTAATTCACATTTTAACCTTGAGGGTGCAATTGCACAATTGTATGCTGAAGAAAAAACCTGGCAATATGTATTATGTCATTGACTTGACCAACTTGTTTGGCTAATTTTCTGCTCGTGGTTTAGACTGTTACTACTTTTTTGTCCCTTAGTTTGAAGATGTACCAATTTTGCTTTGATATGTTTCAGGCATGCGATATCAAAGACCCAAGGCAAAACATTCAGTGGACTGCGCCAGAAGGAGGTGGTGGCCCAGGCTACTCCATAATGTAGAATCTATTTCTTCTTTTCCTTTTTTGGTCAATCTCAAGAAGGTAGAATAAGAACTTGTTTTACTATTGTCACTGCGAAAGGAGAGTTCAAGTTGACAACTTCTTTACAGTTTTACTCCCATATAAATAAAAGAAGAAAGTAAATGCATTGTTTACTGCAGTCTCGCATGCTACAAGCAGAGCCATTAATAAATAAGATGCGCCTTCAACTAAAAATGACACAAAAACTAAAGGGACATTTTGGAAAAAGCCAAAGGAGAGAAATTTTTTTTAAAAGAAGCCAAAATGGACAAAAATACCCTTATTTATTTTTAGATTTCCTAAGGAATCCAATACATTTGCATGTCTTTGATTTGAAAGTTGAGCGGTTTTTCTGTCTTTTTTGAAAAAGTTTTGGCTTTTTCCAAAAGTGAAATTTTTTTTATGTCTAAAACCTAAAAAACCTAAAACTAAAACTAGTTGGTAGCTAATTTGGATATATAAGCATACTTTAATGCGGGATTGGTACTTTCAATGTTATGTTGATGTCTTTAATTGTAGAGTTGAAGTTTATTTAATGAAGTTTATCTTTGGTTATAAAAAAAGGGCACACTTTAATGCAACTTCTCTTATATATGAAACAGACAAATGCAAAACCAAATTAGAGTAGGTGTTTTGTAAACTATAGTTCAATTTGTACATAAATTTGTTCCAACTACATGTTAAGTGTGTAGCTTTACACCGATATATAATTAATGGTGCACATTAGTCCGACCCCTTGGAATTATAATGGTTAATTTGGTTTGGTTTTGACCATAAAAAAAAAGAGATATTTAGGGATATACCATTCTTAGCACTAATATTATAAATAAACCCAACATCATTGAATTTCTATAAACAAACCCAAAAAATGACAGCTGGCCTTATTGAATTTAATATTGATTATTAAATTACTTTGATGCTCTATTGAGTATTTTGGGTATTTTTATGAGATTTTGGGGTTGGACTTGTTTTAAGAAATTGATGGCAGTTTTGTAATTTATGAAAAGTTAAAAGCCTCTTTATTATGTTGTAAATGGGTTTTGGGTGTGTTTCTAAAGTCCATTTCATATAGGGTATTTTTATAATTTGGGCTCCTATATTGGGTATAATAGTGAATCTCTCTAAAAAAGTCATAAGATCTAAAACTAAACCTAATCATAATAGTTTGGATTGATTCCATTTTCTTGATGATTTTTGTTAAAACCGACTTAACTAAACCATTACATTATAATTGGTCCAATTTTGATTTTGGAGTAAAACCGATCTGATTCGAACCGTACCAACCACTACATATAATTCTCTTACTAATTGAAAAGGCCATCAACCAATTATTTTGATGCCTCCACCATCAACCAATTATTTTCATCACAAACAGCTCACGAAGCCTCACTCCCTCATAACGCAAAACATTAACATCGAGTTCATGCTGGAGTTTCCCATTTCTCAGCCACTGCAGCAAAAATTATTGAGGGCCCTCTTTCATTAGGTACCTGCAAATCATTTTCTATTCAATCGTGTTGTTTAAAGTCAGAATTTGAAAATAACATTTTCTTCTTCTTTTGTTACACATCATAAGAAAGTATTATTCGCTTTTAAACCAGCCCCAAAATTGCTGGTGCTGTTGGAAATTACAAAGAGCTTGATGAAAACCTCTCATATTTCCCTATTGCCCCAATGTTTTAAATACTATGAGAACACAATTTCAAACCTGGGTTATAAATACAAACATTTTCAACTACAATTCAAATTCTATCATCAGCCAGCATAAGCATCTCTTCCCCAATGAAAGTTGTGCCTCCACCTCAGACGTGTCGAAATCACCTTTCGCCTGATTATTCCTGAATCCAATGGCAGTCAAAATAAATAGGACCCTCTGATGCAAGTCTCAAAGACAAAAGAAAGGAAGACCTTGTGCAACATATCCACTGTTGGTTCATACCACCTTCACGGCTATGTCTACCGTCCTAGCCAATTCAACAGCTGCTCCAACATAACTATGTGGTGTTAACTTTAGTAGATTGGACTTTGCTTCGTTAGGTAACTCCAAACCTTGCATAAAATCTACTATACTTTCCTTGGTTACTGCTCTTCCTCTGGTTAGTTCCTTCAACTTTTCATAGGGCTCAGGAACACCATATCTTCGCATAACTGTCTGTATTGGTTCAGCAAGAACTTCCCAAGTAAGGTTCAAGTCCTCACTTATGCAACCTTCATTGACCTGAAGCTTTGATATTCCCTGAAGTGTGCTTTTGTAGGCAAGAAGAGAATGCCCTAATCCTAAACCCATGTTCCTTAAAACAGTTGAATCCGTCAAGTCACGCTGCCAACGCGAAATAGGCAACTTCATGCTCAGATGATAAAAACTGCCATTAGCCACACCAAGGTTTCCTTCACTGTTTTCAAAATCAATAGGGTTTACCTTGTGAGGCATTGTTGAAGACCCAATCTCACCAGCCTTTGTTGTCTGCTTAAAATAACCCAAAGATATGTAGTCCCATATATCTCTATCAAAGTCGATCAATATATTGTTGAACTGGCTAAATGCATGAAAAAGTTCTGCCATATAGTCATGAGGTTCAATCTGCGTAACATAGGGATTAAAACTCAACCCAAGAGATGTTACAAACTCTTCAGCAATTTGGGGCCAATTAATATCAGGATATGCGACAAGATGAGCATTGTAATTTCCAACAGCACCAGCAAATTTTCCCATTATTTCCACCCGAGAGATCTCGTGCCTTTCTCTGCTTAATCTGACTGCAAAATTTGCCATTTCCTTTCCCAAAGTTGTGGGTGAAGCAGGCTGTCCATGAGTACGAGAGAGCATAGAAATATGAGCATTGTCCTTGGCCATTTTACATACTGCCTCAACCAAATCATCCATGACAGGATATATGACACTATTCACAGCTTCTTTCAACATTAATGCATGGGCAAGATTGTTGATGTCCTCGGATGTGCAAGCAAAATGAAAAAATTCCAGCACCTTAGCTATTTCTGGATGTGATTGGAATCTCTGTTTCAAGAAGTACTCCACCGCTTTCACATCATGATTTGTCACTTTCTCAATCTTCTTTATTTCTAATGCATCATTGTAACTAAATCCATCAATCATTTCATGCAAATAAGACCGAGCATTTTCACTGAAGGTGGGTACCTCTGTGACTTCAGGAATTTGTGAAAGCCATAGCAACCATTTGATCTCAACTAGAACACGGAAGTAGATCAGACCATACTCACTCATGTAAGGAGCCAAGTCCTTGACTTTACCCCAATACCGACCATCCAATGGTGACAAAGCCATCAAATTCACAAGCTCAGATTCACTAGAAGAGTTGCCAGACACCATCTTCACCTTCTCAGTGGAAACATTGGTGTTTTTTCTGGTGGCTCTAACAGCCGTGTCTACCATCCTGGCCAGTTTAACTGCTGCTCCAACATAGCTATGCGGTGTCAGATTTGATAAAATGATCTTTGGTTCCTCAGGTAATTCCAAGCCTTTAATGAACTCTCTTATTCTGTCTTTGGTAACTGTTCTTCCTCTTGTTAGTTCCTTCAGCTTCTCATAAGGCTCAGGAACACTATATCTTCGCATAACAGTTTGTATTGCTTCAGCAAGCACCTCCCAAGATTGGTTCAACTCCTCACTTATGCGAGCTTCATTAACCTGAAGCTTTGATATTCCCTGCAGTGTGCTTCTGTAAGCAAGAAGAGAGTGTCCTAGTCCAACACCCATGTTCCTCAGAACAGTAGAATCAGTCAGGTCACGCTGCAAACGCGATTTAGGCAACTTCTCACTCAAGTAGGAAAGACTTCCACTAGCCACACCAAGATTACCTTCACTATTTTCAAAATCAATAGGGTTTACTTTGTGAGGCATTGTTGATGAGCCAATTTCACCAGCCCTAGTTGTCTGCTTGAAGTAACCCAGAGATATGTAGCGCCATATATCACTATCAAAGTCAATTAATATATTATTGAATCGGTTGAATGCGTTAAAAACTTTAGACATATAATCATGAGTCTCGATCTGAGTAACATAATGATTAAAACTCACTCCAAGAGATGTTACAAACTCTTCAGCAATTTGGGGCCAATTAATACTAGGATATGCAGCTAGATGAGCATTGTAATTTCCTACAGCACCTGCAAACTTCCCCATTATCTTTACCTCAGAAATTCTGTGCCTTTGTATGCCTAGCCGCACAGCAAAAATTGCCATTTCCTTCCCCAAAGTTGTGGGTGAAGCTGTCTGACCATGTGTGCGAGAAAGCATGGGAATGGAAGCATTATCCTTTGACATGTCACATATTGCCTCAATCAAATCGTCCATGACAGGAAATATAACATTGTTGATAGCTTCTTTTAACATCAATGCATGAGCAAGATTGTTGATGTCCTCAGATGTGCAAGCAAAATGAAAAAATTCAAGCACCTAAAATAAGAAAAAGCATTATGTGATTCTCAAAAACTAGAAATAAAGTGATCAATATAATTGTATCAAATACAAAGGAGCAGAGTGTTTCAGAATTAACAAACTAATAGAGGGAATGTCAACCTTAGCTATTTCTGGATGTGAGCTGCATTTCTGTTTCAAGAAGTACTCCACTGCTTTTACATCATGGTTAGTCATTTTCTCAATCCTCTTGATTTCTAATGCATCACTGATGCAAAATCCATTTATAATTTCTTGCAAGAAAGACTGAGCATCGTCACTGAAACCGGGCACCTCTGTGACTTCAAGAATTTGTGATAGTTTCAACAACCATTTGATCTGTCATACAGTTCATTAATATAAATGACACCTTCACCCCCAAAAAACAACAAAAAAACAACAAAAAAAAAAATCCACAAAGAAACCCAATTTACAATATATTCTTCTAAAAAATTTGATGTTTTGATACTTAAAAACACAATTTATATGCTTGGGCAGTCGTGTTAAGTCAACAAAAATTGAAATGGTTCACTGGTTCATCTCAGCAGTAATAATACCAGAAAATAATAGTAACAAAAAACTACCAAAGCCATGCAGCATTACAATTTTTTTTTTCTTACATTTCCAACTTTAAATAATATCTAACAGATTAAAAAATTCACTCGTCTAACAGAAAAATAAAATAAAAATTGCAATAATTAAAGCAGTACCTCAACTAGAACGCGGTAGTAAATTAGCCCATATTCACTCATATAAGGAGCTAATTCCTTGACTTTACCCCAATAACGACCGTCCAACGGCGACAACGCCGTCAAAATCGAATGCTCGATTTCAACAGAACAATCACCATTCACCTTCTCCGTGGTGACATTAATGTCTTTAATGGTGGCTCGTAGAGCACAATCTCTGCGAGAGAGTGCCAAGGAAGCATTTCTAGGATGATGAAGGCAGTAAAGGCTTGAGGGCTCCAGTGGCCTTTGGGATTTGGATGGTACATAGCTGAAGCACGAGAGCTGGTTGCTGTTCACAACCCTAGAAGACGAAGAGGCTCCAAAGTCCATGGATTGAAAGGTGTTGAGGTCGAAGATATGGCAGCCACAATTGGAGGAGCTCATGTTCGCGCTCTTTTTGACCTGTTTGGTTCCCGTTTGATTCTTGCTAAAACCCTAGTTCAGTTTGAGACGAAGAGATGTACGGCCCTTTTAGTGGTTCACTACATTTTCTTTTCTTTTTTTGGGACAAAGAAAACTCTACCACTCGATTTCCATGTTATTCACTTTTTTTTTCTAAAACAAAGCCAATTATTATTTCTTTGTTGCCACAAAAGGAAAAGTTATTATTTCTTGAGGGCATAATTATTTTTCCATTTGGTATTAGGATTTTTATCTTCGGAAAAAATAATCTTTTTATTTTATAAAATCCTAGTTTTAGATTGGATTATGATTTTTTTTTTCTTTTTTTGTGAGGACTAAGATTTTGGTCCTTTTTTATTTATGAGAAATTAGGATTTTTTGTCCTTTTGTGTTAGTTACACTATTATGAGTTTTCCAACACAAGGGACCAAAATCAAAATCTAATATAATGCTAAAGTTTAATAATAAAAAACAACAAAAAAAGCTTATACCATTTTAGAATGAAATTTTAATTTTCTATTATTAGTTACTAGATATTATTATTGCCCTAGGGCAAGTACTTAACTACATTTGCTTATCTTAATAAGGTTTAGTTTGTTATGTGTTTTTTTTTTTATACAAACGATATTGGGGGAAGAGGGAATCAAATCAAGGGCCTCATATGCAGGCGTCAATGCTCTTAAACATTTGATATAGAAACTCCTTGTTGTTATGTGTTCGTTTGTAACGAATGTTGTGATATTCAAATAAAATCATGATTATAGTACTTAGATAGCTGTGATATTTTTGTTTTTATCATGTCTGATATTTTGGCAAATGTATTTTGTCATTAATTTTTTTTTCACCGATATTTTATCTAGATGTTATTTCCCAACACCAAAACATTGAATTTGGTGAATTTATCACCGAAAATATCAAAATATCGATAATATCTCACGAAAATATGGTAATTTTTCTCGAAGGATAGCAAGTTGAATTTGGTCAATTTATTGTAGAAACTATCGAAATATCGACTTTATCTTGCAAGAATCTGGCAACCTTTCATAAAGGATAGCAACCGCACAATCATCCAACACATTGATTAGTGTTTTGTGATATATATTTCTATTTATAATGCATTTATACAAATGACATATTTTTCTCTTTCCATTTTTACTCACAACTTTTCTAATCTCTCCTGTGCATATAAAAATACCTCTATCTCACAAATATTCTAAAGCCTAAAGTAATTTATATGCTCCTATTATTCTTAGAAAATAGGAAGTCTAGGCATAGAAAATCATTTGATTTTGATGTTTGGTAAGCTAGGTATAGAAAATGATTTGCTTGATAGGCCAATATTAAATTCCCTCCATCCCTTGGATTTCATTTCCTCTTTGAGACCAAAGCCAGTATTAAATGCACTTTTTTCATGACTAATTTGTTCCTATTAACAATTTAGAAGTACAATTTTTATCCAACAACAAAAACTTGGTATTCTTTACTTTATTTTATTTGTTTCACATCTCTAATAGGGGTATAATTGAAAAACTAAACAAATTTTGTTTTCCGTTCATACACAAACCAAACATTGAAAATGAAATAAAATCATATTTCCTTATTTCTTTCCCAACATTACCAAACATGAAAAATAAATATTCTATTTCTCATCCCTTGAAAAAAACACAGAAAATAATTTCGCATAAATTGCCTTCCACAAACAAAACCAACCAAGGCCTCAAATTTAAGGGGCGGCTCTTCGAGTGTTTTTACCCATCTAAACGTTACAAATTGCCTTATTGTTTGCAATGTTTTTTTTTTTCTTTTCCCGTTGTATGTATGGGATAATAATGGTTGGGATCATGAGATGATAGCGTAGAATGAACCCAAACAAATGCTCAGTTGAATTCTACTTGACCCAAATACATTCTAACTTTCTAAAAACAAAACCACCCTCTACTAGGAAAACATTTCTCCAGAAAATTGCAAATAATCCACTTTAGAACAAATCTGCATAATCTAAATCCATCATAGTTACCAGGGAAAAAACACAATGACAAGGTGCTCTATACCATCGGAAATATATAACCCGTACCATAATTCAATCTAGAACTAAAATCATATCTATCGAACAGCCGGGGAGATCTATCAGGACTCAAAATAAAGACGGGGAGTCCTAACTGGATACAGCTGTTCAATTACAACTTTTGAACAATGTTTGACCCATCTTGATCCACCATTACGTTGGCCAAGTTGAAAACTTCTCTCAACAATCCTTCGTTACAGATTGGTTAACCTCTGATGCATTATCTTTCTGGCTAGGAGAAGGTATGGATCCTCCCATTTTCAAGTCCCCACTTTGTGGTTGCTGTTGCTGCTGCTGCTGCATCTGTTGCTGTTGAAGTTGATGCAGTTGATGCTGCTGAAACTGATGCTGCTGCTTCTGAGAGTGAATTTGGAGCTGTTGAAACTGTTGTGCAGTTAGGAGAGTGTGCATAGCCTGATTGTTTGGATAGAATTGCTGGCCAGAACCAAAAGAAGCAAAGTTCATCATAGGTCCACCATTTGGCATAGCTTGGCCAGTCAGAACTTTCAGATGCTGAATTTCCTCTTTCAGTGCATCATTCAGTGCTACAAGACAAACAAAACAATACCTTTTTTATAAGTCATTTTCATTTGCAAAAGGACCAAGAACAAACAAGAAGTTATATGGACCCAGAACAGCAAGAAAACCTATATTACAGTGCTGTTCCAACACTCCATGAACAAGATGTTATTGTTTTTCATTTTGTTCCCTATGTGCCAGTATCAGAACGAAGTAAACTTGTGCATTGGATGTCAACTGGTTCAAGAACCATATTGGATTACTTCATTCCTCCATATTCAATTTTCAAACTAAAGTAATTAAATTTCCAATGATGGGGGTAGTTCACTTCAGGTTGGCCAACTCATGCAATAAAAACACTAAACCCGTATGAAAATAAACAAAGAACCCTTTTATTTAAGTTAATTTCATTACCTTCTGGATCAGTTGAGTAAACAAACAGATCATAAACTCGTTATGCAAAAGCAAATATCAAGGGAAAACCAAAGTTCTTTGTATAATCTTATAACATAGACTATGAGAAATTAGATATTTTGTAAATGTACATGCAGCAAGATGTCATCATAAACAGAAGAAACCGATTTTTATTCAAGTTATCAATAGTAAACAATGTCTGCTAACCTACCTTGTGGCATCTTGTCAACTTCCATTATGGATTATGATCTCTAACAAAAATAAAGTATATTCATGTAAGCATCTACTTATTAGATTGTCCATTTTGTACAACATTTATTGTCTCAGCGTCCTTGCATCATGCTAAAGGGAGAAAGCCTTAGATGTGAAACTTTCAAAATCCCACAAACTACCCTTATTTAATTAAATTACTAAGAGATGACAATTTAATATAATAAACAAAAATTAGTAAAACAAAATCGTTCAAATAAAAATTCTAAAGAATTTCAAAATTAAACCCCCGCATAGTGGGGTGTTACCACCTCCCACTCCTTCCTTTTCATTAGTTTTTTTTTTGGTCTTTATTTCTTCTTATTTTTATATTAAATTACTCTAAAAATAATTCTTCACAACAGTTATTTTAAAAAGCCAATTCGGGCACGAGTGAGAGCGTGCTAAGAGGCTCGTATAAAAAGAACATGAAAAAGATATAGAATATAAAAAGAACATGAATATTAATTCTAATCATGAAAGGAAAAGGGGCCTCACCATCTTGCAAGTGAACCTGTTGCTCCATTGTTTGCAAGCGCAGTTTCAGTTCACTGTTCTCAGCAGTCAGACCATTTGTATCTCTCTGCTCATAAGAAATCCATAAGAAGAGTCATTTACATCCTCAACACGTAAGCAAGATAAGAATCATAAGTTAAGACATCCAGCTGCGCAGACCAATAAAGAGAAACTGAACATTCATTTTTTAACAAAAAACTATGATAAGCCGATGCAATTTACCTGCAAGAGAGTCAATTGAGCAGACAAGGAAGTAGCTTCTGTTTGCAAGGTCTGAACTTTCTGCTCAAGCTCAGCAATGTACCGCATTTTCCTTTCCTTTGACCTTGCAGCTGACTGCCTATTTGCCCAGATCCTAACGCATGGCAATCAAGGGGAAAATATTAAGCACAATGATGATGTTAAAGTAAAAGGGAAAACAAGGTACACGATCATTTATTTAAATTCCATCATGGGAAAATAACAAGGGGAATATATATATGCTTGATAGATAGGTAGATAGATAGAAAATAATTATTAAAAAATCATAAAGGTAGATTGTGCTCATTGAAACACCATTTTCAAGGTAAGAGTAATATATGTTGAGTGAGACTGATATACATACAGGAACTATGTTCCACAACATCTTGGGCAAATGGTTTGAACAACATGACGATGGTTTTGATATCTTAGGATAGAACAGAAGTATATAAGATCAATACTTAACAAAGGAATGTACATAAAACTAGTTTTCAATTACCAATGGCGCCACAAGGGATGCCTGTAGTAATTTTCCTACAAGAACAATGTTTCTATTGAACTCCTATTGAGGTATCTTAGTCCAATCAAGTATTAACAATTCTATAAACAATCAACCTGATAGGCTCCAATGATGGTATTGCAGTCCAATTAGAGAAGCACATTGGAAGGAACTTTAAAATTTAAGGGAAAAAAAGCCTAGTCGATTAGTAATAGAAATTGAAAATGCATTGACTGCCCCTTCTGCCACTAAACCAATGTCAAAGATCTCAAACATTAAACTATTTGAAACAAGTAAGCGCAAAGTTACTCACCACCACAACCTTGAATAGATTCTGAAATAGCTAAGAACTTTGATTGCTAAACTTAAAGAAACAATTACGTGAACTCAAAATGGAAAACATAGAATATTGTTTGGAAATACATAAGCTAATAATTTCAAAATACCAGAATCCTTGAGCCACACAAACATGTCCATGGACCCACAGAATAAATTTTTATAGGGTCTTCATACTTGCATATGAGACACTACTGTCTAGAAATACAGGAAAATTTTACAATAAGAAATTTTATTTTTTTAAGAGATCAACAATAAACAATTAAGCAATACAATAAAGTATGATAAAAATAATAATAATAATAATTGTCAACCTAGAATTGAGGACACATGTTGAAATTAAATGCAATAGCAAGGGCAAACCTAAGAAGTAACAGATGAATTCATAGTTAATACAATACAAACTCAAAGTACCATCAAATTTGTTGTATACACAGATCAAACAAACATTAGATGTAGATTCACATGATATATGATTACTCAAGAATTGGTACCTCTTCGCACGTTTTGGATCAATCAGGGCAAGTTCTGCAAGCTTAGCAGCTGAGAGGGCTTTCTTGGAATCAGCTGCAGAGATATCTTCTGAACTGGAGACCAGCATCTCTGGTTTGATGCTTGTTGATCCATCCATCGACTGGCTATGTTGGTGCCTGACTCTGGGTCTCTCATTAGAACCGATGGCAATATTCTCTGCAGAAGAAGTGGGCGCTCTCAATGCTGGTGTTAATGCTGGAACGGGTGCTGCTGCAGAAGATGATGGCTCACCGAATTGAAAGGACGACGTCGCAGACGATGAATTGAATTTTTCCATATCAAGGTACATAGAAAACAAGTCTTCCTCAGTCTCATCTGAAAATGAAGGACCATCGGCACCACCCACAACACCAAGGTCACTATCAAAGCTAATATCATCTGGAAGGGTCAAGATTTCCGAATGGGCACGTCTATGACCCAATTTCCTTGGTGGGTTATCTGGCATTCGGCTAATGTCATGACTAAAATGACTAGATTCGGCAGACATCCCATGACCAAAATGACCTGAGTCCGCACTAGCACCCGAGGCCAATGGAGGAAATAATGATGATGAAGCTGGCTCGGGTTTCACATTGAAAGGAGTTCCAGCAGGCAAAAAACCTGAGTACCTGCCTGATGGGGGTGGTAAACCCCCACCATGGGCAGGAGACTTGTCCTTATCCATCTATAAGAAGCACACACCCTAAAATTTACCCTCACAAATAGCTCAAAGATACCAAAATCCAAAAAATGCTAACTCGTTCCAAAAAAATCAAAAGCTAAGCCAAAGGATCCAAGATATAAAAAAAGCCAATGTGTTTCTCGCTTTTGATATATAAGATAAGGGGGTCTCCAATTCTACTGAGGCGAAGAACAATAAAATTTGATCTTGAAGCTATAAACTCTACAAAGCCTTGAATTCAACACACCAGAGAGCAATGAAAATCCCAGGATACATAAATCTTTCTCCAAACTAAGAGATTCAACCCAACTGAGATACAAAACAACACGTACACACACTCTACAATCAAAAGACTGATACTTGCATAGATACAAACCCTAGGAAATGGAGATCTGATAGGTGCAAATACATACAAGAATTTCAAAAAAGAAAAAATTGAGCCAACACATACAAGAACTTCAACTCAGCAAACCCTAGAAACCATCATAGAGCAAAGCACAGCAGCTGAACATGGAAATTTTCCGGGAAAATATTGGAAAGTTTGCGGGCATTTTCTCGGAAAATAGGACATGGGAATTGGGATTATTCTTACAGAGGCAGATCTTCGGATTGGGAGCTGGAAAGTCAAAGAGAATCCCGCAACTTTTGAAGAAAGCGAAATTCGAATGAGAGCAGTCACATGCAGAGCGAAAGAGATCTAAGAGACAGACGAGGAAACGAAGCTTCTAAGTGACGATATAAACTTCTTGTATATAAATCTTGATTTCGAGTTTTTAGTGACGCGTTTTTCTAGTTTAAATTAATAAAATAGACAATAAGTTTTTCAAAAAAAAAGACAATATGTTTCTATTGCAGCTCAAAACGTTCTAGCCACGTTTTGTGTAGCCCTATAGTCTCCCCAACGCACGTACGGTCGAATGGTGTTTGGAATTCATAAACAGTGGTAGCCCAAATTCCACCTCCATTATCAATCAAGCAGCTTAGACCAGTTATCTAAGTTAGCCTACAAGTCCATCAAGTTCACTCTGCACATGTGGGGATGACAGGGCTGGTCCATTGATTTTGGAGGTCTCATGCAAAGAGAGATGTTGAGGCATGTATATACAAGTAAATAAATTGAGCTTAAATCCATAAAATTCATTTTAAATCACCTACAACCTTTTCCTTTAGTTTTCTATTTAAAATACCCATTTTTTTTTTCAAATAATACTCAATGACTATGATCCAACTAAGCAAGTTACCTAATATAACTTAAAATCTGATTTATTGTATTTTTCAAATTCCAAAACTACCTCAATTTATAAGTTAATGTGTTATGGGGGTGTAACTAATGACACCCACTGAATTTGGAAATATCTCCAAATAGTTGTAATGGATGTATGAATTAATTTAGAAACTTATTTGAAATTAAATATTAAATTCCACATTAAAGTATTAGTAATCTATTTTACAACTAGTAATCTATTTTTGAATTAATGGTGTTTTCCTTCTATGAATTATGACTAGTAATCTATTTAAAGTATTAGTAATTTAAATTCAATATTAAATTTAGGAATTAATGTTGTTTTCTTTTTATAAATTATACGACCAGTATTCTTTTTTATTATAGTTTTATGAATAATAATGTACATTCTAATTATGTTGAAAAATAATTTGATAATCTATTTATTATTTTATTTTTAAAACTTTTTTTTAATGAACATATTTTTTCTCCAAATATTGTACCTATTTTTTTTCTTTATTACTTGTTTTATGAAAAATAATTTGATCATCTTTTTATTGTTTGTTTTATGAAAACAATTTTTTTTTAAATGAACCTATTTTTTCTCTCAAAATAATGTACATATTTTTTTTCTATAATAATGTACCTAGTATAATGAATCAATTTTTTTTCTCTATAATAATGTACCTATTTTTTTCTAAATAATGTACCTATTTTATCTCTCTAAATAATGTACCTATTTTTTCTCTCAAAATAATGTACCTATATTTTTTTCTCTAATAATTTACCTAGTATAATGAACCTATTTTTGTCTCTAATAATGTATACCTAGTAAAACAATTTACCTAGTATAATGAACTTATTTTTTTCTTCTACATAATGTCCCTATTTTTTATTTATAAAAAAATGTGCATAAATTTCAATTATACAACGTACCTATTTTCTATAAATTATTGTGAATTTATTTTTTATTTATGAAAAATGTACAAAAATTTCAATTACAAAGTAATTGACCTATTTTTGTTTTGTTTTTTTGGTAAATAATATACCTATATTTTTATACGTATATATTTATATTTATATTTTTCATATGTACATTATTGGATATGTAATTTACATATTTTTTTTTATTTGCAATTTTAAGGGGCCATATGTTAGAGGGAATGGCAACCAAAAGAAATGGGGTGATTGATATGTTATTAATAGGGAGTTTTAATTACAATTATGGTAGTTAATGAAATGTTTGGAATAAATTATAAATAAAATATGAAGTCTGATGGCAAGGATGTAAAAACATAGGAATACTACGACCTCTTATATCCTACTTGTTATTTAAGTTTGAAATTAGGTTTTGCACATAGATTTATAGAATGATGGGTATATGCCTAGGAAATAGAAATTGTAAGGACCTATATTGGACAAACCCTAAAAAAAAAAGACATGACGTGGCTAGAAAACATGTTAAAAGAATTTCATAAAAACCATTTTCTTGTTTTCTTTTTGTCACAAGGCTTTTTATTTTTTTAATTTTTTTTAAAAAAAGTTAAGTGTGGAGAAGTAAAGGCCCTTTTGGATAAAAAAAAAATTTGGAGGCCCTGTGCAGTCTCCTAGCCTGCACAAGCTATGGGTCGGGCCTAGTGGCTAGTCAGCTCTGTTCCCCCTTCCCTTCCCCACTTTTTTGTAGTGCCCCCATCATGTGTTGTTGGTAAGCTCAATCCCCATGGGACAAGTGTGATCAGTGCATAATTACATATCTTTTTATACCCTTCTAACTTATGATTTGGTTATATTTTTGAGTTAAACTTGTGCTTTTAATAAATTTTGTGTATGTTTCAGTGTAATAAGGATGAGACTCATTACATGCATTTTGAAGACAAGTTAGCAAAACAGTGTCTGCAGATCAGTCACATTCACGGATTAACTTGTACTTGCTCAAGAAGAACCAGATAATGAGCCATACATCATTGGAAAGATACGGAAGTCTAGTTTCCGTAGCGTTTTACGGTTCATGATTTGGAATCTTCTAGAGGAAGTTATCCATGATTTAGCAGCTCAAGGTCAAAATTCGGCAGCATCTGCGTTACTGGGCCAAAAATGACATTTGAAGGTCTTTCCTATTTTTCCTTGAGTTGGGCTGCATATGCTTGGAAGGATAAGACAAAGGGCTTGAAGCTCCATATTTTTCCAGGATTTTTTGGAGTGAATAACAAGCCCAAAATCGGCCCACAAACTGATTGCAATGCAATGTCATGCATGACTATCTAGTGGGATTTGTTGGTGAAGTGCACTAGCCAAAAGAATGAGTTTCTAATTACAATGGGATTTGTTGGTGAAGTGCACTAGCCAAAAGAATGAGTTTCTAATTACAATGGGAGTTATTGGTGAAGTGCACTAGCCAAAAGAATGAGTTTCTAAGTACAAGTGCTATTGGCATAAACCATATTCAATTCAAATATTCCCCTTCCATTGTCCCTATAAATAGCACTTCAATTCTAAACACAACATCATTCAACAATCCATCAATTCACTTCATCCATTACTCATACACATTCAGATAGAGAGAGAGAGAGAGAGAGAGAGAGAGAGAGCTAGTTGCAAAGGAGCAAAGCTTGGAGCTGTCTTGGGAATTCCTTGCTGCCATCATCTAGTTCTTTTCTTCTCTTTATCCTATCCTATGTATTTCTTATTCTATATTGCTTTTCAATTATTAAATATGTGTAACTAAATTTCTTCTTAGTTAGAGGTGAATTCGAAGCCATGGACATATGTTTTATATGAATTGATCACTCCCAGTTATGGTTTCGTAAAGTATGAATGTGATTTACTTTTCTGTTTTATTCAGAACTTATTCTTGTATGTTTATTAAGGATGCATACTTAGTTTGCATGCAGGGATTTGATGCTGGGATATAAGGGAATTTCACCTAATCGTTATGAACTTATATTCACAAATAGTAAAAGTCACTAGTCAAGATTGTGTTAAGTAAATTCCTGGCAGGAGTATCATGCTTTTCATAGTTACAAATGCTTTGTCAAAGCTTATGATTTTCATAGAACTTAATGATCTTTGATATGTATCTCTATCATGCTGTTCATATAGGGAACTTGATAACAATAATTTGATTGAGTCGCTGAGTCCAATTCAATGAACTTAGGAAAATCTGAGAGTTAATTAGTGCAGTTCACAATTAATTTGGGGCTTTGACATTCATACTTTATAGAAAGAGTAACTGGAGATCAATTTGTGTGCATATGTTCCATGTGTGGAGAAGAATCCTCTAGCTATCCCTTAATCCATATTTCATTCACATCTTAGTTATTTGCTGCTGTCAATTTTACTTTGGTCTAAATCATCCAACTCCCCCCCCATCACTGTTCCCTTAACTTAGTTCTAGTTTAATAAATTTAATTTGTGTTGATTAGCATCCCTCCTAATTCCCGGAATAGAACGATCCCTACTTACTCGTACTACGATTGCATGATTTATAGGGTTTAATTTGTGCGTTAGTTATTTCTCACGCCAAATTTTGGCGCCGTTGCCGGGGAATCCTCTAGCTATCCCTTAATCCATATTTCATTCACATCTTAGTTATTTGCTGCTGTCAATTTTACTTTGGTCTAAATCATCCAACTCCCCCCCCCCCCCATCACTGTTCCCTTAACTTAGTTCTAGTTTAATAAATTTAATTTGTGTTGATTAGCATCCCTCCTAATCCCCGGAATAGAACGATCCCTACTTACTCGTACTACGATTGCATGATTTATAGGGTTTAATTTGTGCGTTAGTTATTTCTCACGCCAAATTTTGGCGCCGTTGCCGGGGATTAGCAAAATTGCTAATCTTCCGTGCGTTTTCATTGTTCTTGTGTTTCTGATTTTGTTTTGTTTTTCTTTCTTTGTTTTAGGTACAAGTGTATGACTCGAAGTTCACATCGTGTTCATGCGCACATATTGGACTTTGACGACGATCTCGAACGAACTTTGAGAAGGAAGAGGAAACAGCCAGAACTCAGTCCCCTTAGTTCTAGTTCCGAACCCGAATCTGAAGCAGAAACGGACTTGGAAGAGGAACAAGACTGTTGCGTCGATTCAGTAGCACCAAAATAGATTCAGCTGCATCCTCAACTTGTGATACTCGCAAGTGCACGAGCCGTTGGTAGTTTAGCATATGTAAGTGCGAGGTCGATCCCACGAGGATTGATGATAGATTGATTTAATTCGATTCCCTGTACAAAACAGAAATGAAAAAGAAAGGAGAAAATAAATCAAACAAGAAAGAAAGAAAAGAAATTAACTCAAGCGAATAAGTTCCCAAGTTCAATTTAGATTAACGGATTGATTCTAGCTAAAGTATGATTAAGCCATGGTGTCTGGTCCTAACCTTGTGTTCCTAATTCCCTAACTTGATCATTTGTTGTCTAACCTAAATTAAGCATTAGGAACCCATTAAGCATAGAAGAACATTTTAAACAACCAAGCATGTATCTAATCCCTGTTGTCGAATGTCCATACATACTCTTCCTATTCATAGTTCAATTCGAATTAAAGCATGGTGTCTACTCTTAATTCAAACCAAGATAGCTAACATGCAAGCCTTAATGGTGATCAATCATTCAAACTAGCATATTAACTTATAAGCATAATGAATAAGAACAAAAACCATAATTGAAACTTGGAAACCACTCAAGCTTGAATGTTAAAGAAAAGAATTTACATTACAAAAAATAAATTACAACTAAGAAGCAAAAGGATTTTATTACAACAATTGAGAACTAGAAAGGAAAACTAAGAGAATTTGAGGGAGAGAAGGGAGGGGAGCTCTAGAGAAATGTTTGAGAGCTCCCCCCTTGGGGTGTGTTTACAAGCTTGGGAAACCTCACTATTTATAGGCCTAAGGAAGTTGAAAATCTAAATTAAATATTGCTTTCCACTCACTTCATCAACTTCACCACACACCATTACATTTGAAAACAATTTTTCTTTCTTTAAACTTAGTGTTTGAGAGGATCCAAGGCTCTCTTAATTGCTCGACATGTAAGGCTCAAAAGAGGATCCAAGGCTCAAAAGAGGATCCAAAGCTCAAAAGATGATCCAATGCTCAAAAGAGGATCCAATGCTCAAAAGAGGATCCAATGCTCAAAAGAGGATCCAATGACATTGCATTGCAGTCAGCTTGTGGGCAGGTTTTGGGCTTGGTATTTGCTCCGAAAAAATCTGGAAAAATATGGATCTTCAAGTCCTTTGTCTTATCTTTCCAAGCATATGGAGCCCAACTCAAGGAAAAATCGGAAAGACCTTCAATGTCATTTGTGGCCCAGTAACGCAGATGCTGCCGAATTTTGACCTTGAGCTACTAAATTATTGATAACTTCCTCTAGAATACTCAGAATCATGAACCGTAAAATGTTACGGAAACTAGACTTCCGTATCTTTCCAATGATGTATAGCTCATTATCTGGTTCTTCTTGAGGAAGTACAGGTTAATCCGTGAAATTGAATGATCTGCAGACATCATTTTGGGCTAATTTGTCTCCAAAATGCATTAAATGAGTCTCAAGCTTATTATACTGAAACAAACACAAAACTTATTAAAAGCACAAGTTTAACTCAAAAACATAACCAAATCATAAGTTAGAAGGGTACAAAATGATATGTAATTATGCACCGATCAAATACCCCCAAACCTAGATTTTACTAGTCCTCGAGTAAAACAAAAGGAAAACAAAGATAAAAACAAAACGAGAAGTTTATTAGACCACTTTCGTAGGTAACTCGATTGCATTGAGCGCATGCAACAAGCCTTTAAACCTCTAGGCATCCCTAGTAGGAGGAGTTGTGTCTCCTGAGGGTTTAACAGTTACGATACCCACAAACGTTTTACTGACTCAACAAAACAAAAACAAAAACAAAAAAAACAACAAAGAAAATAAAACTCAACATGACTCAAAAGTTTTTACAATAAAACCTAGGTTTGGATATTATTTACAAGGTGGCAATGTTCAAAACACAACATGCTCAAAATGTAATAGTGTGATAGCCAAATGCAACAAATTCTCAATCTTAGTTTTCACACAACTTCAAATATCATACCAAGCACAAATTTTACTTCAAATCTCACCAAAGTTTTCCTCTCACAAATGAATCACTCAGAGAAGGGTTATAATGCATCACTCAATTATAAACATGAGAATTGAGTTAAACCAGAAGGGACCTAACTCAGATAAAACGTTGAAGAACTTGCATTAATATGATCTCAAGAAGGATGCCAAACACTTAAAAGTAAGAAAATGGATGCAATTTAACCACATGACATTTAAGATCAATTGAGGTCTTTAACATAGGTTGTAATGGGGCCAAGGGTGTAAGGTGAGTAAGAAATGAAAGGTATGGATAAAACAAAGTCTAAGGAACTCAACATATAAGAGTGTAAAATAAATTGTTTTTTTTTTTTCTTTCAAGACTTCGAATCATCACAATGAGATTTTTTTTTTTTTTTTTTTACAGGATCAAACCTCCTTATACTCCCTTATTGAACAACCATTAATTTATTTTGAAGGCCCAAACATGGATTTTCAATTAACCACCACTTATTCACAACTTCTTTTTTTTTTTTTTTTTTTTTTTCTCTTTTTTTGTTCTCTTTTTTGTTCTTTTTTGTTATTATTATTTTTTTTTTTGAAATGTAATGCCCCTTCCCAAACTTAGCATGAAAACACATCTTAATTAAAGCTCATGAGTTCCTTAGAAAGGTAAATATTTATTTTTCAGGCTAAGGTAAGGAAATCTAATTGGTTAAATGAAAGAAAAGGTTTACAAGTAGGCTCAAAATGGTTGACAATGAAAAATCATGCTTAAGCATGCATACGGTTAGCTTGAAAGGCTCAAACGATCCAAAGAGGGCCTAAATATCATTTCTTAAATGTCATGAAATCAAATTGCAAAATAATGAATGACTTTTAAGTGTTCAACCAAATCAATGAATAATGAGATCAAACAACAACTTTGATGACAAGAAAATAAGAGTATGTGTATAACACTCATGAATTGAAGTATAAGGCTCAAAAGCTCACTTTATATGGTTATATAAGTCTAATTTATGCTTGATACAATTCTTTAGATCATGCAAATCCTTTAATTGGGAAAATACGAAACAAATGGCAAGTGCAAAGAGGGTTTCAAACATATCATGCTAGAACAATGCCAAATTTTTTTTTTTCATAAGAAAATTGAAATCCAATTTGAACAAAAAATCAAGTGAACGAAAATTGGAAATACAAATGAACAAAAATTGAAAACACAAATCAAATGAACAAAAAATTAAAATTGAAAACACAAATGAAAAAAAAAAAAATTGAAAACCTCCATTAATACCCCCAGACCTAAATTGGACATTGTCCACAATGTGAAAGCATATAAGAAAACAGAAAACAGGGGTTAAGGGTAACCTGGCACTGCATGGTTCATCCTTCAAACATAGCATTTCTCAAAATGCTATCGATGGCTGAGCTCACCCATGGCTCTTTTTCTGACTCACTTTCCGAAGGGTCTGAAACAGACGAATCATATAGGGCTCCATCTATCATCAACTCATCCATCTGCTCCACGAAGTCTCGGAGCCTTGTGGTCATATACCCTAACTGGAAGTCAAACTCGTTAAGCACACTTAAGTAAATATCAAACTCAACTCGGATGTTACCTGTACAATACATATGACTGCTCAACACAACAGTTCTTGCCACAAACCTCCTATCTAGCAGATATACCCTCCAAGCATCTAGACAATGTGCCAGCGCCGCAAGTTGCATCTCTTCTAATCCACAATCCAGATCCCAATTTGGAATCATGTCTTTAATTTCCCCTATCACCCTACCTCTATGAAACAGAAAGGCATCTATGGTAACTTCTGAGGGATCCATGGCAAATACAACCACGAGCACCTCAATCACCTCAAACACCCGTTGCATAATGGTGTCCTCTCCCTTAGGATCTTCTGGTTGGATAGCTGGCAGTGAACTCAACAAAACCATTGGGCTAGGCACCTTCACCATGCTCAATTCGAACTCCTCCTTCTTGAGCTTTCCACCGACGGCCTCCTGGAGTTTCTCCATTGACAAGATCTACAATAAACAAAAAATTAGAGAAGGTTTGGTTCGGGAGGAAGAGGAAGTCGAGATGTTCAGGGGTTAGAGGGCGGCTCGATAGATTAAGAGATGGAGAGTTAATTTTAGGGTTAATGTGGGTAGTGTTTCAGTGTTTGGCAGTCCACAATAACTTAAAATCCAGCCACTAATAAACATTTACAAAAATTAGTATTTAAATCTAAAAAAAAACACAAAAAAAAAAAAATATAAAATAATAAATAAATAAAAAAAATAAATAAATTTCAAATAATAAGAAAAAGAAAGAGAAGTTTTTTATATATATATATATATTTTTTAATAAATTTTTTTTAATTTTTTAATTTTTAATTTATTATTATATATATATATATTTTGAATAAAACACACGAATATACAAGTGACTCATGGATTACCAGTTAAGAACCTCAGAAAACACAGCCAGGGGATCCGGGAAGTTTGGAGAGGTCACAATGGTCCCGCTTAAAACCCAAACTTCTTAGACACCGAAGGTGTCGCCTATAGAACTCCTAGACACTGTATTAACAGAGGTGCTCATTGGAGTTACCACAAGTCAACTCATATGAAAAATCTTTTTATTTTATTTTTTATAAATTTTGTATAAAAAGAAACATAAACTTTAAAATAATAAGAAAATAAATTAAGAGAAAGGATTAGAATACTCCCCCTTGAAGCAATTAGGTCGAGCATAGATGTATTTGGAGGTCGCGACTTCTCCTACTACTCCACACTTCTCATCATGATTGGAGTTGCATTTTCTCTCCTTTTTTATTTAGCTATCTAAATTACTAAAACAAACACAAACAAAAACTTGAAAGAGAATTAAAAGGATTAGGACATAAAAACTAAAATGAAAAGGAAAAAAAAAAAAACAACACACATCTAATTTCCATGCTTCAAAGTTTTTTTTTTTTTTTTTTTTTGGTGTTGTGTAAGCCGGGACTTAAACCCAGTTCTCTTGCTTGTTAGGCAATTGTCCTGTTCCGTTGGACTACAAACACAACTTGTCAATTAACATCATTAATTTTAAAACATGAAAGTGCCTAGGAAGACATGAAAAGGAGAAAAAATAAAAATAAAACAAGTAGGGAAAAGAAATATAACCAAACTATGTTGCCAACCCCCGGCAACGGCGCCAAAAACTTGTTGCGTCGATTCAGCTGCACCAAAATAGATTCAGCTGCATCCTCAACTTGTGATACTCGCAAGTGCACGAGCCGTTGGTAGTTTAGCATATGTAAGTGCGAGGTCGATCCCACGAGGATTGATGACAGATTGATTTAATTCGATTCCCTGTACAAAACAGAAATGAAAAAGAAAGGAGAAAATAAATCAAACAAGAAAGAAAGAAAAGAAATTAACTCAAGCGAATAAGTTCCCAAGTTCAATTTAGATTAACGGATTGATTCTAGCTAAAGTATGATTAAGCCATGGTGTCTGGTCCTAACCTTGTGTTCCTAATTCCCTAACTTGATCATTTATTGTCTAACCTAAATTAAGCATTAGGAACCCATTAAGCATAGAAGAACATTTTAAACAACCAAGCATGTATCTAATCCCTGTTGTCGAATGTCCATACATACTCTTCCTATTCATAGTTCAATTCGAATTAAAGCATGGTGTCTACTCTTAATTCAAACCAAGATAGCTAACATGCAAGCCTTAATGGTGATCAATCATTCAAACTAGCATATTAACTTATAAGCATAATGAATAAGAACAAAAACCATAATTGAAACTTGGAAACCACTCAAGCTTGAATGCTAAAGAAAAGAATTTACATTACAAAAAATAAATTACAACTAAGAAGCAAAAGGATTTTATTACAACAATTGAGAACTAGAAAGGAAAACTAAGAGAATTTGAGGGAGAGAAGGGAGGGGAGCTCTAGAGAAATGTTTGAGAGCTCCCCCCCTTGGGGTGTGTTTACAAGCTTGGGAAACCTCACTATTTATAGGCCTAAGGAAGTTGAAAATCTAAATTAAATATTGCTTTCCACTCACTTCATCAACTTCACCTAACACACCATTACATTTGAAAACAATTTTTCTTTCTTTAAACTTAGTGTTTGAGAGGATCCAAGGCTCTCTTAATTGCTCGACATGTAAGGCTCAAAAGAGGATCCAAGGCTCAAAAGAGGATCCAAAGCTCAAAAGATGATCCAATGCTCAAAAGAGGATCCAATGCTCAAAAGAGGATCCAATGACATTGCATTGCAGTCAGCTTGTGGGCAGGTTTTGGGCTTGGTATTTGCTCCGAAAAAATCTGGAAAAATATGGATCTTCAAGCCCTTTGTCTTATCTTTCCAAGCATATGGAGCCCAACTCAAGGAAAAATCGGAAAGACCTTCAAATGTCATTTGTGGCCCAGTAACGCAGATGCTGCCGAATTTTGACCTTGAGCTACTAAATTATTGACAACTTCCTCTAGAATACTCAGAATCATGAACCGTAAAATGTTACGGAAACTAGACTTCCGTATCTTTCCAATGATGTATAGCTCATTATCTGGTTCTTCTTGAGCAAGTACAGGTTAATCCGTGAAATTGAATGATCTGCAGCCACCGTTTTGGGCTAATTTGTCTCCAAAATGCATTAAGTGAGTCTCAAGCTTATTATACTGAAACAAACACAAAAATTATTAAAAGCACAAGTTTAACTCAAAAACATAACCAAATCATAAGTTAGAAGGGTACAAAATGATATGTAATTATGCACCGATCAAAGACATGGCTGTAGACAATAGATCAATCAAGGAACTTTCAGCCTCTGAATTGGACAATGCAGTCCCTCTTTGCATTCAATACCCCGGGGCTGCGGCAGGCAAGACCGATGTGTTTGAATTGAAGTCAAGTTTGCTACATCACATTCCCAGATACCATGGGCTGTCCATGGAAGATCCAAACAAGCATTTGAAGGAATTTGAAGTAGTATGTTCAAGTATGACACCCATTAACGTGGATGGAAATATTTTGAAGATGAAAGCCTTTCCATTTTCTCTTATGGACAAGGCTAAGGATTGCCTCTATGAACTAGCACCTGGAACCGTTACTTCTTGGGAAAGTATGAAGAAAGCATTCTTAGAGAAATTCTTCCCAACTTCAAGAATCATTGTTTTGAGGAAGACAATTAGTGGAATTCAACAAGGGCCGGGAGAATCCTTTCCAGTGTACTATGAGCGTTTTAAGACGTTAGTTGCATCCTGCCCACAACATCAAATGAAGGAAGAGCTTTTAATTCAATATTTCTATGAAGGGCTACTTCCACTGGAGAGACAAATGCTTGATGCTTCAGCGGGAGGTGCTTTGGTTGACAAAACACCAGTTGCTGCAAAGATATTAATAGCAAACCGAGCTTTGAATGCACAACAATATGAAGGAGTTGGAGGGAGAGATCATGCACAGCCAAGTTAAGTTAATGAGGTAAGTGCTATTTCAGAACTTCAATCTCAAATGGCTAATCTCTCTACTCTTATTTCGCAGGTTGTTGAAGGACCCAAAGTGCAAAGTGCAGCCACTTGTAGCGTGTGCTCTATGCATGGACACCACACTGATCAATGTCCTCAATTAATAGCGAATGGGGGATGGGAAAGTGCCAATGCCATAGGTTATCAAGGACAAACTCAACCTAGGTATGACCCATTTTCAAACACCTACAATCCAGGCTGGAGAGATCATCCAAATTTTAAGTGGAGGGAGCCTCAACAAACTCAACAACAAGGCGGATATAGACAGCCACCTCCGGGGTTCTATCAAAGGCCATTCGCACCACCACAACCTCAACCACAAACTGCCCAATCAAATTCAGGTTCCCCAATGGATAATGATCAAATGCTTAAAGTACTAACTTCTTTGACTCAGGGTTTACAAAATGAAGCCAAAGAGATGAGCGAAGTGAAGAAGCAAATTGGGCAGATGGCGGAATTCATGGGACAGTTTAGAGAAGAAGGCAAACTACGTAGCTCAACCATTGTCAATCCAAAAGGAGGTTTTGAAACGGCTAAAGCTATCATCTTGAGGAGTGGTAAAGAGATTGGAACCAATCCCAAAATGTCCAAACAAAGCCCAACAGAGAACGAAAAGTTGATTTTCAAAGAGAAGGAGGAGGACAAAGCCACATCAATGGAGGAACAACCCTTGCCGCAATCCCCCAAAGCTCCTACACAACCAAACTTAGGTTTATGCAGTCTAAGAAAGAAGAGAATGAAAAAGACATCTTAGAGACTTTCAGGAAGGTACAAGTAAATATCCCACTTCTTGACGCAATAAAGCAAGTTCCAAAGTATGCTAAATTCCTGAAAGAGCTTTGTACAACAAAGAGGAGGAATTCGAACAAAGAAGTGGTAAGGGTAAGTGAGAATGTTTCTGCAGTTTTGCAACGAAAACTGCCACCTAAATGCAAAGATCCAGGTAGTTTCACAATCCCTTGTGTAATTGGTAACACTAAGTTTGAACATGCCATGTTAGATTTAGGTGCTTCCATTAATGTCATGCCATACTCTATTTATGCATCTATGAACTTAGGAGAGCTTAAAAAGGATAGAGTTGTAATTCAATTAGCTGATCGTTCTAATGCATATCCGAAAGGAGTTTTGGAAGATGTTTTGGTGCAGGTTAACCACTTGATATTTCCAGCAGATTTTTATGTGCTTGAGATGGAGGATTCGGCCCATTCTACACCATTGCCAATCTTACTTGGACGACCTTTCATGAAAATAGCCCGAACCAATATCGATGTGTTCAAAGGGACGTTGACAATGGAATTTGATGGCGATATCATTGATTTCAATATTTCTGAAGCTATGAGGTACCCTATGGATGATCACTCGTGTTTCTTTGTTGATGCATTTGATTCTTTGGCACAGGAAAATCTCAAATCCCTAGATAGGGATGCCCTTGAAACCACCATTGTTCAAGGAATTGAACTCATCAAAAATGGGGCCGAACCTAATCATGAAGAAATCTGCGAGATGGTGGCTGCCCTTGAGTCATTGCCACAATATGTTGGTAAGCCACCAATCCCAATTCCAATTCTTTGTGATATTGTTCATAATCTGAAAAGGAAAAGGAAAGTAACAAGGAAGCGATGGAAATGGAAGACAAGCTTGGTGAACTCTCTTGCATTGCATGCGGTGCCGATTGAGCCCAAACCTCCCCATTCACTATAACAAGTTGGATGTCCGGCTGAAGACATAAAACTTAGCGCTTCTTGGGAGGCAACCCAAGGTGATGAGGAGAAGATAGAACCTGCAAGGAGCTGCTTACGTCCTAATCGCTTCAAAGGGGAGTTTTTCTAAACTCTAACCTTTGGTTATATCTTTTCCTTATCTTCTTTCTTGCATTTATTAGGGATTGACAATTTTGTTAGGTTTTGTGGTAGAGTTAAGTTGTGTGAGCTTTGTTTTGCTTAGTATAATTGATCAGTGCATAATTACATATCTTTTTGTACCCTTCTAACTTATGATTTGGTTATGTTTTTTAGTTAAACTTGTGCTTTTAAAGTTTGTGTATGTTTCAGTGTAATAAGGATGAGACTCATTACATGCATTTTGAAGACAAGTTTGCTCAAAACAGTGTCTGCAGATCAGTCACATTCACGGATTAACCTGTACTTGCTCAAGAAGAACCAGATAATGAGCCATACATCATTGGAAAGATACGGAAGTCTAGTTTCCGTAGCATTTTACGGTTCATGATTTGGAGTCTTCTAGAGGAAGTTATCCATGATTTAGCAACTCAAGGTCAAAATTCGGCAGCATCTGCGTTACTGGGCCAAAAATGACATTTGAAGGTCTTTCCTATTTTTCCTTCAGTTGGGCTGCATATGCTTGGAAAGATAAGACAAAGGGCTTGAAGATCCATATTTTTCCAGAATTTTTTGGAGTGAATAACAAGCCTAAAATCAGCCCACAAGCTGACTATGTCATGCATGACTATCTAGTGGGATTTGTTGGTGAAGTGCACTAGCCAAAAGAATGAGTTTCTAATTACAATGGGATTTGTTGGTGAAGTGCACTAGTCAAAAGAATGAGTTTCTAATTACAATGGGATTTGTTGGTGAAGTGCACTAGCCAAAAGAATGAGTTTCTAAATTACAAGTGCTATTGGCATAAACCATATTCAATTCAAATATTCCCCTTCCATTGTCCCTATAAATAGCACTCCAATTCTAAACACAACTCATTCAACAATCCATCACTTCACTTCATCCATTACTCATACACATTCAAATAGAGAGAGAGAGAGAGAGAGAGAGAGCTAGTTGCAAAAAGAGCAAAGCTTGGAGCTGTCTTGGGAATTCCTTGCTGCCATCATCTAGTTCTTTTCTTCTCTTTATCCTATCTTATGTATTTCCATTCTATATTGTTTTTCAATTATTAAATATGAGTAAATGAATTTCTTCTTAGTTAGAGGTGAATTCGAAGCCATGGACATATGTTTTATATGAATTGATCACTTCCAGTTATGATTTCGTAAAGTATGAATGTGATTTACTTTTCTGTTTTATTCAGGACTTATTCTTGCATGTTTATTAAGGATGCATACTTAGTTTGCATGCAGGGATTTGATGCTAGAATATGAGGGAATTTCACCTAATCGTTATGAACTTATATTCACAAGTAGTAAAAGTCACTAGTCATGATTGTGTTAAGTAAATTCCTGGCAGGAGTATCATGCTTTTCATAGTTACAATTGCTTTGTCAAAGCTTATGATTTTCATAGAACTTAATGATCTTTGATATGTATCTCTATCATGCTGTTCATATAGGGAACTTGATAAGAATAATTTGATTGAGTCGCTGAGTCCAATTCAATGAACTTAGGAAAATCTGAGAGTTAATTAGTGCAGTTCACAATTAATTTGGGGCTTTGTCATTCATACTTTACAGAAAGAGTAACTGGAGATCAATTTGTGTGCATATGTTCCATGTGTGGAGAAGAATCCTCTAGCTATCCCTTAATCCATATTTCATTCACATCTTATTTATTTGCTGCTGTCAATTTTACTTTGGTCCAAATCATCCAACTCCCCCCCCCCCCCAATCATTGTTCCCTCAACTTAATTTCCAGTTTAATGAGTTTAATTTGTGTTAATTTAATTTGTGTTGATTAGCATCCCTCCTAATCCCCAGAATAGAACGATCCCTACTTACTCGTACTACGATTGCATATAGGGTTTAATTTGTGCCTTAGTTATTCATCACGCCAAATTTTGGCGCCGTTGCCGGGGATTAGCAAAATTGCTAATCTTCCGTGCGTTTTCGTTGTTCTTGTGTTTCTGATTTTGTTTTGTTTTGTTTTCTTTGTTTTAGGTACAAGTGTTTGACTCGAAGTTCACACCGTGTTCATGCGCACATATTGGACTTTGACGACGATCTCGAACGAACTTTGAGAAGGAAGAGGAAACAGCCAGAACTCAGTCCCTCTAGTTCTAGTTTTGGACCCGAATCTGAAGCAGAAACGGACTTGGAAGAGGAACAAGACATGGCTGTAGACAATAGATCAATCAAGGAGCTTTCAGCCTCTGAATTGGACAATGCAGTCCCTCTTTGCATTCAATACCCCAGGGCGGCTGCAGGCAAGACCGATGTGTTTGAATTGAAGTCAAGTTTGCTACATCACATTCCCAGATACCATGGGTTGTCCATGGAAGATCCAAACAAGCATTTGAAGGAATTTGAAGTAGTATGTTCAAGTATGACACCCATTAACGTGGATGGAAATATTTTGAAGATGAAAGCCTTTCCATTTTCTCTTATGGACAAGGCTAAGGATTGGCTCTATGAACTAGCACCTGGAACCGTTACTTCTTGGGAAAGTATGAAGAAAGCATTCTTAGAGAAATTCTTCCCAACTTCAAGAATCATTGTTTTGAGGAAGAAAATTAGTGGAATTCAACAAGGCCCGGGAGAATCCTTTCCAGTGTACTATGAGCGTTTTAAGACGTTAGTTGCATCCTGCCCACAACATCAAATGAAGGAAGAGCTTTTAATTCAATATTTCTATGAAGGGCTACTTCCACTGGAGAGACAAATGCTTGATGCTTCAGCAGGAGGTGCTTTGGTTGACAAAACACCAGTTGCTGCAAAGATCTTAATAGCAAACCGAGCTTTGAATGCACAACAATATGAAGGAGTTGGAGGGAGAGATCATGCACAGCCAAGTCAAGTTAATGAGGTAAGTGCTATTTCAGAACTTCAATCTCAAATGGCTAATCTCTCTACTCTTATTTCGCAGGTTGTTGAAGGACCCAAGTGCAAAGTACAGCCACTTGTAGCGTGTGCTCTATGCATGGACACCACACTGATCAATGTCCTCAATTAATAGCGAATGGGGATGGGAAAGTGCCAATGCCATAGGTTATCAAAGCCAAACTCAACCTAGGTATGACCCATTTTCAAACACCTACAATCCAGGCTGGAGAGATCATCCAAATTTTAAGTGGAGGGAGCCTCAACAAACTCAACAACAAGGCGGATATAGACAGCCACCTCCGGGGTTCTATCAAAGGCCATTCGCACCACCACAACCTCAACCACAAACTGCCCAATCAAATTCAGGTTCCCCAATGGATAATGATCAAATGCTTAAAGTACTAACTTCTTTGACTCAGGGTTTACAGAATCAAGCCAAAGAGATAAGCGAAGTGAAGAAGCAAATTGGGCAGATGGCGGAATTCATGGGATAGTTTAGAGAAGAAGGCAAACTACGTAGCTCAACCATTGTCAATCCAAAAGGAGGTTTTGAAACGGCTAAAGCTATCATCTTGAGGAGTGGTAAAGAGATTGGAACCAATCCCAAAATGTCCAAACAAAGCCCAACAGAGAACGGAAAGTTGCTTTTCAAAGAGAAGGAGGAGGACAAAGCCACAGTAAGGGAGGAACAACCCTTGCCGCAATCCCCCAAAGCTCCTACACAACCAAAATTAGGTAAGATTGTTCCAAATTCAACTCATTCTAACCCTATCCCACCAAATGTGCCTTTCCCTCGCAGGTTTATGCAGTCTAAGAAAGAAGAGAATGAAAAAGACATCTTAGAGACTTTCAGGAAGGTACAAGTAAATATCCCACTTCTTGACGCAATAAAGCAAGTTCCAAAGTATGCTAAATTCTTGAAAGAGCTTTGTACAACAAGGAGGAGGAATTCGAACAAAGAAGTGGTAAAAGGTAAGTGAGAATGTTTCTGCAGTTTTGCAACGAAAACTGCCACCTAAATGCAAAGATCCAGGTAGTTTCACAATCCCTTGTGTAATTGGTAACACCAAGTTTGAACATGCCATGTTAGATTTAGGTGCTTCCATTAATGTCATGCCATACTCTATTTATGCATCTATGAACTTAGGAGAGCTTAAAAAGGATGGAGTTGTAATTCAATTAGCTGATCGTTCTAATGCATATCCGAAAGGAGTTTTGGAAGATGTTTTGGTGCAAGTTAACCACTTGATATTTCCAGCAGATTTTTATGTGCTTGAGATGGAGGATTCGGCCCATTCTACACCATTGCCAATCTTACTTGGACGACCTTTCATGAAAACAGCCCGAACCAATATCGATGTGTTCAAAGGGACATTGACAATGGAATTTGATGGCGATATCATTGATTTCAATATTTCTGAAGCTATGAGGTACCCTATGGATGATCACTCGTGTTTCTTTGTTGATGCATTTGATTCTTTGGCGCAGGAAAATCTCAAATTCCTAGATAGGGATGCCCTTGAGTCATTGCCACAATATGTTGGTAAGCCTCCAATCCCAATTCCAATTCTTTGTGATTCTGTTCATAATCTGAAAAGAAAAAGGAAAACAACAAGGAAGCGATGGAAATGGAAGACAAGCTTGGTGAACTCTCTTGCATTGCATGCGGTGCCGATTGAGCCCAAACCCCCCCATTCACTATAGAAAGTTTGGACGTCCGGCTGAAGACATAAAACTTAGCGCTTCTTGGGAGGCAACCCAAGGTGATGAGGAGAAGATAGAACCTGCAAGGAGCTGCTTACGTCCTAATCGCTTCAAAGGGGAGTTTTTCTAAACTCTAACCTTTGGTTATGTTTTTTCCTTATCTTCTTTCCTTGCATTTATTAGGGATTGACAATTTTGTTAGGTTTTGTGGTAGAGTTAAGTTGTGTGAGCTTTGTTTTGCTTAGTATAATTTTGTTCATTGTCTTGCAAGCCTGTAAAAATAAAAATAAAAATAAAAAAGTTGAAAAAAAAAAAAAAAGATTTTTCATATGAGTTGACTTCTGGTAACTCCAATAAGCACCTCTGTTAATACAGTGTCTAGGAGTTCTATAGGCGACACCTTCGGTGTGTAAGAAGTTTGGGTTTTAAGCGGGACCATTGTGACCTCTCCAAACTTCCCGGATCCCCTGGCTGTGTTTTCTGAGGTTCTTAACTGGTAATCCATGAGTCACTTGTATATTCGTGTGTTTTATTTAAAATAAATAAATTATAATAATAATAATAATTTAAAAAAAAAAAAATTTATTATTAAAATAAAATAAATAAAAAAAAAAAAAAACCTTCTTTCTTTCTCTGAAACACTACATTAACTCTAACTCTCCATCTTTCATTCGATCTAGCCGCCCGCTAACCCCTGAAAGCAAACCTTCTCTTCCCAAGCCTTCTCCAAATTATTGCTTATTGTAGGGCTCGTCAATGGAGAAACTCAAGGATGCCATCGGTGGAAAGCTCAAGGAGGAGGAGTCCGAATTGAGCATGGTGAAGGTGCCTAGCCCAATGGTTTTGTTGAACTCACTGCCAGCTATCCCACCAGAAGATCCTTTGGGAGAGGACACCATTATGCAACGGGTGTTTGAGGTGATTGAGGTGCTCGTGGTTGTGTTTGCCATGGATCCCTCAGAAGTTACCATATATGCCTTTCTGTTTCAAAGAGGTAGGGTGATAGGGGAAATTGAAGGCATGATTCCAAATTGGGATCTGGATTGCGGATTGGAAGAGATGCAGCTTGCGGCGCTGGCACGTTGTCTATATACTTGGAGGGTATATCTGCTAGATAGGAGGTTTGTGGCAAGAACTGTTGTGTTGAGCAGTCACATGTATTCTACAGGTAACATTCGAGACGAGTTTGGCATTTACTTAAGTGTGCTTGACGAGTTTCACTTCCAATTAGCGTACATGACCACAAGGCTCCGAGACTTCGTGGAGCAGATGGATGAGTTGATGATAGATGGAGCCATATATGATTCTTCTGTTTCAGACCCTTCGGAAAGTGAGTCGGATTGAAAGATGAACCGTCCTAATCGCTTCAAAGGGGAGTTTTTCTAAACTCTAAACATTTGGTTATGTCTTTTCCTTCTCGTCTTTCCTTGCATTTATGAGGCATTGCATGTTCTTACGTTCTAAACATTGAGGGCAATGTTTCATTTAAGTTTGGGGGGAAGGATTTGGTTATTTTGTTTTACTGTCAAATTTTAAATTTTTTATTTTTTTTATTTTTAATTTTAATTTTTTTTTGTGTTTAGCGTCTAAAAACGCAGGATTTTGTGTGTTGTTTCGTTATCCTTCTAAACACCTATGATAAGACTTGGATTTAATACTAATATGGTTTATCAGAAATTGAGAGTCATTTTTTAAGGACTTTGTGTGGTTCTGAGTTAACTCTGTCTTGCATGCCACCCTTGCACTTATTGAGCACTTTGCCAAGTTAGTCCAATTTTTTGTTACTTAGAGACGTTATGCAATTCTACTTATCTCATGATCTTGGTTTTGTACTCTAGAACTTATTTGAATATCTCTTGAGACATTTTGTTGCCATACAATGCTTATGAAGTGATTTAGGCCATGTTTGAACCGTTTGAGCCTTTCTAACCATCCCTCTACATGTATTCATCCCTAGTCAACCCATTTGAGCCAATGTTAAGCCTTTCTTTGTGTAAACCATTCCTACCATAATGAACTTCTGTTTTCTTATTCTCACTTATTCTATGAGCAGTTAAAGTTATCTTCAAAAGAGAGTTATAAAGAATGCAAGGTTTTTGGAGCAAAAGTGAATCATTAGTGCCATTACCCAAGTGTTGAAAAGAAATAAGTTTGGGGGTATTGGTAACTAATCAAAATAGGTAATGAAGTGTGACCAATGTAGTCACGACCCTAGGGTGTTATAAAAGAGAAGAGCATGGTGATCTAGGGTAAAGAGCCACAAAATTAGGCCAAATAAACACATTTGAAGGTGCTGAAATTATGTTGAAAATTTGCTCATGTATGTGTTCCTTGCTTGTTACAAAGTTAAAAAAAAAAAAAAACAAAAAAAAATCTCTTATGCTCTTACCTGTGCTTTAATTGTGCTAAAAATATTGTATATCTCATATCCCTTCTTTCATTCTACCACTACCCTGAACCTCATTACTACCCTTGTAAAGTCCTTTTGATCCTTGGTGTTGCATGGTATTACTGTGGAGAGCAGATTGGATAATGAGCTTATGGGGTTCAGAATTATTGATTTTGCTCTAAGTGTGTGCGCATATACTTATTTGAGTGGCAGGGGTTGTTCTGATTTGGCATTCACACACTACACTTAAGGGTGTCATTGTGAGCTTTGCTTTCTCATGAATCATGTGTGGAACTTAGATTATGATTGTTGTGTTTCTTTGGAACCATATACGTTGGTGATTCTTTGAGGATATTGTTTGGAAGGCTAGTTGCTTATTTCATGTTTCCTAAGTTGTAGTTTTATTTTGTTTTGCTCGAGGACTAGCAAAATCTAAGTTTGGGGGTATTTGATCAGTGCATAATTACATATCTTTTTGTACCCTTCGAACTTATGATTTGGTTATGTTTTTTAGTTAAACTTGTGCTTTTAAAGTTTGTGTATGTTTCAGTGTAATAAGGATGAGACTCATTACATGCATTTTGAAGACAAGTTTGCTCAAAACAGTGTCTGCAGATCAGTCACATTCACGGATTAACCTGTACTTGCTCAAGAAGAACCAGATAATGAGCCATACATCATTGGAAAGATACGGAAGTCTAGTTTCCGTAGCATTTTACGGTTCATGATTTGGAGTCTTCTAGAGGAAGTTATCCATGATTTAGCAACTCAAGGTCAAAATTCGGCAGCATCTGCGTTACTGGGCCAAAAATGACATTTGAAGGTCTTTCCTATTTTTCCTTCAGTTGGGCTGCATATGCTTGGAAAGATAAGACAAAGGGCTTGAAGATCCATATTTTTCCAGAATTTTTTGGAGTGAATAACAAGCCTAAAATCAGCCCACAAGCTGACTATGTCATGCATGACTATCTAGTGGGATTTGTTGGTGAAGTGCACTAGCCAAAAGAATGAGTTTCTAATTACAATGGGATTTTTTGGTGAAGTGCACTAGTCAAAAGAATGAGTTTCTAATTACAATGGGATTTGTTGGTGAAGTGCACTAGCCAAAAGAATGAGTTTCTAAATTACAAGTGCTATTGGCATAAACCATATTCAATTCAAATATTCCCCTTCCATTCTCCCTATAAATAGCACTCCAATTCTAAACACAACTCATTCAACAATCCATCACTTCACTTCATCCGTTACTCATACACATTCAAATAGAGAGAGAGAGAGAGAGAGAGAGAGAGAGAGCTAGTTGCAAAAAGAGCAAAGCTTGGAGCTGTCTTGGGAATTCCTTGCTGCCATCATCTAGTTCTTTTCTTCTCTTTATCCTATCTTATGTATTTCCATTCTATATTGTTTTTCAATTATTAAATATGAGTAACTGAATTTCTTCTTAGTTAGAGGTGAATTCGAAGCCATGGACATATGTTTTATATGAATTGATCACTTCCAGTTATGATTTCGTAAAGTATGAATGTGATTTACTTTTCTGTTTTATTCAGGACTTATTCTTGCATGTTTATTAAGGATGCATACTTAGTTTGCATGCAGGGATTTGATGCTAGAATATGAGGGAATTTCACCTAATCGTTATGAACTTATATTCACAAGTAGTAAAAGTCACTAGTCATGATTGTGTTAAGTAAATTCCTGGCAGGAGTATCATGCTTTTCATAGTTACAATTGCTTTGTCAAAGCTTATGATTTTCATAGAACTTAATGATCTTTGATATGTATCTCTATCATGCTGTTCATATAGGGAACTTGATAAGAATAATTTGATTGAGTCGCTGAGTCCAATTCAATGAACTTAGGAAAATCTGAGAGTTAATTAGTGCAGTTCACAATTAATTTGGGGCTTTGTCATTCATACTTTATAGAAAGAGTAACTGGAGATCAATTTGTGTGCATATGTTCCATGTGTGGAGAAGAATCCTCTAGCTATCCCTTAATCCATATTTCATTCACATCTTATTTATTTGCTGCTGTCAATTTTACTTTGGTCCAAATCATCCAACTCCCCCCCCCCCCCCCCCCCCCCCAATCATTGTTTGATCAGTTCACAATTGTATATCATTTTGTACCCTTATAGTTTATGTTTTGCTTACGTTCTTAAAGAAAAACTTGTGCTTTTAATCTATTTTGGTTTGTTATTCAGTTCATTGGGCCTTAGGTTACAATGGTGGCTTTGGATAGGAAAATATGCAAAGTGGTGCAAAAACGTGCAGACTGAGTTAGCAATTCACTTCGTTTGTCCGAACTTGGATTGGCCCAAATAATATGTGGTTGGAAAGATGAGAATCTAAACTTCAAGATGGACTACTCAAATGCAGCAATTCATTAAGTTGAGCCCAATCCGTGAGCCCATCAAAATACACACCAGGCTGATTGCAGTTTCCACTTGGAGGAGCTTTGGATCCTCTTCAAAGGGGAGACAAATCAGATTGGAGGAGCCTTGGATCCTCTTCAAAGGGGAGACAAATCAGATTGGAGGAGCCTTGGATCCTCTTTTGAGCCATGTGCTTGATCAGCCAAAGGGGAGCTTCACACTCTATAAATAGAAAGCTTCACACTCATTCAACCATATCACAATCCATTCAGCCATCCTCTAACACTTCCATCCTTCCCCAAACACTCCATTCTGTCCAAAATCACCAAAACAGCTCCAGCAAGCCTCCCTTCCAATTCTCTACGAATTTCATCTTTCTCTGCCATCACCACTCACCCAAACTCATCCCAAATCACTTCTTTAGCTGCCATACTCTAGATGTGAGGAAGCTCTTGGAGCAGCATTAGACGTGGAGAAACACTTGGAGAAGCCTTGGACACCACAAGCAACTTCATAAATGGGTTTTTCCACTCTTATTGCATTCATTATGTTTTCTCATTTCTGTTTAAGTTTCATTTCCATTATGAGTAGCTAAATTCATAACTAGGGCTTCGATGTAACCTAACATGAATATTCTGGGTTTATAAGTTGAAGATTTGAGTTTCAAGTTTGATTCATGATTCATGTTCTTATTCATTATGCTTATCAGTTATGTTGCTTGTTTGGATGATTAATCACCATTAGAACTTGCATATTAACTATATTGGTTTGAATCAAGAGTAGACACCATGCTTTGATTTGAATTGAACTATGAATAAGAAGAGTATGTATGGACATTCGACAACAGGGATTAGATACATGCTTGGTTGTTTAAATTGTTCTTCTATGCTTAATGGGTTCCTAATGCTTAATTTAGGTTAGACAACAAATGATCAAGTTAGGGAATTAGGAACACAAGGTTAGGACCAGACACCATGGCTTAATCATACTTTAGCTAGAATCAATCTTTGAATCCGAATTAGACTTGTCACTTGACGCCTTATAACCCAGAATTGAATTGTTATGGTGAATCGAATGCCCTAGTCTCCCAATCTGTTTTCCAGCCCACAAAACATTCTTTGTTACATTTGCTCACTTTGCTTTTGTTTACAATTTCGTTTTGCTTCATTTGTTCAACAACTACAATCACTCTTGCTTTAAATTCTGTTTTAGACTTAACTTCCTACTTTCTTGAATTTGGTAATCTAAGTACATAACTAATATTAGCTTCTCAGTCCTCGTGGGTACGACCTCGTACTTGTCTTGCTATACTACTAATTGGCCCGTACAATTGCGAGTTAACATTTCTAACAACATTGTTCCCTCAACTTAATTTCCAGTTTAATGAGTTTAATTTGTGTTAATTTAATTTGTGTTGATTAGCATCCCTCCTAATCCCCGGAATAGAACGATCCCTACTTACTCGTACTACGATTGCATATAGGGTTTAATTTGTGCGTTAGTTATTCATCACGCCAATAATTTTGTTCAATGTCTTGCAAGCCTATGAAAAAAAAAAAAAGATTTTTCATATGAGTTGACTTCTGGTAACTCCAATAAGCACCTCTGTTAATACAGTGTCTTGGAGTTCTATAGGCGACACCTTCGGTGTCTAAGAAGTTTGGGTTTTAAGCGGGACCATTGTGATCTCTCCAAACTTCCCGGATCCCCTGGCTGTGTTTTCTGAGGTTCTTAACTGGTAATCCATGAGTCACTTGTATATTCGTGTGTTTTATTCAAAAAAAAAAAATTAATAAAATAATAATAATAAAAAATAATAATAATAAAAAAATAAATAATAATAATAAAAAAATTAAAAAATTAAAAAATTAAAAAATAAAAACCTTCTCTTTCTCTGAAACACTACATTAACCCTAACTCTCCATCTTTCATTTGATCTGGCCGCCCGCTAACCCCTGAAATCAAATCTTCTCTTCCCAAGCCTTCTCCAAATTATTGCTTATTGTAGGGCTCGTCAATGGAGAAACTCAAGGATGCCGTCGGTGGAAAGCTCAAGGAGGAGGAGTCCGAATTGAGCATGGTGAAGGTGCCTAGCCCAATAGTTTTGTTGAACTCACTGCCAGCTATCCCACCAGAAGATCCTTTGGGAGAGGACACCATTATGCAACGGGTGTTTGAGGTGATTGGGGTGCTCGTGGTTGTGTTTGCCATGGATCCCTCAGAAGTTACCATAGATGCCTTTCTGTTTCATAGAGGTAGGGTGATAGGGGAAATTGAAGGCATGATTCCAAATTGGGATCTGGATTATGGATTGGAAGAGATGCAGCTTGCGGCGCTGGCACATTGTCTATATACTTGGAGGGTGTATATGCTAGATAGGAGGTTTGTGGCAAGAACTGTTGTGTTGAGCAGTCACATGTATAGTACAGGTAACATTCGAGACGAGTTTGGCATTTACTTAAGTGTGCTTGACGAGTTTCACTTCCAATTAGTGTACATGACCACAAGACTCCGAGACTTCGTGGAGCAGATGGAGGAGTTGATGATAGATGGAGTCCAATATGATTCTTCTGTTTCAAACTCTTCGGAAAGTGAGTCGGATTGAAAGATGAACCGTCCTAATCGCTTCAAAAGGGAGTTTTTCTAAACTCTAACATTTGGTTATGTCTTTTCCTTCTCTTCTTTCCTTGCATTTATGAGGTATTGCATGTTCTTACGTTCTAAACATTGAGGGCAATGTTTCATTTAAGTTTGGGGGGAAGGATTTGGTTATGTTGTTTTACTGTCAAATTAAATTTTTTTTTTTTTGTGTGTTTAGCATCTAAAAACGCAGGATTTTGTGTGTTGTTTCGTTATCCTTCCAAACACCTATGATAAGACTTGTATTTAATACTAATATGGTTTATCAGAAATTGAGAGTCATTTTTTAAGGACTTTGTGTGGTTCTGAGTTAACTCTGTCTTGCATGCCACCCTTGCACTTATTGAGTACTTTGCCAAATTAGTCCAATTTCTTGTTACTTAGAGACGTTATGCAATTCTACTTATCTTATGATCTTGATTTTGTACTCTAGAACTTATTTGAATATCTCTTGAGACATTTTGTTGCCATACAATGCTTAGGAAGTGATTTAGGCAATGTTTAAACCGTTTGAGCTTTTCTAACCATCCCTCTACATTTATTCATCCCTAGTCAACCGATTTGAGCCTGCATTAACCCTGTCTTTGTGTAAACCATTCCTACCATAATGAACCTCTATTTTCTTATTCTTACTTATTCTATGAGCAATTAAAGTTATCTTCAAAAGAGAGTTATAAAGAATGCAAGGTTTTTGGAGCAAAAGTGAATCATTAGTGCCATTACCCAAGTGTTGAAAAGAAATAAGTTTGGGGGTATTGGTAACTAATCAAAAGAGGTAATGAAGTGTGACCAATGTAGTCACGGCCCTAGGGTGTTATAAAAGAGAAGAGCATGGTGATCTAGGGTAAAGAGCCACAAAATTAGGCCAAATAAACACATTTGAAGGTGCTGAAATTATGTTGAAAATCTGCTCATGTATGTGTTCCTTGCTTGTTACAAAGTTCAAAAATCTCTTATGCTCTTACCTGTGCTTTAATTGTGCTAAAAATATTGTATATCTCATATCCCTTCTTTCATTCTACCACTACCCTGAACCTCATTACTACCCTTATAAAGTCCTTTTGATCCTTGGTGTTGCATGGTATTACTGTGGAGAGCAGATTGGATAATGAGCTTATGGGGTTCAGAATTATTGATTTTGCTCTAAGTGTGTGCGCATATACTTATTTGAGTGGCAGGGTTGTTCTGATTTGGCATTCACACACTACACTTAAGGGTGTCATTGTGAGCTTTGCTTTCTCGTGAATCATGTGTGGAACTTAGATTGTGATTGTTGTGTTTCTTTGGAACCATATACGTTGGTGATTCTTTGAGGATATTGTTTGGAAGGCTAGTTGCTTATTTCCTGTTTCCTAAGTTGTAGTTTTATTTTGTTTTGCTCGAGGACTAGCAAAATCTAAGTTTGGGGGTATTTGATCAGTGCATAATTACATATCTTTTTATACCCTTCTAACTTATGATTTGGCTATGTTTTTGAGTTAAACTTGTGCTTTTAATAAATTTTATGTATGTTTCAGTGTAATAAGGATGAGACTCATTACATGCATTTTGAAGACAAGTTAGCAAAACAGTGTCTGCAGATCAGTCACATTCACGGATTAACCTGTACTTGCTCAAGAAGAACCAGATAATGAGCCATACATCATTGGAAAGATACGGAAGTTTAGTTTCCGTAGCATTTTACGGTTCATGATTTGGAGTCTTATAGAGGAAGTTATCCATGATTTAGTAGCTCAAGGTCAAAATTCGGCAGCATCTGCGTTACTGGGCCAAAAATGACATTTGAAGGTCTTTCCTATTTTTCCTTGAGTTGGGCTGTATATGCTTGGAAAGATAAGACAAAGGGCTTGAAGATCCATATTTTTCCAGGATTTTTTGGAGTGAATAACAAGCCCAAAATTGGCCCACAAACTGATTGCAATGCAATGTCATGCATGACTATCTAGTGGGATTTGTTGGTGAAGTGCACTAGCCAAAAGAATGAGTTTCTAATTACAATGGGATTTGTTGGTGAAGTGCACTAGCCAAAAGAATGAGTTTCTAATTACAATGGGAGTTATTGGTGAAGTGCACTAGCCAAAATAATGAGTTTCTAATTACAAGTGCTATTGGCATAAACCATATTCAATTCAAATGTTCCCCTTCCATTGTCCCTATAAATAGCACTCCAATTCTAAACACAACATTATTCAACAATCCATCAATTCACTTCATCCATTACTCATACACATTCAGATAGAGAGAGAGAGAGAGCTAGTTGCAAAGGAGCAAAGCTTGGAGCTGTCTTGGGAATTCCTTGCTGCCATCATCTAGTTCTTTTCTTCTCTTTATCCTATCCTATGTATTTCTTATTCTATATTGCTTTTCAATTATTAAATATGTGTAACTAAATTTCTTCTTAGTTAGAGGTGAATTCGAAGCCATGGACATATGTTTTATATGAATTGATCACTCCCAGTTATGGTTTCGTAAAGTATGAATGTGATTTACTTTTCTGTTTTATTCAGGACTTATTCTTGCATGTTTATTAAGGATGCATACTTAGTTTGCATGCAGGGATTTGATGCTAGGATATAAGGGAATTTCACCTAATTGTTATGAACTTATATTCACAAGTAGTAAAAGTCACTAGTCATGATTGTGTTAAGTAAATTCTTGGCAGGAGTATCATGCTTTTCATAGTTACAAATGCTTTGTCAAAACTTATGATTTTCATAGAACTTAATGATCTTTGATATGTATCTCTATCATGCTGTTCATATAGGGAACTTGATAAGAATAGGGAACTTGATAAGAATAATTTGATTGAGTCGCTGAGTCCAATTCAATGAACTTAGGAAAATCTGAGAGTTAATTAGTGCAGTTCACAATTAATTTGGGGCTTTGACATTCATACTTTATAGAAAGAGTAACTGGAGATCAATTTGTGTGCATATGTTCCATGTGTGGAGAAGAATCCTCTAGCTATCCCTTAATCCATATTTCATTCACATCTTAGTTATTTGCTGCTGTCAATTTTACTTTGGTCTAAATCATCCAACTCCCCCCCCCCCCCCCCCCCCCCCATCACTGTTCCCTTAACTTAGTTCTAGTTTAATAAATTTAATTTGTGTTGATTAGCATCCCTCCTAATCCCCGGAATTGAACGATCCCTACTTACTCGTATTACGATTGCATGATTTATAGAGTTTAATTTGTGCGTTAGTTAATTCTCACGCCAAAGTGTGGTGTGATTTCCTTTTAAGTATGTTTATGAGTTTAAGCATTGATATCTATTGCTGAGCATGATTGATTTTATACTTTCAACTATGTCAATTGTTGAGAGGATTTTGGGATTGCAATGCTTATATTTAGCATATACGTTATTGAATTAGCTATTTATCTTTAGAGTAATGCTATTTAGACACACAACATTGACCACCTTAACTGACCACCTTATGTGGCAACTGATGTGTCATGCCATATCAATTAAAAAACCCTAGCATTCCCAGTGAGTGGCCTCATGGCAACATTCATTAATTGACATGATATGACACATCAGTTACCATATAAGGTGGTCAATGTTGTGTGTCCAAATAGCATTACTCTTATCTTTATGCCCTTACTAGATGTTATTACTTTCGGTTTGAATGACTTTCACTTGCATCCTAAACTCAACCGTTGTTGAAAAGCATTTTAAAGAGAAAAAAAATTTCTAAAACTTTATTTTCACTCCACTCATTGAGTTATCTCTCTGTTTTTTTTGTCGGTTTGCCAAGGCAGTTTATCCTAAGGTTGGGTCAAACCAAGTTGAGGCATTCTCTTCTACTCTTAAATTGTCATGTTATCGTAGGTGTCACACCCCTAAATCTAAGGCCAATATTATACTGAAATATGGCACATGATTATGTGGTGCGAATTTAGGAAATAAATTCGCCCCATTTTAAAACAAATAAACACCATAGGGATTTCCAAATGCAAATTTTAATTCATAAATGTAACCTTATTTACACATAAGCTTAACATTTAAGAGTAAAAACAAAGTACACTTGCATTTTCAAAATGTGAAAGTAGAATATTTAGTCATCGTTTGAATAAAGTTCATCCCATCCCAATGCATATACTCGTTGCTTGAAAATAATGAAGGTGTAGCATCATGAGTCACAAAAACCCAGTAAGTATAAACAACCAAGATATATTAATATGCCTTATAAAATGATGATATTAACACAAACATAATTATTATATACTCAAGTAAAGCCAATCTTGAATAAGATGATATTTTCTTCATGTGATAACATAATATACTTTTCTTCTTAGTATATAGTATAATATTTAATCTTCGTAATATATATAATACTCTCTATGCATAATATAACACAATACTTCTCTTCATAGTGAATCTCATAGATAGAGTATTGGTAATAAATCATAAGTCATGTATTCATCACATGATAAGCCTCAATATACTAGAATCCATCATACCAAAGTATGTATTAAGGGTATGACGTCTCAAAATCTATAATAGTGCACTATCTGAAGGGACTTGAGTTTGCAAATACATATGTAAATACCTATAATTCACTTAGCGAGAGGGTCATACTATCCACCCAACTTCATAACTTCCCAATTATATTTCGCATATTTAAGTATTTATTTTAAGACATTAGTAATTCATAATATTTGAACAAATATTATACATATGTAAGTATGAATAAATAATGCTTGTATAACTTTAAAGAAAAGTGTTAAACACAAATTTTTTATCTTTGTTGGATATACTCTTCACATCATGTATAAATATATTTGCATGAATACATAACATCTCGGAGTAAAAACATTGTTTTGAGACATCAATAATTTATAATCATCTTTTGGATGGAACTTTTAGATCATGTATGCATGTATTTCTATGCATAAGCAAAACTAACTATATTGAACATTCAATGAATTGAAGTATTTCCAAATATTTATTCTAACTCAAAAAAAAAAAAGTGCAAACATAAATTCAACTTGATAAGATCATCAAAAATGGTTTAGAAATGAATGAGATGTGATCAGTTAAAGTCATGAATAATTTTCGTAAGTTAAAATGAACATGATTGATTTCGAGCTTTCTTTCTCTCTGTGTTGTTCATTTGATTAGCTAAGTTGGAGTCTCCCAAGTATGAAAGTGCAAGAAAGTGTTTGTGATAACTTTACTTGAAAGAGTGTTTTGTGCTAATTCTATATTAGTGAACTTGTATTAGATTTGTTTGTGAGCATGATTGTTTGATAATGGTTTTGAGAATGTGAGAACAAAGGTCTATATTTATAGGTTAAGATTCAGTTTCAATTGATCTAAATTTGCTTTTGCCAAGTAATTCGTTAGGGGACAAAGTCTGGTGACTTGATGATTAGAGATTGTGCAAATCTTTGCATGTGCTTAATTGGGGTGAGTCACTTGTAGTTGGGTGAGTCATGTAGCATATATTTTTGTTGAATTTGGCAGATAAAGTTGGTTTTTAGTTTGCTTATTTCATTTTATGAATAAAGCCTAGAAAAGGCATTTTTGTAATTTCACTCTAAAAGTTCCAAAAATAATACATGCATGAAATGAAATTTTACATTCACAAATAGATAAGAAATATGTTTTATGGACATTTAGAGCATATAAATATTTTATTTGGGAATAGAGAAATAATCATACATATAGGGGTATTTACTCATTTTTAAAATTGCAAAACAAGCAAATTGACTTTCTATGTTCAACTCAATACATAAGAAATATGTGAATCAGAATGAGATTTTTTGGCTTAAAATTGCTCTCATATATTTTTTGAAAACACTACCCATTTATAAAGGATGTTGTCCTTATCTTCTTTAAATTGGTTGCTAATCCAAGCTGCTGCTGCCCATTTTCTTTAGCTTATTTCCATAATTCTATATATTTAGATATTTAGATATATTAAATAATTAAACTTATAAAAACTAAATTTTTTTTACAGATATTAATTTTGATTTATTATTAATATATAAGAAGAGTTCGGTTCATTAGTAGATAACACAACCTTTTTCATTTGTTCTAATATATTTTTTTTAAACAAAAAAATTTGTCATTTTGAAAATTGTGTAAGTAGTTTACAAAATAGATATTGTTTTGTACAAGGGCACATTTTGGTAGTCAAATTGATTTTGATTTCTATTTTTGACTTCCATTTTTGACATTAGTAAACAGTTTTAATGAGGGCCAATTTTATTTTCATTCCAATTCTTGACTATTAGTAAACAACTTAATTGGAATGCTGACTCCGATGGTTAACTTGATCCCTACTTACCCTGATTCTTGGTTACTCCGATTCCTTCTTATCCCGATTCTTGATTAGTAAACATCTCATAAACTCATTCATATCCTTTTAATTATTGTTTAAGCACATAACTATTGATAAGCATTTTCTATAAACAATAAACTTGTTGTTTGTGCAAATTTCTCATGGGAGAATACTCACTTGTTGATCCTTCACCCTTTGAGCTTCCTTCTCTCTCTTCCTCAATTCTTATAAAATCAAACAAGAGTAAAAGACCACACCTGGGGAGTGTTGGCCAAAGGCCCTCCGATGCCTAAGTTAGTTCGATCTAATCCTTGAGAAACAATAGCTAAAAATGGGTACAGAGTTTTCTCCACGAGGAGAACCAGGTGGCCAGAGCTATGTGTGGCAGTGTTTGGGCCTAAATTGACACACCCAGCCCAACAAAAAGAGGCCCAGAGAAAGACTACAAAACTCGAACAAATTGGTCTTTGAAAAAACAGGGAAACAGAAGCCCAAAAACCAGAAAGGCCCAGCCCAAAAGCTTATCAAAATAGACGGATGAACCTGGGCCTCACAAAGTAAAAACAAGCCCGTTGTGATAAAAGAGAGAAGCCCAGAAACAGAAGACAAACCCACGTGACACCTCTTTTTATCAGATTTGGAAAAGACAAACAAAAAACAGCCATATAAGAGGTAATTAAAAAAGGGCGGTGGTTGGCAAACTGGAAGAGACACCTCTGAAATTTTGAAGATCAAATCCCTCTTACGTATATATATATATATATATTCAAAGATTTTTTCTACTTTACAGAGAAGGTGATTCTCCCAAGAGATAAGCAAGCTACAATCTCAGAGAGAGATAAGCAGGAAATCAGGGAGTCGTTCAAACTGAAGAAATCAAACTAACCATCACGGATGAAATCTCAAAAGGGGCAGTTAAAATTGGGAAGAAAGATTAGGTTTTCTTTAAAAAGAAAACAGAGAAGTGATCTTAAAGATTGATTGATAATAGCGTATCTGACAAAATTTTAAACTCTTCTCTCTCTTGTATTTCTTTCTAGATTTTCTTCAAAAGATTTGCCGCCCATTATTTTAAAAGAAAACCCTAAAACCTAAACATCTCTTGTAAAAAGAGGAGAGGGTGAACAGGTTCAAGGAGACTCAATTTCAACAACAATAAAAAAAAATCATCAATCAAAGAAAACAACTCAAAATCAACCAAAAGCCCACTTGAATTCCAAGTGAAACCAGCTTTAGATTAGAATTCCCAAGGTTCAAACTTAGAAAATAAGTCAATTAAGACGAGATTTCTCTCGTTACAAATTTGGTTCAGCAAAGAGCCAAGACAGGTATAGCTTGAGCTTTTCTCAAACATGAAAACCTTAACAAATTTCACAGTGCAGTCTCTAGCCCACTGAAGTCCTCGAGAATAGCCACTGATCGGTGCATAATTACATATCTTTTTATACCCTTCTAACTTATGATTTGGTTATGTTTTTGAGTTAAACTTGTGCTTTTAATAAAGTTTGTGTATGTTTCAGTGTAATAAGGTTGAGACTCATTACATGCATTTTGAAGACAAATTAGCTCAAAATAGTGTCTGCAGATCATTCAATTTCACGGATTAACCTGTACTTACTCAAGAAGAACTAGATAATGAGCCATACATCATTGGAAAGATACGGAAGTCTAGTTTCCGTAGCATTTTACGGTTCATGATTCTGAGTCTTCTAGAGGAAGTTATACATGATTTAGTAGATCAAGGTCAAAATTCGGCAGCATCTGCGTTACTGGGCCATAAATGATATTTGAAGGTCTTCCTGATTTTTCCTTGAGTTGGGCTGCATATGCTTGGAAACATAAGACAAAGGGCTTGAAGATCCATATTGTTCCAGATTTATTCGGAGTGAATAACAGGCCCAAAACCTGCCCACAAGCTGACTGCAATGCAATGCAATGTCATGCATGATGAAGTGTTGTTGATAGTGGGACGGTTAGGTGAAGCATATTCAATTCTTATAATTGAAGTGGAGTTTTCCAACAGCCAATGGCAGACAAAGAAGATGAAGTGGGAGCTCTCCCACTAAGTTTAAAGACACAAAAATTGTTTTCAAATGTAATGGTGTGTTAGGTGAAGTTGGTGAAGTGAGTGTGGTAGATAGAATCAATACTTAATTCAGATTTTCAACTTCCCTTAGGCCTATAAATAGTGAGGTTTCCCAAGCTTGTAAACACACCCCAAAGGGGGGAGCTCTCAAACATTTCTCTAGAGCTCCCCTCCCTTCTCTCCCTCAAATTCTCTTAGTTTTCCTTTCTAGTTCTCAATTGTTGTAATAAAATCCTTTTGCTAAATTGTTCTAAGTTCTTCTTAACTTTCCATTGCTATGTAAATTCTTTTCTTTAAGTATTCAAGTTTAAGTAGTTTCCAAGTTTCAATTATGGTTTTTGTTCTTATTCATTATGCTTATAAGTTAATATGCTAGTTTGAATGATTGATCACCATTAAGGCTTGCATGTTAACTATCTTGGTTTGAATTAAGAGTAGACACCATGCTTTAATTCGAATTGAACTATGAATAGGAAGAGTATGTATGGACATTCGACAACAGGGATTAGATACATGCTTGGTTGTTTAAAATGTTCTTCTATGCTTAATGGGTTCCCAATGCTTAATTTAGGTTAGACAACAAATGATCAAGTTAGGGAATTAGGAACACAAGGTTAGGACCAGACACCATGGCTTAATCATACTTTAGCTAGAATCAATCCATTAATCTAAATTGAACTTGGGAACTTATTCGCTTGAGTTAATTTCTTTTCTTTCTTTCTTGTTTGATTTATTTTCTTTCTTTTTTTCATTTCTGTTTTGTACAGGGAATTGAATTAAATCAATCTATCATCAATCCTCGTGGGATCGACCTCGCATTTACATATGCTAAACTACCAACGGCTCGTGCACTTGCGAGTATCACAAGTTGAGGATGCAGCTGAATCTATTTTGGTGCAGCTGAATCGACGCAACAAGTTTTTGGCGCCGTTGCCGGGGATTGGCAACATAGTTTGGTTCTATTTCTTTTCCCTACTTGTTTTATTTTATTTTATTTTATTTTTTCTCCTTTTCATGTCTTACTAGGCACTTTCATGTTTTAAAATTAATGATGTTAATTAACAAGTTGTGTTTGTAGTCCAACGGAACAGGACAATTGCCTAACAAGCAAGAGAACTGGGTTTAAGTCCCGGCTTACACAACACCAAAAAAAAAAAAAAAATACTTTGAAGCATGGAATTAGATGTGTGTTGTTTTTTTTTTTTTTCCTTTTCATTTTAGTTTTTATGTCCTAATCCTTTTAATTCTCTTTCAAGTTTTTGTTTGTGTTTGTTTTAGCAATTTAGATAGCTAAATAAAAAAGGAGAGAAAATGCAACTCCAATCATGATGAGAAGTGTGGAGTAGTAGGAGAAGTCGCGACCTCCAAATACATCTATGCTCGACCTAATTGCTTCAAGGGGGAGCATTCTAATCCTTTCTCTTAATTTATTTTCTTATTATTTTAAAGTTTATGTTTCTTTTTATACAAAATTTATAAAAAATAAAAAAAAAGATTTTTCATATGAGTTGACTTATGGTAACTCCAATGAGCATCTCTGTTAATACAGTGTCTAGGAGTTCTTTAGGCGACACCTTCGGTGTCTAAGAAGTTTGGTTTTTAAGAAGGACCATTGTGACCTCTCCAAACTTCCCGGATCCCCTGGCTGTGTTTTCTGAGGTTCTTAATTGGTAATCCGTGAGTCACTTGTATATTCGTATGTTTTTAAAATAAATTTTTCTCTTTCTTTTTCTTATTTTTGAAGTTTATGTTTCTTTTATATGTGAATGTTTATTAGTGGCTGGATATTAAGTTATTGTGGACTGCCAGACACTGAAACACTACCCACATTAACCCTAAAATTAACTCTCCATCTTTTAGTTTATCTAGCCGCCCTCTAACCCCTGAACATCTAAACTTTCTCTTCCTCCCGAATCAAACATTCTCCAGATTGTTGCTTATTGTAGATCTTGTCAATGGAGAAACTCCAGGAGGCCGTCAGTGGAAAGCTCAAGGAGAAGGAGTCCGAATTGAGCATGATGAAGGTGCCTAGCCTAATGGTTTTGTTGAGCTCACTGCCAGCTATGTATTGTACAGGTAACATTCGAGTTGAGTTTGATATTTACTTAAGTGTGCTTAACGAGTTTGACTTCCAGTTAGGGTATATGACCACAAGGCTCAGAGACTTCGTGGAGCAGGTGATAGATGGAGCCCAATCTGATTCTTCTGATTCGGACCCTTCGGAAAGTGAGTCAGAAGAAGAGCCACGGGTGAGCTCAGCCATCGATAGCATTTTGAGAAATTCTATGTTTGAAGGATGAACCGTGCAGTGTCAGGTTACCCTTAATCCCTATTTTCTGTTTTCTTATATGCTTTTCACATTGGGGACAATGTCCAATTCAGGTCTGGGGGTATTAATGGAGGTTTTCAATTTTTTGTTCATTTGTGTTTTCAATTTTCAATTTTTGTTCATTTGATTTGTGTTTTCAATTTTTGTTCACTTGTATTTCAATTTTTGTTCATTTGATTTGTGTTTTCAATTTTTGTTCACTTGTATTTCAATTTTTTTTTTTTCAATTTGTGTTTTAAATTTTTGGTCATTTGTGTTTCCAATTTTCGTTCACTTGTTACTAATTTTTTTTTAGAATGTCATACAACTGATCAGTGCATAATTACATATCTTTTTATACCCTTCTAACTTATGATTTGGTTATGTTTTTGAGTTAAACTTGTGCTTTTAATAAAGTTTGTGTATGTTTCAGTCTAATAAGGATGAGACTCATTACATGCATTTTGAAGACAAGTTAGCAAAACAGTGTCTGCAGATCAGTCACATTCACGGATTAACCTGTACTTGCTCAAGAAGAACCAGATAATGAGCCATACATCATTAGAAAGATACGGAAGTCTAGTTTCCGTAGCATTTTACGGTTCATGATTTGGAGTCTTCTAGAGGAAGTTATCCATGATTTAGTAGCTCAAGGTCAAAAATGACATTTGAAGGTCTTTCCTATTTTTCCTTGAGTTGGGCTGCATATGCTTGGAAATATAAGACAAAGGGCTTGAAGATCCATATTTTTTTAGGATTTTTTGGAGTGAATAACAAGCCCAAAATCGGCCCACAAGCTGATTGCAATGCAATGTCATGCATGACTATCTAGTGGGATTTGTTGGTGAAGTGCACTAGCCAAAAGAATGAGTTTCTAATTACAATGGGATTTGTTGGTGAAGTGCACTAGCCAAAAGAATGAGTTTCTAATTACAAGTGCTATTGGCATAAACCATATTCAATTCAAATATTCCCCTTCCATTCTCCCTATAAATAGCACTCCAATTCTAAACACAAATCATTCAACAATCCATCAATTCACTTCATCCATTACTCATACACATTCATAGAGAGAGAGAGAGAGAGAGAGAGAGAGAGAGAGAGAGAGAGGAGAGAGAGAGAGCTAGTTGCAAAAGGAGCAAAGCTTGGAGCTGTCTTGGGAATTCCTTGTTGCCATCATCTAGTTCTTTTCTTCTCTTTATCCTATCCTATGTATTTCTTATTCTATATTGCTTTTCAATTATTAAATATGTGTAACTAAATTTCTTCTTAGTTAGAGGTGAATTCGAAGCCATGGACATATGTTTTATATGAATTGATCACTTCCAGTTATGGTTTCGTAAAGTATGAATGTGATTTACTTTTCAGTTTTATTCAGGACTTATTCTTGCATGTTTATTAAGGATGCATACTTAGTTTGCATGCAGGGATTTGATGCTAGGATATAAGGGAATTTCACCTAATCGTTATGAACTTATATTCACAAGTAGTAAAAATCACTAGTCATGATTGTGTTAAGTAAATTCATGGCAGGAGTATCATGCTTTTCATAGTTACAAATGCTTTGTCAAAGCTTATGATTTTCATAGAACTTAATAATCTTTGATATGTATCTCTATCATGCTGTTCATATAGGGAACTTGATAAGAATAATTTGATTGAGTCGCTGAGTCCAATTCAATGAACTTAGGAAAATCTGAGAGTTAATTAGTGCAGTTCACAATTAATTTGGGGCTTTGACATTCGTACTTTATAGAAAGAGTAACTGGAGATCGATTTGTATGCATATGTTCCATGTGTGGAGAAGAATCCTCTAGCTATCCCTTAATCCATATTTCATTCACAACTTAGTTATTTGCTGTTGTTAATTTTACTTTGGTCTAAATCATCCAACTCCCCCCAATCATTGTTCCCTCAACTTAATTTCCAGTTTAATGAGTTTAATTTGTGTTAATTTAATTTGTGTTGATTAGCATCCCTCCTAATCCCCGAAATAGAACGATCCCTACTTACTCGTACTACGATTGCATATAGGGTTTAATTTGTGCGTTAGTTATTTCTCACGCCAACAACCAATGCTATGGAGCTGCCATTGAGATTTTCATATCAAACATTTTACACTTCACAAAGCTTTTGCTCTTAGAATTCTGGTGGCTAAAGTACCATGCTCAGATTCTTGAAGGAGAATAGTGGAGACTACCCTAGTGAGCTATTTCGAGCCTAATTGCCTTCTTGAGAGGGTTTAAAGTGTTTCTATTCCTCATCTCTACTTATTTTCTTCAATTCACTCTAAATGATCTCATTGTTCCATTTTGATTGAATACTAAGGATGATTCTCTTTGCAGATATCAGGTGCATGCTTTCACTCATGAATGAACTCATTAAAGTGATGCTAGGTTATGTGTGTATAACCATTCTTTGTGTTTTCTTTTCACCCTACCCATTTGTGGGTTCCATCAGCTCTGTTGCAGCCAAACACTTCAAGCCATTTTCTTCTATCACCCTTATAATTCCCCTAACTTTGTATCTCAATCTGAGATATTTAAACTTATTATAGTCATACCCTATAGCTTAGAAATATACCAAGGTATGCCAAGATAAAGTTTGAGCAAGGAAGGTGCTGCCCCATGCCTAAATGTAAATTGTTGTGAATCTGTGCAATAAAGTTAAAGAAGAAGTAGATCAAGTCAAAAAAAAAAAAAAAAAAAAACAGAAAGATAAAGAGAAAGTCTTTTGTTTTGATCTAACTGTGAAATATAAGATCTATGCCAGATGATGCTATGAAGTTGCAGCCATACCATTCTAAATCAATGATACCTTGCAGATCAACGAAGAATGCAACCTTGGCATGTTCTTAAGTTAATCGTGTTCCTTCCAATTCTTCCATTTCCCCTAACCTTAGCATTTCATTACAACCTTGTGAAAGACCTAGCTGATCTTTGAGGATGTATTCATGGGTGCTGGTATGTATGAGTGTATCTGTATTCTTAGTATTTGATTCCCTTTTTGAGATCTAACCAAATATTGTGCTTCTATTTCATATACTCATTATGCTTGTTTGAGAGAATAAAGCCATAGGTTCTGAGTGATTGAGTGCTATATGTGAGAATTAGAGTTGAAGCATGTTCTTCCTTCAAGATTTGAGTATGTGTACTTTGAAGCCGTGTGCCTTTGAGCTATAGCTTCCACTTTACACACTTATTGATCATCTATCTTGGCAATTCTATGGTGTTGGAGGTATGATTAAAATTTTCTTTCATTAGTTGTTTTCAAAGTTAGTTTTCTAACCCTTTGTTTTGTAGAATCAGTAAAGCGTTTGTGAGTATCGTTTCCGTTAAACCCTCAGGAGACACAACTCCTCGTACTAGGGACGCCTAGAGGTTTAAAGGCTTGTTGCATGCGCTCAATGCAATCGAGTTACCTACGAAAGTGGTCTAATAAATTTCTCGTTTTGTTTTTATCTTTGTTTTCCTTTTGTTTTACTCGAGGAATAGTAAAATCTAGGTTTGGGGGTATTTGATCGGTGCATAATTACATATCTTTTTATACCCTTATAACTTATGATTTGGTTATGTTTTTGAGTTAAACTTGTGCTTTTAATAAAGTTTGTGTATGTTTCAGTGTAATAAGGTTGAGACTCATTACATGCATTTTGAAGACAAATTAGCTCAAAACAGTGTCTGCAGATCATTCAATTTCACGGATTAACCTGTACTTGCTTAAGAAGAACCAGATAATGAGCCATACATCATTGGAAAGATACGGAAGTCTAGTTTCCGTAGCATTTTACGGTTCATGATTCGTAGTCTTCTAGAGGAAGTTATACATGATTTAGTAGATCAAGGTCAAAATTCGGCAGCATCTGCGTTACTGGGCATAAATGAGATTTGAAGGTCTTCCCGATTTTTCCTTGAGTTGGGCTGTAGATGCTTGGAAACATAAGACAAAGGGCTTGAAGATCCATATTTTTCCATATTTATTCGGAGTGAATAACAAGCCCAAAACGAACCCACAAGCTGACTGCAATGCAATGCAATGTCATGCATGATGAAGTGTTGTTGATAGTGGGAAGGTTAGGTGAAGCATATTCAATTCTTATAATTGAAGTGGAGTTTTCCAGCAGCCAATGGCAGACAAAGAAGATGAAGTGGGAGCTCTCCCACTAAGTTTAAAGACACAAAAATTGTTTTCAAATGTAATGGTGTGTTAGGTGAAGTTGGTGAAGTGAGTGTGGTAGGTAGAATCAATACTTAATTCAGATTTTCAACTTCCCTTAGGCCTATAAATAGTGAGGTTTCCCAAGCTTGTAAACACACCCCAAGGGGGGGAGCTCTCAAACATTTCTCTAGAGCTCCCCTCCCTTCTCTCCCTCAAATTCTCTTAGTTTTCCTTTCTAGTTCTCAATTGTTGTAATAAAATCCTTTTGCTAAATTGTTCTATGTTCTTCTTAACTTTCCATTGCTATGTAAATTCTTTTCTTTAAGTATTCAAGTTTAAGTAGTTTCCAAGTTTCAATTATGGTTTTTGTTCTTATTCATTATGCTTATAAGTTAATATGCTAGTTTGAATGATTGATCACCATTAAGGCTTGCATGTTAGCTATCTTGGTTTGAATTAAGAGTAGACACCATGCTTTAATTCGAATTGAACTATGAATAGGAAGAGTATGTATGGACAATCGACAACAAGGATTAGATACATGCTTGGTTGTTTAAAATGCTCTTTTATGCTTAATGGGTTCCCAATGCTTAATTTAGGTTAGACAACAAATGATCAAGTTAGGGAATTAGGAACAAAAGGTTAGGACCAGACACCATGGCTTAATCATACTTTAGTTAGAATCAATCCATTAATCTAAATTGAACTTGGGACTTATTCGCTTGAGTTAATTTCTTTTCTTTCTTTCTTGTTTGATTTATTTTCTTTCTTTTTTTCATTTCTGTTTTGTACAGGGAATTGAATTAAATCAATCTATCATCAATCCTCGTGGGATCGACCTCGCACTTACATATGCTAAACTACCAACGGCTCGTGCACTTGCGAGTATCACAAGTTGAGGATGCAGCTGAATTTATTTTGGTGCAGCTGAATCGACGCAACAGCCACTTCTGCCCTTGCAGACTGAAGGAACCACAGTTCTGCCCACTCAAAAGCCTCACAAAAGCTTGAAGTACATTAAAGCTCTGCCAAAATTAACCTTTGGTATCGATTTACAGTTGAAGCTTAGCAGTTGAAGTTGTCAACAGTCCAGTCCAGCCCGGATCAGAACCTTCTATCCAGGCAGAAATGAATTTCCAGCTATCCTTTCATCTTTCTAGCATGGATATTTATTTTTATAGTTCTGTAAAAGGCAGTTCTGCCCGAGACAATTTAAATTCCATCAACCATTCTGGCCAGAACAACCTCTTTATACTGAGATAAATTGTTAAAGTCCTCACCAGTCTGAGGCAAGAAAATAACTTACTTGGGAGATATTCCTCACCCAAATTCACAATCGTTTGTTTGCAGAAATCAGTAACTTCGGGTGCAAGTTATCCATTCTAAACTAAGTCTGCTAGAATCTTCATTGCTAGCAGTGGCACGCTCGCACACCAAAGAAAGCTGACTTGTTGAGTAGTCAATGGTTCACAAGGCAGTGGGGAACTTTGCCCTTCCACCACAGGAGTAAACGCAAAATGGGTGAACAATTTGGCACGCCCAGTGGGACTTCTCAGTATACATATTTTCACAGAATTCTTCTCGAGTTTATGAATATTGGAAGCTCTAGCCAGAACCCACACCACGACATGGAGATAAACTAGGTGGCTCTCAGGGAAGGACTGGAGTCAGAGGAGAGCGATGCCCGGCACTCAGCACACGGTAGCATAGGGAGCAGAAGATCTAGGACCGGCTCCAGAAGGATGAACCTGATATAGGAATCTGTGTTACGACAAGAGGTCACAACACAAAGGAGCCAGGATACTCTAAATAATATGACAGTCATGATGCAATGGCAGGTCAACAGGCAATTCAAGAAGGACCGTGAGGCTGCCATGGCCAGAATTCCAAATCCAGATGCTGTAGTCCAGCAACTAGACCTTCCCTATGGTCCCCCACCAGGATTGGCATGGCCATATCAAGAGAATCCTCTTATTGCATAGATAGCTGGGATGCCAGAACGCGAGGAAATTCAGGCTGGACAGAGGGGAGGAGCTCTTCCTGTCCAAGAACGTCAGGCCCTAATCCGGCCAGAAGGCCTTACACCAGGACAGATTCAGCAGAATCAGCCAGAGCCTCAGCCTATTCCACAACAGGTGGCCCCACAGGATCACCCTTTGGCAATTCTGCCTGAACAGCCAGCAGCGTTGCCCTACAGACCCAGAAGGATGGATCCCAATCCATTCCCTCCACCTGCAAGAGGAAGGAGAGGCAGATGGGGAAACTACCCTTTTGCTAACAATGACAGGAACAGGCAGGGGGCAAATTGGAGGAACCACCCAGATCTGGAAAAACATGAGGAACACAGGGAAGAAGTTCTGCCTAGGCCATATAAGGCGGAACCCAGGATTGATTACGCCCAACCAGAACAAGGGCAGAATCTCATCCCTATTAATGCTTTAAATGACGTAGGGGCATTGCAAAGAATGATCAGAGAAATGATGGAGCCTGAAGCCAAAAGAGGAGAAAGGCCCACTTACAGAAAGCCATATCTAGCTTACATTGATCAAATACCCTTATCCCCAGGTTTCAAAGTGCCAAACTTCACTTTATTCAACGGAGAGGATCCCCATAGGCAGATTTTCTGTCCAGTGCATAGCCATAGAGAATAACCCACTGTTAAAGCTAAGGCTTTTCAGAAATTCTCTCTTTGGACAAGCTTTCACTTGGTACACCAATCTACCAGCAAATTTTGTTCAGACTTGGGAACAGATGGAGAGTGTCTTCCATGACTACTATTACAGGATTCAGCCAGAAGTCACCATCAGTGACCTTGCTGTCCTCAAGCAGAATGAAGATGAACCTACCCAAGACTTTATAACCAGGTTCAGGAAGCTCAAAATGAAGTGGCGAATCCCCATGGAAGAAAGACATTTCATCCAAATGGCTCAGGCTGCCCTCAAAATCTCTCTGAGAAAAAGATTTGATGGGATGTTGTTTGGAGATCTGGCAGAACTGGCAGATAAAGCATCCAAGTACGAGGAGCTGCTCAGGGAGGAACAGCAGAAGAGAAACTCTTCCAAAGGCACATATTACAAGTTCCCTTCTTCTTCAATACATATGATTGAAGTAGAGTCAGAAGAAGATGCAGAAGGCTCGGAGGAGAAAGAGAGATTGCAGTGGCAGAAATGGCAAAATTGAAGCATCCCATCAGTTGTAAGGCTCTTACAAAGCCTCCAAGAGATCAGAAGCCACCACCATTCACAGGAGGGTTTGTTCCAAACAAACCGACACATAATAAGGTGTATTCCTCTGATTTGACCAAGGTGGATGCCTTGTTTGATGAAATGTTGCTGCAAAAAGCAATAGAGACACCCCACAGAATGCCCAATCCAGAAAAACTCAAGGGTAGACAGTATTGCAGATGGCACAATTCTAGGAATCATTCTACCAATAGTTGTGTTGTTTTCAGAGATGTCATACAGGAAGGGATAACAGCAGGAAGGCTGAAGCTAGCAGAGAAGCCTCCATCTGTCACAACGGACCCTTTTCCCCCACCACAAGTCAACATGGTCAACTTAAATTGGCCAGAACAGAAGAGGGGTAGACCAGCGACAGAGGCTAGCTCTAGCAGAAGCAGAATAGTTTCAAAAGAGACTATGGAAAGACCAAAGGCAACCATCTCAGCTGGGGTAGTGCTCTGCAGCAAGTGCAAATGTGAGGCTGAGCTAGAAGTGGTCCTAGACAGACAGGAACTGCCCACTCCGAGTGTTTTTGACCGGATTGGAACCACATCCCATGATAGAGCCAGGGAGAGAAACTACCCCAGGCCTGTCCAACCCAGCAGGAGAATGACTAAGCATCCCAAGGAGGAAATATCAATAAAAATGCCCGAAAATGAGAAACCTCTGGCAGCTGTCATTGAAGGCAGGTGGTATTCTGTCGGGAAGAATGGCAGACCAACAATGGAGCTAACAAGAACTCAAAATAGGAGGGTTCAGAGACAGTACTGCACATTCCTCAATAACAAGAGCAATGGGCAGGTACTTCCAGAGACCAATTCTGCCAGAAAAGGGAAAAAGCCAGAAATGCATCCCCAGACAGAAAAAGCAATCTCTCAGCCACAGAAGCAAGTAAAAGCAGGATCTTCAGGAAAACCTTCTATCCATCCTACCTCCACAACCAGAAGGAAAATCGGATCCTGCCCCAGTAGAAGGACAAGAAGACGGGACTGAGGAATATGAAGAAGAGCAGCTGGATTATGAGCCATCTGCAGATGACCAGAATGCACTCCTCGGAGTAGGAGAAGATGGAGAATGGACAGAGGAATATGGTGAGGAACAGATGGATTATGACGGAGAATTGGATGCAGAAACTGAGGCCTTTGGTGCAGAATTGGAGGACTTGTTACAAGGTGACCTAGGCATCAACATGGTGTTCATTCTGTCAGAAAAGTTCTAGGCTGTAGAAGGACAGGAAAGCACTATGGAGGGAGATGTATTTTCCCAGGAGAATTTTGAATGCAGGTTGGCAGAGGCAGAAGAGGCACTAGAACAGCAAGCAGGCAATCCCGAGACGGAAGGAACTGCCAACAAGCTGGCTACAAACCAGGTTTGCTTCTCCAAACCAACAAAATAGATGGCAAACCACCTCAGACCCTTGTTCATAACAGCAAACTTTGGGGGTGTTCCTATTCCCAAAATCATGGTAGATGGAGGTGCATCCATCAACCTTCTACCTCACAGAATGCTGAGCAAGATGGGCATAATTGAAAGGGATTTGATTCCAACCCGCTTGACTGTCACCAGTTTTGCAGGGGGACATCACCAAAACTCATGGGATCCTAGATGTAGATGTCATAGTAGGAAGCAAGAAGCTGAAGATTACATTCTTTGTGGTAGATACTACTTCTACCACTTACAATGCACTGCTTGGCAGAGACTGGATTCATCAGAGTCTATGTATTCCTTCTCCTCTTCACCAACAGTTAGCTTTATGGAATGAAGAAGGTTACATGGAGATAGTAGAGGCCGATCCACGGCCATTTTTGACTTCTCATGTGTTTTGAGGCAAGGTACTATCATGATGACCTTGATCCTTTCACCTTCCTTGGAGTCAACCAGAACGGCCGCCCCCATGGTGTCACGGCCTAGAGACCCATTGAAGATTGTCTAACCAGTTCCTTAGAGGACTGGAATAGACCTTTTGTTCTAAACTTCCAGAACTCTGATGTTTAGTCCCAATCAACAGGAGAAGGATCGAGCTGCAACAATCCGATCCATTACAAAAAGATTGCTGATATACTGGGAGGAAAGAAAGCTTTTTATGCAGAATCCAGCAATCAATATGGCAGAATTCACTCATGAAAGCACGGAAGACCAGGAGGAAGAAGAACTACAGGAGGAAGTGTTAGATTTTGCTCCAGTAGCACTGGATGACTCTTTGCCAGAAGTGGAAGATCCTTTACAGGAAATAAACTTAGGGACAGAAGAGGATCCGAGGCCTACTTTTATCAGCGCACTATTGAAAGAACCACTTAAGAATGAGCTCATTGCACTTTTGCAGGTATTCAGAGATTGTTTTGCTTGGCATTATCATGAAATGCCAGGACTAGACAGGAAATTAGTAGAGCACAAGCTGCCAATCAAAGAGGGATACCTTCCAGTCAAACAGGCCAGAAGAAGAATGTCCATGGACACAGAACTAAAGGTTAAAGAAGAAATAGAAAGGTTGCGCAAGGCAGGATTCATCAGGCCAACCATCTATGCTAATTGGCTAGCTAATATTGTACCAGTTCTGAAGAGAAAAATCGGGGCAGTCAGAATCTATGTGGATTACAGAAATCTGAATGAAGCTTCTCCTAAGGATGAGTACCCTATGCCAATGGCAGACATGCTAGTAGGTGGAGCTGCCCACAACCATATGCTATCTTTTATGGATGAAAATGCAAGTTACAATCAGATCATGGTGGCAGAAGAAGACATCCACAAGACAGCCTTCATGTGTCCAGGACATATAGGTGCTTTTGAGTACACTGTAATGCCTTTTGGCTTGAGAAATGCAGGAGCTATTTATCAAAGGGCAATGAATTCTGTCTTCCATGATATGATAGGGCATTCTTTGAAAGTTTATATTGATGATGTGGTGATTAAATCCCCAGAGGAGGGAAACCACATGTCAAATCTAAGGAGGGCATTCCTAAGAATGAGGTAACACAAACTGAAAATGAACCCAAAGAAGTGCGTTTTTGGAGTTCAAGCATGAAATTTTCTTGGGTTCTTGGTCCACCAGAGAGGTATAGAAATTGACAAGAACAAGGCAAAAACTAGAAAGGCCAAAAGCCCAAAAGCTTATCAAAACAGACGGATGAACCTGGGCCTCACAAAGTAAAAACAAGCCCGTTGTGATAAAAGAGAGAAGCCCAGTAACAGAAGACAAACCCACGTGACACCTCTTTTTATCAGATTTGGAAAAGACAAACAAAAAACAGCCATTTAAGGGTGGTTGGCAAACTGGAAGAGACACCTCTGAAATTTTGAAGATCAAATCCCTCTTACATATATATATATATATTCAAAGATTTTTTCTACTTTACAGAGAAGGTGATTCTCCCAAGAGATAAGCAAGCTACAATCTCAGAGAGAGATAAGCAGGAAAGCAGGGAGTTGTTCAAACTGAAGAAATCAAACTAACCATCACGGATGAAATCTCACAAGGGGCAGTTAAAATTGGGAAGAAAGATTGGGTTTTCTTTAAAAAGAAAATAGAGAAGTGATCTTAAAGATTGATTGATAAGAGCCTATCTGACAAAATTTTTAACTCTTCTCTCTCTTGTATTTCTTTCTAGATTTTCTTCAAAAGATTTGCCGCCCATTATTTTAAAAGAAAACCCTAAAACCTAAACATCTCTTATAAAAAGAGGAGAGGGTGAACAGGTTCAAGGAGACTCAATTTCAACAACAATAAAAAAAAAAATCATCAATCAAAGAAAACAACTCAAAATCAACCAAAAGCCCACTTGAATTCCAAGTGAAACCAGCTTTAGATCAGAATTCCCAAGGTTCAAACTTAGAAAATAAGTCAATTAAAACGAGATTTCTCTCGTTACAAATTTGGTTCAACAAAGAGCCAAGATAGGTAGAGCTTGAGCTTTTCTCAAACATGAAAACCTTAACAAATTTCACAGTGCAGTCTCTACCCTTGCAGACTGAAGAAACCGCAGTTCTGCCCACTCAAAAGCCTCACAAAAGCTTGAAGTACATTAAAGCTCTGCCAGAATTAACCTTTGGTATCGATTTACAGTTGAAGCTTAGCAGTTGAAGTTGTCAACAGTCCAGTCCAGCCCGGATCAGAACCTTCTATCCAGGCAGAAATGAATTTCCAGCTATCCTTTCATCTTTCTAGCATGGATATTTATTTTTATAGTAAAAGGCAGTTCTGCCTGAGACAATTTAAATTCCATCAACCATTCTGGCCAGAACAACCTCTTTATACTGAGATAAATTGTTAAAGTCCTCACTAGTCTGAGGCAAGAAAAGAACTTACTTGGGAGATATTCCTCACCCAAAATCACAATCGTTTGTTTGCAGAAATCAGTAACTTGGGGCGCAAGTTATCCATTCTAAACTAAGTCTGCTAGAATCTTCATTGCTAGTAGTGGCACACTCGAGCTGACTTGTTGACCAGTCAATGGTTCACAAGGCAGTGGGGAACTTTGCTGATCGGTGCATAATTACATATCTTTTTATACCCTTCTAACTTATGATTTGGTTATGTTATTGAGTTAAACTTGTGCTTTTAATAAAGTTTGTGTATGTTTCAGTGTAATAAGGTTGAGACTCATTACATGCATTTTGAAGACAATTTAGCTTAAAACAGTGTCTGCAGATCATTCAATTTCACGGATTAACCTGTACTTTCTCAAGAAGAACCAGATAATGAGCCATACATCATTGGAAAGATACGGAAGTCTATTTTCCGTAGCATTTTACGGTTCATGATTCGGAGTCTTCTAGAGGAAGTTATACATGATTTAGTATATCAATGTCAAAATTCGGCAGCATCTGCGTTACTGGGCCATAAATGACATTTGAAGGTCTTTCCGATTTTTCCTTGAGTTGGGCTGCATATGCTTGGAAAGATAAGACAAAGGGCTTGAAGATCCATATTTTTCCAGAATTTTATGAATGTATTAACAAGCCCAAAACGAACCCAAAAGAAGAGTGCAATGCATTGTCATGCATGACATATGCATGATGAAATGCACTATCTAGTGGGAATTGTTGGTGAAGTGCACTATCTTGTGGGAAGGTTAGATGAAGCATATTCAAGTCTTATAATTGAAGTGGGAGTTGCAACACTAAGTTTAAAGAAAGAAAAATTGTTTTCAAATGTAATGGTGTGTTAGGTGAAGTTGATGAAGTGAGTGGAAAGCAATATTTAATTTAGATTTTCAACTTCCTTAGGCCTATAAATAGTGAGGTTTCCCAAGCTTGTAAACACACCCCAAGGGGGGAGCTCTCAAACATTTCTCTAGAGCTCCCCTCCCTTCTCTCCCTCAAATTCTCTTAGTTTTGCTTTCTAGTTTTCAATTGTTGTAATCTTTTTGCTAAATGTTTCTAAGTTTTTCTTAACTTTCCATTGTAATGTAAATTCTTTTCTTTAAATATTCAAGTTTGAGTAGTTTGCAAGTTTCAACTATGGTTTTTGTTCTTATTCATTATGCTTATAAGTTAATATGCTAGTTTGAATGATTGATCACCATTAAGGCTTACATGTTAGCTATCTTGGTTTGAATTAAGAGTAGACACCATGCTTTAATTCGAATTGAACTATGAATAGGAAGAGTATGTATGGACATTCGACAACAGGGATTAGATACATGCTTGGTTGTTTAAAATGTTCTTCTATGCTTAATGGGTTCCTAATGCTTAATTTAGGTTAGACAACAAATGATCAAGTTAGGGAATTAGGAACACAAGGTTAGGACCAGACACCATGGCTTAATCATACTTTAGCTAGAATCAATCCGTTAATCTAAATTGAACTTGGGAACTTATTCGCTTGAGTTAATTTCTTTTCTTTCTTTCTTGTTTGATTAATTTTCTTTCTTTTTTTCTTTTTTATTTTTTTACAGGGAATTGAATTCAATCAATCTATCACCAATCCTCGTGGGATCGACCTCGCACTTACATATGCTAAACTACCAACGGCTCGTGCACTTGCGAGTATCACAATTTGAGGATGCAGCCGAATCTATTTTGGTGCAGCTGAATCTACGCAACATTTGCCCTTCCACCACAGGAGTAAAAGCAAAACGGGTGAACAGGCGGCACTTGGCAGTGTGGGAAAGACAAGAGCGGTGAGGTCGGCGGCTAGGGATGCTGTTGGTTAGAAGAGGAGAGAGGTTTCAGGATTGATTTTTAGATTGCCTTGTGTGATGAATGTAGCTATGTATTTATAAGGCTCGAGCAATCTAAGGTTTTTGAAAGAATATCTTCTTATTTGGAAGGTAGAAATTCTTCACCAAAATGTAGAGATTGAGTCAATTAGGGATTTGATTGGTATCAAATCACTAATTAATGATAATATCCTAAATTGATGATATTATCTTCTTGTCCATGTGGCACCTTGTGATTGGAAGCCAAATTATTTTCTCCCACAAATGCCCCCTACCTTCTGCATGGGGCTTGTGTGGCATGAAGGAGATGAAAAATATTCTTCGGGCTTTCCAACTGCATCTGAGCTTTCTTCTTTGACTTGGACTCCTTTTGTAAATTGGGCTCCCAATTGGAGTAAGCTTTTGACTTTTCTTGGAGTTGGGCTCCCAATGGGAATAGGCTTGTGATCAGTGACGTAGCCAGGAATTCTCTCAAAGAGGGTCAACATTAATAGCCTGGAAAAATGGTGAATAGTAACATAATATATTTTTTATTGTATATTTTAATTGTTATCTTCCAAAATCATAACCCACATCGCACAATAAATTACAAAGAAATAATTTGACATGAATCAAATCATAAAGCATTGCTCAAGAGAGAACTGAATAGCTATTGAGAGATTTACTTGATTGATGGCCGATTCAATAACAAAAACTGTAAGAGAACTCAATAAATGAAGGAATAGAAAGATTGAAGTTAAAAAGGAAGGGAGTAAGGATGAATATAGGGAAAAATATAGAAGTAAAAAATAACAATTAACTAGAGTTAGAAAGTTAGAAGGGTCATCTATAAAAGAAACCCAAGAAAATCAAATATAACACATAACAAATGCATTTGTTGCATAAATTGGAGGAGGGTCAGTCGACCCTTGTGGGCCTTAGCTGGCTCCGCCATTGCTTGTGATTCCTCCTTGATTTAGGACCCCAAACCTTTATAAATACAAGGATTCTCTTCACTCTTCTTCAAATTGCAAACTTGTTTTCTCTATTTCTCTTGCTTGAGAGAGATCTTGGAGAATCATACTGCTTGTCTATGAAATATCATATTACAAAAATATATATATATATATTAATTAAATATTTTTTCTATTTAGGGCATGTTCACTGGCCGACCCAATACATGCCTACCGTGGGCAGTTGCCCACACTTAGGTGGTTTATTCACCCATCTAGCCAAACACTTTGTCAACAAAAATTAGACACTTGGCTAATATTTTGCATGCAAAATCCCCACCTAGCACCCTAAATAAGTAAAGCCTTCAAGGTTTTAGCCCAAAACCTCTTCTATATTGAAAATATCAAGGCCCGAGGCTTAATAAACATATGGTCCAATATATAAAGCCTTAGATTTTGGGCCAAAATCATATATTAAAAATTTATTGAAATAGATTAGGTGTTATAATATATATCGTATTGCTATGAAAACCTAGACTTTGTAGGAGTCAGTTATGAAATTGTTTTTTATGCCCCCAGATGGAAAAAAGTCTGGGTTCGCCACTGCCGCATGTTTACGTATCAGTAACGGGTATGGGAGGAAAGAGTGTAATTTCCATTTCTGACTTCTCCTGCATTTATTTGCAATCAGGAATGAAAAAATAAGTGGGCCCCACCTCAAAATCCGTAATCACATTCCCTCAAAACTAGGTATCATATCAACTAGGAGGGAGTAGTCGATACGATTCCCATTCCTGTTTTCTCTTAATAACTTCCAAAAATAACCTTACCACTTTACCATAATTCTAAAACACCCCAAACCCTTAAAAAAATAAAAACTCACACCAAGAAGTTCCAACTTATTTTTCACCTTAGCGTTGCAGACACAACCTCTCAGAAGCAGCAACAACACCTTGTGCTATGAAAGTCATTCTATCTATCTATCTTCTTCTTCTTCTTCTATCTTCTGTCTTCACATTCGTCACAAAACAAAGTATGGTCATGGATAAAGACTTTTGTGGAGATTATATATCTCTTTTTTGGTAGTATGAAGTTTATGTATGGTTATTATTATTTGATTGTTTACTAGTTACGTAGGTGAAAGATATATATTTATTTATTGGAGTTTATTTTTTCGTTTGAAATTGGCTATGGACAAAGGTGTTATTAACATTATCATTGAACTAAGCTCATGTTGTTCTTCTTGTTCAACATATTGATTCCTCATGTTTACATCGCCTTACTGGTTTGCTGCAGGATTAGTTTGGTCATGTTAGCCAATTTGAGAATTATATATGTGCTGTGGTGAAAATGTGCAGAACATTTTAGTAATCAAATTAATTTGGATACTGATTCATGCAAATTAGTAAACAATAACAATGGGAATCAATCCCATTCCTTTGCTAATTCCATCTGTTTAGTAAACAGCTCAATGAGAATGATTCTTCCCATATCGATTCAGTAGTTCCCCGATTCCTAAAATTCTTTGATTCCTTACTTTCTCCATTACTGATATGTAAACATGCCCTTAGTTTATTCCGCAAATGTCTTACAAGTGGCTACCATTAAAATTAGAGTATGAAAGATATTTTTTTTCTTTACATGTATATCTTTTTCCTAACGTCATTAATTTGAAGAAATTTTCCAAAACTTGGATAACAAGTTTGTTAGCAGCCAATAGGTAAACATTGGATTGTCGCCTCTTTTGTAGTTTAAATAGGAAACCTTCTACGTTAGGAACATGCATAGTAATGTAAGAAATATACCCTTAAAACCAACAAATTATGTAATAGTTAGAGTTAAGGACATCTTTGATAAAAGACATATCATGTTATCAATGGGAAAGAAAGGTTTTTTTTAATACATTAAATAATCATATATTATCTTTCAATATGTGGAACAACCATAGTCCAAGGAATACTGATCGGTGCATAATTACATATCTTTTTTGTACCATTCAAACTTATGATTTGGTATGTTTTTGAGTTAAACTTGTGCTTTTAATAAAGTTTTGTGTATGTTTCAGTATAATAAGGTTGAGACTCATTATTTACATTTTGAAGACAAGTTAGCTCAAAACAATGTCTGCAGATCAGTCATATTTACGGATTAACCTGTACTTGCTCAAGAAGAACCAGAAAATGCGTCATACATCATTGGAAAGATACGGAAGTCTAGTTTCCGTAGCATTTTATGGTGCATGATTTGGAGTCTTCTAGAGGAAGTTATACATGATTTAGTAGCTCAAGGTCAAACATTCGGGCCTCAGTCCAGTTTCCGTAGGTCACTTTGCAGGCCTCCGTTCAGCTACTTGCACAGGTCAAATGGGGTGACACCCTTGATAGAAGTTGTTCCAATGGGTGTCTACTATAACATATCCAAATTGCAGCCCCATTGGATAAGTCTGGAGCCCTCAGCATGTCAAATACCGAACCTGGTTCACAGACAATCCAGGCCTCAGTCCAGTTTTCATGGGTCAGTTTGCAGGCCTCAGTTCAGCTACTTGCACAAGTCAGATGGGGCGACACCCTTGATAGAAGTTGTTCCAATGGGTGTCTACTATAACATATCCAAATTTCAGCCCAATTGGATAAGTTTGGAGCCCTCAGCATGTCAAAAACCGAATCTGGTTCACAGACAAACCTTTGCTGTCACATGTGCTTAAAGCAGCCACACATGGAGCAAAGCATGGGCAGCTATTGAGCCATGTTCTTAAAGCAGCCACACATGGAGGCAAAGCATGGGCAGCTGTTGATCCATGTGATTAAAGCAACCACACATGGAGGCAAAGCTTGTGGCAGCTGCAAAGCATGAGCTACCACACATGGGAGACAAAGCATGAGCTGCCACACATGGGCAGCTAAGAGACCAGCCAAGGGGGAGGACGAATTTGAAGCCTATAAATAGAGAGTTTCAGCTCATTCAAAGGAGGATATCATTCCATAAATTACATTTCCATTGTACACCATCAAAGAGTTGTCTACACCATCAAAGAGTTGTCTACCATCAAAGAGTTGTTTACACCATCAAAGAGTTGTCTTCTTTATCAAAGAGCTATCTTCTTCTTATTTCTCTTTTTATTTTCTGTTTTGTATGTTCTTGCTATCCATTCAAATTATGGATAGCTAAATATTTTAGTTAGGGCTCGATTGAAGCCCTAATCATGTTTCTTTAAGGATTTCGATATGTCTTTGCTATAAACTACTTTTGTGATGCTTATTGATTAATTTCAGATTATATTTTACTCTTTACATACGTTATGTTATGCTTGATCATCATATGCATGCTATGTATTGAGTTTGTTACATAGGTAAATTTAGATGACCGAGTCTTGTACCTATGAAAGTAACAAAAGAACTAGTTCTAAGTTCTTGAAATTAATCATCATGAATAACTAGAATAGATACCATGTTCTAGAATTTGTGTGTTTGTCGATTTCCATTGTGTTATGCATTCTTAAAGTACAACTTAGTAGATACCATGCTAAACACTTTAAGAATGAAAAGAGTTAGAGTAGATACCCATGCCTAACTTGTTGTTTAGGGAAATCAATAACTTAAAGAGTAGATATCATGCCTTTAGGTTGACAAACATAAGCATCCAAAATCTGTTTTGTAGCATTGTGCATGTCGTTTGCTTAAGGAAAAAGATTAGTGGTGAACATCGAATCCCTAACTAGTTTTCTCATTGTTTTAACCTCAATCCAATTCTATTTTTAATCAAACGCTGTTTTCAATATTTAGTATTTAAATTTTCAGTTTTCAATACCATCATAAGAAAATCATCATTTTTTAACACTTTGTCTACACCGAATGCCATTTAGTTTAAGGAAAATAAATTAAGCACAAATTAATCCAATCCTCGTGGGAACGATCTCGTATTTGCTTTCTATACTATTTATCTGATCTTGTGCACTTGCGAGTTAAAACGTGCATATAGTTGCTTAATTTTTAGGTTACTATTTGTTCAACAAATACACAAGTGGATATAAGAGCTATGTAATGAGATTGCATACACGGAGACTTCTCATCATCCCTAAATCTTGAATATGTTCATGGTCATAGGAATATTGATTGGGCATCAATATTCCGCAAAGACCAGTACACACAGTATCGTCTCTATATGTAGGGAATGACAATATCTCAAGTCATTAACTGTGGAGACACATCAATATGTGTGTAGGTGCTTGTAGAAGAATAAGTACACTAAACGCAATCCAACACATGAGTTATAGCATGGAAGTCTTTACGCACATATCAAGCTGGAACTCATAAATTGTAATGGTGCAAACTAATCCTTAGACCTGAGGCATCATAGATATTTTGTGGCTATGTTGTTAATCTTTGAGGGCACTATACAGTCATGCTGAATTAGGCATAGCTTAAATGTGCTCATTAAGATTCTCAATAGAGTCATGGAAGCAAATGAATGTACAACAAAGGATCTCTACTCTCAGTAAAGGAGAGAGAATACCCCAAGATATGATTGGTCAAATCTCTGCATAGAGTAGAGTAGTGGATAAAACTTGAAAGAAGAAGTCTTCAAATCTTACCAGGATAATCATATAAAAGGAATGATTCACATTAGGATATTGACAATCGGATTCCATGATCTAATAATGTGAATAAGGAGTATTGACATAAGAGAAAGATTCAATTGCACAGTCATTCCAATTTGAATAGATTCTTTCACAACGTCTCATTTAGCTCGGATAACCGTGACTTGCTGCTAGATGACAACCATGGTTTGTGGATGTCCTAAAAAGTTTTAATTAACCTTTATTAATAGGAAGAATTAAATTGTGAAATTTAATTCGTATATCATCTCTGAGGAGTTGAGTCAACCCACTACCTTTCTAAAGGGAACCTACAGATCTACACATCCAAAGAATGTGATTAGAGGTACAAATGAGGCGAAATGAAATGAGGAGACACAAGTCAATGGTTGATAATCAAATGTCAAAGTCCATCATAAAAAGTCAATTAAGTAAGACTATAATTATAATTTAATAGTTAAATTATAATTAAAAGATTAATTATGGAATTAATATTGACATATAGAAATATTGGAATGAGCTTTTAAATATGATTTAAAAGGAAATGGACAAAATAGCCCAAAAGGCTATTGGGCCTAAGGGATAAGTGGCATAAGATTACATGACCCATGGACCAAATGGAGCCCCAAATACCCACCCAATTTCCTTTTGTGTTGTCCTTTATAAGCTAAGTGTTGGAGAAAACCTAGCTAAGATTTTTGGTTTCCTGCTTTGGTTGATGAGTGATCATCTTTGTATATCATCTTCCAAAAATCAAAAATTGGTCCAATCAAGAAGGAGACTAGCATCCATACTTCTTGATTGCTTTCTCTTCATCTCTAGGAGCATTTGGTGTGGTGAGTTAGAGGACTCCAATCTTGGAGCCTTAAGGTGAAGATCAAGAGAAACAAAAGGTTTTTCCAACAAAGGTGTTCATTCTTGAGAAATCAAGAAAAGGGCATCAAGGGTAAAGATCTATTTCATTTTTCCCTTTTCTATTTGTGTTCAAAGGGACTAGGCTAATATACTTGGTTTAAAATGAAAAAGGTTTAGCTCAACTAGTATAAACAAAATAAATCCGCCATTAGAATGTTTTTGTTTGTATAGGTTGTGGATAAAGTTATTTCCTAAGGATTACATGCATGTTTCCTACAAGTGGTATCAAGAGCCAAGGTCTAGTCTCTTTGAGCCTTTTATTTTGGTTATTGGTTTTAATATGGGCTTATTTTCAAACTTATGTGATATATGTGTTAGATTTTCTTTTTCATGTCACTTATTCATAGGATATGGGATATAGGATGAATGAGTAGGAGTATGAAAAGAAAAATCAAGAGATATGTGTTGAGGCCCAAAAAATCCACGGCTTGGCCCAAATGAATTCTCGGCCTAGCACAATACCTTATTGAGAAAAAAACCCGACTTGGAGCACACAAAAGTCCGCCATGCACGAGTCACACTCCACGCGCCATGCCAAATAAATAATCCGTCATGCTAGGAATTGAGATTAAGATTATAAAATGCATTATCTTTGCAAATCCATGCTAATTATCCTATCAAGCATAATAATTAAAAGCATGCCAAGCAATATGCCATGGCAAGTGACATGCCATGCCAAGCAGGAAATCATTATTACACACCCAACCACGCTACAAGCCTAAGTGGGCCTAAGCCACTCGAATGCCCGGGGCTTGCTTGAATGGGTTGTGGTATGGATGGTAATAAATTGTCATGAGGCCTATTGATGGAGCGAGAAGTGGAGGTTCCGGGTTGCTTGGGAGCCTTGGAACCCAAGCCCATTTCTTAGGCCCAAACATATGGGTGAGCACAAAATGGAAAAATAGTTCAACCAAAATAGCCCAAGCAAAATGATCCACTAAAATTAACCCATATAGCCCAATGTTAGATGAAGATAGCCCATTTGTTTGGAAGGTTGACTTGCTACTTTAAAGGCCCACACAATTGGAGGTAAGAAGCAGTAAAAGCATCAGCCCTTTTGCTAAAAGAAACAGAAGCCACATAGGGAGCAAAGTGTCCACATATGCAGAGCTGCTGGAAGGCTCTAGCACATGGGAAGAAACAATTTCCAAGCACAAAACACCTGAAAAATCAAAGGATATTAACGTGCAAGCTGCCAGGAAGAGAAGCACTCTTCGAACCAGCATACATACCCCAATTCCTTCCCCCATCAGACCTGGCCATAGAAAAGAGGAGGAAAGAAAGGAAGAAGATGGCTGGGAATGGAAATCTCCCACTGAAACAGTCGCGGGAAAGGGGCCTTAAGCTCCAAAATATCTCTGATTTTGTGCAAATAGGCAGAGGAAATGTTACCAAGATAAGGAAAGTCAAGGAAGGAGATGAGAAAGGAAGGGAAAAGCTTGGCCAAAATGGGTAGAAGCCATTAGGGTTTCTTGGGAAGTGATGGTTTCCAGCGCCTATAAAATAAGGCCTCTTCTACCCAACAAAAACAACCCACACCTGGAGAGCAAGCTTCCTCTCTTACCTGCAAAAGCCCAGCAACCTCGTGCACTATTCACCATCCTTCCCCGTTTTCTTATTCTGGCAAGCTGCCGGGAGAACATAGTTCTTTCTTTTCCTCTTCTCAGCCACATCTGCTTGCAAACCTCTTCTTCCTCACCTTAAACACTCATCTTTCTCAGTAGGAAGCCATATTTCCTTTTTGGTGCTCAATTCATGCTAATTTTGCTTCCATGCCACATGCCTCTCATGCCAAGCTCAAAAGTTTATCTGTAAGCATGCATAAATTACCTGTAAGTTGCTATCATTTTGGATGGTGAAGGTAACCAAAATACTTCCTAAGGCTCTGCTGCCCTTTCAAATCATTTTTGTGGCTTAATTTTTGAACTCAGACAAAGGGGACAATTTATCAGTTTACCTTTTACGGCAGCCCGACCCATTTACAGCTGCTGGAAGAAAAAGTCCCCTACAATATGTTCATAGGAGTTCTTGTCAAGCATGCTTTTTGATCTTATTTGATACTTGACACTTGTATGTTGAATGTTAGTCAAAAACATTTTATGACATCCTATGAAATTTTCATATAGTATATAGTTTTTGTCCTCTAAAGTTTTAAAAAGAAACCAATAAAAATGAAGATGCTTTTTGGGTACAAAAAATGGTACCACCTTGTGGTCCCAAAATCACACCATCTTTTTCAAAATATCAACACACACAATACAACACACACACATACTCTTTCCTACATGGCCGGCCCCATCCTAAGATTTCTTTTGGGGTCCTCATGCAATTTTTGTAAATTAGGGGCTGTTTATGCAATTGCTGAAAAATTACATTTTTTCACAAAACTTTAATGAATTGTGGTTTTGCCCCATTTCACTAAATGACAAAGTGTTTTAATTCTTTTGTGAAAATTGTTTAGTTGTTTGAAATAAAATTTTCATTGAAATTAAGCCCATATTATCCAATAACAAATTTTAGAATTAGATTCTAAGTTAATTATCTAATGAGATTAAATAATCAAAGAGATGATTATGAACTTATGAACACAAATACATGACACAATGTGATTGGCCGATTATTCATTAGATGAATGGAATAGGTTTAATTTATTGGTTTGTAAATTAAATAGGACCTTGCATGCCTCTCCTCTCTCTTAATCTCAAATGTAATAGTTCATTGGGTTTTAAGTTCTCTATTCTCAAATAGATATAAGGAAGAAGGAAAATCAAGAGAAGGAATAACCAAGTCAAGATTTTTGGACAAACTACAATAAACCCCCTAAACTATAAGGTCATTTTCAAGTTCTTACCTAATTTTAGAGACATTTACGAGTACATACTCAAACTCCGGGAAACCTTACAAATTACCTCATCCGTTAGCCAAATCGTTAGTTAATCTGTTAAATGCTTATGTGGAATTTGTGGGACCTATTTTTTAATTGACGTGGACTCACATAAGAAATAAAATAAATAAAATAAAAAAAAAGAAAAAAAAACTAAAAACCGAAAGAAAAAAAAAACTCATCTTCTTGCCCCACCCTCTTCCCTAGAGAAAAAAGAAGTAAAGATAGCCCCACCCCCCTCCACCACTCTCTCTGATACCCCCTTCCCTTCTAGCCCAACTTCCAACCCACCCTCCCCATATCATCGTTGTTGCGTCGATTCAGCTGCACCAAAATAGATTCAGCTGCATCCTCAACTTGTGATACTCGCAAGTGCACGAGCCGTTGGTAGTTTAGCATATGTAAGTGCGAGGTCGATCCCACGAGGATTGATGATAGATTGATTTAATTCAATTCCCTGTACAAAACAGAAATGAAAAAGAAAAGAAATGAATCAAACAAGAAAGAAAGAAAAGAAATTAACTCAAGCGAGTAAGTTCCCAAGTTCAATTTAGATTAACGGATTGATTCTAGTTAAAGTATGATTAAGCCATGGTGTCTGGTCCTAACCTTGTGTTCCTAATTCCCTAACTTAATCATTTGTTGTCTAACCTAAATTAAGCATTAGGAACCCATTAAGCATAGAAGAACATTTTAAACAACCAAGCATGTATCTAATCCCTGTTGTCGAATGTTCATACATACTCTTCCTATTCATAGTTCAATTCGAATTAAAGCATGGTGTCTACTCTTAATTCAAACCAAGATAGCTAACATGCAAGCCTTAATGGTGATCAATCATTCAAACCAGCATATTAACTTATAAGCATAATGAATAAGAACAAAAAAACCATAATTGAAACTTGGAAACTACTCAAACTTGAATTGCTAAAGAAAAGAATTTACATTACAATGGAAAGTTTAAGAAGAACTCAGAAACATTTAGCAAAAGGATTTTATTACAAAAATTGAGAACTAAAAAGGAAAACTAAGAGAATTTGAGGGAGAGAAGGGAGGGGAGCTCTAGAGAAATGTTTGAGAGTTCCCCCCCTTGGGGTGTGTTTACAAGCTTGGAGAACTCACTATTTATAGGCTTAAGGGAGTTGAAATTCTAAATTAAATATGGTCTATGCCAATAGCACTTGTAATTAAAAACTCATCCTTTTGGCTAGTGCACTTCACAAACAACTCCCACTAGATAGCACTTGTAATTAGAAACTCATCTTTTTGGCTAATGCTCTTCACCAACAAATCCTACTAGATAGTGCACTTCACCAACAACTCCCACTAGATAGTGCATTTCATCATGCATATGTCATGCATGACAATGCATTGCACTCTTCTTTTGGGTTTGTTTTGGGCTTGTTAATACATTCATAAAATTTTGGAAAAATATGGATCTTCAAACCCTTTGTCTTATCTTTCCAAGCATATGCAGCCCAACTGAAGGAAAAATTGGGAAGACCTTCAAATGTCATTTGTGGCCCAGTAACGCAGATGCTGCCGAATTTTGACCTTGATCTACTAAATCATGTATAACTTCCTCTAGAAGACTCAGAATCATGAACCGTAAAATGCTACGGAAACTAGACTTCCGTATCTTTCCAATGATGTATGGCTCATTATCTGGTTCTTCTTGAGCAAGTACAGGTTAATCCGTGAAATTGAATGATCTGCAGACACTATTTTGATCTAATTTGTCTCCAAAATGCATTTAATGAGTCTCAAGCTTATTACACTGAAACAAACACAAAACTTATTAAAAGCACAAGTTTAACTCAAAAACATAACCAAATCATAAGTTAGAAGGGTACAAAAAGATATGTAATTATGCACTGATCAAATACCCCCAAACCTAGATTTTACTAGTCCTCGAGTAAAACAAAAGGAAAACAAAGATAAAAACAAAACGAGAAGTTTATTAGACCACTTTCGTAGGTAACTCGATTGCATTGAGCGCATGCAACAAGCCTTTAAACCTTTAGGCGTCCCTAGTAGGAGGAGTTGTGTCTCCTGAGGGTTTAACAGAAACGATACCCACAAACGCTTTACTGACTCTACAAAACAAAGGGTTAGAAAACTAACTTTGAAAAAAACTAATGAAAGAAAATTTTAATCATACCTCCAACACCATAGAGTTGCCAAGATAGATGATCAATAACTGTGTAAAGTGGAAGCTATAGCTCAAAGGCACACGGCTTCATAGTAAACATACTCAAATCTTGAAGGAAGAACATGCTTCAACTCTAATTCTCACATATAGCACTCAATCACTCAGAACCTATGGCTTTATTCTTTCAAGCAAGCATAATGAGTATATGAAATAGAAGCACAATATTTGGTTAGATCTCAAGAAGGGAATCAAATACTAAGAATACATATACACTCATACATACCAGCACCCATGAATACATTCTCAAAGATCAGCTAGGTCTTTCACAAGGTTGTAAAGAAAGGCTAAGGTTAAGGGAAGTGGAAGAATTGGAAGGAACACAATTAACTTAAGAACATACCAAGGTTGCATTCTTCGTTGATCTGCAAGGTATCATTGATTTAGAATGGTATGGCTGTAACTTCATAGCATCATCTGGCATAGACCTTATATTTCACAGTTAGATCAAATCGAAACACTTTCTCTTTATCTTTTTTTTTTTTTTTTTGACTTGATCTACTTCTTCTTTAACTTTATTGCACAGATTCACAACAATTTACATTTAGGCATGGGGCAGCACCTTCCTTGCTCAAACTTTATCTTGGCATACCTTGGTATATTTCTAAGCTATAAGGTATGCCTATAATAGGTTTAAATATCTCAGATTGAGATACAAAGTTAGGGGAATTATAAGGGTGATAGAAGAAAATGGCTTGAAGTGTTTGGCTGCAACAGAGCTGATGGAACACACAAATGGGTAGGGTGAAACGAAAGCACAAAGAATGGTTATACACACATAGCCTAGCATCACTTCAATGAGTTCATTCATGAGTGAAAGCATGCACCTGATATCTGCAAAGAGAATCATCCTTAGTATTCAATCAAAATGGAACAATGAGATCATTTAGAGTGAATTGAAGAAAATAAATAGAGATGAGGAATAGAAACACTTTAAACCCTCTCAAGAAAGCAATTAGGCTCAAAATAGCTCACTAGGGTAGTCTCCACTATTATCCTTCAAGAATCTGAGCATGGTACTTTAGCCACCAGAATTCTAAGAGCAAAAGCTTTGTGAAGTGTAAAACGTTTGATATGAAAATCTCAATGGCAGCTCCATAGCATTGGTTGTATGATATTCTAAAAAAAATTAGTAACAAGTGAACGAAAATTGGAAACACAAATGAACAAAAATTGAAAATACAAATCAAATGAACAAAAAATCAAACACAAGTGAACAAAAAATTGAAAACACAAGTGAACAAAAATTGAAAACACAAATCAAATGACAAAAATTGAAAATTGAAAACACAAATGAAAAAAAAATTGAAAACCTCCATTAATACCCCCAGACCTGAATTGGACATTGTCCACAATGTGAAAGCATATAAGAAAACAGAAAACAGGGATTAAGGGTAACCTGGCACTGCATGGTTCATCCTTCAAACATAGCATTTCTCAAAATGCTATCGATGGCTGAGCTCACCCATGGCTCTTCTTCTGACTCACTTTCCGAAGGGTCTGAAATAGACAAATCATATAGGGCTCCATCTATCATCAACTCATCCATCTGCTCCACGAAGTCTCGGAGCCTTGTGGTCATATACCCTAACTGGAAGTCAAACTCGTTAAGCACACTTAAGTAAATATCAAACTCAACTCGGATGTTACCTGTACAATACATATAACTGTTCAACACAACAGTTCTTGCCACAAACCTCCTATCTAGCAGATATACCCTCCAAGTATCTAGACAATGTGCCAGCGCCGCAAGTTGCATCTCTTCTAATCCACAATCCGGATCCCAATTTGGAATTATGTCTCCAATTTCCTCTATCACCCTACCTCTATGAAACAGAAAGGCATCTATGGTAACTTGTGAGGGATCCATGGCAAACACAACCACGAGCACCTCAATCACCTCAAACACCCGTTGCACAATGGTATCCTTTCCCAAAGGATCTTCTGGTGGGATAGCTGGCAGTGAGTTCAACAAAACCATTGGGCTAGGCACCTTCACCATGCTCAATTCGGACTCCTCCTCCTTGAGGTGTCCACCGACGGCATCCTTGAGTTTTTCCATTGACGAGCCCTACAATAAGCAACAATTTAGAGAAGGCTTGGGAAGAGAAGGTTTGGTTTCAAGGGAAGAGATAGTTAAGATGTTCAGGGGTTAGCGGCGGCTAGATCAAATGAAAGATGGAGAGTTAATTTTAGGGTTAATGTGGGTAGTGTTTCAGTGTTTGGCAGTCCACAATAACTTAAAATCCAGCCACTAATAAACATTTACAAAAATTAGTATTTAAATATAAAAAAAAACACTAATATAAAAAAATAATAATAATAATAAATAAATAAATTTCAAATAATAAGAAAAAGAAATAGAAGGTTTTTTTTTTATTTTTTATTTTTAATTTTTTTTTTTTTTAAAATTATTATATATATATATTTTGAATAAAACACACGAATATACAAGTGACTCATGGATTACCAGTTAAGAACCTCAGAAAACACAGCCAGGGGATCCGGGAAGTTTGGAGAGGTCACAATGGTCCCGCTTAAAACCCAAACTTCTTAGACACCGAAGGTGTCGCCTATAGAACTCCTAGACACTGTATTAACAGAGATGCTCATTGGAGTTACCATAAGTCAACTCATATGAAAAATCTTTTTTTTTTATATTTATTTAAATTTTGTATATAAAAAGAAACATAAACTTAAAATAATAAGAAAACAAATTAAGAGAAAAGATTAGAATGCTCCCCCTTGAAGCAATTAGGTCGAGCATAAATGTATTTGGAGGTCACCATTTCTCCTACTACTCCACACTTCTCATCATGTTTGGAGTTGCATTTTCTCTCCTTTTTTATTTAGCTATCTAAATTGCTAAAACAAACACAAACAAAAACTTGAAAGAGAATTAAAAGGATTTGGACATAAAAACTAAACTGAAAAGGAAAAAAAAAAAAAAACAACACACATCTAATTCCATGCTTCAAAGTATTTTTTTATTTATTTATTTATTTTTGTGTTGTGTAAGCCGGGACTTAAACCCAGTTCTCTTGCTTGTTAGGCAATTGTCCTGTTCCGTTGGACTACAAACACAACTTGTCAATTAACATCATTAATTTTAAAACATGAAAGTGCCTAGGAAGACATGAAAAGGAGAAAAAATAAAAATAAAACAAGTAGGGAAAAGAAATAGAACCAAACTATGTTGCCAATCCCCGGCAACGGCGCCAAAAACTTATTGCGTCGATTCAGCTGCACCAAAATAGATTCAGCTGCATCCTCAACTTGTGATACTCGCAAGTGCACGAGCCGTTGGTAGTTTAGCATATGTAAGTGCGAGGTCGATTCCACGAGGATTAATGATAGATTGATTTAATTCAATTCCCTGTACAAAACAGAAATGAAAAAGAAAAGAAATGAATCAAACAAGAAAGAAAGAAAAGAAATTAACTCAAGCGAATAAGTTCCCAAGTTCAATTTAGATTAACGGATTGATTCTAGTTAAAGTATGATTAAGCCATGGTGTCTGGTCCTAACCTTGTGTTCCTAATTCCCTAACTTGATCATTTGTTGTCTAACCTAAATTAAGCATTAGGAACCCATTAAGCATAGAATAACATTTTAAACAACCAAGTATGTATCTAATCCCTGTTGTCGAATGTCCATACATACTCTTCCTATTCATAGTTCAATTCGAATTAAAGCATGGTGTCTACTCTTAATTCAAACCAAGATAGCTAACATGCAAGCCTTAATGGTGATCATCATTCAAACTAGCATATTAACTTATAAGCATAATGAATAAGAACAAAAAAACCATAATTGAAACTTGGAAACTACTCAAACTTGAATTGCTAAAGAAAAGAATTTACATTACAATGGAAAGTTTAAGAAGAACTCAGAAACATTTAGCAAAAGGATTTTATTACAAAAATTGAGAACTAAAAAGGAAAACTAAGAGAATTTGAGGGAGAGAAGGGAGGGGAGCTCTAGAGAAATGTTTGAGAGCTCCCCCCCTTGGGGTGTGTTTACAAGCTTGGAGAACTCACTATTTATAGGCTTAGGGGAGTTGAAATTCTAAATTAAATATGGTCTATGCCAATAGCACTTGTAATTAAAAACTCATCCTTTTGGCTAGTGCACTTCACCAACAACTCCCACTAGATAGCACTTGTAATTAGAAACTCATCTTTTTGGCTAATGCTCTTCACCAACAAATCCCACTAGATAGTGCACTTCACCAACAACTCCCACTAGATAGTGCATTTCATCATGCATATGTCATGCATGACAATGCTTTGCACTCTTCTTTTGGATTCGTTTTGGGCTTGTTAATACATTCATAAAATTTTGGAAAAATATGGATCTTCAAACCCTTTGTCTTATCTTTCCAAGCATATGCAGCCCAACTGAAGGAAAAATTGGGAAGACCTTCAAATGTCATTTGTGGCCCAGTAACGCAGATGCTGCCGAATTTTGACCTTGATCTACTAAATCATGTATAACTTCCTCTAGAAGACTCAGAATCATGAACCGTAAAATGCTACGGAAACTAGACTTCCGTATCTTTCCAATGATGTATGGCTCATTATCTGGTTCTTCTTGAGCAAGTACAGGTTAATCCGTGAAATTGAATGATCTGCAGACACTATTTTGAGCTAATTTGTCTCCAAAATGCATTTAATGAGTCTCAAGCTTATTACATTGAAACAAACACAAAACTTATTAAAAGCACAAGTTTAACTCAAAAACATAACCAAATCATAAGTTAGAAGGGTACAAAAAGATATGTAATTATGCACTGATCAATCGTCCTTCACGAAAAAACTGGTGCCACCCTCGCCAATCGATTTCTCCCCACACCCATATGCCGACACTATCACGAGCCCAACCATCACAAATCTGCCATACGTCTCTGATGATGCACAGATTCCCTCCTCAGATCTTGTTGCGTGCGCAAATCTCACGGCCTGTTGCTCCGGGCCGAGGGGATGTGCGTGAACAGGTGACGTCCTTCTTTTGGATGCAGTGCGGTTGTGCGCGGGCGTACCAGCACGGTCTACCGTGCGTCGAGATGGTGATGGGGTTTGGGTAGAAGATGTTCAAGTGATGTGCCTGTTTCGAGTTGGACTTCTAATCAAACGATTGTGGCCGAGAAAGGAACTTATCTCGGCCGTTAGGTTCACGGCCTGAGCTACAAGGCCTTTTAGTGGTGGTGTTGGTGGTGGATTTTGGGTGGTGCTCCGGCGCGTTGCTCAGAGAGCGATGGTCGTATGATATATGGGGTGAATGAGGCAATAATAGGGATGGTGCTCCAGGGCCTTGAAAAATCAAGAGTCGTATGATATATTGATGAATGGATTTTCCTTACAATCTACCACTACTCCTAGGAAAGCAATTAAAGGTATTGAAAGTGCGTTACAAGAAAAGATAAATTGCTTCGTGGGAGGCTTTTGGTTTTGGTGTTGGACCTTTTGAACGTGGTCTTGAGCTTAGTATTTATAGGGGAAGTCCTGGAGGGCCAATCGAGGCTGAAAAAGATCTGCATGGTGGTTCGAAAAGATCTGCATGGTGGAGTCTGATCGGGGCAAGTGGGTAGTCAAATCGGCATTTGGGATTGTGAAGCATGGTGATGTGACCCCCATAAATCTCGGCAAATCTCGGCCACCGCCCTGATCGTGGGTTCTGCGCTCTTGGCCGTGGGAACGCATTTAATGCCCTGGTCTAGTGGTTGGTGATCTGACCTCAAGTTGTGAGAATACTTTGTGAGAACGTCTGCCCTCGTGCATTAAATGCTTCTTGCACCCAGTGGGTAGTCAGAGGCACTACTTCATTAAATGGGGCGTGGGACCCTGAGGCCACGTGGCGATTTGACCATAGTATCTTCGGTCGTGTCTCTTACGGCCTTTGGCCTCGGCCTATAATACCGCGATCGCGAGGCCGAGAGGATTCTGCCTTCGCATCCTTTTGTTTTTTAGGAAGGCAAAATGCCTAACGAAACGTGGCCGTTTTTGTTCATGAGTGGTTGCCATAGCCGAGAGAAAGTCCCTTCTTACGATCGTGATTTATTAGGCACAAACAGATCTATTGGCTAGGGCTCTGGTATTGGTTGGGGCTAGGAGGAGAGGACTGAGGAAGAATGGGGTGGTAAGTGGTGGTTTGGCTGGCTAGGGTGCTAATTTGAAGTTGATCATAGTGTAATAATATTTTGTAATAAATTACCCAAATATTTTGAAATGCTTGAATTGCTAGTGTTAGTAAACATAGATACAATTCCAATTTTCTTTCCAGGAACTTAAATCATAGCCTGCAGCGTTCGAACATTTGCTAACTTGAGTCTAGAATGAACCCAAACAAAATTTCAATTGGGGCCAGGGTCGTCTTCTTCATCATCGTAAGCTTCTTATCCAAAACCTAACTACAGTACTAAGCGCACCATCTTCCACACAGACAATTGATATTCGTTCTGCTTTCAAACCCTTCTCCTATTATTCCCTTCACACCCCAAACCTTCAATTTCTACAACAGCGACGATGCCTCCTCTCTCCCTCAATCTAAGATTCAAATTCAAAAAATTTATTCTCAGGTCCCTCAAACCTATTCATCCTTGCGAGCCTCATGCTGTATCATGAAGCACTTTCTCAAGTTGAAGGTATGCCAGTTTCTCCACCAACATCATCTCTGGGGAAAAGGGTGGGGCTGCGTAGAAGATGAGTTTTTTTTTAGTCTTTCGGTTTTTTAGTTTTTTTAATTCTTTTTTATTTTATTTTATTGTTTGTCATTTATTTTATTTCTTATGTGGAGTCCACGTCAATTAAAAAATAGGTCCTACAAATGCCACATCCAATATTGTAGGGGGTAATTTGTAGGGTTTCCGGGAGTTTGAGTATGTACTTGTAAATGTCTCTAAAATTGGGTATGAACTTGAAAATGACCCTATAGTTTAGGGTGTTTATTGTAGTTTGTCCTTACTTTTATTATTCATGGGTCCAACACCCAATAACAACCATGAATGTTTTAAGTAGTTAAGACACATAATAAAATCAACCTATTTCCACAAAGGCCTTAAATCCAAAATCTTGGCTAGATGTTAGATCGAAATCAAGACCATAATCATCCATAAGCCTATAGATGACTATTTATCTAAACTTAAGGAAATGCAAAGGCTTTTCGCTAGTAGTAGTGCATATTCCCAAATCTCAAATAAATGAGTTTTATGAAAATGATTTGATTTGCAAAACAAATAGTGGGAGTATCGCACAACTACTAATATGATTTAGAATAATAGTTGTCCTAGGCCAAGTAGTTTAACTGGATTAAGCATGTTTATGATGAGACCTTAAAACCCTCAATTAACTAAATTAAGTAGAAAGACAATAGACTTTTTGAAAGCCTAGTTGTGGCCTTCTACCATGGTGAATTCCGAATAGGCTTGACCCTTGTGAAGGCTTTACCTCAGATACGGGGGCCTGACAACAAGATGTTCTTACTTAGGAAGAATTCATTTATACATTGGATGTTGTAAGGATAGGCTCAAACATGGACCAACATTCTATTATGACGAGGTTCATGATTGTATCACTATACTTTGCAAGAATGGTGGGCTAATACTTAACTAGTACAATGGTGCCTCATGATAATATTCGGGGTTTACATTTGCTAGAGGCCAAATTATATGGGAACTCACATCATGATGTGAATGAGTAGAGGGACTCTCTCTTTATTATTTGTGTTATCCCTAGATCCTATTATGGTGCGGTGATCCAAATAATAGGGAGCCTCCCATCCCGCTAAGAGACATCTTACAGAAGTCTCTCGTATTCCATTTTTGAGGGATTATGGAAATCATTTAAAATAGTGGGAGGAGCCATATAATTTAAAGACCCTAAATCTATGGCCTTAACCAAAACAATCTAATTTTATTTCTGTTATGTTTGTAGATACTTCTGTAGAATCCCATTCATAACACATTACACAAAGCAAGCCTCCAATGAACCATATAATGTCAAAAGGGATTAGCTTCCATAAGCATGCTAAAAGGAAGAAAAGATGTAATGTACAACTTTCATGCACAAGGAACAAAACTTATGAAGAGAGCAATTTTTTCCTTGAGTCAGTGGCGGTAGTTGAAACTTCCACCTGGATAATGGATTCAGGAGCTAGCAGACATGTTTGCTGATCTAGCAGATCATAGGAAGTAGGAGACACTTTCCACCTTAAGCTACCACATGGGGAGACACTACTTGAACTTAAAGAATATCTTTATTTTCCAAGTTGTGTAAAGAACCTAGTATTTGTTTCAGCAATAGAATGGGATGCTCTTTACAACAAGGCAATCGAATCATATGTAAAGCTAATCAAAGAAGGTGGGTGGGAATTTCAGATTTGGGAGATTCCTACAAACTATCATTCTTCTCCCAAATATGAAATCCTCAAATCAAATTCCCCATTTTCTCCCAAATCCCTCATTCTCTCCCAAATATGAACTTCCAGATTCCCAAATCTAAAATTCCCTCAACCTAACATTCTTCTCCCAAATTCCCTCTTTTTTCAACCTGACTAACCCTTCCTCTCCCTTGTAAGAGATTGAAAAGAAGTGGTGGCCACATCAGCTAACGGAACTTCTCTCAAATCTGGCGAAATAGCTAACGTGAGACACTTATTGAAAGTATAGGTGCTATATTGAGACATTTCAAAGAACATGTGGTAATATGAGACTATTTTGAAGGCACATGGGGTATATCTATAAATAAGTCTATTGAAAATGACTCCAAACCTTCAGGGGTCTTTTGACATTAGCCCTAGTTATTTTAAGATTTAATCCAATTTTCATTCGCTTAAATGCTAAAATAGTCCTGTGTTTTAGCACGTTCACCAATTTAATCCCTGTGTTTTCAATTTGTCCAATTTGGTCCATGCGATTAGCATTGTTAGCCAATGTCGCCGTTAAATAAACATGATAATTTTTTTTCCTTCACTTATGAAAACATATAAACTTGTTTGAAATTAATTTAAAAACATATAAAATTGTTTGAAATTAATTTAAAAACATATGAACTTGTTTGAAATTAATAATAAAACATATAAACTTTGAAATTAATTTAAAAACATACTAAAACTTCGGTTGAGACCAAAAATATCCAAGGCTGGGTCCAAATATATTTATAGCCCAGTATGACACCTAACTTGGGAAGAAACCCAACTTAGGTATGCAAGAATTTGTCATATGCGCTTGCACACATGCCATGCCAAACAAATAAGCAACACGCTATGCTACAAGCTTAAGTGGCCCAAGCCACGCGAATGCCTAGGGCTTGCTGAGCGGGTTGTGATATGAATGGTTACGAGTATTCACGAGGCCCATTGATGGTCCAAGAAGTGGAAGTTTTAGGCTACTTGGGAGCACAAAAACTTAAGTCCATTCCTTGAGCCCATAAGCATGAGAGAGAAAACCTAATAGCTCACTACCTTAAGAAAAGGCCCATAACACTTGAAAAAATCCCACATCAGGCCAAGTTTCTAGCAGCTTGACTAAATAAAAGGGAACTCACAAGCTGCTGGAAACAAAATAGCCCAACCCAGCACCTTATAAAATATCCAACATCGTGGAAATATCCAACATTTTTGTTAAAACCAGATCGAAGCCAAACCACAAAAACCAAGCAAACCCATGTGCTGATGGAAATAAATCACCTTTTGATAAGCACCCTTACCCATTCTTTCCTCTGCAAGCTTTGGTGAGAAAACAAGAAGGAAAAGTAAGTGGCGCCTCACCCACATGGAGAAGTCCAGCTGCTTGAAGGTCTTGGAACTCCAAAAAGCTTCATGCCTACATGCTCAGGCTGGGAAAGTTTCACCAAATAAGATGGAATGGAAGAAAGTGAAGGAAAAGGGGAGAGGGTGGTTTGATAAAATTGTGTTTTCCAGCGCCTATAAAGGGAGGCACTTTCTACCCAGCAAAGATAACTCATAGAAGGCAAGCATCCCCTCTGGAATCCTTCAATTTCATGCTTTGTTCTTCTATCTTCTTCCTCTCTCTCCCAAAATCCACATCCATAGAGAGCAAGCATCATCTCTCATCCCTGGAACACTTCAATTTCAAGCCCTATTCCTCCATCTTGATCAGTGCATAATTACATATCTTTTTATACCCTTCTAACTTATGATTTGGTTATGTTTTTGAGTTAAACTTGTGCTTTTAATAAAGTTTGTGTATGTTTCAGTGTAATAAGGATGAGACTCAATACATGCATTTTGAAGACAAGTTAGCAAAACAGTGTCTGCAGATCAGTCACATTCACGGATTAACCTGTACTTGCTCAAGAAGAACCAGATAATGAGCCATACATCATTGGAAAGATACGGAAGTCTAGTTTCCGTAGCATTTTACGGTTCATGATTTGGAGTCTTCTAGAGGAAGTTATCCACGATTTAGCAGCTCAAGGTCAAAATTCGGCAGCATCTGCGTTACTGGGCCAAAAATGACATTTGAAGGTCTTTCCTATTTTTCCTTGAGTTGGGCTGCATATGCTTGGAAAGATAAGACAAAGGGCTTGAATATCCATATTTTTCCAGGATTTTTTGGAGTGAATAACAAGCCCAAAATCGGCCCACAAGCGGATTGCAATGCAATGTCATGCATGACTATCTAGTGGGATTTTTTGGTGAAGTGCACTAGCCAAAAGAATGAGTTTCTAATTACAATGGGATTTGTTGGTGAAGTGCACTAGCCAAAAGAATGAGTTTCTAATTACAAGTGCTATTGGCATAAACCATATTCAATTCAAATATTCCCCTTCCATTCTCCCTATAAATAGCACTCCAATTCTAAACACAACATCATTCAACAATCCATCACTTGACTTCATCCATTACTCATTCACATTCAAATATAGAGAGAGAGAGAGAGAGAGAGAGAGAGAGAGAGAGAGAGCTAGTTGCAAAAGGAGCAAAGCTTGGAGCTGTCTTGGGAATTCCTTGCTACCATCATCTAGTTCTTTTCTTCTCTTTATCCTATCTTATGTATTTCCATTCTATATTTTTTTTCAATTATTAAATATGAGTAACTAAATTTCTTCTTAGTTAGAGATGAATTTGAAGTCATGGACATATGTTTTATATGAATTGATCACTTCCAGTTATGGTTTCGTAAAGTATGAATGTGATTTACTTTTCTATTTTATTCAGGACTTATTCTTGCATGTTTATTAAGGATGCATACTTAGTTTGCATGCAGGGATTTGATGCTAGAATATGAGGGAATTTCACCTAATCGTTATGAACTTATATTCACAAGTAGTAAAAGTCACTAGTCATGATTGTGTTAAGTAAATTCCTGGCAGGAGTATCATGCTTTTCATAGTTACAAATGCTTTGTCAAAGCTTATGATTTTCATAAAACTTAATGATCTTTGATATGCATCTCTATCATGCTGTTCATATAGGGAACTTGATAAGAATAATTTGATTGAGTCGCTGAGTCCAATTCAATGAACTTAGGAAAATCTGAGAGTTAATTAGTGCAGTTCACAATTAATTTGGGGCTTTGACATTCATACTTTATAGAAAGAGTAACTGGAGATCGATTTGTATGCATATGTTCCATGTGTGGAGAAGAATCCTCTAGCTATCCCTTAATCCATATTTCATTCACATCTTAGTTATTTGCTGCTGTCAATTTTACTTTGGTCTAAATCATCCAACTCCAATCATTGTTCCCTTAACTTAGTTCTAGTTTAATAAATTTAATTTGTGTTGATTAGCATCCCTCCTAATTCCCGGAATAGAACGATCCCTACTTACTCGTACTACGATTGCATGATTTATAGGGTTTAATTTGTGCGTTAGTTATTTCTCACGCCACATCTCTTCCCATTTTCTCTTCTGTCAAGCAACCTAGGAGCCTGACGAAGCTTTCGTCAAGTTGCTGGAAATCTACTAAAGCCACCCTTACTTCTATCTTCTTCCTCTCTTTTCGATAAACACATCCAGAGAGAGCAAGCTTCACCTCTCATCCTTGGAACCCTTCGATTTCAAGCCATGTTCTTCCATTGCTTCCCTTTTTCTCCTCCATCAAGCCATTACAGAGCTTGACTAAGCTTTTGTCATGCTGCCGGAAACTTGCTCAAGCCACCCCATTCCTCTTCCTCATCTCTTCCTATCTCCCCTCAACAAATTATCCCAAGAACTCTCTCTTCCCCTTACTTCAAGCCTCTGTTTCTCGTAGGAAACCCAAACCTTCTCTCTTTCATGCTAAACTCACGAATGCTCAGCTCCCATGCCACAAGCTTCTCATGCCAAGCCATAATATTTATTTGTAACCAACTGTTGGTTTCATTGGTGAAGAAGACCAAGGTGTTTTCTAAGGCTCAACTACCTTTTCGAAGCACTCTTGGGGTATGATTCTTGAACTCAGACTCAAGAGCAATTTCACACATTTGGCTATTTACAGCAGCCCATGCCCATCTGTAGATGCTGAAATGAAAAAGCCCTTACAACTTCATTAGAACTAAAACATAGCATTAGAAAAAAGAAAAAAAGATGGGTGTGTTCGAGAAGGGGAGGGACTGCTTATTATAGGGGCGAGGGAGAGTGGGACTACAACAGCATGGAGACAAATGGCCAGGGAATGGTTGGGTTGGGGAAGATCTTGCTGGGAGATGGTCGAGAGTTAAGGATTGTTCTTTAGAGAGAGAGAGATAGAGAGGTAGGGTAGGGGTGGGGTGGGTGGATTAGAGTTCAAAGGTGGCTCTGGCTCGGGGCTTTTGGGTGTGGGTGGGGAAAGTAGCTGGGGAGAAAGGGAGAAGATAGGGGTGTTGTGGTTGAGATCCTTTGGTTTTTAATTTCTTTTAGCTTTTAACTTTTATTTAAATTTATTAATTATTTATTTGTTAAATTGAATTCTAATATTTATAATTCTTTATTAATATCTTAACAGTAGTTTAACGAATTGAATCACATTGGCTAAGAATGATAAACACAAGATCCAAATTGACCAAATTGAAAACACATGGACTAAGGCCCCGTTTGGTATTGCTTTTTTTTGGCCAAAAACCTGCTTAACTTTAAAGTTAAGCAGTTTAAGGTGTCTGGTAAAAATAAAATATCCTGCTTATTTTAAAAGCAATGGTCTTTTGACAGCAGCTTTTAAAAGCAACCTCGGAGTTGCTTTTTAAAGCTGCTTTTAATTGAAGCAGCGCGCTCCCTTTAATGAAATTTTTGTAATTCCACAAATACCCTTATTAGGTTAGAAATCTATCCTCACGTATTTCTCTCAAATCTGCAGACACCAAAGTTCATCTTCACGTAGCCTCCCAAGTTTGGAGACAACCATTCTCTCAATCTCTCTCAATCTCTTTCACAAGGTAGATTCTTCAATCTCTTCAATCTCTCAAACTTTTTATATACGTGCTGCTCTTGTTTTTTTATTTTTTTATTTTTCTACGTGCTTTATTTTTCTACTGGTTTGCGAGGCCTCCATTGGTTGTCAATGGGCTTTATTTTTCTACTGGGTTTTTATTTTTCTTCGTCTTCTTCTTTGTACAAATATTATATGTTTATATAATCTGCATACTTGTAATATAATATTTCTTGGGAAATCTTCTTCTTGTAATGTAATATAATCTCCATTGGTTGTTTATATTGCTGCAAACTTTATTTCTTTGACTTCCATTAATCTTTTGTGAATAAATATCAAAACTACAGACCCAAAAAATAAGGGAAAAAAATATATGGGAGTGTGTTTGAATCCTTGTCATCTTGTACGACTTGTGTATTGCTTTTGATGTATGTAGTTTTGCCCAAGTTTTCCTATAGGTAATTACTTAGGCACTATGCATGTTTTTAGTAAAAACATTATTTGCTATAACATGTTCATCTCCCAATACATACATATTTATATAAGGACATGCACAGATGGTGAAGAATAATAATGTGGCTAGTGGATCACAAGTTCCGGCTGTATGGAATAATCAGAATACAACTATATTTTGTGACTTGTGTATCAAGGAGGTGGAGGCAGGTAATCGTCCTGGTACTCACTTTAAGAAAGAAGGATGTGAAAATGTGAGGATTAGCTTGAGTAAAGAGACAGGAGCCGAGTATGATAAATCACAATTGAAAAATAAGTGGGATGCACTTAAGGAACAATGGAAAATATGGAAAGAACTAATTGGAAAAGAAACTGGTCTTGGGTGGAATTCCAAACTTGGGACTATTGATGCTTCTGACGAATGGTGGCATAACAAAATTGAGGATGTTATTAATTTTTTTTTAATGTTGTTTGTTTATTATAATTCAATAAAACATCTGTAATAGTTTTTAATGTTGTTCTCTTTGATTTATAGATAAATCCCAAATATGCAAAATTACGTGGGAAAGGCATTAGTCATGATATGGAAGAGAAGTTTGATAGAATATTCATGAACACCACCGCCACTGGTGACCATGCTTGGGCACCTTCATCTGGTGTACTTCCAACTCATGATTCATCCGAATGTGATGGTATTCTACTCGACAGTGGTGATGATTCTAATGATCCCGTATACGTACCAGATGAAACAATTCAAGTTACTGAAAAATTTTGTGGGAAGGGGAAAAAGAGATGGAGGGTGATACACAAGAAGAATATCATATTATTCAAGGGCCTGGAGCACAAGAACTAGAAACATTAAGGAACAAGATTGCTGCAAGTTTAATGCATGCATCTTCTTAGACATTTTTTTTTTATTTCCATTTATTTAAGCCTAGTTTCAATGTTTTGTTTTATTGCTACAATTTGAAGGATGGTTTGTGAATCTACTACCATGGTGATCTCTTTATCTTTGTCGGAATTATTCAATACATAATTATGTTTGTTTATCCCAAACCTTGAGGTTGTTCTAGTAGAATATGAAGTGATTGTGTATTATGGTATTTGAGGCTAAAAAAAGAAAAAGCAGGTTATATTTGGTCCTAGAAAAAAAAATGATATATATATTTTTTAAATTTGAATTTGAATTTTTACTTTTCTTGAAGCAAAGATTAATATAATTTTTTGGGAGAAAAGTATAAAAGCACTTTATAGTTTTATTTTTTACCAAACAAATTAGTAAAAAGCACTTTCAGCATCATGTCAGTCATTATAAATAGTTACAGCACTTTTACGGTAAAAATTACCAAACGTTCTGACACTGCTTTTCATACTCACAGCGCTTTTAAAATTACAGTTTACCAAACGTTTAACTGCTTTACTTTACAGCTGATTCTTTTTAAAGCACAGCAGAAGCAGCTTTTTTTTAAAGCAGCAGCAATCCCAAACTAGGCCTAAATTTACCAATGAGCTAAAACACATGGAGCATTTTAGCATTTAAACCATTTCCATTTGACTACTTATACTATATTCGAGGTCATGATTTTCCATAATTTTTTATTTTTGGCATCATAATGGCCTACTAATTCTACCAAAACTAAATTTGAATTAGGTATCATATATCTTTCCCTTAAAAATGTGTCGAGAAATAGAATGATCAAAAGTAGTAACATTGAAAATTCGGGCTCATTTAGGAGTGCTTTTGAAGCAGCAAAAAGCGCTTCTAAATGGGTGGAAGCGCTTTTGTATTTTAAAAATGGTGTTTGGCAAAAATTACAAAAGCACTTTGGGTGAGATCCTAAAGCACTTGGAGTGGTTTTAGAAGAAGCACTTGAGAGGTGCTTCTTCCTAAGAGCATTGCAGGACAAAAACACGGGAACCACTTGGCTCCCTTTAATGAAACTTTTAAAATGCCAAAAATACCCATATTTAATTTTTTTTAAATGCCAAAATACCCTTTATTTATTTATTTTTATACAAAGAGCTGTTTGTGTGCATCGCTTGGTAGCCATGGATGATCGTTTTGTAAATTCACTCATTTGTTAACTGTGTTTCAGCCATGAATGATCATTACGTAATTACAGATTCCATCTACAAACCGATGGAATCTGTAATTATAACAATTTCTCTGTCGTAGGCTTGAGATATTAGTGTCATGGCTGAATGGCAATCTCTACAAATTTGCAGATTATTAACTACACGGATAGGAGTTCTTGGGGGGTTGTTTAAAAGACCAAAAGCAACAGCCAATCTTACACTATGATGAGATGATGTTTCTACTAGGTCCTGATTTTGTAGTCTACCCTTTATTTCATCCAACATAGCATAAATTTCAGCATATTGAGGGTTTGAGAAATCCCAAGCCATAAATTCATGCACAGCTCCATTTTGTTCTATTAGACTACATCCTGGTTGCTTCCTCACTCCTAGTTCATGCAACTTCTTTCTTGCCCAGCTCACATCATCCCACCTACCAACTTTTGCATATATATTTGAAATAAGAGCATAAGCAGCATCACTTAGAGGGTCTATCTTTATGAGTTGTTTCTGCTAATTCTAGATTCTGATGGCTTCCACATGCTCTCAATAAGGAACTCCATATAGAGATATCTGGTTCGATAGGCGTGCTTTCAATAAGCTTCACTGCCTAGTCCAAGTGTCCGACTCAACCTAGGAGATCAACAATACACCCATAGTACTGGATCTTAGGAACAATACTGTAGACACTACCATATAGAGATATCTAGTTTTTATTTCCTATGTTTATTATAATATTTTGGAATTCTTTAAAAAAAATTTAAGTACTTTTAAAAACGATTTTACTGTAGTGTAATAGCACTTTTAAATGTGACATCCAAACGACAAACTGCTTCTTTGTAGAAGCGCTTATGTCATAAGCGCTACTGACATAAGCGCTACTAGCATAAGCGCTTCAAGAAGCACTCCCAAATGAGCTTTTCATGTGTCGGGATTACCCGGTCAAAGCTATTCGATATTTGCATTTGCTTTTAGCAACTGTAGATTTTGTACAGGGATTCATCAAAGCATGGAACACACTAGGAGCTACCTAGAGCTCTTCACACATAAATAGGTTGTTATTATGTTTACAGGCTCGAAGGAGAAAATGAAATTCCAAATGCCAAAATATATATCATATAAATACAAAGAGGACTGCTACGGTCAGTCGCCCAACAATACAAACACACGCATCCATGATGATCCTTGCACTGGAGTTTCCATGTAAAACATGTCAATCCCGCAATCTAATTATCAGAAGATGTAGTCGGGCACCTGGAGGGGGAACTGCGCCACTGCAACATCAAATGGGCCGCCCTTTGGCTCCCTCAAACTAAAACCAACAGAAACAAATATGTTAACTAGCAAATGTTAATCATGATATCAGTTCAATAATCCCTTACAACACATTCGAATGGGAATTGAATATTTATGTCCATGATTGTTACAAGAAAATTATATGCTAACAGTCATAATTTGTATATTCATATAGATAGATTAGAGCTGAAATCAAAGTTCAAAATACACAAAAATCAAGTTGGTGAAAGATCAGCCAAATAGAAACATTCTTCAACATAACTACTTTGATATGGTGGAAGCATCTTTGTAGCCCCAACTAACATAACACAAACTCCTAGCTTTCGGGGCTTTGATTTAACTATCCTCTCCTGCTCCTATTACTCATCTAACCACCCCATTTCATGTCCCAAACTACGCTCCTAAGCAAATCAAGCTCAAAGGTGTTGTTTTGGTTTTTTCCATGAATTATACGCAATGCTCTTTTAAGGTTCATCACGTGTTAAAGCAATATCTTTGAAATTCTACATTCTAAGCAAAGTTCTCACTCATCCGAACCTTCTTCAACCAGCAAGTCAACAGGCTCAGTATGGCTCAACTAAGATCCCAGTCATATGCAAGGTCAAAATCTGAACTAAAAGCTTGAACACATATCTACTTAGTTCAGGTGCTTGACACTGAAGAAGTAAAAAGTTAGGAGGGAAAGAAAATCATACAGTATTTTATCTCTTCTCAATGAAAAAAGCCTAAAAATGCAGATCAAAGATGCACAAGCCCTAGAATTTTTAGTACATGTGGATAAACATAAAGAACTGAAACATTTTCTGCAAACCCCCTTTGCTCCAAGGTCAGTACATGGTTCAGTAAAATGTTTCGACCAAAAAAAAAATCACAATAAAATCCTTTTCAACCAACACTTTGCAGACCACATAATTTTTTAGGAGAAAATTATTATATGCATAATGTATTCAGGTCGAGTACCTGCCAGGGATAAAAGCAAAAGAACCTTCAATAGAACCGGAAGAAAATGGTAGAAGTGTGCAACTCTCATAAACAAATTCGCTGTCGCCTGGATGCAAAAGTGGGTACTGCAAACATGAAAGTATAAGATTTATAACAGAAATTTAGCCTCTTTCAATGCATAGTTTAATTACAAGCAGAAGTTTACCTTCAATAACTTTTTTTTTTTTTTTTTTTCCAAACACTTGTCTATAAATAGGTTAGATGAAACAATACTTTTTCTGTTTGAGAAGAAACAAAAATTTATTAATAAGAAACGTCAAAAACTGCAATCGGGCAGGGAACATGGAGTCAACTATGAAATTACACTAGTAAAAAAACACAATTTAATCTACCTAAACTACACATAAAGGAAAAGAATCAGACTCCCAAACTTAAAACCACGATCAAAGTCTTACATATTGGTCCTTACGGAAACATTGGAGATCCAGAAACCCGGAAATATCAATAAGATATCGATATTGGTAAAAATTTAAAAAAAAAACAATAAGCTATGGAAACTTTGAGATATGTTTATTTGATCAATTATCTACTAATTTGATAAAAGAAATTGATAAAAATTAGTTGCATGGTGGGCTTGTGTTACTGAGATTGAATGTGAGACAGGCTGACAGGCAATGTTACTTAGAAGGTTCACTAGTTACTACAGTTTAACTAAAACACATCAATTTCAAATATAATGATTTGTTACAATTGTTTGTTATTCATATATTTCATTGTGAATTAATAACAGTATTATTTAAATCAATTAAGTAGTTAACAATAATAATAAAAAATTAAGTACGGAGAAATAATAAACAGATATGGAGAATGCCAAATTCAAGATTTGCAACCAAAAAAAAAAAAACCGAAAAGATTAAGTAATTGAGAATAATAAAGGAAATAATAAAGTTACTTTAAGCTTTGGGAGATTTGTGAGAGAGAGGTCATTTTTCTATGGACTAAGAGAGATATAATTTCATTAAAAAATCTGACAAAAATTTGTGAACGAGAGGAGCTTACAATTGATGTACAATATTTAAGAGTGGAGGTGAGTAAATTTTTGGTGGGATCAGATGTTATAAATTATAGCTTACCTTAATAAAAGTCAATGTTTTCTTTCACATAAGTATAATACGAATGTACGATAAATTCCTCAAATTTCAAGAAAAGTTGACCAAATCAAACGTTCAAACGACTGGAAATATCACCCCAACTATTTCGCAGAAAAAGAAGGAAAATATTGATGAAAAAATCATAAAACATACGATAAAGTGCAGTATCTTGCCAAAATATCAGGATGTGAGAGAAACGAAATATCGGCCACAACATTATCAATATTTAAGACCATGACAATGATACATCAACTGATAGCTTTACAGTTCAACAAGAAGGAAGACTACCTGAACTCTACAGTGACCAAAGCCCAAAGGGCAGACCAAAAACTAATTTGACCCCCAAAGCTCACCCTCCCCTGACTAATCCTCAGAAAACCTTCTATTTGGCTACATCCATATGACCCAAAACAGAAGATGACCATGAGGAATACATTTCCATGGACTTCAACTTGATCCCCTCAATAAGGGTTTAGCATCCCACCATTAGTAGCAACTCCATACTTACTCCAAATCAAGCTTACGCCACAAAGACTTGGCTTCCAAAGGGTATCTCCACAACCACTTCCCAGGCAAGGCTTTATTCTCTCCACTAGTTGCCCACACCTATGCCCCCATCTTGTTGCTTCTAGCCAAGGATGAAAATATCGGCGATACAGATATTATCGGGCCTTCAATTTACGGATATTTCGGGGGATATATTGATGTCGTTTTAGGTATCGGGGAAAATCGATAAAAAAGACAGATAATGGCTTAAAAACACGGAATTTTGAAGTGAAACTTTCATAGATATTAAGCACATTATCAATGAATGTATTGAACTAATAGAATTCAAAATATACTAAGTATAAGATATGCATATAATGAAATGTACATGTATATATAATGCGCAATGAAAATCCTGAAAATAAACACAATTAGACTTGATACAACAAAGACAACATTATTCAATCATAACCCAACCCAACCCAACCCATTAATACATAACCCAACATTATATTACAAGAATCGAACTTAACAATAAAGGAAATGAGGGATAGAAGATTAGGTGAAAAATAAAATCAAACACACAAGAAACCGATCAACCAGAGAGAGGAGAGGAGGAGCCAAAGATAGCTGAAATGACTGAGATGAGAAGAAAGGAGAAGCTACTAAGTATTAGAGCTTGGTTTTTGACATTGATTCAGTGGCTGGGAACTATGATTACTTTCAAAACTGAAGACAAATTTCTGGGTTATTTGTCTGGTATCGGGAAATATCGGGAAATATCGGTAAATATCGAGGATATCGGGGGTTATTGGGGATATATCATCGATACGGGGGAAGAAATAAGCTTACTCCCCTGTATCTGTATTGACACCCTAAAAAAGGGATATATCAGCCGATATATCGGGATATCGACTGATATTTTCATCCTTGCTTCTAGCTACCATGCGATCTTTCTTTCCGTACTATCTACCCAACCACAAGATATTTCTCATCAATCTTTCTAGACTCTTTGCCACTGCAATAGGAATTTTGAACAAGGACTAATAATAAATTGGATGCAACACACTTGAATTAAAAGTGAATCTGCCAGCTCGTGGTTAAATTTTTTTATTTTCCTTCAAATAGCAGCGTCATCCTTGTTAATTCACTCTATGTTAGTGACTTTATTAATTTCATGAGGATATATGGGAGGAATCTGAATTCTCAGAGTATTACCTGGTTCATAAGCAAACAAGTTCTCAGAGTACTATTATTCATAAAAGGGAATGTAGATGGATTTTTAAAAAGTTAGGTCTCACGATAAGACTAGCACACATCAGGCAAGTAAACTAAATGATTAAGCAGTCATTAGACTAGTAGCTCTAACACATAACATCAGACGATTTGTTTTCTTGAAACAAAAGCATCAGAAGATCGTTATGAACTATTTGAAATACATTCTAGGGTCATGTATTTGGAGAAAAAATAAAAATAAATCCATCCATCCATTTAAAGATAATGATAAATCACTTGTGATCTGCTAAAAGAAAGAAGTAAGGGTGTCAATTAAGATTCTGTAAAAATAAAAAAATAAAAGATATTTAAAAACATTGGACAATGGAAGTAATTGACCAACTGAAATTGTACCTGTCCTACAACAGCTTCTCCATTAACATCAGCTATCACGACATCTTTAGCGCGGATGATCCAGTGCCTCCAATGCAGTTGGCAAGAGCTGAATGTCATTCCATTGATGATACATCCTTCAGGAAGAAGGGACATGCGGATTGAATAAGCAAATGAATACTTTTGAGAAGTAGCCTGCTCCGGGACAAACACAGCAGAAGCACGAACCTAAGATAGAATTCAAATAAGAATAAATTTATATAACAGAAAAGTGTGCAGTAGTCATTATAATTGCATTCAGAATTAATGTCAAATATATCATTATAAAGAACAGGATTTTTGTAAGAATAATGGACAGGCCAATAGAGTTTTAGAACAATAAATATAACTGTAATTTTTCTAGTAATGTTCAAAAACTTAATAGTTCCGCATACATTGCAGGTGGAGGGATGCTGCTAGTAAAAAAAAAAAAAAAATTATCCAGCCTGCCTGAAGCTCATGTCTTGACACTTGAGATGCCTAAGGTTTTTTAACATGTGGAAACTAGTGGGCCCTGTTTCAACAACATAGACACTACCAGCTTATTTCCCAAGACAAGAGGTAATGAGGAATTAAATATGGGTTTGCTGACCTGAACTGAGACATGGTCACAAACTACGAGCAGTTAATTCTCGATGCCAGTGCCCATTTGACAAAGGTAAATTTGTTCATTCCAATATACATCAAATGCCACATATATTTGCCATATTTGCTTGTTTTCTACTAGGTCCAAGAGAGAGGAATCAAAAGAAAATTATTATGCATAGAATTGCACATGCACATGTTCAAACTCACACAATTGCCTACCTTTACACCATTTGTTATAGCAGTGGAACAGAAAGGGGATTCTTCTGGAAACTGACTGATGCTTCTCAAATTTTCTTCTTGACGAAGTTTAATAATGCCATTTTCTAAACGACGGCCGTGTTCTTCTAACCAAAGCAGCATTGCATCCTGCTGTTGATCAACACTGCAATCATGAACTGAACTAATCAATGCATTTGGTACACAAGGAAACATTTCCCCATCATCTAGAAGATTTCTGGTACCAACATAGAGTTGACCACTTGTACAGTTCAGGAAAAACAACTTCTCACTATATGTACAAGATGCAGCCACAACAACACACTTGGATCTGACAGGAAAATCCAGTTTGGGTGTTATCTCCTTTGTTTCTGAGATGACCTGACGTAAAGGCAACAAATACACAGTTACCAAGTGGTTATAAAATGAATAACCACCTATGATGCCCAATGGACAGCCAACCAGGCTATTTTGAAAATGTTTGTCCTCAAAATCTTGACCATCATGAAAACGATAGAGGATCCTCGTTGGGAGAGGAAGTTTCACTTTCAAGATTTTCTCCAACTCTTGAATATCATCTTCTGATGCACCCTTGTTCAGTGTAGACTCAGCCTCTGGAAAATTAATAGTCAACCAGTTTCTAAGTTTGTCCCAACATTTTTTGACTCGCTTTACAAGCGACCAAGGATACATATTAAAAGCTTCACGCCATAATTGGTAACCTTCCTGGAGAGAGCAGGTGTGTTAGTACAGAGATAATATCCTTTTAACAGATATTAAATATATAACCAACTCAAAAAGGCCACAATTCTAGTTACTGCAAGGATGAAACATGAAACCACCATTTTTACAAAGCTCCATGAGTGTTAGACAATCACTAGACCCCAAAAGAATAAGCTGTTAGGGAATGAGTCAACTGTGTGTATCTAGCACGCCCCCTCTAGCCCCATTCTGTACGTGGAGAGGTAAATGCAGACAAAGAGAGACATATAAGTGCATCCCCACGGTGCACCTTGAAAACCAGTAACGGAGTTGGGGAATGGAGATTGGAGGTTTTGAATCCAGGACCTCTGCAAAGTAAAGCTCTTATACCATGACAACCACTAGACCCCAAAAGATTAAGCTGTTAGGTAATGGGCCAACAATGAATCAAGCTAAAAACAAGGGCTAGATTTCTTGGAAATTAAAAACATCTCTCACACCATGCGACGAGGACCAAATATGAATCTATAACGCAACTTAAATGAAAAAATAGACACAGAAGTTGACTGTATGAAGTGCATAAAGATATAATTACGCATATATAGAACAGTAGATAGTACTTATCATCACTCGAGGGGCCCATTATAATTAGCCCATAAACGCCTAAGAAATAATGCTGCTTAAAGAGTATTGACACTTTAGACTCAAGAAGCACGTTCGAACGCGGAACAAAACCAAAAGTACCATAAGTCTGGACTCTGGAGTATTTTAACTAGACCCCATAACATTACAAGGCCATAATTTCATAGGATAGTTGCCCAGATCACTACTTGGAATTTGAGTCTTTAACCCAAATTACCAATCAAGCAATCAGTCATGTTGATATGCAGACTGTGCAAAAGTTTATGATGAATTTCCTAACACATATCCACAAATAAAATCAATCTAAACACAAAAGAGAAATACTTTGGAATCTTTTAACAACATTGCATGCAGTCAAATGAGGACCCCATGAAACCGACCCAGAACCCAAAATACATAAATAGGCACTAACTCACCAACCAGACTGAAAATTCTGTAAGTTTCCTAGTTGCCCATGATCACAAACTCGCGGAAATTTGACGCCAAATAAAAATTCAATTCAAAGGCAACAAATTTGAAAAGAAATACATGGTTTGACTTTAAGGGGTAAGAATTTGATGGGAATACCTTGAAAGAAGGGGTGAGGTTGCCATGAGGGTCGAGGGGTTGCGGAAGGTCGAGGTCTCTAGCACAGAAATGGGACCAAAGAGAGTCTTCAGAGGCCGAAGCTCTGAGTTTCTTGCTCACGCAGGCTGCTCTTGCTGAGTCTTCGGCTTCTAATTTGCTTAGGATTGTGTGTAGCGCTAGATCACCCACTGCCTCCAAACCCATCATATCTTGCTTAGGCTTCTGCTGCGAGAGGTGTACTGGTACTTACGCTCTCCAAGGTAATGTCAGAATGTTCTATAGCGACATTTGTTTGTTGGTACACTCGGACGAACCGACCAAATCAATTTGGGTGTATTTAATTGAGATTTTAAAAAATTATTTTGGAATAAATAAGTTTTGTGCTTATGGTATCCAATTAAGACTTTTAAATAATTTAAACAAGTTTTGTGATATTCCGTTACGGTGTGTTTGGATGAAGTAATTCTAATTTCCATGGAAATTGTAAATGACGGAATTTCCAATTACATCATTTAAAAATTCCGTCAATTGCAAATTTCAGCGTTTGGATGTCATATATGCGGAATTTAAGAAATGACAGAAATTACAATTTCACTTGTTTGGATAGTCATCACATAATTAGAATTTACGTAAGAACTTTTTTTTTTTTACAAGAGTCTTGTATAAAATCTTATAGGAATAATTGGCATAGTTCAACACATTATTATTATATAAATAAGGGGCTTTTATAAAAAAAAACCCAAAATGGGTGTTGAAATTATAAAAAAACCCAAGTACTATTTAAACTTAGAAACACACCCAAAAAGTACTATTACACACATTCAAAACCCCCAAAAACTACACCAAAAAAATACTATTTTAATACACTTTTTGGGTGTGTTTCTAAGTTTAAATAGTACTTGGGTTTTTTTTATAATTTCAACACCCATTTTGGGTTTTTTTATAAATTTGTATATAAATAATTAGAAAGACTTGTGATGTACGAAAATGTCTAATAGCACATACCTCAATTGTTACTAATGTAAAGAATTGCAACTGTAGCTTGTCTAACTTAAAAAAGCATAAATCACGTAATTAAAAAAAAAATGAAGCTAATCATCCCAAACAATGTTTCAACAAAATAGCAAAAATTAAAAATGTCAACTGAATATAAAATGTGTCTACGCTTTTGGTGAAATAAACATCAACACCATTCCCTTCTTTCTCTCAGTTGGAATTGTCTTTAACATGAGAAACTGTTTTTCATTTTCTATAAACCAAGAGCATGCCTTCAGTTGTTCATCTGGACTAAGATCTGGAATTGCAATGACTTCATTATATACTTCTGTTGGATCAAGCTTTTGTGTAGTAGAATTGATAAAGTGTTCCAAAGATGAAGCCATTTTAGCCACTGAATCAGCAAGAACATTAGTTGTACCTCTTTTTTTGGTGGGGGAATATCAGAAGGTTTTTGATTTCTTCTATTTGGACAACTAGAGCTGGGTGAAACATCATCAACCTGACAACTCTCAAAACCTTGAGTATCACTTTCCAAATCAACAATATTATTGGGATCACTCTCAGGAGTCATAACCTCAGCAGCTTCTGCACATGTTTCAGCACCCTCTCCCGTAGCTCTATCTTTGCCACATAAATCCACTATATCATCCCAGTTTGCAATCACTTTAAATCGAAAAGTTCTAGCATCTTCATGAGACTATCAAGCAAAAAATCAAAGTTAACCATTTATTTACCACAATTTTAGTCATACAAAAAGATATAATTGCATTATAAATTACCTTCACATACTCATCCCAAACATTGTCTTCATCTACACTGATCATCTTCTTTGTTGCATCCCAATTGAATCCACTCTGACTTAATATATCACTGACTATACCATAAAACCTTTTCCAGGTTTTAACACGATTTCTTATATTATCAGCACTTACTTCAATACCAAATTGCGCAGACAATATGGCAGCAACGATGTTATAAGCAACTGCTTTCCAACCACTATCTCCTTTATGACCGATCTGACATTCTTCTCTCAGTATATCCGCTAATGAACGCTCCATTTGTATATTCCATCGAAAATAGGCTTTGTCATCTCCTTCAGTGTCATTAATTTGCTTGTCTTTTCTTCTCCTCTGCTTTATTTTGTTTACTTTTTCTGCCATCTTATGTATTTAAAATGATTATAACAACAACATTAATAAATATGATCAACATATATTTGCATCAAAAAATGATCAACATATATAACAAAATAGACACATAAAGCTGCATAATAAGAAAAACAACAATCAATAAAGAAGAGTACACATTTATTAAAACTGATAAGAAAAAACATGATTCAAATGTTTACAACTCCATACATAAATTTAACTTGAGATAGTTCCAACTCAATTAATATATAATGACTGAAAATCATGAATTAGTGGCGCCTCGTGCTTGATAATCAAGAAACATCTGCATTGCTAATGTGTCACGGAAAGTAGTCCATTGATCAGTGACTTGAACACTTGTAATCCTATTTGCGTTACCCTCTACTGTAGAATGATTTGATATCTCATGATCCACAGAAGCTAAAAACTCCAGATCTTGATCTTGTAACACATTGTCATTGTGTTGCTCGATTCGAATGAAGTTATGCAATACAAAGCATGCATTTATAATCCTAATTTGTGTTTTTATGTTGAAAAATGAAGGTGTACGTAGTATACTCCATCGCTTTTTCAACAACCCAAATGACCTTTCAATTACGTTCCTTGCAATTGAATGACGCAAGTTAAATAACTCTTTGTAATTTTCGGGACGATTGTTTCCAATCCATTCATTTAAGTGATATCTAGTTCCTCGATAAGGTGCTAAAAAACCAGGTCCATTAGCATATCCGGCATCCACAAGATAGTACTTATCTACAATATAAAAAGTTTAAAACAAAAGTTAGTTATTTATACCTAAGTTTTTGATTATTTAACAACTAGTATAAAAAAATTACCACTTGGAACTTGAAACGAATTATCCCTGGCCAAAGCATCTCGCAGAACACGAGAATCAGAAGCAGAACCCTCCCATCCAGATAGTACATAGATGAATTTTAGATCTGGATCACAAACTCCTAAAACATTGGTGGAAATATCGCCCTTTCTATTTGTTTGGGCCTAAAATTGACATACCCAGCCCAACAAAGAAAGCCCAAGGACCAGAAAAAGCCCAGCCCGAAGCCAATCAAAATCAGGAAGACAAAAATCAGGCCCTGATGAAAAATCAGTCTTTGACTTCAAAAAGGGAATAAGCCCAGCATCAATTTAAGGAGACCAGACCCACATGGAACCCACGTGAAAAATGACAGACCTGGGATGAAATCAACTATATCATAGTTGATCAAGAAGAGTCGGTAGCTGACAAATTGGAAACAACACCTCCGAAAAATCTATTCTATGAGAATATTCAGAGATATTTTCCATTCGCAGAAAGAGTTGTTTCTCCCAAAAGAATAAACAGGCTTCATAGATGTTCAGAGAGGGACAAAGCAGGAAAACAGGGAGTTGTTCGAAACTAAAATTCAGACTGACCCTTTTCCTCTCACAAAAGGGTGGTTGGAAATGAAAAAAGGATTAAATTCTCTTCCAAAGAAAACAGAAGAGTGATCATAGGAGCTGGCAACTAAAACATACCTGCCTGAAATCCACTCAAACCCTTTCTTTGCATTTGAAAAATAAAAGATCTTATCAAAAAGGGTTTTTTGCCGCCCATTATTAAAAGAAAGTCACCCTACTCCAGAAAAACATCTCTTATAAATATAAGAGAGGGTGAACAGATTCAAAAACAATCAACCAATCAAACAAAAATATCAATCAAAACAGCCAAGGGCAAAAACTCAATCATGATCACTTGATCATTGAGAATCTCCAAACTGGAGTAACTAGCAGTTCACTCAAGCCACAAGAATACCAGCTACAAATCAGGAATACCAAAGTTCAGACCTGAAGTCATTCAAAAACGAGGTCTCTTTCGTTACAAATTTGGTTCAGCAAAAGCCAAAACAAGCAGAGTTTGAGTTTCCATAAATATGAAAACCTCAACAAATTCAGGAGGAGCCCTGATCAACCAGAACAGGTACCACAGTGCAGTTCCAGCTGAGTAAACCTCAGAATTAGCCACTTCTGCCCATTCCAGACTGAAGAAATTTCAGTTCTGCCCCCACAAAAGACCTTCCAGGGCCTGAAGTAGATTAAAGCTCTGCCAAACTCAAACTTTGGTATCGATTTGAAGCTGAAGCTTAGCAGTTGAAGCTGTTAACAGTTCAGTCCAGTCCAAATATTCCCAGTCCAGCCCGGATCAGAGTATTCCATCCAGGCAGAAATGGAGATCCAGCTGTCTTTTTCCCATTCCAGCGTCTATTTGTTCGTTTATGGCTATGTAAAGGGCAGTTCTGCCTGAAAATATTTCAATTTCTATTGATCATTCTGGCCAGAATAGCTGTTTTTATACTGAGATAAATTGTGAAAGTCCTCACCAGTTTGAGGCATAGAAAAGAACTTACTTGGGAGATATTCCTCACCCAAATTCACAATCGTTTGTTTAGAAATCAAGTAACTTGGGGCGCAAGTTATCTGTTATTTTCAAAAAAACTAAGTCTGCTAGGATTTTCATTGCTAGCAGTGGCACGCTCGCACACCAAAGAAAGCTGACTTGTTGACCAGTCTATGGTTCTCAAGGCAGTGGGGAACTTTGCCCTTCCATCACAGGAGTAAACACAAAACGGGGCAAACAATTTGGCACGCCCAGTGGGACTTCTCGGTATACATATTCTGACAGAATTCTTTCCAGGTTTATGAATATTGGAAGCTCTAGCCAGAACCCGCACCACCCTACGGAGATAAACCAGGTAGCTCTCAGGGAAGGTCTAGAATCGGAAGAGAGTGATGCTAGGCACTCAGCCCATGGCAGTACAGGAAGCAGACGGTCCAGAACTGGTTCCAGGAGGATAAACCAAGTACAGGAATCTGTGCTACGACAAGAGGTCACAACACAGAGAAGCCAAGAAACTCTGAACAACATAACTGCCATGATGCAATGGCAAGTTAACAGGCAGTTCAGGAAGGACCGTGAGGCTGCCATGGCCAGAATTCCAAATCCAGATGCTGTAGTCCAGCAGCTAGACCTACCTCATGGTCCCCCACCAGGGTTAGTATGGCCATACCAGGAAAATCCTCTCATTGCACAGATTGCTGGAATACCAGGGCATGGAGAAATTCAGGCTGGACAGAGGGGAGAAGCCTTTCCCGCCCAGGAGCATAAGGCCCCAGCTTAACCAGAAGACCCTACACCAGTTCAGAGGCAGCAGAACCAACCAGAACTTCAGCACATTCCCCAGGATCAACCTTTGGCACCTCTGCCCGAGCCACCAGTAGTACTGCCTTATAGACCCAGAAGAATAGATCCCAATCCATTCCCTCCACCTGCAAGAGGCAGAAGAGGCGGAAGGGGTAACAACCTTTTCGCCAACAATGACAGAAACAGGCTGGGGGCAAACTGGAGGAATAATCCAGGTTTGGAGGAACAGGAAGGACACAGGGAGGAAGTTCTGCCCAGGCCATACAGAGCAGAACCAATGGTTGATTACGCCCAGCCAGAACAGGGACGAAACCTCTACCCTATCAATGCCCTAAATGATGTAGGGGCACTGCAAAGAATGATCAGGGAAATGATGGAGCCTGAAGCCAGAAGAGGAGAAAGGCCTACTATAGGAAACCATATCCAGTTTATATCGATCAAATACCTTTACCCCCAGGTTTCAAAGTGCCCAACTTCACCTTGTTTAATGGAGAGGATCCTCACGCCTCATCAGTTGAGCACATAGGCAGATTCTCTGTCCAGTGCATAGCCATTGAGAATAATCCTCTGCTGAAGTTGAGACTTTTCGGAAATTCTCTCTCTGGACAGGCCTTCACTTGGTACACCAGCCTGCCACCAAATTCTGTCCAGACTTGGGAACAGATGGAAAGTATTTTCCACGACTACTACTACAGGATTCAGCCAGAAATCACCATCAGTGACCTTGCTGCCCTCAAACAAAGTGAGGATGAACCTGCTCAAGATTTCATAGCCAGGTTCAGGAAACTCAAGATGAAGTGCAGAATCCCTATGGAAGAGAGACATTTCATCCAGATGGCTCAGGCTGCCCTCAAAATATCTCTAAGGAAGAGATTTGATGGGATATTGTTTGGAGATCTGGCAGAACTGGCAGACAAAGCATCCAAGTATGAGGAACTGCTTAGGGAAGAACAACAGAAGAGAAATTCTTCCAAGGGAACGTATTACAAGTCACCAATACATCTGGTTCAGATAGAATCAGAGAGGAAGCAGAATGCTCGGAGGAAGGAGAGGTTGCAGTAGCAGAAATGGCAAAATTAAAACACCCCATCAGCTGCAAAGCTCTTACCAAGCCACCAAAGGATCAGAAGCCGCCACCTTTCACAGGAGGGTTTGTTCCAAACAAACCAATACAGAACAAGGTCTATTCTTTTGATCTGACCAAGGTGGATGCTTTATTTGATGAGATGTTGCTACAGAAGGCAATAGAAACACCCCACAGGATGCCCAAGCCAGAAGAAATCAAGGGCAGGCAGTATTGCAGGTGGCACAACTCTTGGAACCATTCTACCAACAGCTGTGTAGTTTTCAGAGATGTTATACAGGAAGGAATAACAGCAGGAATGTTGAAACTAGCGGAGAAAACTCCTACAGTAACAACAAATCCCTTTCCTCAACCACAAGTTAACATGGTGAACCTAAACTGGCCAGAACAGAAGAGAACCAGGCCAACTACAGAGACCAGTTCCAGCAGGGGCAGAATGGTTTCAAGGGAAACCAATGAGAGGCCAAAAGCAACTATCTCAGCTGGAATGGTGATCTGCAGCAAGTGCAAGTGTGAAGCTGAGCTAGAAGTGGTTCTGAACAGACAAAGTCAGCCCATGCCAAGTGTCTTTGACAGAATTGGAACCTCATCCCGAGATAGAGCCAGGCAGGGAAAGTATCCCAGACCAGCCCAGCACAACAGGAGGATGATAGAACAGCCCAAGAAGGAAATATCTATCAAGATGCCTGGGAACGATAAACCTTTGGCACCATCATAGAAGGAAGGTGGTATACTGGGAAAAAGTGGCAGGCCAACAATGGAATTGACCAGAACCCAGAAAAGGAGGATCCAAAGACAGTACTGCACATTCCTCAACAACGAAAACATTACGCAGATACTCCAGGATCAATTCTGCCAGAAAAATCAAGGAGCCAGAAAAGTCTCTCCAGGCAGAACAAGCAATCTTTCACTCAAAAGACGTAAAACAAAATCCCCAGAAACCTCATGTCCATCTTACCTCATCTTCAGACGAACAGCTTGAAGCCTCACAAGTAGAAGGAGAGCCTGAACCCATTCCAATAGAGGAACAAGAAGACTGGACTGAAGAATGTGAAGAAGAACAGCTGGATTACGAGCCATCTACAGATGACCAGAATACACTCCTTGGAATGGAAGGACAGGAGGACTGGACAGAAGAATATGGGGAGGAACAGATGGAGTATGATGGAGAATTAGATACAGAGACTGAGGCCTTTGGTGCAGAACTAGAAGGCCTGTTGCAAGGTGACCTAGGCATCAACATGGTGTTCATTCTGTCAGAAAAATTTGGGCTGCAGAAGGCAAGAAAGCACTCTGGAAGGAGATGTTTTCTCCCAGGAAAGTTTCGAATGCAGGTTAGCAGAAGCAGAAGAAACATCAAACAGCAAGCAGACAGTCCTAAAGCAGGCAGAACTGCCAGCAAATCAGCCACAAGCCAGCTTTGCTTCTCCAAACCAACCAAGGAGATGGCAAATCACCTCAGGCCTTTGTTCATAACTGCAAATTTTGGGGGTTCCTGTTCCCAAAGTCATGGTAGATGGAGGTGCAGCCATTAATCTTCTGCCTCACAGAATGCTGAGCAAAATGGGCAGAACAGAGAAGGATTTGATCCCAACACGCTTAACTGTCACCAACTTCGCAGGGGGCATCACTAAAACTCATGGGATCTTAGACGTGGATGTTATAGTTGGAAGCAAAGAGCTGAAGATTGCATTCTTTGTGGTAGACACTACTTCCACCACTTACAATGCACTGCTTGGCAGAGACTGGATTCACCAGAGCTTATGTGTCCCTTCCACTCTCCATCAGCAATTAGCTTTGTGGAATGAAGAAGGTTACATGGAGATGGTAGAGGCCGATCCACGGCCATTTCTGCCTTCTGCCATGTGTTTTGAGGCAAGGTACTATCATGATGACCTTGGTCCTTTCACTTTCCTTGGAGTCAACCAGAACGGCCGCCCCCACGGTGTCACGGCCCAAAGACTCATTGAAGATGGTCTAGCTAGTTCCCTGGAGGACTGGAATAGACCTTTTTTGCTTAAACTTCAGAACTCTGATGTTTAGTCCCAACCAACAAGAAAAGGATCGAGCTGCAACAATCCGATCCATTACAAAAAGATTGTTGGTATACTGGGAGGAAAGAAAGCTTTCATGCAGGATCCAGCCATCAACATGGCAGAATTCACTCATGAAAGCACGGAAGACCAGGAGGAAGAGAGTTACAGGAGGAAGTATTAGATTTTGCGCCAGCAGCTTGGATGACTCTCTGCCAGAAGTGGAAGATCCCTTGGAGGAAATAAACTTAGGGACAGAAGAGGATCCAAGACCTACTTTTATTAGTACACTGTTGAAAGAACCAATTAAGGGTGAACTCATTGCACTTTTGCAGGAGTTCAGAGATTGTTTGCTTGGCATTATCATGAAATGCCAGGACTGGACAGGGAATTAGTGGAACATAAGCTGCCAATCAAAGGGCTACCTTCCAGTCAAACAGGCCAGAAGAAGAATGTCTATGGACACAGAGCTGAAGGTCAAAGAGGAAATAGAAAGACTACTCAAAGCAGGATTCATCAGACCAGCCATCTATGCTGATTGGCTAGCCAATATTGTGCCAGTTCTGAAAAGAAAAACTGGGGCTGTCAGGATCTGTGTTGACTACAGAAATTTGAATGAAGCTTCTCCCAAGGATGAATACCCTATGCCTATGGCAGATATGCTAGTAGATGGAGCTGCCCACAACCAAATGCTGTCTTTTATGGATGGCAATGCAGGATACAACCAGATCATGGTGGCAGAAGAAGACATACACAAGACAGCCTTCATGTGCCCAGGACACATAGGTGCTTTTGAATACACTGTAATGCCTTTTGGCTTAAGAAATGCAGGAGCTACTTATCAAAGGGCAATGAATTCTGTCTTCCATGATATGATAGGGCATTCTTTGGAAGTTTACATTGATGATGTGGTGATTAAATCCCCAGAGGAGGGAAATCACATATCAAACCTGAAAAGGGCATTCCTAAGAATGAGACAGCACAAACTGAAGATGAACCCAAAGAAGTGTGTTTTTGGAGTTCAGGCAGGAAATTTCCTAGGATTCTTGGTCCACCAAAGAGGCATAGAAATCGACAAGAACAAAGCAAAATCCATCATAGAAGCTCTACCGCCTAGGAATAAGAAAGAATTGCAGAGCCTCTTGGGAAAAATTAATTTTCTAAGAGATTCATATCCAATTCTGCAGGAAAAATCCAGCCTTTCTCTTCTTTGTTAAGATTGAAGCAGGAGCAGACTTTCAAGTGGGAAGAACAGCACCAACATGCTTTTGAAGAGATCAAATGTTACCTTTCAAATCCACCAGTTCTGTCCCCACCTAAGAGAGGCAGGCCACTCAAGCTCTATATATCTGCATCAGAAGTATCCATAGGGAGTCTGTTGGTTCAAGATAATAAGGAAGGAAAGGAACAGGCAATCTATTACCTAAGCAGAACTCTGACAGAAGTGGAAAGAAAGTATTCTGCAATTGAGAGACTTTGCCTAGCCTTATACTTCACTGCTGTAAAACTCAGACACTACATGCTGCCATACACCATCTATATCATTGCCAAGACAGATTTGATTAAATACATGCTAACTAGGCCAATGTTGAGAGGCAGAATAGGAAAATGGACTTTGGCCCTGACAGAATTCGCCTTCAGATATGTCCTCAGAAGGCTGTCAAAGGACAGGCTGTGGCAGACTTCCTAGCAGATCATCCTGGGGAGGAGATTGAGAACATGGATTCTCTGGACATAGCCAATGCAGATCTGTTGACCAGAGCTCATATTTGCCTCAACAATCCTATCTATTCAGTTCATCTCACACCTTGGAAGCTATACTTTGATGGATCAAAAACTGACATAACTTCTGGGGCAGGGATTGTTTTGGAAGAACCACTGGGAATCAGACATTGCTACTCTTTTCAATTAGATTTCCAATGCACCAATAATAGGGCAGAATATGAGGCTTTGATCATTGGTTTAGAAATGTTGGTAGAATTAGGAATCCAGTCTGTGGAAATCCTAGGAGATTCTATGCTTGTCTTGAAACAAATTGCTGGGGAATACAAGTGCCTAAGTCCCTCTCTAGCTGTCTACTTGGTGGCAGCCAGGAATCTTTTGACAGAATTCAGAGAAGCTACTTGGGAACACATCCCAAGAGAGGAAAACTTTGCAGCCAATGAACTGGCTCAGTTGGCAACAGGGGTACAGATACCTGAAGATTGTGTACAAAGAATCATCAAGGTAGGGAAGAAAAGCCTACCATCTGTTCTGACCAGGGGGATGGAAATAGATGTCAATTCTGCCATAATCAGTGAAGATGATTGGAGAAGTCCTATCATAACTTACTTACGATATCCAACCCTGCCCTCTGAGAAAAGAGTCAGAATCATGGCTTTGAACTACCTTATGTGGGAGGAAGATTTGGTCCGAAAAAGTAAGGATGAGATACTTTTGAGGTGCCTAGGAAAGAAAGAATACATGAAAGTCATGGGAGAGACTCATGAAGGAATTTGTGGAGCTCACCAAGGTGGAAGGAAAATGTGCTGGTTAATCAGGAGGTATGGCTACTTCTGGCCAACCATGATGAAAGATTGCATTGACTATTCCAAGGGATGCGAGTCTTGTCAAAGACATGGCACAATCCAGCAGGCTCCTTCAGTCCCCATGAATCCAGTGGTAAAACCATGGCCCCTTCAGAGGATGGGCAATGGACCTCATTGGCAAAATCTATCCAGCCAGCAACCAGCAGCACTGTTTCATCATTGTTGCTACAGATTACTGTTAGACAGATTTTGTTCTATCTATTTCTCGCAAGTGCAATGAATCAATTATAGTATAGGAATGCAAGTACGAGGTCGTTCCACAGAGACTTAGATGAAAGCACTTAATACTACTACTTAGATTCCAAAAAACCTAAGCTAAACAAAATTTAATTGAGATTGAATTGAGTTGTTTGGAGTGAAAACTACTAAAAAGGAATGCAAGAACAAGTAATCAGAAGTAGATGTTTGGAGAATTTAAAGATGATGAGACAAGCACTAGGGGTTCAACTTCACCATGACAATCCAATTTCAAGTTACAAGTTGACAATCACCTAAATTGATTACAATTCTGGAGTTCGTGTTATGTATGATTATCCATATGATGTTTGGTTTTAATCAAGTACTCAGAAACACAACCTAGCTATGATGTTTAGTCTAAGCTATGAATCTGAATCCATTAAGCTTGAGTACCAACACTATAGAACCAAGTAAACATTTAAACATGATGTTTGTTCTAAATGCATTACTCACTCATTCACTAATCAGTTCAAGAGTCATATGATGTTTATGTAAACTTGAACTAGATAATCAACATGCAAGTGTTAATAGTGGCCAGTTATTTAAACATGCATAAAGATTCAATAAGAACAAGTGAATGAGACCAGAATTTAGAAGTAATCAACAAAGGATAACATTAACTTGAAAACATGAAATTGTCTTGACAGGCTACATTGAAACCCTAGTTATGGTAATTAGTTACACATCATTAATGGAGAATACAATTGAATCAAAGTAAACATGGAGAAGGTAAGAAAAACCCGTGAAGATCAAATTATGAGGTTGAAGAACTCCTCACAGCTTCCACCATGTATACTTGCAGCCAGAGGTGAAGAATGATGTGAATCTGAATGTGTGTATGAGTGTAGTGGATGAAGTGAGTTGGGATGAGTTTGGGTGAGTGGTGATGGTAGAGGAAGAGGAAATTCGTAGAGAATTGGAAGGGAGGTTTTCTGGAGCTGTTTTGATGATTTTGGGCAGAATGGAGTGTTTGGGGAAGGATGGAAGTGTTAGAGGTTGGCTAGAGTGAATTGTAGTGGCTGAATGGAATGAGATGATGGGGATGTGAAGGATGGAGTGGTTTCTGGGAATTGGGCTAGAGGAATTGTGTTTGGGAGGTGATGGGGATGTGAAGGATGGAGAGGTTGCTGGGAAGAGGACTAGAGGAAGCTGAATGCTCAGATGTTGTGTGTTTTGGAATGGGATGGATGTGGTATTTATAGGGAGAGTGAAGAAGAGAACTCTGAATTGAATTAAGCCTCCACCATCAGCCATTGCAATTAGATATTAGTTTCTTGGCTGCTCACCAACAATTCCCACCAGAAACCACACCTCATCCCTTAGCTAAGCATGACCAAGCAAGCAATGAGCTCATCTGTAAGTCAGCATGACATGTACTTTGATGGGCCGACGGATTGGACTTCCCTTACTCAATTCATGTATGTGAGCAGCCCATCCTCAAGTTCAGACTCTTATCTTTCGATCCACATGTTACTTGGGCCAATCCGAGTTCGGACGAAGAAGATAAGTCCGAAATGAATTTGTAACTCAGTCTTCCGTTTTTACACATTGTTTTCACCATTTTACTCCAATTGCCTCAAGTATTACCTAGAGCTCAATGAACTGAATGACAAACACAAAAGAGGTTAAAAGCACAAGTTTTACTTAAAAACATAAGCAAACAATAGGGTAGAGTGCTACCAAAAGATACAGAATTATGCATTGATCAATACCCCAAACCTATATTTTGCTGGTCCTCAAGCAAAAGTAAGACTTAACATCATAAAACAATACACACAACTACAACAACAACAAAAACTGACTACACCATTTTCGTAGGTAACACGATTGCATTGAGCATATGCAACAAGCCTTTAAACCTCTAGGTGTCCCTAGTAGGAGGAGTTGTGTCTCCTGAGGGTTTACAGTGATGATGCCCACAAACATCTATAAATTCTGCAAGACAACTAATTGTTAAAGAATCACTTTTGACAACTAAGGAAAACCAATGAATGCACAATCACACTTTCAATTTTAATGGTATGCCACTTCAGATCCTTACACCAAGGTGTATAGTGTATTACCACTGCAAAAAGAATTCCAGCATTAAAGTTACCCTACTCAAATACTTAGATAGAAATCGCCTCAACTCTAGGTCTCACGGGTATCACTCAAATTTTCACAAAGAACCTAGGGTTTAGCTTCTCAACAAGCATATGTGAATGACGTTATGTAAAGGGAAACAAGATTTTCACATATGAGATAATCATAAAACAAAAGCACGATTTCTGGAAATAAGATCTCATGAAAGGAAACCAAATGCTAAGAACAAAGAAGAATACATTGCATACCAGCACCCATGAACCGGATTTCCCCAATGATCAGTTAGGTCTTAAAGCTTGTAATGTCAGGCTAGGGCAGGGGTTATGAAAAGAAGGGACATGGAAATCAAGAACTTAAGAACATGCCAAGAGTGCTCCTTCTTGCTGATGTTGAAGATGTTTTGTGAATCTTCAAGGCAATGCCTTGTGCTTCTTTGAACTGAATTTGATCTTTGATCAAGAACACCATAATTTTTTTTTTTCTTTTTGTATATACAACTATTTTTCAGAATTTGTCAATCTCTTGCTTTTCTCTTTCAATTGCATTAGCCCACTGATTCACTATATTTGATAGGTAGGCGCATCCTTGCTTCTTCATTTTGTTGGATCTTGACATGTTCTCCAGTTATAAGGTACGGCTAAACAGGGGGTGGTATCTTAGATTAAGATACAAGGTAGGAGTAATGTGGGTGATGAAAGAAAGGCTTAAGTGTTTGGATGCAAAATTGGTAAAGGAAGCACACAACAGGGAAGGATATCAAAGCCTTTTAGTGACTCAAACACACATAGCCTACATCATATCAATGGGTAAATCCTTTCCACAAATGTTAGCAAGCAACATAGTCTCTGCAAAAGATCAATTAGTTCTTAGTATTCGATGAATATAATGAGATCATGATAAAAGGAATCTGGGAAGTTGTAAGAGTAGAAACAAATAAACCCTCTCAAAGAACGGAATAAGCTCAAATTAGCTCACAAGGGTAGTCTCCACTATTCTTCTAAAGATATATGAGTATGGCACCTTGCGAACTGAAATTCCAATTGCATGACAATGTGTACGGCAGAATTCTGATGCAAATACTTCCATGGCAACACATCAACAAAGAATTAGTGACAATGACATTTCATATGCATCTCCATTAGTAAGCAAAAGAAATCCTTCACCAAGACTCATAAAATTCAACAGACATTCTTAAAATAAAAAAAAAAAAAAAAAAAAAAAAAAAAAAAAAAAATAGCGACACCGAACGAAAATTGGAAACACAAATCAAATGAACAAAAATTGAAAACACAAATCAAAAGAACAAAAATTGAAAACCTCCCCCCCAGACCTGAATTGAACATTGCCCCCAATGTGAAAGCATAGAAGAAAACAGAAAACAGGGATTAAGGGTAACCTGGCACTGCATGGTTCATCCGTCAAACATAGCATTTCTCAAAATGCTATCGATGGCTGAGCTCACCCATGGCTCTTCTTCTGACTCACTTTCCGAAGGGTCTGAAACAGAAGAATCATATAGGGCTCCATCTATTATCAACTCATCCATCTGTTCCACGATGTCTCGGAGCCTTGTGGTCATGTACACTAATTGGAAATGAAACTCGTCAAGCATACTTAAGTAAATGCCAAACTCGTCTCGGATGTTACCTGTACAATACATGTGACTGCTTATCACAACAGTTCTTGCCACAAACCTCCTGTCTAGCAGATATTCCCTCCAAGTATCTAGACAACGTGCCAGTGCTGCAAGCTGCATCTCTTCCAATCCACAATTCAGATTCCAATTTGGAATCATGTCTTCAATTTCCTCTATCACCCTACCTCTTTGAAGCAGAAAGGCATCTATGGTAACTGCTGAGGGATCCATGGCAAACACTACCACGAGCACCTCAATCACCTCAAACACCCGTTGTACAATGGTATCCTTACCCAAAGGATCTTCTGGTGGGATAGCTGGCAGTGAGTTCAACAAAACCATTGGGCTAGGCACCTTCACCATGCTCAATTCGGACTCCTCCTGCTTGAGCTTTCCACCGACGGCCTCCTGGAGTTTCTCCATTGACGAGATCTACAATAAGCAACAAATTGGAGAAGGTTTGGTTCGGGAGGAAGAAGAGTTGAGATGTTCAGGGGTTAGAGGAAGCGGCTAGGTTTTACATAGAAAAGAAACACAGCCAGGGGATATACACGAATAAGAAAAAGAAAGAAAAAATAATAATAATAAAAATACACGAATATACAAGTGACTCACGGATTACCAATTAAGAATCTCAGAAAACACAGCCAGGGGATCCGGGAAGTTTGGAGAGGTCACAATGGTCCTGCTTAAAACCCAAAACTTCTTAGACACCCAAGGTGTCGCCTATAGAACTCCTAGACACTGTATTTAACAGAGGTGCTCATTGGGGTTACCAGAAGTCAACTCATATGAAAAATCTCTTCTTTTTTTTTTTTTTTTTTTTTTTTTTTAAAAGCATGCAAGACATTGAACAAAATTATACTAAGCAAAACAAAGCTCACACAACTTAGCTCTAACACAAAACACAAAAGTGTCAAACCCTACCCCCAAAATAAAATGGAGCATTGTTCTCAATGTTTAAAAGAAGGAAATGCACTGCAATAACCAAACTAGACCTAAAAGACACAAAAAGAAAATTACTCTAAAAATAAAAACAACATAACCTGGTATTGACAAAGTTAGGGTGTGGTGAACTCAAGGGAGTCCACAACTTGTGTTTCCAGTGTGTCATCCAAGTATTGTTTCAACCGCTGCCCGTTCACCTTGAAAACTGTCCCGTTCCTTACGTTTTCAATCTCAACAGCTCCATGAGGAAAAACTTGAAGCACCTTGAACGGGCCAAGCCATCTAGATCTCAATTTACCTGGAAAGAGACGCAAACGTGAGTCATACAACAAAACTTTCATACCTGGCTTGAATTCTTTCCTGAGAATGGCCTTGTCATGATAACGTTTGGTCCTTTCCTTGTAGATTTTGGCATTCTCATAAGCTTCATTCCTTAGCTCCTCCAATTCATTGATCTGCAACTTTCTGACATTCCCAGCTTCCTTGAGATCAAAATTGAACTTCTTAATTGCCCAATATGCTCTGTGCTCAAGCTCCATCGGCAGGTGACAAGCTTTCCCAAACACGAGTCTATACGGGCTCATCCCAATGGGAGTCTTATACGCTGTCCTATATGCCCAAAGTGCATCATTGAGTCGCAACGCCCAATCTTTTCTAGTCGGACTGACAGTTTTCTCCAAAATGTTCTTGATCTCTCTATTGCTGATCTCGACTTGTCCGGATGTTTGAGGATGATATGGAGTCGCCACTCTGTGTGTGATATTGTACTTTTTCATTAAGGCTTCAAATGGTTTATTGCAGAAGTGGCTGCCACCATCACTAATGATAGCTCTGGGAGTTCCAAACCTAGTGAAAATCATATCTCTCAGGAATTTTAGGACAACCTTGTGATCATTAGTCCTTGTAGCCAACGCCTCCACCCATTTGGAAACATAATCTACAGCAACAAGAATGTAAGTATAACCCAAAGAGGAAGGAAAAGGTCCCATGAAATCTATACCCCATATTTCAACAGCTCCACCACCCCAAAATGTTGTAAGTGGATCATATTCCTCGGTTATGTTTCCATTCTTTGACACCTATCCATTTAGAACAGAAATAAAAGCATCTTTAAAAAGAGAGGGCCAAAGAAACCGGATTGAAGAATCTTAGTGCTGTTTTCTTGGCACCAAATGACCTCCTGATCGGTGCATAATTCTATATCTTTGTAGCACTCTACCCTATTGTTTGCTTATGTTTTTAAGTAAAACTGTGCTTTTAACCTTTTTGTAGTTTGTCATTCAGTCATTGAGCTTAGGTAATACTTGGGACATTTGGAGTAAAATGGTGAAAACAATGTGTAAAAACGGAAGACTGAGTTACAAATTCATTTCGGACTTATCTTCTTCGTCCGAACTTAGATTGGCCCAAATAACATGTGGATCGAAAGATAAGAGTCTGAACATGAGGATGGGCTGCTCACATACATGAATTGAGTAAGGGAAGTCCAATCCGTCGGCCTGATGAGTTCACAATTGAAAATATGCAAAGTGGTGCAAAAACGTGCAGACTGAGTTAGGAACTTACTTCGGCCTTAACTTCTTTGTCCGAACTTGGATTGGCCCAAGTAATATGTGGTTGGAAAGATGAGAGTCTGAACTTCAAGATGGACTACTCTAACGTATCAATTGAGTAAGACGACCCTAATTCGTGAGCCCATCAAAATGCACAGGAATGCAACCTCCACATGTTGAGCCATGTGCTTCATCAGCCACATGGGAGACAAAGCTGCATCAACCACATAGGCAGCTCAGAAATGGGTGTGCTTCATCAGCCACATGTTGAGCCATGTGCTTCATCAGCCACATGGGGAGACAAGGCTTCATCAGCCACATGGGGAGACAAAGCTTCATCAGCCACATGGGGAGACAAAGCTTCATCAACCTAATGGGCAGCTCAGAAATAGGTGTGCTTCATCAGCCACATGGGAGACAAAGAGCCATGTGCTTCAAAAGCCACACATGGAACCATATGGGCAGCTCAGAATTAGGTGTGCTTGATCAGCCAAAGGGGAGCTTCACACTCTATAAATAGAGAGCTTCACACTCATTCAAAGATATCACACTCCATTCAGCCTAGAATTCTCTTCAGCCATCCTCTAACACTTCCATCCTTCCCCAAACACTCCATTCTATCCAAAATCACCAAAACAGCTCCAGCAAGCCTCCCTTCCATTTCCCTACGAATTTCCTCTTCTGCCATCACCACTCACCCAAACTCATCCCAAATCACCTCTTTAGTTGCCATACTCTAGATGTGAGGAAGCTCTTGGAGCAGCACAAGACTTGGAGAAGCACTTGGAGAAGCCTTGGACACCACAAGTAACTTCAGAAATGGGTTTTTCCACTCTTATTGCATTCATTATGTTTTCTCATTTCTGTTTAAGTTTCATTTCCAGTATGAGTAGCTAAATTCATAACTAGGGCTTCGATGTAACCTAACATGAATATTCTGGGTTTATAAGTTGAAGATTTGAGTTTCAAGTTTGATTCATGATTCATGTTCTTATACATTATGCTTATCAGTTAATATGCTTGTTTGGATGATTGATCACCATTAGAACTTGTATATTAGCTATCTTGGTTTGAATCAAGAGTAGACACCATGCTTTGATTCGAATTGAACTATGAATAAGAAAAGTATGTAGGGACTTTCAACAACAGGAATTAGATACATGCTTGGTTGTTTAAATTGTTCTTCTATGCTTAATGGGTTCCTAATGCTTAATTGAGGTTAGACAACAAATAATCAAGTTAGGGAATTAGGAACACAAGGTTAGGACCAAACACCATGGCCTAATCATACTTTAGCAAGAATCAATCTTTGAATCCGAATTAGACTTGTCACTTGACTCCTTATAACCCAGAATTGAATTGTATGGTGAATCGAATGCCCTAGTCTCCCAATCTGTTTTCCAGCCCACAACATTCTTTACTACATTTGCTCACTTTGCTTTTATTTACAATTTCGTTTTGCTTCATTTGTTCAACAACTACAATCACTCTTGCTTTAAATTCTGTTTTAGACTTAACTTCTTACTTTCTTGAATTTGGTAACTAAGCACATAACTAGTTTTAACTTCACAGTCCTCGTGGGTACGACCTCGTACTTGTCTTGCTATACTACTAATTGGCCCGTACAATTGCGAGTTAACATTTCTAACAACAAATTTTGGCGCCGTTGCCGGGGATTGAATGAAAGTTCTTCCCTGGTTATGTGCCCAAGGTTACCCTATTCTTTTTAGTAGTACTAACTAACTCAAGTTATTCTCTGCTTCAGGTAGTTTATGTCTGGAAATCCTTTCCTTGATCAAGTGAGGTCTTCATTCCAACGTTCGAGACCTTTGAACGCAGGGACATCTTTGCAACCAAGCCGGGTGATCTCTGAAATTCAGAATCGTCTAGAAAGAGAGTTGGCAACTGCAAAAGAGCAAGCCATTGCCACATTTGAAGGTCTTGCTATCCACACTGACCTCCCAGGTTCTTCACCTTCCAATTCGGAATCAAGTTCAGACCAAGAAGGAGAAGAAGAAATGGCTGCCAATAACGATGACAACCGAGCTTTGGAAGATTATGCTCAACCGATTATACCAGATTCACCTTCGTGCATCTTGCTGTCTATTGAAGCTAGAAACTATGATCTCAAATCTTCACATTTTCACATGCTTCCTTCTTTTTATGGTTTACCTAACGAAGATCCATTAGCCCATATTAAGGAATTTTACAATGTTGTGAGTGGTTTACCTTTGCAGGGAGTGAGTGAAGCAAATCTGAGGATGAGGGCTTTTCCTTATACATTGAAAGATAAAGCAAAGGGTTGGCTAATGACTTTAGCACCTGGTTCGCTCACCACTTGGGATGCCGTAGCTAAGAAATTTTTGGAGAAGTTTTTCTCTACTCAAAAGACAGCTACTCTGAGAGGGCAAATCTTCAACTATAAACAAGATGATGGAGAACCTTTCAATGAATGTTGGGAGCGTTTCAAGGGCCTGTTGCTGCAATGTCCACATCATGGGTTACCTCTTTACTTACAAATGCAAATTTTTTATGATGGACTAACCCAAACATGTCAATCAACTGTGGATAATGCAGCAGGTGGAGCTTTGAAGAAGAAAAATGCTCAAGAGTCATATAATATCTATGAAATGTTGGGATCTAATGCTCAACACAAAGATACAAGAGGTAAACGAGTTGGAATGTATGAAATAAGTTCTAATAATGATCTTGCCTTGCAGGTGGCTAGTTTGGAAAAGAAGCTCGATTCTATGCTCAATATGGTGCCTAAGATAGCTGAGGTGTGTGCCATCTGCAACATACCAGGTCATCCTACTTATCAATGCTCAGCAAGTGAGGCGTATCCCGAATTCGTTCAAGAGCAGGTGAATCTCATGAATTCTTACAATCAGAGGCCGAGGAATGACCCGTTCTCTAATACATATAACCCTGGTTGGAGAGATCATCCCAATTTCTCATGGAAGAATAACAATCAATTTCAAAACTTCCAACCAAAGCCTGCCACTACGCTTGAAGATACTGTCAAAATGCTAGCTCAGAACACCGTTCAATTCCAGCAAACTACCAATAGTACTCTCCAACAACATTCAGCTGCTCTAACCAAAATGGAGACACAATTAGGTCAGATTGCTGATGCTTTGAGTCAAAGAGAACCCGGGAAATTTCCAAGCCAACCGGTGATACTTCAAAGGAACCAAGAGCAGGCCAAAGCGGTCATAACACTTAGAAGTGGTAAGGTTATTAATGGAGTTGGCAATGAAGTTACTAATGAATCTGATCATGTGAATGCAGGTCCCACTCAAGAAGAGAATGAGAAATCAAATGACGATCCAAGTAATGCCACTTTTTCGTATGAAGCTCCAAGTCTTCACAAGGCAGAAAAACCTTACACTCCTCCAATCCCATTTCCTGGAAGACTTGCCAAAAGCAAGCAGGATAAGTCATTTAAAGAAATTTTCGATATTTTAAGTAAAGTAAATGTTAATTTACCTTTGCTTGATGTCATTAGGAATATGCCAGCATATGGGAAATTTTTCAAGGAGCTAAACACTTACAAGAGGAAGTATGGACCTAATGAGAAGGTGATGGTGTCTGAAAATGTGAGTGCTGTGCTTCAAAGAAAACTCCCACCCAAACTCAAGGATCCGGGCAGTTTTTCTATCAATATCACCATTGGAGGCAAGCTAGTTGAAAAGGCCATGCTTGACTTGGGAGCTAGCATCAACTTAATGCCCTATTCCGTGTACCTTCAATTAGGTTTGGGGGAGTTGAAGGCAACAACTATTCATTGCAACTTGCTGATCGATCGGTGAAATATCCAAGAGGTATAGTGGAAGATATCTTAGTTCAAGTTGACAAACTCATTTTGCCTGCTGATTTTGTAGTGTTGGACATGGAAGAAGCTCCTATACATGATCGTGAGTTACCCATTTTGCTTGGGAGACCCTTTATGGCCACAGCAAAGACCATCATAGATGTGCAAAATGGTCTCCTCACCATGACTGTGCTAGGAGAAACGGTACAATTCAAAGTGTTTGAATCTCTTTCTCACCCTAGTAGTTCATTTGATTGTTGTTCGATTGATGTGCTTGACTCACTTGTTTTCTCTGAGTTTTTGCTAGCACAGTCCAATGATCCATTACAATATGTTTTGAGTCAATCTCAGAACGACTTTGATGAAGAAGTGCTCATAGAGATAGTGGCTGCTTTGGAAGCCTTAAAACCTTATCCCTCCACATTCTCGCCTCTTATAGAGCCATTAGGACCATCCACACATCTGATCCCTTCTGTTGTTAAACCTCCAGAACTTGAGCTTAAACCACTTCCGTCACATCTAAAATACGCTTACCTAGCTGAGTTTGAAACTCTCCCAGTTATCATAGCATCTGACCTCACCTCTTTGGAAGAAGATAAGCTAATTAGAGTGCTAAAAGAGTTCAAATCAACCATTGGTTGGTCTATTGCAGATATCAAGGGAATAAGCCCTACCATGTGCATGCATCGAATTTTATTGGAGGAGGGAGCAAAACCAACTCGAGAACCACAAAGGAGGCTCAATCCAAATATGAAGGAAGTAGTGAGAGCTGAAGTGTTGAAGTTGCTAGATGTGGGGGTCATATACCCGATTTCCGATAGCAAATGGGTCAGCGCTATTCACGTAGTGCCTAAGAGGAGGGGAATCACGGTGGTAAAAAATGAGCATAAAGAGCTTGTTGAAACAAGACCTGCAACTAGTTGGCGTGTTTGCACCGATTACAGGAAGTTGAATTCTGACACTAGAAAAGATTATTTTCCTATGCCTTTTATTGATCAAATGCTTGAGCGATTAGCTGGTCACACATATTATTGTTTTCTTGATGGATATTCAGGTTATAATCAAATTGTGATTGCTCCGGAAGATCAAGAGAAGACTACATTCACTTGTTCTTTTGGCACTTTTGCATATAGGAGGATGCCTTTTGGCCTTTGCAATGCCCCCGCAACATTCCAAAGATGTATGCTGGCAATCTTTTCAGATATGATCGAGAGATTTATTGAGGTATTCATGGACGATTTTTCAGTTTTTGGTTCTTCTTTTGATAATTGTCTTAATCATCTCTCTCTAGTGCTTCAAAGATGTCAGGAAACAAATTTGATTCTCAATTGGGAAAAGTGTCAATTTATGGTGAAACGAGGTGTGGTGTTAGGGCATGTAATATCCAGCAAGGGTATTGAAGTTGACAAAGCAAAAATTGACATCATCTCAAATATGGCAGCCCCTGCTTCAGTGAAGGGAGTGAGAAGCTTTCTAGGACATGCTGGTTTTTATCGTCGTTTCATTAAGGATTTTTCCAAGATCACTCGTCCATTGTGCAATCTTTTGGCCAAGGATGTCGTATTTCAATTTGATAAAGATTGTGTAAATGCATTTAATACTTTGAAACGTGAACTAACCTCTGCTCCTATCATTATGGCACCAGATTGGTCTTTGCCTTTTGAGCTAATGTGTGATGCATCTGACTATGCTATTGGTGCTGTTTTAGGACAAAGGGTGAATAAGCTGCCCCACGTGATTTACTATGCAAGTCGGACATTAAACGATGCGCAACTCAATTACTCTACAACTGAGAAGGAGTTGCTGGCTGTTATCTTTGCTTTAGAGAAATTTCGTTCATATCTTGTTGGGTCTAAAGTTATTGTTTACTCTGATCATGCAGCTCTTAGGTTTTTGTTGACCAAGAAAGATGCTAAACCACGTTTGATCAGATGGATACTCTTGCTGCAAGAGTTTGACCTAGAAATTCGAGACAAGAAAGGGAGTGAAAATGTTGTTGCTGATCACTTGTCACGCCTTGTTGATGAAAACCATGGAGATGGAAAAATTTTGCCTCTCAACGAATCATTCCCGGATGAGCAACTCTTTGTCATTCAAGATAAAGAGCCATGGTACGCTGATTTTGTCAATTATCTTGCTTCTGGTGTCATTAGAGATGATTTGACTTTTCAGGAGAGGAAGAAGTTCTTTTCAATGGTGAAACACTACATGTGGGATGAACCCTATTTGTTCAAGTATTGCCCTGACCAGATCATTCGAAGATGTGTTCCAGAGAATGAGCAGCAAAGCATACTAACATTCAGCCATGCATTGGCATGCGGAGGTCATTTCAGTGCCAAAAAGACAGCTTTAAAGGTTTTGCAATCTGGTTTCTTTTGGCCTACATTGTTTAAAGATGCTTTTGATTTTTGCTCTAAGTGTGATAGGTGTCAGAAAATGGGGAACATCAGTCGCAGGAATGAAATGCCATTAAACAACATTTTAGTGGTAGAGCTGTTTGATGTGTGGGGAATTGACTTCATGGGACCATTCCCATCTTCTTTTGGATACATATACATACTAGTGGCAGTGGATTATGTATCAAAATGGGTTGAGGCAACAGCTACAAGAACTAATGATCACAAAGTTGTTTTGAATTTTCTCAGAGATATGATTTTCACTAGGTTTGGAACTCCGAGAGCTATCATTAGCGATGGTGGCAGTCACTTCTGCAACAAACCTTTCGAGGCACTAATGAAGAAATACAACATCACACATAGAGTGGCAACTCCATACCATCCTCAAACCTCCGGACAAGTGGAAATCAGCAATAGAGAAATAAAGAACATCTTGATGAAAACCGTCAGCCCTACAAGGAAGGATTGGTCACTAAGGTTGAATGATGCACTTTGGGCATATCGAACAGCATACAAGACCCCAATTGGAATGAGCCCCTATCGACTAGTGTTTGGAAAGGCATGTCATCTGCCAATGGAGCTAGAGCACCGTGCATATTGGGCCATAAAGAAGTTTAATTTCGATCTCAAAGAAGCTGGTACAGTGAGGAAGCTCCAACTCAATGAGTTGGAAGAGCTCAGAAATGAATCATATGAGAATGCAAGGATCTACAAAGATCGAACCAAGCTCTACCATGACAAAGCAATTCTTAGGAAGGAATTTCAACCAGGTATGAAAGTACTTTTGTATGACTCACGTTTGAGATTGTTTCCAGGTAAATTGAAGTCTAGATGGGTTGGGCCATTCAAAGTGCTTCAAGTATTTCCCCATGGAGCTATGGAGATAGAAAACCTCAAGAATGGCACCCGTTTTAAGGTCAATGGACAGCGTTTGAAGCCTTATTTGGAGAATGTTTCTCAGGAGCAGGTTTATGCAGTTATAGATTCTCTCGAGTTTATGACGAGTTAGACACACCACCATGTCTTGCCCAGACATTAAATAAAGCGCTTCCTAGGAGGCAACCTAGCTGAGTTTGTGTTCTTTTCCTTGATTTGTTTTAGTTTTCAGTTTTTACTTTATTTCTTTCCATGCATATTGTGCCATTCATTTCTATTTCATTGCATTGCATCCATTCCATGCATATTGTGGTAGAGTTAAGTTTGTGTGAGCTTTGTTTTGATTAGTATAATTTTGTTCAAAGTTTGCAAGCCTATAAAAAAAAAAGATTTTGTTTTTTCATATGAGTTGACTTATGGTAACTCCAATGAGCACCTTGGTTAATACAGTGTCTAGGAGTTCTATAGGCGACACCTTGGGTGTCTAAGAAGTTTTGGGTTTTAAGCAGGACCATTGTGACCTCTCCAAACTTCCCGGATCCCCTGGCTGTGTTTTCTGAGGTTCTTAATTGGTAATCTGTGAGTCACTTGTATATTCGTGTTTTTTTTTTTTAAAAAAAAAATTTAAAATTAAATTAAATTTTTTTCTTTTCTCTTTCTTTTTCTTATTATTTGAAGTTTCGGTTTTTCGTATGTAAATGTTTACCTAGCCGTCCTCTAACCCTGAACATCTCAGCCCCCTCTTCTTCCCGAACCAAACCTTCTCCAAATTGTTGCTTATTGTAGATCTCGTCAATGGAGAGACTCCAAGAGGTAGTCGGTCGAAAGCTCAAGGAGGAGGAGTCCGAATTGAGCATGGTGAAGGTGCCTAGCCCAATGGTTTTGTTGAACTCACTGCCAGCTATCCCACCAGAAGATCCTTTGGGTAAGGATACCATTGTACAACGGGTGTTTGAGGTGATTGAGGTGCTCGTGGTAGTGTTTGCCATGGATCCCTCAGCAGTTACCATAGATGCCTTTCTGTTTCAAAGAGGTAGGGTGATAGAGAAAATTGAAGACATGATTCCAAATTGGAATCTGAATTGTGGATTGGAAGAAATGCAGCTTGCAGCACTGGCACGTTGTCTGGATAATTGGAGGGAATATCTGCTAGATAGGAGGTTTGTGGCAAGAACTGTTGTGGTGAGCAGTCACATGTATTGTACAGGTAACATTCGAGACGAGTTTGGCATCTACTTAAGTATGCTTGACGAGTTTCACTTCCAATTAGTGTACATGACCACAAGGCTCCGAGACATCGTGGAGCAGATGGATGAGTTGATCATAGATGGAGCCCAGTATGATTCTTCTGTTTCAGACCCTTCGGAAAGTGAGTCAGAAGAAGAGCCATGGGTGAGCTCAGCCATCGATAGCATTTTGAGAAATGCTATGTTTGAAGGATGAACCGTGCAGTGCCAGGTTACCCTTAATCCCTATTTTGTCTTCTTATATGTTTTCACATTGGGGGCAATGTTCAATTCAGGTCTGGGGGGGGAGGTTTTCAATTTTTGTTCATTTGATTTGTGTTTCCAATTTTCGTTCGGTGTTTTTATTTTTTATTTTTAAGAAGGTCATACAATCAATGCTATGGAGCGGCCATTTCGATTTTCATATGAGACATATTACACTTCACAAAGCGGTAGCTCTTAGAATTCTGGTGAATAAAGTACCATGCTCAGATTCTTGAAGGAGAATAGTGGAGACTACCCTAGTGAGCTATTTCGAGCCTAATTGCTTTCTTGAGAGGGTTTAAAGTGTTTCTATTCCTCATCTCTACTTATTTTCTTCAATTCACTCTAAATGATCTCATTGTTCCATTTTGATCGAATGCTAAGGATGATTCTCTTTGCAGATATCAGGTGCATGCTCTCACTCATGAGTGAACTCATTGAAGTGATGCTAGGCTATGCATGTTCTAACCAATAAATAAAGCCTCATGTCCTACCCATTGTGTGTGCCATCAACCCTTTGAAGCCAAACACTTAGCCTTTTCTTTCATCACCCACAATATTTCCTTACCCTTTTCACCCTATTTTTGGCCATACCCTATAACTTGGGATATGCCATGGCATATGAAGACAAGGATGAAGGTTAAGCTCTACATCAACAAAAGAGGTGGCGTGTACCGATGAAATATGTGCTCAAAGTTCAAGAAAAAAAAAAAAAAAAAAAAAATGAAGCTTATCAAAAAAAAAAAAAAAAATAAATAAATCATGGACGCCTTTGTGAAGTAAATTTGAAGAGCCAAGCCTTATAACATGATAAAAGCCTTGGTATGTCTCAAGTTCTAGTATTTCCTTCCCTTTCTTTCATAACCCCTAACCTTAGCCTTTCATTACAACCTTGTGAAAGACCTAGCTGATCTTTGAGGATGTATTCATGAGTGCTGGTATGTATGTGTGTATCTCTATTCTTAGTATTTGATTCCCTTCATGAGATCTAACCAAATATTGTGCTTCTATTTCATATACTCATTTTGTTTGTTGAGAGAATAAAACCATAGGTTCTGAGTGATCGAGTACTATATGTGAGAATTAGAGTTGAAGCATGTTCTCCCTTCAAGAATTGAGTATGTTTACTTTGAAGCCGTGTGCCTTTGAGCTATAGCTTCCATTGTACACACTTATTGATCATCTATCTTGGCAACTCTATGGTGTTGAAGGTATGACTAAAGTTTTCTTTCATTTTCATGAGTTGTTTTCAAAGTCAGTTTTCTAACCTTTTGTTTTGTAGAGTCAATAAGCGTTTGTGGGTATCGTTTCTGTTAAACCCTCAGGAGACACAACTCCTCCTACTAGGGATGCCTAGAGGTTTAAAGGCTTGTTGCATCCGCTCAATGCAATCGAGTTACCTACGAAAGTGGTCTAGTTTTGTTTTTATCTTTGTTTTCATTTTGTTTTACTCGAGGACTAGTAAAATCTAGGTTTGGGGGTATTTGATCGGTGCATAATTCTATATCTTTTTGTAGCACTCTACCCTATTGTTTGCTTATGTTTTTAAGTAAAACTTGTGCTTTTAACCTCTTTTGTGTTTGTCATTCAGTTCATTGAGCTCTAGGTAATACTTGGGACATTTGGAGTAAAATGGTGAAAACAATGTGTAAAAACGGAAGACTGAGTTACAAATTCATTTCGGACTTATCTTCTTCGTCCGAACTTAGATTGGCCCAAATAACATGTGGATCGAAAGATAAGAGTCTGAACATGAGGATGGGCTGCTCACATACATGAATTGAGTAAGGGAAGTCCAATCCGTCGGCCTGATGAGTTCACAATTGAAAATATGCAAAGTGGTGCAAAAACGTGCAGACTGAGTTAGGAACTTACTTCGGCCTTAACTTCTTTGTCCGAACTTGGATTGGCCCAAGTAATATGTGGTTGGAAAGATGAGAGTCTGAACTTCAAGATGGACTACTCTAACGTATCAATTGAGTAAGACGACCCTAATTCGTGAGCCCATCAAAATGCACAGGAATGCAACCTCCAGCTGTTGAGTCAAGGCTTCATCAGCCACATGGGAGACAAAGCTTCATCAACCACATAGGCAGCTCAGAAATGGGTGTGCTTCATCAGCCACATGTTGAGCCATGTGCTTCATCAGCCACATGGGGAGACAAGGCTTCATCAGCCACATGGGGAGACAAAGCTTCATCAGCCACATGGGGAGACAAAGCTTCATCAACCTAATGGGCAGCTCAGAAATAGGTGTGCTTCATCAGCCACATGGGAGACAAAGAGCCATGTGCTTCAAAAGCCACACATGGAACCATATGGGCAGCTCAGAATTAGGTGTGCTTGATCAGCCAAAGGGGAGCTTCACACTCTATAAATAGAGAGCTTCACACTCATTCAAAGATATCACACTCCATTCAGCCTAGAATTCTCTTCAGCCATCCTCTAACACTTCCATCCTTCCCCAAACACTCCATTCTATCCAAAATCACCAAAACAGCTCCAGCAAGCCTCCCTTCCATTTCCCTACGAATTTCCTCTTCTGCCATCACCACTCACCCAAACTCATCCCAAATCACCTCTTTAGTTGCCATACTCTAGATGTGAGGAAGCTCTTGGAGCAGCACAAGACTTGGAGAAGCACTTGGAGAAGCCTTGGACACCACAAGTAACTTCAGAAATGGGTTTTTCCACTCTTATTGCATTCATTATGTTTTCTCATTTCTGTTTAAGTTTCATTTCCAGTATGAGTAGCTAAATTCATAACTAGGGCTTCGATGTAACCTAACATGAATATTCTGGGTTTATAAGTTGAAGATTTGAGTTTCAAGTTTGATTCATGATTCATGTTCTTATACATTATGCTTATCAGTTAATATGCTTGTTTGGATGATTGATCACCATTAGAACTTGTATATTAGCTATCTTGGTTTGAATCAAGAGTAGACACCATGCTTTGATTCGAATTGAACTATGAATAAGAAAAGTATGTAGGGACTTTCAACAACAGGAATTAGATACATGCTTGGTTGTTTAAATTGTTCTTCTATGCTTAATGGGTTCCTAATGCTTAATTGAGGTTAGACAACAAATAATCAAGTTAGGGAATTAGGAACACAAGGTTAGGACCAAACACCATGGCCTAATCATACTTTAGCAAGAATCAATCTTTGAATCCGAATTAGACTTGTCACTTGACTCCTTATAACCCAGAATTGAATTGTATGGTGAATCGAATGCCCTAGTCTCCCAATCTGTTTTCCAGCCCACAACATTCTTTACTACATTTGCTCACTTTGCTTTTATTTACAATTTCGTTTTGCTTCATTTGTTCAACAACTACAATCACTCTTGCTTTAAATTCTGTTTTAGACTTAACTTCTTACTTTCTTGAATTTGGTAATCTAAGCACATAACTAGTTTTAACTTCTCAGTCCTCGTGGGTACGACCTCGTACTTGTCTTGCTATACTACTAATTGGCCCGTACAATTGCGAGTTAACACCTCCACATGCAAATTCATGACTGAACTTGAGTATGCTTTGCTGCTCATTCTCTGGGACACACTTCCTTATGATTTGGTCGGGGCCATGTTTGAACAAATATGGATCATCCCAGAAGTAATGTTTGGCATTGGCAAGGAACTTCTTTCTTTCCTGAAAAGTTAAATCATCTCTCAAAACACCACTAGCAAGATAATTAACAAGATCAGCATACCACGGTTCTTGATCGTGAATGGCCAATAGTTGTTCATCTGGAAAAGATTCATTGAGCGGTAGGACATCCTTATTCTCATGGTTACCATCGATGAGACGAGATAGATGATCAGCAACAACATTCTCACACCCTTTCTTATCTCGGATTTCTAAATCAAATTCTTGCAACAGCAATACCCATCGAAGCAAGCGTGGCTTAGCATCCTTCTTGGTTAACAAGTACCTAAGTGCTGCATGGTCAGAATATACAATCACTTTAGACCCAACAAGATATGAACGAAACTTCTCTAAAGCAAAAATTACAGCAAGCAACTCCTTCTCAGTTGTAGAGTAATTGAGCTGTGCATCATTCAATGTTCGGCTTGCATAATAGATGACATGAGGGAGCTTATTCACTCTTTGACCTAGAACTGCACCAAGAGCATAGTTAGAAGCATCACACATTAATTCGAAAGGTAAAGACCAATCTGGTGCTTTGATAATTGGAGTTGACGTTAGTTCAAGTTTCAAAGTGTTAAATGCATCTAAACAATCTTTATCAAAGTTGAAAACAGAATCTTTAGCCAAAAGATTGCATAGAGGACGAGTGATTTTGGAGAAATCTTTAATAAAACGACGATAAAAACCTGCATGTCCTAGAAAACTCCTCACTCCCTTTTGAAGTAGGGGCTGGCAAACTAGAAATCAAATCAATTTTTGCTTTGTCTACCTCAATACCTTTGCTGGAAATTGCATGACCTAACACAATACCTTGCTTCACCATGAAGTGACACTTCTCCCAATTCAAAATGAGATTCGTTTCCTGGCATCTTTTAAGCACTAATGACAAGTGGTTAAGACAATCATCAAAAGAAGATCCAAAAACTGAAAAGTCATCCATAAATACCTCAATGAACCTCTCTATCATGTCTGAAAAGATAGCCATCATGCATCGTTGGAAGGTGGCTGGAGCATTGCATAAACCAAATGGCATTCGTCTATACGCAAATGTTCCAAAAGGGCATGTGAATGTTGTCTTCTCTTGATCTTCTGGGGCTATTGCAATTTGATTATAACCTGAAAAGCCATCAAGGAAACAATAATGTGAGTGACCAGCTAGCCTTTCAAGCATTTGATCAATAAAAGGTAAAGGAAAGTGATCCTTTCTAGTGGCAGTGTTTAGCTTCCGATAATCAATGCAAACTCTCCATCCCGTGATGGGTTTTGTCGGCACCAGCTCATTGTTCTCATTCTTCACCACTGTGATGCCTGACTTCTTTGGAACAACTTGGATAGGACTCACCCATTTGCTATCTGAGATAGGATAAATGATTCCTACATCAAGTAATTTGAGTATTTCAGTTCTTACAACATCCTTCATAGGTGGGTTGAGTCTCCTTTGGGGCTCACGAGTTGGCTTGGCATCCTCCATCAAAATTCGATGCATGCACATTGTAGGGCTTATTCCCTTGATATCTGCGATGGTCCATCCGATAGCATTCTTGTGGTCTCTCAGAACTTTAATCAGCTTGTCCTCCTCTAATGGTGAAAGGTCAGAAGCTATAATGACAGGAAGGGTTTCTATCTCACCAAGGTAAACATATTTAAGGTGTTGTGGAAGAGGTTTGAGCTCAAGTTTAGGTGGTTTGACAATGGAGGGAACTAGTTTAATGGAGGCAGGTTCAAGAGGCTCTATAATGGGTGAAATGGAAGAATGGTATGGTTTCGAAAACTCAAGAGCAGCTGCAACTTCCATAAACTCAGGTTCATCATCAAGGTCACCTAAAGGTTGTGTCAAAACAATTTCTAAATCATCATCAGATTGTGTCTGCACAAATTTAGAGAAGACCAGAGAATCCAAACAATCAATTGAAAAACAATCAACTGAATTAGAAGGATGAGATAAGGATTCAAACACTTTGAATTCTACGGTCTGGCCAAGGACTGTCATTTTGAGAATGCCATTTTTAACATCAATGAGAGTGTTTGCTGTGGCCATGAATGGTCTTCCAAGCAAGATAGGTAGCTCTCGGTTATGAATGGGTGCATCTTCCATGTCTAACACTACAAAATCAGCAGGCAATATTAGCTTATCAACTTGAACCAAAATATCTTCAACTATACCTCTAGGATATTTCACTGAGCGATCAGCAAGTTGTAAGCTGAGTGTGGTGGATTTCAATTCTCCCAAGCCTAGTTGAACATACACTGAATAAGGCATTAGATTGATACTTGCACCTAAATCCAACATGGCTTTCTCAGCTCGTTTATCTCCAATGGTTATGCCGATTGTAAAACTGCCTGGATCCTTGAGCTTAGGAGGAAGTTTCCTTTGAAGGACAGCACTTACATTTTCAGACACCAACACCTTCTCATGAGGGCTATACCTTCTTTTGTGTGAATTCAACTCCTTAAAGAATTTAGCATAAGTTGGCATATTCCTAATCATATCAAGCAGAGGCAAGTTAACATTGACTTTACTAAGTATGTCATAAATTTCAGCAAAAGACTTATCGTGTTTGCTTGTAGCAAGACGCCCAGGGAAAGGAATTGGTGGCAGATAAGGGTTCTTGGCCTTGTGCATTTGAGGTGAAATTGTTGACGTGTCAATGGGAATTGCTTCCTTTGGTGTGGTCTTTTCATTTTGTTCATCACCTGCATTCACAATATCATCATTAGTAACTTCATTGCCAACCTTATTATCAAAAACCTTACCACTTCTAAGCACTGTGATTGCTTTGGCTTGCTCGTGATGCTTGGGATTCACATTTGTTTGGCTAGGGAATTTTCCAGGTTCTCTTTGGTTCAAACTATCTGCAATTTGTCCTAATTGAATCTCCATCTTGGTAAGGGCAGCAGAATGTTGTTGAAGAGCACCATTAGTTGTTTGCTGGAATTGCAAAGTATTTTGGGCCAACAACTTGACTGTGTCCTCCAATGAACTAGATTTGGGTTGGAATGATGAACTCGCTTGATTTTGATTTTGATTGTTGCTCCATGAGAAGTTTGGATGATTTCTCCAACCAGGGTTATAAGTGTTCGAGAAGGGGTCATTTCTTGGCCTTTGGTTGTATGAATTCATCATGTGGGCTTGTTCATGGATAAACGCAGGATATTCATTACCAGCTGGACACATGTGAGTTGAGTGTCCTTGAACATTACAGATACCACAAACTTCAACTTGAGGAACTTTAGGTACCATGTTGAGCACAGAGTCAAGCTTCCGCTGTAAACCAGCAACCTGTAAAGCAAGCTCATTGTTAGGACTAATCTCATAGATACCAGCACTTTTACCTCTTGTATCTTTGTGTTGGTCATTGGATCCCAACATCTCAAATATGTCATATGACTCTTGAGCATTCTTCTTCTTTAAAGCTCCACCTGCAGCATTATTGACAGTAGATTGACAAGTCTCGGTTAGTCCATCATAAAAAATTTGCATTTGTAAGTATAGAGGTAACCCATGATGTGGACATTGCATTAGAGTTCCTTTGAAACGCTCCCAGCATTCATTGAATGGTTCACCATCATGTTGTGCGTAGTTGAAAATCCGAGCCCTCAAGGTGGCTGTCTTTTGGGAGGAGAAAAATTTCTCCAAGAACTTCTTAGCAACAGCATCCCAACTGGTTAGTGATCCAGGGGTTAACGACATCAACCAAGTCTTTGCTCTATCTTTCAAAGTGTAAGGGAACACCCTCATCCTCAAATCTGCTTCAGACACATCCTTCAAAGGCAAAGTACACACAACAGTATAAAATTCTTTAATGTGAGCCAAAGGATCTTCGTTAGGTAGACCATAAAAAGAAGGAAGCATTTGAAAGTGAGAAGATTTAAGCTCATAGTTTCTAGCTTCTGTGGACAGCAATATGCATGAAGGTGAATTTGGTATGATTGGTTGACCAAGATCCTCCAAAGCAAGTCGGTCATTGGCTGCCATCTCTTCTTTTTCCTCTTCTTCTTGATCTGAGTTAAAGATGTTGAATTGAGAGTACTCTTCTAAGCTTGCAGAATTGGAGGTTTCAGCTTCTGAATGATTGAGAATAGATTCAATGGCTGCCACTCTTGCTTCAACAAGCCTTTCTTCAAGTTCAGCAAGAGATGATTGTTGTGTACCACGGATTGGTTGGATCTTAATGGTTCCGGATTGAGAGTGTTTCCTCACCGCTGATACAACTTGTTCAAGCAACGGTTTTTTCGACATGCAATACCTGAAAACAAAGAAAAACAAAACAAAGTAAGCAGTAGTAACAAGACTCTTAATCAAGTCCCCGGCAGCGGCGCCATTTTTGTTTGACAGATTTTGTTCTATCTATTTCTCGCAAGTGCAATGAATCAATTATAGTATAGGAATGCAAGTACGAGGTCGTTCCACAGAGACTTAGATGAAAGCACTTAATACTACTACTTAGATTCCAAAAAACCTAAGCTAAACAAAATTTAATTGAGATTGAATTGAGTTGTTTGGAGTGAAAACTACTAAAAAGGAATGCAAGAACAAGTAATCAGAAGTAGATGTTTGGAGAATTTAAAGATGATGAGACAAGCACTAGGGGTTCAACTTCACCATGACAATCCAATTTCAAGTTACAAGTTGACAATCACCTAAATTGATTACAATTCTGGAGTTCGTGTTATGTATGATTATCCATATGATGTTTGGTTTTAATCAAGTACTCAGAAACACAACCTAGCTATGATGTTTAGTCTAAGCTATGAATCTGAATCCATTAAGCTTGAGTACCAACACTATAGAACCAAGTAAACATTTAAACATGATGTTTGTTCTAAATGCATTACTCACTCATTCACTAATCAGTTCAAGAGTCATATGATGTTTATGTAAACTTGAACTAGATAATCAACATGCAAGTGTTAATAGTGGCCAGTTATTTAAACATGCATAAAGATTCAATAAGAACAAGTGAATGAGACCAGAATTTAGAAGTAATCAACAAAGGATAACATTAACTTGAAAACATGAAATTGTCTTGACAGGCTACATTGAAACCCTAGTTATGGTAATTAGTTACACATCATTAATGGAGAATACAATTGAATCAAAGTAAACATGGAGAAGGTAAGAAAAACCCGTGAAGATCAAATTATGAGGTTGAAGAACTCCTCACAGCTTCCACCATGTATACTTGCAGCCAGAGGTGAAGAATGATGTGAATCTGAATGTGTGTATGAGTGTAGTGGATGAAGTGAGTTGGGATGAGGTTTGGGTGGTGTGGGTGATGGTAGAGGAGAGGAAATTCGTAGAGAATTGGAAGGAGGTTTTCTCTGGAGCTGTTTTGATGATTTTGGGCAGAATGGAGTGTTTGGGGAAGGATGGAAGTGTTAGAGGTTGGCTAGAGTGAATTGTAGTGGCTGAATGGAATGAGATATGGGGATGTGAAGGATGGAGTGGTTTCTGGGAATTGGGCTAGAGGAATTGTGTTTGGGAGGTGATGGGGATGTGAAGGATGGAGAGGTTGCTGGGGAAAGGACTAGAGGAAGCTGAATGCTCAGATGTTGTGTGTTTTGGAATGGATGGATGTGGTATTTTATAGGGAGAGTGAGAAGAGAAATCTGAATTGAATTAAGCCTCCACCATCAGCCATTGCAATTAGATATTAGTTTCTTGGCTGCTCACCAACAATTCCCACCAGAAACCACACCTCATCCCTTAGCTAAGCATGACCAAGCAAGCAATGAGCTCATCTGTAAGTCAGCATGACATGTACTTTGATGGGCCGACGGATTGGACTTCCCTTACTCAATTCATGTATGTGAGCAGCCCATCCTCAAGTTCAGACTCTTATCTTTCGATCCACATGTTACTTGGGCCAATCCGAGTTCGGACGAAGAAGATAAGTCCGAAATGAATTTGTAACTCAGTCTTCCGTTTTTACACATTGTTTTCACCATTTTACTCCAATTGCCTCAAGTATTACCTAGAGCTCAATGAACTGAATGACAAACACAAAAGAGGTTAAAAGCACAAGTTTTACTTAAAAACATAAGCAAACAATAGGGTAGAGTGCTACCAAAAGATACAGAATTATGCATTGATCAATTACTTCACTAAATGGGTAGAAGCCAAACCCGTTAAATCCACTACATCTCAAGAAATCATTACCTTCATAGAGGAACAAATTATACAGAGATTTGGCATCCCAGAATCAATCACAACCGACAGGGGATCTTCTTTCATATCTAGAGACATGCTGAATATGGCAGAAGCATTCAAATTCAAGTTGCTTCAATCCACTCCTTATTATGCTCAAGCTAATGGACAGGCAGAATCAAGCAACAAGGTGATTATCAACATTATCAGAAAAATGCTTGAGAAAAATCCGAAACAATGGCATGAGAAGCTATCAGAAACTCTGTGGGCATATAGAACTTCAAAAAGATAAGCAACTGGCATGACCCCCTATGCATTAACCTATGGTCATGATGCAATTCTGCCTATGGAAATAGCTGTCCAGTCCCTCAGAATTGCCCACCAACATGATCTGATAGGAGAAGACTACTCTCAAGCCATGCTGCTAGAACTGGAAGGATTGGATGCAAGCAGAATTGACACCTTCAATAAACTCTTGGCTGGAAAGCAAGCTGTGTCAAGGGCCTATAATAAGAGAGTCAGGAACAAGAGCTTTGAAGAGGGAGAAATAGTCTGGAAGGCAGTTCTGCCCCTTGGAACACATGTAGCTGGGTATGGAAAATGGTCACCCACATGGGAAGGCCCTTTCATAGTCAATGAGATCCTTGGAATGGGGGCATACAGGTTACAGGACAGGGATGGAGAAATTCATGCTGCCCCAATCAATGGCAAATGGTTAAAGAAATTTTATCCAACCATGTGGGACTCGCAAGCCATACAAACAGACCCTGGGATAGAGATGAGACTACTCTAAAAAAAGAAGACTTTTAATTCTGTCTTAAGTTATCTCGATTCCAGTTATTTTAATTCTGTCTTAAGTTGTCTCGATTCCAGTTATTTAATTCTATCTTAAGTTATTTCAATTCTGTCTTGAGTGATTTCGATTCTAGTTGTTTTCAATTCTGTTTAAAGTCATTTTGACTCTAGTTATTCTACTTAAAGTTTTGTCCTGAAGTTAGTCAGAAGTTTGTTTTGTTCCTCCACGTCTGATTTTATTCTTTCCATCATTGAAATTTTTTTATAAAAAAAAAAACAAAAACAAAAACAAAAAACAAAAAAAACAAAAAAAAAAAACAAAAAAAAAAAAAAAAAACAAAACAAAACTAGAGGTGCAACAAAAACAAACTTTATTTAAATAAGCCAGGGGCCTTTCCCCTTGGCAAAAATTGTTCATAAAAAATAATAATAGAGAAAAATAAAACTAAAATCCTAATTTCTTGAGAGTTTCCTGCAGATTGGTCTTCTTAATAGAAAGCTCTTTTTGAAGCAACACCCCCTGGTGGATTGAAGCCTCTGCAATCTCCAGGGCTGGCCTAGAAGCTGCAACCATGTTCTGCACAAGGAAGGTGGCCTTAGTCTTAGTACTCAGCCCAGCTCCGAGCCTGTTCTGCACTTCCCTGCATTCTGCCAGCTGCTTCTGAAGCTCTGCAATCTGTTCCTCCAGCTTGTCTGCAGTAGCCTTGGCTTCTTTGTATCCTACACCATTTGATCCAATTCTGCCTTCTGCTTTGCAAAATCAGCCAAGTTGGCTTCATGAGTGGCCTTGCAGAACTCAGAGGTCTTAAAAGTAGGCTTGAGATCTTCATAACGATCATGGAGAGTGAGCACATCTCTTGCCAGGCCAAGGCTCATCTCCAGAATAGGTCTTGGGGCCATATTCTGCCTGTGCAGCAGGTCCAGATCCCTCATCAGCTGATCAAAAGCTTCCCTATCCTCATCCAGCTCCAGCGCACTAGATTGCCAGATTTTCAATCTCTCCATAGCCTCCTCCACTGCCCTGGATTTTGCCTTGCCTGGAGGGGAGCTTAGTTTCTCCAATTTGTCCAGTTGTGCATCCAAGTCCATGGCCTCAAACTCCGCCAGTTCTGGATCAGAAAAAGAGGCCGTAGTAGATGAACCTGCGAGAGAATGAATAGGCATCTGTGGAAGGAAACACAGGTCAGAACCAGACAGAAAAAGGAAGAAGAAAACAAGAAATGCAGTAAAAACTTACAGCAACAATTGGAGGCTTCAAGGGGCTGGTCACCACAGCCAGAACACTGGCAGACCTGGGCACTTCTGCCTGAAAAGCAGGAAAAGACAATTAAAGAAGCAGAAATGGGAGAAGGTTGCAGAAAATATGACCAGAATTGAAGAACCATTACCACTACTTCAGGAGCAGCTGTAACCATGCTCACTACCGTTTCTGGAACTAAAATAGGTGGTTCTGCTTGATCCTCAGGCCCGGATGCAGATTGCTCTGCTTGCTCCTCGGTTGCTAGAGTAGCCGTTGACTGTTCTGCTTCTGGATTCTCAAACAAGGCCAGCTCTGAGTTAGTTAGCTCTGCCTTTTCCTTCTCCTGTTGCTTCTGAGCCAAGGCAATGCTCTCTGCAATCACTTCAGCAGGAATTTCTTCCTGCAAACAGACAAGTTAGAACATAGAAGGAAAACCAAAAAATAGACAGAAGGCCAGACAAAAAACTCACTTCCTCTTCTGTTGTCTTTAATTTTTCTGGGGGCTCCTCTCCTACTCTTTCTAACTCCCCCAGCACTTTGTCTTTTTCTACCTCCTCAAAGGCCTCCCTGAGTTCGTCATCTGTGTCAGAAGTGGCGGTAGGAACTGCTGAAGTGTCCTCCGAGGCCACATATTCCACCACCGCCTTCTTTCTAAGTCTTTTTGATTTGGCAGAAGGTGGAGAAGAACTTCCAGCTGCAACAGACAGAAGGGGGACATTAACACATAAGCCAGAACAAAACAGAATAGGACAAAATGCAAAAGGCTCAGGAACTACCAGATTTACCTAAAGTTGTGGATGGAGCAATGTCTTTTCTTTTTCTCCTAACAAGAGGAGTGGCCTCAACAGGGGTCTGTTCTGTCTGATCTTCCTCTTCTTCTTCGGAAGAAACCTCCAGGTCCCCAGCTGTTATAACGGAGGTGGCTACACCAGAAATAGCAAAATCAGAAAATCAAAACACAGCAGAAACATGTGGAAGGAACAGAAGGATAAAATTTTTTTTTTACTAAACACTTCTCCAGCCTGAGCAGACTCATCACCAACATCCCGTGTTAAAGAGGGATCTGTTACAGACAGAACAGGATGTTAGATATCACCAAAACAGAAGGATGAGCAGAACAGACAGAATTGAGACACTACCTTCCAAAACTTGGGCATTGATGTCTTTTATAACCTGCACCATGGACTTGTGAGCTTCCTCTCCTGTATGGACAACCCAGCCATCCCAACCAGCGAAAAGCACGGCCAATGCAGTACTAGAAGCAGGCAGATTTCGAAAACGAGCCTTCCACCAGGCCTCAAAGTCGGCAGAACAGCAGGAATTGGGTTCCCAGGACGGATATAGGGCATCTGCACTATTGTTTATCTTGTTTACTGCACACCTGGCATCTTTTTGCACCTCCAGGCCATCTGGATTCCTCCAAGAGCTGCCCCGATTACAGCTTCGGTACGATTTGAGTGGAATGAGCTGTGGACAACCAAGTTGCCTTGCGCAGAAGTTGGGATGATACACTTCTGCCCCCAGATGGTAATTGGGGGGCTTTCCACCTCCATAGGGCAGGTCCCTTGGCAAGGTAACACTCAGGAACTTCTTCCTGAAATCAGTTCTGGCTGCTTCCTCTTCTGGCTCTTTTTCAAACAGCCTGTATCCAGGCTAGAACCAAGGATAGGTTCTCCTGATCACCACCTGCCATTGAGCTGCTGACCTCTTGGTGCAATGCCTAAAGAACATCAAGTACTCTTCAATGGAGCGCTTAGGCACTTCTGCCATCATCAATGGTTGAGCCAGAACTTGATCTTCAGGCAGAACCATATCTGGAAATCTCAGTTCTGGGAAATAAACCTGCAGCCATATCTGGATCATCCAGAACGCACCTGGGGCAGTTAAATTCAAGGGGTTCTCCAGGGTAGCAGAGTGCAGATTCTTGAAGAGATAAGCCAGAACTGAAGGACCAAGGCCAACATCAGTATGATTGTGCAGTGCCTCCGCCAAATGCCTGTATTCAAGCAAAACTGCTGATGAACGGTTGGGAAATATGAACCTGTTCAGCCAGTATAGAAGGAACAGCATGTGCTGCTGATCCTTGTCTTTTTCAGCACTAAACTTCTTCAAATAGTTTGAGAAAGAGCAGTTCTGGTTGATTGAGGCTGGAGAGATAATGAATGGCTTGGACAGTTTCTCTTGATTCTTCCTCCTATGATAGTCACCCACAGCATCCACAGGCCTACCATGGGGTCTGAACCCAAAAATCTGAGCCATATCCAGCAGAGTTGGAGCCATGGGACCTATGCGAAAATCAAAGGTATTGCTGGCAGAATTCCAAAAGCATAGGGCAGCAGCAAGCAGATTCTCATCCCTGTTGATGGATTGCTTGGACAGAAGTATGGCATCATATATGCCAGCTCGCTTCCAGTGAGGTCCGTACCTAGGAAGAAGCCTGTCAATCCAGTCCACCCATTTCACTGGACTATTTCTCACTTCGCAAGATGGGAAAGAACGACTCAAATTTTTGCTAATCCAGGTATGAGAAGCTAGGGCAGAAACACTCTCAAAACATAAAGGAGCCTCAGCATCCTTCTTCATCAGTTCTGCCATCTCAGGAGGAACAGGACCAAACCAGTGAGGCCCCAACACCAAGGTATTTTCAAACAGATGAAGGATGTTCTCATCCAGGTTTTTCTGGGCAAATGGATGAAGTTTGCTCCTAACCTCTATTGCATGAGCATCAACCCCAGCTCCAGAAGTATAATCGGGAGGAACTGAGGAAGACGAACCCTGGGCACGAGTTTTCGGAGAAGACATTTCTCAGAAAGCTTTCAAAAAACAGGAAGAAGGAGACAACAAGGAAGAGGAGAGGATCAAAAGCTGACCAAAGCTGAACGGAAAATCAAGAACCAAGAAGGACTGAGAAATGTTGGGTTTTCGAATGAACAGGAGTCGTGGGTTTCTGTTTCTTTTAAAATCTCGAAAACGTGGGAAAGAGAGAACAGGGACGTGGAGAAGACAAGCCGTCATCTGATATTGACTAGCTAGTAAAAGCTAGTAACTGCCCAGTTTCCCACGAACACAGTAGGAGGACGTGTCAAGACGTTGGATAAGTGGAGGGGGCTAGCACGTGCCAATTTAATGGCCATATCATTCAAGTCTGAAACCGTTTTAAAACGATTCAGACTTAGGGGGCATTGTTTGGGCCTAAAATTGACATACCCAGCCCAACAAAGAAAGCCCAAGGACCAGAAAAAGCCCAGCCCGAAGCCAATCAAAATCAGGAAGACAAAAATCAGGCCCTGATGAAAAATCAGTCTTTGACTTCAAAAAGGGAATAAGCCCAGCATCAATTTAAGGAGACCAGACCCACATGGAACCCACGTGAAAAATGACAGACCTGGGATGAAATCAACTATATCATAGTTGATCAAGAAGAGTCGGTAGCTGACAAATTGGAAACAACACCTCCGAAAAATCTATTCTATGAGAATATTCAGAGATATTTTCCATTCGCAGAGAGAGTTGTTTCTCCCAAAAGAATAAACAGGCTTCATAGATGTTCAGAGAGGGACAAAGCAGGAAAACAGGGAGTTGTTCGAAACTAAAATTCAGACTGACCCTTTTCCTCTCACAAAAGGGTGGTTGGAAATGAAAAAAGGATTAAATTCTCTTCCAAAGAAAACAGAAGAGTGATCATAGGAGCTGGCAACTAAAACATACCTGCCTGAAATCCACTCAAACCCTTTCTTTGCATTTGAAAAATAAAAGATCTTATCAAAAAGGGTTTTTTGCCGCCCATTATTAAAAGAAAGTCACCCTACTCCAGAAAAACATCTCTTATAAATATAAGAGAGGGTGAACAGATTCAAAAACAATCAACCAATCAAACAAAAATATCAATCAAAACAGCCAAGGGCAAAAACTCAATCATGATCACTTGATCATTGAGAATCTCCAAACTGGAGTAACTAGCAGTTCACTCAAGCCACAAGAATACCAGCTACAAATCAGGAATACCAAAGTTCAGACCTGAAGTCATTCAAAAACGAGGTCTCTTTCGTTACAAATTTGGTTCAGCAAAAGCCAAAACAAGCAGAGTTTGAGTTTCCATAAATATGAAAACCTCAACAAATTCAGGAGGAGCCCTGATCAACCAGAACAGGTACCACAGTGCAGTTCCAGCTGAGTAAACCTCAGAATTAGCCACTTCTGCCCATTCCAGACTGAAGAAATTTCAGTTCTGCCCCCACAAAAGACCTTCCAGGGCCTGAAGTAGATTAAAGCTCTGCCAAACTCAAACTTTGGTATCGATTTGAAGCTGAAGCTTAGCAGTTGAAGCTGTTAACAGTTCAGTCCAGTCCAAATATTCCCAGTCCAGCCCGGATCAGAGTATTCCATCCAGGCAGAAATGGAGATCCAGCTGTCTTTTTCCCATTCCAGCGTCTATTTGTTCGTTTATGGCTATGTAAAGGGCAGTTCTGCCTGAAAATATTTCAATTTCTATTGATCATTCTGGCCAGAATAGTTGTTTTTATACTGAGATAAATTGTGAAAGTCCTCACCAGTCTGAGGCATAGAAAAGAACTTACTTGGGAGATATTCCTCACCCAAATTCACAATCGTTTGTTTAGAAATCAAGTAACTTGGGGCGCAAGTTATCTGTTATTTTCAAAAAAACTAAGTCTGCTAGGATTTTCATTGCTAGCAGTGGCACGCTCGCACACCAAAGAAAGCTGACTTGTTGACCAGTCTATGGTTCTCAAGGCAGTGGGGAACTTTGCCCTTCCATCACAGGAGTAAACACAAAACGGGGCAAACACTATTTCGATATCTTGGTCTATCCTCAGCAGACACCGTTACTGGAATATGAGTTCCATCAAGTGCCCCAATACAATTCTAATGATATAGAAGAAGAAAAAACAAAAATAATTTTAAAATAAGTGGTAACATTATAACAAGAACATAGTTTTCCTAAAGTTATAAGATTACCTCAAACCACTTCCACTTCTCTCTTTCTGAACCACCAATATCACATGGCTGAAGTTTCAAATATTTTTGACTAATTCTCATCATTGCACGCAACACACTATTAAATTGCCTACTAATGGTTTCCTTAGAACGATAATAGTCAAAACCAATGACCCTAAACTTCAAGTTATGAGCAAGTATATTTAAAAAGGTAGCAATGGATTCTTCAATTGAAACATTTCTTGTCCGAACCAATCCACCCTTTTCATGCAAAATAGTACACAAACTTTGAAATGCTTTCTTGCTAACTCGTAGTTGTTCAATACAATCAACTTCCTTCCCATTATACAAACGATTTAAGCGACATCGCCTTTCTTCATCCCAATCACATGAAGGCTCTTTAACCAAATAATTTTCATTATACCATGCTCCAACAATGGCAATGATACATGTAATGGTACTAAGAATAATTGCCATTTTCTTCTTATTTTCTTATTCGTCTCTAGCACGCTTGCGACTTAAATGGGCCAAAAAGTTATCTACATCATCAATAGCCATGCCTGTTTATATGTGTATAATTTTATTATGTAAGCAATCTACTTCACCTAAAAAAAATATGACTCGGCATCAACACACGTAAAACAAGAGGCTAGCAAGATACCAAAAAGGAACGAAACCTGTCAGCATCCTCATATCCCCGTGCATAAAGAGTTAAGACTAAATTAGATTGAAGACTAATTAAATAAATACAAATGAATGACCAAATTAAGCCTCGGGATTACATGATCCACACAATTCTATGATATCAAACCTGACAAGCAAATTAAACCAAATGCATTGCAGTCTCATTACTTAACTAGGAAGAAATTTATATCAGATCAAATACAGAAAATGTAGTCATTGTGGGTATTGGACACTGATTAGAACACAAACTCAACCATAGAGATCTAATAACAGTACAGGTTATAGCTCAAAATGGCAAACCATGCCAAAAGCCCAGAAATAATACACCAGAGAAGAACCCAAACAAATTGAGAAGTAACACACCGGAGAAGAACCCAAACAAATTGAGAAATAATACACCAGTGTTAGTACTTGGATAACACTTGAGAAGTAAATTGATTATAATCTTTCCCAACTCCAGCCATTACCTAGTGTTTTGTTAAGGCTAGAAGAATGGCCACGTAATCTTTCTATTCCATTCATGGTTTTTGTTCTACTGAGACCAAAATATAATTAGGCAAGCATGACAGTTGTGACTTTATGCAATGAGAATCAAAATACCACTTTACATACAGGTAAGGTGGCTCACCATAACCAGTATTAAGCACATTCAAACTTCCAGGAGATGTCAAACATTGACTGCAATCATTATCAGTTACAACTAACACACATCCAATAGCCCATAAATAATAAAGGACACCAGGGAAGAACCCAAACAACTTAAACAAATGAAAATAAAGAACCAAAACCAAAGGAACAAAACAAAGTCCAAAGTCCGCATTTAATAAGTACTCTGATACCAATATGCAATGTGATTTTTTTTTTTTTTGGTCATAAAAGCTTCTTGTATTCAAAACCCAGAAAGGTGAAGAGATACAAAAGCAGGCAAAAGCCATAGAGGAAAGGAAAAGCCAACAACAGGAAGTCAGACAAGTCTAAAGCTCCATCGGAGCCTAGTATTATAGTCTTAACCCCCACCAAATTAAAAAACTGAAATTAACTACTAGTATTGCCATCATGTGGTGGACATGGCAGACCATCAGAATTTAAACAAGAGACAATGGTGGTCTGGTGACCCAACTTTTCAGTTCCATAGCTCTCAAACCAATCGAAGCTACTGCATGAGCAGTACGATTTGCACCTCTCGGCACCCAATTCCAGGCGACAACATCCAAACCCAAAGACAGATTATGAATTTCATCAATAATTGGCGCGATGATCCAGGAGTTGTTGCCAATCCTTCCGCACAAAGCATCTATTACCAACTTGCAATCAGATTCTAAAATAATTTTCCCCATTCCCCTTTCCTTTGCAAAGCACAAAGGCCTGCAGTAGCTTCAGCAACAAGGGCTGAATCACAGATGAGAGGGGAGGAGAGGCCCCCACACCAAACTCCATTGAAATCACGAATATGCAATGTGATTGAAAACAACGTTTATACTAATTTTAACACTTTCCCACCTTCTTTGTGATATTGAAACAGAAAACCAACTCTCACAAAACATATAAATCGAGCATATTTTTCACCACTTACAAACTGAAATAAAACAATCACAGATGTACTTGTAAACCCACAAAAAGAAAAAGAAAAAAAACAAACAAAGAGTTAACATATAAAGCACAACCAAGCCCATAGCAGGGGCAAGTACAAGGAGAACAACAGAGAATTATTATCTTGTAAACAAGATTCAATTAACTGAAAAAGGAAAACTAGAGAACTCAAAATTAGCAAGTTCAGCCATGGGAAGAGCAGAGAAAGATGAGTTTGGGAAGAACAGAGAAATATGAGTCTGGATAGTTGAGACTCTTACCTTGATTGAAAGAGCAAATCTTCTTGTCAGATTGAAAGATAGAGAGGAGAAATAAAACAAAAGCAGAACCCTGGTTCCATGGATGAAAAGAATCAATATAGCAGACAAAAAAGAGGCCAACGACAAGGAAAGAAATTGAAAATTGAAACTCACCAGAAAACTTAGCAGAACACCATCAAGAGAATACCCATGGCTCGCAAGCTTGTCCTCTTTGAAGAAGATAGGTTATTCTTGAAATTTTGGTAGGCAGAAGATGAATATTTTGGCGGGCAGAAGATAGGTTATAGAGGAGATTTGGCGGGCAGAAGATGACAATTCCCTCTCTGTTGGGAATTGTACAATTCCACCTATTACCATGGAATTTCAACTCGGGATTTTAGATGTGCAATTCCCACGATATTTTCAACGTGTAATTTGGCAAATCCTGAGTTGGTTTTGCCAAACGCCAAACTTTCCCTTTTCCACGCTCCAAATCCCGACTTTTATTAAAATCCCGAGTTATTTTACCACATCCAAACACACTGTTAAGGCTATTAGGATTTTTAAAAGATGGTGTTCAAATATAGTGGTATTCAATCAAGACTTTAAACAAGTAACAAAAAATCTTATGATATTCAAAAACTTGCTAGTTGTTGAGGCCCAAATAAATTCTTGGTCCAGTGCGACACCTTATTAAGAAAATACTCAATTCGAAGCACGCGAAATTCATCATGCACACTTGCACGAGCCACGACCTTGTGCCATGCCAAATAAATATGCAACACATCACGCTAAGAATTAAAATGAGCCTATAAAAGGCACTTGCTCTACAAGTCCATGCTAATTATTCCGTCAAGCAGCATGTCTCTTTTCAAAGATGATAAAATTCAAGCACGCCAATCGACATGCCATGCCAAGCAGGAAATCATTATTTCACACCTAACCACACTACAAGCTTAAGTGGGTCCAAGCCACACAAATGCCCGAGGCTTGTTGAGTGGGTTGTGGTATGGATAGTAACGAGCTTTCATGAGGCCCATTGATGAGTCGACAAATAAAAGTTTTGGGCTACTTGGGAGCCCCAAAACTCAAACTCATTTCTTGAGTCCAAATATGTGAGTAAGCATAAAAGAGAGGGAAAAGCCCAAATACCCTAGAAAATTAGCCCATCACTTAAGGAAATTAGCCCATGTCCTTAATAGGCTAACTCATCACTTTAGCAAGGCCCAAGCAAGCCAAGAAAAATATCTATAGTCTCCAGCACTTAGCTGGAAACATGAACCACGATGAAAAGCCAAAATGTCTATGTTTGTAAGCTGCTGAGAGGCTCTAGCACATGGGCATAACAAACTTCAAAGAAGAACATTCAAAAATCCAAAGGATAATAGCGCGCACAGCTTGCTAGGAGGAGGGACACCCTTCAAACCAGCGTACATACCCATTTCTTTCCCCCCATCAGATCTAGCCAAGGAAGAATGAAGGAAAGAAAAATGTGGATGGCTGAGAATAGGAGTCCCCCACTAAAACAACGGCGGGAAAAGCCTGGAGCTCCCAAAAATCCCTATTTTTATGCAATTGGGCAGAGAGAATTTCACCAAATAGGATGAGTCAAAGGAAGAGAAGAAAAAGGAGAGGAAAGACTTGGCCAAATTAGATAGAAACCATTAGGGTTTCTTGGAAAAGAGGAGCTTCCAGCGGCTATAAATGAAGCACCTCCCGCCCAACAACCAACAACCAACAACCACATCTAAAGAGCAAGCTTCCTTTCTTACTTCCAAAACTCTGCAATTTCGTGCCATATTCCTCCATCTCCTCCCCCTTTTCTCTTCTGTTAAAAACTTCCAGAGCTTGATAGATTTTTCGTCAAGCTATCGGAAACTACTTAACACACCCATCATACCCCTATCTCTCTCCCTCTTCAACAAACCCTCTTAGAATCCATTACCCTTTGTCTTAAAACCCCTATTTCTCATAGGAATTCACAGCCTTCTTTCTATTTATGCTAAACTCATGATGGTTTTGCTCCGATGCCACAAACTTCTCATGCCAAGCTAAGAATATACCTGTAAGCAATTGTCTTTTTTGTTGGTGAAGATAACCAAGGTGCTTCCTAAGACTCCGCTACCCTTTCGAAGAATTCTTGGGGTCTGATCTTTGAACTCAGACACAGGTGGTAATTTTATCAGTTTGCTCCTTACGGCAGCCTAGCCCATTTGCAGCTGCCAGAACAAAAAAACCCCTACACTAGTTTCAAATGATTTTTTAAAATATGGAATTGTGTTGGACTTTTTAGTGGGAGGTATAAATACTGATAACTCATATATTTATACATGTATACCATCCATTTCTGATCCATTTGTGATGTTTTCTAAGTTAACTTGTTGCGTTTTACCCTATTTTGTGTTAGTATGCAGTTGTATCTACTTTAGGATCAAGTTGAAGGCAAAAGAAATGAAAACATGCCATTTTTGGAGCTGACCCTTATTCAAATGTGGAAACAAGTTTGGTGGCCTGTTTTGAAGTCCAAACAAAGGATCCAAGGTGAACTGATAAGGCTAAGACAGCAAGGGGAAAAGAAATAAATCATGCATGTTATGGGCTGATTGGGCAACACTTGTCAGTCCATTTTCGTAGGTCATCTTGCAGGCCTCATTTCAGCCACTTACACAAGTCGGATGAGGAGACATCCTTGATAGAAGTTGTTCAAATGGGTGTCTACTATAACATATCCAAATATCAGCCCATTTGGATAAATCTGGAGCCCTCAACACGTCAAAGACCGAACCAAGTTCACAGAAATGTCAAAGTTGGCTGCCATCACATTTAATGTGGCTTGATCCCTAGAGCCATGTGCCACACATGGGCAGCCACACATGGGAGACAAATTGGTTTGGGAATTCAGAAACATGATTAAAAGGCAAGCCTTTCATAAAGAGACCAAGAACTTTCAACCAAAGCATTTATTAGGCAGCTGGAGCATTTATTGAGCAGCTGGAGCATTTATTGGGCAGCTAAGAGAGGTGTGTTTCACCAGCCAAAGGGGAGGACGAAATTCCTCTCTATAAATAGAGAGATAGAGGGAGATTCATTATCATCCATTACTCATACACAAGTTTAGACTCCATCCTTCACCACAAGAGAGAAGAGCTGTCCATACATTTCCACCATCAGAACGCTGCACAAGAGGTGTCCTTGGAGGAGTTCAACATCAGAATTGGTTCAAGGGTTTCCTCTCATGAATTTATTTACATTCATGTTACTTATTTCTGTCTTAATCTTTGTGAACATGATGTGTAACTAAATTCATAGCTAGGGATTTCGATGTAGCCTTGCAACCTTGATCCATGTTTCTAAGTTGAAGTATTCAGTTTATCAATATGTTTCTTGTTTCATTCACTGAATCTATTGTTAAATTTGTTTGTCAATTTTAATGTTTGATCACCACTAGGGTTGCCTACAGATTATCTGGTCAAGGTTATTGTAAACATCATGCTTAATCTTGGTAGACATGTGAATGAATGAAGAGAATGCTATGCAAACATCCTGCCATGTGTTTTCTTCGGTTCTTTAACGTTTTCTTGCATGCTAATGACTCTTAACCTGGAACCAAAGTTGAACATCCCAATTAGGTTACAGATTAGGAGAATTTGATCAAAACCACACATCATATGGCTGATCATATATATGGAAAACGAACTCTAGAAACAGGTTGGTAGCTGAATACGGTTTAACTTTGTAAACATGGAATTGGTTTTGCAATGGTGAATTCGAAATCCCTAGTCTCATCCCTATTATCTCTACATCAATATATCAATCACTGATCGGTGCATAATTACATATCTTTTTTGTACCATTCTAACTTATGATTTGGTATGTTTTTGAGTTAAACTTGTGCTTTTAATAAAGTTTTGTGTATGTTTCAGTATAATAAGGTTGAGACTCATTATTTACATTTTGAAGACAAGTTAGCTCAAAACAATGTCTGCAGATCAGTCATATTTACGGATTAACCTGTACTTGCTCAAAAAGAACCAGATAATGCGCCATACATCATTAGAAAGATACGGAAGTCTAGTTTCCGTAGCATTTTACGGTGCATGATTTGGAGTTTTCTAGAGGAAGTTATACATGATTTAGTAGCTCAAGGTCAAACATTCGGGCCTCAGTCCAATTTCCGTGGGTCACTTTGCAGGCCTCCGTTCAGCTACTTTCACAGGTCAAATGGGGTGACACCCTAGAAGTTGTTCCAATGGGTGTCTACTATAACATATCCAAATTTCAGCCCCATTGGATAAGTCTGGAGCCCTCAGCATGTCAAATACCAAACCTGGTTCACAGACAATCCAGGCCTCAGTCCAGTTTTCATGGGTCAATTTGCAGGCCTCAGTTCAGCTACTTGCACAAGTCAGATGGGGCGACACCCTTGATAGAAGTTGTTCCAATGGGTGTCTACTATAACATATCCAAATTTCAGCCCAATTGGAGAAGTTTGGAGCCCTCAGCATGTCAAAAACCGAATATGGTTCACAGACAAACCTTTGCTGTCACATGTGCTTAAAGCAGCCACACATGGAGGCAAAGCATGGGCAGCTATTGAGCCATGTTCTTAAAGCAGCCACACATGGAGGCAAAGCATGGGCAGCTGTTGATCCATGTGATTAAAGCAACCACACATGGAGGCAAAGCTTGTGGCAGCTACAAAGCATGAGCTGCCACACATGGGAGACAAAGCACATGGGAGACAAAGCATGAGCTGCCACACATGGGCAGCTAAGAGACCAGCCAAGGGGGAGGACGAATTTGAAGCTATAAATAGAGAGTTTCAGCTCATTCAAAAGGAGGATATCATTCCATAAATTACATTTCCATTGTACACCATCAAAGAGTTGTCTACACCATCAAAGAGTTGTCTACCATCAAAGAGTTGTTTACACCATCAAAGAGTTGTCTTCTTTATCAAAGAGCTATCTTCTTCTTATTTCTCTTTTTATTTTCTGTTTTGTATGTTCTTGCTATCCATTCAAATTATGGATAGCTAAATATTTTAGTTAGGGCTCGATTGAAGCCCTAATCATGTTTCTTTAAGGATTTCGATATGTCTTTGCTATAAACTACTTTTGTGATGCTTATTGATTAATTTCAGATTATATTTTACTCTTTACATACGTTATGTTATGCTTGATCATCATATGCATGCTATGTATTGAGTTTGTTACATAGGTAAATTTAGATGACCGAGTCTTGTACCTATGAAAGTAACAAAAGAACTAGTTATAAGTTCTTGAAATTAATCATCATGAATAACTAGAATAGATACCATGTTCTAGAATTTGTGTGTTTGTCGATTTCCATTGTGTTATGCATTCTTAAAGTACAACTTAGTAGATACCATGCTAAACACTTTAAGAATGAAAAGAGTTAGAGTAGATACCCATGCCTAACTCGTTGTTTAGGGAAATCAATAACTTAAAGAGTAGATATCATGCCTTTAGGTTGACAAACATAAGCATCCAAAATCTGTTTTGTAGCATTGTGCATGTCGTTTGCTTAAGGAAAAAGATTAGTGGTGAACATCGAATCCCTAACTAGTTTTCTCATTGTTTTAACCTCAATCCAATTCTATTTTTAATCAAACGCTGTTTTCAATATTTAGTATTTAAATTTTCAGTTTTCAAAGAAAATCATCATTTTGAACACTTTGTCTACACCAAATGCCATTTAGTTTAAGGAAAATAAATTAAGCACAAATTAATCCAATCCTCGTGGGAACGATCTCGTATTTGCTTTCTATACTATTTATCTGATCTTGTGCACTTGCGAGTTAAAACATGCACATAGTTGCTTAATTTTTAGGTTACTATTTGTTCAACAATCACTGCTACATTTTTCTTGCATCTTAAGCTGTTTTTCATTTGCAACACAAAAACTACTTTCATTTTGTCACTGTCATATTTAGTTAGGGTTCTTTTGAAACTAGTATTTTATCGAGGTCCAATCGGTCTCTGTGGTTCGACACCCTTACTTGTACCATTATACTAACCACATACTTGGCACTTGGAAGGAACACAACAAAATTTTGGCGCCGTTGCCGGGGACTGATTTCAGTCCTCGATAACTGCTTGTTCTCGAACCCTATCTATTTTTTTTTCTTTTTTCCTTAATTTCGTTTTATTTTTGTTTCTCAGGTAGTATATGTCAGATAAACTTGCTGAGATAGGCCACAGACTTGAACGGGTAAAGAGCAACACTTTTGAGAATTCTGAATCAGCTAGTGCCCAAACTAGCAGTGTAAAAGGGGACAATAGTTCTTCTAGCCCAGCAAGTGTAGATTCTTTTGATAACTCTAATTCTGACAGGGAAGAAGAGATGGCTGGCAATAACGATGACAATCGAGCTTTGGAAGATTATGCTCAACCGGTTATACCAAATTCACCTTCGTGCATCTTGCTGTCTACTGAAGCTAGAAACTATGATCTCAAATCTTCACATTTTCACATGCTTCCTTCTTTTTATGGTTTACCTAATGAAGATTCATTAGCCCATATTAAGGAATTTTACAATGTTGTGAGTGGTTTACCTTTGCAGGGAGTGAGTGAAGCAAATCTGAGGATGAGGGCTTTTCCTTATACATTGAAAGATAAAGCAAAGGGTTGGCTAATGACTTTAGCACCTGGTTCGCTCACCACTTGGGATGCCGTAGCTAAGAAATTTTTGGAGAGTGTTTTTCTCTATTCAAAAGACAACTACTTTGAGAGGGCAGATCTTTAACTTTAAACAAGATGATGGAGAAGCTTTCAATGAATGTTGGGAGCGTTTCAAAGGGTTGTTGCTGCAGTGTCCACATCATGGGTTACCTCTTTACTTACAAATGCAAATTTTTTATGATGGACTAACCCAAACATGTCAATCGACAGTTGATAATGCAGCAGGTGGAGCTTTGAAGAAAAAAAAATGCTCAGGAGTCATGCATCATTTATGAGATGTTGGGATCTAATGCTCAACACAAAGATACAAGAGGTAAACGAGCTGGAGTGTATGAAATGAGTTCTAATAATGATCTTGCCTTGCAGGTGGCGAGTTTGGAAAAGAAGCTAGATTCTGTGCTCAATATGGCACCTAAGATAGCTGAGGTGTGTTCCATTTGCAACATACCAGGTCATCCTACTTATCAATGCTCAGCTAGTGAGGCTTATCCCGAATTCATTCAAGAGCAAGTGAATCTCATGAATTCTTACAATCAGAGGCCGAGGAATGATCCGTTCTCTAATACATATAACCCTGGTTGGAGAGATCATCCCAATTTCTCATGGAAGAATAACAATCAATTTCAAAATTTCCAACCAAAGCCTGCCACCACGCTTGAAGATACGGTCAAAATGCTAGCTCAAAACACCGTTCAATTCCAGCAAACTACCAATAGTACTCTCCAACAACATTCAGCTGCTCTAACCAAAATGGAGACACAATTAGGTCAGATTGCTGATGCTTTGAGTCAAAGAGAACTGGGGAAATTTCCAAGCCAACCGGTGATACTTCAAAGGAACCAAGAGCAAGCCAAGGCGATAACACTTAGAAGTGGTAAGGTTATTAATAATGAAGTTGGCAATGAAGTTACTAATGAATCTGATCATGTGAATGTAGGTCCAACTCAAAAAGAGAATGAGAAACCGAATGCTGATCCAAGCAATGCCACTTCTTCGTATGAAGCTCCAAATCTTCATAAGGCTGAAAAACCTTACACTCCTCCCATCCCATTTCCTGGAAGACTTGCCAAAAGCAAGCAGGATAAGTCATTTAAAGAAATTTTTGATATTTTAAGTAAAGTGAATGTTAATTTACCTTTGCTTGATGTAATTAGGAATATGCCAGCATATGGGAAATTTTTCAAGGAGCTAAACACTTACAAGAGGAAATATGGACCTAATGAGAAGGTGATGGTGTCTGAAAATGTGAGTGTTGTGCTTCAAAGAAAGCTCCCACCCAAACTCAAGGATCTGGGCAGTTTTTCTATCAATATCACCATTGGAGGCAAGATAGTTGAAAAGGCTATGCTTGACTTGGGAGCTAGCATCAACTTAATGCCCTATTCCGTGTACCTTCAATTAGGTTTGGGGGAGTTGAAGGCAACAACTATTTCATTGCAACTTGCTGATCGATCAGTGAAATATCCAAGAGGTATAGTGGAAGATATCTTAGTTCAAGTTGACAAACTAATTTTGCCTGCTGATTTTGTAGTGTTGGACATGGAAGAAGCTCCTATACATGATCGTGAGTTACCTATTTTGCTTGGGAGACCCTTTCTGGCCACAGCAAAGACCATCATAGATGTGCAAAATGGTCTCCTCACCATGACCGTGCCAGGAGAAACTGTACAATTCAAAGTGTTTGAATCTCTTTCTAACACTACTAGTTCAGATGATTGTTGTTCGATTGATGTGCTTGACAATTTAGACACACTACCATGTCTTGCCTAGACATTAAATAAAGCGCTTGCTAGGAGGCAACCTAGCTGGGTTTGTGTTCTTTCCTTTTATTTGTTTTGGTTTTTAGTTTTGACTTTATTTCACTCCTTGCATTTTGTGCAATTTTTTTTATTTATTTCATTGCATTGCATCCATTCCATTCATTTTTTATTTTTACTTTTAAGCATCGAGGTCAATGCTTAGTTTAGGTTTGGGGGTGTGGGATTTTCGTTTGTTTGTTGGTTATTTGTCTTAGTTCTGGTTGAAGTTTGCTTTTGCTCACTAATGTGAATGTATATGAGGGCTATGGTTTACAATGAGGACTACTGTCTTGCCATGAAAAAGTTCGTATCAAGTTTTTTTCAAAGCTGTTACTCTTGCAATCATGGTGGTTAAAGTATCATGCTCAAATGCTGGAAGAAGAATTGTGGAGACTACCCTAGTGAGTGATTTTGAGCCTAGTTACTTCTTTGAGAGGGTTTAAAGTGTTTGTACTCCTATCATTTTGCTTCAATTTCATTTTCAAATGATCTCATTATTTTAGTTTGATTGAACGCTAAGAATTGTTCTCTTTCGCAGATGCCATGTGTTTGGTAATGCTCATGAATGAACTCATTGAGATGATGTTAGGCTATGCATGTCTTAACCACCAAAAGCCTAATTCCCTACCTTTATGTGTGTGCCATTACCCCATTTTGAAGCCATTCACTTTTAGCCATTTTCTTTTCTCACTTTTTTCCCCCATATCCTTTTATCTCAATATGAGATAGTTAGCCGGTTACAGCTATACCCTACAGTTTGGGGAATGCCAAAGTGATGAAGACAAAGATAATTCGAGCTCTACATCAAGAAAGTGGTGTGTACATGTGTGCTGGAATTGTAGAAAAAAGAAAAGAAAAAAAAAACAAAGTTTCAGAAAAATCAAAGAAAAGAAAAGGAATCAAAGAGGATGTAATTTCTGAATCCTTCCATTTTAGCACAAGTTCTGGATGCCACAAACAAACAACATAGATCAATTCAAGAGAAGAGCTTGCTGCTTTCACAAGAAAGACACTTTGGTATGTCCCAAGCTTTTGTATTTCCTATCCTTTCTTTCATAGCCCCTAACCTAAGCCTTACATTACAAACCTTGTGAAAGACCTAGCTGATCTTTGAGGATGTATTCATGGGTGCTGCTAAGTATGTGTGCTATCCATATTCTTAATGTTTGATTCCTTTCATGAGATCTGTTCAGAAATTGTGCTTTCATTTCATATTTCATATGTGAGAAATTTTGATTCCCTTTTACATAACTTCACTCACATATGTTTGAGGAGAGACCACACCTTAGGATCTGAGTGAAAATTTGAGTGATATCTGTGAGGACTAGAGTTGAAGCAGCTTCTATCTTTGGCATTTGAGTATGGTGTCTTTGAAGTCATGGGACATGGAGTAATTCTCTCTTTTTTACACTATACTGATGATATGATTCTTTGAAGTGGCAGACTAGTGGTTTGAATGTATGACTAAGCTTTCATTGGTTCTTATTAGTTTGCTATAAGTTTGCTTTAACCAATTTTCTTGCAAGTATGCAGATGTTTGTGGGCATCATCACTGTAAACCCTCAGGAGACACAACTCCTCCTACTAGGGACACCTAGGGGTTTAAAGGCTTGTTGCACATGCTCAGTGCAATCGTTTAACCAGCGAAAGTGGTCTAGTTAGATTTTATTGTCTTGTGTGTTTTTAGTTTCAGTTTTGCTAGAGGACTGGCAAAAATCAGGTTTGGGGGTATTTGATAACTCATATATTTATACATGTATACCATCCATTTCTGATCCATTTGTGATGTTTTCTAAGTTAACTTGTTGCGTTTTACCCTATTTTGTGTTAGTATGCAGTTGTATCTACTTTAGGATCAAGTTGAAGGCAAAAGAAATGAAAACATGCCATTTTTGGAGCTGACCCTTATTCAAACGTGGAAACAAGTTTGGTGGCCTGTTTTGAAGTCCAAACAAAGGATCCAAGGTGAACTGATAAGGCTAAGACAGCAAGGGGAAAAGAAATAAATCATGCATGTTATGGGCTGATTGGGCAACACTTGTCAGTCCATTTTCGTAGGTCATCTTGCAGGCCTCATTTCAGCCACTTACACAAGTCGGATGAGGAGACATCCTTGATAGAAGTTGTTCAAATGGGTGTCTATTATAACATATCCAAATATCAGCCCATTTGGATAAATCTGGAGCCCTCAACACGTCAAAGACCGAACCAAGTTCACAGAAATGTCAAAGTTGGCTGCCATCACATTTAATGTGGCTTGATCCCTAGAGCCATGTGCCACACATGGGCAGCCACACATGGGAGACAAATTGGTTTGGGAATTCAGAAACATGATTAAAAGGCAAGCCTTTCATAAAGAGACCAAGAACTTTCAACCAAAGCATTTATTGGGCAGCTGGAGCATTTATTGAGCAGCTGGAGCATTTATTGGGCAGCTAAGAGAGGTGTGTTTCACCAGCCAAAGGGGAGGACGAAATTCCTCTCTATAAATAGAGAGATAGGGAGATTCATTATCATCCATTACTCATACACAAGTTTAGACTCCATCCTTCACCACAAGAGAGAAGAGCTGTCCATACATTTCCACCATCAGAACGCTGCACAAGAGGTGTCCTTGGAGGAGTTCAACATCAGAATTGGTTCAAGGGTTTCCTCTCATGAATTTATTTACATTCATGTTATTTATTTCTGTCTTAATCTTTGTGAACATGATGTGTAACTAAATTCATAGCTAGGGATTTCGATGTAGCCTTGCAACCTTGATCCATGTTTCTAAGTTGAAGTATTCAGTTTATCAATATGTTTCTTGTTTCATTCACTGAATCTATTGTTAAATTTGTTTGTCAATTTTAATGTTTGATCACCACTAGGGTTGCCTACAGATTATCTGGTCAAGGTTATTGTAAACATCATGCTTAATCTTGGTAGACATATGAATGAATGAAGAGAATGCTATGCAAACATCCTGCCATGTGTTTTCTTCGGTTCTTTAACGTTTTCTTGCATGCTAATGACTCTTAACCTGGAACCAAAGTTGAACATCCCAATTAGGTTACAGATTAGGAGAATTTGATCAAAACCACACATCATATGGCTGATCATATATATGGAAAACGAACTCTAGAAACAGGTTGGTAGCTGAATACGGTTTAACTTTGTAAACATGGAATTGGTTTTGCAATGGTGAATTCGAAATCCCTGGTCTCATCCCTATTATCTCTACATCAATATATCAATCACTGCTACATTTTTCTTGCATCTTAAGCTGTTTTTCATTTGCAACACAAAAACTACTTTCATTTTGTCACTGTCATATTTAGTTAGGGTTCTTTCGAAACTAGTATTTTATCGAGGTCCAATCGGTCTCTGTGGTTCGACACCCTTACTTGTACCATTATACTAACCACATACTTGGCACTTGGAAGGAACACAACAAATACCAAACCCTATCTCAAATTCCACCATAACCCATGAGATTTTTCATGTGAGATTTTTTTTTTCTCCGGAAAAGATGAACTTACATGCACAAAGCGCTTCTCTCTTTGTGTAACAGAACCTCAGGTGTAATCATTCCTTATTAATTTGACAAATTTCATTACATTCAGATTGTGTTGCTTTGTGTCTTCATTGTTGTATGATTCTTGGATTAAGCACAGGATATTCACTTGGATTTTCAGCAAAATAGTCATGGTACCCTGGTCAAGATTGGTTTAAGAATTTGTTAGCAACCTGTGTAAGAACACAAACTGTAGGTCACAATTATCTATACAAGCACATAAGGAAAAGCCCTTTATGTCCTGTGTGCAGCTGCTGCAGCAAAGTCTCTTTGACGCATTTCGTCGAACACATGGTGGGAACCAGCAAAGGGAAAAATTCCGGTCTCTCTAAGGAATTTTCCAGCGAGTGCCTCTGTGGCTCCACCACTGATGACGTGCATATGAAAATTGCAGTACATGTATAATAATATCCATCACTACTAAAGTTTGCTATTCGTTGAAGCTTAGATTTTCTATTTATTTATTTTCAAATGTACGTCTTGAGAATTTGTTGAAGGATTTTGTTAGTAGATATGCCACATGAGATGAAGTGTATATGGTCTCTAGTTTGAATGAGATGAAGTGTATAGAGTCTCTCTTCTATTAGCAGTTAGTATTTAGCATTAAATCTGGAATTTGTGCATGAGATAATAGAATTATGCTTCTCCTTTTGCTGCCAAAAGTGTTATCTTGCCAATAACTAACCAAAAGTGTTATCTGGCCAATAAGTGGGCAATAAGTATGTATTTATAGGTGATATTTGCAAAATTTGTGGGGAGAGGTGGTATTTACAGTTAAAATTAACAAAATGGTGGCATTTAGAGCTATTTCCCTAAAAAGAACTCACATGGAATGCACTTTAGAAACATACCCAAAAATCATTTACTACATAAGAAATGAGTGTTGAAGTTCCCATAAATTACATGACTGCCATTGATTAACTTAGAACAAGCCCAACACAAAAAACTTTTAAAAAAAACCCAAAACAAGCCCAGCAAGCCCGAAGTACATTGTTAATACCATATCATAGAAGTACAATGTTAATACCATGTCATAGAAGTACATTGTTAATACCATTTCATACAAAAAACTCAACAACAAAAAAACCCCAAAAAAGCCGAGCAAGATATCCGATATCCTTTACAGAAACCACATCCAAATGTCCACAGTTTCACTAGAAACAATCGCAAAGGCATAAGGAAATACCTCTATAAGAAAAGAAAAAAGTACATTGTTAGTACTATGTCATATAACTATCTTCATAGTAAAAATCATATTATGTCATAAAAGTACACTATCTTCCTAGTACTATAAAGCAAAATATAGAGCATGCTTCATTATTGTAAATATGTTAATACTATGTCATAAAAGTACACTATTAATACTAAATCATAGAAGTCAACTGAGTTGCAGGGTATGAACAATATAACAACTGTTCATAGCACTTACTGGAAGTTAACAACTAAATTATTTCATTTGCAGAATAGGTATGATAAAGAATCGAAACAGTACCAAACATCAAAATCAAGTCAACACTAAACAGTGTTTTGCGCATAATGTAAATAATTACCTGGCATTGGTGTGTATCATTCCCAATTGATCAATAATGAAAATGATTACCTGAGCATCAATGTCAAGGTCCACCTCATCAGCAGTAGCCTGGAAACCTGGATTATTTTGTGCAACAATATCTAATGCCTTGCTGAGATCCTCAGGCGACAATCTGGTAAGGGCTACCCCAAGTTTTCTCTTCTCTTCAGTCGACACTTTTCTGAAACAATGTTCTCAAGATACGATATGGTTGCTAGAGAAGCATTCATATGCAACTCTGTTCATGCACGGAAACACACAGAGTCGCTCTTTCTATCCACATGCACTAACGCATGGCCATAGCATGCTTACACACATCAACATGTAGATGTAAAACATATTAAACTAAGATACAATGTTACTAAACAACCTACACTTCTGAACAACCATTTCTCGGAGTTCTTCCAAATGCATATCAACCTCATAAAGCTGAAAACAAGAGATCATAACAGAGTCCATTATAAGTTTAGTCGTTGAAATAAACTATATCTACAAGGCTTCCATTCAATGTTAATCATATACATATAAGGGCTTTATTATATGTAACCTTTTTTTTTTTTTTTTATGAATGTAGTGATGGACATGTGCATGTGTTTGAGGTATTCAAACAAGGAGATTTTGAAAAGCTATATATACTTGGCTGAGACATATTCTCATCCTTTTTTTCCTTATCTTTTTTTATTTAATAAATTTCAAATTTTTACTAGGATGAGGGATGGGACACAACAAACATCGCTTATATGTCTAATGATAGTTGTGGAACAATATATGTTGGTGTCAATTCTACGACTACATCTAGTACGAGAAAAGGATTTATAAAGAATGATGATTCAGACAAATATTTACATATGGAAAGTTGCGGTGTATTTGCCACTTAGGCGGGAAATACCCATAATTGCAAAAAAAAAAGGTAGAAAATGGGGAGCGACACGTTAGTTGTCGTGAAGAAACAGTGATGTAGAACATATGACGTGGTGGGAATTTGCAGAATTGTCGTCCGAGTTCCGATTAGGGCACAAAATACCTTTTCGGAAAGGGAACGATGCCACGAGTCAAACACACAGCTTTGCTGTGATGTACGATGGATTTTGGCATTCTGGAGTCGTTTGGCCATTCAAAACTGCAGTCAAAGTTCGAAGTTAATTCCAAATAAATTCTGTTTTTTCGGTTTCGGAGTTACATAGTTAATTCCCAAAATAAATTCTGTTTTTTTCAGTTTCGGAGTTACGTAGTTAAGTCTCCGAATTAATTCTATTTTTTTCAGTTTATTGTAATAACTCCCCTAGCAGTTACAAGGGTTGAGAGTTGTATTTAGACGGGTTCGTCTTATGTTTTTCGGCACTTCAGATTTTAATACAATTAAACAAAGAGAGTTTCTCTTAATTTTCTGGTGGAATCCAGTTCCCTTGTTACTCAAGGTTTTCATTTGAAGCCTTTATTGCTTGTGCTGCGTCAAGTGGTATCAGAGCGGGTCTCTCCCGTCTCGATATTCTTGTCTTATCATGGGTGATCGTGAAGCTGAAGTCCCAGCCCCAATTACTCGAGCGGATCTGGACGCTCAAAACCAATGAATCGACAACCTAACCACCCAATTTGGGGAGATGCGAGAATTGTTGTTGCAAGCTCTTGGTGGCAACCATAGTCGAGGAGGCAGAGATGACGAAAGAAGAGAAGGCAGGGATGATAATCGAAGAGAAGGTAGAGATGGCGAGAGAAGAGATAATAGGAGGCAACTTATTCCGGATAGTGAGTCAGAGTCAGAAGAAGAATTTGAAGAACCACCACCACCACCGGCTAATAATCCTCGTAATCGTAATCGTAATTACGAGAATTTTGGTGATTATCGGATTAAAGCAGAAATTCCTAATTTTTGGGGAAATCTGAAGATTGAAGACTTCTTGGATTGGCTTGTAGAAGTGGAGAGATTTTTCGATATTATGGAGGTTCCTGAGCATAAGATGGTGAAGATGGTAGCTTTCCGTCTAAAAGCTACAGCGGCTGTTTGGTGGGATCAATTGCAAAATTTACGGCAGAGGCAAGGAAAGCAGCGGGTTCGAACATGGCGGAAGATGAAGTGGCTTATGATGGAACGATTCTTGCCCATAGATTATGAGCAGATTCTCTACCGTATGTACCTAGGCTGTGCGCAAGGCACCCGTTCAGTTTCTGAATATACCGAAGAATTCATGCGTTTGGCAGAGCGAAACCATTTGACTGAGACTGACAATCAAAAGGTCGCGAGGTACAACAATGGGCTGAAGATTTCCATCCAGGAAAAAATTGGCATGCAGAATATATGGACTTTGCAGGAGGCGATTAACATGGCATTGAAGGCTGAATTATTGGAGAAGGAGAAACGCCAACCCAACTTCCGCAGGAACACGACGGAAGCCTCTGAATATACTGCTGGTGCTTCTAGTGGCTCAGGAGATAAGGGGAAAGCACAGCAGTAGAATCTTGGAGGATCGACAAAACCAGCAACAGTTGGCCAAAACAAAAACTTCAACGAAGGCAGCAGCCGGAATTACAACAGAGGGCAGCCCCGAAACCAGTCCCAGAATCCGTATGCTAAGCCCATGACAGACATATGTTACCGTTGCCAAAAACCAGGGCATCGTTCTAATGTTTGTCCAGAGCGGAAACAGGCTAACTTTATCGAAGAAGCCGATGAAGATGAGGAAAATGATGAAGTCGGGGAAGATGATTATGCAGGGGCTGAATTTGCAGTTGAGGAAGGAATGGAGAAGCTTACCTTGGTTTTGCAGAGAGTTCTTTTGGCACCAAAGGAGGAAGGGCAGCGTCATAGTATTTTTCGTTCCCTCTGCTCAATCAAAAACAAGGTTTGTGATGTGATCGTCGACAATGGAAGTTGCGAGAATTTCGTGTCAAAGAAATTGGTGGAGTTTTTGCAGCTATCAACGGAGCCTCATGTCAGACCTTACTCACTAGGTTGGGTTAAAAAAGGCCCTTCGGTTCGTGTAGCTGAGACTTGCCGTGTGCCACTGTCCATTGGTAAGCATTACAGAGATGATGTATTATGTGATGTTATTGACATGGATGCATGCCATATTTTGTTAGGGCGACCTTGGCAATTTGATGTGGATGCGACTTTCAAGGGACGAGATAATGTAATTTTGTTTTCTTGGAATAATCGGAAAATTGCAATGGCAACTACACAACCCTCAAAGCAATCTGTTGAACCCAAGACGAGGAGTTCTAGTTTCCTAACCCTAATTAGCAGCGAGCAGGAGTTGAACGAGGCTGTCAACGAAACAGGGTGTTTTTGTCCCTTGGTGTTGAAGGGGTTGTTCAAACTTGGCAGAGAAAAAGATGACATTCCACAAGATGTGCAACAGATTTTGTCTCAATTTCAGGAACTACTTCTGAAAATTTGCCAAATGAGCTGCCACCTATGCGGGACATACAGCACCGAATTGACTTGGTGCCTGGAGCTAGCCTTCCGAATCTGCCCCATTGTCGGATGAGCCCCAAGGAGAATGACATCCTAAGGGAAACAGATTGAAGAATTACTGCGGAAAGGATTTATCAGGGAGAGCTTGAGTCCCTGCGCAGTTCCTGTTTTGATGGTTCCGAAGAAAGACAAAACTTGGCGAATGTGTGTTGATAGCCGGGCAATCAACAAGATGACAGTCAAGTACAGGTTTCCCATTCCACGGTTAGAAGATATGCTGGACGTTCTTGGCGGCTCAAGGGTGTTTTCCAAGATTGATTTGCGAAGCGGTTACCACCAGATTCGCATACGACCTGGAGACGAATGGAAAACAGCGTTCAAGAGCAAGGACAGATTATTTGAATGGTTGGTGATGCCATTCGGATTGTCAAATGCGCCTAGCACTTTCATGTGACTCATGAATCAGGTTCTTCGACCATTTATTGGTTCTTTTGTCGTTGTTTATTTCGATGACATTTTAATTTACAGTACCACAAAAGAAGAACATCTTGTGCATTTGAGACAAGTTTTAGATGTTTTGAGAGAAAATAAGCTGTATGTGAACCTTAAAAAATGTACTTTCTGCACAAATAAGCTACTGTTCTTGGGTTTTGTTGTTGGTGAGAATGGTATCCAGGTAGATGACGAGAAGATCAAGGCAATCCTTGACTGGCCAGCTCCAAAGATAGTTTCTGAAGTTCGAAGTTTCCATGGCTTGGCCACCTTTTACAGAAGATTTGTGAAGTATTTTAGCTCCATTGCTGCACCTATCACAGAGTGTTTGAAGAAGGGCCGGTTCAGCTGGGGAGAGGAGCAAGAGAGAAGCTTTGCAGAAATAAAAGAAAAGCTTTGCACCGCACTGGTTCTAGCTCTTCCAAACTTTGAGAAAGTATTCGAAGTTGAATGTGATGCCAGCGGTGTGGGAGTCGGAGCTATGCTTTCACAAGACAAGCGGCCAATTGCATTCTTTTCTGAAAAGTTGAGCAATGCACGTCAAAAGTGGAGTACTTATGACCAAGAGTTCTATGCGATTGTTCGAGCTTTGAAGCAATGGGAGCACTATCTTATCCAGAAGGAATTTGTTTTGTTTACAGATCATCAAGCATTGAAGTTTATTAACAGCCAGAAAAATATTGATAAAATGCATGCTAGATGGGTGACTTTTTTGCAGAAATTCTCCTTCGTTATCAAGCATACTTCCGGCAAGACAAATCGTGTGGCGGATACGCTAAGTAGAAGAGCTTCTTTATTAGTCACGCTGACTCAAGAAGTTGTGGGGTTTGAATGTCTGAAGGAATTACATGAAGGTGATGATGACTTCCGAGAAATTTGGACAAAGTGCACCAATCAAGAGCCAATGGCAGATTACTTTCTTAATGAAGGTTATTTGTTCAAAGGCAACCAGCTGTTGGCGTGAGAAAATAACTAACGCACAAATTAAACCCTATAAATCACATGCAATCGTGGTACAAGTAAGTAGGGATCGTTCTATTCCGGGGATTAGGAGGGATGCTAATCAACACAAATTAAATTTATTAAACTAGAACTAAGTTAAGGGAACAATGATTGGGGGGGATTTTGATGATTTAGACAAAAGTAAAATTGACAGCAGCAAATAACTAAGTTGTGAATGAAATATGGATTAAGGGATAGCTAGAGGATTCTTCTCCACACATGGAACATATGCATACAAATCGATCTCCAGTTACTCTTTCTATAAAGTATGAATGACAAAGCCCCAAATTAATTGTGAACTGCACTAATTAACTCTCAGATTTTCCTAAGTTCATTGAATTGGACTCAGCGACTCAATCAAATTATTCTTATCAAGTTCCCTATATGAACAGCATGATAGAGATACATATCAAAGATCATTAAGTTCTATGAAAATCATAAGCTTTGACAAAGCATTTGTAACTATGAAAAGCATGATACTCCTGCCAGGAATTTATTTAACACAATCATGACTAGTGACTTTTACTACTTGTGAATATAAGTTCATAACGATTAGGTGAAATTCCCTCATATTCTAGCATCAAATCCCTGCATGCAAACTAAGTATGCATCCTTAATAAACATGCAAGAATAAGTCCTGAATAAAACAGAAAAGTAAATCACATTCATACTTTACGAAATCATAACTGGAAGTGATCAATTCATATAAAACATATGTCCATGGCTTTGAATTCACCTCTAACTAAGAAGAAATTCAGTTACTCATATTTAATAATTGAAAAACAATATAGAATGGAAATACATAAGATAGGATAAAGAGAGGAAAAGAACTAGATGATGGCAGCAAGGAATTCCCAAGATAGCTCCAAGCTTTGCTCCTTTTGCAACTAGCTCTCTCTCTCTCTCTCTCTCTCTCTCTCTCTCTCTCTCTCTCTCTCTCTCTCTCTCTCTCTTATTTGAATGTGTATGAGTAATGGATGAAGTGAAGTGATGGATTGTTGAATGAATTGTGTTTAGAATTGGAGTGCTATTTATAGGGAGAATGGAAGGGGAATATTTGAATTGAATATGGTTTATGCCAATAGCACTTGTAATTAGAAACTCATTCTTTTGGCTAGTGCATTTCACCAACAAATCCCATTGTAATTAGAAACTCATTCTTTTGCCAACAAATCCCATTGTAATTAGAAACTCATTCTTTTGGCTAGTGCACTTCACCAACAAATCCCACTAGATAGTCATGCATGACATAGTCAGCTTGTGGGCCGATTTTGGGCTTGTTATTCACTCCAAAAAATTCTGGAAAAATATGGATCTTCAAGCCCTTTGTATTATCTTTCCAAGCATATGCAGCCCAACTCAAGGAAAAATAGGAAAGACCTTCAAATGTCATTTTTGGCCCAGTAACGCAGATGCTGCCGAATTTTGACCTTGAGCTGCTAAATCGTGGATAACTTCCTCTAGAAGACTCCAAATCATGAACCGTAAAATGCTACGGAAACTAGACTTCCGTATCTTTCCAATGATGTATGGCTCATTATCTGGTTCTTCTTGAGCAAGTACAGGTTAATCCGCGAATGTGACTGATCTGCAGACACTGTTTTGAGCTAACTTGTCTTCAAAATGCATGTAATGAGTCTCATCCTTATTACACTGAAACATACCCAAACTTTATTAAAAGCACAAGTTTAACTCAAAAACATAACCAAATCGTAAGTTAGAAGGGTACAAAAAGATATGTAATTATGCACTGATCAAATACCCCCAAACTTAGATTTTGCTAGTCCTCGAGCAAAACAAAATAAAATTACAACTTAGGAAACAGGAAATAAGCAACTAGCCTTCCAAACAATATCCTCAAAGAATCACCAACGTATATGGTTCCAAAGAAATACAACAATCACAATCTAAGTTCCACACATGATTCACGAGAAAGCAAAGCTCACAATGACACCCTTAAGTGTAGTGTGTGAATGCCAAATCAGAACAACCCCTGCCACTCAAATAAGTATATGCGCACACACTTAGAGCAAAATCAATAATTCTGAACCCCATAAGCTCATTATCCAATCTGCTCTCCACAGTAATACCATGCAACACCAAGGATCAAAAGGACTTTACAAGGGTAGTAATGAGGTTCAGGGTAGTGGTAGAATGAAAGAAGGGATATGAGATATACAATATTTTTAGCACAATTAAAGCACAGGTAAGAGCATAAGAGATTTTTTTTGAACTTTGTAACAAGCAAGGAACACATACATGAGCAGATTTTCAACATAATTTCAACACCTTCAAATGTGTTTATTTGGCCTAATTTTGTGGCTCTTTACCCTAGATCACCATGCTCTTCTCTTTTATAACACCCTAGGGCCGTGACTACATTGGTCACAGTTCATTACCTCTTTTGATTAGTTACCAATACCCCCAAACTTATTTCTTTTCAACATTTGGGTAATGGCACTAATGATTCACTTTTGCTCCAAAAACCTTGCATTCTTTATAACTCTCTTTTGAAGATAACTTTAACTGCTCATAGAATAAGTGAGAATAAGAAAACAGAAGTTCATTATGGTAGGAATGGTTTACACAAAGAAAGGCTTAACATTGGCTCAAATGGGTTGACTAGGGATGAATACATGTAGAGGGATGGTTAGAAAGGCTCAAACGGTTCAAACATGGCCTAAATCACTTCCTAAGCATTGTATGGCAACAAAATGTCTCAAGAGATATTCAAATAAGTTCTAGAGTACAAAACCAAGATCATGAGATAAGTAGAATTGCATAACGTCTCTAAGTAACAAGAAATTGGACTAACTTGGCAAAGTGCTCAATAAGTGCAAGGGTGGCATGCAAGACAGAGTTAACTCAGAACCACACAAAGTCCTTAAAAAATGACTCTCAATTTCTGATAAACCATATTAGTATTAAATCCAAGTCTTATCATAGGTGTTTGGAAGGATAACGAAACAACACACAAAATCCTGCGTTTTTAGACGCTAAACACACAAAAAAAATATAAAAAATAAATATAAAAAAAAAATTTAAAATTTGACAGTAAAACAACATAACCAAATCCTTCCCCCCAAACTTAAATGAAACATTGCCCTCAATGTTTAGAACGTAAGAACATGCAATGCCTCATAAATGCAAGGAAAGACGAGAAGGAAAAGACATAACCAAATGTTTAGAGTTTAGAAAAACTCCCCTTTGAAGCGATTAGGACGGTTCATCTTTCAATCCGACTCACTTTCCGAAGGGTCTGAAACAGAAGAATCATATATGGCTCCATCTATTATCAACTCATCCATCTGCTCCACGAAGTCTCGGAGCCTTGTGGTCATGTACGCTAATTGGAAGTGAAACTCGTCAAGCACACTTAAGTAAATGCCAAACTCGTCTCGAATGTTACCTGTAGAATACATGTGACTGCTCAACACAACAGTTCTTGCCACAAACCTCCTATCTAGCAGATATACCCTCCAAGTATATAGACAACGTGCCAGCGCCGCAAGCTGCATCTCTTCCAATCCACAATCCAGATCCCAATTTGGAATCATGCCTTCAATTTCCCCTATCACCCTACCTCTTTGAAACAGAAAGGCATCTATGGTAACTTCTGAGGGATCCATGGCAAACACAACCACGAGCACCTCAATCACCTCAAACACCCGTTGCATAATGGTGTCCTCTCCCAAAGGATCTTCTGGTGGGATAGCTGGCAGTGAGTTCAACAAAACCATTGGGCTAGGCACCTTCACCATGCTCAATTCGGACTCCTCCTCCTTGAGCTTTCCACCGACGGCATCCTTGAGTTTCTCCATTGACGAGCCCTACAATAAGCAATAATTTGGAGAAGGCTTGGGAAGAGAAGGTTTGGTTTCAGGGGTTAGCGGGCGGCTAGATCGAATGAAAGATGGAGAGTTAGGGTTAATGTAGTGTTTCAGAGAAAGAGAAGGTTTTTATTTTTTTTTATTTTTTTTATTTTTTTTTTTTTTATTTTTTTATTTTTTTATTTGTTTTATTATTATTATTATTTTTTTTTTTTTTTTTTGAATAAAACACACGAATATACAAGTGACTCATGGATTACCAGTTAAGAACCTCAGAAAACACAGCCAGGGGATCCGGGAAGTTTGGAGAGGTCACAATGGTCCGGCTTAAAACCCAAACTTCTTAGACACCGAAGGTGTCGCCTATAGAACTCCTAGACACTGTATTAACAGAGGTGCTTATTGGAGTTACCAGAAGTCAACTCATATGAAAAATCTTTTTTTTTTTTTTTTTTTTTTTTTTTTTTAGGCTTGCAAGACATTGAACAAAATTATACTAAGCAAAACAAAGCTCACACAACTTAACTCTACCATAAAACCTAACAAAATTGTCAATCCCTAATAAATGTAAGGAAAGAAGATAAGGAAAAGACATAACCAAAGGTTAGAGTTTAGAAAAACTCCCCTTTGAAGCGATTAGGACGTAAGCAGCTCCTTGCAGGTTCTATCTTCTCCTCATCACCTTGGGTTGCCTCCCAAGAAGCGCTAAGTTTTATGTCTTCAGCCGGACGATACCTCCCTTTAAGCTTCACTAGGGCCAACGGCATGGAGGGGTACATCCTCCACTACATGCTCCTCAAAACACTCATAGTATGGCTTCAAGCGGTGTCCGTTCACTTTGAATTCTTGTCCTGTCTTTAAACTTTGAATTTGGACTGCACCATAGGGAAAAATATTAGTAACAACAAAAGGACCAATCCATTTAGAACGCAACTTACCTGGAAACAAACGAAGCCGAGAGTTGAAAAGTAACACTTTCTGCCCCACAGAAAACGTTTTACTACGAATCATCTTATCATGGGCAGCCTTTGTTTTCTCCTTATAAATATGAGCATTCTCATAAGCTTCAGTCCGAATTTCCTCAAGCTCATTTAATTGCAATTTCCTATGAAGTCCAGCTGCATCAATGTTCATGTTGAAAGTCTTGACTGCCCAATGTGCACGATGCTCCAACTCAACTGGAAGATGGCATGGTTTCCCATAAATGAGCCGAAAAGGAGACATTCCAGTTGGTGTTTTGTAGGCAGTACGATATGCCCACAATGCATCATTCAAACGCAAGCTCCAATCCTTTCGAGTTGGTCCAACTGTCTTCTCCAAGATCTGCTTGATTTCCCGATTGGAAACTTCAGCTTGTCCACTTGTTTGGGGATGATAAGGTGTTGAAACCTTATGTGTGACATTATACTTCTTAAGCAGTGCCTCTATGGTCCGATTACAAAAGTGAGAGCCCCCATCACTTATAAGTACTCGTGGCATTCCAAATCTTGCAAATATGTTAGTTTTAACAAAATCTGCAACCACTTTGGAATCATTAGTACGGGTGGCTTTTGCTTCCACCCATTTCGAAACATAATCCACAGCAAGTAAGATATAATTAAAACCATGTGAGGAAGGAAAAGGGCCCATGAAATCAATACCCCAAACATCAAAAATCTCAACAGAAAATATAGGAGTTTGTGGCATTTGATCTTTTGCACCTATATTGCCCATTCTTTGACAACGATCACAAGTCATACAAAAAGTTCTAGCATCCTTAAAGATAGTAGGCCAATAAAATCCACATTCTAAAACCTTAAGTGCTGTGCGTTGTGTACCAAAGTGACCCCCGCATGCATAAGTGTGACAGAAGTTTAAGATTGAATTAAACTCGGAATCATGCACACATCTACGAATAATTTGATCAGGGCTATATTTCCACAAATAAGGGTCATCCCACACATAAAACCGTGCCATTTTTTTAAGTTTATTGCATTGGTGCCTAGTTATGGTGCTTGGTACTTGTTTAGACACAATATAATTCACAATATCAGCATACCATGGCTCACTTACCTCAATGGTCAGCAATTGTTCATCTGGGAATGCCTCTGGAATAGGTAGAGGGTCTTCTTCATGTACCAAACGGCTCAAGTGGTCAGCCACTACATTTTCACATCCTCTTTTGTCCCTAATTTCCATGTCAAACTCCTGAAGAAGAAGCATCCAGCGAATAAGCCTTGGTTTGGCTTCTTTCTTTGTGAGTAAATACTTCAAAGCTGCATGGTCAGAGTAAATTATTACTTTAGTACCAAGTAAATAAGAACGAAACTTATCTAAAGCAAACACAACAGCAAGAAGTTCTTTTTCAGTGGTGGAGTAATTCAATTGAGCATCATTCAAGGTTCGGGATGCGTAGTAGATAACGTGTGGCTTCTTGTCCTTCCGTTGCCCCAAAACAGCCCCTAAAGCATAATCTGAAGCATCACACATAAGCTCGAACGGAATGCTCCAATCTGGTGGAACAATGATAGGTGCCGAAGTTAACAATTCTTTGAGGTGATCGAACGCCTTCTCACATTCATCATCAAACACAAACGGCACATCCTTTTGTAGAAGTCGACACATGGGTGTTGAAATCTTTGAGAAATCTTTGATAAAACGTCTATAGAATCCTGCATGTCCAAGGAAAGAACGAACCTCTCTCACCGAAGTGGGAGAGGGTAAGTGGCGTATAAGACCTATTTTTGATTTATCAACTTCAATTCCCTTTTCTGAAATTATATGTCCTAAAACTATGCCTTGTTTTACCATGAAATGACATTTTTCCCAATTTAAAACAAGGTTAGTTTCAATGCAACGTTTTAATATCAACGTGAGATTAGTTAAACAGCCATCAAAGGAGTCACCAAAAACACTAAAATCATCCATAAAAACCTCAATAATCTTCTCAACGAAATCAGAAAAGATACTTACCATGCATCTTTGAAAGGTGGCTGGCGCATTACATAAACCAAATGGCATTCGTCGATAAGCAAAAGTACCAAATGGACAAGTAAAAGTAGTCTTTTCTTGGACATCTGGGGCTATAACAATCTGATTATATCCCGAATAGCCATCAAGAAAGCAATAAAAAGAATGACCAGCTAACCTTTCAAGCATTTGATCAATGAACGGCAAAGGGAAGTGATCTTTCCTTGTGGTGGCGTTGAGCTTCCTATAGTCAATGCAAACTCTCCAGCCTGTTTGGATACGAGTCGGGACAAGTTCATTCTCTTCATTTTTTACCACAGTGACTCCTGATTTCTTTGGTACAACTTGAACTGGTGAAACCCAACGACTATCCGAAATTGGGTAAATGACCCCACAATCGAGAAGCTTAATGATCTCCTTTTTCACAACTTCCATCATTGGAGGGTTGAGTCGGCGTTGAGCCTCTCGAGTTGGTTTAGCCCCTTCCTCTAGAAGTATGCGATGCATGCATGTTGTAGGACTAATTCCCTTGATGTCGGCTAAAGTCCATCCAATCGCTGTTTTGTACTTTTGCAACACCCGAACTAGTTTTTCCTCCTCCACTGCCGTGAGTGATGAGGAGACTATGACGGGCAAAGTCTCTTTATCTCCCAAGAAGACATACTTCAAATGATTCGGTAACGGTTTAAGCTCAAGAGTGGGTGCCTGAATCACTGAAGGTAACAACTTGTTAGCAGAAACGAGAATTGGAATTGGGATTGGAGGCTTACCAACATATTTTGGTAATGACTCAAGGGTAGCCATCATCTCGCAGATTTCTTCATGATTAGGTTCGGCCCCATTGGTGATGAGTTCAATTCCTTGAACAATGGTGGTTTCAAGGGCATCCCTATCCAAGGATTCGAGATATTCCTGCGCCAAAGAATCAAATGCATCAATAGAGAAACAAGAGTGATCATCAATAGGGTACCTTATAGCTTCAGAAATATTGAAACCAATGATATCGCCATCAAATTCCATTGTCAATGTCCCTTTGAATACATCGATCTTGGTTCGGGCTGTTTTCATGAAAGGTCGTCCAAGTAAGATTGGCAATGGTGTAGAGTGGGCCGAATCCTCCATCTCAAGCACATAAAAATCTGCTGGAAATATCAAGTGGTTAACCTGCACCAAAACATCTTCCAAAACTCCTTTCGGATATGCATTAGAACGATCGGCTAATTGAATTATAACTCCATCATTTTTAAGTTCCCCTAAGTTCATAGATGCATAAATAGAGTATGACATGACATTAATGGAAGCACCTAAATCTAACATGGCATGTTCAAACTTGGTGTTACCAATAACACAAGGGATTGTGAAACTACCTGGATCTTTGCATTTAGGTGGCAGTTTTCGTTGCAAAACTGCAGAAACATTCTCACTTACCCTTACCACTTCTTTGTTCGAATTCCTCCTCCTTGTTGTACAAAGCTCTTTCAAGAATTTAGCATACTTTGGAACTTGCTTTATTGCGTCAAGAAGTGGGATATTTACTTGTACCTTCCTGAAAGTCTCTAAGATGTCTTTTTCATTCTCTTCTTTCTTAGACTGCATAAACCTGCGAGGGAAAGGCACATTTGGTGGCATAGGGTTAGAATGAGTTGAATTTGGAACAACCTTACCTGAGTTTGGTTGTGCAGGAGCTTTGGGGGACTGCAGTAATGGTTGTTCTTCCCTTGTCGTGGCTTTGTCCTCCTCCTTCTCTTTGAAGAGCAACTTTTCATTCTCTGTTGGGCTTTGTTTGGACATTTTGGGATTGGTTCCAATCTCTTTACCACTCCTCAATATGATAGCTTTAGCCGTTTCAAAACCTCCTTTTGGGTTGACAATGGTTGAGCTAGGTAGTTTGCCTTCTTCTCTAAACTGTCCCATGAATTCCGCCATCTGCCCAATTTGCTTCTTCACTTCGCTCATCTCTTTGGCTTGATTTTGTAAACCCTGAGTCAAAGAAGTTAGTACTTTAAGCATTTGATCATTATCCATTGGGGAACCTGAATTTGATTGGGCAGTTTGTGGTTGAGGTTGTGGTGGTGCGAATGGCTTTTGATAGAACCCCGGAGGTGGCTGTCTATATCCGCCTTGTTGTTGAGTTTGTTGAGGCTCCCTCCACTTAAAATTTGGATGATCTCTCCAGCCTGGATTGTAGGTGTTTGAAAATGGGTCATACCTAGGTTGAGTTTGGCCTTGATAACCTATGGCATTGGCACTTTCCCATCCACCATTCGCTATTAATTGAGGACATTGATCAGTGTGGTGTCCATGCATAGAGCACACGCTACAAGTGGCTGCACTTTGCACTTTGGGTCCTTCAACAACCTGCGAAATAAGAGTAGAGAGATTAGCCATTTGAGATTGAAGTTCTGAAATAGCACTTACCTCATTAACTTGACTTGGCTGTGCATGATCTCTCCCTCCAACTTCTTCATATTGTTGTGCATTCAAAGCTCGGTTTGCTATTAAGATCTTTGCAGCAACTGGTGTTTTGTCAACCAAAGCACCTCCTGCTGAAGCATCAAGCATTTGTCTCTCCAGTGGAAGTAGCCCTTCATAGAAATATTGAATTAAAAGCTCTTCCTTCATTTGGTGTTGTGGGCAGGATGCAACTAACGTCTTAAAACGTTCATAGTACACTGGAAAGGATTCTCCCGGGCCTTGTTGAATTCCACTAATTTTCTTCCTCAAAACAATGATTCTTGAAGTTGGGAAGAATTTCTCCAAGAATGCTTTCTTCATACTTTCCCAAGAAGTAACAGTTCCAGGTGCTAGTTCGTAGAGCCAATCCTTAGCCTTGTCCATAAGAGAAAATGGAAAGGCTTTCATCTTCAAAATATTTCCATCCACGTTAATGGGTGTCATACTTGAACATACTACTTCAAATTCCTTCAAATGCTTGTTTGGATCTTCCATGGACAGCCCATGGTATCTGGGAATGTGATGTAGCAAACTTGACTTCAATTCAAACACATCGGTCTTGCCTGCAGCAGCCCCGGGGTATTGAATGCAAAGAGGGACTGCATTGTCCAATTCAGAGGCTGAAAGTTCCTTGATTGATCTATTGTCTACAGCCATGTCTTGTTCCTCTTCCAAGTCCGTTTCTACTTCAGATTCGGGTTCGGAACCAGAACTAGAGGGACTGAGTTCTGGCTGTTTCCTCTTCCTTCTCAAAGTTCGTTCGAGATCGTCGTCAAAGTCCAATATGTGCGCATGAACACGGTGTGAACTTCGAGTCATACACTTGTACCTAAAACAAAGAAAATAAAACAAAACAAAATCAGAAACACAAGAACAACAAAAACGCACGGAAGATTAGCCATTTTGCTAATCCCCGGCAACGGCGCCAAAATTTGGCGTGAGAAATAACTAACGCACAAATTAAACCCTATAAATCATGCAATGGTAGTACGAGTAAGTAGGGATCGTTCTATTCCGGGGATTAGGAGGGATGCTAATCAACACAAATTAAATTTATTAAACTAGAACTAAGTTAAGGGAACAATGATTGGGGGGGATTTTGATGATTTAGACAAAAGTAAAATTGACAGCAGCAAATAACTAAGTTGTGAATGAAATATGGATTAAGGGATAGCTAGAGGATTCTTCTCCACACATGGAACATATGCATACAAATCGATCTCCAGTTACTCTTTCTATAAAGTATGAATGACAAAGCCCCAAATTAATTGTGAACTGCACTAATTAACTCTCAGATTTTCCTAAGTTCATTGAATTGGACTCAGCGACTCAATCAAATTATTCTTATCAAGTTCCCTATATGAACAGCATGATAGAGATACATATCAAAGATCATTAAGTTCTATGAAAATCATAAGCTTTGACAAAGCATTTGTAACTATGAAAAGCATGATACTCCTGCCAGGAATTTATTTAACACAATCATGACTAGTGACTTTTACTACTTGTGAATATAAGTTCATAACGATTAGGTGAAATTCCCTCATATTCTAGCATCAAATCCCTGCATGCAAACTAAGTATGCATCCTTAATAAACATGCAAGAATAAGTCCTGAATAAAACAGAAAAGTAAATCACATTCATACTTTACGAAATCATAACTGGAAGTGATCAATTCATATAAAACATATGTCCATGGCTTCGAATTCACCTCTAACTAAGAAGAAATTCAGTTACTCATATTTAATAATTGAAAAACAATATAGAATGGAAATACATAAGATAGGATAAAGAGAAGAAAAGAACTAGATGATGGCAGCAAGGAATTCCCAAGATAGCTCCAAGCTTTGCTCCTTTTGCAACTAGCTCTCTCTCTCTCTCTCTCTCTCTCTCTCTCTCTCTCTCTCTCTCTCTCTCTATATTTGAATGTGTATGAGTAATGGATGAAGTGAAGTGATGGATTCTTGAATGAATTGTGTTTAGAATTGGAGTGCTATTTATAGGGAGAATGGAAGGGGAATATTTGAATTGAATATGGTTTATGCCAATAGCACTTGTAATTAGAAACTCATTCTTTTGGCTAGTGCATTTCACCAACAAATCCCATTGTAATTAGAAACTCATTCTTTTGGCTAGTGCACTTCACCAACAAATCCCATTGTAATTAGAAACTCATTCTTTTGGCTAGTGCACTTCACCAACAAATCCCACTAGATAGTCATGCATGACATAGTCAGCTTGTGGGCCGATTTTGGGCTTGTTATTCACTCCAAAAAATTCTGGAAAAATATGGATCTTCAAGCCCTTTGTCTTATCTTTCCAAGCATATGCAGCCCAACTCAAGGAAAAATAGGAAAGACCTTCAAATGTCATTTTTGGCCCAGTAACGCAGATGCTGCCGAATTTTGACCTTGAGCTGCTAAATCGTGGATAACTTCCTCTAGAAGACTCCAAATCATGAACCATAAAATGCTACGGAAACTAGACTTCCGTATCTTTCCAATGATGTATGGCTCATTATCTGGTTCTTCTTGAGCAAGTACAGGTTAATCCGCGAATGTGACTGATCTGCAGACACTGTTTTGAGCTAACTTGTCTTCAAAATGCATGTAATGAGTCTCATCCTTATTACACTGAAACATACACAAACTTTATTAAAAGCACAAGTTTAACTCAAAAACATAACCAAATCGTAAGTTAGAAGGGTACAAAAAGATATGTAATTATGCACTGATCAGCTGTGTATTCCAGTTTCCTCTTTAAGGGAGAAGCTCATTCGGGACTTGCATGGTGGAGGATTGAGTGGCCACCTAGGCCATGACAAAACAATTGCATTGATGGAGGAGAGATTTTACTGGCCACAGCTCAAACGTGATGTTCGAACTATTGTGCGCAAGTGCTACATTTGTCAAACTTCGAAGGGGCAGGTACAAAACACTGGATTATATATGCCATTACCAATTCCTAACGATATTTGGCAGGATCTTGCTATGGATTTTGTCCTCGAATTGCCCCGAACACAAAGGGGAGTGGACTCTGTATTTGTGGTGGTTGATCGGTTCTCAAAAATGGCGCACTTCATAGCCTGCAAAAAGACTGCTGATGCATCAAATATAGCCAAACTGTTTTTCAGGGAGGTTGTTCGCTTGCATGGGGTTCCTACATCCATTACAGCTGATCGTGACACCAAGTTCTTGAGCCATTTTTGGATCACTTTGTGGAGACTGTTTGGGACTACTTTGAATCGTAGCAGCACTGCCCATCCCCAAACTGATGGTCAGACTGAGGTTACAAACCGGACATTGGGCAATATGGTGCGAAGCGTCTGCGGAGAGAAGCCGAAACAATGGGATTATGCATTACCGCAGGTGGAGTTTGCATACAACAGTGCAGTCCATAGCGCTACTGGGAAGTCTCCATTTTCCATTGTTTATACTGCTATACCTAACCATGTTGTAGATTTGGTGAAACTGCCTAGAGGCTAGCAAACCAGTGTGGCAGCGAAAAATTTGGCTGAGGAAGTGGTAGCCGTTCGAGATGAGGTCAAGCAGAAACTTGAGCAAACAAATGCTAAGTACAAAGCTGCTGCGGATAGGCATCGACGTGTTAAAGTGTTTCAAGAAGGCGATTCTGTGATGATATTTCTGAGGAAGGAGAGATTTCCAGTTGGCACTTACAGCAAGCTTAAACCGAAGAAATATGGTCCTTACAAAGTGCTCAAACGGATCAATGATAATGCCTATGTTATTGAGTTACCGGATTCCATGGGAATTTCCAATGTTTTTAATGTGGCAGATTTATATGAGTTCCGTGAAGATGAGGTTCTTTATCCAGATCATAACTCGGGGTCGAGTTCTTCGGAGGTGGAAGGGACTGATGTAGAACAGATGGCAGATTTTAACGGGGTTGAGCAAGAAAAAGGACGTGGTGGGAATTTGTAGAATTGTCGTCCGAGCTCCGATTAGGGCACAAAATACCTTTTCGGAAAGGGAACGATGCCACGAGTCAAACACACAGCTTTGCTGTGACATACGATGGATTTTGGCATTCTGGAGTCGTTTGGCCATTCAAAACTGCAGTCAAAGTTCGAAGTTAATTCCAAATAAATTCTGTTTTTTCCGTTTCAGAGTTACATAGTTAATTCCCAAAATAAATTCTATTTTTTTCAGTTTCGGAGTTACGTAGTTAAGTCTCCGAATTAATTCTGTTTTTTTTCAGTTTATTGTAATAACTCCCCTAGCAGTTACAAGGGTTGAGAGTTGTATTTAGACGGGTTCGTCTAACGTTTTTCGGCACTTCAGATTTTAATACAATTAAACAAAGAGAGTTTCTCTTAATTTTCTGGTGGAATCCAGTTCCCTTGTTACTCAAGGTTTTCGTTTGAAACCTTTATTGCTTGTGCTGCGTCAAACAGTTAATGACATCCGTAAAGCTTCAGAAAAAGCCTATAAGTTTATTAAAAGATGGCAAAAAAAAAAAAAAATTAAATTCAAGGCGTCTACTATTATGTCTAGATAGATGTTAAGCTCATAATTTCATACATTTACATGCCCAATTTACTTAATTATTTTGCTTAAGTTCTTGGAATTCTGAGTTATTTGTCTCTCTTTGTGTGTTTTGTAGGCCCATAGATCAAAAGAGCATAATTCATGCAATTCAAGCATGTTAAGGCCTGATTTGGATGAATGGAAGAAGAGCTTAAAGACAAACTCAATTTGGGCCACAACCCCTTGCCAGTCCAGTTTCGTAGGTCACATTGCAGGATCTGTTTCAGCCAACTACACAGCTCGGATGAGGTCGACTTCTTCATGAAAGTTGTTCCAATGGGTGTCTATTATAACATATCCAAATTGCAGCCCAATTGGTTACGTTTGGAGCCCTCAGCACGTCAAACACAGAACCAGGCTCAGGATTGCAGTTTCCTCTTTGAAGCATTGGATCCTCTTTTGAGCATTGGATCCTCTTTTGAGCTTTGGATACTCTTTTGGACCTGACATATGGAGCAAATTAAGGAAGCATTTCAGCTAAAGAAGTCAAAAGGAGCAAAACATGGCATAATTAAAGGAAAACATGTTTGCACAAATTAAGGAGCCTTGTTTTCCATGATTTATGGTAGGTTGTCTACACCAACCAAGGGGAGGACAAATTTGAAGTCTATAAATAGAGACTTGCAGCTCATTCACAAATCATCTTTCATTCCATCATTTTACATATTCATTGTACACAAAGAGAGGGAAGGTTGAGAGTTACAAAGGGAGAGAAGATGGAAGGCAGCAGCTGGGAGGCTTTGGCCTCCTGGCAGCCATGGAGATGAATCTTTTCCATCTCTAGCATGCTGTCCTTATCTTCTTCTCCTCCCTTTGTCTTTTATTTTCTTCTTGTATTTCCTTTCCTTTCCTTTACTTTGTTTTTCTATTGGGAACTATATTGCTTACATGAATATTCTGGGTTTATAAGTTGAAGATTTGAGTTTCAAGTTTGATTTATGATTCATGTTCTTATTCATTATGCTTATCAGTTATTATGCTTGTTTGGATGATTGATCACCATTAGAACTTGTATATTAACTATATTGGTTTGAATCAAGAGTAGACACCATGCTTTGATTTGAATTGAACTATGAATAAGAAGAGTATGTATGGACATTCGACAACAGGGATTAGATACATGCTTGGTTGTTTAAATTGTTCTTCTATGCTTAATGGGTTCCTAATGCTTAATTTAGGTTAGACAACAAATGATCAAGTTAGGGAATTAGGGACACAAGGTTAGAACCAGACACCATGGCCTAATCATACTTTAGCTAGAATCAATCTTTGAATCCAAATTAGACTTGTCACTTGACGCCTTATAAACCGGAATTGAACTAATGTCCCAATCTGTTTTCCAGCTTACAAATTAACCTTTGTTACATTTGCTTACTTTGTTTTTGTTTGCCTCTTTTGTTCAATTATTTCTCTGTTTGCTAGCACTCTAAGTAATTCAACTTGGAACCAAGTTACCATTCTCCGTGGGATCGACCTCGTATTTACATAAGCTATATTATAAACGGTTCGTGCACTTGCGAGAATTAAAGTTGCTGTTTTTAATAACTCATTTTAGTTGTTAAGAAAAAAGCTCAACAATAGAAGGTTGGATGGAAGGATATAGAAAAAATTCTTTATATATGTAAAGTTAGGTATTCTGAAGTGGAGGTAAATTCCAAATCGAATCGTTGCACAAGATTTGTGAGTGAAAGCTGTGGTTCACATGCTGGGCAATACTTGGATGGTAGCCATTTGAAATTCCATAATTCAAGTGAATTGTTACAACATGTGACAAGTGCTTTATTATATGCAACCCTTTTTTATGAATGTAACAGTGGATATGTGTGCGGGTTTGAGGTATTAAAACAAGTAGGCTTTGAAAAGCTATATACCTAGCTGAGGCATATTCTTTTTTTTTTCTTTTCTAATTTTACCTAATAAATTTTAAATTTCTACCAGGACGAGGGATGGGGCACAACAAACATCGTTTATATCTTTAGTGACAGTTGTGGAACAATATATGTTGATATTGATTCGAGAACTACATGTAGTACGAGAAAAGTATTTATAAAGAATGATGATTCAGACAAATATTTACATATGGAGAGTTGCAATGTATTTCTCACTAGGGTGGGAAATACCCACAATTGAAAAAAAAAAATGTTAGCACATGTGGGGCGACATGTTAATTATCGTGAGGAAATAGTTAAAAGCATCCGTAAATCTTTAAGAAAGCCCATAAGTTTATTAAAAGATGGCGGAAAAATAAAAAAGAACTGAAATTTAAGGCATTTACAATTATGTTTAGATGGAATGGTATGGATAAAGTTCCTTATGCATGTAAAGTTAGACGTTCTGGAGTGGAGGCAAAATCCAAATCCAATCGTTGCACATGATTTGTGAGTGGAAGCGGTGGTTTACATGATGAGCAATACTTAGATGGTTGCCATTTGAAAGTTCATAATTCAAATGAATTGTTATAATATGTGACAAGGGCTTTATTATGTACAACCTTTTTTTATGAATGTAGCGATGGATATGTGCGTTTTTTTGAGTTATTAAAATAAGGAAGTTTTGAAAAGTTATATATACCTGGGTGAGGCATATTCTTATCCTTTTTTTCTTATCTTTTTTTACCTAATAAATTTCAATTTTTTACCAGGCCGAAGGATGAGGCACAGCAAACATCGCTTATATATCGAATGATGATTGCGGAACAATATATGTTGGTGTTGATTCGATGACTACATCTAGTACGAGAAAATGATTTATATAGAATGATGATTCATACAAATATTTACATATGGAGAGTTGCAATGTATTTGCCAGGAAATACCCACAATTGCAAAAAAAAAAAAAAAAATTGCACATGTGAAGCGACACGTTAGTTATCGTGAGCAAATAGTTAATGGCTTCCGTGAAGCTTCAAAAAAAACCTATAATTTTATTAAAAGATGGGTAATAAAAAAAAAAAGAACTGAAATTCAAGGAGTCTACTGTAATGTCTGGATGGAAGAGTTTAGATAAAGTTCCTTATGTATGTAAAGTTAGGCATTCTGGAGTGGAGGTAAAATCCAAACTCAATCGTTGCACATGATTGTGAGTAGAAGCGGTGGTTCACATGCTGGTCAGTACTTGGAGAAATTATAGAATAGTACTGTACTACCACATCAGTTAATAATACTTCCTTTCAAAATATGACATGTGTCATTTTTTAAAAACAAATTATAGCTTTTTTTACAGCTGGATTTAAAATTCTTTTTTATTATTTAGAATATGATTTTTTATTTATTTAAAAACTTAAAGAACCCAAAGACGCCGCTAGAAACCACCTCCCACAACCCAATCCCCATCTTTGTACTGCCACCTAACCCAATCGCCCCTTCAGGGACTGAACATGTTTCTTTAATAAGCAGGTAATTCTTTTTGGGTTTGTTGATCATCCTTTCAACAGAAACTACAAAGGGGATCATCAGTTTTCGTGATGATCCTCCAATCGATTTCTTTCCTTCTTCTCTCTGATATCCTCCAATCAATTTCTCGACATCACTGCTCAATCTTTCTATGGGTTTAAGTTTCCAGTGATTTTTTATGTGGGTTCTTGTTTCAGATTAACCAAAACCCTTGGGTGATTGGTTGGGTAGCAGTACGAGGTAGAGAAGAGTGGGTTGTCGTCGTGCGAGCTGGTTTCCGGCATCTTGGTGTATATATATATTATTCTAGAGAGTAAAAGTCCAGTTGTAAAAACAGCATAATTTATTTTTTTTAAATGACACATGTCATATTTTGAATGGAAGTACCATTAACTGACGTGGTGGTACAGTACCATTCTATAATTTCTCCAGTACTTGGATGGTTGCAATTTGAAAGTCCATATTTCAAATGAATTGTTACAACATGTGACAGGAGCTTTATTATATGCAACCATTTTTTTTTATGAATGTAGTGGTGGATATGTGCACGTGTTTGAGGTATATTAAAATAAGGAGGTTTTGAAAAGCTATATATACTTGGCTGAGGTATATTATCATCATTTTTTTCTTATCTTTTTTTAACTATTAAATTTTAAATTTTTACCTAGACAAAATATAAGGCACAGCAAACATCGTTTATATCTTTAATGATAGTTGTGGAACAAATATGTTGGTGTCGATTCGAGGACTACACTTAGTACGAGAAAAATATTCATAAAGAATGATGATTCAGACAAATATTAACATATGAAGAGTTGCAGTGTACTTGCGACTTGGGCCGGAAATACCCATAATTGTAAAAAACTGTTAACACATGTAAAGCGACACGTTAGTTATCGTGAGGTAGTAAATGACATCCGTAAAGCTTCAAAAAAAGCCTATAAGTTTATTAAAAGATGGCGAAAAAAATAGAGCTTAAATTCAAAGCGTCTACTATTATATCTGGATGGAAAGTAGGATTGAAGGGTATAGAAAAAATTCTTTATGTATGTAAAGTTAGGTATTTTGGAGTGGAGATAAATTCCAAATCGTATCGTTGCACAAGATTTGTGAGTGAAAGCGGTGGTTCACATGCTGAGCAATACTTGGATCGTTGCTATTTGAAAGTCCATAATTCAAGTGAATTGTTACAACATGTGACAAGAGCTTTATTATATGCAACCTTTTTTTATGAATGTAACAGTAGATATGTGAGCGTGTTTGAGGTATTAAAACAAGAAGGTTTTGAAAAGCTATATATACCTGGCTGATGCATATTCTCATATTTTTTTTCTTTTCTACTTTTACCTAGTAAATTTCAAATTTTTACCAAGACTACAAACATCGCTTAGATCTCTAATGTTGGTTGTGGAACAATATATGTTGGTATCGATTCAAGGACTACATTTAGTACAAGAAAAAGATTATAAAGAATGATGATTCAGACAAATATTTACATATGGAGAATTGCAATGTATTTGCCAGGAAATACCCATAATTGCAAAAAAAAAGTTTGCACATGTGGAGCGACACGTTAGTTATCGTGGGGAAATAGTTAAAAGCATCTGTAAAGCTTCAAAAAAAGCCCATAAGTTTATTAAAAGATGGCGGAAAAATATAAGAGAACTGAAATTCAAGGCATTTACGATTATGTCTGGATGGAAGGGTATGGATAAAGTTTCTTATGCATGTAAGCTAGGCGTTCTGGAGTGGAGGTAAAATCCAAATCCAATCGCTGCACAGGATTTGTGAGTGAAAGCGGTGATTCACATGATGGGCAATGCTTGGATGGTTGGCATTTGAAAGTCCATAATTCAAATGAATTGTTACAACATGTGACAAGGGCTTTACTACATGCAACCATTTTTTATGAATGTAGCGATGGATATGTGCGTTTTTCCGAGGTATTAAAACAAGGAGGTTTTGAAAAGATATATATATATATATCCGGCTGAGGTATATTCTTATCCTTTTTTTCTTGTCTTTTTTTACCCAATAAATTTCAAATTTTTACCAGGCTGAAGGATGAGGCACAACAAACATCTCTTATATATCTAATAACGATTGCGGAACAATTTATGTTGGTGTTGATTTGAGGACTACATCTAGTACGAGAAAATAATTTTTAAAGAATGATGATTTAGATAAATATTTACATATGGAGAGATGCAATGTATTTGCCAGGAAATACCCAAAATTGCAAAAACATGTTTGCACATGTGAAGCGACACGTTAGTTATCGTGGTGAAATAGTTAACGGCATCCATGAAGCTATAGAAAAAACCTATAATTTTATTAAAAGGCAGGGGAAAAAATGAACTGAAGTTCAAGGCATCTACTATTATGTCTGGATAGAAGGTTGGATGGAAGGGTATAGATAAAGTTTCTTATGAATGTAAAATTAGGCATTATGGAGTGGAGGTAAAATTCAAACCCAATCGTTGCACATAATTTGTAAGTGGAAGCGGTGGTTCACATGTTGGGCAATACTTGGATGGTTGCCATTTGAAAGTCCACAATTCAAGTGAATTGTCACAACATGTGACAAGTGCTTTATTAAATGCAATCTTTTTTTATGAATGTAGTGGTGGATATGTGAGCGTGTTTGATGTATTAAAACAAGGATGTTTTGAAAAACTATATATACTTGGCTAAGGCATATTCTTATCCTTTTTTAAAAAATCTTTTTTTACTTCATAACTTTCAAATTTTTACCAGTACAAGAGATGTGACACAACAAACATCGCTTATATATATCTAATGACTATTGTGGAACAATATATGTTAGTGTCGATTCGAGGACTACATTTAGTACGAGAAAAGGATTTATAAAGAATTATAATTCAAACAAATATTTACATATGGAGAGTTGCAATGTATTTGCCACTAGGGTGGGAAATACCCACAATTGCAAATAAAAATGTTAGTATATGTGGAGCGACACGTTAGTTATCGTAGGGAAATAGTTAATGGCATCCGTAAAGCTTCAAAGAAAGTCTATAAGTTTATTAAAATATGGCAAAAAAAAGAAGAGAGAACTGAAATTCAAGGTGTCAACTATTATGTTTGGATGAAAGGGTATATATAAAGTTGTTTATGTATGTAAAGTTAGGCATTCTGGAGTGGAGGTAAAATCGAAATCCAATCGTTGCACAGGATTTGTGAGTGGAAGCGGTGGTTCACATGCTGGGCAATACTTGGATGGTTGCCATTTGAAAGTCCATAATTCAAATGAATTGTTACAACATGTGACAAGGGCTTTATTATATGCAACTTTTTTTTTTTGTGTGAAGGTAGCAATGGATATGTGAGGGTGTTTGAGATGTTAAAACAATGAGGTTTTGAAATGGTATGTGACCAACTAATTCTGAGAGCGCTTCTTGATCATTATGATGCCTTAACTAGTTATATTTCCAAATCATTGTTCTTTCTCTTTTACGAGCTTGATTACAATTATACACATGACATTAATGTGAAAGTGCATGAAGGATTCCAAAGACAATTTGATGGAGAATATATGGGGAATGTTGTCGTAAATCAAGGACCAACATACATTATACGACTCATACATTTTAAGAACCCAATTGATGAACTGTATGAGAAGTTGAAAAGATAAAATAGTCAACGTGTTGTGCCTCCTGAAGTTCGATATCTACCGTCAGTTCAAATTGAAGAAATTGGTGAGGTTCTTATTTTATGTGGTAAGATAACAGAGGAGTTGGTGTGAAATTTACAAGACATATAGTATTCCTTTAAATAACTGCAAGAGTGTTAATATTTTATTTAGACTAGTCTGTGAGATAATTATTTCATTTATTTCATTTGTTTTCCTTTTTCATTAATAATTGTACATACACCTCAGTTGGTTGACAATCCTTTAGTTTTTATTAAGTGTTTCTAGTAGTATGTTCATGTAACATCATACTTTTGGAAATTAAGTTTATGCATTTATTGTTCTTAAATTATAAAGGAAAATATCAATGATTCAGATTATACCTTAAATAAAAACATGATTGCTTTCATATATCTATACATCCTTATAAGCCCAACTTCCATCAAATTATGCAGATATAAAAATAAGAAATTAAATTTCCCAGAAACAGAGAGATCAAAAATTGAAATTAAAACCATCTGTCACAATTACAACACCAAAATTCCTAAATTTAAATTTCACATAAATAACGCTGCTTCTGCCACTTCCTATTTGTTGGTCCGTTTTTTGAATCTTTCCCTTCCGAGTTGATATGCTTTGGAGAATGGAAAGGAATCGAGTCAACACCAATGCCTTGATTGGATTTCTGGCTCGCAAGAGGATTCCTTCGACTTTTGGACAAAATTGAAAGTTGGATTAGGTTGAAAAGAGCGAGAGAGCTCGAGTTGGACCTTGATGATTCATTTCTTCTGACTTGATCGCAGATTGCGTAGGCATGCTACTATTGGGTACGAGACCAGCCCAATAGACCCGGTATATGTGAAGTAGTGTATATGTTTGATGGATTCGCATTTGTTCTAGACTTCTGATCAAGCCATTGTGCTCCAAGGGGGGTACTGGCTTGGATGAGTTATTTTCTATGCCTCAATCAAGAGGACTTCAATATTCTTTCACTCGTGCGTTACTGGTTTGATAGATACAGGTAGTACCTGATCAAACAAGAAGAAAAACCGATGTTGTGGTTAATGCCCTCTCGATTGGGTTCAAAAACCTAGTATCGCCCCTAGATGACCCTAGATAGGGTCGATATGCCCTTATCTTGTGCCTAATAAAGCCCTATTAGGGCCTAAAACCCTTCTCTTGGGTCCGAATAATGAGAAACTCAAATATGTAAAAGAGGAAAAATAATTTTGTCTACGAGAATATATGAAGCAAATAAACGACAGATATTTAAAAAGTAACTGAAGTAAATTTTAGAAAGCAAAAGGGTTCCAAACGTTGAAGATTTCTCTATCCAACTCTAGTATGACGCCAGGTTGAAATGAGAGCCAAAGATTTCTCTATTTAGCTTCTTTTAAATACAAATTACAATATAGAAGAAACAGGAGATTTCTCTATCCAATTTAAATAGAAAATATTTTTATAGAAATTCAAATTGATTGTTTCAATAAAGAGTCATACCATGAAGATGGCAGAGCAATAACAGATAAACGCAGGAGTTGGCGACTGGTTATCTAAACAGTAAATTGGCTATTTGAAAAGATCTTGAAGTTTGTTCAAGTGTTTTCGATATGTTGCATCTAATTTTGGAGAGAGAGTCCCTTTATGCTATTGTAGAGCCTTTGTATTTACAGGCAAGAATCCCTAATGATGAAGGCTAGAGGAAGATACTTGGATCTTGTCCAAAGTCAGCTATTGGTCCGACCTTGTGAGTCGGTCCATAGGTGGGAGGAAAGGATATCTAAGATGAAACTACTGGTCGCAAGGGATGCTTCTCTGACCTGTGTCTCTTCGTAGCTGGAAATCCAGTTTGGAATTGGTTCCTTCTAGTTCTGTCGTCTATTATCTAGCTTGCTTTCGTGCTGGGAGAGATAGCAGTCAAGTCATCATTAATGATGATGACCTCTCTTCAAACCCTCATGTGAGTCGATATGCAACGGTTACCCATTTTCTTAACTTTAATGAGGACCAAATCTAGGGTATTTTCGTACTACAAGCTTTTCAGAGGATTTCGCACATTACTGGCCCATATCCAAAAAAGCCCTTTTCATTGTTTCTAAAAGAAAAAGGCTGGGCTTGGGTTTAACAAATCTTATTTGAGAAATAAAACCATCTTTGGCCCATTTTCCAAATATGGTACAAACAATTCCTATCATATTAACGTTTCTTCTACCTATAGCTGAACATCCACATCTTCGACTCTGAAATTCACCTGCCCTTCTCTACTTCATGATAAAAAATTACGCACGTGCGTAAGGACGTGATGTTCACACAATGCGTCCGTAGAAGACAAAGTAGAAGAAAAGCATGGACACCAAGGCCATGAACTCGTACGCCATCACCAGCGACCAAATGACGTCGTCCACGATCAACAAGCTCAGCGCCAAGCACCACCTCATCAACGACCGGAATGCTGACGTGGACCGCCACTAGGACATTCTCTCTCTTGCTCTCTCAACTGCTGTCCTCACTTCAGTGACTCGGGTCATGCGCTTGCTTTCTCTCTAGTTTCGACCGGGTTTGCATTTGAAAGGAGAGAGAGAGAGAGAAAGAGAGAGAGAGAGAGAGAGAGAGAGAGAGAGAGAGAGAGGGCAATAGCTCTAAATGCCACCCTTTTTATAATTTTAACTAAAAATACCACCTCTCCCCAAAATTTTTGGAACTATCACTTATAAATATATATTTATTGTCCACTTATTGCATACATATCACTTTTGCTGAAGTTCTCTCTCAGCTCTCTCTTGGCTCCGTCTCTCACTTTCTCTTCACTCTCTCGTCGCTCAGCTCTCACTCTCTCTTCTCTCTTCCTCTCCCAGCAGAATCTATTCATCGAAGCTCAACTCCATCGTTCACCTCCAACAGGTACTGTTCATCGTCATTTTCTTACAGTTTAGGGGTTTCTTTGAGGTTGGTTTAGGGTTTATGGGTTTCTATGAAATTGGTTTAGGGTTTCTCTGAAATGGGTTTAGGGTTTAGGGGTTTCTCTGAAATTGGTGTAGGGGTTTCACTGAAATTGGTTTCGTGGTTTCTCTGAAATTGTCTTAGTCTGATGATTCCTTGTTTGAAATAGTGAATAGGTTTGTTCTTTGTAGATTGATGCTTGCACTGCTATTCTTACAAGTCTAATCAATATCTATTTTCTTTCTTGAAGATGATATCTAAAGTCTAAGACAATTAACCTGTGTATATCTTTTTTAACTTGTAAACTCCCAACCATATCATACTTTTTGTTTGAGAATAATGCTTGTTAATTTGACATTTTTTTTATAACTTTGTTTACTAACTTTAGGGCTTGCATATTGGATATGGATAAGTTTTCTTTCTTTTTCATATTTTCTTGTGATTCTTCAGAATTTCAGTTCGGGGATGAATATTTGTTTGTGTCTAATAAAATACGGCCGTAAAAAGGGGCCTCTTCTCGGCCATGACGCTTGTTCATAAAGTGGAACGGCCGCGTTTTTGTCAAGCGTCTTGCGTTCCTAAAAAACACAAGGCAAATACGAGGGCAGGGTTTTCTCAGCCTCTCGACCATAGCATTATGGGCCGAGACCGAGGTCCATACGAGGCACGGCTGAAGATACTATGGTCAAAAGGCCACGTGGCTTCAGGGTCCCACGCCCCATTTAATGAAGTAGTGCCTCTGTCCACCATAACAAATCCACTGGGGCAAGAAGCATTTAATGCACGAGGGCAGAAGGGAAGTGATTGAAGTCAGATTTGGTAATCAGAGTGGTTAGGTGCAAACATTCTCACAAAGGTTCTTACAACTTGCGGTCACCTCACCAACTACTAGACCAGGGCATTTAATGCGTTCCCATGGCCAGAAGTGCAGAGCCCACGATCAGGGCGGTGGCCGAGATTCGCCGGGATTTATGGGAGTCACACCACTGAGCTTCACAATCCCAAATGCCGATTGGACTGACCCACTTGCCTTGATCAGACTCCACCATGCTTGCTCTGATCAGACTCCACCATGCTTGCTCTGATCAGACTCCACCATGCTGGTCTTGTCAAGCCTCGATTAGCTCTCCATGACTCCTATAAATACCAAGCTCAAGACCACGTACAAAGGGTCCAACACCAAAAACCAAAAGCCTCCCACGGAGCAACTTATTTTTCTGTAACGCACTTTCAATACCTTTACATGCTTTCCTAGGAGTAGTGGTAGATTGTAAGAAAAATCCATTCATCAATATATCATACGACCCTTGATTTCTCAAGGCACCGGAGCATCATCCCTGTTATCGCCTCACTCACCCCATATATCATACGACCGTCGCTCCTCGAGCAACGCATCGGAGCACCGCCCAAAATCCACCACCTACACCACCACTAAACGGCCTTGTAGCTCAGGCCGTGAACCTGACGGCCGAGATAAGTTCCTCTCTCAGCCACAATCGTTTGATTAGAAGTCCAATCCCAAACAGGCGCATCATTTAAACATCTCCTACCCAAACCCCATCAATACCTCAACGCACGGTAGACCGTGCTGGCACGCCTGCATACGAAACGCACCGTATCCAAAAGAAGGACATCACGTGTTCACGCACATCCCCTCGGCCCGGAGTACCAGGCCGTGAGATTTGCGACGTCAACAATATTCAATGTCTAAACGAATGGCAAAGAACCATACGTGGTGTAATATGAGTTCTTTAAAAGTTTACTCTTTTGTGCTTGATCATTGTCTGCTTAAAAGAAAGCGGGAAATGCGTGAAGATGGGAACCTACCACCAGCAGGTGTGGTTTAGAGAAATGGGGACATAGATTTTGCTATAAGCTAACTCTTTAAGCTTTTGCTTTTCTTTTTTGTGTATGGATACTTAGAGAACTCTGTTTCTGAGGAGAACTTTTAATTTTGTAATTGTACATATCTAACAAACATTTTATACAGTTTGATGGTTTATTTATTAATTTATCTTTGATATTGATAAAGCAAACAATACATACAAACCTCTTATTTGGTTAAGAAAAAACTGATGGGATGGTGCCAATTTCATTCATTTCCTTACATTTGAAAGGCGGGCATATTGGAGTCATTATTGTGGTTGCCACTAATTCATAGGATGTTGAAGTCAATCAATTGTTTCCCGATGTCTTCTTGTTTTTTAAAACTCTTTTTAGTCAAATAGATTTCTATCGTTAGTCTTGAATTGTTCTCAATTAGGCTTCTGCTACCGCACATTCCCATTCTAGCTTAAGCTGTCTCATGATTATTTGGTGTTTGGAGATGTGTCTTTAGATATTATATTATGCAGGAGTGGCAGAGTACTGGGTGTGTTGTTAGTTAATTGTCAATGATCATGGCTTCAAGGATTGCATCTCACCAGCAAAGGAGTCGGTGATCTATGATATCCAGCAATTGCATAGTATCCATTCCATGGAGCACTAAGCCATGGGTCCGGAAAGCAACACACCGTGAAAAAGAAGAGGTAATACCAGTCATGTCCATGAAATCCCCATACTTGTCTAGAAATTTCTCCAAAGCTGCAACCGTCTCGGGATAAATGAGAGCTCCCCGAAATGTTGCATAGCCATTGAACCGGTGACAAAGTGGCAGGAGTTCATCTATGAATCAAAGGACCTGAACACCACCATCAAAGAAGGCCATGAATGCAGTAAAAAATGTCTCCCACTCCAACCAAGACGCGTTAGATGGGTGTTCTGCAGAAGCATTCCCGGCAACAGTAATGTTAACCTGGCATTCTCAGTAGCACCTGTGTCACCAAATGAGGACGCTAGGAGAAGTGCTAGAGGGCTGGGCTCTGACACCCGGAGAAGTCGTTGAACGTGGGGTGGAGCGGGCAATATCCCATGAAAGGCAAAGGTGTTGCTCCGGAGAGCTGCCGGAAAGGCTGGAGAAATAGCAAGTTCAAGGTCCCTCCGAAGAAAGTGTTGGAAGACAGGAGGCAAGGGGCTTGTGATTTGGAACATAAGTGCCTTGTCCCAAGAATTTGTTGATGTCATAGACGGAGATGACTCCGCAAGGGCTGCCTCAACCAATGTATCAAGAGTGTCGAAGGAAGGAGCCACCACAGGCACGATCTCCATGTTTTGAGTAACATGCCCGATCTACAAAAAAATATATACATATATATATATGCAAAGTTAAGTACGAGATGATTAACAGGTTACATGATGTTTGTGCCTAATCAATCACGGCCTTTGTGGCCGAGGAATCTTCCTCTCGGCCGTGGCCTTTTCTCATGGGCTCAAAGAAACGGCAACATTTCGTTGCTTCCTGCTGTCTGACAACGAAGGAGAAAGCGCTAAGGCAAGATATTCTCGGCCTCTTGAATAGCCTCACGGGCCGAGGCCGAGAAACATGCAGGGCACGGCTGAAAGAGATATTGACCAAATCATCACGTGGCTTCAGGGTCCCACGCTTCATTTAATGAAGTAATGCCTATGTCCACCACAGCAAATCCACTAGGGTATGAAGCATTTAATGCATGAGGGCAGAAGGGAAGTGATTGAAATCAAGATTTTGAAATCAGAGTGGTTAGGAACAAACATTCCATCAGAGGTTCTTGCAACTGGCAGTCTCTTCACCAACTACTAAACCAGAGCATTTAATGCATTCCCACGGCCAGAGGTGCAGAGCCCTCGATCTGGGTAAAGGCCGAGATCTGCCAAGATTTATGGGGGTCACACCACCATGCTTCACGATCCCAAATGCTGATCAGACCCAGCCATGCTTGCCCTGATTAGACTTCACCATGCAGGTCTTATCAAGCCTCGATTGTCTCTCCAGGGCTCCCACTATAAAAACCAAGCTCAAGACCACATGCAAAGGGTCCAACACCAAAAACCAAAAGCCTCCCATGGAGCAACTTATTTTTCTGTCATGTACTTTCAATATTTTTACATGCTTTCTTAGGAGTAGTGATAGATTGTAAGCAACTTCCATTCATCAATATATCATACGACCCTTGATTTCTCAAGGCCCCGGAGCATCATCCTTGTTAACGCCTCACTCACCCCATATATCATACGACCGTCGCTCTCCGAGCAACGCGCCGGAGCACCGCCCAAAATCCACCACTTACACCACCACTAACGGCCTTGTAGCTCAGGCCGTGAACCTGACGGCCGAGACCAGTTCCTTTCTCGGCCACAATCGTTTGATAAGAAGTCCAGACCAAACAGGCGCAACACTCCAAACACCTTCTACCCAAACACTTCACCAAACTCGACGCACGGTAGACCGTGCTGGCACGCCCGCGCACAAACCGCACCGCATCCAAAAGTAGGACTCTGTGTTAAACGCACGTCCCCTCGGCCCGGAGAACCAGGCCGAGAGATTTGCGCAGCCAACACATGCACTAGCAAAAGGCCAAGAGAGAGGCAATCACCCAACTAGGCAAAAGCAAAAGGAATAAAAAAATAAATAAAAAAATTCAGTGGAGCGGAAACCTCATGGGTACTTTGCACAGGGTCAACAATGGCTACAACAAGGTGTGAGCCTTCAGCGATATTGCTGACCTGCAAGGCAAGGATGGATGGTGAATAGGCGGTTTGAGGTGCAAAGAATGGAAGCAAAACAGAATTTAAGATATGCCAAGTACCGGCTCAACACTAACACGGCGCACACTGCTACCAGCAAATCCAGAGAAAGTATCTGAGCCACCTTGTTCTTCTGGATAATCACCGGAATAAGCAAATGCATTCTCATCACGATCATAATTGTCGTTCTCATCAAAATCTGCATGTGTGTCGCCAAAGTCACCAACGTCCTATTGCTCTGGAACACTAGCCTCGGTCTCAGTGGTATCACCATCATCACTGTCATCATCTATTGTCACCACAGCTCTAGCTCCAGAGGCTTTGCTACCACTCATATGAACTCCAGTGAATCTTGCCTGCAATATACGCACGCTACGACGATTCGGAGTCATGTATGGAGTTATGGGAGATGTGTCGCTTCTTTTCCTCTTTGGGGTTGTACCCATCTTCCCTAAAAGAAAAAGAAAAATATATGATATACGCATAATAAGTAAAGGAGGCATGAAGAGGCATTTGAGGTAGAAGGACACTTACTGCGAAGAGGGGTAGTTTCTAGCGCCTTGCCAGCACGACTCTAGCTCTCATATGCAGCAAGCTTCGAAGGTTGTGGACGTTCTGGGGGAGTTCCTTCTTTAGTCCGAGGAGGACCACTTGGTGCCACCTTTGGAATGAACCTTCTAGGTTTACCGGTAGTCTGCTCCTTCCCTGCACTTTGCTTCTCCTCCCACTATCATTTGTCGGACGCTGGTGTCGCAGCTTTTCCGGAACTATGAGGACTCTGTGTTCTTGGCTTTGGCCTCGTTTTGGGAAATTCTCCAACAATGTCACCAGACTTGGAAATAAAGGGCAGATTGCGTTTTTGGCTTAGAGGGATGGCTTTCTCTTTCGACACCAAACCTGCAAGGCGAGCTGTTGTAGGAGGCAATCTGTCTCCAGGAAAAGATTGGAACTCACGGAGAGAAGCAAGGCAGCGGTTCCAGTAGGCTTGGTAGCCTTGTGAGAAGCCACCAATTCTCCTTTTGCTAGCTAAAACAAGAGGCCTGCAATTTTTCGGTATGTGGTCATTGCTCCAGAAGACCCTGTGTAGCACAAAGGGGTCATCATGGTTAGGATTGCTTGGTACCCCTTGATCAAGCCCAAATTGTCGCCTAACTAGGTGTGGTAAGTAGGTCACAGAAATCTCTAAGCGGCTGTCTCCAAGAGTAGGTAATGGGATGGGAGCAACATTCAACAATGCATATTTCCTGAACTGGCCGCCCTGTGATATGGCTGCTGGAACCTCAACAGTATCACTGACATCAGCATAAAAGGGCATGAAGGTGAAGGCCTCCGCCGAGGTGTCGTAAGGACGAAAGATGAAGTTTTCAATACTATCCAAAAAATTTAAAAAGTTCTGGCCTTTCCTTTGCATTCTCTTAAACCACCTACAAACTGAGGGAAGACCATCCGGCATGAAGGAACCCTTGCCCCAATCAGCCAGCTGATAAGGTCATAATTTCACACACTTGCATGCCTTCTTTGCTTAGTAATTCTGTTTAGTTTCTCTTTATTTTAAGTCTCTTGCCTATATTTGTGTGCTTGTAGGTTAAAACAGCAAGGGGATCACATTTGATACAATTCATGCATGTTAAGGGCTGATTGGCACAAAAGGAATATGAGCTTAATGACAAAACCAATTTGGGCCACACTCCTTGTCAGGCCAATTTCGTGGGTCATCTTGCAGGCCTCATTTTAGCAACCTACACTACTTGGATGAGGTGACATTCTTCACAGCAGTTGTTCCAATGGGTGTCTAGTATAACATATCCAAATTTCGGCCCAATTGAAGACATCTAGAGTCCTTAGCCTATCAAACACTGAACCATGCTCAGAATATACATTGGATCCTCTTTTGAGCCTTGGATCCTCTTTTGAGCCTTGGATCCTCTTTTCAGCCTTGGATCCTCTTTTGAGCCTTGGATCCCCTTTTGAGCTTTGGATCCTCTTTTGAGCCTTGGATCCTCTTTTGAGCTTTGGAACATCTTTTGAGCATTGGATCCTCTTTTGAGCCTTGCATGTTGAGCAATTAAGAGAGAGCTACACCAGGCAAAAGGGAGGACGAAATTTCTCTCTATAAATAGAGAGTTTCAGCTCATCCAACTTCACTTGAGCCATTACTCACACACACATTCAGATTCCATCATCCACCACAAAGAGAGAAGAGAGCTAGTTGCAAAGGAAGGAGAGCTTGGAGCTGTCCTGGGAACTACATTGCTGCCAGCTAGTTTTTCTCTTCTCTTTATCCCATCTATGTATCTCTTATCTTCTGTATTCATTGTTATGTCTAGCTAATCTATTTAGTTAGGGCTTAGGATGAAGCCCTAGTCATGAATATTCAATGTTATGAATGATTTATAGTTAATTGATTTCCTTGCTTTCATTATCAAGTTGTTAATCTCCAGTTTACTATGTGCTTGATGTATGCTTTCTTGGAGTAGCTAACTAGGATTTTATGCATCTAGCACAGGTTGGGAAGGGGTTTAGATTCACCAATTCTACTCTCCTTTCACAAGCAACACATGAATGGCCTAAGAATCATTCAAGGGGTTAACAACCATAGGTTGACTAGGACAGATACCATGTTCTAGGACTTGTGTGATTATCATATTCTCAAGGAACTTAATGACTCTTGTATGCTTTATTCTAAGTAGATACCATGCTTAGGTTGCATATTAGAGATCACGTGTTGTGTAGATACCATGCATAATCACATGCCTTAGGAGAATCATGCATCCTGCACCTAGATACCATAGGCTTGTATGCGATAACCTATTGATGATGAAGCTTGAGTCAATTTCTATGCATTCATAACTTGGATAGGAAAACTAGTGGTGGATTCCAAGGCTCTAACACCTCTCATTCATCGTTTCACAGCTTGTTGATTGCTTCCAGTGTTTACTTTCCAGCACTTTCATTTCATGTCCTTGTTCTCATTTCAACACAACAAAACCCCCCATTTCGAGTGCGTGTGTGGTGCTAGGATTCTGTCCTAGACCTTGAGTAATTAGCAAAAGGCATTGTTGAAATTCGACCTTGCCTTTAGCTAGTTAGTCAGTTTCCTTGTTCTATATTTTTTTCAGCATTCTAAGTAATTTAACTTGCAACCAAGCTACCATTCTTCGTGGGATCGACCTCGCATTTACATAAGCTATACTATAAACGGTTCGTGCACTTGCGAGAATTAAAGTTGCTATTTTTAATAACTCATTTAGTTGTTAATAATAGGCTCAACACTAGCTTCATAGCATGTGAATGGGGGAGTGAATGTATATCCAGCCCTTTAAGACGCTCCCACAAAAACACCTGCAAGAAACCAGAATTCAAGAGAGTCTCCACACCCATGGTGCCGGATGCGCTTTTCTCCAAGAGTTGAGTCTGATCAAGCAGCTGGTATAGATGTCCTAGGAACATGGGGGCTAAGGGGATTGTGTCGCCTTGAGCTATGGCCAAGGCCAAGGGGAACACACGCTCATGCAAGCAGTCTTGAGAAAAGTCACAAAGTATGAACCGCCTAAGCCACAGTGCTATGAATGCACCCAACCGGCAAGGTCCTTGTCTGTTTGCATCACCAAAATATTGTATCCAGTTACTGAACCGAAGTGAGGTGCTGGGAGAAGTAGGAACGCCTCTTCGTAAAACTGCAAGCTTGTCCATTTCTTCTGGGGTGAGAGCAATGTCAAAAGGACCCCAGTCGCCACAAACTGGAAGGAAAGAGATATTCGCCACGTCCTCGAGGGTAGGGGTAAACTTTCCCCATGAACATACAAAAGTATGGGTAGCAGCTCTCCACCTCCGGACCACATGACGAAGCATCTTTGCTTCAATATGAATATCCCACAACTTGGAAAGGAAAATGGCATAAAGAACCTGTGCCCTGTGCAAAATGTTGCAAGTGGACGGATCCAGCAGCTCACGGTCAACCCACTCTGACCAACCCTTACTGATGCTACAAGGATATTGGAAGAACAAGGGAACGGCTGGAAACAGGCCCTTCTCAATATAGCACCTGGATATGGAGGCAGGTTCAATTATGGGAGCAGTTTCGAGCGATGGCTCATCACTAACGATAGGATTCTCACGGGCATCTTCAAGCGACAAAAGGGGCCCTCCTACTTTAAAATTGTCATCCATGGAGTAGAGGTGGTCTAGCATGATCGGCGGAAGGTTGGTGGATGCCATGGTAGATCCACTAAGTCACAGACACCTGCAAAAAGGAAGAAAGAACAAAATATATAAGTTTCGGCACCTTCACGATGGCTGAGCACACGCACATCTCTATAACTTCATGCCAAGGCCATACTGACAAAAGGATTGAATTAATACCATCATATAATTCCATCTTACAAGAGGAAAAGGTCATTTGATGCAAGTACGAAAGAAGGAACCAAACTACAGGAGTAAATCGTTTGAAGGGGGCCATGGGTTGACTATTCAACACGGTGCATGCTTATGCTTTTTTCCATCTTGGTTTGACATTGTCTAGAGGGTTTGTGTTCCAACCAAGACAAATCATTACTTTAAGAGTACTTGAAACCCCTAATCAATGGTTCATACCCAAAATTCAAAGTTTAGGGCATGAGGAATTAGGCAAGAACGCGACAAAAGGGACTGAGAAGGCGTTCTGTTCATGAGGAATTCTCAGAATATATATATATATATATGAGTGCCCCCATATGTACATATATGTGTATGTGTATGCATATGCATAGATGTATGTGTCTGTGGTGACAAGATGAAGAAATAGGAGAAGAGATGAAGGAACGATGCTTACCACTGCTCTCGATGGTGTTTTTCTAGCAGCTTGCCGAAATCAAAAGAAGAAGGAACTGCCTTGCGATTTCTTCCTCCAAAATTGCTTCACACTTTACAAAGTGATTTTGCCAAGCTTGGTCTCTGACGAATTGAAGAAGAAGTTCAAGAAATTTGGGGATTTTAAAGGAGAACGGTGGCTCCTTGATCGGTGCATAATTACATATCTTTTTATACCCTTCTAACTTATGATTAGGTTATGTTTTTGAGTTAAACTTGTGCTTTTAATAAAGTTTGTGTATGTTTCAGTGTAATAAGGTTGAGACTCATTACATGCATTTTGAAGACAATTTAGCTTAAAACAGTGTCTGCAGATCATTCAATTTCACGGATTAACCTGTACTTGCTCAAGAAGAACCAGATAATGAGCCATACATCATTGGAAAGATACGGAAGTCTAGTTTCAGTAGCATTTTAAGGTTCATGATTCGGAGTCTTCTAGAAGAAGTTATACATGATTTAGTAGATCAAGGTCAAAATTCGGCAGCATCTGCGTTACTGGGCCATAAATGACATTTGAAGGTCTTTCCGATTTTTCCTTGAGTTGGGCTGCATATGCTTGGAAAGATAAGACAAAGGGCTTGAAGATCCATATTTTTCCAGAATTTTCTGAATGTATTAACAAGCCCAAAACGAACCCAAAAGAAGAGTACAATGCATTGTCATGCATGACATATGCATGATGAAATGCACTATCTAGTGGGAATTGTTGGTGAAGTGCACTATCTTGTGGGAAGGTTAGATGAAGCATATTCAAGTCTTATAATTGAAGTGGGAGTTGCAACACTAAGTTTAAAGAAAGAAAAATTGTTTTCAAATGTAATGGTGTGTTAGGTGAAGTTGATGAAGTGAGTGGAAAGCAATATTTAATTTAGATTTTCAACTTCCTTGGGCCTATAAATAGTGAGGTTTCCCAAGCTTGTAAACACACCCCAAAGGGGGGAGCTCTCAAACATTTCTCTAGAGCTCCCCTCCCTTCTCTCCCTCAAATTCTCTTAGTTTTCCTTTCTAGTTCTCAATTGTTGTAATAAATTCCTTTTGCTAAGTTTTTCTACGTTCTTCTTAATTTTCCATTGTAATGTAAATTCTTTTCTTTAGCAATTCAAGTTTGAGTAGTTTCTAAGTTTCAATTATGGTTTTTGTTCTTATTCATTATGCTTATAAGTTAATATGCTAGTTTGAATGATTGATCACCATTAAGGCTTGCATGTTAGCTATCTTGGTTTGAATTAAGAGTAGACACCATGCTTTAATTCAAATTGAACTATGAATAGGAAGAGTATGTATGGACATTCGACAACAGGGATTAGATACATGCTTGGTTGTTTAAAATGTTCTTCTATGCTTAATGGGTTCCTAATGCTTAATTTATGTTAGACAACAACTGATCAAGTTAGGGAATTAGGAACACAAGGTTAGGACCAGACACCATGGCTTAATCATACTTTAGCTAGAATCAATCCGTTAATCTAAATTGAACTTGGGAACTTATTCGCTTGAGTTAATTTCTTTTCCTTCTTTCTTATCTTATTCATTTCCTTTCTTTTTCATTTCTGTTTTGTACAGGGAATTGAATTAAATCAATCTATCATCAATCCTCGTGGGATCGACCTCGCACTTACATATGCTAAACTACCAACGGCTCGTGCACTTGCGAGTATCACAAGTTGAGGATGCAGCTGAATCTATTTTGGTGCAGCTGAATCGACGCAACAAGTTTTTGGCGCCGTTGCCGGGGATTGGCAACGTAGTTTGGTTCTATTTCTTTTCCCTACTTGTTTTATTTTATTTTTTTTTTCTCCTTTTCATGTCTTCCTAGGCACTTTCATGTTTTAAAATTAATGATGTTAATTGACAAGTTGTGTTTGTAGTCGAACGGAACAGGACAATTGCCTAACAAGCAAGAGAACTGGGTTTAAGTCCCGGCTTACACAACACCAAAAAAAAAAAAAAATTTGAAGCATGGAATTAGATGTGTGTTGTTTGTTTTTTTTCTTTTCATTTTAGTTTTTATGTCCTAATCCTTTTAATTCTCTTTCAAGTTTTTGTTTGTGTTTGTTTTAGCAATTTAGATAGCTAAATAAAAAAGGAGAGAAAATGCAACTCCAATCATGATGAGAAGTGTGGAGTAGTAGGAGAAGTCGCGACCTCCAAATACATCTATGCTCGACCTAATTGCTTCAAGGGGGAGCATTCTAATCCTTTCTCTTAATTTATTTTCTTATTATTTTAAAGTTTATGTTTCTTTTTATACAAAATTTATAAAAATTAAAAAAAAAAATTTCATATGAGTTGACTTATGGTAACTCCAATGAGCATCTCTGTTAATACAGTGTCTATGAGTTCTTTAGGCGACACCTTCGGTGTCTAAGAAGTTTGGTTTTTAAGAAGGACCATTGTGACCTCTCCAAACTTCCCGGATCCCCTGGCTGTGTTTTCTGAGGTTCATAATTGATAACCCGTGAGTCACTTGTATATTTGTATGTTTTTAAAATAAATTTTTCTCTTTCATTTTTCTTTTTGAATTAAAAAAATTAAAAAAATTAAATTAAAAAAAAAAATTTTATTTTATTTTATTTTATTTATATTAGTGTTTCTTTTTTATTTTTATTTTTGATAAAATACTAATATTTGTAAATGTTTATTAGTAGCTAGATATTAAGTTATTGTGGACTGCCAAACACTGAAACACTACCCACATTAACCCTAAAATTAACTCTCCATCTTTCATTTTATCTAGCCGCCCGCTAACCCCTGAACATCTTAACTTCCTCTTCTTCCCGAATCAAACATTCTCCAAATTGTTGCTTATTGTAGATCTTGTCAATGGAGAAACTCCAGGAGGCCGTCAGTGGAAAGCTCAAGGAGAAGGAGTCCGAATTGAGCATGGTGAAGGTGCCTAGCCCAATGGTTTTGTTGAGCTCACTGCCAGCTATCCCACCAGAAGATCCTAAGGGAGAGGACACCATTATGCAACGGGTGTTTGAGGTGATTGAGGTGCTCGTGGTTGTATTTGCCATGGATCCCTCAGAAGTTACCATAGATGCCTTTCTATTTCATAGAGGTAGGGTGATAGGGGAAATCAAAGACATGATTCCAAATTGGGATCTGGATTGTGGATTAGAAGAGATGCAACTTGCGGCGCTGGCACATTGTCTAGATTCTTGGAGGGTATATCTGCTAGATAGGAGGTTTGTGGCAAGAACTGTTGTGTTGAGCAGTCATATGTATTGTACAGGTAACATCCGAGTTGAGTTTGATATTTACTTAAGTGTGCTTAACGAGTTTGACTTCCAGTTAGGGTATATGACCACAAGGCTCCGAGACTTCGTGGAGCAGATGGATGAGTTGATGATGATAGATGGAGCCATATATGATTCGTCTGTTTCAAACCCTTCGGAAAGTGAGTCAGAAGAAGAGCCATGGGTGAGCTCAGCCATCGATAGCATTTTGAGAAATGCTATGTTTGAAGGATGAACCATGCAGTGCCAGGTTACCCTTAACCCCTGTTTTCTGTTTTCTTATATACTTTCACATTTGGGACAATGTCCAATTCAGGTCTGGGGGTATTAATGGAGGTTTTCAAGTTTTGTTCACTTGTATTTCATTTTTTTTTTTCTTTTTTTTGTTAATTTGTGTTTTTAATTTTTAATTTTTGTTCATTTGATTTGTGTTTTCAATTTTTGTTCATTTGTGTTTCCAATTTTCGTTCAATTGTCACTAATTTTTTATTTTTTCATACAACCAATGCTATGGAGCTGCCATTGAGATTTTCATACAAAACATTTTACACTTCACAAAGCTTCTGCTCTTAGAATTCTGGTGGCTAAAGTACCATGCTCAGATTCTTCAAGGAGAATAGTGGAGAATACCCTAGTGAGCTATTTCGAGCCTAATTGCCTTCTTGAGAGGGTTTAAAGTGTTTCTATTCCTCATCTCTACTTATTTTCTTCAATTCACTCTAAATGATCTCATTGTTCCATTTTGATTGAATACTAAGGATGATTCTCTTTGCAGATATCAGGTGCATGCTTTCACTCATGAATGAACTCATTGAAGTGATGCTAGGCTATGTATGTATAACCATTCTTTGTGCTTTCTTTTCACCCTACCCATTTGTGTGTTCCATCAGCTCTGTTGCAACCAAACACTTCAAGCCATTTTCTTCTATCACCCTTATAATTCCTCTAACTTTGTATCTCAATCTGAGATATTTAAACCTATTATAGCCATACCCTATAGCTTAGAAATATACCAAGGTATGCCAAGATAAAGTTTGAGCAATGAAGGTGCTGCCCCATGCCTAAATGTAAATTGTTATGAATCTGTGCAATAAAGTTAAAGAAGAAGTAGATCAAGTCAAAAAAATAATAATAATAATAAAAAATAAAGAGAAAGTGTTTCGATTTGATCTAACTGTGAAATATAAGGTCTATGCCAGATGATGATATGAAGTTGCAGCCATACCATTCTAAATCAATGATACCTTGCAGATCAACGAAGAATGCAACTTTGGTATGTTCTTAAGTTAATCGTGTTCCTTCCAATTCTTCCATTTCCCCTAACCTTAGCCTTTCATTACAACCTTGTGAAAGACCTAGCTGATCTTTGAGGATGTATTCATGGGTGCTGGTATGTATGAGTGTATCTGTATTCTTAGTATTTGATTCCCTTCTTGATATCTAACCAAATATTGTGCTTCTATTTCATATACTCATTATGCTTGTTTGAGAGAATAAAGCCATAGGTTCTGAGTGATTGAGTGCTATATGTGAGAATTAGAGTTGAAGCATGTTCTTCCTTCAAAATTTGAGTATGTTTACTTTGAAGCCGTGTGCCTTTGAGCTATAGCTTCCACTTTACACACTTACTGATCATCTATCTTGGCAATTCTATGGTGTTGGAGGTATGATTAAAATTTTCTTTTTTTAGTTGTTTTCAAAGTTAGTTTTCTAACATTTTGTTTTGTAGAGTCAGTAAAGCGTTTGTGGGTATCGTTTCTGTTAAACCCTCAAGAGACACAACTCCTCCTACTAGGGATGCCTAGAGGTTTAAAGGCTTGTTGCATGCGCTCAATGCAATCGAGTTACCTACGAAAGTGGTCTAATAAATTTCTCGTTTTGTTTTTATCTTTCTTTTCCTTTTGTTTTACTCGAGGACTAGTAAAATCTAGGTTTGGGGGTATTTGATCGGTGCATAATTACATATCTTTTTATACCCTTCTAACTTATGATTTGGTTATGTTTTTGAGTTAAACTTGTGCTTTTAATAAAGTTTGTGTATGTTTCAGTGTAATAAGGTTGAGACTCATTACATGCATTTTGAAGACAATTTAGCTTAAAACAGTGTCTGCAGATCATTCAATTTCACGGATTAACCTGTACTTGCTCAAGAAGAACCAGATAATGAGCCATACATCATTGGAAAGATACGGAAGTCTAGTTTCCGTAGCATTTTACGGTTCATGATTCGGAGTCTTCTAGAAGAAGTTATACATGATTTAGTAGATCAAGGTCAAAATTCGGCAGCATCTGCGTTACTGGGCCATAAATGACATTTGAAGGTCTTTCTGATTTTTCCTTGAGTTGGGCTGCATATGCTTGGAAAGATAAGACAAAGGGCTTGAAGATCCATATTTTTCCAGAATTTTATGAATGTATTAACAAGCCCAAAACGAACCCAAAAGAAGAGTGCAATGCATTGTCATGCATGACATATGCATGATGAAATGCACTATCTAGTGGGGATTGTTGGTGAAGTGCACTATCTTGTGGGAAGGTTAGATGAAGCATATTCAAGTCTTATAATTGAAGTGGGAGTTGCAACACTAAGTTTAAAGAAAGAAAAATTGTTTTCAAATGTAATGGTGTGTTAGGTGAAGTTGATGAAGTGAGTGGAAAGCAATATTTAATTTAGATTTTCAACTTCCTTAGGCCTATAAATAGTGAGGTTTCCCAAGCTTGTAAACACACCCCAAGGGGGGGAGCTCTCAAACATTTCTCTAGAGCTCCCCTCCCTTCTCTCCCTCAAATTCTCTTAGTTTTCCTTTCTAGTTCTCAATTGTTGTAATAAATTCCTTTTGCTAAGTTTTTCTAAGTTCTTCTTAATTTTCCATTGTAATGTAAATTCTTTTCTTTAGCAATTCAAGTTTGAGTAGTTTCCAATTTTCAATTATGGTTTTTCTTCTTATTCATTATGCTTATAAGTTAATATGCTAGTTTGAATGATTGATCACCATTAAGGCTTGCATGTTAGCTATCTTGGTTTGAATTAAGAGTAGACACCATGCTTTAATTCGAATTGAACTATGAATAGGAAGAGTATGTATGGACATTCGACAACAGGGATTAGATACATGCTTGGTTGTTTAAATGTTCTTCTATGCTTAATGGGTTCCTAATGCTTAATTTATGTTAGACAACAAATGATCAAGTTAGGGAATTAGGAACACAAGGTTAGGACCAGACTCCATGGCTTAATCATACTTTAGCTAGAATCAATCCGTTAATCTAAATTGAACTTGGGAACTTATTCGCTTGAGTTAATTTCTTTTCCTTCTTTCTTATCTTATTCATTTCCTTTCTTTTTCATTTCTGTTTTGTATAGGGAATTGAATTAAATCAATCTATCATCAATCCTCGTGGGATCGACCTCGCACTTACATATGCTAAACTACCAACGGCTCGTGCACTTTCGAGTATCACAAGTTGAGGATGCAGCTGAATCTATTTTGGTGCAGCTGAATCGACGCAACACTCCTCCCAGTGGTTGTGAACGGTTTTCTCCGAGCATAACCAACTAGCGGTTATGGATGATGCCTCCCTTTGATTTCTCGTTTTCAAAGGTTCTTTAGACCTGAACTAGCAATAACCAAAGGAAAGAGGCAAGTGGCTCGGGTTTCGCACACACAAAGGAGAAAATCAGAAACGGAAAGAAGAAAGAAAGAAAGGAAATAAAAAATATTAATAAAATAAAATAGATTTGATGGAAGCATACCTGGGGAATATGCAAGACTGCTGGAAGATAATCATGGCAGTACACACGCGGGAAACGAGAAGGCCACATCAACAGCATGGGTTTGATTTTTTCTTTTGGGCCCGAGTTTGATTATTTGACCCATCTCAATATTTGCTCATGGCCCCAATAATCAAGGGAGCTAATGTTGAGGCCCAAAAATCCAATGGGCTAAGCCCAGATTAATTATTGGCCCAACACAGATAAGTGAACGCAAAAGAAGTTCAATTGGGACAAAAGAGAATTTGTAGGACGCACCAATACAAGCTACAGACCAAGCATCATGCCAAGCAAGCACGTTCAAAAGGCCAAGAGCATGCCAACTTTACAAAATCATGCTCACATACCCATTCGGTGTTACTTGGCCCGATTATAGCCTATCACGGCATAATAAAACTCAAGCACAAGCGTAGGTGTCATGCAAGAAGAGCCATTATTCTAACACCAAGCTATGCCACAAGCTTAAGTGGGCCCAAGCAACAAAATTACTCGGGGCTTGCTTTGAAGGTTGTGGTGTGGATGGGTACAAGTGTTCACAAGGCCCATTTAAGGGATCAAGGAATGAGAATTTTGGGCTACTTGGGAGCACCAAAACTCAAGCCCATTTCTTGGTCCTAAACACATGGGCTAGCATGAGAGAGAGAACATGGCCCAATGCCTTAGGAAGAATACAGTAGTTTGCTTAGAAAACCCTATGTTAATTAGAATGCCCAAATACTTTGTTAAAAATGCAACAGGCAAACTGCTTCCAACAGCTTGACGAAAACAAGCTGACCAGTCGTTGTAGAGTAGAATATCACCGACCCAAAGCCTTGGGAAAAGCCCAGCCCAACACTCTATAAAATATCTAGCAAACACATTCAGCCTTTGCCCAAAGGAGTCAACGGAAGCCAACACAAAAACCAGAGGAAATCCATGCGAGCAAGAGGTTTACTTGTTGGGTAAACAATATGTCCATTCCCCCTTTTTCTCTGTTAGCTCCCATAGGAAAAATTGAGAAGAAAGTTAGTGGCGCTTCACCCCTATGGAGAAAGACCAGCTATGCCAAAACCTTGGAACCACAAAGAGCTCCTTACCTATGCACCTTGGATAGGAGAATTTCACCGAAGAAGATTAAGTGGAAAGAAGCAGCGAAAAAGGAAGGAAATGGTTAGATGAAATTAGGGTTCTTTGTGCCTATAAAAGAAGGCTTCTGCTACCCAGAAAAACAACCCATTTAGGGGCCTGACCAAGCTTTGTCAAGCAACTAAAAATTTACTCAAGCCACCCAATTTTCTTCTTCGTTTGTTTTCTTCTTCCCTTAAGGTAGAAATCATTCTAATCTTCCTCTGCCCACTTCAAACCCTTGTTCTCTGTAAGAAATTCATGATTCTCTCTCTCAAATTGCTAAACTTGTGAAAGCTTAGCTCCCATGCCACAAGCCCCTCAAGCTAAGCCATTAATCGACTTATCATGTTTATTTGGCTATTGGTGAAAAGAACCTAAGAGTGTTTTTCTAAAGTTTCATCAGATTTTTCAAAAACTCTTTTGGGAGCTTGGTTTCGAACTCAGACACTTGGGGAATTTTGTTTCTTTTTCTTCTTATGGCAACCCAAAACCTGTTCATCAGGCTGTTGGAACAAAAAGACCCCTACAGAAGGAAAGAAGGAGAGAGTCGGTTGGGGAAAAGCAGATCTATGGGGTTTGGGTCAAGGTTGGGAAGGGACTGTTTGGGTGGGTCGGAGGCAGATCTATGGGGTAGGTCGGCGGTGGATCAGTAGGGTGGGTCGGAGAATGTGGCTAGGGGATAGAGGGTTGGTGTTTTTTTGGGTTTGTTTTAGTTATGTTTTTAAAATATTAGTTTTTAAAAAAGAATATTAATGTTTTATTGTTTTAAGGATTTTTTTTATAATTTTTATTGACACATTAGCACAACAGTGTGTTCCTCACTTGCCACATCATCCATTTAACAGAAGACTAGACGATCAAAGTAACGGAATGTGCAAATTGATCGAATCTTAAAACATTAGGGGTGTAAATTGATGAAATTGAAACCCCAAAGTCCAAATTGAGAATGACCCCAAACATGAAGGGGGTGTTTTGACGTTAGCCCTAAAATAAAATAAGAGTGCTGCTATTTCCACCCACCTGTCATATTTTCCCACCTACTTTATTTTCAAAATTTTAAAGACAAATTTATCCCTTTGTAAAATTACTTCTAAGGACTTGAAAGAAACATATTTAAAAAATCAGATAAAGTAAATTTATTTTCTTTCACAACACAATATATTAGTTTTTAAAAAAAAAATTTAAAAAGCACGCTAAAAAAACTTGCAAGATAGGAGAAAACAATCACATATGCAAACATGCACAACTGCAACATCAAGGAAGCAATGCGATGAACTCACCATTCATCAACTTATGGCAATTCCCCTATAGAATAAAATTTTAAAAACAAAAAAAAGAACCCTCCCACCCCAACCCCAATGGCATATTCCCCTTCATGGCCGCCGCTGCCGCCTCCCTCTTTGTTTCTATTCCTTCCTCCATCTCTCTTTCATGTACAAAGAACAATCTTATTTAACATCTGTTGTTCGTTTTCAAATTTTGCCCTTTTCTTCCTTAACATCAACAATGTAATCTTAATCTCAATCCTTCAATCTTTTCATATGGGTCGTCCCCATCTTCCTCAAAATTAAAAGAATAAAAAATGGAAAAAATGGAAAGAATAAAAGATTGTACAGAAACCACCAGCCACCACGAACCCAACACTACCTCTCCTGGTCGACGCCTCCCACCACGAATCCGTCAATTATATGAGCGGATGGGATTCGCAAATAAGACTTGCTGGTGGGATAAGGATCACAGGTCCAACTGAACCCCAGTCAACTTATGGTAGATCCACAATCAACTTATATATTCCTTGTTTTCTAAAGAGAGAGAGAGGGAGAGAGAAAAGAAGAGAAACAAAGAGGAAGAGGGAGTGGTGGGCGGTGGGCGGTGGGCGGTGGTTGATAGTTCTTTTTCTTTTCGATTTTTTATTTTTTAATTACTTAAATTAATAATTAAAGGGTATTTTAGGAATAATGGTGGGTGGGAAGATATGATTATGTTTTTTCAAATTTATATGGTGAGTGAAAAGATAAGGTGGATGGGAAAATAGGACAAGAGGGTGGAAATAGCAACACTCTAAAATAAATCTATATTCCCTTTCTCTCTCTCCTCTCTCACTTCATCAAGCAACCCTTCCTCCTTCCCCCATCATGTCCCTTTTTTTTCCTTTCTTTCTCTTGGTAGCCCAATCCGTCATACCCACCCTCACACCATCTTGCCCAGCCACCTCTTTCACCATAACTTCTCATCTCACCCACCATTCTCTCTCTCTCTCTCTCTCTCTCTCTCTCTCTCTCTCTCTCTCTCTCTCTCTCTCTCTACACGACTAACTCCAAGCCTAGGCACCTTTTCTCTTCTCTCCTCTTCCAATTTATGTCTTTCCAATCCAACCAAAACAACATAAAAACAAATTCTCAAACTCAACAACAAAACCCAACAGCAAAAGAAGATGAAGAAGATGAATGGGCTTTTCTGAAACAAAAGCAAAAACAAAAAATAACACTCGCGCATTAAAATTGACCACAAACTCTAAACCTCATCATCATCACCATCACCCAACCCTTTTCTTGACCATGAAATTGAGATCGAGTTGCTTCCGATTCCATCGCCTCCGCCGACGGACGTCTCTAGTGTTCCAACTGACCAGTCTTTCTTCAATTAATTACCATTTGGGTCGACCCCAGATTAGCCCCAATCTCCTCTGCCACTGTCAAATGCCACCGTTTGGACTCCACAAGCATCACAGCTTCCGTCGAGGAGATTATGATTTTGAAGGCTGAGAATGGGGTGTGGCGGCTGGATTTTAATTGTTGTCCTGGGCAAGATGGTGTGAGGGTGGATATGGAGGATGGGGCTACCAATAAGGATGGCAAAAATCCCCACGGGGGCGGGTCCCCGACCCTAACGGGGGGAGATTTTGGGGCCAAACGGGTATAGGGTACGAGGATCCCCGAACTTGAAAAATCCCCAACGGGTATGGGGAGGGGATGGTATTGGTGTCCCCATCCCCGAACCCGACCCGAAAGTATATATATGTTTATACTTAAATAAATAAATATATAATTATAATATTTATGTTTAACCCTAAGTTAACCTTCATCTTCTAATTCTTCCTAATCTTCTATAGAACTTCATATTTATATGATTTTGAATAGTTGAGTTAAACTTTATAGTTAATTTGGATGTGTTGAATGATAATTTAATATGAAACTTAATATTAAAATGTATGATAAATATTTTTTTATGCAAAAAAAATCGGGGATTCGGGGCGGGTATGGGGGATAGTCCCCCGATGGGGATGGGGACGAGGATTCCCAGAAACCTATTAAACGGGGATGGGTTCGGGGACGGGGACGAGGATTCCCTGACTTGAAGTTAACGAGTTAGGGCGTAAATTGACAAAATTAAAACCACGTGGCCCATTTCAACAATAACCCCAAACCTTCAGGGGTAAAATGATGTTAGCTCTTTGTAGGGGGCTTTTTCTTCCGGCAGCTGTAAATGGGTTGGGCTGCCATAAAGGGCAGATTGATGAAATTGTCCCCCTTTGTCTGAGTTCGAAAATCAAGCCCCAAAAATGCTTCAAAAGGGCAGTAGAGCCTTAGGAAACATCTTGGTTACCTTCACCAACCAAAACAACAGCAACTTACAGATGAGTTCTTAGCTTGGCATGAAGAAATCATGGCATGGGAGCAAAATTGGCATGAGTTTAGCACTAAAGAGAGAATTATGTGTTCTTGGAGAGTAGAAAGGGTGTCCAGGTAAGAGAGGAAAGGTTTTTAAGTAGGTTTGGCTGAGAGAGAAGGGAGAAAAAGGAAATGGTGGCTTGAGTGCTTCTTCCGGCAGCTTGACAGTGACTCTGTCACTGTTAGAACAATCTGCCAAAAGAGGAAAAATGGGGAAGAAGGGTGAATAGTGCACGAAATGGCTGGATTTTGCAAGTAATAGAGGAAGCTTGCTCTCTAGATGTGGATGTCCTTCGTTGGGTAGAAGATGCCCTATTTATAGCCGCTGGAAGCCATCTTTTTCCAAGAAACCCTAATGGCTTCCATCCCATTTTGCCAAGTTTTTCCCTTTCTTTCTCCCCTCATCTCTTCAATCATCTTATTTTGGTGAAATCCACTATGCTCTTTCGCGCAAAATCAGGAGATTTAGGAACTCAAGGCCCTTTTTCCCGCAGCCTCCCTAGTGATGAATTCATATTTTCAGATATCTCCTTTTCTCCATTTCTTTTCCTCCTTCATAGTCAGATCTGATAAAGGAAAGAGCTTTAGTATACTTGCTGGTTCGAAGGATGGCTCCTTGCGTGCCAATATCTTTTGGTTCCTTAGGTGTTTTGCTTGAAAGCTTGTTCCTTCCCTCCCAGCAGCCTACGTGGTCTTCCCAGCTCCTTCCAAGGCTTTGTCTTTCAGTCAAATGCTGGAGCCCTTGCCGCCCCCTTACTTCTAATTTGTATGGGCTTTCAACCTACCAAACAAATGGGCTAATCTCATCAAATATTGGGCTATATGGGTTAATTTTAGTGGGCCATTTTGCTTGGGTTTTTTGGTTGGGTTACTTTGATTGGGTTATTTTCCCCTTTTTGTGCTTACCCATATGTTTGGGCCTAAGAAATGGGCTTGGATTCCGAGGCTCTCAAGTGACCCGGAACCTCCATTTCTCGGCCCATCAATGGGCCTCATGACAACTTACTATCATCCATACCACAACCCACTCAAGCAAGCCCCGGGCATTTGAGTGGCTTTGGTCCACTTAGGCTTGTAGCATGGTTGGTGTGACATAACAATGTTTGGCATGGCATGTTGCTTGGCATGTCTTTCAATTATGATGCTTCACGGGATAATTAGCATGGATTTGTAGAACTAATGCATTTTATAACCTTAATCTCGATTCCTAGCATGACGGATTATTTATTTGGCATGGCATGCGAAGTGTGATTCGTGCATGGCGGATCTTTGCATGCTCCAAATTAGGCCTTTTCTAAATAATGCATCACTTTGGGCTAGGAATTTATTCTGGCCCAATCGGGGATTTTTTGGGTCACAACACTCTTAAGAAATTGAGCATTATCCTTAAATTTCTTCAAATTGAAATCGTATGGGCAAAAGTGATTAAATTGAAACCACAAGGACCTTAGCGGTAAAGGTAATAAACCACAATGACCAAAAGTAACTTTTTTTGCCTTTATTTTATTTTGGGTAATAATTACGCTAATGAAGTTGAAAACATGCAAACGAAAAAAGGATTAGGCTTGGGCCCAAATTGTTCAAAATTGGTTTAATTTGGTCCAGTTTCATCGGTGATTTTTGTCAAATTCAAATTGAACCAAAAACAACTTCATTGTCTATGATTGTTAATCCATCATGCTTTGGCATGTTTACCGCTGTAAAACAATTCCCTTTAATGAATCCAACGCCTTAACTTCTCATGAGTATTTTATCTTTCTTTCACAGGTCGTGAAATGTTTATGCTTGCGGCCATGGAATGTTTATGCTTTAAGTGCTCACATTCTAGCCAGGGTTTTCAAGAACAGTAATTCTGGTCTACTTCAAAAAGAGAGAACTTGTTATCTATCAACTCACAAGTTGCTTGAGCATCTTCAAAAACTAAATAGAAACTGAGATTATGAACAAAGAGGGTTGAGATGTGACTAACAACTTAACTACACTCTAAATTTTTATTTTTATTTTATAAAAACAAAAACGAAAACGAAAAAAGAAATACAAAAAAACTAGGATGATACCATTGTAATTATTTATATCTTCTCCAAAAACTGAAATTAATAAATTGAACCTCTTGAGTGGTTGACCGTAGGATCAAGCAAGTCGTTCCAACCAGACCCTTAAACAGATTGTCGATATATCTCCTCGATCGAGTTTCCAAAATACCTACAGGGAAAATAATAAAACAAAACATCTTTTTATCTTAATTTTTTATTGCTATAATAATTATCGCTCTTATTAAACTCTTAATTCAAAGCACTTGTTAACAAATTAATCAACCCAACAAATGAAATTGAGTAATCTAATGTAAAACATTTTTGCTCCATTTGCAACTTTTGGCGCATTTAATGGTGCACCTAAGGTTCTAGGTTCGAGTTTCCTTTCCCTCAAAATCACTTATATCACTAATATCTTTATCCCACCTATTTTGCCGCTTAAAAATTGACAATCACAGCCACATCTAAGGATAAAATTCCGGTCTTCGCCACCACTTTGTACCCAAAAAAGAAAAATAAAAAAGAAGAAAAAATGATATCGCTCGTAGTATAAGGAAGCCTTTGGCTATCTTGCCTCTATACAACAGAAGACAAGTCGGAGCATGAGCATTTGCGATTTTGAGGAAGCTACAAAATTGAAAATGTTGGTCGCATTGGGAGCCATGGAACAAATCAATGGTGACGTTAAAAAGGCTCCATGAATTGTACGGCACAATAATCTCAACGGACTTGCAATAAAAAATAATAATAATAATAATAAAAATGACACCCATTGATCAAACGCAAAGAAAATTAAATTCTTGAATTTTTCTTAGAAGGCAAATATGAACCTAAAAACGCCTAGAAAGACAACTTGGTTTTCAAAAAGTCGTGCAAGGATAATTTCAAACAGAAATCGATCCAGAATGAACAGTTTTCTATTTGTTTCTTCAGCTGGTAGTTGAAATTGCAAAATCCTGTTTTATTGCACTTCACAAATGAATAACTTTACCTATCAGGCATAAGGCATAAGGCAGAATGATCCATCAAAATTTGCACATGAAAGAATCGATCAATTTCCACGCTTGTCTATGTTTGTTCCCAATTTATATATAATCATTTTATAGAATCATCATGTTCTCATCTCCAACAAAAATCCAACAATCCTTAACCTCACTTGCAGTTCAACAGGGAAAAATAATGTTTCCAGCAAATCTAAGCACTAATTCAACTCTCACAAAGCACAATTTAGAAAAGTTTCTGCTTAGATAGACTAAGTTTTACTTCAACATATCAGATATTCAACAATTACGACTAAACGATTCATATTCAACATTCTCGGGATGGCATATGTATAATTTTCACTCAAACCAGAAGGCAAAATAAGCACGGCGTGCTATACGAACTTCATTGGAAAAAGAAGAAACAAAATGATTTGCATAGTTGCCACAATTCGCCAGTGTAACTTCAAAAAGACTATACATCCAATTTCTAACACATTTTATTTGTATATGTTTCTTATTACCATTTTCTCTTTTTCTAAAGAACCATGCTGTCAGTTGCTTCATATGTTTCATATGTTTATATAGATGTGCTAAATTGAGACCAACAGGAGGTAATTTTAGTTGAACATAATTAATCAAACAAGACGCGACACAGAATCAGATGGAGCTGATTATGTAAGTATGCCAGGCTAATGAAATTTACCCTAGTTTATATATTTATACTATTGCTCCTTTGCCCTAGTTGCATTTTTTTCTCCAGGTTCTGTATTTACATAGGTGCCTATATTTACATTTTCTATAAATACCAGTATATGGTCATCATAATTTATCAGATAGCTCTAAAAGATTGACGGAAGATAAGATGTGTTTTTCTTTCTCACACGAAAGTACTCAGTCATCTTATTTTCTTTTTCCTTTCATCATGAAATTGCTTTCCCTTAAACCACTGGGTCGCAACCTCACAAGTGCAATGGGGAAAACAAGAGAGAGTACCGAATTTCTAACCTTCATGTTCTTTTGTTTCATGATGTAAATTATACTGAATCTTCAGTTTAGGAGGTCACGATAATCTAAATAGCAGATAGCTGACCATACCCATGCCTATACCAGGAATACTGGAATGCTCTCCTTTTGTAGATTGTACATAAATTACATATTAGGAAATTATTAAGGACAGTATATCAGGAAACTATTTATACAAAGGTTCTCAGTAGTTTTCGGAATTGATCTCTAAACCCAAAGTGCAAAATGATTCAGCATGGTTTATACTCTTCTCTAAATTTTGTTTCCCCTCCCCTTATTCTAGACTAGTGCCACAAGTGAAGGCTTACATTAAAATATCAAAATGCATCATTAAAAGTTAGAATTTATTTGGTATTATTTTACCCATTAGGTTATGAATTTTGACAATCTCATCCCATTTTTCGACCCAAAGAATGGAAAGGGAGAGACGGAAATAGAAGGATTTTAATTCATATAAAATTTTGACATTACTCACAATTTACTCTCAATCAAAACTATTGGAAGAAACAAAGGAAATCTCTCGAATGCCACAGTAGCATATGGGTTTAACAGATGTTATGTTAGTTGGAGAAGATGATACTGGATAGAGGTTATTAATTTACCAAGCATTGCAATTGTCACCAAATTATGTCCGAAGAACTCTTACATAACATATTACATATCATAGTTACAATTCGATAAGGTTGAAAAAGACTTACCCTAAAGTCAGATAATAGTCACCAAAGACCATCGCTTCGAAAGGCCAAAAAAATGTAAACTATAACAAGTTCAGGATATAGATATAAAATAAACATGTAATGCATGGTAGAAGAAACCGATGGGGAAAAGAGAAAGAAGATAACACACTTCAATATAGTGCTCTCTTTAGCAGCATAAATTATCAAATCAATAATAATTTCTATAACTGAAAACCATGTCATCACATATAAAGAACAATCCACTAAAAAAACAGGAGCACAAAACTAACGAGACAAACTACCGTCAAAAAAACATAAGCAGTTTCAAATGCACATTATAAGTTAATAGTTGCAGACAAGGATAAAAAAAATAAATAAAACAAAGTAACCCTAAGCACAAAAAAAGTGTCAACATATATCAACAACTGTAATATGCACAATCAATGGACCAAACATGAAACAAGCATTCTTAGAAAGAAAAAACTAATAAAAACATGTTTTCGAACAGATAAAACTAGCAATGACAATGCAGCTGCATCAAGGAAACAACTTGAGTCCTAGATTAACAATACTGTCCAAATTTATGCAGAAACCACAAAATAATAAAAACTAAAAAGTTGATATCAAATTATGCATCCTCAACTGTATACAAAAATTTGATCATACAACCCACCACAAAATAAATTACTGAGCTATGAAACATAATGCTTATCAAAACAATCAAGTTTACAAGAAAGCATTTCATTGCTACGATTAAAACATATACCTATATGTTCTAATTCAGATTAATACTGTTATTTTAGACAATAGGACATCGAGAACCTATAAAATCAATTTCAAGGTGCCATAGTTGCAAAACTCTTCCTAAACTTTGACGACAACAATACCCAAAGAGAAGCCCAAAAACGAACCCTCTCCACACCTCCTCACCCCTCACATCCTCAAATATCTGTCTATTCACCACTGCACATCTTCCCAACACCAAACCCCTATTACTTCCTCCAAATAATTGTGCTCCTGACAAAATAATGCCACACAGAATCACCCAGATGAAAAAAAAAAAAAAAAAATCAACCATTGAAATGAAGATAGACAACAAAATTTACATCCTTCTCAAAATATCATAGGCTGTACAAAACTAAATATCTTCCCCCTCCCATCATTCTACATTTATATAAACCCACCCAAAAAAAAAAATCAAAACAACCTAACAGATGTGACAACTATTTTCGATTTTACATTCAAATAGTAGCAATATATGATTTTAAATGAATGTGCTCTACATTACGTGGCTTAACCTTAACAGAAATGATCATTGAGGGGCTTCCCATCATAGAGATGAGACTGCAAACGTCAAAAATCGATGTCCTATTGTGAAATAGGTATGTACCCAGATTACTAGGATACTGGAATGGGTATTGGAATGTGATACACTCCTCGTACACATTATGTTGGGGGTAGTCCTGGTTCGAAATATTAGGAACCACACTTGGAAAACAGAATCGCCAAAATACCTGGTTCAGAGCAGGTGGAGAACTTTGGTAACTCTACAAAGCAAGAGTCCAGTTGTACGATGCATCTCGACTTTCAGAAACAGCCTATCACATGCCCAAAATCATAGTTCTATTGATGGAAGTCCCTTCCTTACCTGTAACTTGTTTATCTAACTTTCTCCACTAATTACAAATATAAGGAAGAATAGAAACAGAAAAAAGGAAAGACACATGATGGGAAAAGAAACAACCTAATTTGTTCCCAAGTAAGGATAAAACTACTTAAGCGAAAGGATTCTTCTTACGTTAAAGTTAAATGTTCCAAATTAGACAACAACCAAAAACACACGACGAACGCAAAAGTTTTTCTGAATTGGTAGAAAATTAGAAATCAAAGATTTCATCATTAATTAACATAAATAAATGCAGAACTCTGATGTAATACATGACATTCATGTTGGCATATCGAAGGCCTTTTTTTATTTAAAAAATGCATATAAGAGGCATTTATTGTTTATCTATCTCCGTATGCTTGAAAAATCCAAGAGTTCCACAACATACTTGGCAACATTAATTTTGTCAAAATCATTTTAGAAATAAAGTCAAATCATGAACATAGAAGTTCAGGGCTTAAGTGTTGAAAAGTAAAAGTGAATATGATCTCAAGTACGAATTAGAGGGGTGAAAATAACTTGGAATATATCCGTTAGTGATAGTTCAACAAGAGATATTTTACTTCAATTAACCTTCCGGCTGGAGCCATACGCACATACCACATTTCCATAAGTGGGCATGAGTGGCTCCAACTGTCTTGGTCATGGTTAAGTGTCATCCAATGGGAGGATTCATTCTAAGAGTTAGTTCAGCTAAAAGCATTCCATAAGAAAAGAGTGATTGAATACTTGAGCAACTATCACATTCACTCACTTCCTTAAGGTGTAGTTCATCGGGATCCAAACTAGACGGAATAAGGGTTAATGTAACTAAGGATGGCAATTCGTGTTAGGGGGATGTGTTCACGTTGACTTCTAGTCAACCCTATCCCGACACATTTAATTAATCTGTCAAATGACTCAACTCTCAACACTAATACAACTCGTTTATAATATACTAGTCAACCCTAACCCAACCCATTTAATTAATCTGACAAATGACTCAACTCTCAACACTTATGCAACTCATTTTTAATGGTAACATATTCAGGTTGACCCATTTATAAGGTGAACTAAAAACTTATAATTAAGTTTCCCTTATTGCTAAATCAAATCTATCACTTATACATTACCTGTAAAAGAACAATCTACTTAATCATGCTACTAACAAAACCATAAAAACTAAGCCTAAATTATACTATGAATCATATATTGAATACTGAAAAAGGGGAAAATCTAATGATTTCCTTTATATAATACTAGTTAATGTGCTTATCATGCCAAAATTGGGCTACTCATGTTTCGCATTAACTAAACACGGCTATTATTCGTGTTAGCGGTCGTGTCATAGTTGTGTTCCTATCAAGCAATGGTCAACCCAAACTCGTTAACTTCAAGTCAGGTTCTACAGTTATGGGACAGCTTGTGCGGTCCATGACCTCAAGTTCCATAGATTCTTTGTATTAGTAAAAGTCTTAACAAGAATCAAATACTGAATAAATTAAACAACCATTTCTTGAAAACATTTCTACCAACAAATTTTAACAACTGCAAACCACACGCTCCACAAGTACTTTTTTTGTTTTTTTTTTGACGAAAGGAACTAATATGAAAAATCATTTTTTAGAGAACAATGTTTGGTCATTGTCCAAGTCAATATATATATATATGTATGTATGTATATCCTGTCAACCTCTTTGCTAGTCTAATAATAAAACTACTCACATGAACTAATAATAAATTCACTCATATGAATTAAGGAAGGAGATGATAGGTTCCATCTAAAGGTGACCCCTTATCTGAAAATAAATAAGATTGAATGAACCCCCACCCCAAAAATAAAAATTCAAAAAAAGTGTGTATGAAACAAGATAAAGGTCAGTTTTTTATTATTTTTTATTATTAATCTTTATCCCAAACTAACATTATAGCTTGGCCAGAAATTACAGTTCAAACAAAGTATGCATATTCGAAAGTGCAGAGAAGACAACTTTTTGGCTGAAAAGAAAAGGATCCCTAGGGAACTTTCTTTCAGTAAAAATTTTTGTTATGATCTTCAATCCTATGGATTAAAAAATTGCCTTAGAATGAAAATTCATATTTATCATCTATTATAGTTTTAACAAACTAAAATCTGAAAATAATTTTTACTGCTTAAAGTGCTCAACAGTTTTTCTATAATTGTACGAAATTCATTTACAATTTTCAATAAAATAAGATTAGAATAACTTAAAAGCCATCATGGCGCAGAACTATAATTGCACTGAGTAAAGTTTTTGACGGAGGACTTTGATTTCATCTCTGCAAATGTCGCTCAAAGGGCATTTGTTGAAAAGCATAACTGTAACTTCTACTTCTGCTTTTGCTGTTCCATAGCTGTATCCAAGAGTTGAGAAACTGCTATGGCTGTGCACTTATAATTGGAGATAAATTCCCTCACCCTTTAAGCTATAACCAATAACATGCATTTATTACAAAAATTAATGAAAAAATATCATATTACATTCAACAAATTTTAACATACATCGCTTAACGTATATTTATAAAAATATTGATCTAACACCAAGATTGTTCATTCCTTGAATCGAAGAATGGGTCATAAATTTATAAGTATGTATTTTAATTAAAAGGCAACAGAAGAAAGGTTGAATTTGGCATTCCAATCACCTATGAGGACAAAATTCTCAAAGCGAGCACAAAGAAGAGATAACCAGGTTAAACTCTCAAAGTGGCATCTATAGATTTTTTTTCTTATTTTTTTAAATCAGAAATCATATTAAAAATATCTAGGATGCATTGCCCAAGTGAACAAGACTTATGCTAAAGATCCTGTATAGACAATATTGCACTTCCTTAGAAGAGTAGTTGCATATGCCCAAAACGTTTTAAAAGTGGACAAAAACGAACAAAATCAATTTTTTCAAACATTTCTAGAGATCATTTCACTCCTTGCAGCAAAGTACAATATATTTCACCCACCAAAATCACCACCATATCTTAGAGAAAGATAAATATCTAGATAAGCACGAACAGTCTTGAACAACGCCGATATTCAAAATGTTGTCTATTAAACCAGAACCAGGATTCTACAAACAAATCTCTCAACACATATCATCTTGCAGCAACCAGAAATGCCACACCATATATTGTTCTATTTTCCTAGGAAAGATGTGCTAAACCTATGAACTAATTACGGAAAACAAACACAAGCACATAAGTTGCAGCATATGCAAAGAAAAGAAACAACCACATACGTTAGCTAACTAACCATACTTCCAAATAGATGTATTTTCTCTAGAAGACCACATTCATTCAAAAGTAAAGTCATTGACACAAACAAATGACTGAACGCAGATGCTTGCAGCAAGCCTATGCAATGTCACACTATCTATAGTTCAATCTCCAGAAGAAAGAGTTGCTAAACCTATTGCGTGAAGTAACAGAAAACAAAAACTCGCACATAAGTCTCACATTTGCTATAAAATAAAAAATTAAAATAAAATAAAATAAAACAATAAAAAAATAGAAGAAACAAGCACATAGATTAGCCAACTAACCATACTTGTTTTGTTTTTTCTCTCGAAGTAGCACATCCATTCAAAAGTAAAGCAATATACAAACAAATCAGCTGACATGCATGCTTGCAGCAAGCCCATGCAGCCAAAAATGTCACATCACATGTTGTTCAAACACCCTAGGAAAGATGTGCTAAACTTATGGCATCAATTCATAGAAAGCAAATACTAGCACAAAAACTTCACCATATGCAAAGAAAAAAAAAGCAAGCACATAGATTAGCCAACTAACCATACTTTTTATGTATTTTCCTCTAAAGGAACACATTCATTCAACAGTATATGTCATAGAAAGGGAAAAATACCTATATGGTGTAATAATTGTCACTGTTGACTTCCAGATCCTCGCCCGGATTGACTACCCATTTGCTGCTGCTGCTGTTGTTGCTGCTGTAATTGGAGGAGGAGGTTAGCAGCAAATTGGAGCGTAGACTGATACCGGTGATTTTTGTCAGCCTCACCATCTGGAGCGCTCTGACCAGCACCAAGAAGTGCAGACTGAAGCTGCTGCATTTGATTTGGGTATTCTGTGTTCACCTTTTCAGACACTAATGGGGCAAAGGTCTGAGACTGTGAATTAGCACCATAAGTCTGACCAGAAAAGGTCATAGAATTATTGTGGTGCTGAGAAACAGGTGAACTGTACAACCCAGAGGCATCTGTTCCATGTGCTAAAAAGCCTTTCTGAGTTCCAAGAGGAGCTTCAGCAGATACTGCTGGTTGAGATGCGAGGATCCAGTAACTTGTCCACCTTGAGAAGGGATCGTAAAATTACTAGAAGGTCTGGATGAACTTGCAGCATGTAGGGGCAGGCTGACAGAAGAGTCTGGGAATTGGGTGCTACCGGGGACCAGGGGGTTAGAGTGGTTTGAACTGTTTGGAACATGCGGATATGGCTGGTACTGCGAAAGATTTTGGTCATGCGGATTAAATTGACTACCTAACTGTTGCAACGCATTACCGGTATGATCAAAAATTTGTTGATCTTGTTTCCATCCAGGAGAGGATGCTTTATTAGTTGCAAATGTAGGAAATGAAGGCCTAGCTGCTGAGGATACTGATATCTTAGCACTTTCTGGACCAGACGACTGTGCATTTCCAGGCAGTAAAGTCGCCAGAGTGGCAATAAGTTCAGGAGTTAATGTAACTCCAGCTTGCGATACTGCAGCACTATTACTAGAAGCATAGTCTTGGGGCTGCACTCCAGAGGGCTCACTAGTAGGTGGAAATGGTGGTTTTGCGGAAAGCTTTGAGTCCTCATGCAAAACCCTGTTATAATCCATAGGCAAAATACGTTCCTCCTTCGATGGGATTGCACTATACTCAGCTTGTGAAGAAAGAATCTGCTGTCTATCTATGAACTGTGAAGGTGGCATGGGCTGCATTTGTTGGTGCATAGAAACAGTACTAGGAACTTGTTGTGGAAACTTGAGAACCACACCATACAGACGTTCAGGGCCTGCAACTTTCAAAACATTCTTCAAGAAATCTGAAGGAGGTACCAAAAATAAGGTCATCCCATCATCAAACTTGGCAACACCAGCACGATTTTTAGCACCAAGATAACGAAGGAATTCAGTGTAGGAAGCAAAATCATCTTCACTATCTGGCAAGAAGAAAACGATGTCAAACCCAATGGCCTCAGCGTAGTGTTTTGTGAGCATATCCAGTCCAGTTCTAGCTGAACAATTAACAATTTCGGGGCTGCAAAACAGAAAACAATCACATTAAATACAATCAAGACAATGGTCACACTAAAAGATAAGGGGAAGTAAGTTTTATTTTCAAAAAATTTCCACCAAAAAAAAAAAAAAAAACAAAGTAACATAACAAATAATTGTGAAGTCGAAAATTATAGTCAGGAAAACAATAACAAATACGCAGCTAGGTGGAAAAAGAAGAAAGGATGAAAATTGCAATTCTCTGTGGAGCATCTGAATGCAGTTCAGTGCTTTTTAGCAATAATAACAAGGATTTGAAGTACAGTCTAACCAAGTTATTAGGTTTATGTATACACATATATATAATTATCTATTAATGAACTCAAATACATATGCATCGTGATTGTGAGTGAACTCGAAGATCATTTCTACAGGGTGGAAGATAGTCTGAAACTGGAAACTCGTAGAACCTTAAAGAAGAAAAAAATTTGAACAAGGGGATAGATAAAGCTGCAAAGGGAAAGATTATTATACAAATAAATAATCACATAACCTTTTCCCATGAATCAGATGACTATAGTAACCCTTATATGTTAATTGTCTTATTAAGTTGAAAAGGAAAGTGTTCCATATCTATATCTACACTACATACAAAAAGGGGAAAGTCATAAAACATGCATTTGGACAATAATAGCACCCTCAATATAACAATATTATTTTTATGAAGTGGGCAGTAAGTCATTCTATCGAGATCACCTAGACCCTCTTTCAAAGCACACCATTTTGAACATCTATCTTTCAAAAGTCAAGAAACATTAAAAAAGAAAAAATAGCGTTAAAATGCATATGTTAGTTTTCATACTGAGCATCTATAACTGGATGAATAAAAATGATTGCCAATATAATCATGTCAAAGTTGATATTGCATGGATCCAGCACCATGATTTCATAGTCTTGGTAAGTTAAGAATATACCTTATAAAAATTCCCTAGCATAGTAAAAGCTCTCCACATGCATTAAGTAGAACCAATAAAGTATGCTAAACATATCTCCAAAAGAAAAAAGGAAAAATTGATACAAGGCAAATTGTACTCACAGCTCATTTCCTATCCCTTTTCCTATAGGGACACAGCGAGCATGACAAACAGGTGTTCCACCCTTGGCAATAGTTCCACGCCATATATAATCATTATCAGGAGGCCCTCCAACTGAGACCCTTGCACCAGCTGGACTAATCCCTTGGCCATTCATAGATGGACCAGAAGCACCTCCATCTATTACTGGACCAATTCCATAAGATGAGTCTAACCCCAATCCATGATCATCCATCTTTCTCAATGGATACAGAGGGTCCTCCATGGACAAAGGACTATCTATCCTCGATCGTTTAGATTCCCTTTGAAATTGGTTAACATCCAACACATCCCATGCACTAGATGCAGATCTAGTGTGTGGCCTAATACCAGGCGCAGGAGAAGAAAGGACACCAGGTGCGGGAGGAGATGGCCGCCTCCAGTTTGGACCCATCAGGTTCTTGGAATTGCCGTCTTGATAATTATGAAGCGACACCAAATCATTAAGTTCTGGGCCTGAAAGGTCAAACCTACCTTGAGGACCTAAAGGCCTCATTGGGACATTTGGTCCAAGAATGCCACTTGGTGGTAGAGCTCCCGGATAGTTATTAGACATCACTGGACGGTTATGACCGAACATATCCATCTGTAAAGGCCGAAGAGATTGTTCATTGAATAACATATCTGCTCTAGGTCCTTTGCCACCAGGATAAGGGCCAGAGTAATCTTTACCAGGGGCCAGCCCACTGCTTGAGAACATAATTGTAATCCGAGGATCATTGAAAAGCCTGCCCTGCAACCCTTCCTTGGCACGCCGAGCTTCATCTACACTCCTGAATTCGACAAAGGAGTAGTGCCTTGAAGGAAAACTTTTAATCCTCTCAATCTCACCAAACAAAATCATTGCATTGTGGAGCATTTGTTCATCAATCTGAACAGAAGGAGGATAGCCAATCCACAGAACGTTACTCGGTTGACTGTCACCTTTTCGTCCCCCAGCAGATTGAGAATACTGCAACATGATCAAAACGTTGATAAAATTATCACAACTGACAAGTTAGTTAGAGAAGTTTACTGCCATTTAGAATTCACATACAGATTCCCATCTTCTATCCAAGTGTAACCAACGAAACCATAAATCAGATCTGAGGATACCAAAGATAAAAGTCTATAACTTAAGTTCAATATTGGATGTAAGATGCAGCTCGTGTGACATAGCCAACTAACGAATAATTCTCATGAAGCAACAAAGTACAATCAACAATATAGGAGTTTACCAAATGCTGCTTGCTTATAACTCACCTGTTGTCTTTTTTGAGAATCAGTGGGCCCCGTGTTTCTGGACAGAAACTGTCCGTCTCTGTAGTCAGGCCACTGTTCCTGTTCAAACCAGAAACTTGTTTATTAACACTAAGCATTTTAATAAGCAACTGAAGCTAGGATCTACATAGAGAGTTTTCCATGCACATGGAAAAGCATTAATACATGTTGCAACACACTAATGTATATGTGATATAATTATAACGAAATTCAAACATGTATGTGTATAGATATAGATGTTTGACTATTCCTTTCCTTGGAAAATTACCACATATATTAAAATCATTGATTTATCAACCACGATGAGTATCTCCACAAAAATGTTTGACCCCTATAAAAGATACTACACTCTTTTTAAGTAAGGCAAATTTCTTCTATCCCCCCAATATGTGTAAATTGTAATGTCATTAGCATGGATACTCAGGTGGAAGTGAGTGTCACATGTCCTTCTAGCACTAATAAGAGTCCTTGAAAACAGTGTCTGCTAACGTACGGACTCCTATAACAGCAATCATATGTCCCTAAGAAATACCATTGAAGCTCTAAACAATCAACTTACCCTTCTTGAGGGTTGTGACCGCAGAAAAATCCACACGTATCTGGTCACCACCCAATCGCTTCCCATTCATGTTTCTCATTGCATGGGAAGCATCCTCCAATCTAAAATATTCAACAAATGCAGTATTCCGGTCTCTAAGGAACTTGAAGTCCTCCACTTTTCCAAACTTAAGAAATTCTTCTTCTAGTTCTTCCTTCGAAACAGATGGGCTAATTCCACCTACCCATAGATTCTTGCAAGGTTTTGCCTGTAAACAGAAGTCCATAAGAACCACAAACTTTAGATCATCTAGAATGCGAAGGTCTGTAAAAATTATTTCAAGGCGGGGAGAAAACATAAACAAAAAGTGAAATAAAGTGATCTCAGATTAAAAATCTGTTTTGTATAACAGTTGCTAAGCAGAGGAAGAAATCACATGTATTACCATTCTGTGAAGTATTAGGAAAAAAACAATGGAAAGGTGAATGCATCAAAATTTGAAGCAAGCTATGTCAGCACATACTGAATAATGCATGCATAGCGAAGAACACATTCAGTGTAATCCATGAGCCAGCTATCAAGGAAGTACAACATGCAGAATCAAACCAATACCAAAGGCAAGATTTCATGCTTTGAAAAGCTAAAGACATACAAATATGATTGGCATATTGCATCTCTTCCCTTCCTTTGAGAAGGCAATAGAAGCAAGTAGGAAAATTGCTTATGTTACTGTTTTGCGAAGAATCAAATGGAGTGTTTTACACTATTTTGCACCAATTTGTGTTTTCAAGACAACCACAACCTAGCGAGACCAAACAAGGTCCACAAACTGAGCTACGGGAAGGAACTACAACCCCGAATGGCTTTATCCAATTAAGTAAAAGAAAAATTGACACACGCTACTAAGTAAGAGAATGGAGAAGGTTAAAGAAACAAATCCCTAGGCTTAATGATTTGAAAGGTAAGAACAGAAGGTAAAAAAATTTGGTGCAATGGTAAGTCTCATGATGTCAATGTAAGGCACAAGTTCTACTCTTTACAGTTACCTATTATAGAAGAATTATAGAGGATAATCATCTCCCTCAAGATCCCACATTACTAGGACCAAGTAACCAATACTAGCCAGTTGCCTTTTACTAAATATTTAAGGGCAAAACACAAGCAGGAGTTATCTACTTACTCCAATTTTCTGAAATACTTTTGTAGCAGTCCTCAAGGGACAAACGGATAATTAATAAGAGCTAACTTCATCAGATAGAAGGGAAAAACTAAGCAGGCCTGCAAACAGAAAAAACTTAAGCAAGTGGACCATTAACATAACCTTCATTACACAACTAGAAAGTCAAACAAGACTTAATCTTAAAGTTAAGGATATAGTACTCAATGACAAGCTGGGTCACATATTCACCAAACTCTCCATTATTTGTTCTTTCCAAGCAATCAGAATTGCCACAACTCATAATGACAGGTCAAAGCTTAATAAATTATTGGCTGCTCATTTTGCGTCATAGGACATTATTTCTCCAATAAGGTAGTGGACATACACCAGTATGGAACCAACTCCATCAATTGAATGGAAGGTCTCAGAGAACAACCTCACTCAAGCTAGACCTTCACAAACGGGCTAATGCCATTTTAGGGATGTAGAAGTATTACTAAAATATTATGGCTAAAAATCTTTCAACAATTTATTTCAGTTGAGATATCAGTGTTTTGAAAGTCTAAAAGATATCAAAAGCAATTTGTAAGCATCAACATGAAGCAAAGATTCAAGGAATTTTGATGTCATTATTTTAGATTGTAATACCTCCAACGTGAAAAATAACAATATCTCAAAACTGAATGTCATGACCAATCATAAAACCAAATGGCCAGAATTGACATCTGGATAAAATAACAACCCAAAATCTTTGGAATTTCCTGTTCTTCTAGGGCAAACGAGCCAAACAAGGTGCTACACAGTCGATCCATTGTCCATCCCTACGAATCAAACCTTGGATTTCTCCCCACGTCTATCCAAAAAAAACGACGTTTATTGTCAATGACCCCCCTTACAAATGCCGTATATGGCTCATCCTAGTACCTTTTTTGAGAATACAACATAGCAGGTCAATTGGGGGGGGAAGTTTAGACATTAACTCAATAGAAGGAGAGGCAAGTTCGAGCCTTCTAGTCTAACCAAATTCAAGTTCAGGTTGGATCGAATTTATTTCCCTTGCCTCACTCTCAACATGATTATCTGATTGCCTTGTATAATTTCATAATTAAAAATATCTAACAGCCTAGGGTTTCACTCTTCCTTTGTCCCCCTCTATCATTTTAAGTATTGTTGCAGCAATTCTAAATAAGAAGCAACCCATATAACCTTTTATTTGTCATTGATTTGCTACCAACACTTACAAAATAGGTGAGACATAATGGAGATTTAAAGGATGCCGATAGGTTAATGGTAAGATAAAGTGTTACCAAGACTTGAGCGGAATTCAAGGACATAGGGGAGGATATCTACCTACGTTTCACTATGTTGTCATCCCTAACCATTGTTTAAATTTATTTTTGTGAATTTTGTTTTGGAACTATTATTTTGTTGCAAGAACAATTGTTCTCCTATCCATTTTGAGCAAAGAGCTTGGAAAAATAAAGAAGTGCACATAAACCAAACCTTTGTAAATTAAGGGGCTCCATGTCAGCTTCTCACACTAAAATCATAAATTGGATGGATTTCATATATACGTTATATGGGTGGGAAAAGTAGACAGTGAAGCTTAGTTTAAGTAAACTCAAGCCATCAAACTAGAATTTTCAGATCTGGTTTGTTCATGCCTCAAACCTTGATTAGTCATCTTTTGAGATTGTTGCGTACACAAATATAAACTTTGGTGCTAAAGTTAAGTTGAAATAGAATCACGCCTTTGTGCACTTACTGAATTGGTAAACAAGTTTTAATTGTGCAGCAAGGTGTAAAATATTTTGTACAGACGATGGGGGTAACACAATGATTTCAAATCTGATACAAAGAATTAAGATTTCTCTTATCAAAACGAAAAGCATTTCAGATGTTACTAAAAGCTACAGCCATCTACTTCTTATATAGGAATCATATCTGATTATCCGCAGGGACCTACAACACTAAGGTAGTGTTTGTTTTGCGGTTTTGGAGCTTGGAAATGGTTATGTGATTCCTTCGGTTTTGGAGCTTGATAAGTAAACATCTGAGACTGGTGTGTGCACAAATATTAATTCTGGTACTTAAGTTAAGCTGAAATTGAAAAACGCCTTTCTGCATTCGTTGACATTGGCTAACAAGTTTGAGTTGTGCATTGAGGTATTAAAGGTTTTATACAGAAGATGTGCAGCTAACACTAAGATTCAAATCAATCTCCTATCCCAAAAAGGGATTTCAAATCAAATGATCATGTTACTAAAAGCTACTGCCATCCGCTTAATATATAGGAGTCACATTGGATGATTCACACAGACCTACAAACACGAAAAGTTGTGCGTTTGTTTTGCAGTTTTGGAGCTTGGGAATGTTTATCGGGATTCCTTCTGTTGTGTTTGGAAATCAATAATTTATTCATTGAGATTGGTGTGTGCACAGATATTAGTTTTTGGTGCTTCAGTTAAGTTGAACTTGAAAAGCCGCTTTGTGCACTCACTAACATCGGTTAACAAGTTTGAGTTGTTGAGGAATAAATATTTTGTTAAGCTGCTATGAAGGTAACAATAAGATTTCAAATCAATTCACTACCCAGGGAAAAAAAAAATTAAAGACGATTTCAATTAAAAACTAAAAGCTACTGCAAAATACTTATTATATTATGAATTATATCTGATGATTTGCAGGGACCTAAATCACAAAAGTTCGCAGTTCATTATGGATTTGTTAGGTGCACATACATCTTGGGAAGGGTTTAACTTTACATAGAATGGGCACCCATGAAATGGAGGATGGGAAACTCATAATCCCCTTGGGTTTGCAGTGCGTAACCCATTTCCTAGCAATGGATGTATGATAAATGTAAATGTAAATTTTCATCTTACCCCTTGTATCAGGTGTGATAAATTAAAAATATTCTTCACATCCTGAAAGCTATTGTCATTTGCCAGCATTTAGAAACACTGGAACCGAAACTATTGATTCTAAACACTCTAGAATAAGATGCCTAAAAACCTATCCCATGAAAACAAGTTCTACTTAAATCGTAACTATGCATATATCAGTCTGAAAACTTAAGAAACCTGAATATCATCTTCACTCACGTTTAACATATAAATCTCATTTTTTTCATGTCTAAAATTATTGTTGTTTGTGCCTCTAAACAAACTGGATATTCAACGGCACAGAAAACTGGATCGTATATGATGATAGGATGATGATAAGGATACTAATAATAATAGGCACAATTGGTTTCGAATCAAATAAACCCAAAATTCTTGTTCCAAATCCAAACAACCACAATGGCACATCAATTATCATACAAAAACAACAACCAAATAAGCCTAACGAAGCACAAAGATCAATACGAACCGGTCGAGCAAACTCAATCTTAATGGGGTTTCCACGCAGAAGGGCGCCTTGCAATGACTCCTTGGCCGCCGCAGAGTCCTCCACACGCTTGAAGAACACGAAGCCGTAGCTCCGCGACGAGTAGGTGGTGACGCTATCTAATGCACCGTACTGGGCAAAGAGGTCCATGAGCTCAGAGTCGGTGACGTCACTCGCTAAGTTCCCGACCCAGAGATTGTTCGACGGCGTCTCCGAATCGTCTGTGCCTTGCTTGCTCGGTTTGGCAGCAGGCGCCATTGTGATTGATTTGAATTGAATTGAAACCCTAGACGCGACTGGATTGAATATGGGGAAAGCAAGTAATTGCTGGATATATGTTTTTGGGTTAGGGTTTGGGAGATTTTTTATGATGAAACCCTAGAAATTTTGATTAAATTAGGGAGGTATCTATCTAATCACAGAGAGAAGATGAGAAATAAGCGAGGAGGGATCCTTCGAGACGTTTATCTATGGGATCATCCACAAAATATTGAGATGACAACTATACCCCTATCATCCATATAATCATGAAATGACAAATATACCCCTAAATTTTAGGGAAAACATTATTTTTGGCCCTTGTCATTTCCCCCTTTTTACCACTTTGGTCGAAAGGTAGTTTCAATTTTTCAATTTTATTGTTATAGGTTTTCAATTTCATTAGTTTTTTTTTTTTTTTTTTTTTCAATTTGGAGTGGTTCAAAGACACATTTTAGTTTTTGTCAAATTTCTCCAAATTCCGTTAAGTTTTGACCACTTGCCTCCTCATGCAAACGGGTATTTTCATCTACTCATGCCAAAAAGAGAGATGGAGGGAGGAGAAATAGAAATAGAAATAAAGGAAAAGAGAGGGAGTGACACAGTATTGCTGAAACTTTTTTTTTTCCTGTTTTAATTTTTATTTTATTATAAAAGGCAAAATTGGAAGTCAATTTACAGCTATACAAATAGCTTCAATTTTCTTTAAAAAAACAAGTGTAAAACTCTGAATGGAAGTAACATGGTGAAAATGATGGATTGTTAAATCTATTTGGTCCTTAAAAATCTTAATAATTCTATGATTTGAATCTTTTAAAATCCATAAGTAAAAAATATTAATTATAGAAATCTATAATTAAAATTCTATAAACCATTACATTTGGCTTATACACTAGAGTTTTTTTTTTTCTTTTTAAAATACCTCTAAATAGTCTTAAAATCCCAATTGAGTATCCCCCTAATAATCTAAATTACCAATCTTTAGCTCTTTTACCATTTGATACAAAGTAAACTAGCCTTTCCACACCCATTTCAACGCATCCAAGAGTTTTTATTTTATTTTTAAATTTAGATTAATTTATTTTAAAATTAAAAAAATGGGTAGTTGTGTTCCATAAAAATATGATCCATTATCTGATTTTTCTATTAATTTTAATTTTTTGAATATGAAAAAGTATGAATTTACCATATTATCCTAATTTAATTAATAATTTCAATTCTTAATGTTTATATTAACCAAGGGCATTTTCTGGTATTTTGAATGTTTTACCATTCTCTCATTTTTGCTTTATATGTATATATAAAGTCACTTTTGGTCCCTATAGTTTACCACTTTTACCACTTTGGTCCCTATCGTTTCAATTTGATCAATTTTGTCCCTATAGTTTTCAATTTAAGCAATTCAATGATGATTCTCGATTTTTGTCAAATTTTTTAAACTTCTGTTACTTGTGAAAGGGCAATTCTGTCAAATTATTAAAAAATTAATTCTTTTTAAAAATAAACAATACAAAATAAAATTTTAATTAAAAATATATATATTCTTCTCCCTCTCTCCCGTCCTCTCCCCCTCCCCTAACTTCATCAAACCACCACCCACCACCACTCCAACCCCACCTAACATCCAACTCTTGCCACCCTCCCACCACAAAATTTCTGAATAAACTCTCTCTCTCTCTCTCTCTCTCTCTCTCTCTCTCTCTCAGATTCGTATCATAGGAGACAAAGTTCTCTCATTTTCTTATTTTCTCTTTGTTTCTTGGCTGAAGCTCACCAAGGAAATCGTAACAGTCTTGGTCTGGTTTGTTTGTTTGTGAAAATTGAATCTATTTATCCCTCTTTTTGGTAGGAAAAATGTTAACTACAAAATAACTCATTTAAATATAATTTTTTTAAATAGATTCAATTTAATTGGGATAAAAACAACACATATATGAATTTGGGTTTGTTTTTGTTGCATATATCTGAATTGGATTGGCTTGATTTTTGGGGCTCCTATGGGCTTGAAGATGCTAATCTGTTGTGTGTGTGTGTGAGACAAAGAGAGAGAGAAGGGGAGGGGGAGGTTGGGGAAGGGAGCTGGGTTTCAAACAACCCAGATTTGAAGTTGGGTGTTAAGGTTGGTTGGAGATCGAGAGAGGGAGGGTTGTGATGGTGGCAGGGTTCGAATCTAAGGCGGGATGTTGCGACGAGTTCGATGTTCTTTATCATTGAATCTGCAACCAACAAAAAAAAGGAACTAAAAAATTTAATTTTAAAACAAAAACAAAAGCAACAGAGAGATGAAGATAGTGTTGGATGTTGGGTGGAAGATCAATGAGAAGATGGCTAAGATGGTTGTTGGGTTGTATATTGATCTTCGGGTGGAGAAATTGGAGGAGCTACTTGTAGATTTAATGGAGACCAATCAAGTCTCAGAAGTTTTGTTGCTAGGGTTGGATGTGAGTAAGGATTAATTTTGGGGGGGGGGGGGGGGGGGGGGGGGGGGGGGGGGGGGGGGGGGTGGGTGGGAGTATTGGGGCTGTTGGGGTGATGGGTAGAGTTTTTAATTATGTGAAAAAATTTTATTCTTATTTTTTTTTAACTTTTAATTATTAGAATATTTAATTATATTTTTATCCATGTGGAGAAGGTGGGCTCCACTTGCCGCGTCACTCTTCTAATTGGTTGATATGATCCATGTGTACGAAATTACAAAAACACCTCTGCCACGTTATCCTAATGAAGCTACTATCACTCGTATGGCTGTGTGGGTGCGTATTACAGGCCTACATGTTGAATGGTTTAATCCTGAGGCAATTAAACGTATTGGGGACCTTATTGGTGTGACTTATCGCATTGATACTCATACGGTTGCTCAAGCCCGTGGCAAATATGGTCGAATCTGTATTGAACTGGATCTGACCAAACCGTTAATTGCTAATGTGCAAGTTGAGAACAATTGGTATGCCATAAAATATGAAGGACTCCATCTAGTCTGCTTTGGTTGTGGTCTTTATGGCCATAATAGGAACCAATGCCCATCTGAAATTAGGGTCCACAATGATACCCACAAGACTATGGAAGGAGAATCTACATCTGACAAGGAACCGTTTGGGGTTGGCACTGATATTGGGACTTCCTCTGGCACTAAAGATACTTATGCAGCTACCTCTGCGGACTCAAATCATTTCGGTCCTTGGAGTCTAGTTAAACCTTTTAGGAAAAAAAAAAGAGCTTACACATGCTGATGGCAAGATCAATGCTACCAAACAAAAATCTAGGTCCATATTTGATCCTTTGCACTCACAAGATGAGATAAATGGCCTCCCCGAGGCCCCTGAAGTGCAACCTCCTGCTGCTACCTCACAACCAGGCTTCCCAGAACCTGCACGTGCTGAGGCTAAACAAATTGGTGAGACTACAAATCAAGTCAAGGGAAAATAGAAAGCTAAAGGTAGACCAAGGAAAACCTTGGGGGATATATCCAACAACAAAAAAGAGAAAGATGCTGCAACCAATACTCCAAAAAATAGACAGGTTAAACTCAAGCCACGAGTACTCAAAAAGACTTCCTTGTCGAATGGATTCCAAGTTCGCAATCTGGATGTCCAGGAAGAAACGTTGAATGGCCTCTCTTTCAACCTGAACAAATACTTGAAGGAAAAAGGGATTGGGGGTGACCATGTCAATAAGTCTGATATCAAAGGGCATGACCCCCCTAATATTGATCAAAATACTGAGTCAATGGTTTGTGGCGATAGTTTTGTGAACAATCCTGGTGAAAGTCCAGGCATGGGTGTCTCAATTGGTAATGAGGTAAATAGCCATCCTCCTACTGTTATTGTAGATTCTGCTAGGCTTAAAAAAGCCATGATAGATGTTAAATATGGAGTTGTAGGCTCTGCCTCTGCATTGGTAGAGGCTTTGAGCACTGGAATGTAAGAGGTGCTGGGGACAAATCCCTCCCCAGAATACTTAAGAATATTACCCAATTAAATCATGTTGAGGTGTTGGCTGTTCTTGAACCTAGAATAAGTGGTGATAAAGCCATGCGTGTTGTTAATAGCCTGGGCTTTACTAATCATCATATTGTAGATGCAAATGGTTTCTCAGGTGGCATTTGGCTTTTATGGAATTGTAGCAACATTCAGCTCAATATTGTGGCGTGTTCCAGCCAGTCAATTTCTGCAATGATTACACAAGGTACTTCTCCTTGGATTCTTACTGTTGCATACGCTCATCCTTGTCCAGGAATAAGAAAATCTCTTTGGAACTACTTAGATGGAGTGTCTTCTACTAATAATCTCCCTTGGCTTGTTACTGGGGACTTCAATGAAATTATTGATGAATCCGAAAAAAAAGGGAGGCAGAGCTGCTCATTGCAATAGTGGGTTTGCTGACTGGATTGGTCGTCATCATTTAGTAGATCTTGGTTTTTCTGGAGCAGAGTTTACATGGTGCAAAAAGAATATTCATGGTGAAACTCTCTGGGAAAGGTTGGACAGAGGGCTTTGTAATATTACTTGGAGACTTAAATTTCCGGAAGGATTTGTTAGGCACCTCCCTAGAGTGAAGTCAGATCACTGTCCAATTTTGATCTCTCTTAATTCTGCTCAATGCCCACGTTCGAAGTTTAAAATTTTTAGATTCCAAGCTATGTGGATGTTGCATCAGGACTTCAAAGATTTTGTTTCAGCCATATGGAATAATTCTAATGGTAATACTGTTGTTAAAAATGTTAACTCGCAATTGTACGGGCCAATTAGTAGTATAGCAAGACAAGTACGAGGTCGTACCCACGAGGACTGAAAAGTTAAAATTAGTTATGTACTCAGATTACCAAATTCAAGAAAGTAGGAGGTTAAGTCTAAAACAGAATTTAAAACAAGAGTGATTGTAATTGTTGAACAAATGAGGCAAAACAAAATTCCAAACAAAAGCAAAGTGAGCAAATGCAACAAAGAGTATTTTTGTAGGCTGGAAAATAGATTGAGAGACTAGGGCATTCGATTCACCATAACAATTCAATTCTGGGTTATAAATTAGTTAAGTGACAAGTCTAATTCGGATTCAAAGATTGATTCTAGTTAAAGTATGATTAGGCCATGGTGTCTGGTCCTAACCTTGTGTTCCTAATTCCCTAACTTGATCATTTGTTGTCTAACCTAAATTAAGCATTAGGAACCCATTAAGAATAGAAGAACAATTTAAATAACCAAGCATGTATCTAATCCATGTTGTCGAATGTCCATATACACTTTTCTTATTCATAGTTCAATTCGAATCAAAGCATGGTGTCTACTTTTGATTTAAACCAAGATAGCTAATAAACAAGTTCTAATGGTGATCAATCATCCAAACAAGCATATTAACTGATAAGTATAATGAATAAGAACATGAATCATGAATCAAACTTGAAACTCAAAACTTCAACTTATAAACCCAGAATATTCATGTTAGGTTACATCGAAGCCCTAATTATGAATTTAGCTACTCATAATGGAAATGAAACTTAAACAGAAATGAGAAAACATAATGAATGCAATAAGAGTGGAAAAACCCATTTCTGAAGTTGCTTGTGGTGTCCCAAACCTTCTCCAAGTGCTTCTCCACGTCTAATGCTGCTCCAAGAGCTTCCTCACATCTAGAGTATGGCAGCTAAAGAAGTGATTTGGGATGAGTTTGGGTGAGTGGTGATGGCAAAGAAAGAGGAAATTCGTAGAGAATTGGAATGGAGGCTTTCTGGAGCTGTTTTGGTGATTTTGGATAGAATGGAGTGTTTGGGAAAGGGTGGAAGTGTTGGAGGATGGCTGAAATGGAGTGAGTTGGGTGAGTGTGAAACTCTCTATTTATAGAGTGTGAAGCTCCCCCTTTGGCTGATCAAGCACACCCATGTGTGAGCTGCCCATATGTGAGCTGTCCATGTGAGCTGCCCATGTGTGAGCTGTCCATGTGAGCTGCCCATGTGTTTGCTTTGAGCACATGACTCTTTATCTCCCCTTTGTGGCTGTTTTTCTGTGTAACACAAGGCTCTAGGAATGGCAGGTGCCCATACTTCTGAGTTTACATGCTGGTTTGTCTCCCATGTGGCTGCTTTAAGCACATGGCTCTATAGCTGGCAGCTGCCCATACTTCTGAGCATGGTTCAGTGTTTGAAGGGCTAAGGACTCTATATATCTTCAATTGGGCCGAAATTTGGATATGATATACTAGACACCCATTGGAACATTTTCTGTGAAGGATGTCTCTTCATCCAAGTAGTGCAGGTTGCTGAATTGAGGCCTGCAAGATGACCCACGAAACTGGACTGACATGAGTGTCCCAAATTAGTTCTGGAAAATTCACCCCCACATTCATGGTTGTAATGTTCGTGCAATTGCATATGTCTATATGAAATTACTAATCATCTGTATGCAAATCCAAGTAGTGCCGTGCAATCGCATATCGGTACATGCAATTTATAGAGCCACTGTATGCAAATCCTGGTCACCGTATTTTTGCATATTTTCCTATCCAAAGCCACCATTGTAACCTAAAGCCCAATGAACTGAATAACAAACCAAAATAGATTAAAAGCACAAGTTTTTCTAAAAAAAACATAAGCAAATCATAAACTAGAAGGGTACAAAATGATATGTAATTATGCACCGATCAAATACCCCCAAACCTAGATTTTACTAGTCCTCGAGTAAAACAAAAGGAAAACAAAGATAAAAACAAAACGAGAAGTTTATTAGACCACTTTCGTAGGTAACTCGATTGCATTGAGCGCATGCAACAAGCCTTTAAACCTCTAGGCGTCCCTAGTAGGAGGAGTTGTGTCTCCTGAGGGTTTAACAGAAACAATACCCACAAACGTTTTACTGACTCTACAAAAACAAAATGTTAGAAAACTAATTTTGAAAACAACAAATGAAAATGAAAGAAAACTTTAGTCATACCTCCAACACCATAGAGTTGCCAAGATAGATGATCAATAAGTGTGTACAGTGGAAGCTATAGCTCAAAGGCATACGGCTTCAAAGTAAACATACTCAAATCTTGAAGGAAGAACATGCTTCAACTCTAATTCTCACATATAGCACTCAATCACTCAGAACCTATGGCTTTATTCTCTCAAACAAGCATAATGAGTATATGAAATAGAAGCACAATATTTGGTTAGATCTCATGAAGGGAATCAAATACTAAGAATAGAGATACACACATACATACCAGCACCCATGAATACATCCTCAGAGATCAGCTAGGTCTTTCACAAGGTTGTAATGAAAGGCTAAGGTTAGGGGAAATGAAAGAATTGGAAGGAACACGATTAACTTAAGAACATACCAAGGTTGCATTCTTCGTTGATCTGCAAGGTATCATTGATTTAGAATGGTATGGCTGCAACTTCATAGCATCATCTGGCATAAACCTTATATTTCACAGTTAGATCAAATCGAAACACTTTCTCTTTTTTTTTTTTGACTTGATCTACTTCTTCTTTAACTTTATTGCACAGATTCACAACAATTTACATTTAGGCATGGGGCAGCACCTTCCTTGCTCAAACTTTATCTTGGCATACCTTGGTATATTTCTAAGCTATAGGGTATGGCTATAATAGGTTTAAATATCTCAGATTGAGATACAAAGTTAGGGGAATTATAAGGGTGATAGAAGAAAATGGCTTGAAGTGTTTGGCTGCAACAGAGCTGATGGAACACACAAATGGGTAGGGCGAAAAGAAAGCACAAAGAATGGTTATACACACATAGCCTAGCATCACTTCAATGAGTTCATTCATGAGTGAAAGCATGCACCTGATATCTGCAAAGAGAATCATCCTTAGTATTCAATCAAAATGGAACAATTAGATCATTTAGAGTGAATTGAAGAAAATAAGTAGAGATGAGGAATAGAAACACTTTAAACCCTCTTAAGAAAGCAATTAGGCTCGAAATAGCTCACTAGGGTAGTCTCCACTATTCTCCTTCAAGAATCTGAGCGTGGTACTTTATCCACCAGAATTCTAAGAGTTACCGCTTTGTGAAGTGTAATATGTCTCATATGAAAATCGAAATGGCCGCTCCATAGCATTGATTGTATGAAATTCTTAAAAAAAATAGCGACACCGAACGAAAATTGGAAACACAAATCAAATGAACAAAAATTGAAAACACAAATCAAATGAACAAAAATTGAAAACCTCCCCCCCAGACCTGAATTGAACATTGCCCCCAATGTGAAAGCATATAAGAAAACAGAAACAAGGATTTAAGGGTAACCTGGCACTGCAAGGTTCATCCTTCAAACATAGCATTTCTCAAAATGCTATCGATGGCTGAGCTCACCCATGGCTCTTCTTCTGACTCACTTTCCGAAGGGTCTGAAACAGAAGAATCATATTGGGCTCCATCTATTATCAACTCATCCATCTGCTCCACGAAGTCTCGGAGCCTTGTGGTCATGTACACTAATTGGAAGTGAAACTCGTCAAGCATACTTAAGTAAATGCCAAACTCGTCTCGAATGTTACCTGTACAATACATGTGACTGCTCAACACGACATTTCTTGCCACAAACCTCCTATCTAGCAGATATTCCCTCCAAGTATCTAGACAACGTGCCAGCGCTGCAAGTTGCATCTCTTCCAATCCACAATTCAGATCCCAATTTGGAATCATGTCTTCAATTTCCTCTATCACCCTACCTCTATGAAACAGAAAGGCATCTATGGTAACTTCTAAGGGATCCATGGCAAACACAACCACGAGCACCTCAATCACCTCCAACACTGGTTGCATAATGGTGTCCTTTCCCAAAAGATCTTCTGGTGGGATAGCTGGCAGTGAGTTCAACAGAATCATTGGGCTAGGCACCTTCACCATGCTCAATTCGGACTCCTCCACTTTGAGCTTTTCACTGATGGCCTCCTGGAGTTTCTCCATTGGCGAGATCTACAATAAGCAACAATTTGGAGAAGGTTTGGTTCGGGAGGAAGAGGAAGTTGAGATGTTCAGGGGTTAGAGGCGGCTAGATAAACTAAAAGATGAAGAGTTAATTTTAGGGTTAATGTGGGTAGTGTTTCAGTGTTTGGCAGTCCACAATAACTTAATATCCATCCACTAATAAACATTTACATATAAAAGAAACATAAACTTCAAATAATAAGAAAAAGAAAGAGAAAAATTTATTTTAAAAACACACGAAGATACAAGTGACTCACGGATTACCAATTAAGAACCTCAAAAAACATAGCCAAGGGATCCGGGAAATTTGGAGAGGTCACAATGGTCCTTCTTAAAAACCAAACTTCTTAGACACCGAAGGTGTCGCCTAAAGAACTCCTAGACACTGTATTAACAGAGGTGCTCATTGGGGTTACCATAAGTCAACTCATATGAAAAATCTCTTCTTTTTTTTTTTTTTTTTTCATAAGCATGCAAGACATTGAACAAAATTATACTAAGCAAAACAAAGCTCACACAACTTAACTCTAACACAAAACCTAACAAAAGTGTCAATCCCTACCCCCAAACTTAAATTGAACATTGTTCGCACTAAATCTAAACAGATAAAGAGTTTATGCTAACTTACAGGTGTTGAAGACAAAGTACCGGGGTAGCCTTCTTCCGTGATCACCGAAGGTTCGAGCGGGGGCCGAACCCGTGGTGAGGAGAGGGTACCGGTGTGGTACCTGCCGAAGGCACTCCGATGCCAAAGTTAGTACTTGAGAGCAATTCTATTGACAGTGTTAAGTACTTAGTCAAGTCAGAAAAGTCTTACCACTTGGCTGGGCCAAGGGGTTCTATTTATAGGAAGTAGTTAGGAAGCTCTTAGTACTTAATTTCGATGTGGGACTCGTGGGAGTGCCTTAGGAGGTTGACACGTCGTTCTGACAAGTTCTGGCAGGAATCCTGAGGTGGTCTGTCAGAATCGGTAAGATGTGACGGTTGGTTCGTCGGCAGGTGATGCCGAAGGTTGGCAGAGGCCTGGTTGTGCGTACTTGGTCCAAGAATCGGTACATCATGCCGAGCGGACTTTCAGTATGACCGGTTGGACTGGTATGCGTGGCCTGAGTGCGTTCCACGTGTCAGGACGTGAGTGGGTGCATGAAGATCTGGTTGTGGGGCAACACATCGGAGCAACGGTAGGGAGTAGCTGCGCCGATAGAGGATACCTTGCAGAAGAAGGTATCGGGCCGATCGTCGTCGTACCGTCCTGGCTTCAGTCCGATCGGTTGGTAGGGTGCCGTTAGTGAGGTAGGCGTGGATCGGATCCATCCAAGTAGGATCCTGTCGGACGGTATTGATTTCGGCCTCGGTAGTGCTTCGCCGGGCGAGAATTTCCACCGAGACGTGGCGTCCGATACGGTCGTCAATTGCCGAAGCCAGCCTGGAGAGAGCATCGGCATGACTGTTTTCAGATCTAGGAATTTGCCTGATGTGGTAGGTTTTGAACTGGCTAAGCAATCGGCGGGCCTGGGCCAGATAGGCAGTCATGGATTCGTCCTTTGCGGCAAATTCGGTGTCGACCTGGTTAACGACCAGCTGAGAGTCGCTACAGATCAGCAGCCGTTCGGCACCTGTGTGCTGGGCTAGCCGAAGGCCTGCCAGGAGGGCCTCGTATTCGGCTTCGTTGTTGGAAGCGCGAAACTGGAAACGGACGGCATATTCGATCGTGGTGTGATCTGGTGTCTTGAGGACGAGGCCGGCACCGCTGCCCTGCCGATTGGATGAGCCATCCACATATAGTGTCCAGTGAGGGGAATTATGATCGAATGCAACCTCAGCCGAAGATGAACCGGTGGCTGTCGTAGGTGGGTCGGCGGAAGAGAGCGTTTGAATGGTGAATTCGGAGATGAAATCGGCCACGGCCTGCCCCTTTTCGGAAGGCCGAGGGTGATAACTGATGTCGAACTCACCAAGCTCGATGGCCCATTTGATCAGTCGTCCTGACGTTTCTGGCTTCTGCAGGACCTGCCAGAGGGGTTGATTGGTCAAGACGTTGATGCTGTGAGCCTGAAAGTATGGACGAAGTCTTCGGGCAGAGAGGACGAGAGCGTAGGCCATCTTTTCGAGCTGAGGGTACCGTTGCTCTGCGTCCTGCAAAGCATGGCTCATATAAAATATGGGGAGCTCAATGCCGTTCGACTGACGGATGAGAACGGAGCTGAGTGCCGATATCGAGACCGAGAGATAGATTACGAGGGTCTCTCCCGGAAGAGGGGTGGACAGCAGAGGGGCTCTGCTCATGTAGGTTTTGAGATCGTCGAACGCTCGGTCGCATTCGGAAGTCCAGTCGATCTGCCGTTTGCTTCCTTTGAGGGCTTTAAAGAAAGGGGCGCACCGATCGGTGGCCTTTGATATGAATCGGGCTAAGGCGGCGACCCGACCGGTGAGGCTCTAAACCTCCTTCTTCGTCTTCGGCACCCGCATGTCGATAAGCGCTCGGATCTTTTCGGGGTTGGCCTCAATTCCACGTTGGCTGATCATGAATCCGAGGAATTTGCCGGAGGCGACGCCGAAGGCGCATTTGCTCGGATTCAAGCTCTCATGCTGTATTGTTTCAGTTTGTTGAACATGAGGGAAAGGTTCCGAAGGTGGTCATTGGTGGTTCGGCTTTTGACGAGCATATCAACCACGTAGACCTCCATTGAGGTGCCAATGAGTTCGGCAAAGATTTGGTTGACCAGTCGTTGGTATGTAGCTCGGCATTCTTGAGGCCGAACGGCATGACGCTGTAGCAATATAGCCCTCTGTCGGTAATGAATGCCGTATGCTCCCGATCGGCAGGATGCATGAAGATCTGGTTGTAGCCGGAGTAGGCGTCCATGAAGCTGAGGAGTTCATGGCCGGCCGTTGCGTCGACCAGTTGGTCAATCCTGGGCAGTGGGAAGTTATCCTTCGGACATGCCTTGTTCAGGTTAGTGTAATCTTGGCACATTCACCAGGCACCGCTGGATTTTTTCACCAAAACCGAGTTGGCGAGCCAGATGGGATATGCGACCTCCCGGATAAAACCGATGGTCTGGAGTTTGTCTACTTCGGCCTTCATGGCTTCATACGGGTTCGATGTCGTAGGATCGCCTCTTCTGTCTGACCGGTTTGAAGGAAGGGTTTATGCTGAGCTTATGGCTGATGACGTCCGGGGATATGCCAGGCATGTCGTCGTAGGACTAGGCGAAGACTTCCGAATTAGCCCGCAAGAAGGAAATGAATTTGCTTCAGAGGGATGGATTGAGGGAAGTGCCGATTCTCACCTGTCGATCCTGCACGTCGGAGAGGGAGATTGTTTCGAGTTCTTCGGCCGGCTGAGCCTGTGGTGTGGCATTGTCGTCCCGAGGGTCATCTGGAGGGTCGGTCCCACCCCTGCCGTTCGGCTGGTTTGGGTGAGCTACGGCCAGTGTTTCCGATGTCCCTGGCCTCGGCGTTTGGTTTGCCGCTTCCGTTGTTGACGAGACGTAGCATACCCGCGCGCTCAGTTGGTCTCCTCGAACCTGACCGATTCCTGACTGAGTTGGAAATTTTAGCAACAGCATATGTGGGCATAGGATGGCCTTCATCCGGGTGAGGGCAGGCCTGCCGATGATGGCATTGTATGCAGTCGGACAACTGACGACGAGGAAGTGAGTATAGGTAAAAGCTCTTCTTTGGCCCGAGCCGATGGCGAGGGGGAGCTGAATGCTCCCAATGGGCTCGACCACGTCGCCCGAGAAGCTTAGTAGAGGAGTGATCTCCTTATTGAGGCTTTGATGGCCGATGCCGAGGTCGTTGAAAGCATCGACAAAGAGAACGTTGACTGAGCTTCCAGTATCGATGAGGATCCGGCCTAGGTCAAAATCGGATATGTCCGCCCGAATGATCATGGGATCGGAATGGGGGAAGATAATGCCCTTCTCTTCTTCTTCGGAAAAGGTGATGGGTTCCCATCCGAGTCGCCGAATCTTGCTACTGCGCTCTTAGTAAGGCTGAAGACCTGGGGGTGCCGAACGACACGTATGTAGCTCTTGCTGGACCGACGGCTGGAGTCAGCGATCGGTGTACCACCACTGATCATGTTTATCTGCCGATTCCCCGGAGGTTCGGGCCCTGCGCACGTATTCAGATATTGGTCTAGTTTGCCGTCGCTGATCAATTTCTCAACGATCCTTCGGAGGGCGACACAGGACTCGGTATCGTGGCTATTGTACTGATGGTATCGGCAGAAGACTCCGGTGTCTTTGTCGACCTGCCGAGGGAGCTTTCGAAAGCTCGGCTTCGGTATCATCTGATTTTCGGCCATGAGGACACGTTCATAACTCGTGTTGATCTCCGGCGGTCGGTCGTTTTTGGTGCTTCAGAAATTTCTGTTACCTGACTTCTTACTGCGCTTCGTGCCGTCCTGCCGACCCTGGAACGAGTCACTCCGCTTGTCCCCGTAAGTGTAACTTGCGGGTATGTGGGGTGCCGTTCGGTAGGGGGCCTGAACAGCTGTCTGCTGCGGACGGAAATGGTCGTAGGTGGGTACCGCAGGTTGTCCTGTGGTTGCCGAAGGGCTTGATGCCGAAGCCATCCCCTTGGAGTTGAAGTGTTCGGCTTTGGCGTGTATGGCCGCCTGTTTCATGAGTTCGCCGTAGGTGGTCCAGTTGCTACTGTGCACCAGGTAGCGAAATTGGGAGGCACGAAGGCCACTTTTGAAAGCGCCGAAGGCTGCTCGGTCGTCGGTTTCTGGGCACCGAGAGTATTCGTGGCTGAACCTGGCGGCGTATTCCCGAAGGGGCTCGCTGTCCCCTTGCCGAATGGTGTAAAGGTCGTCGGCAGAGTAGAGACGATCGGTCTGTATCCTAAAATGATTGAGAAAAATCTGTTTTAACTGATCGAAAGAGTCTACAGTACCTAGCTCCAGTCGATAAAACCAATTGAGGGCTGCCCCTGCTAAGGTTGATGGGAACAACTGGCATTGGCCTTCATCGGTCAGCCCCTTGCAACCCAAGGCTGATTGAAATGTATGGATGTGGGTGACAGGGTCCTCCACTCCCGAGTAGAATGAGATCCGGAGGGCCTGTACCTCTTTTTCAGGTCGGTAGGATCGGATTCGGTTGGTGAATGGTCCTAGCTGCACCTTACCCCAGGTTGGTGTTCGGGTCTGATTCTGCTCTTCCTCGATCCGATTGATCTTCTGAAGGAGGAGGCGGATTGTAGGATCGGTAGGCGGGAGGTCAGTTCTGATCGTGGTGGACTGGTGTGAGGCAGTCGTGCCGAGGGACGTTGGAACGTAATCAGATTCGTCCGTCTCCTCCAAACCGACCTCGGCGTACTTTCGTCGAGGAGGAGATTTCGGCCCGAGGACCTCCAAATGCTGATCGTTTAGTTTGGCCTGAATGTGGATTGGTGACATGTGCCGTTCCCGACGTTGGTGGTTGATCCTATCGCGGCAGTCGGAGTAGACCTGGTATTCCTGGTGTTTGGCCGGAGTTGGTACAAACAATCTTCGGGAGGCGGACAGCCTATCCCGAGACGACTGCTTTCCGACCTCCCGATTGCTAGGCCTCGGTACGCTCTTCTGTGAAGGTTCCTGCCGAAGCTACCTGGTTCGTTCTAACCCGCGTGGTGGCTGAGCCGAAAGTGACTCTTGCTCGTGGAGTTGCTTCTGGGTGTCGTCCAGTTTTGAAGATAGGATATTGTTGTGCTCCTGCATCTTGATCATTTCCTGCTGTAGGGTTTCCATCCTATCTTCCAGGGTACTCTGCTGTTTGGGCGTTTCCCCCCGGGGTGTACTGGGCGGTGGAGCAGGGTTCTCTTGGCCAGAGAGTCCGAGGATCGGACCATCGGTCGTGAGGGGTGAAGGTGGGTTCATAGTAGGTAGGGAGAGATATGGGCTGATTGTCAGTCGGTATTCCCACAGACGGCGCCAATCTGTTCGCACTAAATCTGAACAGATAAAGAGTTTAGGCTAACTTACAGGTGTTGAAGACAAAGTACCGGGGTGGCCTTCTTCCGTGATCGCCGAAGGTTCGAGCGGGGGCCGAACCCGTGCTGAGGAGAGGGTACCGGTGTGGTACCTGCCGAAGGCACTCCGATGCCAAAGTTAGTACTTGAGGGCAATTCTATTGACAGTGTTAAGTACTTAGTCAAGTCAGAAAAGTCTTACCACTTGGCTGGGCCAAGGGGTTCTATTTATAGGAAGTAGTTGGGAAGCTCTTAGTACTTAATTTCGATGTGGGACTTGTGGGAGTGCCTTAGGAGGTTGACACGTCGTTCTGACAAGTTCTGGCAGGAATCCTGAGGTGGTCTGTCAGAATTGGTAAGATGTGACGGTTGGTTCGTCGGCAGGTGATGCCGAAGGTTGGCAGAGGCCTGGTTGTGCGTACTTGGTCCAAGAATCGGTACATCATGCCGAGCGGACTTTCAGTATGACCGGTTGGACTGGTCTGCGTGGCCTGAGTGCGTTCCACGTGTCAGGACGTGAGTGGGTGGTCAGATATGGTACAAACAAACATTGTCCTCAATGTTAAAGCATAACAAAGATGAGTGAGAACATGTAAATAATAAGGGGAAAATTTAAGACAAAGGATTTAGAGAAACTCCCTCTTGATGCAATTAGGTCGACCGCTACCAAACACCTTATTCTTCAACACATGGGTTGCCTCCCAAGAAGCGCCTTAGTTAATGTCTTGACAAGACATTATGCCATTAGCTAATTTGATTGTACGAAGGGAAGATGATCCACCACTTGACCAGTTTGAATTCCAACTGACACTCCCTCATAGAATGGCTTTAAACGTTGTCCGTTTACTTTGAAAGTCGAGCCATCTTTAGGGTTTTGAATCTCCACAGCTCCATAGGGAGAAACATTGATCACGGTGAATGGGCCAAGCCACCTAGACTTCAATTTTCCTGGAAAGAGACGCAAACGTGAGTTAAACAAAAGAACTGACATACCTTTGGTGAACTCTTTCCGTTGAATGTTCCTGTCATGGTAACTCTTGGTTCGTTCTTTGTAAAGCCTTGCATTCTCATAGGACTCATGTCTAATTTCTTCCAATTCATTGAGCTGAAACTTTCTAACATGGCCGGCTTTGTCCAGATCAAAATTCAACTTCTTGATGGCCCAAAAAGCATTGTGTTCAAGCTCCATTGGCAAGTAACAGGCTTTCCCAAACACAAGACGATAAGGACTCATTCCGATGGGAGTCTTATATGCAGTCCTATAAGCCCATAATGCATCATTGAGCTTGGTAGCCCAATCTTTCCTTGTACTATTCACCACCTTCTCTAGGATCTGCTTAATTTCTCTGTTGCTTATTTCTACTTGACCAGAAGTTTGAGGATGATATGGTGTAGAGACTCGGTGGGTGATGTTGTACTTCTTCATAAGTGCTTCAAATGGCTTGTTGCAGAAGTGGCTGCCTCCATCACTAATAACAGCCCTTGGAGTACCAAACCTTGTGAAAATATTGTCCCTTAAGAACTTCAGCACCACCTTATGATCATTGGTTTTGGTGGCTATGGCTTCCACCCATTTAGACACATAATCAACAGCAACAAGTATGTAGGTATAACCAAAGGAAGATGGGAATGGTCCCATGAAATCAATACCCCATACATCGAAGAGTTCCACAAAGAGTATGTTCTTCAATGGCATTTCGTTCCTGCGGCTTCTGTTTCCCATCCTTTGACACCTATCACACTTAACACAAAAATTAAATGCATCTTTGAATAGAGTAGGCCAAAAGAAACCTGATTGCAGAATTTTAAGTGCTGTTTTCTTAGCTCCAAAGTGGCCTCCACAAGCCAATTCGTGGCTATGCCTAAGGATGCTTTCTTGCTCTTCTTCTGGAACACATCTTCTAATGAGTTGATCTGGGCGATGCTTGAATAAAAAAGGTTCATCCCAGACATAATGTTTCACCATGGAAAAGAACTTCTTCTTGTCCTGATAAGTTAGATCATTTCTAAGAACACCACAAGCAAGATAATTAACAAAATCAGCATACCATGGCTCTTTGACTTGGACAACATATAGTTGTTCATCTGGAAAAGTCTCATTCAATGGTAATACAGCTTCTCCTTGGTCTTCAACCACAATTCTGCTCAAATGGTCAGCCACCACATTTTCACATCCCTTCTTGTCTCGAATCTCCAAATCGAACTCTTGCAGCAAGAGAATCCATCTGATCAAGCGTGGTTTGACATCCTTCTTAGTGAGCAAGTATCTAAGAGCAGCATGGTCAGAATAAATAATTACTTTAGAACCAACAAGGTAAGAACGAAATTTTTCTAAAGCAAAAACCACAGCAAGCAACTCCTTCTCTGTTGTGGAGTAATTAAGTTGGGCATCATTCAAGGTCCGGCTCGCATAATGAATCACATGGGGAAACTTGTTCTTCTTTTGACCTAAAACTGCACCAATAGCAAAGTCAGAGGCATCACACATTATTTCAAATGGTAAAGACCAATCTGGAGCTATGATAATAGGGGCTGAAGTTAGCTCTTTCTTCAAGGTCGTAAAAGCTTCCAAGCAAGTTTCGTCAAACTCAAATTGCTTCAATCTGTGGTTCTCCTCTTACTGACTCTTTGGGAAATTATCTTGGTGTCCCTCTTATTCACTCCAGAGTAAAGAATGATACTTATAGCCATGTTGTCGCCAAAGTCCAACAGCGCCTTGCGTTTTGGAAAAGTCATACACTATCTATGGCTGGCAAGTTAGTGTATTTACAAGCCATTTCCTCTGCCATCCCTATATACTCTATGCAAACGGTCCAATTTCCTATTAGCATTTGTGATAAGCTGGACAAGATGAATCGAGACTTCCTTTGGGGTCACAATGAGACATCAACTAAGGTTCATCTTGTCAAATGGGGTTCTATTTGTAAACCCAAGTTCATGGGTGGTCTTGGTCTTAAACAAACCCATTTGATGAACCAAGCGTTGCTCGCTAAATCTGGATGGAAGCTCTTACAGAGAGACCAAGGCCTCTGGAGTCATATTCTAAATCAAAAATACCTCAAGAATCAAAGTATTTTGAATTTTAATAAGTCTGCTCATATTAATTATTCTAATACTTAGAGAGGAATTTTATTTGGAGCTCAGATACTTACTAAAGGTTTAAAGTGGAGGGTTGGCAGTGGTGATGACATCTTGTTTTGGAAGGATAACTAGGCAGGTTGTGGCTTGCTTGAGGAATTCTCCACTATACCCCTCTCTGAAGACATGTTGTTATGGACAGTGAGAGATTTTATGTCTGACCATGGATGGAACCTTGATGCCCTCCAGCATGTCTTACCTACGGAAATTGTGCAAAGAATTTGTGCCATCCATATTGGAGTTGAGACTCAAAGGAATGATAAATGCATATGGGGCTTATCAAAAAATGGCTCATTTTCTGTTAAATCTGCTTATCTTTCCTTTTTTGATGATGCAGATATTGTGCCTTGGCCTTGGGACTTTATTTGGAAGCTGTGCCTACCCCCAAAGATAAAAACCTTTTTTTGGCTAATTGGGCATGGAAAAATTCTTACTAATGTTCAAAGGGAGAAGAGATTGATGACAACTAATCCTAACTGCCACAAATGCTTTTCTCTTCCTGAGACTATGGATCATGTTTTTAGGGGCTGTAGCTCTGCTCTTAAGGTATGGAATTCCATAAAGGTTCCCTTTGATGTTCTTCATTCTTTCTCCTTAGACTTTACTGATTGGCTAAGAATCAACTTGAAAAGCAAGATCATGTTATCTGGCAACCTTCCTTGGACACTTGTTTTTACGGCCTCTATTTGGCATTGTTGGAAATGGAGATGTAACTCTATCTTTAACCCTAGCTATGAGCCCCCCCACAACCCCCAACACACTATTCTGCAATTTTCTAGTGAATGGCATGATGCTAATATTGTGGTCAATGCTAAGCCTACTAGAGAGGTCATCCAAGTCCATTGGAGTCTTCCTTCCTTTGGCAATTTCAAATTGAATGTGGATGGCAGCTGTAAAACTGATTCTTGGAAGATTTGTGCTGGTGGTTTGCTAAGGGACTCTAATGGAGCATGGATCTGTGGTTTCTCTGCCAATATTGGGATTGGAAATATTTATGAGGCTGAGCTATGGAGCCTCCTTAGAGGTTTGCATATGGCTTGGGACAAGGGCATTAGGTCCCTTGATATTGAATGTGATTCCTTGTCTGTGGTCTCTTTGATTGCTAAGGATTGTAACCATTCACATCCTCTCTTTTGTCTGATTGAAGACTGCTAGTTGCTACTTAAACGTAATTGGAGATGCAATGTCTCTCATGTCTACAGGGAGCAAAACAGAGCAGCTGACCACCTTGCTAACTTGGGGTATGAGCTACCCTTGGGGCTTCATATCTACGAATCTGAGCCTACCTCCCTCTCAAGCTTTCTTTTGGATGATGAATTAGGAAGAGCCCAAAGTAGGGCTGTGCCTTGTTAAGTTTTTGTTTTTCTTTTCTGGCTTCGGCTTACCTTGTAACCAAAAAAAAAAAAAAAAAAAAAGTTAACAGACTTTTAGATAGAGTTGATGGCGGGGGCAAAATGAGTTACCAAACCTTAGTCAATGGATGAAAATGGGTCATTTTAAGTTTGGAGGGACAAAGTGAGATTTGACCAAAGTTTCAGGGGACACTACAGTAAATAAGCCTTTTTAAAATACACCTGAAAGTTTTTGGGCTTGAAACTCTATGAGCTTGGCCGCAAACCCAGAGAAACCATGTTTATAACTGTATATCATTAATTTTGAGGCCAATTCCTTGCTGGGGTCGGGGAGTATGATAGGGTGGAAAGGCTATAATGAGGAGTTAAAGGGAGGAGGTTATTTGAGGAGGTCAAATCTCACCATCAACAAATGTAAAGAAATTATGGGACTTAAATATTTTAAATGTTTTGACGGTCGAATCGGTCTCCTCAAATAACCTTCTCACTTTAACCCCTCATTGTAGAAGCTCCCATGATAGGGGCGGTGGGGTTTGGGTAATCTGGGTATCTTTTTTACTTATTTTTTGTATTTTTGTTCTTTTATTATTGGTTTTTTTTTTTATGGGGGTTTTGGTTACCTTTGTTTTTTGACTGAAATGCCCCTCAATAATTAATGGCAGTTGCTCTAGACATGGATTAAAGTGGTAGTGGTAAAAATAGCAAACTACATAAACCCAAAACGACTTTTTGCCAAATAAAAAATACAAAGCTTGTTAGCATCGGACTTTACGCCTTCTGTGGACTATGTGTCAATAGTAGGCATTTTGCCATCAATGGGCTTTACGCCTGTTTGTAAGTTTCTGTAGTGGGCTTTATGCTATTTTGTAAGGCATTTGTTTGAAATCATTCATTGAGTTCACTGCTTTGTCACTCTTACAAAGAAATTTACTGATTTCGACCAAAAAAGAAAAGACGATAGCATCGAACTGACATAAAGCACTCAATCCTGCTGTTTATAGCGTACAGACGTGACAAAAGGCATTGATTTATACCGCCTAAACTTTATGGTTGGCACTAACAAAAGGAGAAGAGTTTGTAATGTGGTAATTCTTTTGTTGGGTTTACACGAAATATATATTTTCATACAACCCTAAACTAGCAGAACATTGAATTTGTCCAGTTAGAAAAACTATGCCCAAATGCCATCCAAGTGGGTAGTGGCAGCTACTTCTGATGCTAATTGTCACATGTGACGCATCAAAATTCCATGTTTTTCAAGAAATAGTTGCACAGAAGCAGGTGGATTTGTTCTAAAAAATCCAAAAACCAGCATTATACTATTGAACAGAAGCTTCGCAACTTCTAATTCATACTGCTCGTATATGGAATACAGCATGAAGGCTAACACCAGTGCTGCAAAATATTTCCAACAAGATCAATATGAAGTTCCAAAGTTCAAATTAATATGAGATTGATTAACTCTAGCATGGTGAAACTGGCATTCCCTTACGTACACCTATCACCACAGTGTGACGAAATCAACTTGAGAAAATAGAGGGAAGCTGCAAACTGCATTGATCACAAAAGATTATTGTAAGATGTCCGCAAAAGAACAACTGCTGTCAATGAAACTCTCCATACATATCAAAGATTGAACAAAGAAATATCAAAATTTGCCTATAGAAACGAGAGATTTATTGATAAAACTGTGGTAAAATTAAAGAAATGTATCAAGTTGATGCAACCAATTTATACACAAACGAATATAGGGAAAAGGAAAAGAAATTCAATGCAAACTTCTTTGAACTGGATCTGCAATTCATCTTTAGTCGAAAGGACCAAGTAAAGATGGAGGTGTTGAAATGACCGAGCCTTGATTGTGCGCTACTGTTTTTAAAGATACTGAAGAATGCTAAAGATCTGATATTTATGTCGAATTTCATTCAGGGAAAAAGACGAACATACATACTCGTACTTCACGCCTCAACAACAACAAAGATTCCCTAAGCTGGGTTACATTATTGAACTTTCATATTTCGTCATCTCCAAAATCAGTTACATATTACTTAAGCCATAGCCTGTATTTAACTATGGAAAAAAAAAATAAAATAAAATAAAATAAAATAAAAACATAATTCCTTGACACAAATAACAAACAATAAAGCAAGCACCACTGCTGTAATTCAAATGCCAAGAGCATTCCAGCATTTTAGGATCAACTTCACCTAATTATCATTTCTCCAACAAGTATTATAAGTAAGTTACACAATAGGATTTGGAAGTAGCATTCGAAGCTTCTTAACTAGCACTCACAGTCAATTGCAGTGTAATTAACTTAAACACTCCAAATTGAATAGTTCAATATAAAAGCTAAATTGAGTAGTCAAATTTTCCTAATACACCAAAGAATTTTAACAACTAAACCTGCAATGCTCACAGTTATAGACAGAAATTAAATGAAACATGAAATTGGAAAAATACTTGTAGAGTCATGCACTTCACTCAAAATAATATATTATCGTAGTCCATACCTTGAAGAAATTTTCCCAATCATCACCTAGGGCCAGTAGTCTCATATAACAAACCCCTCTGTTCCACAAATATGCTATGGTCGCAATCATGTCTTTCATTACCATTTCAGGGATCTCAAAACAAGATAAAGATAAACCCTTTGGAAAAAGGATGGTTGCAATCAAGTCTTATGATACTTTTAAATGTCAGATGGACATGTAAGATGTAGCAAAAAGGATGTTAAATTAAAGCACAATGAAATGGTGGGAAATAATTTTCAAAAGTATATTGAACATGGAGAGAAACATATCAGACAAGTCACAAGCGAGAGAAGTTGCAACTGAATGAATAATAACAGCAATTTCAAGCTTTTGCAGGTCCTCTGCTAACTAACAATCTCAATATGTAGCTGCAAATTTTAAGGAACACATGAATTTTTTAAATATCATGACTTGAAAATCTCCATGTTGATAGAAGGAAAAAAAAACATGTGAACCAATAAAGAAAGATAACAAACAACCAACAGACATGACAGGAATAGATGCATAGGAAAACTTACTTCCAGTGAGTATCCAATCTCGTTTTGAGCTGCAGTGCAGTCGAAACCAAGTCCATCGGGCCCTGCACAAAAAAAACAAAAAAACAAAAAAAAACCCTAATTAAGAAAAAAATGTCAGAAAGAAAAGAAACAAAATTCAACGCATGGCCATCAAATTTCTGATTTTCCGCTTTCTTTCCGCGGCTTCCCAAGTCGGAGAGTTTTTTATTCTCTGCAATTCAAAAGAAATGAGGGCCTCCACTGGATCCAGAACATGAAGAAGTATTCTCGGCAGTGGAAGGCACTCGTCGCCCCAACGGAATTCGATTTCCTGGGTAACTCTTGAGATCAAAGCCGCCAGCTTTCGGCGGACGATTTCATCAAGCTCGTCGGCGTCGGCCATTTGATCCGGCGACCGGTTGATCGACGATATTTGACGTAGAGCGTCAGAGAGAGAGACGATTCAAATTTGAAAATGAGAGAGAGAGAGAGAGAGAGCGCGATGGTCGTGGGTATTGAGAGAGAGACAAATGTCGTCGGTCGTCGGTTTTTTATAGTACTTTGCCGCGTCATAGCTACTCTACGCGGTTTTTCCAATTTCTTTTTATTTTATTTTATGTTTTCCCCAATTATGAACGTGTTTTCAGTTTTTTTTCCTTCTTTTATAAATTCTTTTTGTTCTCTTTAATGGCTTCATTTGACCATTTTGCCCCATTTAAAATTTTCATCTTTTTTTGTATTGCTAGTTCATTTTTATATTTCAGAGACACTACCTTGCACTGTGTACAATATTTACACACTATGTTGCAATGTTTATTTTGTATTGTGTAATTTTTATGTACGATTGCCAATCTAAATTAGGAAGTCTAATTAAAATCATATTTTCATGTTAGTTTTGTTAATAATGATAGTTTCTGTGATAATGAAATTATGTAATTCATCATTTTCTTGTAAAAAAAGAAACCACAAGTAGAGTAGTGTAAAGTAAATCAATATAATTGTAAAAAATCTTAAAATAAAAAAAATAAAACAAAAACAAAAACAAAATACGTTGCAGTTTCTATTTTGTAAACCTAAAAAATACCAATAATAGAATGATATAAAAGTACAAATTGTGTTGCATTTTCTATTTTATAAGCCTAAAAATACCATTATAAGAGTAACACACTACATTGTAGTTTCTATTGTATAAGTCTAAAAATGTCGATATAAGAGTAAGTAAAAATACACACTACATTGCAATTTATATTTTATAAGTATAAAATTACCAATATATGAATAATATAAAAGTACACATTACACTAGAGTTTCTGTTGTATTAACTAAGCCAATTGTGATTGTTGTACATGGTGTTTTATTTGTTTGTATTTAATTTTTGTTGTGGTTTAAAATATGGATGAGACTCTTAAATAAATGATAATAATGATGATTTTTGTTTCTAAAGCCAAATAGTAAAAACACAATCAAGTCACAAATTTAAGAACAAATTCCAATGGTCGTGCATCATTAGTTTTGTGTGTGTATATATATATTGTTTATAAGGATTAAAACTTGTAACCTTAAGCATGTCGAATTGTCAATTTTGGATTCTCTCTAGCTTGCAAGGAGAGACTACGGTTAGGGTTTGAGTATAACTTCTGCCTCTTAGTCCATGACGTCATCGTGCTTCCTTCTCCCCATCCTAGGGTTTTGAATCGCTAGGGTCTCTAGCTTTCTCTTCCCTTAGATCTTCACGTCCACCTCTGCTTTCATTTGTCTTTGGCGTCTAGTCCTATGAGAATCTGTATTCTTAAAGGTTATTTAAGAAGGTTAAATATTTGTTTTTTTATGATTACTTTGGTAAGTATTAAATTATAGTAATTATAGATTTAACTGCTTTCTTAGTTCATCTAGTTGACATTCATATAGGAGATTAAATATTCTATAACTTATATATATATATATATATCCATATATTTAATTAATTATATATATAGTTATATTGGATTAGTTGTTATATTTTTATAATAAATTATATATTATAATAATTATATAAGTTCTATGCATTATTATTTTATTCATTAAATTATTTTTTCTAATGGGTGGATTGAAAAATTTTGATTGGGTAATTAAATAAAAGATGAAGAGTGTCTGTACGTCTTGGAAGAAGCAGGAGTTGCATTCATTTGATATATATTCATCTTCATCCAATTTGTTGTGTGGGAGTGGAGATTTTCCACTAGTTAACATGTTTCTTGTGATGTCAAAGTATGAGGTGTGTACATGTTATTGTTGGTAAGACTGTGTTTGAATTAAGAGTGAGTAGCAAGTAAATTTGGGTAACCAAGTGGTATAAGTATGATATGGGCGTGCATGTCTGCTTGTCTAGTTATATGAATTAACGGGAGTAGATGAAGAGAATTCATACATTATTATAATTGATATGATATTTGACTGAGTTATTGCATGTCACTTTTAGTTATATCAATTTATCATGAAAATGTTTATATCCCTACTAAGTTGTGGTTTCGCTCACCTTCTAACAAATTTTGCAAGTATTGAACATGAAATCTAGGATTTAAGATGAACCTGACATGTCTATAGAGTGTGTTATGTACTTAGTTTGTGGTTGAATAATGAGTTACTCTTTTAGTGAACTCTTGAGTGGTTCTAACTTGTAAAATAATGTAAAGATGAAAGATTTTGAATGTTGTTCTTTCTGATGAAAAATTATATATGAAAAATTTATTTATTTATTTTAATGTTCTTCACATTTTAGTTATAGTTTTTATTACATTTAATAATTAAAGTGCAAATCATGTCTTAATCCAAGATTACGTACATCTGTGGGTTGGGGCATGACAGGTCCCTTTTCGGCGTCAGTTGTTGGTGCTCTTAGTTTTGATTTGACTGCTGGTCAGTGTGGTGGTGTTGCCCTATGCACACGTCAATCTGTGCAGTAAGGTTTTGGTTCCAATCGGGTCTTGGTCTTCTCCTTTCCTTCGCCGTCAATTCAAGTAGTTGTAGGGAGCGACAGTTAGGGTTATGGTACCCTAGCTTTGTTGTAAGGAGCAACTGAATGAATAATAACATCAATTTCAAGATTTTGCAGGTCCTCTACTAACTAACAATATCAATATGTAGTTGCAAATTTTAAAGAACATTGTACACATGTTTAAATATCATGACTTGAAAATCTCTATGTTGATAGAAGAAAAAAAAACATGTGAACCAATAAAGAAAGATCACAAACAACCAACAGACATGATAGGAATAGATGCATAGGAAAACTTACTTCCAGTGAGTATCTAATCTCGTTTTGAGCTGCAGTGCAGTTGAAACCAAGTCCATCGGGACCTGCAAAAAAAAAAAAAAAACCCTAACTAAGAAAAAAATGTCAGAAAGAAAAGAAAACAAATTCAACGCATGGCCATCAAATTTATGATTTTCCTCTTTCTTTCCGCGACTTCCCAAGTCGGAGATTTTTTAATTCTCTGCAATTCAAAAGAAATGAGGCCCTCCATTGGATCCAGAACATGAAGAAGTATTCTCGTCTGTGGAAGGCACTAGTCGTCCCAACAGAATTCATTTTCCTGGGTAACTCTTGAGATTAAAGCTGCCAGCTTTTGGTGGACGATTTTGTCAAGCTCATTGGTGTCTGGCCATTTGATCCGGCGACCAGTTGCTCGACGACATTTGATAGAGAGCGAGAGAGAGAGAGAGAGAGAGAGTCATGGGTATTGCAAGAAAGAGAGAAAGAGCCAAATGTCGTCGGTCTTTTATAGTACTTTGCCGCATCATAGCTACTGTCACATCCTGGGATCGGCTCTGCAAAAGCTGCCATTACAGTTTTGTTTTTGGGAACTCATGAGCAATTTTCCAGTGGGTCACCCATCCTGGGATTGCTCTAGTCCCAACTCGCTTAATTTTGGTGTTCTTATGACTTCGAAGCCAGTGAGCTCCCAAAAGGCCTTGTGCTAGATGGAGACGGGCATGTATATATAAGGCACATCACCCTCTCTCTGTTGGTCGATGTGGGATGTTACAGCTACGCTATTCGGTTTTTCCAATTTCTTTTTATTTATTTATTTATTTCCAATTATGAATTCCTTCTTTTATAAATTCTTTTTTTTAAAAAATATTTTAATTATGAAGAAAAGGGATAACCCCACAAATAAAAACAACTAGCCAACACTAATCATCTGAGGCTTCACAGCCCCCAACAAATCATCAATAAGAACAAAACTAATCTAAACTGGAGCTTCATCAAAATAGTAGACCCCCAAATCCATATTATGACTCCAATTTGAAAAATAATCTGTAGCAGCATTCTTTTGCAAGTAAATATGAGTAAGCTCAACAGTTTCAAACTTACTCATCAAAGCAACACAACTTGCAATCACCCCAGCAAAAGGATGAAGACAACTAGGAACATGCTCCTTGATAAGCTGAACGTCAGTCATAGAATCCATTTCAATAGAGAGCCCAGCCACCCCTTTAGCAGCAGCAAGCTTCAAGCCAAAGAATAACCCCCAGAGTTTAGCATCCAGAGTTCGTCCATTTCCCAAATTGACAGCAAAACTACCCATCTAGTCCCTAAGGAAATTTCATATGATGCCACCAACACCAATACAGCCAGTACCACCCCTGCGAGAGCCAACAACATTTAACTTGAACACACCATTCACAGGGGGATCCCAAGCTAACATAATCTGCACTTTTGGAGATATGATTAGGACAAGCCTGGCCCCACTCATAAACCGCAAAAGCAATAATCCTTTACAAAAATTAGGTATTAGATATAACTATCTTTACTAATTAGTATTTGAGACGAACAATATTTCTGTTTGGGTTTTAATACCTAGGAATGAAATTTTGTTTTGGATTTGGCTAAAGAGGGGGCCCAGATTTGTTGGCCCACCTTATATTAATCATTGAAAAGACAATTATACCTTTTTTGTTTAAAAGCCTGTGGGTTTCCCTAATCAGATTAGATCTATCTCTCTATGTAGCAACAACGACCACGGCCTTCACCTAAGATGGAATTCTCAAGCTGCTGACTCGAGGCTCAGCAAAGGGAGAAAACAAAGGAGTTGCATCAAAGACATCAAGAGGAAGACGAAGAGGAGGAAAGAAAGGTTGAAGAGTATGGCGAAATTGGCATGATATTGAAGGGTTATCAGAAAGAAGATGTTCGGAAAGCTCGGAAATTGATTTCTAGCTTTATCAGAGCAGTCGAAGAAGTGGAAGAAGAAATATCACAAACCGTGAACACTTTCAATTCCTTTTGTATGCTTTATTGAAATTTCCTACTTTAGCTCAGACTGTGGGTTAATTGATGTTCATTATGTAATATATGCAGAACCTACGATCACGGCCTTCAATTCCTTTTGTATGCTTTATTGAAATTTCCTACTTTAGCTCAGCCTCTGACTATCGCAGCAAACCCACTAGTTGCAAGAAGCATTTAATGCACGAGGGAAGAAGGGAAGTGACTGAAGTCAGGATTTGGTAATGGAAATCAGAGTGGTTAGGCGCAAACATTCTCACAAGTATTCTTACAACTTGAGGTCAGATCACCAACCACCAGACTAGGGCATTAAATGCGTTCCCACGGCTAAGGGGGCAGAACCTACGATCAGGGTGGTGGCCGAGATTTACCGGGATTTATGGGGGTCACACCACCATGCTTCACAATCCCAAATGCCGATTTGACTACCCACTTGCCCCGATCAAGCTCCACAACGCAGATCTTTTCAGCCTCGATTGTCCCTCCAGGACTCCCCCTATAAATACTAAGCTCAAGACTACATTCAAAGGGTCCAAACACCAAACCAAAAGCCTCCCACGGAGTGTTGAGCTTTTTTCTTAACAACTAAAATGAGTTATTAAAAACAGCAACTTTAATTCTCGCAAGTGCACGAACCGTTTATAATATAGCTTATGTAAATACGAGGTCGATCCCACGGAGAATGGTAACTTGGTTCCAAGTTGAATTACTTAGAGTGCTAGCAAAAGGAGAAATAAATGAACAAAAGAGGCAAACAAAACTTCAAACAAAAACAAAGTAAGCAAATGTAACAAAGGTTAATTTGTAAGCTGGAAAACAGATTGGGAGATTAGTTCAATTCCGGTTTATAAGGCGTCAAGTGACAAGTCTAATTTGGATTCAAAGATTGATTCTAGCTAAAGTATGATTAGGCCATGGTGTCTGGTTCTAACCTTGTGTCCCTAATTCCCTAACTTGATCATTTGTTGTCTAACCTAAATTAAGCATTAGGAACCCATTAAGCATAGAAGAACAATTTAAACAACCAAGCATGTATCTAATCCCTGTTGTCGAATGTCCATACATACTCTTCTTATTCATAGTTCAATTCAAATCAAAGCATGGTGTCTACTCTTGATTCAAACCAATATAGTTAATATACAAGTTCTAATGGTGATCAATCATCCAAACAAGCATAATAACTGATAAGCATAATGAATAAGAACATGAATCATAAATCAAACTTGAAACTCAAATCTTCAACTTATAAACCCAGAATATTCATGTAAGCAATATAGTTCCCAACAGAAAAACAAAGTAAAGGAAAGGAAATACAAGAAGAAAATAAAAGACAAAGGGAGGAGAAGAAGATAAGGACAGCATGCTAGAGATGGAAAAGATTCATCTCCATGGCTGCCAGGAGGCCAAAGCCTCCCAGCTACTGCCTTCCCTCTTCTCTCCCTTTGTGACTCTCAACCTTCCCTCTCTTTGTGTACAATGAATATGTAAAATGATGGAATGAAAGATGATTTGTGAATGAGCTGCAACTCTCTATTTATAGAGTGCAAATTCGTCCTCCCCTTGGTTGATGTAGACAACCTACCATAAATCATGGAAAACAAGGCTCCTTAATTTGTGCAAACATGTTTTCCATTAATTATGCCATGTTTTGCTCCTTTTGACTTCTTTAGCTGAAATTCTTCCTTAATTTGCTCCATATTTCAGGTCCAAAAGAGTATCCAAAGCTCAAAAGAGGATCCAATGCTCAAAAGAGGATCCAAGGCTTCAAAGAGGAAATTGCAATCCTGAGCCTGGTTCTGTGTTTGACGTGCTGAGGGCTCCAAACGTAACCAATTGGGCTGCAATTTGGATATGTTATAATAGACACCCATTGGAACAACTTTCATGAAGGAGTCGACCTCATCCGAGCTGTGTAGGTGGCCGAAATGAGGCCTGCAAGATGACCCACGAAACTGGACTGGCAAGGAGCTGTAGCCAAAATAGGTTTGTCTTTAAGCTCTTCTTCCATTCATCCAAATCAGGCCTTAACATGCTTGAATTGCATGAATTATGCTCTTTTGATCTATGGGCCTACAAAACACACAAAGAGAGACAAATAACTCAGAATTCTAAGAGATTAAGCAAAATGAGTAAGTAAATTGGGCATGTAAATGTGTGAAATTATGAGCTTAACACGGAGCAAATTATATTTTCCTATAATGCACTTTCAATACCTTTATTTGCTTTCCTAGGAGTAGTGGTAGATTGTAAGGAAAATCCATTCATCAATATATCATACGACCCTTGATTTTCAAGGCGCTAGAGCACCATCTCTGTTATCATCTCATTCACCCCATATATCATACGACCGTCGCTCTCTGAGCAACGTGCTGGAGCACTGCCTAAAACCCGCCACCAACACCACCACTAACGGCCTTGTAGCTCAGGCCGTGAACCTGACGGCTGAGATCAGTTCCTCTTTCGGCCACAATCGTTTGATTAGGAGTCGAACTCAAAACAAGCGCACCATTTAACCATCTTCTACCCAAACCTCATCACCATCTCGACGCACGGTAGACCGTGCTGGCACGCCCGCGCACAACCGCACCGCATCCAGAAGAAGGACGTCACGTGTTAACGCACATCCCCTAGGCCCGGAGCACTAGGCCGTGAGATTTGCGCAGCCAACAAAGTTAGTAGTTGGCTTCAATAAACTGGCCAGCCTTGCTGATAGCTTGAGATCAGCAAACTCAAACTAACAAGTAGGTTCGAATTAGTCTAATGTTATAGATAATCTATAATAACATTTTCGTCGTTAATCTCTCACATTTCCTCATTGTTCTCTTTCCCTTTTTCCAGCTTATTGATTTTAGGTATTTATGACCTTTTTACATGAAGAAAAGGATATTATTAGAAGTCTTGATTTGTTATACAGAAGGGTTGTGGTATGAGTTTCTCTCATCCTATTCTAAGTTATAGCTATGAAATTGTTGATTTTAGCATTTTGGACTAGCTGTTAACTTGTTATACTTTTGATTTCATTAGTAGTGGGATAATTTTGAGCTGTTGTGATTACTGAATGGTTTCACCCTAGAATATCTTGCAGAATTAGTTTAAACTAGCCTTTAAGCTTTTTATGTATAATCTTATTTTGCTTCTTTTTTCCATTCTTGGAAAGAAAATCACAAAATCTAAGTTTTACCTGACATTTTAGGCTGAGATTTTGAAATGGGAGGCTACTCCTGCCATGAGATTTCTCAATGATCTTTTGAATATACATGATGGGTATGATGGTGAAGGATGGCTGAAGGAATGCAAAAAGTCCATGGTTGATACTTTTCCACGAGTGGATCCATTTAGCATTCTCGTTCCAGCAGGATTTGATATTGATAAGGTATGCTGCAAATATGCATATTGCAGACTTATGATTGAGTTGTTTTCAGATTTCCTCTTTTCCATAGGTTTTGAATGTCTAGCTTTTAGGTTCAGTCCTTGTTAACATTACATTATTCTATCTTGTGAAGGTTTCTTTCTCGGGAATTTTTTCTATAAGCTTTTTAAAAAAGGTATGGGGGTATGATCTTGGGGTTAAATTTATTTATTTTTCTCCATGTCTCTGTTTTTTGTTTATGCTTGCAGCATTATATTTCTTTATTTTTCAGTAGGGGTGGATCTACATTAGCCTTACAAATTACCCACCAAATGTTTGATTAAATGCCTCAATGAGGCCAGTCAATGATCTAATTTAGCTGCAACTTCTTATTACAAAGCTCACTTACTATACATTTGTCTTGATTTGGAAATGGTTGATGCCATCACTATCATATGATATTTTGCAATACCATTTAAGCTTTAGTTCAGTGAAATTTTATACATGTTATGCATTGTAGTTTTGCACAAACTATATTGCAGTTTTGGTAATTACAATTGGATTTTTGCTCTTTCCTTGGCCTTCAACCTCACCAATTTAAAGAGTAGAGGCTACCCAGATGAGGAATTGGGTGGGCAAGAGAAGATGGAAATTGCATTGTAGAAAACGGAAACTGCAATGCAGAAAACGGAAATTGCATTGCAGAAAATGGAAACTGCATTGCAGAAAACAAAAATTGCTTTGCAGAAAACGGAACGTGCAATGCAAAAACCAAAAACATGAATAACCTATTTTACATTCTAGGTGGTCCTCTATCTGATTCCCCCTCCCCCAACATGTATTGAATAAATAAATAATATTATTTTGTTTTGTTTAACTTTAGAGATGAGCACTTTTGCCCATACTCAGCCTGGTGGTCCGGGCCGGGGGGATGTGCGCGAACACGCGAGTCCTACTTTTGGATGCGGTGCGGCTTGTGCGTGGGCGTGCCAGCACGGTCTACCGTGCATCGAGTTCGGTGGAGTGTTTGGGTAGAAGATGTCTAGAGTGTTGCGCCTGTTTGGTCTGGGCTTCTAATCAAACGATTGTGGCCGAGAAAGGAACTGGTCTCGGTCGTCAGGTTCACGGCCTGAGCTACAAGGCCGTTTAATGGTGGTGTAGTTGGTGGATTTCGGGCGGGGCTCGACGCGTTGCTCGAGGAGCGACGGTCATATGATATATGGGGTGAGTGAGGCGATAACAAGGATGATGCTCCGGCGCCTTGAAAAAATCAAGGGTCGTATGATATATTGATGAATGGATGTCTCTTACAATCTACCACTACTCCTAGGAAAGCATGTAAAGATATTGAAAGTGCGTGACAGAAAAATAAGTTGCTCCGTGGGAGGCTTTTGGTTTTGGTGTTGGACCCTTTGAGCATGATCTTGAGCTTGTTATTTATAGTAGGGGTCTTGGAGGGACAATCGAGGCTTGACAAGACCTGCATGGTGAGGTCTAATCAGGGCAAGCATGGCTGGGTATGATCAGCATTTGGGATGGTGAAGCATGGTGGTGTGACCCCCATAAATCTCGGCAAATCTCGGCCACCGCCCTGTTCGAGGGCTCTGCACCTCTGGCCGTGGGAACGCATTAAATGTTTTAGTTTAGTGGTTGGTGAAGAGACCGCCAGTGGCAAGAACATTTGCAAGAATGTTTGTACCTAACCACTCTGATTACCAAATCCTGACTTCAATCACTTCCCTTCTGCCCTCATGCATTAAATGCTTCATGCCCTAGTGGATTTGCTGCGACGGACAGAGGCACTACTTCATTAAATGGGGCGTGGGGCCCAGAAGCCATGTGACTTTCTGACCATAATATCTTCGGCCATGTGGCATGATCCTCGGCCTCGGTCCATAAGGCTAAGTCGAGAGGCCGAGACGACCCTGCCTTAGTATTTGCCTCGTGCTTCTTTAGGAGCGCAAGACATTTTGACAAAACGCGGCCGTTCCACTTAATGAACAGGCGTCAAGGCCGAGAGGTGGCCTCTTCTCACGGCCGTGTTTTATTAGGCACAAACACATTTTTGTATAGCAGTTTCTATTTATGCATTGCAGTTTCCGTTTATGCATTGCAGTTTCCTCTTCTACATTGCAGTTTCCGTTTCTGCATCACAGTTTCCATTTTAGTACTTTCATCTTGGTTCCTCCATTTTGCTTTTATAAGATTAATTTTTCTTTTCATTGCTATTTATGTGTTTGTTTTTACAAAATTGATATCTACATTGTATTTTTGTTGCAGTTTCTGCGTTTATTTGCAGTTTTTGTGTGAATATATGTTGCAATTATTTTTTATTTAATTTTTAAAACTGTTGATTGTTTATATAAATATTGTATAACTGAATAAATATTACAAAATCAAGTTTGGTGTAGTGGTTTGTGAGTGAGCCCTCCTCCTTGAAGGGTCAAGGTTCAAGTCGCTTCAATGATTCAAATTTTTTTTTTAAAGGTGAATAAAGGACAACGGAGTTGGTCCCCTACAGACGGTAGTAGGCCGGCGATGGATGGTGGCGGCCAGCGACTGACTAGTGGTGGCCGGCAGCGGGTGGCTGGCTGGCTGTGGTGGCGGCTGGTGGCTGGCTGGTTGTGGCGATTCGCTGGATATGGACATGTGGCATAGTATGCTTGCCTTAGAAGGAGTGACATTCTGTGTAATTTTGATATTTTTTAATGATATTTTTGTAAAATTAGGTACTACATTTTAGTCTTTGGCCTTATGCTAATTAGATGAAGTTGTATACCTATCTTCCACTTCTGCCCTGTTAGTGCCCTCTGTACTCAGCATCTTTTTTTTTACTGTTTTATAAAAAACCAACGACTTTAACCCGCTTCAATGGCCTCCAACACCCTTGCCTCTGCTGACGCCCTATCCCAGGTCTTCCATACCCCGTTTGAAGATATCTGCCGAGATATCCAGGGCCAGGTCCTTCCTGATATCATAGCGCCCTGGACTGATGATGATGGCGCCGTCTCCGAGTCCTGCATCCTTGGTCCCACCGTGGAAGGAGGAATGCCAGAGAGGCTGGCTGTCCATCTGAGGGATAACCTGGTGAACTTCTCGGCCTTTGATGGTGGAGACTTTCAGGACTGGAATGTTGCCAGGCCGTAGCCCAGTGGCCTACCTCGACCCCAGACTGGGAGAAATGGCTGCCGAGGATGGAGCATTTCTTTGGCTAGCAATGGAAGGATCAAGGCATCTACCACTTGATCAAGCTGTTTGATCGGCCGCTTGTCATGGATCGATCGCTTTTGGCCGCGGCCCTATGTTTCTGGTCGTCGGCCACAAACACCATGAATCTTCGGTTCGGCATGATGACGCCGACCGTGCTGGACATGGCCGCTCTATTCGGCCTTTCCCCTCTTGGCGTGGAAGTAAGCGCCGCTCTAGAAGAACATGCTCAACTACTCCAGCTTCTACAGCAACTTCGGCGTGGAGGATAACGCCGATGATGACTCCATCGCTCCCTTGGGCGAGGTCGAGCATGCCGCGTTCTTGCTGTATTGGCTATGCAAGTTCGTGTTCTGCACCCAGGCGAACAAGGTTACCCTGGAGTTTGCCCACCTGGCTGATTACCTTGCGCAGGGCGGAAGGCTAGAGCTCGGCCCGTTACTTCTTGGTCACATTTACCGCACGCTTCATGACGTGGTGACCGATGGGATGAAGCCGAAGCATGGCGGCCCATTGTGGGCCTTCCAGTTTTGGCTGCAGGCCTACTTCCCTGAGCTGAGGGGGGCAGTCAACATAGCTGACACGGAGCCGTTGGCCAATGCGTTCGCTCGGGCCCCCAAGAAGCACAACGCCTCCACCTTCTGCTACAAGTTCTTCTATGAGCTGACCGAGAGGACCGGGTCGCAGTTCCGGGTGTGCCTTACTCGGCCGTTCCCTTTGTTCCTTACGCATGATCTCTCCATAATCCCTGATGGGAAGACGGAGAATGACTTGAGGGAGATCTGGGGCTCCTTCCTGGTCGCGCGCGACCTTCATTGCAGCTTGTCCAAGGCCGGGGCCCAGGTGTACCTGCCGCATTTCGTGGCTCGACAATTTGGGCTGATTCAGACGGCGCCGCTTCTGCCGTTGCCCATCAATCGGCTCTCGTCTTAGAGGGCCGATGTCGCTCAGTAGCACGGTGTGGCTGGGATCTCCTTTCAGCTGGCGAAGGGGATGACCTTCCTTACCCTGAGACCGTGGATGCGTAGAAACGCGGTTGACGGAGATGGGAGGCTTTGGTACGAGGAGTGTACTTCGGCCAGATTCATTCGGCCCGTTGAGGAGGCCGTGAGGGGCGCCCTGAAGAACGCAGATTGGGACCCCCTCCCTCCCAAAGTTAGTAAGGGGAAGAAGGCCCCTGCCGCCCCTTCTCGACCAAGCACGTCGGTCGTAGGAGGACCCAGGGTGGCGGCTTTGCCTTCGACCAGGCCAGCGGCTGTAATTTTAACCGCGGCTCCAACCTCCAGAGCGCCGGCCGTGACAAGTGTGCGGAAGACTATGGCGCAAAGGACCGTGCCCTCCACTTGGCCGGCTCGGCCGGTTGCTGCTGCTGGTAAGCCCTTATTTTTACTTTGTTCGGCCTCTCTGAGTCCCCTTCTGTCTTGTTTATTTTACGTTTCTTTTTCATGCACGTAGCCCCAGGCTGAAAGAGGGGTCGAGAGGCCGCAAGTGCTGAGACTGCAGCGGTTGAGGCCGCGTCGGCCAAAGATGTTGTGGTTGAGGCGGCGCCACCACAACGACCGAGGAAAAGAGCCCTCCTCGCTTTCTCGGAAGGTGAAGATGAGGGAGATGCCCCCTCCATGGTCGTAAGCGAAGCTCCTCCTGTGGTCGTAAGTGTTTTTCCTTTCGCTCATTGTCATCTTTTCCTTCTTCAAGCCATTTTCCTTCCCTTTTAAACTGGTGGTTTGGTCCTTTTAGGAAGAGATAGTGGTTGAGGAGGAGACCGCCGTCGAGGCCCCAGACGCCGAGGAGGCGCTTGCTGCCGAGGAGGTGGTCCAGGAGGCGGCTGATGATGAGGATACGGCCGAGGGGCAAGCTGAGGAAGAGGCCGAGGAAGATGAAGAAGCCGAGGCGGATGTGGAGATGCTGGAGGCCGAAGCAGGGCGGGTTACAGATGAGACAATGGTAGAACTGTCAGATGGCGAGGTCCCCGCTGAGGAGCCGACGCCAACTGCCCCAGCGGAAGCCCCTTCGGCCGTCCTTGTCATGCCTACCTCGACTGCCACCATATCTGCTGGGCCTTCGCCGTTCACTCCCTGCCGTCCGGGCGACATAAGAATTGGTTCGATAGACGTCGCTGCTTTTCTTGTATTTTGTTTTTCTTTTGGTTTGCCTTATGTCTTTGACTAGCCTGTTCATCTTTCAGCCTCCTCGATCGTCGGTGCCGTTGTCCACGGCTGTTACGAGTATACCCCCGGCGCCGCTGTCTCAGGAGTCGGTCGTAGTGACCGCGCTCACAATGGTTGAGGCCGCTGGCACGGGTGCGCCGAGTCCATTACTTGTTGCCTCGGGGGTCCTGACCGAGCTCGTGGCCGCAGACGCTCTCGGCGCAAGTTCGGCCGCCGAGGTGAGCATTCACTTCCTTTTATCCCCTTGTGTGCCATATCTGGTCATATCCCTGACTTTCCTTCTTTTTGTCTTTAGGAGGCCGCTTCTCCTGATGATCTCGAGTCTTTGTTCGCCAGCCTCCACGAGAAAGGAGGCAGCTCGGCCCTGGCTCCTTTGGACGAGGAGTCCAAAGCCGTCATTGAAAGACTCCGAGAGTTCCTCCTTTGCGATGCTCACGAAATGACCACGGCCGAAGCCTTCATGGAGTTCAGGACCTGCCTGGATGCGGCCATGGCACTGGGTCTGCTGGACTCGGCACAGCTGGATGAGCTTCAGGCACGTTTGGCCGAGGGCGAGGAGATGCTTGGTCGATGAGCCGAGGCTAGCGCGAAGATCACCGAGGGATGCCTGCTTGAGCAAGAGTTATCAATGATCAAAGAGCAGGTCCAACCTACCATGGCCCGCCTGAAGGAGAATGACCTCGTCATCCGCAGAGAAAATGAAGAACTTGCCCGGGTCTAGGCTCATATTGCCGAACTTCAAGCCCACCGGTCTCTCATCCTTCAGCGCCGAAACGGAGCGGCCGCAGCTGGGGCCGAACTGAAGTCTTCGGCCAGACAGATTCTCAAAGTGGCGGCCGAGAAGAAGAAGGCCCTGGCCGAGAGGAAGTTAATCCGGGCGAAGTGGCAGGCGGATATAAACAGCGGTGACATTGCCTGGAGGAAGATAACTTGCCTGATCTGGGGGATGTTTAGTGAAGGCGCTTGAAGAAGGGGGGAGGCGTTTATACACAAGTTTTGTAATAGTTTAGGAGTATTTTTACAAACTATGTTTTCCTTTGTAGAAACAATATTTTAACATAATTACAAGGCACAGGCCATCCTTCATCAATTTAGATCTCTTTTTTTTTTTCTTTTAGGCCGTGCCGCTTATTGAGTTTTGTATGCCTAATGCCATCTTTTTTTCTTTTTGACTTTTTTGTCGTAGGCCCTCGGTGCCATTTTCTTTGGGACTTGCGCCGAGGTATAAGCTTCGCGCCGTGGCTGTTCTGATTTATCTGTATCCTGGGGCATGGTCGACCCGTAGTTCTTCCTTTGCCCATGTTGCTTGAAAACCTGAAGAGACCGAATTTTCAGCCCTCCTGGTCGATCCGAGTAACGGCCGTGGGTAAAGAGATATGGAAATGCATTTATGGCCGAACCCTTTGACGCACGACTTGCCCAGAATGCCTTAGGGAACAGATCATGCCGCATCCTGGGCATCTTGGGTGGGAACGGTTTAATAACGTCTAGTGCCCCCGGCCCTTTCTGGGCCGAGCCGCTGCTGGACGTGCGTCGGGTCTTCTTGGTCCGAGGATCCCGAGGGGTTAGCTTTGGCCGAGTTAAAAGCGGCCGCTGGGCCTGCTGTACCTTATTCTGCGGCTTGATTAGCGGAGATTTTCGAATGAGAGGTTCAGCCGTCACGACCGAGCCGGGTAGCCTCGGATAAATGCCGTAAGTTTGGCCGGGATGTGGGCATGTTGCTGTTGAATTGGCCGAACTGTACTGGTGATGGGTTTCTGCCAGCGTTGACGATGCTTGTGATGAAACCGTGGTCGCGCTACCCGATGGGCTTGGACTACTGTGGTGCGCGCTGGGTCGGTTTGCTGGGCCGCGGGGCATTTTGGACGGCCCTGCCCCAACACTACGGCCAAGGCATGGAGTGGGCCGCGCGTCGCCTTTATGAGGCAGGTGGGTCGGGGGTCTACCTGCATCGGCCGGGATTGCTCCCAGTTTTCCGGTTGAGAGCACGGGCCGGGGCCTGACGCCTGAATGTCGGCGGGCGTATCTGGCATCCCTACTTGGGACAACGTCCGTAGTTCCATAGAGAATTTGGCCATAAAAGATGTTTCCATCCCGAAGGCCTGCTCATCCCTTGGATTCATGGTGAATTTGTTGGCAAAGAATACCACCGGGCGTGCCAAAAGTGTTGGTGTCGCAAATCTCGCGGCCTGGTGGTCCGGGCTGAGGGGATGTGCGCGAACACGCGAGTCCTACTTTTGGATGCAGTGCGGCTTGTGCTCGGGCGTGCCAGCACGGTCTACCGTGCGTCGAGTTCGGTGGAGTGTTTGGGTAGAAGATGTATAGAGTGTTGCGCCTGTTTGGTCTGGGCTTCTAATCAAATGATTGTGGCCGAGAAAGGAACTGGTCTCGGCCGTCAGGTTCACGGCCTGAGCTACAAGGCCGTTTAATGGTGATGTAGGTGGTGGATTTCGGGCGGTGCTCTGGCGCGTTGCTCGAGGAGCGACGGTCGTATGATATATGGGGTGAGTGAGGCGATAACAAGGATGATGCTCCGGCGCCTTGAAAAAATCAAGGGTCGTATGATATATTGATGAATGGATGTCTCTTACAATCTACCACTACTCCTAGGAAAGCATGTAAAGATATTGAAAGTGCGTGACAGAAAAATAAGTTGCTCCGTGGGAGGCTTTTGGTTTTGGTGTTGGACCCTTTGAGCATGATCTTGAGCTTGTTATTTATAGTAGGGGTCCTGGAGGGACAATCGAGGCTTGACAAGACCTGCATGGTGAGGTTTAATCAGGGCAAGCATGGCTGGGTATGATCAGCATTTGGGATCGTGAAGCATGGTGGTGTGACCCCCATAAATCTCGACAAATCTCGGCCACCGCCCTGTTCGAGGGCTCTGCACCTCTGGCCGTGGGAACGCATTAAATGTTCTAGTTTAGTGGTTGGTGAAGAGACCGTCAGTGGCAAGAACATTTGCAAGAATATTTGTACCAAATCCTGACTTCAATCACTTCCCTTCTGCCCTCATGCATTAAACGCTTCATGCCCTAGTGGATTTGCTGCGACGGACAGAGGCACTACTTCATTAAATGGGGCGTGGGGCCCAGAAGCCATGTGACTTTCTGACCATAATATCTTCGACCGTGTGGCATGATCCTCGGCCTCGGTCCATAAGGCTAAGTCGAGAGGCCAAGACGACCCTGCCTTAGTATTTGCCTCGTGCTTCTTTAGGAGCGCAAGGCACTTTGACAAAACGCGGCTGTTCCACTTAATGAACAGGCGTCAAGGCCGAGAGGTGGCCTCTTCTCACGGCCGTGTTTTATTAGGCACAAACACATTTTTGTATAGCAGTTTCTATTTATGCATTGCAGTTTCCTCTTCTACATTGCAGTTTCCGTTTCTGCATCACAGTTTCCATTTTAGTACTTTCATCTTGGTTCCTCCATTTTGCTTTTATAAAATTAATTTTTCTTTTCATTGCTATTTATGTGTTTGTTTTTACATAATTGATATCTACATTGTATTTTTGTTGCAGTTTCTGCGTTTATTTGCAGTTTTTGTGTGAATATATGTTGCAATTATTTTTTATTTAATTTTTAAAACTGTTGATTGTTTATATAAATATTGTATAACTGAATAAATATTACAAAATCAAGTTTGGTTTAGTGGTTTGTGAGTGAGCCCTCCTCCTTGAAGGGTCAAGGTTCAAGTCGCTTCAATGATACAATTTTTTTTTTTAAAGGTGAATAAAGGACAACGGAGTTGGTCCCCTACAGACGGTAGTAGGCTGACGATGGGTCGTGGCGGCCGGCGACTGACTATCGGTGGCCGGCAGCGGGTGGCTAGCTGGCTGTGGTGGCGGCTGGTGGCTGGCTGGTTGTGGCGATTCGCTGGATGTGGACATGTGGCATAGTATGCTTGCCTTAGAAGGAGTGACATTCTGTGTAATTTTTATATTTTTTAATGATATTTTTGTAAAATTAGGTACTACATTTTAGTCTTTGGCCTTATGCTAATTAGATGAAGTTGTATACCTATCTTCCAAATTAATAGAGTAAAGCAACTCTGCTTCAGCATTAAAAACTCTTTTGTTTCTCCATTTCCAAATATACCAGCAGATAAAAACAAAAACCACTAGCCAAGGTTGATGATCATAGACAGACTTAGAACACAAATTAATTAAAACCAAGCTCTAAAATAAGCCTTAAAAAACCTTGCAACTTCACTTCCCTTAAGGAGAAGATACCATACCTAGCCTTAACACAATCTCTCAAAATATGAAGCACATATTCAATAGGCCAACCACAACGTTGACAAGTAGAATTAAAGGTAAGATGTCTTCTCACACGTTGTTCATTAAAGAGGATTTTTCCCTGATACACCAACCAACAAACAAAATTCAATTTAGGAGGAATCCGCATCTTCCATAGAACTTTCCACCAAGGGTCAAACCAGTCAGGCTCTTTAAACAACAAATTATAAGCAGATTTCACAGTAAAACTCCCATTAGCAGTAGATTGCCAAATTCAAATATCCTTAAACCTCCCACCAAAGTCAATAGCCAAAAAAATAATTCTTTGAACAGTATCCTCAGCAAGAAAAATGAGAAGTTTATCCACATCCCACCATGTTTGAAAAAATGAGAAACAAGACAATCAACATCAACACCCATCATAGATTCAACCTGTTGCATCAAAGGATATTAGCAACCCATTTATCCTTCCAAAAACTCACCCTATCACCCTTCCCAAGCCTCCAAGTCAGACCCTTGTTCAAAAGCTCAACCTCAAAAAGAACACCTTTCCAGGTTGAAGAACAACCTTGCCTAGAGATCAACTCTGTTTCAAGAATCAAATGACCTCTGAGATCCTTATCCTCAAAAATATTGGCCCACAAACCTTCATCGTTTTAAAACAATCTCCACCCCACCTTAGTTAAAAGGGCTTGTTTCATATTATGAGATTTCTTGATTCCCATTGACACAAGTGAACCTTATTCCTTTTCTCACTGCCTCCCCAGAAAAAATTCCTATTAATATGATCCAGCTCCTCACAAACACATATCAGAAGCTTAGCAGTCTGCATAGTGTAGATAGGAATCATAGAGGTCATGGCTTGGATTAAAGTAGATCTCCCTGCCAAGGACAACACCTTGCTTTTCCAAGAAGCCAACCTACTATGAACTTTATCCACCAGCCTACCATAGGTAGCATGAGTGATCCTTGAATGAAGCAAAGGCATCCCCAAATACTTCCCCAAGTTCTCAGTAAGAGGCGAACCACATATGAAACTGATTTCCTTAGCCACCTCCATACAAGTATTACGAAAGCAAAGAACGACAGATTTATCAAAGTTTACAGTCTGACCAAAGGCAATACAAAACAACTCTAAGCAACCCTTCATCACCCTAGCTTGTTGGCATGATTTAATTGGCTTCCAATTCTTTCTTCTAACAACATCAAAAATAATGAGGGACAACTTTTCAATGCAAAGAACAAAAAGATAAGGAGAGAGTGGATCTTCTTGTCTAATGCCACTTTGAAGAATAAAAGGCTCAGTCAGCTCACCATTCACACAAGCCTGATACTTAACAGAGGAAACACAATGCATAATTAATTGGACAATCGAATAAGGCAACCCAACCTCTTTGAGCACAAACTCAATAAACTGCCAATTTAATCTGTCATAGGCTTTAGATAAGTCAATCTTCCACGCTATAAAACCTTTTTTCCCCTTCGCACTCCTAAACTTGTGCATTAATTCTTGAGCTATAAGGATGTTGTTTGTAACACCCCGTTCCAAATAATTAGTTAATGATTTAATTAATTGTGAAATTACGTTTTTGCCCTTGGGAGTAGGGGTACCTTAGTCACTTTTTGATTCATAAGGATTTTTGGAATTTGAGTGGTATCTTGCGTAGAGCTCATCGATACGAGTTCATAGACACGTAGTAGGCCTAAATCGAAGTTTTAACGAAGAAGTTATGGTCAACAGAAGTGCAGTGGCACAACAGTAAATTTTTTGAAGTTGGATTTTTATAAAAAAACTGGTATGTGCTCTATCTTTTCATGCATTTTTCTCTCATTTCTCTTTCACCATCGCGTACAGCCATAATTTTTGCCGGCCATATCTCCGTCGTCCGGTCACCCTAGGCCACGAGACCACAATCGTTCGAACCGGCCCGACGTTCTCTTCTCGTCCCCCACCTTCTCTGACGAACCCATCACCTCCAATGCCGGGGAGAGCTCGAGAAAGCTTTGATTCCTTCGAAAATTTATGTTCTCGTTTTTTACGATTCCGGCCACCATTTTTGTCAATCCAGGTATGCTTCTAGCTGATGGGTTGGTTGGTTAGGATCGGATTTGAAGTTTTGAAACTCAATCTGAAACCTAGAAAATCCCAGTTTTTGAATGCATTTTCCGGCCACTTCCGGGCAAAATTGAGGGTGGGCCCATGGCCAAAAGTTGCCCCCTAGTTGTCCTGATCACGTCAGTATATGTATTGTTGGGTGATTTGAGAAATTTCCGTCGCCGAAAATTTCTCAAGCCACCCACGTGTTGCCAGAGCATGTGCCGGTGCGTGGGCCATGGTGTGTGGCCCATTGTGTTCTGAATTGATCCTCATGTTGTCCCAAGAGTGATGATATGCTCATATTCGAATTTGGTTATCGTATGACAGTCGTTAGAACCCTCTAAGGGTTGAGTTTTCTTCAGACTAGTTGTGAGTGGACTTTGTTTTCAAATGAATATTTTCGTATTGGCAAGTGCATGCATAACTATGTTTTGGTTGGGTTGAAATGAGTTTTATTGGAATTGGGATGTTGTGAAGTTTTATTGATTTTATGTTGTACTTTGATTACGCATAAAGGATATTGGGTATTATTATTTTGAGTATAAATATATGGTTTGGGATATGGGATTTGTGTGACTACACACCATGTATTGTACCTTTCCCTGGTTCGTTATGAAAAGGATGATGGAATCATAGAAAAGAATTATAGTTGGTCTTTGCGACCCATCAATGCACACATATACTTTTTGAGAGGTGTGTCAGTACGTTAGTCTACACGTATGACTGGATTAGCTGCACGTGCGATGAAGGTCCCGACATACGTGTTGTGGAGCAATAGTCCCTTGGTTGGACTGCTCATCCCTAGCCACTTGTAAGATGTAGGATCCCGACATGTGGTTGAGAATAAATGATCCCCGGGTTGGATTGTTTTCCCTGGTACATATTTTGATGTGTGTGTGTGTGTGTATATATATGTCATGGGAATTTAAATGTTTCAAGTATTGAATGGTATATGGATAAAAATGGATTTTATTGCTTGGTTTACATCATTTTTCTAAAATGGTGGGGTTAGTATGTTCAAATATAATTTATGTTATAAACTTTATTTTTGTCCACTCACAATTTCCTGTTTTGCGCCCCCTAGGCTATAGCTCGACGAGATTCACCGGTCCATGTTGAGTATTCTGTACAGCACATGCCACTTCTTGTAAGATATTCATTTATTTCAATTTTTAAACTCCTAATACTTCTATAAATTAAAGTTTTGTAGAAAGCTCTGATATTGCCCATGTAGGGTTCAATTTTGAGCCCGGAGGCCTATGTTGTAAATTGTGTGCTTTAGCATTGTGTGTGCTATTGTTTGGATTATTTATCGCTTGTTTGTAGGTATTTATAATTTGGGGATATCCATTTTTTAGGGGAGATTTTGCCGAAATTTCGGTTGAAATCTCAACCCAATTTTTGTATAAATCGGGGGCGAAAGGGTTATGTTAGTAAGTGGGCCTGGCATTGGGCAAATGCCTGACAGAAACAGGGTTTGTCACAGATTCCAAGGGGGGAATCTGGGACGGGTCCTGTCATTGTTAGTGATGTTCCTCCCAACCACAAAACTGACTTGATTGGGGCGGATCAAAACAAGCATTATAGGCCTCAGTCCAGCAACCAAAAGCTTAGAAATGACTTTATATAAGGTACAACACAAACTAATGGGCCTAAAATGCAACATGGAAGAAGGATTATCAACTTTAGGAACCAAAGTGATCAAGGTAGAGTTCAAACCTTCTGGAATCTTGCAAGAAACAAAAGCTTGACTGATTTTGGAAGAAACAAGCAGGAAAACCATCAACTTCAGGGTCTTTTAGACCACCAATATGAAACAAACTCTCTTTGACCTCAAGAAAATCAATACTTCTTACAAGATTGGCCAAATCAACAGCCTCAATAATAGGAAACAAATTAGGATAAGATCCCAACTGATGCAATTACATTGCTCTTGAACAAACAATCCCAAAAAATAATTAACAGTAAGCTCCTTCAGTCCACTCCCCATTATCATGTTTCAATCTTTCAATCTTGTTTCTTGTTCTTCTTATTAAGGTGGAGAGGTGAAAGAATTTAGTATTCCGATCACCTTCTTGTAGCCACTTCACACGAGACTTTTGTTGCCAAAACAATGCCTCCTGCTCAAGGACACCATTATACTCATTAATAAGAAAGATTTCCAGGATATCAAGGAAACAATTACTGCCTTGACAAATAGCTTTCTGGATACTAGCCAAATGAACTAAAAGCCTAGCCTTCCTTTGCCCTAAGTACCCAAAAACAGTGGAGTTCCAAAGCAACAAAGGCTTCACCAAAGCACAAGTTTTATCCAAAACGAACCCATCAATAAAAGCCCATTGCTAATTAAGAAATCCTTATAGTGGTCATGTTTCAACCACATAGCAAAACAGAAAAGGTAGCAAATTATGAGAAGAAGAGAAACTAGACTTGAGGCTTATCTTAACAGGACAATGGTCATATTTGGTTTTCAGCAAATGCTTAACAAAAGCTTCAGCAAAAAGCCTTTGCCACTGTACATTACAAACAGCTCGATCAATTCTTTCAAAAACTCTTTTATTACTCCAAGTAAATTTAGGACCAGAATACCCAAGATCAATCATACCATTATCATCAAACCACTTTCTGAACCTTTACATCTACAAAGAGGAGCTCCCCCTAATTTATCATCATAATTTAGCATGTCATTAAAGTCCCCAGCAAGAATCCAAGGCAACTGGTGACATTGAGAAACAAAATTCAGGTAGTCCCATAACTTTTCTCTCTTAGAACTACAAGCTTGGCATAAATTGCAATAAACAACCAAAGGTTTTGACCAGGCCAAGCAATAGAAGCAGAAATAGTTTGATTAATAGTACCAATTACTTCAACTCTGACCTTACTATCATTCCACAAGAGCCAAAGACCACCAATAAAACCAATGGGATCAACCACCTCAAAGCACGAAAACCCCAACAACTTCACCACATCAAGGGCTTTTGCCCCCACAATTCTCAGCTCACAAACAAACAAAATATGAACACGATGAACATGAATCAATTCCATCATAGTGTATCGAAATTTAGTGCAATGTGCACCTATAGCATTCCAATATAGAATATCCATCAACAAACAAACAACATAAAAAGAAACCTCAAGGGCTAAACCCTACAATCAAAAGCCAAACGGCATACTTTCAACATCGTTGAAGGCATTGCTTACCATATTCCCATTGGAATCATTCACCTTACCTGTTGAGATATCCATCCCTTCATAAAAAAGCAAACCATCATGAAGAGAAGAAGCAACAAAATCCTCATCATCCTTAGGATCACAATCCTTTCCATGATGATCACCATTATTAGCTATATTTGGAGGTTGATGTCCAAATATATAGACACCCTTCTCCTGGTACAAACTCTGACCCTTCCCCCAAGAATCCATGTAAGCATTCACAGAGTCGAAAACAAAAGCTCTGCTCTCATCCACAACCTTCATGCCTTTATTGCTCACACTACTTTTAGAAAACCCAGAGAAACCCAAATTTGTTTTACCACCAAATAATCCTAAAGCCCTTGGCTTACCAGGCTGATTAGAAATATCACTAAGCACAGTCCTGTTTCCAACATTAGTTTGCCTAGCCTTAGTCCAAACTTTCTTTTCAAAACTAGCACCATTTTTAGAAACATAAGACTTCCCTGTAGTCCCTTGAATTGCCATACCACCAGAACCAACATTATCAAAGCCAAAATCTTCACTAACCTTCCTTAAAGCATCAAATCAAGAGCCTTGGTTCTTAGAGCCAGATCTTTGATTACCCATTGGCGTGAGAAATAACTAACGCACAAATTAAACCCTATAAATCATGCAAATCAACACAAATTAAATTAACACAAATTAAACTCATTAAACTGGAAATTAAGTTGAGGGAACAATGATTGGGGGGAGTTGGATGATTTAGACCAAAGTAAAATTAACAACAGCAAATAACTAAGTTGTGAATGAAATATGGATTAAGGGATAGCTAGAGGATTCTTCTCCACACATGGAACATATGCATACAAATCGATCTCTAGTTACTCTTTCAATAAAGTATGAATGTCAAAGCCCCAAATTAATTGTGAACTGCACTAATTAACTCTCAGATTTTCCTAAGTTCATTGAATTGGACTCAGCGACTCAATCAAATTATTCTTATCAAGTTCCCTATATGAACAGCATGATAGAGATACATATCAAAGATCATTAAGTTTTATGAAAATCATAAGCTTTGACAAAGCATTTGTAACTATGAAAAGCATGATACTCCTGCCAGGAATTTACTTAACACAATCATGACTAGTGACTTTTACTACTTGTGAATATAAGTTCATAACGATTAGGTGAAATTCCCTCATATTCTAGCATCAAATCCCTGCATGCAAACTAAGTATGCATCCTTAATAAACATGCAAGAATAAGTCCTGAATAAAACAGAAAAGTAAATCACATTCATACTTTACGAAACCATAACTGGAAGTGATCAATTCATATAAAACATATGTCCATGGCTTCGAATTCACCTCTAACTAAGAAGAAATTTAGTTACTCATATTTAATAATTGAAAAACAATATAGAATGGAAATACATAAGATAGGATAAAGAGAAGAAAAGAACTAGATGATGGCAGCAAGGAATTCCCAAGACAGCTCCAAGCTTTGCTCCTTTTGCAACTAGCTCTCTCTCTCTCTCTCTCTCTCTCTCTCTCTCTCTCTCTCTCTCTATTTGAATGTGTATGAGTAATGGATGAAGTGAAGTGATGGATTGTTGAATGAATTGTGTTTAGAATTGGAGTGCTATTTATAGGGAGAATGGAAGGGGAATATTTGAATTGAATATGGTTTATGCCAATAGCACTTGTAATTTAGAAACTCATTCTTTTGGCTAGTGCACTTCACCAACAAATCCCATTGTAATTAGAAACTCATTCTTTTGGCTAGTGCACTTCACCAACAAATCTAATTGTAATTAGAAACTCATTCTTTTGGCTAGTGCACTTCACCAACAAATCCCACTAGATAGTCATGCATGACATAGTCAGCTTGTGGGCTGATTTTGGGCTTCTTATTCACTCCAAAAAATTCTGGAAAAATATGGATCTTCAAGCCCTTTGTCGTATCTTTCCAAGCATATGCAGCCCAACTCAAGGAAAAATAGGAAAGACCTTCAAATGTCATTTTTGGCCCAGTAACGCAGATGCTGCCGAATTTTGACCTTGAGTTGCTAAATCATGGATAACTTCCTCTAGAAGACTCCAAATCATGAACCGTAAAATGCTACGGAAACTAGACTTCCGTATCTTTCCAATGATGTGTGGCTCATTATCTGGTTCTTCTTGAGCAAGTACAGGTTAATCCGTGAATGTGACTGATCTGCAGACACTGTTTTGAGCTAACTTGTCTTCAAAATGCATGTAATGAGTCTCATCCTTATTACACTGAAACATACACAAACTTTATTAAAAGCACAAGTTTAACTAAAAAACATAACCAAATCATAAGTTAGAATGGTACAAAAAGATATGTAATTATGCACTGATCAAATACCCCCAAACTTAGATTTTGCTAGTCCTCGAGCAAAACAAAATAAAACTACAACTTAGGAAACAGGAAATAAGCAACTAGCCTTCCAAACAATATCCTCAAAGAATCACCAACGTATATGGTTCCAAAGAAACACAACAATTACAATCTAAGTTCCACACATGATTCACGAGAAAGCAAAGCTCACAATGACACCCTTAAGTGTAGTGTGTGAATGCCAAATCAGAACAACCCCTGCCACTCAAATAAGTATATGCGCACACACTTAGAGCAAAATCAATAATTCTGAACCCCATAAGCTCATTATCCAATCTGCTCTCCACAGTAATACCATGCAACACCAAGGATCAAAAGGACTTTACAAGGGTAGTAATGAGGTTCAGGGTAGTGGTAGAATGAAAGAAGGGATATGAGATATACAATATTTTTAGCACAATTAAAGCACAGGTAAGAGCATAAGAGAATTATTATTATTATTATATATATATTTTTTTTTTTTGAACTTTGTAACACGCAAGGAACACATACATGAGCAGATTTTCAACATAATTTCAGCACATTCAAATGTGTTTATTTGGCCTAATTTTGTGGCTCTTTACCCTAGATCACCATGCTCTTCTCTTTTATAACATCCTAGGGCCGTGACTACATTGGTCACACTTCATTACCTCTTTTGATTAGTTACCAATACCCCCAAACTTATTTCTTTTCAACACTTGGGTAATGGCACTAATGATTCACTTTTGCTCCAAAAACCTTGCATTCTTTATAACTCTCTTTTGAAGATAACTTTAACTACTCATAGAATAAGTGAGAATAAGAAAACAGAAGTTCATTATGGTAGGAATGGTTTACACAAAGAAAGGCTTAACATTGGCTCAAATGGGTTGACTAGGGATGAATACATGTAGAGGGATGGTTAGAAAGGCTCAAACGGTTCAAACATGGCCTAAATCATTTCCTAAGCATTGTATGGCAACAAAATGTCTCAAGAGATATTCAAATAAGTTCTAGAGTACAAAACCAAGATCATGAGATAAGTAGAATTGCATAACGTATCTAAGTAACAAAAAAATTGGACTAACTTGGCAAAGTGCTCAATAAGTGCAAGGGTGGCATGCAAGACAGAGTTAACTCAGAACCACACAAAGTCCTTAAAAAATGACTCTCAATTTCTGATAAACCATATTAGTATTAAATCCAAGTCTTATCATAGGTGTTTGGAAGGATAACGAAACAACACACAAAATCCTGCGTTTTTAGACGCTAAACACACAAAAAATAAATTAAAAATTTGACAGTAAAACAACATAACCAAATCCTTCCCCCCAAACTTAAATGAAACATTGCCCTCAATGTTTAGAACGTAAGAACATGCAATGCCTCATAAATGCAAGGAAAAAAGAGAAGGAAAAGACATAACCAAATGTTAGAGTTTAGAAAAACTCCCCTTTGAAGCGATTAGGACGGTTCATCTTTCAATCCGACTCACTTTCCGAAGGGTCTGAAACAGAAGAATCATATATGGCTCCATCTATCATCAACTCCTCCATCTGCTCCACGAAGTCTCGGAGTCTTGTGGTCATGTACACTAATTGGAAGTGAAACTCGTCAAGCACACTTAAGTAAATGCCAAACTCGTCTCGAATGTTACCTGTAGAATACATGTGACTGCTCACCACAACAGTTCTTGCCACAAACCTCCTATCTAGCAGATATACCCTCCAAGTATATAGACAACGTGCCAGCGCCGCAAGCTGCATCTCTTCCAATCCACAATCCAGATCCCAATTTGGAATCATGCCTTCAATTACCCCTATCACCCTACCTCTTTGAAACAGAAAGGCATTTATGGTAACTTCTGAGGGATCCATGGCAAACACAACCACGAGCACCTCAATCACCTCAAACACCCGTTGCATAATGGTGTCCTCTCCCAAAGGATCTTCTGGTGGGATAGCTGGCAGTGAGTTCAACAAAACTATTGGGCTATGCACCTTCACCATGCTCAATTCGGACTCCTCCTCCTTGAGCTTTCCACCGACGGCATCCTTGAGTTTCTCCATTGACGAGCCCTACAATAAGCAATAATTTGGAGAAGGCTTGGGAAGAGAAGATTTGGTTTCAGGGGTTAGCGGGCGGTTAGATCAAATGAAAGATGGAGAGTTAGGGTTAATGGTAGTGTTTCAGAGAAAGAGAAGGTTTTTATTTTTTTTATTTTATTATTATTATTTATTTTTTGTTTTTTGTTTTTGTTTTTGTTTTTTATAATTATTATTTTATTAATTAATTAAAATTTTTTTTTTTAATAAAACACACGAATATACAAGTGACTCATGGATTACCAGTTAAGAACCTCAGAAAACACAGCCAGGGGATCCGGGAAGTTTGGAGAGGTCACAATGGTCCCGCTTAAAACCCAAACTTCTTAGACACCGAAGGTGTCGCCTATAGAACTCCTAGACACTGTATTAACAGAGGTGCTTATTGGAGTTACCAGAAGTCAACTCATATGAAATTTTTTTTTTTTTTTCTTTCATAGGCTTGCAAGACATTGAACAAAATTATACTAAGCAAAACAAAGCTCACATAACTTAACTCTACCACAAAACCTAACAAAATTGTCAATCCCTAATAAATGCAAGGAAAGAAGATAAGGAAAAGACATAACCAAAGGTTAGAGTTTAGAAAAACTCCCCTTTGAAGCGATTAGGACGTAAGCAGCTCCTTGCAGGTTCTATCTTCTCCTCATCACCTTGGGTTGCCTCCCAAGAAGCGCTAAGTTTTATGTCTTCAGCCGGACATCCAACTTGTTATAGTGAATGAGGAGGTTTGGGCTCAATCGGCACCGCATGCAATGCAAGAGAGTTCACCAAGCTTGTCTTCCATTTCCATCGCTTCCTTGTTGCTTTCCTTTTCTTCAAATGATTCCGTAATGGTTTAAGCTCGAGAGTGGGTGCCTGAATCACCGAAGGTAACAACTTGTTAGTAGAAATGGGAATTGGAATTGGGATTGGAGGCTTACCAACATATTGTGGCAATGACTCAAGGGCAGCCACCATCTCGCAGATTTCTTCATGATTAGGTTCGGCCTCATTTTTGATGAGTTCAATTCCTTGAACAATGGTGGTTTCAAGGGCATCCCTATCTAGGGATTTGAGATTTTCCTGCGCCAAAGAATCAAATGCATCAACAAAGAAACATGAGTGATCATCCATAGGGTACCTCATAGCTTCAGAAATATTGAAATCAATGATATCGCCATCAAATTCCATTGTCAACGTCCCTTTGGACACATCGATATTGGTTCGGGCTGTTTTCATGAAAGGTCGTCCAAGTAAAATTGGCAATGGTGTAGAATGGGCTGAATCCTCCATCTCAAGCACATAAAAATCTGCTGGAAATATCAAGTGGTTAACCTGCACCAAAACATCTTCCAAAACTCCTTTCGGATATGCATTAGAACGATCAGCTAATTGAATTACAACTCCATCCTTTTTAAGCTCTCCTAAGTTCATAGATGCATAAATAGAGTATGGCATGACATTAATGGAAGCACCTAAATCTAACATGGCATGTTCAAACTTGGTGTTACCAATTACACAAGGGATTGTGAAACTACCTGGATCTTTGCATTTAGGTGGCAGTTTTCGTTGCAAAACTGCAGAAACATTCTCACTTACCCTTACCACTTCTTTGTTCGAATTCCTCCTCCTTGTTGTACAAAGCTCTTTCAAGAATTTAGCATACTTTGGAACTTGCTTTATTGCGTCAAGAAGTGGGATATTTACTTGTACCTTCCTGAAAATCTCTAAGATGTCTTTTTCATTCTCTTCTTTCTTAGACTGCATAAACCTGCGAGGGAAAGGCACATTTGGTGGGATAGGGTTAGAATGAGTTGAATTTGGAACAATCTTACCTGAGTTTGGTTGTGTAGGAGCTTTGGGGGACTGCAGCAATGGTTGTTCCTCCCTTGTCGTGGCTTTGTCCTCCTCCTTCTCTTTGAAAAGCAACTTTTCGTTCTCTGTTGGGCTTTGTTTGGACATTTTGGGATTGGTTCCAATCTCTTTACTACTCCTCAAGATGATAGCTTTAGCCGTTTCAAAACCTCCTTTTGGGTTGACAATGGTTGAGCTAGGTAGTTTGCCTTCTTCTCTAAACTGTCCCATGAATTCCGCCATCTGCCCAATTTGCTTCTTCACTTCGCTCATCTCTTTGGCTTGATTTTGTAAACCCTGAGTCAAAGAAGTTAGTACTTTAAGCATTTGATCATTATCCATTGGGGAACCTGAATTTGATTGGGCAGTTTGTGGTTGAGGTTGTGGTGGTGCGAATGGCCTTTGATAGAACCCCGGAGGTGGCTGTCTATATCCGCCTTGTTGTTGAGTTTGTTGAGGCTCCCTCCACTTAAAATTTGGATGATCTCTCCAGCCTGGATTGTAGGTGTTTGAAAATGGGTCATACCTAGGTTGAGTTTGGCTTTGATAACCTATGGCATTGGCAATTTCCCATCCCCCATTCGCTATTAATTGAGGACATTGATCAGTGTGGTGTCCATGCATAGAGCACACGCTACAAGTGGCTGTACTTTGCACCTTGGGTCTTTCAACAACCTGCGAAATAAGAGTAGAGAGATTAGCCATTTGAGATTGAAGTTCTGAAATAGCACTTACCTCATTAACTTGACTTGGCTGTGCATGATCTCTCCCTCCAACTCCTTCATATTGTTGTGCATTCAAAGCTCGGTTTGCTATTAAGATCTTTGCAGCAACTGGTGTTTTGTCAACCAAAGCACCTCCTGCTGAAGCATCAAGCATTTGTCTCTCCAGTGGAAGTAGCCTTTCATAGAAATATTGAATTAAAAGCTCTTCCTTCATTTGATGTTGTGGGCAGGATGCAACTAACGTCTTAAAACGCTCATAGTACACTGGAAAGGATTCTCCCGGGCCTTGTTGAATTCCACTAATTTTCTTCCTCAAAACAATGATTCTTGAAGTTGGGAAGAATTTCTCCAAGAATGCTTTCTTCATACTTTCCCAAGAAGTAACAGTTCCAGGTGCTAGTTCATAGAGCCAATCCTTAGCCTTGTCCATAAGAGAAAATGGAAAGGCTTTCATCTTCAAAATATTTCCATCACGTTAATGGGTGTCATACTTGAACATACTACTTCAAATTCCTTCAAATGCTTGTTTGGATCTTCCATGGACAGCCCATGGTATCTGGGAATGTGATGTAGCAAACTTGACTTCAATTCAAACACATCGGTCTTGCCTGCAGCAGCCCTGGGGTATTGAATGCAAAGAGGGACTGCATTGTCCAATTCAGAGGCTGAAAGTTCCTTGATTGATCTATTGTCTACAGCCATGTCTTGTTCCTCTTCCAAGTCCGTTTCTGCTTCAGATTCGGGTTCGGAACCAGAACTAGAGGGACTGAGTTCTGGCTGTTTCCTCTTCCTTCTCAAAGTTCGTTCGAGATCGTCGTCAAAGTCCAATATGTGCGCATGAACACGGTGTGAACTTCGAGTCATACACTTGTACCTAAAACAAAGAAAATATAAAACAAAACAAAATCAGAAACACAAGAACAACAAAAACGCACGGAAGATTAGCAATTTTGCTAATCCCCGGCAACGGCGCCAAAATTTGGGGTGAGAAATAACTAACGCACAAATTAAACCCTATAAATCATGCAATCGTAGTACGAGTAAGTAGGGATCGTTCTATTCCGGGGATTAGGAGGGATGCTAATCAACACAAATTAAATTAACACAAATTAAACTCATTAAACTGGAAATTAAGTTGAGGGAACAATGATTGGGGGGAGTTGGATGATTTAGACCAAAGTAAAATTAACAACAGCAAATAACTAAGTTGTGAATGAAATATGGATTAAGGGATAGCTAGAGGATTCTTCTCCACACATGGAACATATGCATACAAATCGATCTCCAGTTACTCTTTCAATAAAGTATGAATGTCAAAGCCCCAAATTAATTGTGAACTGCACTAATTAACTCTCAGATTTTCCTAAGTTCATTGAATTGGACTCAGCGACTCAATCAAATTATTCTTATCAAGTTCCCTATATGAACAGTATGATAGAGATACATATAAAAGATCATTAAGTTTTATGAAAATCATAAGCTTTGACAAAGCATTTGTAACTATGAAAAGCATGATACTCCTGCCAGGAATTTACTTAACACAATCATGACTAGTGACTTTTACTACTTGTGAATATAAGTTCATAACGATTAGGTGAAATTCCCTCATATTCTAGCATCAAATCCCTGCATGCAAATTAAGTATGCATCCTTAATAAATATGCAAGAATAAGTCCTGAATAAAACAGAAAAGTAAATCACATTCATACTTTACGAAACCATAACTGGAAGTGATCAATTCATATAAAACATATGTCCATGGCTTCGAATTCACCTCTAACTAAGAAGAAATTTAGTTACTCATATTTAATAATTGAAAAACAATATAGAATGGAAATACATAAGATAGGATAAAGAGAAGAAAAGAACTAGATGATGGCAGCAAGGAATTCCCAAGACAGCTCCAAATGTCATTTTTGGCCCAGTAACGCAGATGCTACCGAATTTTGACCTTGAGTTGCTAAATCATGGATAACTTCCTCTAGAAGACTCCAAATCATGAACCGTAAAATGCTACGGAAACTAGACTTCCGTATCTTTCCAATGATGTGTGGCTCATTATCTGGTTCTTCTTGAGCAAGTACAGGTTAATCCGTGAATGTGACTGATCTGCAGACACTGTTTTGAGCTAACTTGTCTTCAAAATGCATGTAATGAGTCTCATCCTTATTACACTGAAACATACACAAACTTTATTAAAAGCACAAGTTTAACTCAAAAACATAACCAAATCATAAGTTAGAATGGTACAAAAAGATATGTAATTATGCACTGATCACCCATCCCCTTAGACATATTCTTTGGTCGCCTTCTTGGTAGGACATTCATCCATGGACCTCGAAGATTTTCTAGCTCGTTACTATTCTCTTCCTGACCCATAGCAATATCTGCACCCACCTCCATACTAGTTGTAGATGAGTCTGCCCCAGGTTGTCTGAAGCAAACTTCTCTTTCAAAGTATAGTGCTCTCTTTTATGACCATAATGACCACACAAATAACAGATATCAGGAAGACCTTCATACTCTATGTTATACCACACTTGGTTAATTTGAATAAAAGCCTCAAGTGGTTTCGTGAGGTCCAATTCCACACATAGTCGAGCAAATTTACCCCTATTCTGAGTAGTAGTTAGAGCGTCAATCTTAAGCAACTTACCCAACAAATTTCCAATCCTCTTCAAAGCCCAATCATTTTAAAGAAGAAGGGTATCATTGTCCTTTCAGTGATTATTTAAGTTGGGCGAACAAATCTGGGCCTCCTCTTCGGCCTAATCCAAAGCAAAATTTGATTCCAAGGTATTAAAACCCAAACAAAAATACTCTATGTCTCAAATAATAATTAGTAAAGATAGTTATATCTAATACCCAATCTTCAAATACAAATACAAGAGTATCATAATAAGAAAAACACAAAGTGTTGCAGTTTCTATTTTATAAACCTAAAAAAATACAAATACTATAGGTACATAAAAGTAAAAAATGTGTTGCATTTTCTATTCTATAAACCTAAAAATACCAATATAAGAGTAACATACACACTACATTGTAGTTTCTATTGTATAATTCTAAAAATACCAATATAAAAGTAATGTAAAAATACACACTACATTGCAATTTATATTTTGTTAGTCTAAAATTACCAATATATGAGTAACATAAAAATATACATTGCATTGGAGTTTCTATTGTATAAACCTAACCCAATTGTGATTGTTGTACATGGTGTTTTATTTATTTGTATTTAATTTTTTTTTTTTGTGGTTTAAATTATTGATGAGACTCTTAAACAAATGATAATAATGATGATTTTTGTTTCTAAAGCCAAATAGTAAAATCACAGTCAAGTTTACAATCAAGTCACAAACTTAAGAACAAATTCTAATTGTTGCACGTCGTTAGCTTTGTGTGTGCATATATATTGTTTAAAAGGATTGAAACTAGTAAATTTTTATAAATTTAAATTGATATATTTATGTAGAATTAGAGAGCATGAGAGCTTTTGTATAGATGGTTCTTGAATCGGTAATGAATATTTTCTTAAAAAAATTTACTTGTAATATTAATATTTTGCAACTCTATCACCCAAACAAGTTGGTGTAGAGGTATGTGATCGAGGTTTCCACCTTTGAGTTCAGAGGAGGTGGTCGCCAACGGGGTAGATTGGCAACGGAGTTGGGCAAACGAGGTGGTCAGTCGCCAGGTCCTTGGTGTCATGGCTAGCCGCCGGATTTTAATTGGAGCTCCACTTGAGTTGGCCGCCGAAAAGGTGACTCACTCGGCAGAAAATTGCCATTATTGATCGGCTTTAAATGAATTTGTTTAAAAAGGGGTCAGTGGCATTGTATAATTTTTTGTTGTTTTTAATACATTAATGTAATTTTGAAGGGTAATATATAGTGGTTGACCTTATCCAAATTAGATTATTATCTACTACAATAGTAAACTCTATTAAATTTAAACCAACGCTCCCTTGCTTTATGTATATATTAAGCACACAAAATAAAAAAAAAAAAAAATTGAATCTTTGTTTTCAATGAAATTCCAAGTCAGTAAGGAAGAAGAAGGTGATGAAGAATCATTAAATCTCCAATCCCAAACCTTAGAAAAAAAAATTATTGATATAGATGGGTTAATTGTTTTATTAGTCTCTAAATTTAGATCCGATTTGCATTTGAATCCCTCAATTTCCAAAATAGTTCCAATGGTCCTTCAACTTCGCTTTCGTTAGGATAAATTAAATGGCCATGCCGTCAATTTTGTTAACTTTTTTGTTAAATACAAGGGCAAAATGGTATTTTTATATTAAAACAAAAAAAAAAGAATCATATCTTGAAAATAACAATAAAAGAAAACCAAATAAAAAACCAACAAAAAAAAAAGTTCGGGGGGGGGGGGGTTAGAAATCAGAATAGAGGGGAGAGAGAGTTTAATTTTAATTTTTTTAGTTTTTTAAAATTTTCATTTATATTTTAATCAATTTTAATACAAAAATATCATTTTGCCCTTGCATTTAACAGAATCACGAGAACCATTTTAGATATTGAGGGACTCAAATGCTATTCAAGTCTAAATTCAGGGACTAATAAAACAATTAACCCTAAAATCTATCTTTTTTTTTTAATTTAAAAAACCCAAGACGAAGTCAGAGGAGTAGAGGAAAATAATCAATAGAGGGGCTAAAAAGAATAACATGGGGCTAGAAATAATATGAGAGGCTAGAAAATAATCAATAGAACTATTCAACAATAAACCTAAAATCATTTACATAGAGCCTAAACTTTATGGTTAACACTAACAAAAGGGCAAGAGTTAATGTGGTACTTTTGTTGGGTTTACTCAAAATCTAAATTTCCATACAACCCTAAGCTAACAGAATACTGAATTTATACAGTTAGAAAAACTCTGCCCAAAAGCCATCCAGTTGATAGTGGCAACTATTTCTGATGCTTAATTGTCGCATGCCCTTTACCATGACGCCAAATTCCATGGTTTTCAAGAAATAGTTGCACAGAAGCAGGTACATTTGTTCTCAACGATCCAAAAACCGACATTGTACTACTGAACAGAAGCTTCGCGAATCCATCTATCTCTGATTCATACTGCTCGTAAATGAAAAACAGAGTGAAAGCAAACACCAGTGCTGCAAAATATTTCCAATAAGATCAATATGAAGTTACCAAGTTCAAATTAATAAGAGATTGATTAACTCTAGCATGGTGAACTAGCATTCCCTTACCTACACCTATCACCACAGTCAAGGCCTGTGACGAAATCAGCTTGAGAAAATAGAGGGAAGCTGCAAACTGTATTGATTACAAAAGATTATTGTAAGATGTTAGCAAGAGAATAACTGCTGTCAATGAAGCTCTCTCAATCTTATAAAGATTGCATATAGAAATATAAAAATGTGCGTATAAAAACGAAAGATTATTGATAAAATAAAAGAGGTTTAGGCATGGTTATTTTGAATAAATGAAATGAAAGAAAAAGACAAAAAGAACTTACATAACAAAAAGAGTACATATTTAGGATAACTAACACAAAGTAATGCTGAGCTCCTTACTCCTTATAGATCAAGTTGATGCAAACATTTTGTAGACAAATAAATATAAGGGAAAAGAAAAGGAAACCAATACGAACTTCTTTGAACTGGATCTGCAATTCAGCTTTGGTCAAAAGGACCAAGCCTTGTCAAGGGTCATTCAGGGAAAAAGACAAACATACATGTTCATACTTCACGCCTCAAGAACAATAATAATTTCCTTAGGCTGGGATACATGATTGAACTTTCATATTTAGATTTCTCCAAAATCAGCTACATATTATTTAAGCCATAGCTTCCATTTAAACTACGAGAAAATGTCATTCCTTGACACAAATAACAAACTATAAAGCAAGGACCACTACCGACAATTCAAATACCAAGAGCAGTCTAGAATTTCAAAATCAATGAAGACACCCAATTATCATTTCTCCAACAAGTATTACAAGTAATAAGGGACACAATCGGACTGGTTAGTAGCATTAAAAGGTTATTAACTAGTACTCCCATTTGATGTAATGACCTTGAACAGTCGAAACTTAATAGTTAATTTAAATAGTAGGTATAAAAGTTAAACTGAATAGTCAAATTTTCCTAATACACTTGAGTTTTAGCAACTACACCTGCAAAGCTCATACCCTGTGCCCAGGAAAGGTTACAGACAGAAATTACATAAAGCATGATTTGGGCAAATTTTGCAGTTATATGCACTTCACTAAAAATAACAAATTATCATGTCCATACCTTGAAGAAAATATCCCAATCATCCCCTTGGGCCAGTCGTTTCATATAACCAACCCCTCTGTTCCACAAATATGCTATGGTTGCAATCATGTCTTTCACTACCATTTCAGGAATCTCAAAACAAGATAAAGATAAACTCTTGACGGTAAGACCCAATCTGTTCAAAAGGCATTATGGTCAGCACATATAGGAGGAATGGATCTCTTTTAGCATTTAAGAGGTTACTCAAGCTAAAGGCTTATAAGCATCAATACTTACATCTTTGGTGGTAGAATTCCATATCCATAAAGGCCAAATGAAACTAATAGCAGAAGCTTGGATACAGATGAGGCAAAAGTTCTTCCACAAAGGAAAAACCAGTAAAACAATAGACTCAAAGCAAGAAAATAAGTAAAAGATTTCTTCTCATCACGCCACAGCAAAATGTCTGCAACTGCAGGCAATACATTTCAAGGTCATTCTACAATTGCAATCAAACATTTTACGATAGCAATCAAACAATAAACACCTTCTGATGAAAGTGTCTAGAATGCATTTTTTATTTATAAGAAACAAACTTTCATTGAAGGAAAAAGAAGAGTGAAAAAAGAAAGGACAAGGTCCTCGGGCCCATACGAGCGCATATGATGGATCATGTTTGATCCAAAGATGTGTTCCAAAATGCAAATCCTTCCTGGTGCTAACTCAGTACGTTTGACATTATCCAAAACCCTGTTCATGAGCCTAAGTAAAGCTGTGGACTAAATTACATATTACTTAGTATGGCACCATGCAAGAACAAATTAATATGTGACGCGTACCACTCACCAAAATCAGGCACAAGGATCCAAGGCAAGAAGCCCAGCCCTACCCAGCTAGAATTTTTGTTATAAGGAGTTCAAAAAAACATCTGGGACATAAACCCCCCACCCCCCCAAACCACCACCACAAAAAGAATATTGAAAATAATGTGCAACTGATAACAAAATAGAGCACAAATAATATGGTACAACGGAAAACAACCTTCTCCACTGCCTAGCAGCTTCTCCACTTTTGATTGCTCATTAAAGTCACTGTAACTTGTGAAAGATGAATATTTGGATAAATGAGAGAATGATTCAATGGTTAATTTGACACCCTCCTGTACACAGGTAACCAGCACAGACGAACAGAAATTTATACCTTGAATTTTCATGCTTTGCAATAAGAAATAAATATATGACAATACACACTAATGCCAACTTCATATCTAACAATCATTAGAAAAAATCCTTTTCAAAATGAAAGGAATAGAAACCAGCCTTCATTGAGCTTCTTCTATGTCCTAGAAGCAATCAAATACAGCTCAAGATGCAGATTACAATATGTGCCAGCACAAGGAACATATTGGGGCTTGACTAGCCAAGACAACTTTTAAAGGTCAGAAGGTTCAATTGAAAATCTAACAAACAGGGTGTTATCCGTGCAAAAGAGAAGTTTCAAGAGAAAAACATAACAGACAGATCTCTTCCATTTGACAAGGCAGAGAGAGGTTGCAACTGAATGAACAATAACAGCAATTTCAAGCTTTTGCAGGTCCTCTGATAACAATATGTAGTTGCAGGTCTTAAGCAAGACAAATGAATTTTTGTAGATATCATGATTAAGTCTCAATTCTTGAAAATTTATATTTGATAGAAGAACAAAAAAACAGCTAAACCGAAAAGAGATGGTTCAAAAACAACAAACGGAGAGGACAAGAATAGATGCATGAGAAAGACATGAAGGATAGACAAAAATAAACGAATGACTTACTTCCAGTGAGACAACTGGTGAGTACCCAATCTGGTTTCGAGCAGCAGTGCAGTCAAAAGTTCTAGTATGTGAAGCTAATTGAATGTAATGAGCTGACATTGAATGGTTGTGTTTTATCAATCCATACTTTTCAGTCATCAATTTGAAGAACAATAGAATATACCGAGCCATCTTAGCTGGAACTTTCACTAATGGCCTGCAATCATTGGGAAAAAGGAAACAAAACTGAATTCAAAAGAACAAAGAAGATCCCAAACAAACATCAAAAGAATAAAAACCAAGAGTGTCTCCAGCACTTTAGTCCACAGCAGTATTCAAGCGAAAGCACATAGAAGATGCCAATACAGAAGATCACATATTGGAAGCAGCAAAAGGTGAAGATAAAATTAAATTAAATTGGTCAATTTAGGATTTGAAAAGAAACTAATTTTTTCAATATTTCATAGAAACGTAAGTGCTTGTCATTTCATGCTCGTGTGAATCATGGGTTGACTTGGAGTGATTCCAAAACAAGCACAATGTGATGCTGAAGGCTGATACAATGACAGAATTTTTATAAGTTATCTATCTGTTCCTTTATAACCTAAAATCCCCCAAACCAGCTTTGCAGGCTCGCGTTAAGAACTGGGGACCCACACCAAACCCAAAAACTCTTCGGGAGGCACGAAACTCTAACAAATAGCTAGATAGGTACCTAGAGAAATAAAACCCCAGACCATGTGGGAGCAAACCACGGGCCTGATCACTCAACTAAACCCTCGTTGGTTTTCTAATTTCTATATTGGAGTGATTCCAATTCGCCTTTGGGCCAATTAAATATGCTGGAGTAGGTCTCTATCTCTCTTCCCTGCCTTTCTCTTATCAGTGTCCTACATCAAATAATGCATGCAAGATGAGTGTAAAATCTCTCATAGAAGAATATAAGAATGCTTGCTTTACCTTTGATATTCCAGGCCTTCCAAGATGAGTGTTACAAACTCCCAAAAATTTGCAGGCTCAAGATTTGTGATGAAAAAAGCCTGCAGATTGATTACAAAGGAATACATCCTTATCCATGGACCTAGCAGAAACAGAAAAATAAGATGCTTTACACACCCAAGAGACTCTAATTGTAGGAGTACCTTTCCAGCCGCAGAGACCATCCGGTTATCCAGAGCTTCTTCTGCACAGATATGAGCATGAGTAACATTCTCAGCGTATGTAAAATCCGATCTGTTTTCCCCACTCCCTATAATAAACTGAAATGAGAATCTATGTTACTTTAAAAGATTGAAAGACTGTTTTTCATGTCTTAGAATCTCACGACTATGGAAGGATAAGATATTAAACCACATGATGAACAAGTTACCATCTGCAGCATATACATAAATTGTCCCTATTTTGGGTGTAAAAAATACAGGGATGACAGAGAAAGAAAAAAATGGTAAAGGAAGAGGGGAGTGGGAGAGAGAGAGAGTGAGAGAGAGAGATAAGGGAATTATTATACATTTCAGTTGGTATTAATCGTTGGTGATATACAAACATCAACTATGTATGATACTAAACTAAAGCTCCAACGTTAACCAAAGATATGTAAAACAGTAGATGTGATGAAATGAACAAACAGTTAGATTCCCTTTCTCCAAATCTTTCGTTTACCTTTCCCCAGCCAGATTTTGCCAAATTAACTAAAAATGGCACAAGATGTGAGTCTCCATGTCCAAATACATTGCTAGGCCGAAGTGCACATGTTAAAAGACCATCAATGTCATTAGAACGCAGGACAAGTGCTTCTGCTTGGGCCTTGAAGTCACTCAACATATCATCGAACTGTAGCAAGGATCAGAAAACCAAATAAGAAAGAAAGTTTAGTAGAAAAGAAAAAGTAGGCAATGTTCCACTATTAACATGAACAAGAAGTCCCTTGACAATGACCATACTTTCCAAGGGTAAGGCAAGGATTCATCTCCGTTATTTATATCATGCAATCCATCAAAAACTACATCTGCAGAACTGTTGTATATTAGCCGTCTAACTTTGCACTCTCGACAAGCACTGATAACATTTTTCGCACCTAAACAAGTATTTTAGATTAAATTAATCAGTAATTCCACCAAATTATGCATGGCCAAAAAATGGGATTTGTTCCTTCATAAGTAGGGATGCACCTTGAACAACAATCATATAGCAGTGGTAAAAATCGTCTGTACGTAAATCGGCCCCATCGAAATAGAACACCACAGATGAACCTTCGATAGCTGCAAGAGATGTCGGTCATAATATGCACAGTTAATTTCGAAACTCAAGTTTTGATATTATAGGAAATGACAAAAATCTCCTAACCAAGGCAACCAGATATCAAGGGAGAGAAGTTACCCATATAGCTAAAGGCAAGGGCTATCAAGTACTGCTCAGATTATATACCCATCAAATTTCATCATAACTATTTTACCCTTATTTCTTAAATGGAAGAAAAAAAATGAAAACTTATAATTTTCTTCTCTCCTGTTCCATGACCAAGGTGGGGTTCATCTGGCCATTAGCCGGTTTATGGTAGATAGCTTTTTAGGGATTTTAAGTAAAAGAAATTTTGAAAAGATTGCAAATAATCAAGGGTAAGATGATATTAAAGGACCTTTTGTACCAATTCTCAATTTATCCTCTTTCCATGTCCACATTTCATTCCTATTTGGATTCCATTATAATGGTCACTCAGCAACCAAACACTACCTGAGTAAAACATTGGCATTGAGGTATGAATCAGACGTTTTGACAAATACAACATTTGTAAATCAGACGTTTTGACAAATACGACACTTGTACATTAATTTTAGGTCTATTTTCCATTCCTTCAGTCTGGTTTCCCATAATTCTTGAAAGATTTTATCTTTTTGTTTTTCACGGTTATAATATCTTAATCCCATGAATACTTATTTCTACCTACTTTTAATGTTGAAAAGCTCCTAATACTTTCGAACTCTGTTCAACTGTTATTCTAAATTGCATTTTTCACAGCAACCCTTTTAATGAAAACTAGAAAACGAATTAATAAATCAAAACCTAATACTTAAAGCCGGAATCAAGCACTTGTACCAGTTCAGTCCTAAGCCTACAAATTCTTTCAAAATTTGCTCGCATTTTCTCAGACAGGAACCAACCAAACACGAACACAAACACGAAAAGGAAAACAAATGAAAAAAGAAACTCCGAAAATATTTTACCAGTGATGATTTGAGACTTGTCGCGAACATCGACGCCGTGTAAGGAAGCGATGCCAGAGGAGAGAGCCTGCGAAAGGAGCGAGTCGCGCTCGGAGGGATCGAGATGGAGAGACTGAGTCGAATCGGCGACTCGAACGATCCACTTGCCGAGTTTCAAGAGCCTGAGGACCAGCGATCTCCCGAGGAAGCCTCGGCCACCGAAGACCACGCAGGTTCTCGGCTTAGGGTTCAGCTCCGCTAACCGATCGTCCATCGCCATTTATTCCAGAAACCAGGGATTTTCTAGAGAGAGAGAGAGAGGAGAGAGAGTGTGTGTTTGGCGCGGAAGAGTGAAATGGTGAGTGATTTGTTTGTTTCTTTACGCTTCTAAGGTGGGGTCCATAGGGTTTAGGGTCCATATCAACCCAAATAAAAAAGAAAAAGAAAAAGGTAGGGTCCATAAATCGGGTGCCGCTTTCGGCTGTTTTTTTTCAGTCAATAAACTGATAATTGGATTGCGACAGTGGGGCTTGGATGCCTCACTCGGATCCTTCTGGTTTAAGTAAATTTAGGTTTTGGCTATAAAAAAATTTCACTTTTAGAAAAAGACAAAAAAACCTCTAAACTTTCAAATCAAAGACATGTAAATGTAAAGCACTCTTTAGGAAATCCAAAAATAAATAAGGGCAATTTTGTCCATTTTGGCTTCTTTTTTAAAATTTCTCTCTCCTTTGTCTTTTTCCAAAGTCTCCTGTTTGTTTAGGTTTTTTCACCGATTTATGCTAATTCACTGACAATTTTCTTCTAATGTTTTTTTGGGTACTATTTTTATTTTATTTTGAAATTTACTAGATATCGGGATTTTTTTAATATACATTTTGTCCAATTTTTAATCCAATAGTGTCACATGTAATATTATCTTGTGATAAATAAATAAATGAAATATGTAGAAGATTAGCTAATTAAAACAGTTCAAGTCCCCAAATTTTCAAAAACTTAAAGCCAAAATGGCAATCCAATTAATGTCAATTAAGTAAATGTTTCTAAAGAAGAGGATGAATTGAGAGGAATGGGTGGCCAAAAAAAAATGAATGGGAGAAATATATTAAGTAGTTCCTCAGTTGAGTGGTGATTTTAAAACCTTGTTTGGTAATCATTTTATTTTGAATTTTTAGTTTTTAGTTAAAGATTGAGAAAAATGTATGGAAAAAGTGAAAGAAGAGGGATAGAGAACTTAAGGAGAATTTATGAAGAAAAAAACACTATTTGAAATTGCTTTTATTTTTAAGATTTCAATTTTCATTAAGAGTGTATTCTCTAGTCTCTTAATCTTTATTCCTCCTTTCTCTTTCAGTATTTCTCTCATATGTTATTCCTTATTTTAACTAAAGAAATGTCATTGGGGTATAACTTAGTTGGTTGAGTTCTTTCACCTATACCCATGTGGGGCAACAAATCTGGAAGCGGCAGTACCCCCTAACATAGGGCACTCCCTCCGGAAATGCCTTGTCTATTCACAAAAAAAATCTCGTGGCCTCCTCCTGACATGGCTTGTCGTGATACCTATTACACATTCCGCACAAGGGGTGCCCACTACAGGACCTGACTGTCTGCTGGCGGCTAATAGAACCTCTAGCTATGCTACCTCCACCACGAGGTCCAGAACTCTACCCCAGGCTGGATCTACTATTGCTCTCTGATACCATATGAAAACGACCACCACCACTAGCTTATCCCATCTTGAATCCATGAAAAAACCCACTACCTCCCGAAGATCCTGAATTGAAGTGACCCTTCTTGAATGGTCACTAACTAGAGCCATTCGTTGAACCAACGTCCACGTGCCTCTAGCTGGCTGCTCTCCACTCTCGTAGCCGCCTCCAGTAGTTTACCATAAGTGGTATAACCAACCACATGGTGTCGGATGGAGTCCTGCAATCCATGCTCAAACCTATGATACCTACCAGCCTCAATAGTCACCAATAGAGAATATCTCGAGATCTCAGTGAATCTCTTTACATCTCTAATACCGTCATTTTCCTCGACTTGAGGTGAAGGAACTCTTCCATCATGCTCTCATGGTAAGCTCAGGGATGATAATGCTCACCAAAGTCCTCACGGAAGGTGTGACACGTAATAGTTGAGGGGTCGATGTATCAACGCCTCATTCCCACAAAAAATAGGCATTTTGGTCTAAGAACAAAGTCACATTGGATACTATGTGCTTATCAAGCACCCTCATAATATCCATAATCCTTTCAATCCGAACCCTTCAAGTCTCAGCCACACCTGGTGTGGGAGCAAAATAAAGTGCTATCGATTCGCCACATCACAGGATTGAATTTAGGCACAACTCAACATGGGTTCGGATGGGCTTTGGCCCAATGCGGGTTTGCATGCGTGTAAGCCCAACATGAGCTCAGATTGGCGTCGGTCCAATATAGGTTCGTATACACATAAGCCCAACGTAAGTTTGGATGTGCACCGCCCAACACAGGTTTGGATATGCACCACTCAACACAGGTTCAGACACACACTACCCCATATTGCACAAGCGGCTCAACGCAGGTTCGTCGGTATATTCAAACACTCACACACCCCCAATTTGTATGAATTGAGGGACAATATGAACACGGTTGGGGGCTGATAACACACAACTTTCATTAACCAAAAGTGGGGAAAGTGGACATAAGGGGTGCAGAGTGGAGCTTGCATCCTAAGGCTGTCATCAGGTATAAAGGTGTAGTTTCACAACCAGATGAAGGTATGCCATTTCAAATTAATTGGTGCACTCAAATACATACAAAAATTGACTTAAGCATTTAAGTATCTTTTGCAGGCACCTACCCTCTCTCATTTGATTTCGAATAAGTGTTTCTTGGAGATTTATTTATCCCACATGCGAAGTAAAGCCGAGAACCTGTGGAAGACATTCTAATTGTAAGAATTTTTGCTCCAATAGTTGGCACCGTTTGTGGGAACTCTCGCAAAATCAATCAATGGCTGAATCTACACAAGATGCTCTAGCCCGATCCAATCCTCGATCCACAGATGTCAGATCAAATTCTAAGGAAGTAGAACTCAGCCTCATAGCCATCCAATTTAAGAAGATAATAAAGGAGTTGCATGAAACGAAGAAGATGGAGGTCGAAGCTTTGGAGAAGTCCAAGGGCAACCATACGTCAAAGGAATTGAAAAAGTCCAAAGACAGCGAGTTGCAAAGACAAATTGAAAAGATTGTGAAAGGGTACAAACCACAGACACCTGCTGAATTGGCTATTGAAGCTGCCAAAGGAATCTTCAAATCACCATTCACCAATGATATTCTAAAGGCAAAGAAGCCCGTGAAGTTTACTCAACTTAAATTCAAGTTATTCGAAGGCGTAGCTGACCCCATCGAGCATATCTATCACTTTCAGCAGAAGATGGTCCTCGAAAACGAAGACGAAGCGTTGTTGTGCAAATTATTCCCGTCTAGCTGTCAGGGTCGGCCTTGACGTAGTTCAGGCAGTTGAAACCAAAATCCATCGGCATCTTCATTGAGCTTTGCGAAGCTTTCATATCCCAATATGTGTGCAATCAAAGGGGAAAGAAAGACATCACAAAAAGACTGGTGAGAGTCTTAAAGATTATTTGAAGTGCTTCATAGAGGAAACGTCTATTCCAGAAACTTACGATTCTCATACTGCGTCATTGGCATTCCGCGAGGGAGTGACACCATGAACAAAAATGCATAAGTCTTTGGTCAAGACACCACCCCTAAACATAAGGAAGGTTCTGGCTCGAGCTGATGGAATCATCAGATTTGAAGAGGAAGAATTTGCTTTGTCGAAGGGCACCGCTGCAACCATTTCAACACCAAAGCACCCATATGAGATGATCCAAGGGCCAAGGACAAATTTTCCAAATGGAAGTCTCCGCAATCAAGCTAGGACTAATTCTCCCATAGCCAAACTTACCATTAGTCTGGCTAAACTTTTCCAAGAAAACAAGGGAAAATGAATTTTCCAAATGCCTCCGACATTACGTGAACCACCAGAGAAACGAGACGGAAGCAAGACTTATGCATACTGTTCGCGCTAAAACTAAACAGATAAAGATAATGCTAACTTACAGGTGATATGGATGGCTTGGACTTGAGGTGCCTTCGGTCCGTGGCGTCCTTCCTCGAGGCGTGATGCTGGATTCGGCCTGGAGAAAGAAACGAAAGGTGAGGTCTAAGACATCGGTGTGGCGCAGGCCGAAGACCCTCTGATGCCAAAGTCAGTGACTAAGAGAAATTCTATTGACAGTGTGAAAGCACAAGTCAAGTAAACAGTCTTACCTTTTGGCTGGGCCAAGGGGGCTCTATTTATAGAGAGCATTTGTAATGCTCTTAGTACTTAGTTTCGATGTGGGACTCGTGGGAGTGTCTTTAACGGTCGACACGTGCCCTGACAGGTTTTGGAGGGAGTTCCAAGGTTATCTGTCAGGATTGGCTGGATGTGCTGACTGGTCGCTCGGCATCACGTGCCGAAGGTTGGTGTGGGTGAGTCGGTTGTTAGCACTTATCAATTTGACGACTTTGTATGAATAAGTGGAGTATGCCGATTGACATTTCAGCATGGCTCACTGAGCTGGTCTCAGCCTCGTTTACCTTCCACGTGCCATGACGTGAGTGAGAGGTTAGATATGGTACAAACACATACCATAATAACTTTGGCCACATTACCAACGACTATTGGAATCTTAGATATCAAATTGAAGCGATGCTAAAAAAAGGGATGCTTTCACAATATCGGGCCCAACTAGAAGATAAGCCGAAGGATAAGCACGAGGTTGAACTAGTGACCAACAACAATGCCACTGAAGAAAGATTGTGGGAAATCAATGCTATCCATGGTTGGCCTCAACCGCTAGAGGGTCAGCTGGCTTGAGCCCAAAATCGAGAAAAGACAAACTAAAAAGGTAAGATGCGTTTGTGGAATTGCCTTTGCACCAGAATCACCCCAATCATTGGAGAGGGTCGGGATCATCTCATTCACCCAACGAGACCTCGAAGGAATCCAATTTCCCCACAACATTGCACTAGGCATAACTCTTCAAATTGGAAACTTGAAAGTCAAGAGGGTTATGATGGACGGCGAAAGCAGCGCAAAGGTAATGTTTTGGAACACTTTTAAAAGAATGAAATTGGATGAAAAAGGGATAAGGCCTAATGTCACACAGCTCTTTGCATTTGAGGGCAGTAAGGCACGAGCAATAAGAGACGTGACACTACCTGTCATAGTAGCTGGAAAATCCCTTTTGGTGCCTTTCGTGGTGGTAGACGCTCTACGTGCTTACAATGTGATCATGGGGAGAGATTAGATCCATAGAATAGATGGGGAGGCATCAACCAAGTGCCAAGTGATGAGATGTTTGACTGACGATGGTCTTGGTACTATCGATATAAAAGGGGTTTACCTCAGTGGTGAGGTCTCTCCCCCTCTATTTGATAATAACTTGTTGATGGGGAAGTCTTTCTATCCCTATCAAAGTGCAGGTGACGAAGTTCGAAACGTGACAGCCCAGGGTTGTCCCTCTTCGAATATGAAGGATCAGCATCACCTCTGTTCAAGTGAGAAGGTCTGGGACCCTCTCTTTCTCTTCTAACACAATCCGGTGAATGCCCACAATTAACTGAAGGAGAGCCAGAATGAAGTCTGCATCTATTGTCAAATTTCGACCGAGTCCTGGATTCATTCACGACTAGGTAACGATTTTGGAACTTCAGAGCAGTTGGATGACCTCATTGGCGAACCGGATGAAGAACCTCCATTAGAATAGATTTCTATTCCTCTAGCACCTCTTCTCTTGGGAGAGCAACCATTTTTGGGGATGTCAGCACAAAAGCGGAAGGTAAGTTTTAGCCTACACTTGTGAGCCATAATATCCAGGTACTTGAAACCCCTCATCAGACCCTCATTTTATAGCGTCAGTCAAAATAGCTTCGTTGGTTCAGATAATTGTGTAGAATTTCAAATTGAAAAAGTAGTTTTACCTGAGAAACTGAAACTCCAACCCTATTTGAGTTCTGAAAAAAATATAGTGTTATCCCGATGAACTCAACACGTAACACAAGATAGGATCGGAATAGATTTGAAACTTAGAATGACCCAGACGAATCACATCTAAGAGAACTCATAGCTAAGATGGTTGTATTCATCTTCATACTCACCTAAATAGGACAAGTGAATTAAATACACAATAAGAATAAACCCAAGCTTGGATATCAAAAGGAAGCAAGTCAAGCCTAGTTAAGTTCGGTACATCCACATAAGGTTCAGTACATAAGTTCAACCTCAAAACAAGATACATGCCACATAAAATAAATACTGAATAGAGTATGAGTTACACACCAAAACTCGTTGCATCAACCTAGAAGCCTACTCCCTGATCTTGTAGTCGAGAACAGAAATGTCATGGCTCACGGTGGAAGGCGCAGTATCACCAGAGTCGGGAGGCACGTGATGCTCTGCAGATTCGAGAAGATGAATGTCTGTGGGGATCATCCCGAATATGAACTTGTAGTTTGCAATACCAAGTCCCATATCTCCTTCATAGGCGTTAGGATCGGCCACAACCCTATGGTAGGCAGGCTGTTGCCCCTACATCCAGCCGAATCGTAATTGTTTAGTGGACTCTTTGAAAATCTGAGTGCAACATGCATCGTACTGATCTTTCTTCTCCTTTTCAACACGTCCCATATCATTCTTCAGCTGCTCCATTTCTAATAAAGCGTTCTTGCGCTTAAGGCTGAGGGTGTCAATTTTGTCGAAAAGACGGGAAATCTCACCCTTTTCTTTTGCCTATGTAGCCTTATTTGCCTTAAGTCATTGTCCTAAGTTTTTGTGGGACTTGATCAAGTTGTCTAACTCGTCCTTGCGCCCTTGAAACCTGGATAGCTCAACTAAGCGAAGTTCAACCATTTGCAAGACATTTGTATAAGTTAGTTAAGTGAGACAAAGCTCAACTGAGAAAATGAGAAATATAAAGACAAAACATATCGAGATTAAGTGGTGAGCTTGTAGGAGCGCAATGTCACGATCATCCAAATCTATCCGTTCCTTAATGTCTTGTGGATGAAGGAGACCACCTAAAACGGCGTTGCATGCCTCAGGATCATGCAAGAGTCCTTCATTCGTCATAAAACGCTTCCCGTCTGACCTCTGAAATTTGGGCCTCCATATCTCACCATCAGCAGGAATGATGGGTTCATTGTTAAGGCCAATATCTTTAACAATCACAAGTGGAGCAGAGGTGGCAAAACTGACTTGACGGAGCGCATCATGATGGGATTGGCAGAAAGATGAACCTGGAATGAACACATCTGTAGGATCTAAACTTAACCCAGCATTTGGAACACTCTTGGACCTTTTTGTCAGATGATCAACAGATGGTCTTTGCCTTGGACCTGGTCGAGAAGCACGTTTTAACAGGTCGGGGATTCGTCAAGGGAGTAACCACCGCTATCTTCTTCCTGTCTCTCTGCATAACTCCTTCAGATGCGATGTGAGGAATCCTCGTCGAATTGGAGAACTCGATCAAAGCTAACTATGTGACCAACTAATTTTGTCTCATGTGGATAAGCACTAAGATTAACCCTGAGATAAGATGGGTAAATGATGCTATCTCAATCTTGACCCACCAAGTGGCAGTTTCGACATTGAATTCGCTCATGAGCAAGGATAATCTCCGAATGGGTTGGGTTGGGCACTGGAAAACAAAGGAACCGTTCAATAAATTTCCTTTGCAAAATCATATCAGAATGGGTATTAGTAGAGTAGTCATAATCAGGAATACCAGGTTCATACCCGAACGATGAGGGAATATAAATACAAGACATCTATGGGGCCGCCCAATTCCCGGTAATCATCAAGGGTCGGGGCTTCCAATCTTTTGCGGAAGACGGTTTGTAGCCAAATAACTTAAGGGTAGGTCGAGGGGTTAGGTAGAAATACTCAGTCTCACATCTAACCGTGGCAATATTACGGTGGTAAAAGAAATCTACAAAGCCTAGTGTCACCCCCCATTTGAGGCCAAAGCCCGCATACCACTGATCAATAAGAATGAGTTTGGATTTAACTGCATAGGGTGGAGGTTCAAAGAATTCAACACAAGGTGAAATAAGGGGTGAAGCGAAAACCTAATAAACTCTAGGTGAGATGGTGAGAGCACTAAGGCTCTGTCCGAGATTCCAACCCCTGTGTACATGTCCGCTCTTTTAGGTATTTGACCGATAGTAACGTCGTCAGGAATGCGGAATTTCTCTCGCATCTTATTTATCTCAGGCCTCGAGGGATATCCCACCTTTGACTTCGGCCAAAGGTTAAGTCTCAGCATCAAAATAATTAAAAAGCAAGCAGATAAAATGAAAGTTGAATGAGAGAGGCAACTTGATAAAGGGATGCGTATCGCGAGGTCAGTTTAAATGTGAGTTGGGTTAAGAGATCGACGCAACCTAAACTGAATAAATAAGACTTGAGGGTGTTCGGTTTAGTCGAAACGCAACCCCGGATTGGAAAGGCCCAAGTTGAGTAAGTTTCCTGAGAAGTCAAGTAGGAGATGGTCAAAAGTCAACCATAGCTTCAAAGAAGCATGATTAAGGAAAATCTTTTTTAGAGAAAGCAAGTTGGTTATTCACGTAGACTCATAAATAGCAAGAGCATGGTAACCACGAAACAACTAAAGAGTGTAAACTCCAAGTTTAGATAGACCAAAACAACTACAGAGACATAAGGTACGCGCGTTGAGCATGAGTGCATTATCACTATTATTGTTTCCTTACGTATTGCATGTGCGGGATAATTACATATTAAAAAAGTGCACAAGTTGCATATATCTATTTACTTTACTTTATATATATATATATATATATTATCATGAAATATTTCGCCATGCATACATTTATATCCATATTTGCCATGCATAGATTTATATTTATATATATGTAGATATACATATATAGTAATGTATATATATCTAGGGTTGAATCTTGTATTCTGTTCTACGAAATAGTCGGGTCAATGGCATGCGTTATATATCCTTCATAAGTAAATAACGAAGAAATAGCTACTGTCTCTCTGGTCTGTTATATGCTAGTATTTTCTTTGTTAGTATATGTTTCCCATGCCTATTTGGAGAAGAATTATGGGGCCTATCCAAGTTATAATTATCAAAGCTTTGAAAGTAGACTTAGATTTTCCATATTCTCGTATCTCTTCCCACTATGTTGGTATAAGTTGCCTTATATATATATATATATATATATATATATATCTTAATGACACTTATGTCTGCTTGAGATACCCATATACACACACAACCTATTTCTTTCATGTATGCATATATTCTTCACGTGCATACAAATACATAAACATATAACTTTATATACATGTTCATCACAACTGAATTAGTGCGAATAGAAGTGCATAGGTTATTGCATACTTAGTTGATACCTAGACAGAGATTATTGATGATGAAGGAAACCACGAAAAAGAAGAGTGGTTGGTGGTGGATCTGGCAAAGTATAGACTATAGAAAGAAAGCAGTAGGTGAGAGATCCAAACCCAGATGTGGACCTGTTTGTAGGCCAGCCGTAGGAAAATACCAAAGCATCACTCATAAGATGACACGCAATCAAACAAAAAGCCAACGCAGATTCAGAGGGATTTTTCCTCTCCTCCCTTCCCCTATCTATCTCATTCTCTTTTCTTTTATTTTCCTTCTTGTTGCCTCTGCAATATATTCATCTTCTTTTATAAGGGAAGAGGGAGGTGCAAAATTATAAAGGAGAAGGAGAAGCACTAAATTGATGTCAGGAGTAGGTTTTGAAGAATTGAACTGTCAGGTCGTGGAATCCATTATTTTTTTTAAATCCCTTGAATACATGGTGGACTATAGGGGGCATCTGGTCAAAGTGATTGAAATGCAATTGCGAGAGTTGAAGTTAATTCTTGTTGCGTTGCCAGCTGCTAGTTATTTAAATATGCCATTGTTTATACTCATGCAAAAGTATCTTGCCCCATTTGATAATAATTAATGAGAGTTCTTGTCTTATTGTATCTGAAATCTTGGACACTATTCATGTAGATACGTCAGAGCTCTTGTAATCCTTTATGACATTGTTAACTGTCATTGTTGTCTTGTTGATTGGAAAGTCATGTACAAGCTTTATCCAATGGTCCAAAAGGGCAAGGGTAGTATCCTATAGAGAATTTGAGCTAAGTTAAGTTTTTTCCTCAACCGACATGCTAGGTGCGAGTGGGAAGATGAAAAGGGGGGCAATGTGGGAGCAAAATAATTTGCTATCGATCCACCACGTCACGGGATTGGATTTAGGCACAACCCAACATAGGTTTGGATGGGCTTTGGCCCAATGCGGGTTCACATTTGTGTAAGCCCAACATGAGCACGGATTGGCATCGATCCAATGTCTGTTCGTATACACATAAGCCCAACGTAAGTTCGGATGGGAATTGGCCTAATACGGGTTCTCATGCGCGTAAACCCAATGAGAGTTCGGATTGTGCACCATCCAACGCGGGTTCAGATATGCACCACTCAATGTAGGTTCACATGCGCACTACCCCATATTGACTCATGCATAAGCGGCCTGACGTGGGTTCGTGGGTATATTCAAATGCTCGCACCCCTAATACACATGAATCAAGGGACGACATGAACATGGTTGGGGGCTGATAACGCACAACTCTCATTAACCAGAAGTTGCGAAAGTAGACATAAGACGTGCAAAGTGGAGCTTGCATCCCAAGGCTGTCATCAGGTATAAAGGTGCAGTTTCACAACCAGATGAAGGTATGTAATTTCAAATTAATTGGTGCAATAAAATACGCACAAAAATTGACTTAAAGCGTTGGAGTATCTTTTGCAGGTACCCAACCCTCTCTCATTTGATTTCGAAGGAGAGTTACTTGGAGATTTATTTATCCTGCGTGCGGAGTAAAGCCGAGAACCTGTGAAATACATTCTTATTGTAAGAATTTCTACTCCAACACTTGGTCCACACAACCAACAAAAATATAGGCCCTCAATTTCCTAGTCTGGTCGGCATAACTCTGTGTCGGGTCTCTTGACTCCTCACCTCCTGCTCTACATGGGGGTCAAGGGAACATGAATTATCTCCGCTACGACCTCGGGGTGGGGTGATCTGCATCGAGCGAATAGGGATCCATCTTTCATTTAGTCTCATTAGCACGATGTTGGACCCGACCTGAATGAAATGTTAAGCTTTTACGCCACCTAATTGGCCCTACAATCCCATTGTGTAACAGAGCCTCGAGGTCCGTTGGACTTCCACCAACCAATTATGTTAGGTCTAGATGTAGGGGCTAGGCAGGTGTAGGCTCTCTTGCTCATGAGATCCAAGAACCAAGAAGCTCGTTCCACTTGGGTAAAAATAAATAACAAAGGTATATCTGGGAGGCCATACATCCCTATAAACAATGAAACAAAAACTTACATAAAAAGCCTAATGGAATATTATTTTTAACATAATTTTATTGTCAAAAAGCATGTTCAAACAACAAGCGAAAGTGGGCAAGAGAGCCACATAAACAACAAGTGAAAACTTGCTAAACCATATAATGCTTCACAATTACAACTTCTAAGTCTAAATAAGTCGAAAATAGACATATTTATAAGTCAAGAACCAACTAAGATCGATAAAAAAAAAGTCATGGTAAAAATGAATAAATCAAAAAGAGATTGTTACCCTATGTAGGTGTTCAATTCAAGCATCAGTTGCTGAATCGGCTCAAGGTCTGGCTCTTGACATAGCAATCGAGAAGAATGTCAAGTCCCTCGGCAAGTACCACCACGCTTGGGGCCCATAGTATTGATACAAGAAATAAGAACTCATTAGAAACAAAAATGTATATACAGTGGGTTTTACTGTAGCAGTGTCCTCCCCAGCCATATCGCATTTTAAAATTTCACAGTGGCGACCTCACCACCCTTCCTCTTCTCTACTTCCCGACCACCGAGAACTAGAGAGCCAAATACCAGACCCATAGGTAATGAGTTGAAGCGACACCGATCAGATTCTAGATATGAGATTGATGATTTTGAAGTGTCTGGATCTAAGCATTTAGGTGACAAACCTTCGAGTTTCAAGCATATGTTGGTTGGATATTCTTCTTTTTGAGACTCCATTGGAACCTCCTATTGATTTGGAGGAAGAAAAGCTTGTGATTGATGTTGGAGATTACGAAGTGTTTGAAACTCCTCAAGGCCCTTCCACGTTGTTCTCCGAATCAATAATAGGAAAATTGCGTCTACCTTGGAGGAATGATATCATCATCAAGTTGGTTGGGAAATCCCATAAGAACAATTTTATTCAGTCTCGACTGAAGCAAAAATGGAATCTTAAAACACCTATGCAACTGGACCTTGATAATGATTTCTTCATTGCCAGATTTGCTCTTGAACTAAATTTGCAGAAGGCTATAACAAGGGGACCATGGGTGGTGGTTGGGCATTATGTAGCGATGCAGCGTTGGTGACCAGGTTTCGATGCAACAACTAAACAGATTAATCATCTAACGATGTGGGTTCATCTGACATGTATGTATGTTGAACATTTGAAAGCTAAAACTGTGAAAACTATTGGTGATTTGCTGGGTATAACTTATAAAGTCGATGCTCACACAGTTGGGTAGTCAAGAGGCAAATATGCCAGAGTATGTGTGGAAATAGCCAACCATTACTCCCTTTTTGTTGAGGTTGAAGGTAAGTTAGTGAGGCTGGAATATGAAATTTTACGTCTAATCTATTTCAAATATACCATAATTGGCCATGGTAAGAAGCTTGTATGGAGGGTAATAGAGGTGACCAAGATGCCTATAAAGGCCCAGCTAATATGACTAATCATAGAGATGAGGTTCATAAGGTGAATCCTAGCTCTGAAAAATTGATAGACAGAGGTCCTCCTATTGTGGATGTTGTTGAAGATAGCTTTACTGGTTTTGGGCCTTGGAACATGGTTGCAAGCAGGAAGTACAGGAAGAAAAATGCCAGTACAAGTAAAAATTTTAATTTTGGAGTAACAACAACAAAGGAACCTTTTTTTTCAGTTCTCGATTTGAGGTGTTCCAACATGAAGGTTTCCATGTGGACCATGTTGTATATGGTGACTCTTTTGAAGCAAATTACAATGGAACTAAATAGAACGGTAAGATGGTGAGTGTGCCAGGGATGGAGACTTCTATGTCAGGGATGAGTGTTGGGGGGAAAAAGAAAGTTGGGAGAACTAGGAAAATCCTGGCAAATATTTCAAATAATGGTAATGGCAGTTTGCTGTTGGCACTTCTAGTAAGCCATCTAATGTTGGTTCGACTAAGAACAACTCTAGGGTGCATAACTTTGGGGGAAGGTATTAATTAAGTGCATAAGGAAATTACAAATGTCGTAATTGAGGACTATGAGAGGGTCGCTCTCGAGAATGTGTTCTTCTAGTGAAAGCTTTTGAAAACCTTATGCATGGTCACCAACCTACCAACATTAAGTTACCGGTGGTGGGTATTGGTGTGGGTGTCAAGATTGGGAATGATCTCTCTATCAAGGTTGGGGATTCTACTGATTCGGTTGTGTCCGAAAGAACCACAAGCTTCCATGATGGAAGAGGCGATGATTTACAAATGGCTCAGGAAGTCCTACATCATGAAGAACCATCTTCCTCCACAATGGAGGAAATGCTTTTGTCTTAGAAGCCTTTGCTTCAGATATCTTATTCTTCTTCATATTTCTTTATGTTATAAAAAAACTATGTTTTGGAATGTTAGATGCACTAGTGGGAAAGAGTGCACTGGTAGTGTAAAAAATTTAAAAAAATATTCACAATTTTGATGTGTTGGCTATCTAGGAACCAAGAATTAGTGGTATAAGTGTTGATAATGTCATTAAAAAATTGCCTTTTGACTGTCACATGGTTGAGGAGGCTAATGGCTTTTCTAGTGGTATTTGGTTACTTTGGAATGGTTCTAAGGTTCAAGTTCAACTCATTTGGTCAATGAACCAAGCCCTTACTATCTTGGTTTCTGGCCTTAATTCACATAATTAGATTTTGACTGTTGTTTATGGGAGTCCCTGTCCTAGGAAAAGAGAGGCTTTGTGGATGTAGATTGCTGCTATTAGATGTAATAACTCTCTCCCTTGGCTTATTGTTAGGGACTTTAATGAAATTATTTCCTTGGAGGAGAGCAAAGGTGGAAATTGTCACTTAAAGCATAGTGGGTTGGCTAACTGGACATAGAATTTTGATCTTGTTGATTTGGGTTTTCTTCGTAATCCCTTTACTTGGTTTAAGATAATGGGAAAACTATTTGGAGGAGGCTTGATAGGAGTCTTTGCATTATGAATTGGAGAGTCATGTTTCCTAAAGCCTTCATCAGACATCTACCTCAAATCAACTATGATCATAATCCTTTATTATTGAGTTTGGATAATGCTCATGTCCCTTGTCCTAATCTTAAGCACTTTATATTTGAAGCAATGTGGATGCAACATGATGACTATGACCAACTCTTGTCTTCGGCGTGGTCTGAGGGAAACTTAAGCATTCTAAATAAAAAAAACTCTTGTTCCAACTCTTTTGAAGTGGAATAAAGAGGTTTTTGGCTGCTTATTCCAAAAAAAAAAAAAGTGTTCTTGCCAAGCTTGAGGGGTTTCAAAGAAGCTTGATTCCCAAACCTAGTCGTTTCTTATTTCAACTAGATAAGGACCTTACTAGAGAATATAATGCTATCCTGCTTCAAGAGGAGATGTTCTAGCATCAAAAATCTAGAAACTTGTGACTTCGTGAAGGAGATAGAAACACCAAGTTTTTTCACCTCTCAACCATTATCCGAAGGCGCATGAATAAAATTGAAGGGCTTCAGAAGGCGACATGAAACTAGATTGATGATAAGGTTGGAATTCCTGATATTGTGGTTGGGTATTTTATGGAATTATTTGCTGAGAAAGATTTATTGGGCTTTGAAGACCAAATGTGACCTTCCCCAGTATTGAGAGATGCATATGAGACCTATCAGCCTCTATAATACTCTATACAAGGTAATTTCTAAAGTTTTGGTGGAGAGACTCCGCCCTATTATGTCTAAATTGGTTGGGCCAACCCAAGTCATTTTCGTCCTAGGCAGGAAAATTATTGAAAATGTTATTATTGCTCAAGAAATGTTCCTTAAATTCTAAAAAACTAATGGGAGAAAGGGTTATATGGCATGGAAAATTGATTTAGCTAAAGCTTATGATAGGATTCAATGAAGTTTTATTCATAAAGTGTTGCTGAATATTGGTGTGCATGGTAAATTTATGGATTTGATTATGGCTTGTGTATGTTTAGTGACCTTTCAAGCTATCATTAATGGTGAAGTGACTGTTGGGTTCACTATGCCCAGTGATATAAGGCAAGGCGACCCTTTGTCCCCGTATTTGTTTATTCTCGACATGGAGAAACTATCCCACTTGATTACTCAGAGTGTGGAGTATTATCAATGGAAATCTGTTCCTATCTCCCAAGAGGGCCCTTCTGTCTCTCATCTTTTTATTTATTTATGATGATTTAATCTTGTTTGCTGAGGCTACTCCAAGACAAGCTAAGATTATGAGAGAATATCTTGATAAATTTTGTAGTATGTCTGGCAATATGATGAGCTATGAAAAATCACAAGTTCTTTATTCTCCTAATATTAAGCGGATGGATGCTCTGAGTCTAGCTCAAATCTTAGGCGCTCTCTAATAGTTTAAGATGGAGATTGGGAGATGGCTACTCTGTTTCGTTTTCGACTGACCCTTGGTTTGAGCTTAGGCCCCTTCAGAATTATGCTTGTCAAGTCCTTTCCTGGGACCATTTGTAGGAAAAGGTAAAAGATTTTCTTATTAATGATACTTGGAATTTCCATAAACTTCATAATTGTCTCCCTCCTAACATTGTGAACATAATTTCTAGTATCCATGTTTCAGCCCCTAGGGTAATGATGGATCCCAATTCTAATGATCATTTCTCTGTGAAGTCTAACTACTCTTCTCTTCTCCTTGATGATTGTATGGATCATTGGTAATGAGGCTTCATATGGAAGTTGAACCTTCGTCCTAAAATTACATTATTTCTTTGGAATTTGTGCCAAGACAAACTTCTTACCAATGAGGTGAGAAGGACCATGGGTTTAACTGGGGATGCAAGCTGTCAAATTTGTAAGTCTTCTTCTGAATCAGCTTGTCATCTTCTCAAACATTGTCCCAATGCCAATCTTGTTTGGAATTCTATTGGCATGGACCTGCACATTCGTCAATCCTTTGTGTATAACTTTTCGAACTGGCTATTTTTCAATTTGAAATATGATAAGAATTGCTTTAATAATTTGTCTTGAATGTGATCTTTGGCTTTGCCTCGTTGATTATTTGGAAGAGTAGTTGCAAGAAGATTTTTTATGTTAATCTGGATCATTGCTTTCTTTATGCAGTTTGTCTGCCAAGCTGCCCAGGAGTGGGTTCAAGCGAATCTCAATTCTGGCTGCAAGCTTGCTAAGGTGGAAGTCCTTTTGAATTGTAAATTTCCTCCTTCTAAGTGGTGGAAATTGAATACTGATGTCTGTAGGAAAGGTGAGGAAGGGAATATTGGTGTTGGAGGTCTAATAAAAAATTCTAATGGTGATTGGGTTGGTGGTTTTTTTGGTAATATTGGGATTGGCTCTGTTTTACAGGCTGAAATTTCGGTTGTTCTTTTTGGCTCAAGGCTTGCAAGCCAATCCAACTTTTTTGCTTTGATTATGGAATCTAATTCTAAGTTGGTTGTTACGTTGGTGAATGACTCTAGTTGTGACTCTTTACATCCTCTCTTTAGCCTTATTTTCTGTTGTAAAGCTCTCATGTCTGGTGGTACATGCCGTATTCAACATGCCTACATGGAAAGTAATTCTATTGCTGATTTACTTGCTTTTATTGGGATCACGGAGCCTTCGGTCTCCATATTTGGGACACTCCCTCTGCTCATGTGAGAGATCTAATGTTTAATGATTTGTGTCAGGTTTCTACTCCTAGATATATTGTTTAGTGTTTGTGCTGGGTATTATCCCTCCTCTTTACATTAACAAAAAATTAAAATTAAAATTAAAAAAAAACCATAAATGCACATAAGGTGCGAAGCCTACATGAATATAACCTAATGCTCTAACATTAAGTTGACAGGACCCGCCCCGAATCCCCCATTAGAATCCGTGATGAACCATGTGTCCAGAATTAAATTACGAAAATTCCATTTTGCCCTAATTCCAAAGTAACCTTAAGGTCTAACTTCTACTAGAAAATCAGCAAAGTCTCCTCTGAAAATTCCTCTAAACCCAAAAGTCCACCTACAAGGAAAATACAGTTTATAACTCCTAATCGTTCGACATGCACAAGTTAGGTTCACAAAATAACTACAAGCAAATCCAACAGCCTACATCTAGGACAATGTCAAAGCATTCCAATCAGATTAGGTTTACAACAAAAGAAAATCCTATCAGAGAAGATTTGAATAGTAGCAGAAGAAGGATGGCCTCACGTGGTGGTCCGATACTTGTCTATCTACTTCCTGAGGGTGCAAAATAGTAAAAGTGTAAAAAAGTGATATGTATATATATATATATATAACAATCTCCATTCAAGTCCATCTTAATAAGTGTATAAAACCCTCCACCTAATTGTACCCAAGAAATTTGGCCAATCATGGCAAACTAAATGAACAAGCTATTCCTAGCACCAAACGTGAAGAACAAATCAGCACGTGCAGGCACTTGCAACTGCACAAGAAGAACCCCTGATGGTTGTGCATGCATATTTTGGCAACTGCCAAGGTACATAACATATGCGGGCATTCCTAGAAGCTACACGTGTGGGCATTCCTAGAAACTACACGTGCGGGCATTCCTGACAACATAATACGAGTGTCCCTCAAGCACATGTGGGCATGTCATATGCGCGTAGACTAATCCGAGGGCAATAGAGGTAAGCTAATCATGTCTAAGACATGTCATTATCCGAAGGCAACCAGATATGGTACATAAGGTAGGTTTGAAAACCAATCCTGAACTTGCCATATATCCTTCCCCTACAACTGTTCCTCACATCGTTTCTAAAACCTCTTCTCAAATCCTTTCTCAACTTTCCAAGCCTTTCATTATTTAAAAACATGCATAACATTCAAAACAGTTCTCGATCCAAATCTGAATATAAATCATATATAACATGCTTGGAAAGTAAAAGCATTAAACATAGCATTCACAAATCCAATATTTTCATAAAACTGATTAGAAAACAAACGTCCAATCACTAAGAGTCCAAGCAAACTCAACCCAAGTTAGGTGCATCCAAAGCAGTAGGTTGTGCTTGGGAACCTGGATCGATGGTCGGATGTGGCTAGAAGTGGTTGGATTTGGAGGTTTTCCAACGAGAAAACCCTAGAATTTCTTCGGCGTCAATTGGGCTTCCTACACAGTAAGAGGTCGGGTGTTTGAGGGAAAAGATAGAGGGGAGGCTAGGGACTATTTTTGGTGAAGGAAGCATGACCAAAGGTGGTCGAAATTGCCGATCCGAGCTCTAAAAATTCGATGATGGCCGAAACTATTTTTGGCCAGTTTTTGGATCGAAAAATCTTGTTATCCACTCGATTTTAAGGTTGGATATGGGTTGGGTTTTTTCAGAGGAGGAAGAGATGAATGTTTGTCGTAAAGGTGGTGCAGCCTGAAATGGCCGGACAATGATGAGACATCGCCGAGAAGTGACATCATCACTGTTCACTGTGAGAGAAAGAAGTGAGAAGGTCTAATCGCGATGAAGAGAGAAAAAGTGGTTGATTGACCCGCTGGCTCCTTTTTAAAGAATCTGAGTTTCTCAAAATTACAATTGTGGCACACTTCCGTTAACCATAACTCCCTCGTTAAAACTCTTATTCGAGCTACGAACTCATGAACTCGAGCTTTATGCAATGGAAATGATGAAAAATTCCAAAACCAGTTTCCGAATAAAAAATGAACCTAAACCACTTAGAAATCCCAAGGGTAAAATCGTCCTTTCACTTTAAAATTTTGAAAATTAAAACTAAAAGCGGGATGGGATGTTACACCACTCATTTAGAAATTGGTACCCCTCTCAAAGATAGATTGTAATATTAAATTTTTAAAAATTTAAACTTGAGACTTATGATTATGAATTTCAATGATTATTTTTTCACATGGAAATTATAAGTTTCTTTGCTTATTTAACCCAAACAAGGGAATTACCAACTCCAATTGCGAAATTTTGACTTATGTTCAAATTTCATGTTTATTTTCAATCCAAACATACCGATTATTGTGTTGGTTGAAAAAATTGGGTTGAGTGCTGGCTTAGTAGATGCCATAAAGAGCTAGAGCAGACCAATAATTGGGATATGATCAAAATAAAGATTAGGTGATGAAGGTCCTCAGTCAACTTCATGATGATAATAAAGTAGAGTCAGTTTTACTTGGCGTATAAAAAATTGAAGCTACTGGGAAGGTGGTGTTTTGGTGAACCAATCCCAACTTGCACAAAACAACACAAACCATGACAAAGCAAAGTAGAATCACAAGAAAATAGAGAAGGGAATTCCAACTAAACCACCGGTGTTGCTTTCTCCAACCAAATCTCCACATCACTCAAAATCCTTCATATTCCAACCAAACACCTTTTATTTTTCGGAATTCCAAGGCTATTTTCTTGTTGGGAAAAGATTGAAGGAGAAAAAGGAAATATAAATTAAAGGTCTGAGAATAGTTTATAGACTCGAACTAGAATGCAGGAATCTAGCAGGTTCACTGTCCTAGCCAAATGTTGAGGGTCTCTAGTTATTGTAATACTTTTGTTGTAACCCAACGTCTAAGTGAGATTAAGTGGTGTGAAATATACATTGGAATGCCTTTTTCACAAGGTGAAAAAAAGTTTAGTGGGAGGGGAGGCTACCTCATCCCGAAGTTAGGGGGGGCTTACATAGGGGGTAATACGTAAAAACTCATTTTCAATTTGCCATTTTTCGATTTTCCTTTTGATATATGCTTTCCCCCTTTTTCTACTTTGTTTTCCTTCCAAGTTTAGATGGATTACATAATGAGGAGATTGCACTAGTGTTACTCAAACGAGAAAAGAAAAATCTACAATTTCATCAACAAAAATAAAAATAAAAATTTTCTTTCACAAGAACATAGAATATTCAATCAAACAAAATACTTGATATATCTATAAAGCTAATTTTTTGTGGCTCTTCAGTACAACCATTTGAACAGTGTTCCTCACCTTCAAGGCAAAATTATTTGAGTAATGAAATGGATAAAAATCTCAATGAATGTTGAATTTTGAACTCCTAACCTTTTCCAATCAATCTTGGAAAAATGCATTGGTAGTTTCCAACTTTGAAGGTATCAATTTCATCACTCACATTTTCTTTTTCAGCAAGTGAGAATCAACCCAAAGAACTGAGAACTCTTGATGATATATGAACAACAAATGCATATATATCTTAGTGAGTAATTATTTCACAAAATGGATGGGCTATCTCAATCTTACTATACAAAGAAAGAAAGCAACAAGGGCCTGATAAGTATCAAAAAGTATCCTTTGCCTGGCGTATGACACCCAAGGCTTCTGCATCATTTGCAGTGGCTGGGATATTCAACGATTGCCGAATCTCTATGCTTGAAGTGCGAAGAAAAGGATTGCATGCCTTTTCCAGTTTTAATGTGGTTGGAACCTGATACACCGCAAAAGAGTTGACATCACTTGGGCAAATCATATAAAGGGCATGGAAAGTATGAACAGAGCAATACTATGAATTCTAGACGTATATGTTCACTGCCTGATTAGGCATTGGCATGCTTAGTGGCAAGGCATTACAAAGTAGTATTATTTGTTAGTTGCAAGGTTTTCCAAGCATCCAGATGCAAAGTCACACTGATGTAGCACAGCCCCTAGGGGTATGATTAAACACTTGAAACAGTAGAACTTAGAAGCATATAGGGGGTCGAGGAGAAGAAAAGATAGATCGAAGGGGCGAAGGAAAGGACAGAAATCAGAGAACCAAGAACCGAGAAGAAAATACAGAAATCAGTGAGTTTTAAGAGAGGGTTTATTCAATATCCAAATCTGAATTTTAAAGAACTATATGGGGTATTTATAGCAAACTAAAACCTAGAGACAACAGGAAAAAAATCCCTTGCCAAAACAGAAATCCTAACCCAAATCCAACATTCCAAAATTTCTCTCAAAAGATTATACTAGTTCAAAAAAAGGAAGTCCTCAAGTTTACCGTAGGCATGCCCTTGTTGCGAAGATGGGTGACTTGTGCCGCATAGGACTGAAGTGCCTCATTCTCAGGTTCTATAGACAAGGCAAACTTTGAGTTACTCTGTCAAAAATGATTGTCTATTAGTCAGGGCCTTGTTTTGAGCTTTGAAAATTTCTGTGGCTACAGAAAGAAGTGAAAGGATGACGTGACTAACCAATGTATACTCATGACCACAGTATATATCTGTATCATCTGGCAAAGACATGATCTTTGAAAGGGAAGATTGCATCTGTAACATAAAAAATCAACTGTTTCAGCATATAAATGAAAAGCAGAAAGAAAAAAAAAATAGAAGAAAAATTCATCAATTTCTTCAAGCAAGTCTGGCAAGATAACTATTGCTTTGGCAAAGGCGGCATCAGTGCTTATAAATCTTTGGGGGCACCTTCACCTATTAACCTTAGTAAAAACCATTGCTTTGACCTCTCATTATTGCAAAGGTTCACTTTAATCATAATGATGAGAATTAAACCAAGAACACAATGCAACATATCCAGGTATTTATATAGAATACGAGCACTTTTCTTTTAATGATTGGAGAAGAAATTAAACTAACATTTTTGTTCCAAAGCATTCACAGCAAAAATCCATAGGAAAAACAATATCACCTTTTGGATAAAACTTCAAACAGGGTTATCACAAAGACCTCCCATATTTGTAAAAGATAATTATTATTGTCTTTCCAAACAATAATTGTATTGGACCTCAGATATATTACTGTTTCCATATACAATAATTATTCTTATGAAAAACTTACTGCTGTTAATCTTATAAGTCCATGCATTAAACATAATCGTTCCCTCTTCAGAATTAACACTCTTCAATTTATCAACTCTAATTAACACTCTTCAGAATCAAATAGGTACATACAACCAGTTTGTCAGACCAAGACATTGACAGTATGATGTCAACTTAAAAGTAAAAAATGCAATACACGATCAGAGCATCAAGTTAGTTTACAAAAGACTCAAACCATTGAACAAGAAGATGTCAAAAGGTGTAGGCTAAAAATCACCTGCTCAGGTGTTCCTTCAAACAACTTGCCACATGATAAGCTAAACAAAGTGTCTCCTGTAAAAATTGCCCCTGATCCAGGAAAGTAGAAGCTAATGTGACCTGCTTGCAACAAAGACCAAGAACTAAGATTAGAAATAAGAAAAACAAGGGATGGTGAATCATCTGTAAATGTAATGACATTTGGAACTAGATCTATGAAGTTACTTTGAAATGGATGGACTTAACTTCTAGGCCACCATGTTTACATAAATTGAAAATATCACAATATGCTTAGAAAGGTGCCAGCAGAGGTGCTAACCATGATCACATATATTCTAAACTTGAGATTAAGCTTTTTCAAAAACAAAAACAAAAAATTAAAAAAAGCGTCAACATGGTGCTGCTCATATACAGAAGAAATATACAAATGTATAATGTAATTTGTAAAGAAACAATAAAATCAGATTCGAAAAAAAATATATTAGATTAGATTTCATAGGATTAGGTATGCGAAATGTGCTTGAGGAGATAAATTGGCCAGTAAAAATCCAGTACCAACGAAAAAAAAGTGAACAATATATGAGGAAGAAATATTATAGAAGGAAGGGTGTTACATGTGCTTCACTCAATAGTTTGTCAGTCTAGTTAAACACCAACAATTACACACCAAGAAATTAAATTATTCAGCGACAAGGGTCCAAATGCAGCACAAATTATCATAATTTAGCAGAATTTTTGGGCGAAAAAGGGTGTTTATCAGGAAATGTCAAGGGACTTTTAGAATGTAATCAAGTAATAAATTATGACCTCTAGTATGACCAGGAGTCTCCATAACATGCACCTCATGGCCAGCAAACATCCACTTATCTCCATCGTTCAAAACAATGTCAATACCAGGAATTCTATCCTTGTCTATTCCTGAACCAATCACCTTCAAAAAACAACAGGAAACACGCAGAAAAACTTGTGAGCCAAAACAACTTCATAGAGAAAAAGTATTCCGTAAAATATGCAACAACTGTCAAACAAAAAGAGAAAAATAAATAAATTCAAAACGGCAGTTTTAAACTTCTATGCCAGATTCTTGCAAGTTCCGTAACATTTACTACTGTACTATGCTTGCTGAAAATGAGAAAAGAAGAAAATAACAACTGTGCTATGTTGTACAACAGTATTATATAATTCTTATGTTTTGAGAAGTGCTATCACCCAAGAGAAAATAGAAGAATTACATCAATCAAATATTAAATGAATTATGAGCTTGTTTAATCTGACAAGTAAACATGTTAATGCACTATGCATGCATTCTCCCACCTGTGTCACTACCCAACATTATGACCAGTACCATTTAAGAGTAAAGATTTCAGGTGTAATGTTTTATTCCCAATGTGATGTTTTCTTGATTTGCAGTTCCTAAGGGCATCTAAGTCAACAGTGGTACCAAATTCAAGAACCTGGAATATATCAAGCCAAAACATACTTTCAGATTGCAACTCTGAAATTCTGAATAAAGAATGCTGCCAGACTTTAAATACTCGCTACATTGAGCATCAGAAAGTCCGCTAACTAAGACATGATTTGGGAAATGGGGAAAAAATGATATCTGGACTGAAAAAGCAAGTTAATGCTACCATACCTTTGCACCGTACCTTGCTTTTAACTCAGCATTACCACCAGTATGATCATGATGATGATGAGTGTTCAGTATGTATGTCAGATTTCGGTTTTTCTTACTCAAAGCATCTATAATAGGTACAGCTTCAGAAGGATCAACAACACCAACAGTGCCAGTGTCCACATCATGTAAAAGATATGCATAGTTATCTCTAAGACATGGTACCTGAAAATGAAAAGATATATGCAACTTCAACAACAAAGTAGATATATGCAATGCAAGTTGGAAAAACTGAACATATATAAAAGTATTAGTTGAGTTTAATAATAAGTTTGGCTGACTTAAAGCATGACTACGTACAACTTATGTGTGTATACAAACACATTAACTTTAGAAGCACACCCACACAAGAGTAGAGGAGGGAAAATAAAAATAAATAAATGGCCCAGTTTCAGTGCAGGTGAACCTGCTGCAATTTCCATTTTCTAAAGCCACTGCTCCTGATAAGAGGTGGAAATATATCAGACATCTTGGCAAGGCTGCTGAGATGTCGATGATTTTAATTTTTACTGTCCATGTCAAAATTGAGAAATTTTCAAAAGTTTATTTGTGATGGATAGGTAAAATGAGTGAGCTTACAGAAAAGGGCACACGCCCTTAACAAACAAATGGCTATAGGAAACCTAGCTAAAGGGTTGGGCAAAAAATAAATTTTTCATGCTGTGTGCCATGTAAGAAAGCAAAAACATTTAAAAATTACCCATTAGAATGTTTGGCTTAGTGAAATGAAGAAGATTTTACAAATTAGTCAAGTTTCATGATCATATATGTGCAACCAGTATTATCTTTTCATCAAAATTTACTGTTGTTTCCATCAAAATTTATATTTTCATCAAAACTTCAATCCAAAAACTGATGTTTCAATTCAACCATAGAATTTTTATCCTTAAAACTGGTTTGTCACCCAGAAATACTATAAAGATAATCATCCAAGACATTTATCATTCAAATGCAGAAGAATAGAGAGATCTACTCACCAATTCAATATGTAATGAGGGTGACATATTAACAACACTGCAAAATTTAGCGACTTTAAGCGATCGACTAGCTCCTCCACGCAGAGTTTTTAATGGTGTAGACAATAATTGCATGAATCCATACAAAAGGCCTTTTCGAAGGCAAAGCTGTCTCATGCCAGGCCATACACAGAGTCCACTCCTCCCCTAACATATGAAAAAGGGTTTCAAATTCAAAATAGCAGAAAGATTATTATCTACAGATCAGCAAGAAAAAGCCACTTCCTGCCCTTCTCAAAAGGGTAAAAGAAAAAACACAACAAACAGAAAACTTCGAAGGCTTCCCTCCACATATATATAGATTTTGAGGCCAAAATTACAAAAGAAATTCACAAAAGAGCAAAACCCATTATCCTAGATGACGCATGAATTTGTACAAGAGCACCAAATTTGGCATTCACATCTTCCTTACTTAAAAAAAAACGAGACATTCTTATCAGTTTACTAAAAGCGGGCTCTAACTTTTACAAAACCATTTGCAATACTCTGCCGCTAGACTTCAAAATAAACAAAACATCCCAAAATAGATTTAGCAAAAAGTACAAAACTGAAAAACGCATTTGCCTACCAAGTCATATCTGGTTTTGTCCCTACTGCCCACAATCACATTTCTGTGTTGAAAAATTTGGACTTCAGAAAGAAAAGAGGAACGGAAAACAGAACGGTCACTATAAGCCCTAACAATAAGAGGAAAAGAAGAAATACAGAGATAAACAGATACAGAAATACATACATATATACAATATGATATATGATATAGAAGCATACTAGAAAATGGTCCATTTTCATTTCCAAAAAATATGATTATTAATATATATAAAAATTGGAACAAACGAGACCACAATTTACCAGAGAAATGAACAAAAATAAAATAAAAATTGAGAAAGGGGAAAGTCAGAAAGGAAAAGCAGAGAGAGAGGGGGAGTGAAGGTAGAAACCTTAGAGCAAGGGAAGGAGGCCATGGCACAAGAGGCCTTGGAGATCATCTGCATCCCTCACACTCTCACTCACCCTTTTTCTTCTTCAACAAATGAGATTCACTCTCCTCCCTTTCTCTTTTTTCTAGAGAGAGAAAGAGAGAGAAGGAGAGAGAGAGAGAGGTGTGTGCTTGCTTTGGGCTTGTGGGTGTGGGTTGGCACCTTTGGCAGTTGAGCACTCAATTTCCTTTTTTATTTTTTGTTTTTTTGTTAATTTAATGCACTTTTATTTTTCTCTATGAGATGAGATTTTATTTTAATTTTTTTTCTTTTTGAGATGAGATTTTTTATTTTATTTAATTGTTGAAAACGAAACGTTTGGTTGCTTTCTCCATCCATCGTCGATCCCCACCACTACACCAGCAAAGGTACTACCACCACATGCGCGGGCAGGACGCGTTTAAATTAATTAATTTCCAATTTAATTCCCTCTGTGGTGACACTAGCTGTGTCTGAGATCGCAATGGCCCCGCCACAAGGAAGGGCAAAGTCTCTTGCATCCACATTATTATTATTTTATGATGAGTTTTTCTATTTAAATCTAGATTTTTCTTTGTTCATCTAGTATTTAAATTATTAAGTTTTTGAGTTTTATAATTGTGTAAAAAGATAAAAAAGTTATCCAACTTAATACTTAACCCTAGTATAACTATACGCACTCTCCACACACCTCATCGCTTTTCATATTAAGTTTTAGAAAAACACAAATCTTTGGGGGTTGAATTTCTCCATAAAGCAAATAAGGAGAGGAAAGTAAATAAAGATCTTCATATTATTTTTCTATCTATGTAATAAAAATCTTTTTGGGGTTGAATTTCCCCAAAAAGCAAATAAAGAGAGGAAAATTTGGAACTTGGAAGAGTCATAAGCATAAAGAAATAGCAATAAAACTGAAAGTCTGAAACCCCAAAAAAATCACACTGTTTTTTACTTGTAAAAAAAAAATCAATTTTCTTTAGTTTGTTTGCCAAATTAAAGATAAAACTGGACTTGTGCATAAAAGTACGACTTACCCATGAAAGAGGATATGAGCCTTGTTCTAGTTTCTTTGACTCCCAACTCAACTACTTTAAACATATTATTTTTCTATCTCTGTAATAAAATCGTAGATCAAGCTATAGGACGTAGAGTGGTGAGGGGCAAGATAGCACGGGTGTGAGGTTGATGAGTTTTTTTATTTTTTTATTTATTTCCTGCTAGGTGTGTACGTATTTAGGGGTAGTTTGGAAAAATAGAGGGTTTTTCTTAGAAATTGTGATAATTTGAATTAAAAGTTAGGGTAAAGTTAGAATATGGAGTGAACAAAGACAAGTGCGGGTTTAAATAAAAAGGGTCTTTTATGATTGTAGCTCAGCAATCATTCAAAATATCACATTTTATTAACTAAAGACTTGTTGCAAAAAAAAAAAAAAAAAAAAATAATTGTATTGAAGACTTGTAGTTTTGTTAAAAATGGTTTTGAGGAGTAATGGTCTTTGAACTTAAAACCCAATTTACATTTTGGTCCTCAAACTCGATTTTTGGTTATGCAAAATGATCCCTTCAAGTCCAACCTCAATAGGGTTAGGCATTTCTACCCACCAAATCAGTAAACCAACCGAATCAGACTAGTTTGGCCGTTTTGTGGCCTTTTTACGATCTCATATTTTAAACTCATCGTTTTAACTGACTCTAATTGGTCCTGATTTCTTTTTCAAACTGACCTTTTTCACGTGTCTTTATTATATTGGTTAGGCTTAAAGTGATTTTATATCTCCTCCCCACGTTGAATCAGCCCACCCCTATCTCTTCTTCCTTTCTCTTCAAAACCCTAGCAACTGCATCGTACTTCTCTCTTTCTCTCTCTTCTCTATTTCTATTCAAAATGGAAACCATAGTGGTCTCACTATCTCGATCTTCTCACTTTACTCCTCATCTTCTTTTCTCTTGTTCTCTTTCTCCTCTACTCTACCTCGACTCGTTGCCACCACTACGTGGCGAGATCTAGATCCACCTCACTGACTTCTCCTCTCTCTTTGTTTCTCACACCCACAGGTTTGATCTCACCCAAAAACCGACCGAACCGAGTCAATTTCTCGATGCATCGGTCTATGAAACTTTTGGACGATTCAGTGTTGGTCTTCATAATTGGTAAATTATGTAAGCTATAATGTAGCTTGAGTATCGACACGTTGTCGCATAAGCTATTTGGACTAGAAATATTATAGCTTAAATTAATAATACCTAATATAGGAAATCAAAAGTCTAATTATCATTCAATCATAATATTCAAGCAATAAAATGTCAAATTATCAACACTCTCCACTAAATTACCAACAAACTGCTTCAATTAAATAATTGAATAAGGGTTTTTATCACAAATGGTCCATGAGGTTTGCGAAATTATTGCCTTTGGTCCTTTATGTTTTTTTTTTGTGTGACATTATTGGTCCTTTATGTTACACCTTACACATCAAAATGGTCTTATCATCAAGTTCCGTCAAATATTCTGTTAAATTGATGATGTGGAATTTAAGTAGAGCCCACATTTTCAATGGCATTGTCCCACATAAATTAGAATAAAAAAAAAAATTTAAAATTTTCATAATTTTTTTTAAAAATATGCAACTTCCAGCCTTCCCCCTCCCCCTCCCTCTCTCTCTCTGTCTCTCTCTCCAAAAAATATATATATATATATATATGGAATATGATTTGGGTGCCTCGCCCCTCTTTTTTTTTTTTCTTCTTTCAAATCCCTTTTCCTTACCTAGCCATCATTGCACCCCATCACGGAAAAAAATGCATAGAAACAAAAGCCAAATCCCTAATTGATTATAGAAAAGGAAAAACTCCAATGAATTTGCATTTGTATTTCATCATTCACTTGGCTTGGGGAATGGGTAATTGAGGGTGGAGTGGGGTGGGGACTCAGTCAAAGGTGCCGTCGAAGATGGTTTGCAGGGGTTGGGGCTAATGGATCTTGGGTTGTTCATTGAGGAGGAAGAGGAGTTGGGGGATGGGTTGGGGAGGGGATGAGAGAGAGAGAGAGAGAGAGAGAGAGAGAGAGAGAGAGAGAGAGAGAGGATGGGGAGAGTTGCAGTTTTCTTTTCTTTTCTTTATTTTTTTCTATAATTTTTTTAGATTTTAAATGTTAAACTATTTTTTAATAATAATTTTTTATTTAGATCCACTTGGCATTATCTCATTGGACATGTGGGCACCACATATGTGCCATGTCAGTATTTTAACAGAAATTTTAACAGAATCTAACAACATGGATCAAATTGATGTGTGAGGTGTAGGACCAATAATGTCAACAAAAAAAACATGAAGGACCAAAGACAATAATTTCACAAATCTCAAGAACCATTTGTGATAAAAATGTTGGTTTTAAAACATTTTTAAGAAGTTCATTTGAATATTAAACTTGCATTTAATCAAATTAATCGCAGCGGAAGAATATGGTGGTTGTTTAAATTCAAAAACAAAACTTCTTCCAAGTATCTTAAGCCATGAACATTGATATGATTTCATAAAGGAAAGCACAAGAGAAAAGGATAAGTCTTAATTACCCTTGATGCTATAATATGAACCAAGTTGTGTTTTGGTCTTCTCTTGGTGATTTCCCTTTGTTGATCTCCTCTTTGATCTTTCTCCTCCTTGTGAGCCACAAAAGGATATGGCCTCTAAGTCTCGACACCAATGGAACCTTGAGATGAGAATGAGTATCTTGAGAATACAAGAATGCTACTTCAAGAATCTCAAGATTGGTTTCAATCTAAACCACTTTGAAAGATGAAAGTGTTTCACTCTTGAAAACTCTTTTTTTTTCTCTCTTTGATCTCCCAAACCCCTTTGGTTGATGTTGGATTGTGTTTGTGTGTTAATTAGCTCATTTGCTTGCTTATAGAAACAATTCCCATACATATCTATATATGCATTTTCGGACAAACCCCATTGGGCTTCCAAAATTGGGCCATATGACACTTAAACCATAATCTTTAAGTGTATAAACCCCTTGGGCTTGATACCCAACCATTTGGGCTTCTCATTAACCATTACGGAGGCCCAAATACTATTTTACACGTAGTAAATCATCCACATCAAATCAATCAAATTGATTTCTGTTGAACAAATAGTAACCTAAAAATTAAGCAACTATATGCACGTTTTAACTCGCAAGTGCACAAGATCAGATAAATAGTATAGAAAGCAAATACGAGATCGTTCCCACGAGGATTGGATTAATTTGTGCTTAATTTATTTTCCTTAAACTAAATGGCATTCGGTGTAGACAAAGTGTTCAAAATGATGATTTTCTTATGATGGTATTGAAAACTGAAAATTTAAATACTAAATATTGAAAACAACGTTTGATTAAAAATAGAATTGGATTGAGGTTAAAACAATGAGAAAACTAGTTAGGGATTCGATGTTCACCACTAATCTTTTTCCTTAAGCAAACGACATGCACAATGCTACAAAATAGATTTTGGATGCTTATGTTTGTCAACCTAAAGGCATGATATCTACTCTTTAAGTTATTGATTTCCCTAAACAACAAGTTAGGCATGGGTATCTACTCTAACTCTTTTCATTCTTAAAGTGTTTAGCATGGTATCTACTAAGTTGTACTTTAAGAATGCATAACACAATGGAAATCGACAAACACACAAATTCTAGAACATGGTATCTATTCTAGTTATTCATGATGATTAATTTCAAGAACTTATAACTAGTTCTTTTGTTACTTTCATAGGTACAAGACTCGGTCATCTAAATTTACCTATGTAACAAACTCAATACATAGCATGCATATGATGATCAAGCATAACATAACGTATGTAAAGAGTAAAATATAATATGAAATTAATCAATAAGCATCACAAAAGTAGTTTATAGCAAAGACATATCGAAATCCTTAAAGAAACATGATTAGGTCTTCAATCGAGCCCTAACTAAAATATTTAGCTATCCATAATTTGAATGGATAGCAAGAACATACAAAACAGAAAATAAAAAGAGAAATAAGAAGAAGATAGCTCTTTGATAAAGAAGACAACTCTTTGATGGTGTAAACAACTCTTTGATGGTAGACAACTCTTTGATGGTGTACAATGGAAATGTAATTTATGGAATGATATCCTCCTTTGAATGAGCTGAAACTCTCTATTTATAGGCTTCAAATTCGTCCTCCCCCTTGGCTGGTCTCTTAGCTGCCCATGTGTGGCAGCTCATGCTTTGTCTCCCATGTGTGGCAGCTCATGCTTTGCAGCTGCCACAAGCTTTGCCTCCATGTGTGGTTGCTTTAATCACATGGATCAACAGCTGCCCATGCTTTGCCTCCATGTGTGGCTGCTTTAAGAACATGGCTCAATAGCTGCCCATGCTTTGCCTCCATGTGTGGCTGCTTTAAGCACATGTGACAGCAAGGGTTTGTCTGTGAACCAGATTCGGTTTTTGACATGCTGAGGGCTCCAAACTTATCCAATTGGGCTGAAATTTGGATATGTTATAGTAGACACCCATTGGAACAACTTCTATCAAGGGTGTCACCTTATCTGACTTGTGTAAGTAGCTGAACTGGGGCCTGCAAACTGACCCATGAAAACTGGACTGAGGCCTGGATTGTCTGTGAACCAGGTTCGGTATTTGACATGCTGAGGGCTCCAGACTTATCCAATGGGGCTGCAATTTGGATATGTTATAGTAGACACCCATTGGAACAACGTCTATAAAGGGTGTCACCCCATTTGACCTGTACAAGTAGCTGAACGGAGGCCTGCAAAGTGACCCACGGAAACTGGACTGAGGCCCGAATGTTTGACCTTGAGCTACTAAATCATGTATAACTTCCTCTAGAAGACTCCAAATCATGCATCGTAAAATGCTACGGAAACTAGACTTCCGTATCTTTCCAATGATGTATGGTGCATTATCTGGTTCTTTTTGAGCAAGTACAGGTTAATCCGTAAATATGACTGATCTGCAGACATTGTTTTGAGCTAACTTGTCTTCAAAATGTAAATAATGAGTCTCAACCTTATTATACTGAAACATACACAAAACTTTATTAAAAGCACAAGTTTAACTCAAAAACATACCAAATCATAAGTTAGAATGGTACAAAAAAGATATGTAATTATGCACCGATCAAATACCCCCAAACCTAGATTTTACTAGTCCTCGAGTAAAACAAAATGAAAATAAAGATAAAAACAAACTAGACCACTTTCGTAGGTAACTCGATTGCATTGAGCACATGCAACAAGCCTTTAAACCTCTAGGCATCCCTAGTAGGAGGAGTTGTGTCTCCTGAGGGTTTAACAGTTACGATACCCACAAACGTTTTACTGACTCTACAAAACAAAAGGTTAGAAAACTAACTTTGAAAACAACTAATGAAAATGAAAGCAAACTTTAGTCATACCTCCAACACCATAGAGTTGCCAAGATAGATGATCAATAAGTGTGTACAGTGGAAGCTATAGCTCAAAGGCATATGGCTTCAAAGTAAACATACTCAATTCTTGAAGGAAGAACATGCTTCAACTCTAATTCTCACATATAGCACTCAATCACTCAGAACCTATGGCTTTATTCTCTCAAATAAGCAAAATGAGTATATGAAATAGAAGCACAATATTTGGTTAGATCTCATGAAGGGAATCAAATACTAAGAATAGAGATACACACATACATACCAGCACCCATGAATACATCCTCAAAGATCAGCTAGGTCTTTCACAAGGTTGTAATGAAAGGCTAAGGTTAAGGGAAGTGAAAGAATTGGAAGGAACACAATTAACTTAAGAACATACCAAGGTTGCATTCTTCATTGATCTGCAAGGTATCATTGATTTAGAATGGTATGGCTGCAACTTCATAGGATTATCTGGCATAGACCTTAAATTTCACATTTAGATCAAATCGAAACACTTTTTCTTTTTTTTTTTTCTTTTTTTTGTGTGACTTGATCTACTTCTTCTTTAACTTTATTGCACAGATTCACACCAATTTACATTTAGGAATGTGGCAGCAACTTCCTTGCTTCAAACTTTATCTTGGCACACCTTGGTATATTTCTAAGCTTTATAGGGTATGGCTATAATAAGTTTAAATATCTCAGATTGAGATACAAAGTTAGGGGAATCATGAGGGTGATAAAATAAAATGGCTTGAAGTGTTTGGCTACAAGAGAGCTGATGGAACACACGAATGGGTAGGGTGAAAAGAAAGCACAGAGAATGGTTATACACACATAGCCTAGCATCATTTCAATGAGTTCATTCATGAGTGAGAGCATGCACCTGATATCTGCAAATAGAATCATCCTTAGTATTCAATCAAAATGGAACAATGAGATCATTTTAGAGTGAATTGAAGAAAATAAGTAGAGATGAGGAATAGAAACACTTTAAACCCTCTCAAGAAAGCAATTATGCTCGAAATAGCTCACTAGGGTAGTCTTCACTATTATCCTTCAAGAACCTGAGCATGGTACTTTAGCCACCAGAATTCTAAGAGCAAAAGCTTTGTGAAGTGTAAAATGTTTGATATGAAAATCTCAATGGCAGCTCCATAGCATTGGTTGTATGACATTCTAAAAAAATTAGTAACAAGTGAACGAAAATTGGAAACATAAATGAACAAAAATTGAAAATTGAAAACACAAATTAACAAAAAAAATTGAAATACAAGTGAACAAAAATTGAAAACACAATTCAAATGAACAAAAATTGAAAATTGAAAACACAAATTAACAAAAAATTGAAATACAAGTGAACAAAAATTGAAAATTGAAAACACAAATTAACAAAAAATTGAAATACAAGTAAACAAAAATTGAAAATTGAAAACACAAATTAACAAAAAATTGAAATACAAATAAACAAAAATTGAAAACCTCCATTGATACCCCCAGACCTGAATTGGACATTGTCCCCAATGTGAAAGCATATAAGAAAACAGAAAACATGGATTAAGGGTAACCTTGGCACTACACGGTTCATCCTTCAAACATAGCATTTCTTAAAATGCTATCGATGGCTGAGCTCACCCATGGCTCTTCTTCTGACTCACTTTCTGAAGGGTCTGAAATAGACGAATCATATAGGGCTCCATCTATCATCAACTCATCCATCTGCTCCACGAAGTCTCGGAGCCTTGTGGTCATGTACATTAATTGGAAGTGAAACTCGTCAAGCACACTTAAGTAAATGCCAAATTCGTCTCGAATGTTACCTGTACAGTACATGTGACTGCTCAGCACAACAGTTCTTGCCACAAACCTCCGATCTAGCAGATATTCCCTCCAAGTATCTAGACAATGTGCCAGCGCTGTAATCTGCATCTCTTCCAATCCACAATCCAGATCCCAATTTGGAACCATGTCTTCAATTGCCTCTATCAGCATACCTCTATGAAACAGAAAGGCATCTATGACAACTTCTGAGGGATCCATGGCAAACACAACTACGAGCAACTCAATCACCTCAAACACCCGTTGCATAATGGTGTCCTCTCCCTTAGGATCTTCTGGTGGGATAGCTGGCAGTGAGCTCAACAAAACCATTGGGCTAGGCACCTTCACCATGCTCAATTCGGATTCTTCCTCCTTGAGCTTTCCACCGACGGCATCCTGGAGTTTCTCCATTGACAAGATCTACAATAAACAACAATTTGGAGAAGGTTTGGTTCGGGAGGAAGAGGAAGCTGAGATGTTCAGGGTTAGAGGGCGGCTAGATCAAATGAACGAAAGAGAGTTTATTTTTAGGGTTAATGTAGGTAGTGTTTCAGAGAAAGAGAATGTTTTTTTTTTTTTTTTTTTTTTAAAATTTTAAATTTTATAAATTATAATTATTATTATATATATATATTTTTTGAATAAAACACACGAATATACAAGTGACTCATGGATTACTAGTTAAGAACCTCAAAAAACACAGCCAGGGGATCCGGGAAGTTTGGAGAGGTCACAATGGTCCCGCTTAAAACCCAAACTTCTTAGACACCCAAGGTGTCGCCTATAGAACTCCTAGACACTGTATTAACAGAGGTGCTCATTGGAGTTACCATAAGTCAACTCATATGAAAAAAACTTTTTTTTTTTTATTTATAAAGAAGAAACATAAACTTCAAATAATAAGAAAACAAATTAAGGGAAAGGATTAGAATGCTCCCCCTTGAAGCAATTAGGTCGAGCATAGATGTATTTGGATGTCACGACTTCCCCGTTTATGGGTAATTGAATGGGCTGCAAAATAGAAAGAAAAAAAAATTGCACGGGGTAAGCTCATAAGAATTTATGAAAAATAAATTTATAAATAAATAAATAAATAAAGAAAATTAAACATTGGGTTGCCTCCCAATAAGCGCTTGGTTTATAGTCGTTAGCCAGACTATTGGACTCTCATGCAATGTACTGAACAGGTTGGAGAGTCACATCCTCCTCTCTATGCTCAAAGCTCATCTCAATATAAGGCTTTACTCTATTCCCATTCACCATGAATGTCTGATTCTTCTCTTTGCTATGAACCTCCAAAGCCCCATGAGGGAAAACCTTTGTAACAACATAAGGACCATACCACCTAGACTTGAGCTTACCAGGGAAAAGTCTCAATTTTGAATTGTAGATCAACACCTTCTGTCTCACATGAAACTCCTTCCTAACTAGCTGCTTATCATGATACGGCTTGGTCCGCTCCTTATACAACTTAGCATTCTCATATGCATCATACCTCAACTCTTCTAGCTCATTCAGCTGTAACTTCCTCTTGTCACCTGCTTGTTGCATATCAAAATTGAATTTTTTAATAGCCCAATATGCTCTATGCTCCAACTCCACTGGTAGGTGACATGCCTTTCCAAAGACTAAACGATATGGGGACATGCCAATTGGGCTTTTGTACGCAGTCCGATATGCCCACAAGGCATCATTCAAGCGTAGAGACCAATCCTTCCTTATAGTATTCACTGTCTTCTCTAGGATGCTTTTGATCTCTTTATTGCTTATCTCTACTTGACCACTGGTTTGAAGATGATATGGAGTGCCAACCTTATGTGTGATCCCGTATTTCTTCATTAAGGAAGCAAAAACTTGGTTATTGAAATGGCTACCTCCATCACTAATTATCGCCCTTGGTGTCCCAAACCTAGTAAAGATGTTATCCTGCAAGAATTTCACAACAACTTTGTGATCATTAGTTTTTGAGGGGACAGCTTCGACCCATTTAGATACATAATCCATACCCACAAGAATATATAAATAACCAAAGGAGTTAGGAAATGGACCCATGAAGTCGATACCCCACACATCAAAGAGCTCCACCACTTGAATGTTTTGCTGTTTGTGCCTAATAAATCACGGCCTTTGTGGCCGAGGAGTCTTCCTCTCGGCCGTGGCTTTTCTCAGGGGCTCAAAGAAACGGCAATATTTCGTTGCCTCTTGCTTTCGGACAACGAAGGAGAAAGCGCTAAGGCAAGGTTTTCTCGGCCTCTCGAATAGCCTCACGGGCCGAGGCCGAGGAACTCACAAGCCACGGCCAAAGAGGTTATGGTCAGATCACCACGTGACCTCAGGGTCCCACGCTTCATTTAATGAAGTAATGCCTCTGTCCACCACAGCAAATCCACTAGGGCATGAAGCATTTAATGCATGAGGGCAGAAGGGAAGTGATTGAAATCAGGATTTTGTAATCAGGGTGGTTAGGTACAAACATTCCATCAAATGTTCTTGCAACTGGCAGTCTCTTCACCAACCACTAAACCAGAGCATTCAATGCATTCCCACGGCCAGAGGTGCAGAGCCCTCGATCTGAGTAAAGGCCGAGATCTGCCGAGATTTATGGGGGTCACACCACCATGCTTCACAATCTCAAATGCTGATCAGACCCAACCATGCTTCACAATCCCAAATGCTGATCAGACCCAGCCATGCTTGCCCTGATTAGACTCCACCATGCAGGTCTTGTCAAGCCTCGATCGTCTCTCCAGGGCTCCCACTATAAAAACCAAGCTCAAGACCACATGCAAAGGGTCCAACACCAAAAACCAAAAGCCTCCCACGGAGCAACTTATTTTTTCTATCATGTACTTTCAATATCTTTACATGCTTTCTTAGGAGTAGTGATAGTGTAAGAAACTTCCATTCATCAATATATCATACGACCCTTGATTTCTCAAGGCGCCGGAGCATCATCCTTGTTATCGCCTCACTCACCCCATATATCATACGACCGTCGCTCTCCGAGCAACGCGCCGGAGCACCGCCCAAAATCCACCACCTACACCACCACTAACGGCCTTGTAGTTCAGGCCGTGAACCTGACGGCCGAGACCAGTTCCTTTCTCGGCCACAATCGTTTGATAAGAGGTCCAGACCAAACAGGCGCAACATTCCAAACACCTTCTAAACCAAACACTTCACCGAACTCGACGCACGGTAGACCGTGCTGGCACGCCCGCGCACAAACCGCACCGCATCCAAAAGTAGGACTCCGTGTTAAACGCACGTCCCCTCGGCCCGGAGAACCATGCCGAAGAGATTTGCGCAGCCAACATTTGCAATGGCATTTGATTTCTAGAAGAGATATTCCCTGTCCGTTGGCATCTATCACAAGCCCTGCAAAACCAAAAAGCATCTTTAAACACATTAGGCCAATAGAACCCAGATTGTAATACCTTAAGTGATGTTCTCTTCGCTCCAAAGTGTCCTCCACATGCAAATTGTTGACAATGTTGGAGAATGCTCATATGCTCCTCCTCTGAAACACATCTTCTGATAATTTGATCTGGACAAAATTTGAACAAGTAGGGCTCGTCCCAATAATAGTGCCTAGACATAGACACTAATCGTTTCCTTTCTTGGCTAGACATACATGGAGGAAAAACCTTAGTAGTTATATAATTAACAATATCTGCATACCATGGAAGTTGTAAATCAATTGCAAATAACTGCTCATCTGGAAAGTTTTCACTCAAGGGAAGCTTGTTTTCTTCCTCATCATGAAGTAACCTGGACAAGTGATCTGCAACCACATTCTCACTACCCTTCTTGTCCTTAATCTCAAGATCAAATTCTTGCAGTAAGAGCACCCATCTAATCAACCTAGGCTTAGCATCTTTCTTACTAAACAAAAATCTCAAAGCAGCATGATCAGTGAAAACAATAACTTTGGAACCAATCAAGTAGGACCTAAACTTCTCTAAAGCAAATATAACAGCTAACAATTCTTTTTCAGTAGTAGAATAATTAAGCTGAGCATCATTTAAAGTTCTAGAAGCATAAAAAATAGCATGAGGTACCTTCTTAACTCTCTGACCCAGAACAGCTCCCACAGCATAATCACTGGCATCACACATAAGCTCGAATGGGAGGTTCCAATCAGGTGCCATCATAATGGGTGCAGATGTGAGTAGCTCTTTCAATGTATTAAAGGCTTTCATGCACCCTTCTGTCCACATAAACTCAACATCTTTAGACAATAATGCACAAAGAGGTCTAGAAATTTTAGAGAAATCTTTTATGAATCTTCTGTAAAACCCTGCATGCCCTAGAAAACTTCTCACACCCTTCACAGATGTAGGAGGAGGCAATTTTGATATGATGTCAATCTTTGCCTTGTCCACCTCAATGCCCCTGCTAGAAATTACATGACCTAAAACAAGACCTTGTTGTACCATGAAATGACACTTTTCCCAATTCAGCACTAGGTTGCATTCCTCACATCTCTTTAGAACAAGCTGCAAATGGTTAAGACAATTATCAAAGTTAGAACCAAAAACACTGAAATCATCCATAAATACCTCTATAAATCTCTCCACCATGTCTGAAAATACGCTCATCATGCACCTTTGGAATGTGGCAGGTGCATTACACAAACCGAATGGCATCCTTCTGTATGCAAATGTGCCAAAGGGGCAAGTGAATGTGGTCTTCTCCTGGTCTTCTGGTGCTATAGCAATCTGATTATAACCACTATACCCATCTAGAAAACAATAATGACTATGACCTGCTAACCTTTCTAACATCTGATCAATAAAGGGAAGAGGAAAATGATCTTTCCTGGTTTCATTATTGAGCTTTCTGTAATCAATGCAGACTCTCCAACCTGTGGTGAGCCTGGTAGGAACAAGCTCATTCTCTTCATTCTTTATCACTGTGATTCCACTCTTCTTAGGCACAACATGAACTGGACTCACCCATTTGCTATCTGAGATGGGGTAGATAATGCCAACATCCAAGAGCTTAAGAACTTCTGTTCTCACTACTTCCTTCATGTGTGGGTTAAGCCGTCTCTGAGCATCTCTGTTAGGCTTTGCATTATCTTCAAGGAGGATCCTGTTGATCAGTGCATAATTACATATCTTTTTGTACCCTTCTAACTTATGATTTGGTTATGTTTTTGAGTTAAACTTGTGCTTTTAATAAAGTTTGTGTATGTTTCAGTGTAATAAGGATGAAACTCATTACATGCATTTTGAAGACAAGTTAGCTCAAAACAGTGTCTGCAGATTAGTCACATTCACGGATTAACCTGTACTTGCTCAAGAAGAACCAGATAATGAGCCACACATCATTGGAAAGATACGGAAGTCTAGTTTCCGTAGCATTTTACGGTTCATGATTTGGAGTCTTCTAGAGGAAGTTATCCATGATTTAGCAACTCAAGGTCAAAATTCGGCAGCATCTGCGTTACTGGGCCAAAAATGACATTTGAAGGTCTTTCCTATTTTTCCTTGAGTTGGGCTGCATATGTTTGGAAAGATAAGACAAAGGGCTTGAAGATCCATATTTTTCCAGAATTTTTTGGAGTGAATAACAAGCCCAAAATTGGCCCACAAGCTGACTATGTCATGCATGACTATCTAGTGGGATTTGTTGGTGAAGTGCACTAGCCAAAAGAATGAGTTTCTAATTACAATGGGATTTGTTGGTGAAGTGCACTAGCCAAAAGAATGAGTTTCTAATTACAATGGGATTTGTTAGTGAAGTGCACTAGCCAAAAGAATGAGTTTCTAAATTACAAGTGCTATTGGCATAAACCATATTCAATTCAAATATTCCCCTTCCATTCTCCCTATAAATAGCACTCCAATTCTAAACACAATTCATTCAACAATCCATCAATTCACTTCATCCATTACTCATACACATTCATATATATATATAGAGAGAGAGAGAGAGAGAGAGAGAGAGAGAGAGAGAGAGCTAGTTGCAAGAGGAGCAAAGCTTGGAGCTGTCTTAGGAATTCCTTGCTGCCATCATCTAGTTCTTTTCTTCTCTTTATCTTATCCTATGTATTTCTTATTCTATATTGCTTTTCAATTATTAAATATGTGTAACTAAATTTCTTCTTAGTTAGAGGTGAATTCGAAGCCACGGACATATGTTTTATATGAATTGATCACTTCCAGTTATGATTTCATAAAGTATGAATGTGATTTACTTTTCTGTTTTATTCAAGACTTATTCTTGCATGTTTATTAAGGATGCATACTTAGTTTGCATGCAGGGATTTGATGCTAGGATATAAGGGAATTTCACCTAATCGTTATGAACTTATATTCACAAGTAGTAAAAGTCACTAGTCATGATTGTGTTAAGTAAATTCCTGGCAAGAGTATCATGCTTTTTATAGTTACAAATGTCTTGTCAAAGCTTATGATTTTCATAAAACTTAATGATCTTTGATATGTATCTCTATCATGCTGTTCATATAGGGAACTTGATAAGAATAATTTGATTGAGTCGCTGAGTCCAATTCAATGAACTTAGGAAAATCTGAGAGTTAATTAGTGCAGTTCACAATTAATTTGGGGCTTTGACATTCATACTTTATTGAAAGAGTAACTGGAGATCAATTTGTATGCATATGTTCCATGTGTGGAGAAGAATCCTCTAGCTATCTCTTAATCCATATTTCATTCACAACTTAGTTATTTGCTGCTGTCAATTTTACTTTTGTCTAAATCATCAAAATCCCCCCCAATCATTGTTCCCTCAACTTAATTTCTAGTTTAATGAATTTAATTTGTGTTAAGTTTAATTTGTGTTGATTAGCATCCCTCCTAATCCTCGGAATAGAACGATCCCTACTTACTCGTACTACGATTGCATGATTTATAGGGTTTAATTTGTGCGTTAGTTATTTCTCACGCCAAATTTTGGCGCCGTTGCCGGGGATTAGCAAAATTGCTAATCTTCCGTGCGTTTTCGTTGTTCTTGTGTTTCTGATTTTGTTTTGTTTTGTTTTCTTTGTTTTAGGTACAAGTGTATGACTCGAAGTTCACACCGTGTTCATGCGCACATATTGGACTTTGACGACGATCTCGAACGAACTTTGAGAAGGAAGAGGAAACAGCCAGAACTCAGTCCCTCTAGTTCTGGTTCCGAACCCGAATCTGAAGTAGAAACGGACTTGGAAGAGGAACAAGACATGGCTGTAGACAATAGATCAATCAAGGAACTTTCAGCCTCTGAATTGGACAATGCAGTCCCTCTTTGCATTCAATACCCCAGGGCTGCTGCAGGCAAGACCGATGTGTTTGAATTGAAGTCAAGTTTGCTACATCTTATTCCCAGATACCATGGGCTGTCCATGGAAGATCCAAACAAGCATTTGAAGGAATTTGAAGTAGTATGTTCAAGTATGACACCCATTAACGTGGATGGAAATATTTTGAAGATGAAAGCCTTTCCATTTTCTCTTATGGACAAGGCTAAGGATTGGCTCTATGAACTAGCACCTGGAACTGTTACTTCTTGGGAAAGTATGAAGAAAGCATTCTTAGAGAAATTCTTCCCAACTTCAAGAATCATTGTTTTGAGGAAGAAAATTAGTGGAATTCAACAAGGCCCGGGAGAATCCTTTCCAGTGTACTATGAGCGTTTTAAGACGTTAGTTGCATCCTGCCCACAACATCAAATGAAGGAAGAGCTTTTAATTCAATATTTCTATGAAGGGCTACTTCCACTGGAGAGACAAATGCTTGATGCTTCAGCAGGAGGTGCTTTGGTTGACAAAACACCAGTTGCTGCAAAGATCTTGATAGCAAACAGAGCTTTAAATGCACAACAATATGAAGGAGTTGGAGGGAGAGATCATGCACAGCCAAGTCAAGTTAATGAGGTAAGTGCTATTTCAGAACTTCAATCTCAAATGGCTAATCTCTCTACTCTTATTTCGCAGGTTGTTGAAGGACCCAAAGTGCAAAGTGCAGCCACTTGTAGCGTGTGCTCTATGCATGGACACCACACTGATCAATGTCCTTAATTAATAGCGAATGGGGGATGGGAAAGTGCCAATGCCATAGGTTATCAAGGCCAAACTCAACCTAGGTATGACCCATTTTCAAACACCTACAATCCAGGCTGGAGAGATCATCCAAATTTTAAGTGGAGGGAGCCTCAACAAACTCAACAACAAGGCGGATATAAACAGCCACCTCCGGGGTTCTATCAAAGGCCATTCGCACCACCACAACCTCAACCACAAACTGCCCAATCAAATTCAGGTTCCCCAATGGATAATGATCAAATGCTTAAAGTACTAACTTCTTTGACTCAGGGTTTACAAAATCAAGCCAAAGAGATGAGCGAAGTGAAGAAGCAAATTGGGCAGATGGCGGAATTCATGGGACAGTTTAGAGAAGAAGGCAAACTACCTAGCTCAACCATTGTCAACCCAAAAGGAGGTTTTGAAACGGCTAAAGCTATCATCTTGAGGAGTAGTAAAGAGATTGGAACCAATCCCAAAATGTCCAAACAAAGCCCAACAGAGAACGAAAAGTTGCTTTTCAAAGAGAAGGAGGAGGACAAAGCCACGACAAGGGAGGAACAACCATTGCTGCAGTCCCCCAAAGCTCCTACACAACCAAACTCAGGTAAGGTTGTTCCAAATTCAACTCATTCTAACCCTATCCCACCAAATGTGCCTTTCCCTCGCAGGTTTATGCAGTCTAAGAAAGAAGAGAATGAAAAAGACATCTTAGAGACTTTCAGGAAGGTACAAGTAAATATCCCACTTCTTGACGCAATAAAGCAAGTTCCAAAGTATGCTAAATTCTTGAAAGAGCTTTGTACAACAAGGAGGAGGAATTCGAACAAAGAAGTGGTAAGGGTAAGTGAGAATGTTTCTGCAGTTTTGCAACGAAAACTGCCACCTAAATGCAAAGATCCAGGTAGTTTCACAATCCCTTGTGTAATTGGTAACACCAAGTTTGAACATGCCATGTTAGATTTAGGTGCTTCCATTAATGTCATGCCATACTCTATTTATGCATCTATGAACTTAGGAGAGCTTAAAAAGGATGGAGTTGTAATTCAATTAGCTGATCGTTCTAATGCATATCCGAAAGGAGTTTTGGAAGATGTTTTGGTGCAGGTTAACCACTTGATATTTCCAGCAGATTTTTATGTGCTTGAGATGGAGGATTCAGCCCATTCTACACCATTGCCAATTTTACTTGGACGACCTTTCATGAAAACAGCCCGAACCAATATTGATGTGTTCAAAGGGACGTTGACAATGGAATTTGATGGCGATATCATTGATTTCAATATTTCTGAAGCTATGAGGTACCCTATGGATGATCACTCGTGTTTCTTTGTTGATGCATTTGATTCTTTGGCGCAGGAAAATCTCAAATCCCTAGATAGGGATGCCCTTGAAACCACCATTGTTCAAGGAATTGAACTCATCAAAAATGGGGCCGAACCTAATCATGAAGAAATCTGCGAGATGGTGGCTGCCCTTGAGTCATTGCCACAATATGTTGGTAAGCCTCCAATTCCCATTTCTACTAACAAGTTGTTACCTTCGGTGATTCAGGCGCCCACTCTCGAGCTTAAACCATTACGGAATCATTTGAAGAAAAGGAAAGCAACAAGGAAGCGATGGAAATGGAAGACAAGCTTGGTGAACTCTCTTGCATTGCATGCGGTGCCGATTGAGCCCAAACCCCCTCATTCACTATAGAAAGTTTGGACGTCCGGCTGAAGACATCAAACTTAGCGCTTCTTGGGAGGCAACCCAAGGTGATGAGGAGAAGATAGAACCTGCAAGGAGCTGCTTACGTCCTAATCGCTTCAAAGGGGAGTTTTTCTAAACTCTAAACCTTTGGTTATGTCTTTTCCTTATCTTCTTTCCTTGCATTTATTAGGGATTGACAATTTTGTTAGGTTTTGTGGTAGAGTTAAGTTGTGTGAGCTTTGTTTTGCTTAGTATAATTTTGTTCAATGTCTTGCAAGCCTATGAAAGAAAAAAAATAAAAATAAAAAAAAAATAAAAAAGATTTTTCATATGAGTTGACTTCTGGTAACTCCAATAAGCACCTCTGTTAATACAGTGTCTAGGAGTTCTATAGGCGACACCTTCGGTGTCTAACAAGTTTGGGTTTTAAGCGGGACCATTGTGACCTCTCCAAACTTCCCGGATCACCTGGCTGTGTTTTCTGAGGTTCTTAACTGGTAATCCATGAGTCACTTGTATATTCGTGTGTTTTATTAAAAAAAAAATAATAATAATAATAATTAATTAATTGATAAAATAATAATTATAAAATAATAATAATAATAATAATAATAATAATAATAAAATAAAAAAAATAAAAACCTTCTCTTTCTCTGAAACACTACATTAACCCTAACTCTCCATCTTTCATTTGATCTAGTCGCCCGCTAACCCCTGAAACCAAATCTTCTCTTCCCAAGCCTTCTCCAAATTATTGCTTATTGTAGGGCTCGTCAATGGAGAAACTCAAGGATGCCGTCGGTGGAAAGCTCAAGGAGGAGGAGTCCGAATTGAGCATGGTGAAGGTGCCTAGCCCAATAGTTTTGTTGAACTCACTGCCAGCTATCCCACCAGAAGATCCTTTGGGAGAGGACACCATTATGCAACGGGTGTTTGAGGTGATTGAGGTGCTCGTGGTTGTGTTTGCCATGGATCCCTCAGAAGTTACCATAGATGCCTTTCTGTTTCAAAGAGGTAGGGTGATAGGGGTAATTGAAGGCATGATTCCAAATTGGGATCTGGATTGTGGATTGGAAGAGATGCAGCTTGCGGCGCTGGCACGTTGTCTATATACTTGGAGGGTATATCTGCTAGATAGGAGGTTTGTGGCAAGAACTGTTGTGGTGAGCAGTCACATGTATTCTACAGGTAACATTCGAGACGAGTTTGGCATTTACTTAAGTGTGCTTGACGAGTTTCACTTCCAATTAGTGTACATGACCACAAGACTCCGAGACTTTGTGGAGCAGATGGAGGAGTTGATGATAGATGGAGCCATATATGATTCTTCTGTTTCAGACCCTTCGGAAAGTGAGTCGGATTGAAAAATGAACCGTCCTAATCGCTTCAAAGGGGAGTTTTTCTAAACTCTAACATTTGGTTATGTCTTTTCCTTCTCTTCTTTCCTTGCATTTATGAAGCATTGCATGTTCTTACGTTCTAAACATTGAGGGCAATGTTTCATTTAAGTTTGGGGGGAAGGATTTGGTTATGTTGTTTTACTGTCAAATTTTAAATTTATTTTTTTAATTTATTTTTTGTGTGTTTAGCGTCTAAAAACGCAGGATTTTGTGTGTTGTTTCGTTATCCTTCCAAACACCTATGATAAGACTTGGATTTAATACTAATATGGTTTATCAGAAATTGAGAGTCATTTTTTAAGGACTTTGTGTGGTTCTGAGTTAACTCTGTCTTGCATGCCACCCTTGCACTTATTGAGCACTTTGCCAAGTTAGTCCAATTTTTTGTTACTTAGATACGTTATGCAATTCTACTTATCTCATGATCTTGGTTTTGTACTCTAGAACTTATTTGAATATCTCTTGAGACATTTTGTTGCCATACAATGCTTAGGAAATGATTTAGGCCATGTTTGAACCGTTTGAGCCTTTCTAACCATCCCTCTACATGTATTCATCCCTAGTCAACCCATTTGAGCCAATGTTAAGACTTTCTTTGTGTAAACCATTCCTACCATAATGAACTTCTGTTTTCTTATTCTCACTTATTCTATGAGCAGTTAAAGTTATCTTCAAAAGAGAGTTATAAAGAATGCAAGGTTTTTGGAGCAAAAGTGAATCATTAGTGCCATTACCCAAGTGTTGAAAAGAAATAAGTTTGGGGGTATTGGTAACTAATCAAAAGAGGTAATGAAGTGTGACCAATGTAGTCACGGCCCTAGGATGTTATAAAAGAGAAGAGCATGGTGATCTAGGGTAAAGAGCCACAAAATTAGGCCAAATAAACACATTTGAAGGTGCTGAAATTATGTTGAAAATCTGCTCATGTATGTGTTCCTTGCATGTTACAAAGTTCAAAAAAAAAAAAAAAAAAAAAAAATCTCTTATGCTCTTACCTGTGCTTTAATTGTGCTAAAAATATTGTATATCTCATATCCCTTCTTTCATTCTACCACTACCCTGAACCTCATTACTATCCTTGTAAAGTCCTTTTGATCCTTGGTGTTGCATGGTATTACTGTGGAGAGCAGATTGGATAATGAGCTTATGGGGTTCAGAATTATTGATTTTGCTCTAAGTGTGTGCGCATATACTTATTTGAGTGGCAGGGGTTGTTCTGATTTGGCATTCACACACTACACTTAAGGGTGTCATTGTGAGCTTTGCTTTCTCGTGAATCATGTGTGGAACTTAGATTGTGATTGTTGTGTTTCTTTGGAACCATATACGTTGGTGATTCTTTGAGGATATTGTTTGGAAGGCTAGTTGCTTATTTCCTGTTTCCTAAGTTGTAGTTTTATTTTGTTTTGCTCGAGGACTAGCAAAATCTAAGTTTGGGGGTATTTGATCAGTGCATAATTACATATCTTTTTGTACCCTTCTAACTTATGATTTGGTTATGTTTTTGAGTTAAACTTGTGCTTTTAATAAAGTTTGTGTATGTTTCAGTGTAATAAGGATGAAACTCATTACATGCATTTTGAAGACAAGTTAGCTCAAAACAGTGTCTGCAGATCAGTCACATTCACGGATTAACCTGTACTTGCTCAAGAAGAACCAGATAATGAGCCACACATCATTGGAAAGATACGGAAGTCTAGTTTCCGTAGCATTTTACGGTTCATGATTTGGAGTCTTCTAGAGGAAGTTATCCATGATTTAGCAACTCAAGGTCAAAATTCGGCAGCATCTGCGTTACTGGGCCAAAAATGACATCTGAAGGTCTTTCCTATTTTTCCTTGAGTTGGGCTGCATATGCTTGGAAAGATAAGACAAAGGGCTTGAAGATCCATATTTTTCCAGAATTTTTTGGAGTGAATAACAAGCCCAAAATCAGCCCACAAGCTGACTATGTCATGCATGACTATCTAGTGGGATTTGTTGGTGAAGTGCACTAGCCAAAAGAATGAGTTTCTAATTACAATGGGATTTGTTGGTGAAGTGCACTAGCCAAAAGAATGAGTTTCTAAATTACAAGTGCTATTGGCATAAACCATATTCAATTCAAATATTCCCCTTCCATTCTCCCTATAAATAGCACTCCAATTCTAAACACAATTCATTCAACAATCCATCAATTCACTTCATCCATTACTCATACACATTCATATATATATATAATATATAGAGAGAGGAGAGAGAGAGAGAGAGAGAGAGAGAGAGAGAGCTAGTTGCAAGAGGAGCAAAGCTTGGAGCTGTCTTGGGAATTCCTTGCTGCCATCATCTAGTTCTTTTCTTCTCTTTATCTTATCCTATGTATTTCTTATTTTATATTGCTTTTCAATTATTAAATATGTGTAACTAAATTTCTTCTTAGTTAGAGGTGAATTCGAAGCCATGGACATATGTTTTATATGAATTGATCACTTCCAGTTATGATTTCGTAAAGTATGAATGTGATTTACTTTTCTGTTTTATTCAGGACTTATTCTTGCATGTTTATTAAGGATGCATACTTAGTTTGCATGCAGGGATTTGATGCTAGGATATAAGGGAATTTCACCTAATCGTTATGAACTTATATTCACAAGTAGTAAAAGTCACTAGTCATGATTGTGTTAAGTAAATTCCTGGCAAGAGTATCATGCTTTTCATAGTTACAAATGTCTTGTCAAAGCTTATGATTTTCATAAAACTTAATGATCTTTGATATGTATCTCTATCATGCTGTTCATATAGGGAACTTGATAAGAATAATTTGATTGAGTCGCTGAGTCCAATTCAATGAACTTAGGAAAATCTGAGAGTTAATTAGTGCAGTTCACAATTAATTTGGGGCTTTGACATTCATACTTTATTGAAAGAGTAACTGGAGATCAATTTGTATGCATATGTTCCATGTGTGGAGAAGAATCCTCTAGCTATCCCTTAATCCATATTTCATTCACAACTTAGTTATTTGCTGCTGTCAATTTTCCTTTTGTCTAAATCATCAAAATCCCCCCCAATCATTGTTCCCTCAACTTAATTTCTAGTTTAATGAATTTAATTTGTGTTAAGTTTAATTTGTGTTGATTAGCATCCCTCCTAATCCTCGGAATAGAACGATCCCTACTTACTCGTACTACGATTGCATGATTTATAGGGTTTAATTTGTGCGTTAGTTATTTCTCACGCCACCTGTGCATGCACTTGGATGGACTTATGCCTTTGATATCGGCAATGGTCCACCCTAATGCAGTCTTGTGCTCCCTAAGAACTCTCAATAGCTTCTCTTGTTCCACCAAACTCAAGTTTGCAGCAACTATCACTGGTAATGTCTGGTTCTCTCCCAAGTAAGCATACTTCAGTTGTTCAGGTAGTTGCTTCAATTCTAGATCTGGTGCCTTGACAATGGAAGGGACAAGAGTAGTATTAGTAGACACAAGAGTTTCAAAGCGAGGTACATACTTACTTGGATAAGGCATAGAAGCCTCAAGAGAATGCACAGCTTCATGGAGGTTTATCTCTGTAACATCACATCCACGTTCATAATTCATCCTTGTGAGGCTGTGGGCTATGCATGCCTCCAATGGTTCAATGCTATGTACCTGAAACACTTGCTCCACAACACTTCCTACCATATCAATCTTGAAACAATCATGGTTATCATGTGGCAATTTGATAGTGTCAGACAACATGAATTCTATCTTATTACCATCAACTTTCATGCGTATAGTACCCTTTTTTACACTTATCTTTGTATCAGCAGTTATCATAAAGGGCTTACCAAGAATAATAGGTAATGAAGATGGCATAGGAGAATCTTCCATATCCAGAACAACAAAATTAGCAGGCAAAATAAATTCATTTACCTGAACCAAAACATCCTCTAAAATACCTCTAGGTCTTCTGATGCTTCTATCTGCCAATTGCAATGTAATTGAGGTTGGTTTGAGCTCCCCCAACCTCAACTCCTCATAAACTGTATAAGGCATCAGATTGATGCTTGCTCCTAAATCAAGCAAAGCACGTTCAAATAGACGGTCACCAACCCTGCAAGGAATTGTAAAACTACTTGGATCTTTTAGTTTAGGTGGTAATTTTCTCAAAATAAAACCGCACTTACCTCCTCAGTTAATGCAACTTTCTCATGTTCCTGAAACTGTCTTTTGTGTGTGCAACAATCCTTTAAAAATTTAGCATAAGAAGGAATTTGTTTAATTGCATCAAGTAAAGGAATGTTGATTTCTACTTTTCTCAAAGTTTCAAAAATATCAAGAAGATGTTTTTCTTTCTTTTGCTTAACTAACCTTTGAGGGAAGGGTGGAAATATCACCTTCTCCTTCTCACTTACCTTTGTGGCTGGAGAAGATTCAACATTTTCTTGTTCTTTCTTATCTGTCCCCACCTTGTTGTCAACTACCTTGCCACTTCTAAGGACTGTCACAGCCTTGAGCTGCTCCTGGCCCCCTGGATTAGGTATGGTTTGTGATGGAAACTCTCCTTTCTTCCTCTCACTCAACTCCTTTGCCAATTGCCCTACTTGTGCCTCCAATCTCTGAATAGCTTGGCTAGTTGTTGCTTCTAGTTTCTGAATGTTCTGACTAGTTAGAGCATTTGTCTGTTGCTGTGCAGTCAAGAATTGGAGTATGGCACCTTCAAGATTATTATTCTTTTTCTGGTCAGTATTTGGTTGTGCCACCTGTGATGACGTATGATAATTACTTCCCTGTTGGAAGTTCTTCTGTTGCCCTTGTGGATTAAGCACATTTTGATTGTTGCTCCAAGAAAAATTTGGGTGGTCTTTCCATCCTGGATTATATGTGTTCGAATATGGATTGTTCTTGGGATGATAGTTGTTTTGCCCCACATAATTAGCTTGCTCATGATCTGTAAAACAAGACATAGGACAAGTCTCAGTAGTATGATTAGAATGAGAACATATAGCACATACCTCGATTTTAGCAACTTGTTGAACTTGAGAGATGTTCTGAGCTGACATTGCTTTCACTAGTATATCTAATTTCTTCTCCACTGCTGCCATTTGACTCTGGACTCCATCATTTGTGCTAACTTCATATACACCTTTACCTTTCACTCCCTGTCTCCCTCTTGATGAGAATTGCTGAGAATTTTCACTTAGGGTCTCAAATAGCACAATGGCTTCATCACTACTCTTTTCCATAAGCACACCTCTACAACTTGAATCAACAAGACTTTTGTTAGTATCATTTAAACCTTCATAAAAAGCTTGTACCTGATCATCTTGAGATAGATTGTGGTGTGGACACTTGAGAAGCAACTCCTTGAAATGCTCCCATACCTCAAAGAAAAGATCTCCATCCTTCTGTTGGAAGGTTTGAATCTCCCTTTTTAGTTGTCTTGTCTTTTGGGCTGGGAAAAACTTCTTCAAAAATTTAGTGGCCAATTGTTCCCAAGTAGTAATGGAACCTGCAGCCAGAGAATTCAACCACAACTTAGCATTATCTTTTAAGGAGAAAGGAAAAAGAATTAACCTGATTCCTTCTGTTGTCAAGCTTTGTATGTTTTGAGTCTTGCAGAGATCAAAGAAATCCCTAATGTGCAAGTATGGATCTTTAGAAGGTGTGCCTCTATAGTGTGGCACCATGTTAAGCAATTGAGGTGATAAATTGAAGCTGCCTTGCACATTTGGTTGGTAGGCAATGCATGATGGTTGATTAAGGTTTTGAGGGACAAAAGAGTCCTTCATTGGCCTTCGAACATGTTCATCCCCCATTTCGTTCATAGTTTCCCTCTCAGTTTGCTTACGAAGACGTGTAAGAGTTCGTTCAATCTTAGGATTGTAGACAACAACACCTAAATTTTGGGATCGACGACCTTGCATAAACAAAATTCAACCTGTAAAAGAAAACAAATAAAAACAAATAAAATTCAGCACAAACTAGTTACACAATCCCCGGCAGTGGCGCCAAAAACTTGTTGAACAAATAGTAACCTAAAAATTAAGCAACTATATGCACGTTTTAACTCGCAAGTGCACAAGATCAGATAAATAGTATAGAAAGCAAATACGAGATCGTTCCCACGAGGATTGGATTAATTTGTGCTTAATTTATTTTCCTTAAACTAAATGGCATTCGGTGTAGACAAAGTGTTCAAAATGATGATTTTCTTATGATGGTATTGAAAACTGAAAATTTAAATACTAAATATTGAAAACAACGTTTGATTAAAAATAGAATTGGATTGAGGTTAAAACAATGAGAAAACTAGTTAGGGATTCGATGTTCACCACTAATCTTTTTTCTTAAGCAAACAACATGCACAATGCTACAAAACAGATTTTGGATGCTTATGTTTGTCAACCTAAAGGCATGATATCTACTCTTTAAGTTATTGATTTCCCTAAACAACAAGTTAGGCATGGGTATCTACTCTAACTCTTTTCATTCTTAAAGTGTTTAGCATGGTATCTACTAAGTTGTACTTTAAGAATGCATAACACAATGGAAATCGACAAACACACAAATTCTAGAACATGGTATCTATTCTAGTTATTCATGATGATTAATTTCAAGAACTTATAACTAGTTCTTTTGTTACTTTCATAGGTACAAGACTCGGTCATCTAAATTTACCTATGTAACAAACTCAATACATAGCATGCATATGATGATCAAGCATAACATAACGTATGTAAAGAGTAAAATATAATATGAAATTAATCAATAAGCATCACAAAAGTAGTTTATAGCAAAGACATATCGAAATCCTTAAAGAAACATGATTAGGGCTTCAATCGAGCCATAACTAAAATATTTAGCTATCCATAATTTGAATGGATAGCAAGAACATACAAAACAGAAAATAAAAAGAGAAATAAGAAGAAGATAGCTCTTTGATAAAGAAGACAACTCTTTGATGGTGTAAACAACTTTTTGATGGTAGACAACTCTTTGATGGTGTAGACAACTCTTTGATGGTGTACAATGGAAATGTAATTTATGGAATGATATCCTCCTTTGAATGAGCTGAAACTCTCTATTTATAGGCTTCAAATTCGTCCTCCCCCTTGGCTGGTCTCTTAGCTGCCCATGTGTGGCAGCTCATGCTTTGTCTCCCATGTGCTTTGTCACCCATGTGTGGCAGCTCATGCTTTGCAGCTGCCACAAGCTTTGCCTCCATGTGTGGTTGCTTTAATCACATGGATCAACAGCTGCCCATGCTTTGCCTCCATGTGTGGCTGCTTTAAGAACATGGCTCAATAGCTGCCCATGCTTTGCCTCCATGTGTGGCTGCTTTAAGCACATGTGACAGCAAAGGTTTGTCTGTGAACCAGATTCGGTTTTTGACATGCTGAGGGCTCCAAACTTATCCAATTGGGCTGAAATTTGGATATGTTATAGTAGACACCCATTGGAACAACTTCTATCAAGGGTGTCACCCCATCTGACTTATGAAAGTAGCTGCACTGAGGCCTGCAAACTGACCCATGAAAACTGGACTGAGGCCTGGATTGTCTGTGAACCAGGTTCGGTATTTGACATGCTAAGGGCTCCAGACTTATCCAATAGGGCTCCAATTTGGATATGTTACCCATTGGAACAACTTATATCAAGGGTGTCACCCCATTTGACCTGTACAAGTAGCTGAACGGAGGCCTGTAAAGTGACCCACGGAAACTGGACTGAGGCCCGAATGTTTGACCTTGAGCTACTAAATCATGTATAACTTCCTCTAGAAGACTCCAAATCATGCACCATAAAATGCTACGGAAACTAGACTTCCGTATCTTTCCAATGATGTATGGAGCATTATCTGGTTCTTTTTGAGCAAGTATAGGTTAATCCGTAAATATGACTGATCTGCAGACATTGTTTTGAGCTAACTTGTCTTCAAAATGTAAATAATGAGTCTCAACCTTATTATACTGAAACATACACAAAACTTTATTAAAAGCACAAGTTTAACTCAAAAACATACCAAATCATAAGTTAGAATGGTACAAAAAAGATATGTAATTATGCACCGATCAATTTCCTCATTCTCATTTGTATTACTCAAAGTTAACCATTTAAGGTGTGCGATCCATTAGGTTCTAATTTAGCAAGGCAGTAGGAAAACAATTAGAACTCTTTCTAACCAACTGGAATTAAAACCCCCTTTTAATTCTTCCTTTATTCGGATTGATCACAATCAATCCTAGGACTTCCACAAGCCAAGAGTGACATCTAGCAACATATCATGGCTACCCAAGCTAATTAGAATAGACAAAGAACCTATTCAGTTGGAATTGCAATGCAATACGGTCCTTCTCTTATACAATGTTTCCAATCATATTTTCAGGGTACAGATTGATAATGTCAAACCCCTAATATGATTAACCTCATGTGATTCAATAGAACATGACTAAAACACTTTCTAAATCATGTTCAAATACTTCGGCCGAAGATTTGCTGAATCACATCTTGAAACATTCTCTTTCTTTATCAAAAGTAGAGATTCCTTATTGTACATTCACATGCCCCTATGATGAATTAAGAGATCCCAACAACACGTTAGACAAATCTTTTACGACTTGCCTTTAAGAGCTATCAAAGATCAATAACGCATTACAGGACAACCATGATGCCTCAGGTCTAAGGACTAATTTGCATTATTGCAACTATGAGTTCTCGTTTGACATATAGATAAATACTCCATACGAGAACTACGATTGATCGCGTTCAGTGAACTCATTCACTAATGAGCACCCACATACTTGTATTAGTGTCAACTACACAAATGGTTTGAGACTAACCATCCTCCCAATTGAGCATACATAATATGTGCTAATCTTGACGGTTTATCAATGCCCATTTGATAACCTATGGTTAGGAACATTTTGGGGTACTATAGTTAGAGATTAAAGGTCTCATGTATCTACACTTCTTTAGATTACTTTATCTCTTATATAGCATACCCTGGACATTTGTTTCTTTACACGATGTAATAGATAACAAAATAAGTTTGCCCTTTATATACGAAATGTATTCTAAGGAGATTACATCAAATGCATTGGCTCTTAGGGCACATTTCTAACAAAAAACCCTAATATAAATAAACTTATTCGAATAATTAGCACATAACCTAATTCAACAAAATAACTAAATATACATAAGAATTTCTGAAGTTACCAAAGATTCAATTATGAAATTGCCCAAAACATACAACCACAAACGAGGAAAAAAAAATGAATAAACACATGTTGAAAATCCTGCTCAAGTGGGACCCCAATTCATATAACATAAAGGAGAAGCAACCCCTATTGACTTGAAACCTCAAACTATGGCCTTCAATTTCATGGATTTGTGTAAACATTTTGGTAATTTAAGGTTTAGGGTTTGTTTTCTTTGAGAAGCAGCACCTAGTTTTAGTTTTTTTCTTCTCATTTTTTAAAAATACTATTCCGCGAACTGCGTCAATCCAGCGACAATATAGCTTACGCAACGGTCATATAATGACCGCGATTTAATACTTATATGATGATAGTCTACTATGTCAAAAAATGAATTTGAGACGCTATGAAGGTCACTACAAATAAGCTATTTAAAACACTGCGAGTAGAGTAGTACATGTTGAATAATGATAATACAAATGTTGACCCTGAAAATATTGCTACATTGACTTGTATATCTTACCTAAAATGATTTCAAATCCTAGTATGTTATTGTAGTTATAGATTGTGGAGGAGGAGAACTTCAGTATACATATGCATCAAGGTGACCATTGTATCCTTAGATTTGACGGAAAATATAACAGATTATGATGGCAAGACCAACGGAACTAGCGAAACTAACGAATTGGAGGGACTATCACTCCCAAAAAGCCTTGTTAAGAAAATATGTATAAAATACTAGATTCTTGGCACGCGTGAGTTCATCTTTTTTTGTGCTTAACAGCAACATTTTGGCAAAACCGTATTTTCCAAGGATTGAACCAAATTGTACACCACTACCATTATTAATTACCGATTCTTTGCAAGCATGGTTGAGACAAGGAAGGAACAAAGACAATTTAAGATGTTCCTATAGGAGTAGCATTTTAGAAAATGAAAATGACCCAAAAAAAGATCAAAGATAAAAACGAAAGCAAAGGTAGTTATCAAACTATTAGCTCGTTCGGGAATTCTTTTGGAGCAGCGAAAAGCGCTTCTAAACGGGTAAAAGCGCTTCTATCTTTTAAAGATGGTGTTTGGCAAAAATTGTAAAAGCTTTTTGGGTGAGATTCAAAAGCACTAGGCATAAAAGTTATAAGTGTTTCTGGGCCATCGAAGTGCTTTCTGGAGAAGCACTGATCGGTGCATAATTACATATCTTTTTTGTACCATTCTAACTTATGATTTGGTATGTTTTTGAGTTAAACTTGTGCTTTTAATAAAGTTTTGTGTATGTTTCAGTATAATAAGGCTGAGACTCATTATTTACATTTTGAAGACAAGTTAGCTCAAAACAATGTCTGCAGATCAGTCATATTTACGGATTAACCTGTACTTGCTCAAAAAGAACCAAATAATGCGCCATACATCATTGGAAAGATACGGAAGTCTAGTTTCTGTAGCATTTTACGGTGCATGATTTGGAGTCTTCTAGAGGAAGTTATACATGATTTAGTAGCTCAAGGTCAAACATTCGGGCCTCAGTCCAATTTCCGTGGGTCACTTTGTAGGCCTCCGTTCAACTACTTTCACAGGTCAAATGGGGTGGCACCCTTGATAGAAGTTGTTCCAATGGGTGTCTACTATAACATATCCAAATTGAAGCCCCATTGGATAAGTCTGGAGCCCTCAGCATGTCAAATACCGAACCTGGTTCACAGACAATCCAAGCCTCAGTCCAGTTTTCATGGGTCAGTTTGCAGGCCTCAGTTCAGCTACTTGCATAAGTCAGATGGGGCGACACCCTTTATAGAAGTTGTTCCAATGGGTGTCTACTATAACATATCCAAATTTCAGCCCAATTGGATAAGTTTGGAGCCCTCAGTATGTCAAAAACCGAATCTGGTTCACAGACAAACCTTTGCTGTCACATGTGCTTAAAGCAGCCACACATGGAGGCAAAGCATGGGCAGCTATTGAGCCATGTTCTTAAAGCAGCCACACATGGAGGCAAAGCATGGGCAGCTGTTGATCCATGTGATTAAAGCAACCACACATGGAGGCAAAGCTTGTGGCAGCTGCAAAGCATGAGCTGCCACACATGGGAGACAAAGCATGAGCTGCCACACATGGGAGACAAAGCATGAGCTGCCACACATGGGCAGCTAAGAGACCAGCCAAGGGGGAGGACGAATTTGAAGCCTATAGATAGAGAGTTTCAGCTCATTCAAAGGAGGATATCATTCCATAAATTACATTTCTATTGTACACCATCAAAGAGTTGTCTACCATCAAAGAGTTGTTTACACCATCAAAGAGTTGTCTTCTTTATCAAAGAGCTATCTTCTTCTTATTTCTCTTTTTATTTTCTGTTTTGTATGTTCTTGCTATCCATTCAAATTATGGATAGCTAAATATTTTAGTTAGGGCTCGATTGAAGCCCTAATCATGTTTCTTTAAGGATTTCGATATGTCTTTGCTATAAACTACTTTTGTGATGCTTATTGATTAATTTCATATTATATTTTACTCTTTACATACGTTATGTTGTGCTTGATCATCATATGCATGCTATGTATTGAGTTTGTTACATAGGTAAATTTAGATGACCGAGTCTTGTACCTATGAAAGTAACAAAAGAACTAGTTATAAGTTCTTGAAATTAATCATCATGAATAACTAGAATAGATATCATGTTCTTGAATTTGTGTGTTTGTCGATTTCCATTGTGTTATGCATTCTTAAAGTACAACTTAGTAGATACCATGCTAAACACTTTAAGAATGAAAAGAGTTAGAGTAGATACCCATGCCTAACTCGTTGTTTAGGGAAATCAATAACTTAAAGAGTAGATATCATGCCTTTAGGTTGACAAACATAAGCATCCAAAATCTGTTTTGTAGCATTGTGCATGTCGTTTGCTTAAGGAAAAAGATTAGTGGTGAACATCGAATCCCTAACTAGTTTTCTCATTGTTTTAACCTCAATCCAATTCTATTTTTAATCAAACGCTGTTTTCAATATTTAGTATTTAAATTTTCAGTTTTTAATACCGTCATAAGAAAATCATCATTTTGAACACTTTGTCTACACCGAATGCCATTTAGTTTAAGGAAAATAAATTAAGCACAAATTAATCCAATCCTCGTGGGAACGATCTCGTATTTGCTTTCTATACTATTTATCTGATCTTGTGCACTTGCGAGTTAAAACGTGCATATAGTTGCTTAATTTTTAGGTAACTACTTGTTCAACAAGTTTTTGGCGCCGCTGCCGGGGATTGTGTAACTAGTTTGTGCTGAATTTTATTTATTTTTATTTGTTTTCTTTTACAGGTTGAATTTTGTTTATGCAAGGTCCTGAGATTGAACGAACTCTTACACGTCTTTGTAAGCAAGCTGAGAGGGAAACTGTGAACGAAATGGGGGATGAACATGTTCGAAGGCCAATGAAGGACTCTTTTGTCCCTCAAAACCTTAATCAACCATCATGCATTGCCTACCAACCAAATGTACAAGGTAGCTTCAATTTATCACCTCAATTGCTTAACATGGTGCCACACTATAGAGGCACACCTTCTGAAGATCCATACTTGCACATTAGGGATTTCTTTGATCTCTGCAAGACTCAAAACATACAAAGCTTGACAACAGAAGGAATCAGGTTAATTCTTTTTCCTTTCTCCTTAAAAGATAATGCTAAGTTGTGGTTGAATTCTCTGGCTGCAGGTTCCATTACTACTTGGGAACAATTGGCCACTAAATTTTTGAAGAAGTTTTTCCCAGCCCAAAAGACAAGACAACTTAAAAGGGAGATTCAAACCTTCCAACAAAAGGATGGAGATCTTTTCTTTGAGGCATGGGAGCATTTCAAGGAGTTGCTTCTCAAGTGTCCACACCACAATCTATCTCAAGATGATCAGGTACAAGCTTTTTATGAAGGTTTAAATGATACTAACAAAAGTCTTGTTGATTCAGGTTGTGGAGGTGTGCTTATGGAAAAGAGTAGTGATGAAGCCATTGTGCTATTTGAGACCCTAAGTGAAAATTCTCAGCAATTCTCATCAAGAGGGAGACAAGGAGTGAAAGGTAAAGGTGTATATGAAGTTAACACAAATGATGGAGTCCAGAGTCAAATGGCAGCAATGGAGAAGAAGTTAGATATACTAGTGAAAGCAATGTCAGCTCAGAACATCTCTCAAGTTCAACAAGTTGCTAAAATCGAGGTATGTGCTATATGTTCTCATTCTAATCATACTACTGAGACTTGTCCTATGTCTTGTTTTACAGATCATGAGCAAGCTAATTATGTGGGGCAAAACAACTATCATCCCAAGAACAATCCATATTCGAACACATATAATCCAGGATGGAAAGACCACCCAAATTTTTCTTGGAGCAACAATCAAAATGTGCTTAATCCACAAGGGCAACAGAAGAACTTCCAACAGGGAAGTAATTATCATACTTCATCACAGGTGGCACAACCAAATACTGACCAGAAAAAGAATAATAATCTTGAAGGTGCCATACTCCAATTCTTGACTGCACAGCAACAGACAAATGCTCTAACTAGTCAGAACATTCAGAAACTAGAAGCAACAACTAGCCAAGCTATTCAGAGATTGGAGGCACAAGTAGGGCAATTGGCAAAGGAGTTGAGTGAGAGGAAGAAAGGAGAGTTTCCATCACAAACCATACCTAATCCAGGGGGCCAGGAGCAGCTCAAGGCTGTGACAGTCCTTAGAAGTGGCAAGGTAGTTGACAACAAGGTGGGGACAGATAAGAAAGAACAAGAAAATGTTGAATCTTCTCCAGCCACAAAGGTAAGTGAGAAGGAGAAGGTGATATTTCCACCCTTCCCTCAAAGGTTAGTTAAGCAAAAGAAAGAAAAACATCTTCTTGATATTTTTGAAACTTTGAGAAAAGTAGAAATCAACATTCCTTTACTTGATGCAATTAAACAAATTCCTTCTTATGCTAAATTTTTAAAGCATTGTTGCACACACAAAAGACAGTTTCAGGAACATGAGAAAGTTGCATTAACTGAGGAGGTAAGTGCGGTTTTATTGAGAAAATTACCACCTAAACTAAAAGATCCAGGTAGTTTTACAATTCCTTGCAGGGTTGGTAACCGTCTATTTGAACGTGCTTTGCTTGATTTAGGAGCAAGCATCAATCTGATGCCTTATACAGTTTATGAGGAGTTGAAGTTGGGGGAGCTCAAACCAACCTCAATTACATTGCAATTGACAGATAGAAGCATCAGAAGACCTAGAGGTATTTTAGAGGATGTTTTGGTTCAGGTAAATGAATTTATTTTGCCTGCTGATTTTGTTGTTCCGGATATGGAAGATTCTCCTATGCCATCTTCATTACCTATTATTCTTGGTAGGCCCTTTATGATAACTGCTGATACAAAGATAAGTGTAAAAAAGGGTACTATACGCATGAAAGTTGATGGTAAGAAGATAGAATTCATGTTGTCTGACACGATCAAATTGCCACATGATAACCATGATTGTTTCAAGATTGATGTGGTAGGAAGTGTTGTGGAGCAAGTGTTTCAGGTACATAGCATTGAACCATTGGAGGCATGCATAGCCCACAGCCTCACAAGGATGAATTATGAACGTGGATGTGATGTTACAGAGATAGACCTCCATGAAGCTGTGCATTCTCTTGAGGCTTCTATGCCTTATCCAAGTAAGTATGTACCTCGCTTTGAAACTCTTGTGTCTACTAATACTACTCTTGTCCCTTCCATTGTCAGGGCACCAGATCTAGAATTGAAGCAACTACCTGAACAACTGAAGTATGCTTACTTGGGAGAGAACCAGACATTACCAGTGATAGTTGCTGCAAACTTGAGTTTGGTGGAACAAGAGAAGCTATTGAGAGTTCTTAGGGAGCACAAGACTGCATTAGGGTGGACCATTGCCGATATCAAAGGCATAAGTTCATCCAAGTGCATGCACAGGATCCTCCTTGAAGATAATGCAAAGCCTAACAGAGATGCTCAGAGACGGCTTAACCCACACATGAAGGAAGTAGTGAGAACAGAAGTTCTTAAGCTCTTGGATGTTGGCATTATCTACCCCATCTCAGATAGCAAATGGGTGAGTCCAGTTCATGTTGTGCCTAAGAAGAGTGGAATCACAGTGATAAAGAATGAAGAGAATGAGCTTGTTCCTACCAGGCTCACCACAGGTTGGAGAGTCTGCATTGATTACAGAAACCTCAATAATGAAACCAGGAAAGATCATTTTCCTCTTCCCTTTATTGATCAGATGTTAGAAAGGTTAGCAGGTCATAGTCATTATTGTTTTCTAGATGGGTATAGTGGTTATAATCAGATTGCTATAGCACCAGAAGACCAGGAGAAGACCACATTCACTTGCCCCTTTGGCACATTTGCATACAGAAGGATGTCATTCGGTTTGTGTAATGCACCTGCCACATTCCAAAGGTGCATGATGAGCGTATTTTCAGACATGGTGGAGAGATTTATAGAGGTATTTATGGATGATTTCAGTGTTTTTGGTTCTAACTTTGATAATTGTCTTAACCATTTGCAGCTTGTTCTAAAGAGATGTGAGGAATGCAACCTAGTGCTGAATTGGGAAAAGTGCCATTTCATGGTACAACAAGGTCTTGTTTTAGGTCATGTAATTTCTAGCAGGGGCATTGAGGTGGACAAGGCAAAGATTGACATCATATCAAAATTGCCTCCTCCTACATCTGTGAAGGGTGTGAGAAGTTTTCTAGGGCATGCAGGGTTTTACAGAAGATTCATAAAAGATTTCTCTAAAATTTCTAGACCTCTTTGTGCATTATTGTCTAAAGATGTTGAGTTTATGTGGACAGAAGGGTGCATGAAAGCCTTTAATACATTGAAAGAGCTACTCACATCTGCACCCATTATGATGGCACCTGATTGGAACCTCCCATTCGAGCTTATGTGTGATGCCAGTGATTATGTTGTGGGAGCTGTTCTGGGTCAGAGAGTTAAGAAGGTACCTCATGCTATTTTTTATGCTTCTAGAACTTTAAATGATGCTCAGCTTAATTATTCTACTACTGAAAAAGAATTGTTAGCTGTTATATTTGCTTTAGAGAAGTTTAGGTCCTACTTGATTGGTTCCAAAGTTATTGTTTTCACTGATCATGCTGCTTTGAGATTTTTGTTTAGTAAGAAAGATGCTAAGCCTAGGTTGATTAGATGGGTGCTCTTACTGCAAGAATTTGATCTTGAGATTAAGGACAAGAAGGGTAGTAAGAATGTGGTTGCAGATCACTTGTCCAGGTTACTTCATGATGAGGAAGAAAACAAGCTTCCCTTGAGTGAAAACTTTCCAGATGAGCAGTTATTTGCAATTGATTTACAACTTCCATGGTATGCAGATATTGTTAATTATATAACTACTAAGGTTTTTCCTCCAGGTATGTCTAGCCAAGAAAGGAAACGATTAGTGTCTATGTCTAGGCACTATTATTGGGACGAGCCCTACTTGTTCAAATTTTGTCCAGATCAAATTATCAGAAGATGTGTTTCAGAGGAGGAGCATATGAGCATTCTCCAACATTGTCATCAATTTGCATGTGGATGACACTTTGGAGCGAAGAGAACATCACTTAAGGTATTACAATCTGGGTTCTATTGGCCTAATGTGTTTAAAGATGCTTTTTGGTTTTGTAGGGCTTGTGATAGATGCCAACGGACAGGGAATATCTCTTCTAGAAATCAAATGCCATTGCAAAACATTGAAGTGGTGGAGCTCTTTGATGTGTGGGGTATCGACTTCATGGGTCCATTTCCTAACTCCTTTGGTTATTTATATATTCTTGTGGGTGTGGATTATGTATCTAAATGGGTCGAGACTGTCCCCTCAAAAACTAATGATCACAAAGTTGTTGTGAAATTCTTGCAGGATAACATCTTTACTAGGTTTGGGACACCAAGGGCGATAATTAGTGATGGAGGTAGCCATTTCAATAACCAAGTTTTTGCTTCCTTAATGAAGAAATATGGGATCACACATAAGGTTGGCACTCCATATCATCCTCAAACCAGTGGTCAAGTAGAGATAAGCAATAAAGAGATCAAAAGCATCCTAGAGAAGACAGTGAATACTATAAGGAAGGATTGGTCTCTACGCTTGAATGATGCCTTGTGGGCATATCGGACTGCGTACAAAAGCCCAATTGGCATGTCCCCATATCGTTTTATCTTTGGAAAGGCATGTCACCTACCAGTGGAGTTGGAGCATAGAGCATATTGGGCTATTAAAAAATTCAATTTTGATATGCAACAAGTAGGTGACAAGAGGAAGTTACAGCTGAATGAGCTAGAAGAGTTTAGGTATGATGCATATGAGAATGCTAAGTTGTATAAGGAGTGGACCAAGGCGTATCATGATAAGCAGCTAGTTAGGAAAGAGTTTCATGTGGGACAGAAGGTGTTGATCTACAATTCAAAATTGAGACTTTTCCCTGGTAAGCTCAAGTCTAGGTGGTATGGTCCTTATGTTGTTACAAAGGTTTTCCCTCATGGGGCTTTGAAGGTTCATAGCAAAGAGAAGAATCAGACATTCATGGTGAATGGGAATAGAGTAAAGCCTTATATTGAGATGAGCTTTGAGCATAGAGAGGAGGATGTGACTCTCCAACCTGTTCAGTACATTGCATGAGAGTCCAATAGTCTGGCTAACGACTATAAACCAAGCGCTTATTGGGAGGCAACCCAATGTTTAATTTTCTTTATTTATTTATTTATTTATAAATTTATTTTTCATAAATTCTTATGAGCTTACCCCGTGCAATTTTTTTTTCTATTTTGCAGCCCATTCAATTACCCATAAACGGGGAAGTCATGACATCCAAATACATCTATACTCGACCTAATTGCTTCAAGGGGGAGCATTCTAATCCTTTTCCTTAATTTGTTTTCTTATTATTTGAAGTTTATGTTTCTTTTTACCAAAAAAAAAAAAGTTTTTTTTTTCATATGAGTTGACTTATGGTAACTCCAACGAGCACCTCTGTTAATAGAGTGTCTAGGAGTTCTATAGGCGACACCTTGGGTGTCTAAGAAGTTTGGGTTTTAAGCGGGACCATTGTGATCTCTCCAAACTTCCCGGATCCCCTGGCTGTGTTTTCTGAGGTTCTTAACGGGTAATCCATGAGTCACTTGTATATTCGTGTGTTTTATTCAAAAAATATATATATATATATATATATGTATATATAATAATAATCATAATTTATAAAATTAAAAATTATAAAAAAAAAAAAAAAAAAAAAAAACCTTCTCTTTCTCTGAAACACTACCTACATTAACCCTAAAAATAAACTCTCTTTCGTTCATTTGATCTAGCCGCCCTCTAACCCTGAACATCTCAGCTTCCTCTTCCTCCCGAACCAAACCTTCTCCAAATTGTTGTTTATTGTAGATCTTGTCAATGGAGAAACTCCAGGAGGCCGTCGGTGGAAAGCTCAAGGAGGAGGAGTCCGAATTGAGCATGGTGAAGGTGCCTAGCCCAATGGTTTTGTTGAGCTCACTGCCAGCTATCCCACTAGAAGATCCTAAGGGAGAGGACACCATTATGCAACGGGTGTTTGAGGTGATTGAGGTGCTCGTGGTTCTGTTTGCCATGGATCCCTCAGAAGTTGTCATAGATGCCTTTCTGTTTCATAGAGGTATGCTGATAGAGGCAATTGAAGACAGGGTTCCAAATTGGGATCTGGATTGTGGATTGGAAGAGATGCAGATTGCAGCGCTGGCACATTGTCTAGATACTTGGAGGGAATATCTGCTACATAGGAGGTTTGTGGCAAGAACTGTTGTGCTGAGCAGTCACATGTACTGTACAGGTAACATTCGAGACGAGTTTGGCATTTACTTAAGTGTGCTTGACGAGTTTCACTTCCAATTAGTGTACATGACCACAAGGCTCCGAGACTTCTTGGAGCAGATGGATGAGTTGAGGATAGATGGAGCCCTATATGATTCGTCTGTTTCAGACCCTTCGGAAAGTGAGTCAGAAGAAGAGCCATGGGTGAGCTCAGCCATCGATAGCATTTTGAGAAATGCTATGTTTGAAGGATGAACCGTGTAGTGCCAAGGTTACCCTTAATCCATGTTTTCTGTTTTCTTATATGCTTTCACATTGGGGACATTGTCCAATTCAGGTCTGGGGGTATCAATGGAGGTTTTCAATTTTTGTTTATTTGTATTTCAATTTTTTGTTAATTTGTGTTTTCAATTTTCAATTTTTTGTTAATTTGTGTTTTCAATTTTCAATTTTTGTTCATTTGAATTGTGTTTTCAATTTTTGTTCACTTGTATTTTAATTTTTGTTGTTGTTAATTTGTGTTTTCAATTTTCAATATTTGTTCATTTATGTTTCCAATTTTCGTTCACTTGTTACTAATTTTTTTAGAATGTCATACAACCAATGCTATGGAGCTACCATTGAGATTTTCATATCAAACATTTTACACTTCACAAAGCTTTTGCTCTTAGAATTCTGGTGGCTAAAGTACCATGCTCAGGTTCTTGAAGGATAATAGTGGAGACTACCCTAGTGAGCTATTTCGAGCCTAATTGCTTTCTTGAGAGGGTTTAAAGTGTTTCTATTCCTCATCTCTACTTATTTTCTTCAATTCACTCTAAAATGATCTCATTGTTCCATTTTGATTGAATACTAAGGATGATTCTATTTGCAGATATCAGGTGCATGCTCTCACTCATGAATGAACTCATTGAAATGATGCTAGGCTATGTGTGTATAACCATTCTCTGTGCTTTCTTTTCACCCTACCCATTCGTGTGTTCCATCAGCTCTCTTGTAGCCAAACACTTCAAGCCATTTTCTTCTATCACCCTCATGATTCCCCTAACTTTGTATCTCAATCTGAGATATTTAAACTTATTATAGCCATACCCTATAAAGCTTAGAAATATACCAAGGTGTGCCAAGATAAAGTTTGAAGCAAGGAAGTTGCTGCCACATTCCTAAATGTAAATTGGTGTGAATCTGTGCAATAAAGTTAAAGAAGAAGTAGATCAAGTCACAAAAAAAGAAAAAAAAAAAAAAAAGAGAAAGTGTTTCGATTTGATCTAAATGTGAAATTTAAGGTCTATGCCAGATGATCCTATGAAGTTGCAGCCATACCATTCTAAATCAATGATACCTTGCAGATCAATGAAGAATGCAACCTTGGTATGTTCTTAAGTTAATTGTGTTCCTTCCAATTCTTTCACTTCCCTTAACCTTAGCCTTTCATTACAACATTGTGAAAGACCTAGCTGATCTTTGAGGATGTATTCATGGGTGCTGGTATGTATGTGTGTATCTCTATTCTTAGTATTTGATTCCCTTCATGAGATCTAACCAAATATTGTGCTTCTATTTCATATACTCATTTTGCTTATTTGAGAGAATAAAGCCATAGGTTCTGAGTGATTGAGTGCTATATGTGAGAATTAGAGTTGAAGCATGTTCTTCCTTCAAGAATTGAGTATGTTTACTTTGAAGCCGTGTGCCTTTGAGCTATAGCTTCCACTGTACACACTTATTGATCATCTATCTTGGCAACTCTATGGTGTTGGAGGTATGACTAAAGTTTTCTTTCATTTTCATTAGTTGTTTTCAAAGTTAGTTTTCTAACCTTTTGTTTTGTAGAGTCAGTAAAACGTTTGTAGGTATCGTAACTGTTAAACCCTCAGGAGACACAACTCCTCCTACTAGGGATGCCTAGAGGTTTAAAGGCTTGTTGCATTTGCTCAATGCAATCGAGTTACCTACGAAAGTGGTCTAGTTTGTTTTTATCTTTATTTTCATTTTGTTTTACTCGAGGACTAGTAAAATCTAGGTTTGGGGGTATTTGATCGGTACATAATTACATATCTTTTTTGTACCATTCTAACTTATGATTTGGTATGTTTTTGAGTTAAACTTGTGCTTTTAATAAAGTTTTGTGTATGTTTCAGTATAATAAGGTTGAGAATCATTATTTACATTTTGAGGACAAGTTAGCTCAAAACAATGTCTGCAGATCAGTCATATTTACGGATTAACCTGTACTTGCTCAAAAAAAACCAGATAATGCGCCATACAACATTGGAAAGATACGGAAGTCTAGTTTCCGTAGCATTTTACGGTGCATGATTTGGAGTCTTCTAGAGGAAGTTATACATGATTTAGTAGCTCAAGGTCAAACATTCGGGCCTCAGTCCAATTTCCGTGGGTCACTTTACAGGCCTCCGTTCAGCTACTTTCACAGGTCAAATGGGGTGACACCCTTGATAGAAGTTGTTCCAATGGGTGTCTACTATAACATATCCAAATTGCAGCCCCATTGGATAAGTCTGGAGCCCTCAGCATGTCAAATACCGAACCTGGTTCACAGACAATCCAAGCCTCAGTCCAGTTTTCATGGGTCAGTTTACAGGCCTCAGTTCAGCTACTTGCACAAGTCCGATGGGGCGACACCCTTGATAGAAGTTGTTCCAATGGGTGTCTACTATAACATATCCAAAGTTCAGCCCAATTGGATAAGTTTGGAGCCCTCAGCATGTCAAAACCCGAATCTGGTTCACAGACAAACCTTTGCTGTCACATGTGCTTAAAGCAGCCACACATGGAGGCAAAGCATGGGCAGCTATTGAGCCATGTTCTTAAAGCAGCCACACATGGAGGCAAAGCATGGGTAGCTGTTGATCCATGTGATTAAAGCAACCACACATGGAGGCAAAGCTTGTGGCAGCTGCAAAGCATGAGCTGCCACACATGGGAGACAAAGCACATGGGAGACAAAGCATGAGCTACCACACATGGGCAGCTAAGAGACCAGCCAAGGGGGAGGACGAATTTGAAGCCTATAAATAGAGAGTTTCAGCTCATTCAAAGGAGGATATCATTCCATAAATTACATTTCCATTGTACACCATCAAAGAGTTGTCTACACCATCAAAGAGTTGTCTACCATCAAAGAGTTGTTTACACCATCAAAGAGTTGTCTTCTTTATCAAAGAGCTATCTTCTTCTTATTTCTCTTTTTATTTTCTGTTTTGTATGTTCTTGCTATCCATTCAAATTATGGATAGCTAAATATTTTAGTTAGGGCTCGATTGAAGCCCTAATCATGTTTCTTTAAGGATTTCGATAATGTTCTTTTGCTATAAACTACTTTTGTGATGCTTATTGATTAATTTCATATTATATTTTACTCTTTACATACGTTATGTTATGCTTGATCATCATATGCATGCTATGTATTGAGTTTGTTACATAGGTAAATTTAGATGACCGAGTCTTGTACCTATGAAAGTAACAAAAGAACTAGTTATAAGTTCTTGAAATTAATCATCATGAATAACTAGAATAGATACCATGTTCTAGAATTTGTGTGTTTGTCGATTTCCATTGTGTTATGCATTCTTAAAGTACAACTTAGTAGATACCATGCTAAACACTTTAAGAATGAAAAGAGTTGAGTAGATACCCATGCCTAACTCGTTGTTTAGGGAAATCAATAACTTAAAGAGTAGATATCATGCCTTTAGGTTGACAAACATAAGCATCCAAAATCTGTTTTGTAGCATTGTGCATGTCGTTTTCTTAAGGAAAAAAATTAGTGGTGAACATCGAATCCCTAACTAGTTTTCTCATTGTTTGAACCTCAATCCAATTCTATTTTTAATCAAACGCTGGTTTCAATATTTAGTATTTAAATTTTCAGTTTTCAATACCATCATAAGAAAATCATCATTTTGAACACTTTGTCTACACCGAATGCCATTTAGTTTAAGGAAAATAAATTAAGCACAAATTAATCCAATCCTCGTGGGAACGATCTCGTATTTGCTTTCTATACTATTTATCTGATCTTGTGCACTTGCGAGTTAAAACGTGCATATAGTTGCCTAATTTTTAGGTAACTATTTGTTCAACAAGCACCTGCCATGTGCTTCTTTAGGAAGCACTCCCAAGTGCTTGTTTAGGAAGCACTTCGATTTTTTATGAAATTTTCAACAACTTTATAATAAAAGCACTTTTGTTAGAAGCGCTTATGAGCATAAGTGTTTCCTAGAGAAAACGAGCCTGAAGAAGCATTTGAGATGTGCTTCTTCTTAAAAGCGTTGCAGGACAAAAACACGAGAATCACTTGACTCCCTTTAATAAAACTTTTAAAATGCCGAGAGTGCCCCTATTTAATTTTTTAAATGCTAAAATACCCTCTTTCTTTTTTGCTGTCTTTTTCACTCATGTTATAACCAAAAGACTATCACACGCCAAAACCCCAACAGACGCCAAAACACTCATGGAAACCCTTACGGTTCCACTCCATCTCTCTCATGGCTGCTCTCAATATTGAAGAGATTTGTTCTTTGATTTCTGATTTTATTTGTGATGAAGACTATTGTGGTTGATAGATATAAGTGTGAACTATATTATTTTCTTCAAAGGCAAGCCTTTCACTTTCTCTTTTGATGGTGAACTAGAATTTGATTGTTTCTCTTGGTTTAGTTGTTGTGAATGTTTCTATTTCTTCCCAAGATTTATTCTCATATTGCTCTTATCATTGATATGTTAATTGTTTTGGTGATAGTCATAAGCGAAATTGTTTATAGCCAAAGTTGCCCACTCACACACTATGCCCTCATGTTTCAAATCTATTTGGTTTAGTTTGAACTTTTCTTCTCTGGTCTCTATTTTTGTATTGTTATAACGGGGTCGAGTTTCATGACCTTGCTTTTACATCTTTTTCCTCCTATTTGGGTTTTATGAGTTCAGATTTGATAAATAAAAAAAGCTATTTATTTTTTTCTTCTTTCAATAATGAAACTACAATTGCATGCATGAATAATGTAGTTGATCATTTTTTTCTTGTTTTACTCTAATAACAAAATGTTTCTTGTTCGTCACATAGTTGTTATTTATGTTTTGCAAGGCATGTGCAACTTGCTTATGTTTTCATTTAGTTTGTGTTCATTGTACAATGTTCTTAATAGAATAATGTCAAAAAATATGGATAAGTCATCACAAGATGAATGTGGAGAAGAAAGCAAGAAACAAGGAAAGGCTCATTGGGATGATGAGGCTTTTGATGCATTTATCAAAATTTGTGTTGTTGAGACAATAGCTGGAAATCGATCAGGCGACCATTTTAGTAAGAAAGGATGGAAAAATGTTGTAAGGAAATTTAGTGAGTTGACTCAAAGGACCTACTCTCAAAAGTAACTTAAGAACAAATGGACTGGACTTAAGAAAAAATGGCAATTATGGACATCATTGGTTGGAAAATAGACTGGTCTAGGATGTGATCCTGTGAAAAAAACCATAAATGCTAGCAATGAATAGTATGACAAAAAAAGTGAAGGTGAATTTCTTGTCATACAATTGAGTTATATTTCTCCCACTTGAAGCTAATATATATAGTTTTGTAAGAACTTATTCATTTAAGTTGATATTATTGTAGGAGAATCCTAAAGCATCAAAATTTTGAATGTGTGGATTGAAACATGCTGATCAATTAGATATTTTATTTAGGGATATTGATGTCACGAGTGATGGAGCTTGGGCACCATCACAAGGTTCTGTACATGATGTTGAGAATGTACTACCTCGTCAAACTGAAAATAGTAACGAAGATGGTGACTATAGCTTGGAGAATGGTCTAGAGTTTAATGATGGGCTTGATAATATCGATGATTTTGATACTTCTCCTAATATTGAAACCTCCCAACAAGATAAAGCACCGAAAAGAAGAAAGGATGATAAGAAACCTGCAGTTGGGGAGAAGGTGATAAAGCGATTATATTATATTTTAGAGTCAGTAGCAAATCGAAGTTCTAGAAATAACAATATGATTGGTTGTACGTAGCAATGGAGAAGTTATGCAAATTGTAGAAGGCACACAAGAAATTGTTGGGGATGATGAGGTTTTCGTGAAAACTGCATATGTCTTGACTGAAAGAAAGAATAGAGAGATGTTTGTTGCATTGAGGCAAGCCAAGATAGTTTAAATTTAGTGTTGGTTATGGATGTTTTAAATGGTCACAAGATAAGGTGCCATGAACAATTTATGTGACAAGCTAACCGATAAATGGGTCATGGATGTTTTAAATGGTCACAAGATAAGGTGCCATGAACAATTTATGTGACAAGCTAACCGATAAATGGGTCATGGATGTTTTAAATGGTCACAAGATCACAAGATAAGGTGCTGTGAACAATTTAGGATGGAAAAACATGTCTTCATAAAATTGTTAGAGACACTTACAGGTGCATATGATTTGAAAGAAGTTGGAGATATACCAGTAGTTGAGGCATTATTCCTCAGGTCATGGGTTCACTTATAGAATGGTCCAAGAAAGGTTTCAACATTCTGGTGAGACCGTGTCAAGGTGGTTTGGGATAATTTTAGATGTTGTTTGTCACATGGCTAGTTATATCATAGTCCACAAGACCCACATTTTAGGAGAGTTTCGGGTAAAATAAAAGTTGATGATCAATATTGGCCATACTTCAAAGATTGCATAGGGGCAATTGATGGTATACAAATACCAGTAGTCATGCCTAGAGCAAGACAAGTACTTTATATTGGAAGAAAAGGTATCACTACCCAAAATGTTATGGTTGTATGTGATTTTAATATATGTTTTACATTTGTGTGGACTGGATGGGAAAATGTTGTTCACAATGCACGAATATTCATGGAGACCTTACAAAGACCAATATTAAAGTTTCCTCATCCACCTACTGGTAACTAAATCTATTTTTGTTATGATAGGTAAATATTATCTAGTGAATTCAGGCTATCCACAAATGAAAGGATATGTAGGGCCATATAAGGTTGAGCAATATCATCTTCTTGATTTTCGATGTGGAAGTTAACCAAGAGGGAAGAAAGAAATATTTAACCATAAGCATTCATCCCTAAGATGCAAAATAGAAAGAACTTTTGGTGTTTGGAAAAATAGTTGGAGAATGATACAACATATGCATAACTTTCCTATAGTTGTTCTTTCAATGGCTATTCAGAACTCTATAAGATGTCACTTAATGATAGATCAAGAGTTTCAACTGTTAGATATATGCAAGCCAATATAAAATGGATAATTCTAAGAAAATAATATATAATAATCAAAGGGGCAAGAATGTTGCTTTAGATACATAACGCACACAAAGTAACAAGTCCATGGATTAAAATATAAATGGAAAGTGGTCTAAAGAAGTTAGAAGCATGAGACCTTTCCATACATATAAATATCGTATCCTAAAATGTTCCTGGTCATAGGATCACCAATTGGACAATGGTGACTCGCAAAGACTGATACACATTATGTCTGCTCAATTTGGAGGATGACTAGTCTCAAGTCATTCATGTAGAGACAGTGAGACAGATGTGTAGGTGCTCTATAGAAGATGGAGTCCACTAAACGCGATCAACTCTAAAATTATTGTATGGAAGTCTTACTCATAAGTGTCAAACAAAGAATTCAAGAATTCTAAGTTGTGATAATGCAAATTAATCCTTAGACCTAAGACATCACAGTTATCTTGTGTATACGTTATTTCTCTTTGAAAGCATTATACGGTTGTATCAAAATGATGTGACTTAAAAGTGTTCCTTAGGATTCTCAATGTGTACGCAGAGACAGGTAAATTTACAACAAGGAATCTCTTATCTTAGTAAGAAGAGAGAATACTCTAAAGATATGATTCGTGAATCTTTGGCCAAAGTATTGGATGGAAATTGAAATAAGAACGTTTGCAATTTCATCAAATTAAATCATATAATCTAGAGATATCATATTAGGGATTTTGACACAAGTTTAACATATCCCGAGAATGTGACATAGAGTACTGAATTAGAGAAGGATCGAATTGCATTGTAATCACAAACTGACTAGGTTCTCTAAATGAATTCTTTTTAGCTTAGGTAGCCATGACATACTGCTAGGTGTCACTCATGGCTTTTGGAAGCCTTATATGGACTAATTATAATTAGCCTTCGCCAACAAGGAGAATTGCATGGAGGGATACAATTCACACTTGATTCAGAGTGAATCATTCATACCCACTGCCTCACCAATTAGAACCTGTTGGAGGTAAAAACTAAACGGGTAGTAATTAGACCAACTTAAAGATGAGGAGGAGGATGACGAAGGTGAGGACCCTCTGTATGTGAGAGCATTCGGTAAGTACATAGGCATGCATACAGAAGACAAATGTACGTGGTTCACCCAAATAATGGGCTACGTCCACGGAGAAGTATGTTCTCATTATGATAAAGACTGTATACATTGCACATAGGCTGAAGGCTGAAGGCCGAGGGCTGAGGGCCGATGCCGAAGGCCGAAGGCTGAAGACCGAAGGTCGAAGGCTGAAGAGCTGGCTGAAGGCCAATGATCCGTGAGCTTGTAAATGGGCTCAGGGGTAAGCCCATGAGGCCCTTGTGAGCCATATGGTGCCCTAGTAGCCCGTCTGACTCTCCCTTTCTTGAAGGAGAGAGGTCTCCTTTTATAATTGAGGGAGAGTCCCCTCTTCTTGTGTTTTGTCGATGTGGGACTTCCTTCCCTTTGCTTGGATTGGCTTGGGAGCGTTTGGCCAGATATTGTACAAACAGAACCTATAAGATCGCACACCGAAAAGGAATCGATTGGGAAATTAAGAAGAGAATGAATGATTTTGTGACTTGGTCAAAGTCAATGTGAAAGTCAAAGGTCGAAGTCAAAAGTCAAAGGTCAAAGGTCAAATAGTTGACCCAACACTTGACATGGTCAACTAAGGATGACCGAGACCAACACTCGTTAGACAAGTGAGTGATTAAATTAGTTAAGTCACTAGAGTAATTAAATTTATTAGAGTAATTTAATTATTCAATTAAAGTTATGAAACTTTAATTAAAGGTCTCATATGACTTGGAAATTCAAAAGAGATTTGACCATATGGACTTAGGCACATTTGTGACACGTTATAGGATTAATGTGTTGGACCAAGATAGCAAAAAGATGACACACAAAGGGGGGGGGTGTGGCTACACTAGGGCTTGGGGGTATTTTTGTCACTCTTGTGACATTTTTGATCCTAAAAGTGTGGAGCTAAGGTATCTTATCATCCTAGGGTTTTCAAGTTGGTGAAATTGGAAGAGAGAAAACACCAAGCTCTCTCCTTAACCCCTTCAATCTATCACATCAAGTGAGGGTGCTAGCACCACTCTTCACTTGTTTTCTTCTTATTCCCTCATCCCATTCAATCCTTAGTGAAGAGCTTTGGGGAGGTGCATATCTTTGTACCTATTTGGAGAGCTACAAGGTGGAGAATCAACATCAAAGGGAGAACCAACAACAAGGGGACCACTTCCTCTACTTGAACACCATTCTTGGTTTCAAGATTTGCTCCAAGGGTATGAACATCTTATTTTTCTCTCAAATAGGATTTAGAGAATCTTTGGTGCACACTTTCATAGACTTATAAAGATTGGGACCAAATGAGACTTGCATGAATCCCTAGTTTATTTAATGCTTCCTCTCTTACTTTGATTTCATATTAGATATGGCTTGCTAGTTGATTTATACTCTCAAAGTTTGGTTGTAGAGTTTTTAGAAATCTCTACACAACACCATTACCACAATATTCCCTTCATCTACCTTATGATGACAATGATGAGCTACTTCCCTCTGGCGAGGCAGGAGTTAATAGAGGGGAAGAGATGGTTGAAGAACAAAATTTAACCCATAGACGAGAGATGGATGACGAACACGAGAGAATTGCAAATCTTCTTATGTCTAGTTAATTTCCTTTTTATTTTTTAAAAATGATTATAAATTATACTTGGTGAAGTTCATCTTTTCCATTTTGCACTTCTTATAATTTTGTTAAGTAGTGTTTTTATTTCTTAAAAAATAATCAATTTTTATATCCTAAGTTTCTTATAATATTTTGGGATTCTTTGATTTTTTTTTGAGATACTATGGCAGTCAAACATGCAACAAAATATCAAAAGCAATTTATGTAATGTAAAAGCACTTGTATATGTGACATTCAACCAACAAATTGCTTCTTTGTAGAAGCACTATTGGCATAAATGTTACTAACATAAGAGCTTCATGAAGGACCACTTCCAAACGAGTCCTAACCAAACAATGTCCAAATTGCTAAAAAAAATTATTTCATTTTAAAATAAAATATTTATCTTTGGCTATAAAAAAAACACATTCATCAAACAAGTTTCTCATTTTCTATTTCTTTCAAAATAAAAACAAAGGACAGTTTATGTTTACGGTTTATTAAACTAAAAACTATAGTGGTTACTGTTGGCATGAGCCATAATTCACGGATCCGTGAACCCTGATTTCCTAGTGTAATTCACGTTACCTAATTAGAATAATTACCCATTTAGGATTCCTTGTAATTGGCTAATTACTTTTCCTTGTAGGAAAAGTCAACTTGTATATATATCCTCCTCTTGGAGAAATATAATATCAATCACAATTATTTAATCCTGTGTTTAGTTTGAGTTGGTATCAGAGCCAGGTTAACCCCGGTCTCTCAAACAAAAATAGGAACCCTACCCATCGACATCCTCTAGCGCTGAATACAGAAAAAGAAAAAAAAACTATCTATCGCAAAACATCGGCAAAGCCATTGTCGTCACAAACCTAGTGTAGCAAAAGACTCCTACAACACCAACCTATCCAAACTTGTTCTCTCTCCTCCATGGCTTTCGAAGATACCCCAGACACACCCACCGCAGTCACAAAATCCAATACTTCAAAAACCAGCAAAAATATTGATATGGCGCAACCAATTGTTACAGTTCGCAATAATACTTCCACTGCCCCCATTCACCATACGATTGATGAAGAAAACATGCATCTAATGCTTAGGAAATGAACTTTAGCCACAACCTATACAATAAAAACATTCTAAATGGCGGATTCATTTTGTTTGTACTAGTTGAGCTAAACATTTTTCATTTTAAACCAAGTATCTTAGCCTGGTCTCTTTGAACACAAATAGAAAAAGGAAAAAGGGAATAAATCCTTTACCCTTGATGACCTTTTCTTGATTTCTCAAGAATAAACGCCTTTGTTGGAAATGCCTTTTGTTTCTCTTAATTGTGACTCCTTCACCTTAAGGCTCCAAGATTGGAGTCCTCTACCTCACCAAACCAAATGCTCATAGAGATGAAGATAAGGCAATCAAGAAGTATGAATGCTAGTCTACTTCTTGATTGGAGCAATTTTTGGTTTATGGAATATGAGATACAAAGATGATCACTCATCAACCAAAGTAGGAAAGCAAAAACCCTAGCTAGGTTTTCTCCAATACTTAGCTTATAAAGGACAACACAAAATGCAATTGGGTGGGTATTTACGGCTCCATTTGGTCCATGGGTCATTTTATCTTATGCCACTTATCCCTTGGGCCCAATAGCCTTTTGGGCTATTTTGTCCCTTTCATTTTAAATCATATTTAAAAGCCCAATCTAATATTTCTATATGTCAATATTAATTCCATAATTAATTTTTTAATTATAATTTAACTATTAAATTATAATTATAGTCTTACTTAATTGACCCAGTCGAACTATTTGACTTTGGTCAATTGCTCTGGTCAATATGTTGACTTTTGACCATTGACTTTGACATTTGATTATCAACCATTGACTTGTGTCTCCTCATTTCATTTCTCCTTATTTATACCTCTAATCACATGCTTTGGGTGTGTAGATCCGTAGGTTCCCTTTAGCAAGGTAGTGGGTTGACTCAACTCCTCAAACATGATATACGAATTAAATTCCACAATTAAATTCTTCCTATTAATAAAGGTTAATTGAAACCTTTTAGGACATCCACAAACCATGGTTGTCGCTTAGCAGCAAGTCACAGTTAGCCGAGCTAAATGAGACATTTTGAAAAAACCTATTCAAATTGGAATGACCGTGCAATTGAATCCTTATCTTATGTTGATACTCCTTAATCACATTATTAGATCATGGAATCCGATTGTTAATATCCTAATGTGAATCATTCCTTTTATATGATTATCCTAGTAAGATTTGAAGACTTCTTCTTTCAAGTCTTATCCACTACTCTACATAGAGATTTGACCAATCATATCTTGGAGTATTCTCTCTCTTTTACTGAGAGTAGAGATTCCTTATTGTACATTCATTTGCTTCCATGACTCTATTGAGAATCCTGATGAGCAACTTTAAGCTATGCCTAATTCAGCATGACCGTATAGTGCCCTCAAAGATTAGCAACATAGCCACAAAAAATCTATGATGCCTCAAGTTTAAGGATTAGTTTGCACCATTGCAATTTATGAGTTCCAGCTTGACATGTGAGTAAAGACTTCCATGCTGTAACTCATGTGTTGGATCGCGTTCAGTGTACTTGTTCTTCTACAAGTACCTACACACATATAGATGTGTCTCCACACTTAATGACTTGAGACCTTGCCATTCCCTACATATAGAGACAATACTGTGTACACTGGTCTTTACGGAATATTGACGCTCAATCAATATTCCTATGACCAAGAACATATTCAAGATTTAGGGATAATGAGAAGTCTCTATATATGCAATCTCATTACATAGCTCCACTTGTGTATTCCTTAGACTATGGTTGTTCTACATATTGAAAGATAATATAGGATGATTTAATGTATAAAACAAAATTTCTTGCCCATTGATAACATAATATATCTTTTATCAAAGATGTCATTAACTCTAACTATTACATAATTAGTTGGCTTCAAGGGCATATTTCTAACAGTTGAATGGAAAGAACTATAGCACTTCGTCGAAGATGATGTTGCTTCATGTGTCAAGCCAAGGAAAAAGAGGTCATCTGACAGGGAAGGTGGCTCAAGTAGAGGAAGATGCTCTAGGCTTTGATTCGTGGTCTATTGAGGACTCCATTGTTAAAGGATGGTTGATAAAAACCATGGAACCTAATTTGGTAGAATTGTTCTTAGATCTACCAACAGCTTAAGATATCTCCGAGAGTACAGTCTAAATGTATTATGACATGTCTGATGAGTCACAGATTTATGAATTACAATGTAAAGCATTACTCAAGAAGGTCGTGATATTGCATCCTACTTTGCTGAGCTCAAGAGCGTTTGGTTGGAATTAAACTGTCGTCGTCTAATCAATATGAAGTGCCCAGATGATGTGAAGATTCAGCAGGCTGAGATACAGAAAGACTGTATTTATGATTTTCTTGCAGGTCTAGATGATGAGTTTGGTAAAATTATAAGAGATTTGTTGACGTTGAGTCCATTGCCAAAATTAGAAGAGTCATTTGCTTTTTTCGTAAAGAGGCCCAATGTTGGGAGACGAAGCTCAAGAAGGATGGAAAGACTGAATCCTCTACTAAAATAATTTCCAAAGCCCTTTTTGCTAGTTTTTCTTTTCTCTTCCAACCCCTAAGGAAAAAGAAAACATGCATTGCATTACTATAATGGGAATCGTCATACAGAGGCCATGTGTTTTCACAAGAATGGGTTTTCGGAGTGGTTCATTGAACGCCAGAAGCAACGAAAGGGGCGCATGCAAAGAAAAAGAATGGTGGGAGTAGTGTAGCTATTGTCGCCGCTACCAGTTAGCCTTTCATCGGCCCCGTCGCCGGCTCTACCTCGGCTATCTCAATTTCGTTCACGGCAGCTCCTTTAGTTGATGATTCTCTCACTGTTCTCTCTTAGTTATCCATTCCAAAGCCTGCTGACTGCAAAGGTAACCAGGAAAAAGTTTAGGTGCTTTCCAACCAATGAGATACAAGTTGGATTATCGATTCGAGTGCTACTGATCATATGGCCTATGATAAATCTTTTTTTCATTCTATGACTGCTCCTACCAAAATAAGTGTGGTTACTACCAACGACGAATCTAACTCAGTCACATGGGTTGGTTCCATCACTCCTACTCCTACCCTCTCTTTACATAAAACTTTACTTGTTCATGCTTTGTCCCATAATTTATTATCTATTGGGCAAGTTACCAAATAGTTAGATTGTTGTGTGCTCATGTTCTCTTCTTTTTGTTTACTTCCGAATATTCAGACCAGAGAGATCATTAGGCGTGGTACTAAGAGATGGGGGCTTTACTATGTGGATGACATTGCACTAGGTCGTGTTCATCAAGTTCAGGCATTTTCAGTGAAAAGCATAAGAAAATTTGGTTATGGCAGCGGCGGTTGGGTCATGTTTCCTTTGGTTATTTGTAGTCTTTGATTCCATCTTTATTTAGTGAATTAAAAATTTCTGATTTTCAGTGTGAGACTTGCATTCTTGCAAAAAGTCATCGAACTTTTTATCCACCTAGTTTGAATAAAAGCGCATTTCCTTTTGATGTAATCCATCTAGATGTTTGGGGTCCATCTCCGATTACTACTGTCTTTGGTGTTCGGTGGTTTGTGATCTTCATTGATGATTGTACTCGGTTAACTTGGCTTTATGTTATGAAGCATAAAAGTGAAGTTGGTTCTTTATTCAAGAATTTTTACCAGATCATTCAAACTCAATATTCTTATTCAATTAAATTTGTTCGTTCAGTTAATGGAGGAGAATTTATTAACCACACATTTGCAAACTTCTTCATTGAAAAATGCATTCTCTATCAGACTACGTGTCCGCGGATTCCAGAACAGAACGGTGTAGTTGAATGCAAAAATTGCCATATTCTTGAGACTGTTTGTTCTCCCTTTATTGGGGGGCGGGTCCCCCAAACCCTTTGGATCGTATCTATTCAGTATGCTATCTACCTTCTTAATCATATGCTTTCACATGTTTTGGGTTTTAAAACACCACTTCAGACATTGGCTGCTCATGTTCCTATTTGTTCCTATCTTAATCTCACTTCGTGTATTTTTCGTTGTGTGGTGTATGTCCATCTCAATAAATCTCCCAAGATCAAGTTGGATCCGTGTGCCTTTCGATGTGTCTTTGTGGGTTTTGCACCTCAATAAAAGGGTTATCGGTATTACCATCCCTCCAGTCGCCCTTTTTATGTTACCATGGATATTGTGTTTGTGGAGAATGAGATGTTTTTTCTGTCAAACGTGTGCAATCATGTCCTTCAAGGGGAGAATAGAGTAAAAGAAGTACATGATTGGTCTGAGATAGAAATACAAGGGAAAGAAGCACAAAATAATGCGCTGGAGCCCGAGCCGCTTAGCTTAGTCGAGCCTAGAGAAGCAGGTTGTCGACCAGTCCCGCTGAGTTGAACAACCCAGCCAAACTGGACAGCAATGACCCTCTTTCTCGAACATACTTGCTCATGCTCCACTGAACATTCATAAGGTAAGTCCTTCAAATCTCAGTGCTTCTCAAAATATTTTTGAAATTGTGAAAAAATTACCTACATGAGCAAACAGGAGAATACCACCAGACATATTCTCACCAGAAGGCAAGGTGAAATATGCCATTGTTGATTATGTCTCCACAAACAAATTATCTCCTCAAGTTAATAGATTGGAAGAAGCTTTGTAAGACCCAAAATGGGTGGAAGCAATGAATGTGGAGATGGAGGCTTTATAGAAGAATGGAACATGGGAGATAGTTTCGCAACCTGAAGGAAAGAAACTTGTTGGATGTCGATGGGTATACACAGTTAAGCACAAAGTTGATGGCATAATAGACAGATATTAAGCAAGACTTGTGGCCAAATGGTATACACAGACGTATGGAGTGGATTATCAGGATATGTTTGCACCAGTGGAAAAAATGAATACAATGCGAGTTTTGTTGTCCTTAGCAGCTAATTTAGATTGGTCACTCAAGCAATTCAATGTGAAGAATGTCTTTCTACATGGAGATCTAGAAGAAGAAGTGTACATGGACATATCACCTGGTTATGGGTTGTCTAATAACAGTGGGAAGGTGTGTAGGCTTGAAAAGACCCTTTGTGATTGAGGCAGTCTCCACGAGCATGGTTTGGGCGATTCACTGAAGCACTGAAGAAGTATGGATATCATCAAAGTAACTCAGATCATACCTTATTTATCAAATGTAGGGACGGTAAGATTACTTTGCTAATAATCTATGTCAATGATATGGTAGTTACTAGTGATGATGTTGTTGAAATGGATAAATTACAGAAGTAGTTAGCCTTAGAGTTAGAGATGGAGTACTTGGGGGCTTTGAAGTATTTTCTAGGAATCGAAGTAACTCGCTATGCTACTAGTATTTGTCTATCTCAAAGGAAGTATGTTCTAGACTTGTTGACATAAATTGGTATGTTAGGGTGTGCACCAGTCGAAATATCTGGCCAAGCACTCCCAAGCCAATCCAAGCAAAGGGAAGGGAGTCCCACATCGACAAAACACAAGAAGAGGGGACTCTCCCTCAATTATAAAAGGAGACCTCTCTCCTTCAAGAAAGGGAGAGTCAGACGGGCTATTAGGGCACCATATGGCTCACAAGGGCCTCATGGGCTTACCCCTGAGCCCATTTACAAGCTCACGGATCATTGGCCTTCAGCCAGCTCTTCAACCTTCGGCCTTCGGCATCGGCCTTTAGCCTCTTCAGCCTTCGGCATCGGCCTTCAGCCCTCAGCCCTCAGCCTTCAGCCCTCAGCCCTCAGCCTTCAGCCTTCAGCCTATGTGCAATGTATACGGTCTTTATCATAATGAGAACATACTTCTCGTTGGACGTAGCCCATTATTCGAGTGAACCACGTACATTTGTCTTCTGTATGCATGCCTATGTACTTACTGAATGCTCTCACATACAGAGGGTCCTCACCTTCATCATCCTCCTCCTCATCTTTAAGTTGGTCTAATTAGTACCCGTTTAGTTTTTACCTCCAACAAGTGCCAACCAACAAGGAGAGATATCAGAGGTTAGTGGAAAGACTAATTTATCATTCGCACACTAGACCAAATATCGCATATGCAGTTAGTGTTGTTAGCCAATTCATGCATTCTCCTAGTGAGGATCACTTAGCGGCAATTGTGAAGATTTTGAGTTATTTGAAGAAAGCTCTAGGCCAAGGCTTCATATTCATAAAACTGGGACATTTGGGTGTCAAGGGTTATATAGATGTAGATTAGGTAGGCAATATAATAGATAGACGTTCACATCAAGTTGTTACTTCACTTTCATTGGGGGTAATTTGATTACATGGTGAATTAAGAAGCAAAATGTAGTGGCTCGATCTTCAGCTGAGGCAGAATACAGGGGCATAGCACAAGGAGTTTGTGAAATCCTTTGGCTAAGGATCCTCCTGTCTGAAATTGATTTTCCACCAAAGAAAGTCATGGAGCTTTACTGTGACAACCAAGCTGCGAGAGAGATAGCAAATAATACAATTCAGCATGACAAAACTAAGCATGTTGAAGTGGATAGGCATTATATCAAGGAGAAGTTGGTAGATAAGTTAATCGATATACCATTTGTAAAGTCAGAAGAACAGCTGGCAGATGTCGTAACGCATGCAGTGTCAGCAAAGATTTTTTATGACTCACTTGGCAAGTTGGGCATATGAGATATCTACGCACCAACTTGAGGGGGAGGAGTGTGTTGTTAAAAATATTAACTCGCAATTGTACGGGCCAATTAGTAGTATAGCAAGACAAGTACGAGGTCGTACCCACGAAGACTGAGAAGTTAAAACTAGTTATGTGCTTAGATTACCAAATTCAAGGAAGTAGGAAGTTAAGTCTAAAACAGAATTTAAAGCAAGAGTGATTGTAAGTGTTGAACAAATGAGGCAAAACAAAATTCCAAACAAAAGCAAAGTGAGCAAATGCAACAAAGAGTATTTTTGTAGGCTGGAAAATAGATTGAGAGACTAGGGCATTCGATTCACCATAACAATTCAATTCTGGGTTATAAGGAGTCAAGTGACAAGTCTAATTCGGATTCAAAGATTGGTTCTTGCTAAAGTATGATTAAGCCATGGTGTTTGGTCCTAACCTTGTGTTCCTAATTCCCTAACTTGATTATTTGTTGTCTAACCTCAATTAAGCATTAGGAACCCATTAAGCATAGAAGAACAATTTAAACAACCAAGCATGTATCTAATTCCTGTTGTCAAATGTCCATACATACTTTTCTTATTCATAGTTCAATTCGAATCAAAGCATGGTGTCTACTCTTGATTCAAACAAAGGTAGCTAATAAACAAGTTCTAATGGTGATCAATCATCCAAACAAGTATATTAACTGATAAGCATAAAGAATAGAAATATGAATCATGAATCAAACTTGAAACTCAAAACTTCAACTTATAAACCCAGAATATTCATGTTAGATTACATCGAAGCCCTAGTTATGAATTTAGCTACTCATAATGGAAATGAAACTTAAACAGAAATGAGAAAACATAATGAATGCAATAAGAGTGGAAAAACTCATTTCTGAAGTTACTTGTGGTGTCCAAGGCTTCTCCAAGTGCTTCTCCAAGTCTAATGCTGCTCCAAGAGCTTCCTCACATCTAGAGTATGGCAACTAAATAGGTGATTTGGGATGAGTTTGGGTGAGTGGTGATGGTAGAGAAAGAGGAAATTCGTAGGGAAATGGAAGGGAGGCTTGCTGGAGCTGTTTTGGTGATTTTGGACAGAATGGAGTGTTTGGGGAAGGATGGAAGTGTTAGAGGATGGCTGAAGAGAATTCTAGGTTGAATGGAGTGTGATATGGTTGAATGAGTGTGAAGCTCTCTATTTATAGAGTGTGAAGCTCCCCTTTGGCTGATCAAGCACATGGCTCAAAAGAGGATCCAAGGCTCCTCCAATCTGATTTGTCTCCCCTTTGGCTGATGAAGCACATGACTCAAAAGAGGATCCAAGGCTCCTCCCATCTGATTTGTCTCCCCTTTGGCTGATGAAGCACATGGCTCAAAAGAGGATCCAAGGCTCCTCCAATCTGATTTGTCTCCCCTTTGGCTGATGAAGCACATGGCTCAAAAGAGGATCCAAGGCTCCTCCAAGTGAAAACTGCAATCAGCCTGGTGTGTATTTTGATGGGCTCACGGATTGGGCTCAACTTAATCAATTGCTGCATTTGAGTAGTCCATCTTGAAGTTCAGATTCTCATCTTTCTAACCACATATTATTTGGGCCAATCCAAGTTCAGACAAAGACGTTAAGGCCGAAGTGAATTGCTAACTCAGTCTGCACGTTTTTGCACCACTTTGCATATTTTCCTATCCAAAGCCACCATTGTAACCTAAGGCCCAATGAACTGAATAACAAACCAAAATAGATTAAAAGCACAAGTTTTTCTTTAAGAACGTAAGCAAAACATAAACTATAAGGGTACAAAATGATATACAATTGTGAACTGATCAGAGTGTTGGCGTGAGCCACAATTCTGGGATCCCGTGATCCTTGATTTCCTGGTGTAATTCACGTTACCTAATTATAATAATTGCCTCATTAGGATTCCTTATAATTAGCTAATTACTTTTCCTTGTAGGAAAAATCAACTTGTACTTGTATATATATCCTCCTCTTAGAGAAGTATAATATCAATCACAATTGTTCAATCTTGTGTTTAGTTTGAGTGTTACATGGTTACACAAACAATCCAATTCCATCACAATTTCTCATTCTCAACATGTCAAATATAACCAACTCCTAGTCTAGTAGCAAGGCCGGTCCTGAGATTTTGAGTGCCCTATGCAAAATTTAAATTGGAGCCTTCACATAATCTAATATGAAAATACTAAAAAAAACATTTGCCATGTTAATGTCACGAAACAAAGTTTTTATAACTAAAATTCATCATCAACTAGTATGCAATACAATCACAAATCAAATTCATAATTTTTTTTAACATTTTCATTTGATAAAGTTAAATATTAGTATGTTTAGTGAAAAAAAAAACGTAAGAGTTCAAGTGAAAGAAGACATTATTTTTTATTTTTTATTTTTTTGCTTTTGTTAGGAGAAAGTGTATGCATGTGATATATATTGTTGTTAGTTTAGTTAGATCTTTCCCCTTTTTTTTTTTTCAAGCTCTTCTATTTTTTTTTAATTATTTTAAATTTTGTGGTTATTATGAAAAAAGAAATAAAAAATACGTATACAATCACATCACTATGACTCAAACTTAGGCCTTGTACAAAATAATATGCACTAGAAACCAACTTCACAAAATACACTTTTGCCTCAATTTACTCACACTAGAGTATATATAGAATTTTTATAATATTAATATAAAGTAAAAAAAAAAAATTGGGGGCCTTATGTGGTTGCGTCACTTGCACCATGCCAGGGCCGCCCCTGTCCAATAGTACCAATATTAGACAACATCCCGAGTAAGTCCCCCTCCCTCAATTATTTATATTCTCAGGTTGTTAATAGTAACAAACTAGCAATCAGTCTAGTCTAGTGGTACTTTTTCACTTTCCCAATATTGGAAGAGCTCACAAGTTCAAATCCTCAACTTTCAATGATTAAAAAAAGAAACTGTCACCCGTAATTCTGCCAAAATTATGTTTACAGAATAGCATACAATCCACAACTCATGGTTCAGTAAACCCAACATTGGCAATTAATAAGAGTCTGCGTTTGATGTTTAAACAATTGTACAACACACAAGGCTTGTCCTTAGAACATGCTTCTCTAATTGTTGGGAATGCCTTTCCTTTCCCAAAGCTATGGTACAAACAACAAACATCCGCTGCTGCCTCATAGTTCATCCTGCAAGATCAACAAAAAACAGAAATTGAAAAGAAAAAAAAAAAGTTTAAAGTTTAAAACTTTGGTTAAAATTTAATTTTTAGGTCATAGGTAATGATACACTTTCAGGATCTCAAGAACAGCACCAACATAAAAAATAAAATAAAAATCTTGGTAAGGTGCCCACTGATTAAAAGGCGCAGCAGTAAGGCTCCTACCTAGGGACGGACCTTTAGTTTGGCAAACCTGGTAGCCCAGGTGACTTCTTTTTTCCAGCCAAAAAAATAAAATCCTAGCTCACCTAGTGGGGGACCTTTAGTTTGGCAAACCCGGGCTATAGGTGGCTTCTTTTTTCCAGCCAAAAAAAATAAAATCCTAACTCACCTAGGGACGGACCTTTAGTTTGGCAAACCTGGCTATAGGTGGCTTCTTTTTTCCAGCCAAAACAATAAAATCCTAGCTCACCCAATTTCAAAAAGAGGGGGGAAGAACTCACACACAGCACAGCAAAAGAAAAAAAAGAGAAAAAATAACTCACACACGACACGTAGAAAAGAAAAAAAAATAAAAAAAGAAGCACCACCCTACCCTTGCATGTAGAGAAAAAAAAAAAAACGCTCTTGTTACTGCTGCACTCACCTTCAAGACTTATTCAAGTTAACCAAGTTCCTATATTCGTCATGTAAGCTTCTCCCAATTTCTTGATGCTTTAATTTGAGGATTTTTTTGGAGTTTATGAAGTATCAATTAGGATTTGCAATTGGGGCATCAGTTTCAGTTTATGAGTTATGAACTATCAAATAGGATTTGTAATTGATTTTATTGTTCTTGCTTTTTTTTTTTTTTTTTTTTTTTGGTTATCTATGAAATCACATAGTATTGTTGAGTTTTCTATCTACTTAATACCCAAATTTAGCCCACCCCATTTTAAAATCCTGGGTCCGTCCATGCTCCTACCCCAAGTCATGCAAACAAGCAACTTAAGCAAGGCCCATGCTAAGAAACTTTTAACTTCTACATACAATTTGGGGTAAATAATTTTGCTAAACTGATTACTACTTAATGGGAGAAAAGGAATTAATGTGACAGGAACAAAAAAGGGAAGATATGAGGAAGTGAAAAAAGAAGAAGAGAAACAATAGAGAAAAAGTTAATCCTTACATGGTAATCATCCAGATAATCACGGGGATCATGCTGCACAACAAGACAAGGTTCAAATTAGACACAGTCACAATAATCTAACACATGGGACACAAGGTTTTTACTAGGGATAGGTTATAGGTAATATCGGTCCTGGCAGGTAACACAAGGTCTATTAAATTTCTAATTTGGGGTTTCATTTGTTTGTGTTTTTTTTTTTTTTTTTGCTGGGAACAAGGAAAATTGTGGGGTTAAAATAGAAAATCCATTTTAGTTCTTTTTTTTTTTTTTTCAATTTGGGGTGTATTTAAGGGTAGTTTGGGAAGATAGTGGGATTTTCTTAGAAATTGTGAAAATTTAAATTAAAAGTTGGAGTGAACTTAGAACATTTGGTGAACTAAGAGAAGTGTAGGGTTTAAATAGAAAATCTCTTTTATCTATCAAACTTGTCTTCAATACCCTAAAATAGATTAACAGCATGAGTCCATTAGAAATATGTTGATATTTAGACAACAAAAAATTTCAAAATATCATTAATGAGGAATCAAAAAAAAAAAAAATCAGGAAATACAATACCCTTTTACGACGCCTCCTATCTCCATACTGACGATCTCTGTCCCTCTTTCTTCTTTCACCTTCTTCACTCGCTCTTTTAGCATCCTACACAAGCAATCAAATGGGATGAAAATGTTGTTCAGAAGGGTTATTGTTTGACCACTACAGTAGGACTTCAGAAAAACCAGAGAAGCAACTTGGCTTCTTGTAATCACCTCTTCTTCTCGAGCTCTTCTCTGCTTTTCTGCTTCTTCAAAAGCTTCTTTTTCAGCCTAAAATTATGCTCATTGTTATGAAACTTAGACACTTTAACTGAGATAAATGACAAATATAAGCATTTAAGAGTAGCAACTCACTTCTCTATTTGAAAAAATCTCTTCTACAACTTCTTTTGCATACTGTGGGTCATCACAAATCAAAATGTTGTCGAAAACTGAACCAGCCTTTACCTGCAAGATTTTGATGAGGCTCCACATTACACAGAGAGAGAGAGACTTCAATCTAATTTGTTAAATGCTGGTAGAAAAAGCACGAGTCATGACACAGTTGACACATACCTGCCAAACTTCAATGCCCACATATTTTATTGGCTTCAGCACATAAAGGTCAGGATCGTCCTCAAACTCTGCAGGAACAGAGGAAAAAGGTAAGTGCTCTTTAAACCAAAGTGGAAAGCGGCTAACCTATCCAGACACATTGATCATTTATACAATAAATAAATCTGCACCATCACACACATAGATAAACTCAACTATGTGTGTTAAAGAAAATGCAAACTACGTGAACAGAACTTTAGAATCCCTTGAATAAATAAATAGACCTTAAAACAGGATTGCATCTAATATATGTTATTGGCCTAGCATTCTACTGTAGCCAGGAATTTCAAGTCAGGGGTCACTATAAGTTGAATGATCAAATAGGTTGATAATATAGATCAATCAAGTCCTGGTATGAGATAATGAAAGTATTCAGCACAAGATCTCCAGTATATATATTTTTTCATTCTCACTTCTTCCTAAGATCTCAACCAGATGAAGGTCCAAATTCCTTCGATAATTTAGTCTAAAATATAAACCATATCTGCCATGGAAATATTCTGAGGCACATTAACATACCTGGGTTATCAATCCAAGGAGTCTTCCACTTTCCCTTATAGTTGGGGTTCTTGATTTTCTGTAGGATGGCATAGGTACCAAAAGTTAGAAACTTCACCAACAAATGAGTTTCGATGTTATGCATCTAGCTTAAAAGCACCTTGGGCTTCCATGGTCCTTTGTATGCTGGATTTGGGATCTTTGGTCGCCTCCAAATTCCATTTTCTTCATCATCCCAATCTTCAGGCTAAGAAACCATCAGCATTTTTCGGAAAATTTAGAATCCAATAAGTTCAGACTTTATTAAAAATTCCTGATAAACTAACAATTTTATTCAATGAAGATAACAAAAGGAGAATCTTTCTTTCCAGGACATCATGTTTGTTTTAATATTGATAACATATAACACTGACAAACCTCTTTGGCCTTTGGATCAGGAATTTGTGATGGAATTGAATCATATCCCTACAACATTAAAAAAAAAACATTTTTTGAGTATAAATCATGCAAAATGATTGTAACCTATTCAATCATGAATACAGGTAGAGTGTGATACCTCCGGTTTCACATCATTAGGGTCAATAATATACTCTCTGTCGTCCCAGTCTGCTGGCTGTGAGGAGGACACGAGTCAATATATAATTTGTGGTAAGGTAATATTTTTCTTTGGTTGGGGTATGATAGAGAGATTGGCGCACAAAGAAACAATGATGTATGCAAGCACCCCACACGATGTGGGATAGGCACATATTTAACCAAAGAATTCTACAAGATACAAAGTACTGTGTACTGATTTAGAAATATTACTTTCAGTCAAAAGCGGCTGTCAAATTTTAAACACTAAATTGATTGCTTGTGCACAACATCAAATTTTTTTCCACAACTTAAATCATAACACCATACCTTTTTGGCATTGACATCCTTGATTTTTCGTGGAGGAAGTATATCCCAATCTGTATACATGCTTCCAGAATCTCTTTCTCTATTATCAACAAGGACGCTGTAAGTTGCATCAGGCCTAAGAATAAATGTATAGAAATGAGTTAATTTGTCTGTTTCACATTGAAGATCCTTTTTTAAGGGATAATTCTGGCCCTGGTAAGAAAGAATAACATGGAGCTTTTTCGTCTGTGTGCCACATAAATCAGGTCCAAACATGAAACTGCAGAATACATAATGGGAAGAGTCAGAAGCCATTTTATCTTTGCATACAGTTAAGTATTAATAACAATTAATAAAATTAGATATTATGCAACCAACTCAAGTAGTATTCAGTATGTGAGCTTGATATAGGCAAATGCAAGAAGACTCCAAGATGAATTCAACACCACCAAATACCACAGAGTAATATAATTGCGAACACGCATGCCTATGCTTTCATGATCAGTTTTTAGGTTCTTCCTAACCAAGTCAATCTGCAACACTTTTTATCTTCCCCATGATCTTGGAAAGCCTTCACTGAGATAAACTGCTTATAGGACCAGTTATTGCTTATCTATTATTCTACATCCAAAAAATATTTCTGAATACCCTTCAGTATTCCATCTACAAGTGCAGCTTGTTATGTTTGAGAAGTATATGGATTTTAACGTTATTGTTTCTAAGTTTGTTATAAGCATCCTCATTGACCAATGGGATCTGGTTATGGATCATTTAAGCACAGTATATCACACCGCAAAAAAAGAAAAAGTCAGCTCTAGCATATCTATTGTCAGCTTAAATACAACCATGCACAATAACCAACACATACCCCACCCCTGGAAAAAGACTCCCATTATTGGGAGGGTTTTGGCCTACAGTCTAATTACTCCTTTCCTAAAAAATATGTAGAAGAGTCAGTCTTAGGTAATTTTTTAATGTTTAGTGTTGCCAACACCTTTTCCTTTCTCTGTGTGCAGAATTGATTAGAGCATATAGAAATGTATAAATCCAAATCCAGCAAGATTTGGCTGGGTTCCTTGTATATGCAGAAGAAATCCTTGCAACTCCTGACATGTTTAAAACTTCAAACACACTTAACACATATACAGATATTAATAATATGTATATACAAGGTAATATGTTCACAGACCTGTATGGAGTATCACCACCAAATTTCTTCTGATTGACATAGCCAGACATGAGTTTGATGTAACCACCACCACATTCGATCTCTTGTTCAAATTTAATTGAATACTGGATAACTAGAGTTCTATTTTTGTTGCTGAACTCGGGTACTTTTGCAGATATGGCAAAATGCTTGGCATCATTATATGTCTGAATGCCTGCATAAATTTCATAAAGTAAGTTATCAAATGCAGACATTGGTAACTCAGTACACAAATTCCAGTTATATATGGCATTAATTAGTTGAGACTCCAATGTAGCTTCTAATTAAAAATTGAAAACCACGACATGTTGATTATGAAAGAAAGGCATTTCTCTCCCATTCCTACAAACCTATATGGTAATAACTATTACCTCTGTCATGTTAAGTTTTTCATTATTCATGATCTTATTATTCTTTGTTTAGCATAAACTGGTTCGTCAAACCAAAGTGAAAGTTCATATTAATCTCAGTGCACGACAATAAAGCTGATATAATTTATGCCAAATTTTAGTTAAACTTTACAGAGTTGTCCACCAGGAAACATGATATGAGCAGTGTTATATAGTTTGATGGTTAGAGCACCCTGAAAAAATCATAAGAAAATGAAGAAAACATATTAGTAACCATCTAGATACAGGTCATCGTTTCTTTATTGCAACCCACATCTCATCTTTTCTCTTCTTAATGCGACTGCATATTACCCTTCTTTCTAAGAGGTCCTCCTTCCATTGTTCTTATATTCCTTTTCCTATATTATGAGATAGGATAAGGCACGTTTAAAAACACATTTAACAACACATTTTTAAAATACTGTAGAGACTAGTCCAAGGGTCAACTCGAGGCACGACCATGGATTTGACCTAAGCCTTAAGTACAACTGTGAGCGCCCAAGAAGCAGAGAGTCACACTCATAGATGTCAGCTCTCAGTGGACGCTTTTCTCATATCACACAACTGTTCTCATGTCAAAAGCATGCACTCAATATCAAACTAAATAAAACACATGAATTAACAATTAAGCATTGAGTTCATTTATGACTTCAGATTCTCCAAAATTTACTAAAACATTCAAACCAGTAAATTATAGGGTACCAAATACAGTACTAGTTCACATTTGCTTTTGAATTCATGATTGAAAATTTTAAAGTATCGCATCCGATTTGGAACGAAAAATTCCACATATACATAATTTTTCAGGTGCAAAGTATATCATCTCAGTTTATTTCTGAATTAAATAACATAAACTGCTCAATAAATTCTACATAACTACGAAAGATGAGCAGTCAGACAGCATTTTATTTCGTAAATGTAAGTTCAACAACAAATCAATGATATATGTTCGAAAACAGAACTAATAAGCAAAGGGTTGTAAGGATACCTTTATCATCCGGATCTCCCGACCACTTCCCTGCAGTGTACTTAAACGTTCCTGCTTTTCCTTCTGCCCTTTTCCAGTCTGATAAGACCCACCGGCTCTTCCACCCATCTTTTTCCACAACAATCATTACAATACATCAGAAACCTTTTATTTTATTTTATGAGAATACATCAGAAACTTCAAAAACAAAAAATAAATGAAAAAACTTTGTACTGAACCAACCAAGTAATTGCCCCACAAACAGACACTCAGTTTCATACTCAACTGAGTGAGCTTCATAAAGTTGACAGTTTGTCACTATAGCTTTAATAAAAATATATACAATCATACATGCATCCATTTGTTTCATGATCCTTACTTTCCTTCCACTTTCTCACAAACCAAACAAGGTGTAACACAGAGCTTGGTCAATCCGAGCACAGCATTCAAACTAAGCAATACATTTAAACTTTTCACAAGACAACCACATACAAGCTCCAAAATCATCCCTTTCAATACTAATTAGGAGAGAGAGCAAGCAAATCTAAGAAATCAAGCTCTAAAGACTGATCTGAAATGCAAGAAGTTTCTAGACACTGTTCAGATTCTGCGGAAATGCTAAGGGAAAATTAAAAAAAGGTTTACTGATTATAGTTCTGATTCTTTTACCTTCGAATCGCTCTTCAAAGAAGACTTCAGAGAAGGCGAAGTGCAAGTGAAGAACTAGAAATGGAAGCAGAAGCTTGAGAAGCTTCATTTTTGGCTCTCTCATTTTCCTGCTAGAAATCAATGCAGAAAGACTTGCAGCTACGCTGGTCAACGTGCTATTTATTGAAGGAGAGCATCAGACTATTCACTGCACCCATTTTTATTCTCAGTAGTCTGAAAAGTAATTTGGATGCTTCTAGAAGGCCTTATTTTATTCAGGGCCATTTAAACATAAGCCCAAGTCATAAGGCCTAAGCACAATAAAAGCCCAATGAATTTTTTTCTTCTTCTTTTCTTATAGCCCTAATTTAAAGTAGATGGTCGATCAATATACATTTTCAAAATTTAAAATAAAAAATGCATTTTTAAAATTGTGCATAATAGCGAACAATCTTTAATGGAAAAACATTGGGCAAAAACAGTAAACTTCTTCAAATGCGGGGTAGAAGTAGATTTAGAGAAAATGAAAAAAATTAGGAGGGTTTCGGGAAAAAGATTGGATTGAGAAATTAGCAGCAACAACAACAAAAAAGGTGATTGAGAGCTCATATCTAAGTATGGTTTAGACTAAATTACCACAAGAGGCTTAGGGCCTGTTTGGTAACCTTTTCAGAGAATGTTTTCTTATAATATTTTCAGAGAATGAAAACAAGAAAAATAATTTGCATTTTCAAGAAATGAAAATGCGTACGGTAGATTAATTAGAAAACATCTTTAGAAAACAAAAATAATGAAAACATGTCTGGTAATACAATTTGAAATAAAATAATATGTGAGTTATTTTTATGAAAATGTTTCCCATGAGAATGAAAACAACTTTTTTCTGTTTTCTACAAGTACACATGAACTTGTTTTCATTTTATGAAAACATTCTCAGTGTTTTATGTTTTTGGACCACCGAACATGCTTTTGCCTCATTTTTGTTCTCTGAAAATGAAAACAACCCCTTTAAACGTTACCGAACGAGCCTTATTATTCAAGTCACTGCAAAGAGACTTGCTATTCAAGTCACTATAAGGGACTTGTTATACACTAACCTCAAAGAAAAATGGGAAAAAATAGAAGAGGAGAAGAGAGAAGCAAATGGCTTCTTCTTCCTCCTCTCCCTTTGTCGATCTCTTTCTTTAGGATTGGGAGTTGTTTGCTATGCTATGTTGGAGTTTGTGGAATGCAAGAACGAATTTTGTAACATAATTCATGGTACCAAAACGAGCAAGGTTGCTTTTGAGAAGACGGTGGAATTCCATGCAGAGTTTTTGTATGGCAATCAACTCAGGAAACAAAATAACTTGCACTTGGTATTTCTCTGTCATGATAAATGGCCATTTCCATGGTTGATTGCCATTACATTTTTAAAATTTGAAGAAAATTTACATGGAAAACAAAAGGTTAAGTTAAAAAAGTAATTTTCTCAAAAGAGAAAAAATGGCAAAGCTAACTGATTAATTGTGTAGAAAGAAAAAGAATCTCTAATGCTCACAAGGATGCCATAAGAACCAAAAAATTCCCCGCTCCCCAATTTTTTTCAATCTCGTATAATTTCAGGTAACAATTGAATTAAACGATGGAAAAAAGAAATGACACCTTGCACTTCAAATCAAATTCTCTCTTGTAAGTAACAACCCTTCCATCTATACCTCCTCAAACCCATGTGAAGTTATGTACATAGATTAACAGCCTGAGCTCCTAGGACCACTTGGTGGTTGAGGGCACAGCATCCAGGGCTTGCTGTTGCATTTATGCAACCGCAGACACCAAAACACACACGACCAAACTAGGGTTTAATTGATTCACTTTCTTACTTTTGTATCTGTTGTTCGAATTCGTGGTGATGACTGTGATCCGCCACCAAGTGCAGCCGCAGCAGATTCAACATGTGTAAGAAGATACTCGTAGATCTTCTTCCTTAGCCTCTCGATGGTTTCAGCTGAAACAGCGTTTGTTTCTACTTCCTCTTTACTAGAACCAATATCATCCAACCAATCATTCACACTCTTGAGCTGTGTTAGCATTCCTGCTATTTGATCATTATCTGACAGAGCTGAAGTGTCCACATCAGCATCCAGGAACCTCTCCACAAACCCCAAAAACCAATCTTGTGATTGCAGTCGCAACATTTCAGCCAAGTCAACAGCCTCATCAAGGCCGTTTCCTCTATTCCATTCGGGTAGAGGTTGTGCCTGTGGCTTTTGGCTGATTGCTGATCCATCCCCTAGTCGGCGAGGAGTTCCTGGTGTTGGAAGCTTGGAACCAACTGTCTGGCGAACTTTGCCTTGGGATTTTGTTGAAGTATTCTTCATAGAATTTTCTAGAACTAACATGGGTTGATTTGCAGAGACAATCTTTCGATTTTGCGAAGAAGCTGAAGCTGGAACAGAGGTTGAACTGGACTCTTTACTAAATACAGCAAAAGATGACAGATTGGTGGCTAATGCAGCTTGCACCCAAGATGTTGCCTGTTTCCGTCTGTCTGATGTTATCTTTAGTGCATCTTCTGATAGGCTTTCTTCACGGTCTGGGGATGAACCAGTTGGTATAATTTTGGATAGAGAATCAGCAACTACACGAGCATTATTCAAGCTAGCATGTAGGGCTAAAAACTGCTCCACCGCAGGCTGTGGGTTATCTTCCTTGGCAGAGGTAGTTAGCTCAGAATATATGCTGCAGGACCAAGGTAAAAGGATACAAAAAAGAATGTCAGACAACAAAGTAGAGAACCTAGGCTAAAAATTCAACAGATAAATTTATGGACCCCCCAAAATAAAAAGCCCAGAGGCAAATCAATCTTGGCCACAATTAGAAGTATATATGAAAGACTAGAAAAGCCATGGAAATAGTCACATCATAGAGTACAACAAATTTATACAAATTAATGTGGATGTGCACTTTCCCTTAACTTACTCGTACTAATATACAATCGAACCTCTTAACCACCCCCACAAGTACTTAAGTGAGAAATGACAACAATAAGGGAACTGAATCTACTATCTAATTATTTCTAAAATCCCTGACAATGTCGTGAAACAAGTTGATGTTCGTAGACCTTTTAAGCAAATCCATTCTCCCAAAATTCCCTGGTCAAACAAGGTGACTTCATACAAGTGATTCTCCTGTTCAAAATTATGTTATATGCTTTGGATTCCTAAGCATCAGTGGTGTTCCTAATTACAATTCAAACCTTCACCTACATTTTTTGTGCCCTATTTGAAGCACATGCTATTCTTGATACCAATTTATAGAAACTTATTGTATTTGGTAAATAGCTTACTTCGCTGTTATGCAGACACCACCTACTTTCACTAAAGCGCTTTTGGTAAAGCTACGTTATATGTAATCCATGACCAAAGCCTTCTATATTATATCCCTAATTATAGTTGATCATGCCAAGATAAGGAAACAGTCACTTTTGGGTATCTTGCAGCCAGGGAATACAAATCCATCATTTCCACACCTAGTTTGAGTTTACTACTGATATTACAATTCACGTATTTTGTCTGAGTTTATCAAACAAACGAGACATTTGTGGTATCTCTAACCACAATAGCGTAAAAGTTACTGATACTCCATACATAGGTGGTAAATGAATTGCACCGTAAGAGTAACTCTACAAATTTAAGAACGGAAAATGCAGAATACTAAAGTACAAGGGTCCTATCACAAATTAAACATATCTCAGTGGAGGCTTCTATCGTGCAAGTATCTCATGAGAGTACACTACGAAAAGAAAACAGCCTCCATGCCATATATGCTGATAACTGTATAACTCTAATAACCAGGGCTATTTAACAGTGAATCAACAGAAAAGGAGTTGGAAAATATATGGATTGCAGGGATCACAATGACCATCTAGCTGCAGCTTGGATACCCTAAGGATCACACTTTTGCATTATATTGTCAATAACCACGAAAAAACTACGCATGAAGTTCTAATGACTGTTCCATATCTTCTGGGTCTGAATGTCCAACCATATTTACTATCCAACCACAATATCATATACAACTTGGATTGGAAGATGGCCTTCCTTATTGCAACTCAATTGAGTTTCCATTGGCGATAGTGACAGAAAATAAACTCTAACTGAATTGTATTTACCTGCCACTATCTCGTGGTTAGATCAGTATGTCTGGCTCCATCAACCCTACATGTGACTACCATGCATATTTATCATTCTGACCATGGCCTTTGCCTTCATGATAACTAAATGCATTAACAACCCCAAGACCAAAAATATTGTGTATATTATGTGAGTTACTGAATTTTTAGGTATAAGTGAAAAAGATCTTCTTGTTAACAAGCCAAATGAGAGTTAATATATCTCTCATAGTCCAGCACCCCACCATTACCATTCATATCCCAACACTTCTACCATGATGTGGTGCCTCCAGAATAACTAAATGCACATTGCACGACCGCCAACACGATGATTGCTTATGCTTTCATGACTTTTAAGTGAAATTATTATTCTTTTTTTTTTCAATGAAATAAGTGAATGAATTTTAAACCTACATGACAAATGAAATTTTCTGCTCGGTACTTTGAAAATTTGACAAACAGGCTTAAAGAAAAATCAATCAAATTGACAAGTGCTCAATTTTTTATGACATTGAAACTTTTGGCCACTGATTATGTTGAGCACCATTAGAAGGAAACTTCAAGCAAATCCACAAAAGTCTAACTCACAAACAATAAAATAATATATTGCATGTCACTGTCAAAAAGATGTAGTTATACCTCAAACATCGTAGCAAGCTCTCTGCAGCGGAGGCCTCCTGCATCGCCTCTATTGCTGCTATTTGTGCTGCATCCCTGTGTCTCAAAACTTCCTGTCGTAGTAGATGTAAAAGCATATTTTAAGAAAAAGAAGAGCTGAGCTGTACAGCATAATATATATTCTCAGAAAGATCAGAACACCAATTAAAATGAATGTCACTGAAATTTCAGTGAAAAGAAAAGTTAACTCTTCCTCATATTTAAAATTAAACTACAAACTTGTCTGCTAATTAAGAAAATTGAACCATCAAAACAACCCATTGGCACACAGCAGATCAAAAGCTAAGAAATTAACACAAGCCCGTAACCCTATATATGCAAGAACAATTGAGGACCTCAGATATCTGACTTCGTAATTTTATAAGATTCTCTAATTGACTTCTGCAGCATCTACCAACGAAAATTGCAGAAGGAAAACACTGTAGTACATTTAATAGGCAGACAAGAACATCTATGCTAAGACATCTACCAAGATCTAAGATGTTACAGAAAATATACCTTTCCAAGCTTTGCAACTGATGATGGGAGTGAAGCCCATGGAAAACTTCCATCTGTCAATTTTCTATTATTTAAAGAAACCTTGACCAAGTTTCCAGGCAATCCATTATTAGCATCTGTTGATTTTTTTCCAACAACTCTTTGTTTATTTGACCTATCTTGATCACCCAAAGTTCCATTTGCAGTAACTTTCTTTGTAGACATTTGAACCTTACTCTCTTCTTTCAATGACTTTGCAGACATCTGGATCTTATTCTCCTCTTTAGATGGCAACCTCTCACTTGATGTACTTTTTCTAGGAGCCTGGCAAATGCAAGTTTTTTCAAATAATAAATATAGTTTTTTGATTTGTACAAGAGAAAAAAAAAACACCAAACATTGAATTACTTTCTACATCTTTTGGAATTTACGGCAAAATCAAATCAAAACCAGAGAGAGAAGAAGAAGATTTTTCAAACCCTAAAATTCATAATTGCTGGCACATTTAATTTGAGTTGTTTATCTCCAAAATCAAAATTTTCTCTCAGAAGATCCACCAAATGAGAAATCAATCTAATCTCAAATAAAGGAACAGAATCAATTTAAATCAACCCAAAGTACACTTAAGCAAACTAATAACAAGTAAAATCTAAATAACATCAATTTCAAAATTAATATGGAAGAATTGTAAAACTTACAGACATCCGAACTTCTTGCTTCGAATCATGTGTGGTAGCCCTCAATTTTGAACTCTCTCTATTCTTCACCTCCATATTTCCTTCCCAGCTCTTCCTCAGGGCCTTGGCTCCCAGTTCAAACCCCTGAACAAAATTCTTCATCGGGTTTCCCACCACTGATCTCTTCCCAGGACTAGCCCCACGAGCAGAACTTGCCTTTTCCAAAACTCCCACCACCTTAGGTGTTCCCTTGACTTTTGCATGATGCTTGACCCCATTTGCAAATTTCTCAAAAGAAGTTGGCAACGAATAACAACTTGTGGGAGATGATGGGATAGACCGTGAATTCAACGACTTTATTCTCGGCAATTCCTTCTTCACATCAACATTTAATGCTGGTTTTGATGGCTGAGACTTTGATCTGCTAAAAGACCCTATTTTCTTATCCAATTGCTCCTCCTTAGCACTACCATTTGATCTCACTATTCCATGTTTGTCCCTTTCTCCAGCATGACCATTTCCTAATACTTTAGACTCAGGTTTCACTTTCTCTACGGTTTTCAAACCTGAACGCGAATTATTGTTAAGAAATCCAAGAGAATCAGTTGCAACAATGTCTTCAGGGCTCCCCACACAAGGGTGTCTCCCTGGTACTGGCCTAACCCCATGGAGAATGGGGACAGGGGTAGCGGCTTGGAGCCGGTCCACATGAATAAACTGACCCAGTTGGATCTTATCACTGAGAATTAAATCATCATGTTCATCAGGGAGAGATACATAGGTGGCATGAGAGGAATCTGATACCTTAAGGTAGAAACCTTGGTTTGGGAAAAGCTCACCGCCTGCAAGCGCTGGAACAATGCTCACAACTTGCAATAGAGAGGACCTGTGCTCACCAGCAACTTTCACATCTGTGTTCATATGCTGTAGAAGTTTGAGAAGCACACCAGGGACGAGATTTGCCATTTTTGGACACCCCAATAGGCATCAGACAAAAAAAGTTCCAAACCCAGATGAAAAGCTTCAAGCTTTCACGCATAAACACAAGAATCCTGCACAAGGGGCTATTAAGAAAGCGTTTTTTTCTCAAAACCCAGATGGAAACTCAAAGATTTTATATATGCGAAGACAAAGTTACGACTGGGGATTGAAAAGGGAGGATTTTTCTCAATACCCAGATGGAAAAAAAACTTTTTTTCTTGGTGCCAAGATTGAAGCAATCTGTGGACTTTGACGGGTTACAGAGATAGGAAAATGCTAGTAAGCTTTACAAGTAAATGAAATTTGTTACCAAAGAAGGGCTTAATCCCACAAAACACAGTAGAGAAACATGCAATGCACAAGATTCAGGTTTGGTAGGTGTGAGCTTTTGGCAGTAATAATGGTAAACATCTTTTTCAGGAAAAGAAAATCAAGAAATTAGAGGCCAAACCCAGGGACATCAAATATATAACTAAAATATCAATCAGATCAAATCAAATCATCAACAAAGAAATGAATAAAGGGGTTTCAACAAATGGCATTAATGATTGTGCAAGACAGAGAACAATCACCAACCCAGCAGAGAGAAAAAAATTGAGTAAATTACTGTAACCGAAATAGTGACATTTGCAATTTCTTCAACTTTCAATAAAACCAAAAATGGGGAAAAGAAGCAAGTTTTGGAAACATTGTTTGGCTTTTATAATTTTTGCTTTATGGGTAAGGAGGATAAAAACAAAATGATTAGCCGAGTTGATGGAGAAAATTCCAGATCACAAATAAAAAGACACTTAAAAAAGCAACCTTTCTTTAAGAAGACGGGGTGATAAGGAAGAAGTACAGATGAGAAGTGCCTTGTGCAGTGAACATGAGAATGGGAATGGGAATGGGAATAGGTATGGGAATGGGCATGGGTTGGTGTTGGAAATTTCTTTTCTTTGCAGCAAAACAGAAGAAGGGAGAGAGATTGGGAATAATTGATGCCAGGCTTATTGTATGATTGAGTTAGAAGGAGCTGTCAGGGCCTGACACAAACTCACCACACACAAAACACACATGCACATCATAAAACGATAGAAAATCTGAAGCTGCCCCACTTGGGTTGCTTTTGGAGCCTTTGATTGATTTATTTGGGTCTTCAGAAATGAAGTGAAAGAGTGATTGTTTGTTGAGCCAAGGAAAGCCGAAGGGTCTCTCAGGAATTGTTGCAGAGCAACTGGCTGGGTGGGAATCTTGGCAGAAACCCAAATATTTTTTTATTTTTTTTATTTTTTTATTGGTAGCTTATGAAGTTTTAAATGATTTATTTATTATTTCGAATTTGTTTATATAATTTTTTGACTTTTGCAGTGAGAGTATGCAAATGGGTGCATGTGGAAGGTGATGGAGTGTTAGAAACAAGGTAATGGTGTGTCGGCTACCTGAAAGGTGTCACATCCCCAAGATAGCAGATACAAGTTTACAACCTTTTATTTTATTTTCCAATGTTTTATTATTTTTTTATGAAGTTTTCTTTAATTCTTTTTTTTATTTTTAAATAAACGCCATAAGCTTATTTCTGACTGCTGGCGCAGTCTGGAAAACATAAATTCGAGCCTACCTTATCCCACTAATTTTATTTTTTTTAAATCAAAGAAATAATATAATAACGAAATCCTTGAAGAGTATTTATATTTCTGATAGCATACATTAGTTTTAAGGAAATAAATAATGAAATTTGAAAATTAAATACAAGTATGATATTTATCATGATTAATGGGAACCACTCAATAGACATGTTCTACTTAAAGAATTTGTAAGCTTGCATTGATCCCTTGATGTTAATGACAAAAGATGCCAAGGAGGTGGTTGCAATCTCATAACAATTTGATTAAAATAAGTGAATTACATTAATTTGTAAGACTTGAATTCATCCATGCTACCTTGGAGAATTTATCAAAAATAGCCAAAATTTGATCCCTAATTTAAAAAATATCAGTTTTTGTAAAAAAATTTCAAATATAGCAGAAAACTCATCTAAATAGACACAAACGCCCTCAAATTTAAAACCCACATAAACCTATAAATAAATAAAAACCTTATTAAATAAAACTTTGGAATATTTCCTTCAAACACTTTTCCAATCACCTCTCTATTTCTTTTTCATTTCTTTTTTCTTTCTTCTTCCGTTTGTCTCCAGCATCACTCTCTCTCGTTTCCTTTTTTTTTTTTTTTTCTACTTCTCTCCATCTCTCTTTCCCTTTTCTTCTTCTCCCGTCTGCATATCTCTTTTTTTCTTCTCATCTTCTTCTCTCCCATTTGTCTCCAAATGAAATGTATGTATTTGGCAACCAAAAGAAAAAAGTATTTAGAACCAAAAATTCAGAAAATGATTGAATCAGTGCACAAGTATAATTTCCTCCTCTCACTCAAAAAAAATATATATATTTCACATAACTTTAATTCTTCAAAAATTGTCACACATTTAGAGGTAGTCTGTAGAACAAAAAATTCAATAAAACGATCTACATTTTAAAAAAAAATAACAAAAAACAAAAAAAAGACTTAAATATTCATTCATTACAATTCATAAAGTTAAAAAGAAAAATATAACACCACTTTGTCTATGAGGTAGGATGAAGTGGAATCGGATTCTTGCAAGTTTGTCGATTATGGCCAGTTGAACCACATCGTGAACACTTACGTGTTGATGGTTCTTCTCCTCGTGATGGGATTCTCTTTTCCTTACGCCTGCCGTGCCTTTTTCATGTAATTGATGGTAGCACAATTCTATCTCGTAAATCATCAGGCACCACCCAATCTATTTGATCCCCAACTGGCCATATAGGTTCTGCATACGCAATTACCAATGAGTTTGTAGTATAATATTTTGAACACATTGGGTAGCACGAAAGTTGTCGATGCCTACATGCAGCACAAGCATGTGCACATGGTAGTTGGTCAAGATCAAATTCTCGACATGTGCAACACTTCCCCTCTAAATTTCCAACTTCAACACAACTTCCATCGTATACATGAAATGAGTATGCCTCAATAGGAGAAACCTGTATATTCAAGAAAAATGAAATACATTATAAATACTCACCAACCATTTTATTGGAAATCTTTTCAACAAATTTGTTCCTTAAACAAAAGAACAAACGAATTCAATAATTTTTTTAAAATGAATGATATGCCCATTAATATTACTAACTTTTCTTTCTCATTTGGTAGCCTTGTTTGTAGCCAAGGATACCAAGGACAAGTTCCCAGTATGTTTATTTCTTTAAAATTAAATACTTGCAACAACGAAAAAAAAAAGATAATGAATTCAAAATACCTGCAATGATAATCCTTTTTGGTTATTTTCTCGCACCAACTTGTCAGCCCATTCCGACAAATGTGAATCCATTTTGGTTGCCTCAGTTCAACGCTTATGAAACCAATTTTGAAGTATATTCATTCTTAAATACTCCATAAAATTGGTGATAGGCAACTTACGAGCATCTCTGGTGATTGAATTGAGACATTCAACAATATTTGTTGTCATTAGGTTGTACCGCTTCCCATTAAAGTACGCACGAGCCCACTTTTCATATCCAGCTGCATGAAGATAATTACCCACATCAACATTAAATATTTGCACCATATGACGACCAAATTCGGGAATACGATATGCCTTAGCAACTCTAAAATAAAGCGAATTGGTTCTTAAGATTTTGGCTTAAATTGGCTTATATGGAATATGCATGCCCCATGATGAGCATCAGGAAATATAGTGGAGATAGCCTTCTGAATGCCTTCATGTCTATCAGAAATGAAAACTAAATCATCAATATGCCCAATAGCTCCCCGTAATTTTGTCAAAAACCAATTCCATGATGCATCATTCTCTGAATCTCCAACTCCGAGTCTCATGTAAGATTCCTCTGATGATCCCCTAACCAACTTCAATGCATGTTCCCTAGCTTTCCAAGCCTTCACATAACTTATACTCACACCCATGTCCTTCCGCATATCCTCCATGATGTCATGGGGTCTATGTACTCGTGATACACCCTCATACTTAGACTTAATGCACTGGCCAATAAGATAACTACTTGCCTGTCGATGATGGCGAAGAATAACATCCAATGAGCAAGTGTGTTTAGTAACATATTTTCTAACCATGAAATATGAGGATTTTCGTACCTTTGATGCACGCAGTTTCCACATGCATCCGTCATCCACACAACCAACTTCAAATCTTTCTTTATTAGATCTCTTCACTTTGAACTCAAAAAATTTCTTCATAGCATCGATACCCAACTTTGTTTTTAAATCCTCCTTAGTCTCATACACCTGACCTACAATCTCCACTTGAATTGCATAGCTCTGTCATGTCTGATGCATGTAGAATGTTTTTATCCTTGTTTGGAACACTTGGATTGTTAGAGTTAGGCTCATCACATTGCACGTTGATAGCTGGCACTTTGTCACATCTCATGTTTTCTTCGAAGGCAACATTATCTTGAAAAATATTATCAACCTCTACATGTGGCATATCCTCAAATTGCATGTTCTCAAAACGTAACTCATCCACATGTGTTGTATTATTTTCCACTTCATATTCTGAGTCCTCCGATTCTTCGGTTCCCAAGTCATCTTCTGAATCTTTATCTTGCTCATAATCTTCTAAATCACCTTGAGTACCCAAGTTGACGTTCATTGGCATTGGTTCGAACTCAACTAGTGGAGTTTGTTGATTGCTTCCACTTCCATAAGAAAATACTTTACGTTTCACTATAATGCACAATGGAATCTTGTAAGACCTTGAAAGGCTTTCAAAAATAAAAGCTCTTACATCATCATCATCGACTATCTCTGTGGGCCATGCACTTTTCATTGCATCATATATCACTTTCATAGTTACCTCATACTCATTTCACTCCACATTGGCAATGTCATACACTTTATTCCGGAGTTCCTCAAATGTAATTTTGTCTGAAACAAGTAGTCCTTTCGTTTGCAATTTTTATACATCGAGTTAGCCCACCTCCCACCATAGTTAATCAAAATTGTCAAACTAGACATTTACCTGAAAAGGTAAGCCAAAAATATTAATTAAAAAATAACCCTACAGACCAAAAATTCACAACGAAACCAAAAACATTAACTATGAAACAAAGTAGAAATTAATATAAAGCTTTTAAATATCAACTATCAACTTTTATGCAATCTGCAGCATACAAAATCTAGCCTTACCAAACTCGCAATTGAATTGTTGCAAATATTAAGATTTAACAAGAAAAAGAAAAGGCAAACACCAACCAAAGATGTTAAATCATAATTGAAGTGGGAGGAAAGTCGGTTATTCCTATTATTGATCCATTAATTCTGTTAACCACCCTTGCCTTTTAAGGGGGGTACTGAGTTAATCAACTATTATTACTGAACAGAATGCAATGGTGCCAACATAATTTATAGTTAGATGTTAGTCCCAACTACAAATCAACTCTTGGCGAAGCTACGTACTAGATATACTTGTTATGTTTTCCTATTTAGATCGGTGCACTAGATACTAAGTCATATCAGGTTTGATAAGAGTTTAAATTAAGTTGTACCTTGATGCCCAAAACCCAGTGAAATAAGGAAGGGTTTTGAGGCCTATTAAGGGGTCCTGTTATATTTCCATTTATGCTTGAACCAATTAAGTGGGCTTGGAAGATAAGTCAAGTCGGCCCTCAGTGATGAGTAGAGACGACTTGACCTAACCCTATATAAGCTAAAGGCCCTGCTCTCATTAGACACGTTCTCTAAACCTATTCTCATAAAAAAGAGAGAGCAGAAGTCTTGAGCCGTTCCTGTTCTTGCTAGGATTGCTACTGCAACGGATTGGATGAATTCAGAAGCTGTGTACTCGAGGAAGATGGCTCCAGATATGTCTTCATGTCTTTATACGTGTTACAGTTTGTGTGAAAGATCTTGTTTGTGTATTAAGGAAATCAAACAATACTAGCCTCTCTTCCACTTGCATGCAGTCATTTACTCAAAGCATCCCTTTTGGCATATTAACACATAATTGACTAAAGGACCAAAGCATCTCAACAATCATATGCTTTGGCTAAATCATTACAGCATTTCTTTCACTTCCATAACTACGGCTTACATTTTTATCTTGAAGGGCATGCCAGATTATTCATCTCATATAACACATATGAACTCACGGAAGACCAAAATTCGTTTACATGCAGATTCTTGAAGGGTAAAAGACAAATTTTCTATATAGCTATGTGAACAGAAACGCAATTGGTAAGTATCTGATTAAGCACAAATCCCTTTGATGCAGTGCCTCATCGCAATTGAATCATCATATTACCAAACTCAATAATTTTCCAAGCCTATATGCACTAACCTTTGATGTAGGCTCAAAGTGAATTGACGATATTAAATCATAGCATTTTGGATAGGGCTCAAGAGTTAAGTCAACAAAACCAGAATTGAAATTTTATAAATATAGATGAAGAATAAACGAAGAAACAAAAGAAGAAATTGATGAAGAACCAAGGAAGCAAAACCATAATTGAAATTTTATAAATATAGATGAAGAATAAATGAAGAAATGAAGAACCAAGGAAGAATTTCACTCACCGTTTGACTATGGCAGCAATACGTCTACGAACAAACTCTACGTACAAAGATTCCCAATCTAATAGGGTTTTCTTTTCTAGGTTTATCTGGGTTTTAAATTTGAGGGTATTTGTGTCTATTTAAGTGAGTTTTATGCTATATTTGAAATTTTTTACAAAAACTGACATTTTTGAAATTAGGGGTCAAGTTTTGGCTTTTTTTGATAAATTCTTGCTACCTTGGCACGGCATACCAACACAACCCCACCCCCGCCCCCAAAAAAATTTGCTTGGCACCGGGATGCCAAGGTATGCTTTCCACGTCAGCATTCCTATCCAATTGCATCTTGACAACTGACCACTACTCCCACACTTAAAAAAATTTTGGTTTCACCAACATTCAAACCTATTTCTCTTTCCAACCGCTCCTCCCCCTTCACAACAGCCGCCTCGATGTCAACGTCGTTGTCACCATCATTCATCCTCCGAGTCCCTGTCCCCTCCTACATCGTTGTCGGCATCATCTCTCTCCTTCTCACTAGTGGCGAAGCCACCTTGGCGTGAGAAATAACTAACGCACAAATTAAACCCTATAAATCATGCAATCGTAGTACGAGTAAGTAGGGATCGTTCTATTCCGGGGATTAGGAGGGATGCTAATCAACACAAATTAAATTTATTAAACTAGAACTAAGTTAAGGGAATAATGATTGGGGGGAGTTGGATGATTTAGACCAAAGTAAAATTGACAGCAGTAAATAACTAAGTTGTGAATGAAATATGGATTAAGGGATAGCTAGAGGATTCTTCTCCACACATGGAACATATGCACACAAATTGATCTCCAGTTACTCTTTCTATAAAAATTAATTGTGAATGCACTAATTAACTCTCAGATTTTCCTAAGTTCATTGAATTGGACTCAGCGACTCAATCAAATTATTCTTATCAAGTTCCCTATATGAACAGCATGACAGAGATACATATCAAAGATCATTAAGTTCTATGAAAATCATAAGCTTTGACAAGGCATTTGTAACTATGAAAAGCATGATACTCCTGCCAGGAATTTACTTAACATAATCATGACTAGTGACTTTTACTACTTGTGAATATAAGTTCATAACGATTAGGTGAAATTCCCTCATATTCTAGCATCAAATCCCTGCATGCAAACTAAGTATGCATCCTTAATAAACATGCAAGAATAAGTCCTGAATAAAACAGAAAAGTAAATCACATTCATACTTTACGAAATCATAACTGGAAGTGATCAATTCATATAAACATATGTCCATGGCTTCGAATTCACCTCTAACTAAGAAGAAATTCAGTTACTCATATTTAATAATTGAAAAACAATATAGAATGGAAATACATAAGATAGGATAAAGAGAAGAAAAGAACTAGATGATGGCAGCAAGGAATTCCCAAGACAGCTCCAAGCTTTGCTCCTTTTGCAACTAGCTCTCTCTCTCTCTCTCTCTCTCTCTCTCTCTCTATTTGAATGTGTATGAGTAATGGATGAAGTGAAGTGATGGATTGTTGAATGATTTGTGTTTAGAATTGGAGTGCTATTTATAGAGAGAATGGAAGGGGAATATTTGAATTGAATATGGTTTATGCCAATAGCACTTGTAATTAGAAACTCATTCTTTTGGCTAGTGCACTTCACCAACAAATCCCATTGTAATTAGAAACTCATTCTTTTGGCTAGTGCACTTCACCAACAAATCCCACTAGATAGTCATGCATGACATTGCATTGCAATCAGCTTGTGGGCCGATTTTGGGCTTGTTATTCACTCCAAAAAATCCTGGAAAAATATGGATCTTCAAGCCCTTTGTCTTATCTTTCCAAGCATATGCAGCCCAACTCAAGGAAAAATAGGAAAGACCTTCAAATGTTATTTTTGGCCCAGTAACGCAGATGCTGCCGAATTTTGACCTTGAGCTGCTAAATCATAGATAACTTCCTCTAGAAGACTCTAAATCATGAACCGTAAAATGCTACGGAAACTAGACTTCCGTAACTTTCCAATGATGTATGGCTCATTATCTGGTTCTTCTTGAGCAAGTACAGGTTAATCCGTGAATGTGACTGATCTGCAGACACTGTTTTGCTAACTTATCTTCAAAATGCATGTAATGAGTCTCATCCTTATTACACTGAAACATACACAAACTTTATTAAAAGCACAAGTTTAACTCAAAAACATAACCAAATCATAAGTTAGAAGGGTATAAAAAGATATGTAATTATGCACTGATCACACCTAAAGACCAGGGTGGGCCCAGGCCCTCTCTCATTTTTTTTATTTTCTCATATTTTTACTTATATGTTTGCTTCTTGGAGTAAAGACTCTGTTTTTTTTTTGTCCTTCTCTTCCTCTTTTGATTAATTTAAGCTTTGTGAATTCCCCTTTTCCCTACTTTACATGTCTAAGTAGGGTATCTTAATATTGGGATTTATGTATTTCTTCTCTCAGTTGAAGTATAAATCATTAAATTTTGAGTCTTTAATAGTGTAGATGATGAGATTAATATTCTACCATGTTAAAATATGAAATTCATGACAATTATGATTGTAATAAATGGATAAATTATTAATCAGTATGAAATGATATTATTAACTTATTAACCCGTTTAGCGCTTGAGGACTCCTATTCAAATTATTTTTAAAATTTTTGTGAAAGGCCCCCTCTAATGTGAAATCCTGACTCCACCCCTGCTTCTCACCAGCTCTTTTACTCTCCTCACGTCAACAATAGAGGAGGTGGTGACTTTGCTGACCTCCAAATTTGAGGTGGCTTCAGATCTGGAGACCAGTCTCCAATATTACAGACACAAAGAGAGAGAAAGAGAGGGAGAGATGAGAAAGAAAGAGCCAATGAGATGAAGGCTGAAAGTGGTGACCAACTATCAAGATGCAATTGGAGGAGGATACTGACGTGGAAAGCTTACCTTGGCATCCTTATGCCAAACAAGTTTTTCTCCCCCGTCCCTAAATCAACAAATATTTTTCAAAAGCATCCTATTTAATTTTTCCAATGTTGAGTTGCCTCTTTTTTTCTTTACTACGATGAACCGGCTGAATATCTCAAAACTCAAATTGAACTATATTTGCCAATAAATTGTAAGGGCAATTGTAAGAGCATTTCCAGCAGTTAGCCCCTTGCCATGGTAAGGGGAGCCCTAGGGCAGCTACTATTCACGTGAATAGTGGCTGCCCCACCCCCCTTAGCAAAGTGTGTTTCCAGCAGTGTAAGGCTTGCCATGGCAAATACTATTCATTTTTTTGTTTTTTTCACAATTTTGTTTACTTAAACAATTAATTTGGATAATATTTTCGGATAAGATTTTTGGGTTCCTACATATGAAAAATCATTTTCTCAAGATTTTTAGCGGAGTTACAATATTGACTAAGTATGAAAAATGGTTTTTCGGAATAATCATTTTCTTAAGATAATTTTTGGCGGCTTTTATTCCTTACACATCAAATAAGAAAACTTAATTTTATGAGATTTTAATATGAAATATATATTGACTTAATGAGCCATCATTTTTAGCCTAAATCGTATTTTGCACTAAAACCGATTTTTCATATTTTGATTTGGTGGGAATTTGATTTTCTAGTATTTTTATTTGAATCCAAATGGGGGGTACTTCCTTATTTACATTGTAAACTTAAGTAAATGGAGTAATATAAAAATAAATAAAAGTAAAAGGACAAAGACATTTACTTAAATGTTGAAAATGGAAATAAGGTATAGAGAGAAAAAAAGAAGTAATTTTTTGATATTTTTTTCAATTTTTTATTACAAAAATATTGGTTGTTGGTGTTAAAAGTGAAGATTATTGGTTGGTATTTATAAAAAATAATTTCAGTATTTTTTGGGTTTTTTTTACATTTTTTTCGATTTTTTTATTGGGAAAAAAATGGATGCCATTGGATTAGTGGAAAAAACGAGATCGAAGAGCCCAGAGCCAGCCACGTCACCTCAGCCCGCAGGCAAGCACTCGGGCCGAACCCCACCTCGGGCCAGCCCAGGCTACTGGCCCCCACCTCTTGCCCGGGCTCCATGTTGTTGCTGGAAACGCCTCCAACACCCAAAACCCCCCCAGCCCGAGCCCAGCCTGCATTGCTGGAAATGCTCTAATGATCTTTTCTCTATAAAGTGTAGGCAATATATGCCAATTAGAGACAAACCAATCCACAATATTAATTACCAATGTAACGCCAAACTTATCCACCAAAATGATTAGGTGCTGCATGCCTTGCTGACACATAGGACACATAATATCTATTTGAATATAGAGTGATAATATTGAACTTTTTGCAAAAACAACCAAGCCAAATTCTTGATTTTAGGAGCTATCTTAAGCTCCAAGATTTCCTCTATCACCAACATCATCTCTTTTCTTTATGTAATAAATTAGCATGGGAGAGGCTTTTAGCCCAACATAAAGGATATACTATTTATAATCATATTAATTAGATAATTCGATTGCAAGGTGAGTTAGATAGTTTGTCCAATAGATTTCAAAGCCCTAACCTTACGGACACGTTAGTTAGTAGTCGATTACCTAATGATTTGCTTGTCTCCAAATTGCTCCACTTACAATAAAGATGTTGATGACATCCAAAGTGTTTGTAATAATGTGTGTTTATAAAGCTAGGAAAGATAAAGCAAGAAGCTTAAGCTTCTTGATCACGCTCATGTAATCTCAATGTTTAAGCTTAAGCTTCTTGACCACACAATTAACAAAAAACTAAAACCAGAGAGAATTTTGTTCCATCATTACCTTTTTCTTAATATTATCTTGAACAAATTTCCTCTCTCCAACCTCACCGCCACTATCACCTGTCAACCCCGCAACCATTATAACGACAACTATTGTCACCACAACTTCTATCACCAACGCCACAAAGAAATTTCATCATGCTTAATAGGAATTTTCACAAGAGTGAATTATGACATTTTTTTCGGTCTATCATGTGCACGTGATTCACTAACTTCGTATAAGGAATTACTGAGGTGGAGAAAAGGTGGTTTCACCATTTTTTCTTTTGTTTACCGAAGTTAGAAAGGGGGAGAGGGGAAACTTAGGCACATAAAAATTGTGAAATTTGAACCCAAGACCACTTTGTAGCTTACTAAAGACCTGAGCCAATCCAACTAATATCCCATTGACTCAAGCAGTAGAGCGGGGGCTATGATCCTAGGACAAACACCATTGTCCAAGTCACGTGACCTTGGATATTATAGCGAACCACCATAAGTGCCACGTGATATCTCTAATATTACTCTATATCAAATGGAAGTTGATCCGTATGGTAAAAAACAAAAAAATGGAAGTTGATCCGTTTGGTTAAAAACAAAAAAATGGAAGTTGTTCCGGGGAAAACCGACGTTGCAATAAATGATGGTATTCAGCTTCTTGGTTTCAAGTCACACAAGTTACAAGTGGAGGACAAAACGAAATTCAGCATCCACATTAATTGATTGAAAGTCTATGACCTCATAATCTTCCATTTCTTCAGATCCTGCCGCTCAATATGTGAACATGTGATGCAAAATATTCAAGTACATCTTTTGTTTTTCAGACAAACACAGTACAAAAGATCAGCTGGTAAAGATACGTGGGATCTCACCTTATTAAAGATGGGGCATCGCTAACCTATTGAGATGGTTCCCCCTTCGTTTTCATAGCTTCCAAACTTAATAAGTACAAATGTAAATGAAGACATCAAATTCATACTATTGATTGTGGAGATGTTAAAAGCATCGTGGATGGAGGGTTTGATCGGGGGTTGCCGTGCAAAAGGCTCCCAATGCTCTTTGCGTTGCGCGTTGTGTTGTGGAACCAGCTTGCATTAACGACTGACAGCCACACACCCAAGCACACCCAAGCACGACTCTTGGTAACTTTACTTATTGAAAATTTGGGGGCAGCCCGCATAAACATATCTCCACTAGTTATACTTTGCATAAGGCCAACTTAAGCACTATTGAGTTGTAAAATGTATGTCCATGTCAAACTGAAAAATTCCTTGTCATAAAATACTTCAGATCAGAAACATACTTCAATTGGGAAAGGGGGGCCCATGCCTAACACATAGAGGCTCCAAGATAAATATTTGGAATGAACATTTCAACTTGGAATGATGGTTTCTGATAGCAACAGGCATCTGCACAAAAGAATATGCGACTTTATATCTACTTAGGTTATGAGGAAACATCAACAAAACTTGAATTGACCAGATTAGAGAATGCAAATGTAGCTCTCAAATTGAAACCTTTTTGTGCATTAAAAAGTAAAACAAGCCACACTTCATTTTCACCCGTCCCCACTATAATGGATGCAAGAAATCATTTCTAGACATATACTCAACTAAGGTAAGTAACTATCCTATGTCCACCTTTCAGTCTTCACAATAGCCTGCTGAGAGACTTGATCAGCAACTTCAAATTTTTTCTTGTAGCCTCATCACCCGTAAATCCAAGAATATCAGAGCTTAAATTCTGCAATGATGAAAGAATGATAAAGACAATTAAACAAGAAAACAGATGGATATAAAAGAGATTAAAGGAAAAAAAAAATCCACAGGATAATGTAATCACTCGGCAGCTAGGATCACCTCAATATTCTTCAAGGTGAAAATCAAAGTGTACACGGACTTCTGAATCAGTTCTGTATTCTCAGGGGTCATAATAGATGAATGCACCTTTCTGCAGAAAATCATACTCTATATCATTACTATTAGCCTCTAATCAAAACAGAGAGAGGGATAGAAAGAGAAAGGAGAAAGAGGGGCGAGGGAGAGAGGAGAGAGGAGAGAGGAGAGAGAGAGAAAGAGAGACAGAGCCAGAGGGAGATTTCCATATAAAACTTTCCGACATTTCTTTAAACCTTCGATAGAGTTCTGTTGAAGGTCTATTTGGGATATATGAAAAAGACATCATAAATCAAACCTTAAACACCCCAACATAATAATCATAACTCCTTACTCTGTACTATGACATGGATAAATGAGTGCTGTTCATAATTCCAGTATCAGTAAACATAATGTGAGTGTTAAAAGTCAGAGACTTCTACAGCTACATAACGTTATTCAGAACATTGACCTTGAACACCTTAAACAAACATCGCAATAAAGATAAAGACAAGGAATCACTAAATATATTAATAAGCTAACTACTACAAAAAGAAAAAAAAAACTAAATATAGATAAATTGAGACTATTCACCTCACATCCTCCGAAACTTGCGTAAGGCTTCTGGTCAAACTGTCAACTTCCTTTAGCAGACCACTATCACGAAACTCAGCCAGCAAAGGTTGAACATCTTCAGCCATGGCTTGTATCTGAGAAATCACTACATCAAAACCAAATAATTGTGCATGAGAACATATTAAAATCATGGTACAAATGATGAATTAAATTTAAAATAGTGAAACAAGTGCAAACCCCATGTATGCCTATGCATGTGGGCACACAGAAAGACACACACTGCAACACATAGACATGCTAATATAAGTGATTTGCTCTGCAAAGTGGATTTTCTGGCCATTGTTGTGATTGTGAAACTGACACCAATTCCAGCAGCACATCACAACAAGAAAATACAGCAGTAATATCACTGAAAGGAGAAAGAACTATATATTTCACAGTTTTTGGCTTTTGGCTGAAATACAGAGCCCTTTTATGCCATGATGTTTCCATTGTGGCTACGAAAAATAGGCACTGGCAGCCAGTCAACATATTAGAAGTTCAACTTGGAAGGACCAAATTTCTTGAACACGAAGGAACTTAAAACACGTCGCAGTGTCCTAAAATCTAAAAATTATAAGCTACGCACTGATGCTTTTCTTGTTAACACTCCTAAGGGATCAGAGCATATGGGCTTCACCTAGTCTGCTAAAAGGGGATAAATTTGTGTACTCTTAATGGCAAAATTCATCTATCAGAGAGTCAGCCACCTTATCTAGGTAAAAATAAATTCATGCCCTGACAACTTAAATGCAGTCAAACAATTAGAATCTGTAACTGGCATCAATTCTTTCAAAAAGCTTTGTAATTTCTCAGATGACTTGCATCCTGAATGGGCAATCTTTCAAAATTAGTATAAATAAATTGTTAAATAGATGGGTTTAGGCTACTTCAACTTTAATTTAACAAATCAGACGAAAAAAGGTTACTAAATAGTTATTAAGTTTTAGGATACTGAAAGATATGTAAATCCCTATTGCAGTTTTCCGATTGTGATATGTACATGTTATCTTCCAGGACCTCCCACAAATGCACAGGTGTGCCATAGGGAAGTGTGATTCCTTTGCCTGATGCCAAATGGCTGATGAAGTCCCTACACTTTTTGCCTTTATGAAGCAAATAGATGTGGCCCTAATAAATTCTAGAACAAATAGGTCCTCATCCACTCCTAATGAACAGAACTGGTAAGAATAGCTCTAATCATCGCTAAAGAAAACATAAGAGGGCACATCACACCTTTATAAGCAGTGGCTTTGCCTCTTCTACAACAGAAGCAACTCGTTCAACAAGTGAATACGTATTCGCAATACCGATTTCCTCCACTTCACGTCCAAGACGAGTGAATATACCAACCAATGCATCTAAGCTTACCCCCTGATATCCTTTCATCTTTTGCCTATCGCATACAATAAGACCTTCTTTGTCACATTCAGGATGAAGAGGCCCAACTGAAATATTGGGAATTGGATATCTAGGTGTAACGTCGATTCTAGTTTCCATGAGAAGACCTGACTGGTTTACCTCAATCAGCGAGTTTCGAGGTATCACAGTTTTATCATCTTCAACCTACAAAAGCAGTAATGTCATTGTCAAGATGAAAAAGTAAAAACATATTTTATTTCCATTATCACAGTTTTATGATACTGAAACACACCTCAACAACTGCTTCAATACTTTCCAAGGAAGAGTTAACACGGACAACACTGCCGACATTAACCCCTCTAATCCTCACTGGTGTTCCAGTGGATATTCCACAAGCTTGAGTAAACTCAAACACAGCAAAGTATTTCCTGAATCTAGACCGCAATTGATACCCCCTCAACCAGGCCAAACTGAGTGCAAGGAGAACTGCACCAGAAACTAGAAACAACCCCACCCCACCTTCCCATATGCTTCTACGACCAAACCCAAAATCACTCAATGGTCGTAATGTTGCCTTCCAAATAGTTCGAGGAGCATCCAAAACAACTGCAAGTGGATTCTTTTTTTCCGAAGAAGAGGAGGGTGGTTGACTGTGTCCTGTATCCGCAGATGTAGCTCTTATCCGGGTTACTTTTGCCGGTGATCTTGAAGGAAGATAAGGCAAGCTATTTGAAGGAAGATAAGGCAAGCTATTTGAAGAAATGCGCGACAAAGATAACATCGTGGGGCACGTTGAGACCATAGTTGCCTAATTCACTCACCCCCTACGAATTTCGATCTGGATCGAGCGTACCCAACCGCGGTACGGTATCGATCTGGATCTGGAACGAAAGATTTAACGACTCAGTTCCAGAGAGAGAACAGTACCTGATAGACGACGGCGCTGCTACAGAACAGTACCTGACCGCCAACGGCAGACGAGCAATCGAGGGCACATGAGGGAGCGCTATAGCTGATGAGGACCCTACGTTTGATTCTTGGTCTCTTGGCATAAGGGGAAGGAAGATATTGGGATCGGAGCGGTATTTTTTGGACGAATGGATTCCAAGAGCACAGCCCAGCCCAGGCAAAAGACCTCCTGATCTTAATCAGCTCCAGCGGTGACATCCAGCCCGGCCAACAGCCACCAAGTCCAGAGTAAGCCCAATGCAAGAAAGCCCGAACAGCGGTTTGAGGGTGCTGCCGTCAGCTAAATTTTTGAAAAAAAAATCTGAAAAATTACCAAAAAATTCAGAATTTCTTTAGGGAAATAGTTCTTAATGCCACTCCTTTCCAAATTTTATCTGGAAATACCATATTTCCCCACACATTTTGCAAATATAACCTATAAATACATATTTATTGCCATTTATCACTCAGATAACACTTTTGGTAAGTTTTTGTTTTTTATTTTTTTTCTCTCTCTCTCTCTCTCTCTCTCTCTCTCTCTCTCTCTCTCTCTCTCTCTCTCTCTCTCTCTCTCTCTCTCTCTCTCTCCCTCAGAGTGCAATTCTACCCCTCTCCCGCAGCTCTCTCGCGCACCCACAGCCGGTCCTCTCCTAATGCTCTCTATTATGAATTGTTTCCATCTCTCTGTTCTGAATCACGAAACCCCCCCTCAACCCCATCTTTTAGGTATGTCTTCCGAATAGCGTAAGGTCGCAGCTGCTTGCAACCTTGAAGCTCAACTCCATCGCTGACCTCCAATAGGTAGTCTTGATGGTCATTTTCTTAATCTCTGTGGGTTTCTATGAAATTGGTTTTATTTTGATTGCTTAGGTTTCTGTGAAATTGATTTTATTTTGATTGCTTTGGGTTGTGTTTTTTGAATCTTCATGCTCATCCATCTCGGTTTTTACCAAATGGATTTAGATTGCTCTGGCTATGTGAAACTTGGAATTTTTCATTTGATGTAGTAGATTTGTATAGTCTGATTGTGATGAATCCTTGCTCACTGTTGTGTTATTTTTGTTGTATTGTTGTTGTGTTGTTATTGTATTGCTGTTATATTTATGTTGTATTGCCATTGTATTACCTATTTATTGTGGTTGTATTGCAGTGATTTGCTCGTGGCTTCACATGTGTTAATGAAATGTTGTTTTGTCATAGTAAAAAATGGAGACAATTGTTATTCTGGTTTGCTACAATGGAAAATGGGTAACCTCAAAGAAGATGTGCAAATACAAAGGGGGTGACTCAAAAGGCTTAATAGTACCACAGACCACCACATTTGCTGAACTGTTGGATCATGTGCATAAGATTGGTAATACAAATAGCAGGGAAGACAAGGTTTGCTTAAAGTTCTCGATTTTGGTGGCCTCGAATGAGTGGAAGCACATAAAGATTGAGGACAATGATGATGTCAAATTTTTTATGAAGTACAATTGTGAGGTAACACCTTCAAAACTAGCTCCCTTACTCATGAGTATAGAAGATAAAGGACTGACAAATGATGTAGTTGATAGTATGCATATGACGATAGATAGGAGTTGGATGGGTCGTTCTTTAGTTGCCATTGTTGAAGTAATGAAGTAACTCAGAATAATACAAATGTCGCTGATGTGTAAGGTGATGTTGGGACAGATTTTATGGACATGATTGATTTTAGCGAGGTGGAGGAGATACATGGTGGTGATAATGGTACTAAAACAAATGAAGTGTTAATGTACTCTGCCCCTTTGGGCCGCTTGGACACATCATCCCATTTGCTAATAATGCGTTTAGAAGGAGAATCTGAACCGACTCGTGAACATTATTTGAGTGAAATGGATGAACACAACCAGTATAATGTGGGTGGTGTAAGTGATGGAGAAGCATATTTGGACACAGGGTATTCGGGAAGTGATTGGAATCCGAAAATTGAAGTTGGGCAAATTTTCTCTAGTAAGGGAGCCTTGTTGACCAAGTTACAGTTGGCAGCATTGAGAAACCATTTTGAATTTAAGATGCAATTCTCTTGCACTAAGATGTTGCTTGTGATTTGTTGTCAACGTCGATGCCCACGACAGGTCTAAGCATTGAGAATTGGAGAATACAACTTCATTATTGTGAAGTGTACAGCTGGCTATAAATGTGATTTGAGATTGGTAAATGACAACCATCGTCAAGCAACCGCTTTATCATTCTTGTTATTTTTCATTTTGTTCTTTGTTTAATTTACGTTCGTTTATCGCTTTGATTTATTTTATCGCACTTTAATTCTTGTCTTTAAGTTTAATCACATCTTTAATTTAATTGCATCATTTTCACTTAAAAAACCTAAAAATCACAAAAACATCCGCACCAAGCTTAACCATTCTCAAGCCCAAGGAAGTGAAAGAACCTAGGCCAAGAGGAGGTTCCTTACTTGGGCTATCAGTCACTTGATCAAAAGTCAAAAGAGCAACATATCCATCCAACCTTTTCCATCCAAACCATTTGGTGGCTTGGTGGTGGCATGCCTACGCATCTTGAAGAAGAATGACCAAAATTCCTTCCGTTAGCCACCTCGGCCGAAAAGAGAAAAACAAATACTAAACTGAGTTTTAGGCAAGAAAAAATGAGTTTGAAAGGGAAAAGTTAAATTTTCTACCATACGCCACCTTAACGTTATGAAGCCCAGATCGACCTAGTGATTTACCAATGCGAGACTCAATATACCAATCTAGGGTGCTAAGGGCCCGTCTGGTAACGTTTTCGAAGAGTGTTTTCTGAGAATATTTTCAGAGAATGAAAACAAGAAAACAAATTTGCATTTTCAGGAAATGAAAATGCGTCTGGTAGATTACTTAGAAAACATCTTTAGAAAACAAAAACAATGAAAACGTGTCTGGTAGTACAATTGTTTTTCAAGTGTATTTTTGCTAATTTATGTTCTAAAAAATATTTTTTAATGTATAATTTGACAAATAAAAAATTATATTGTTTTTTTAAGTTAAAATTTTTTTTATCTTTTTTTTCTTCCTCCTTTCTCCTTTTCTCTTTTCTTCTCCCTTCCCAGGCCATCCTCTTTTCTTCTTTTTTTCCTTTTTTTCTTCCTCTTCTCTCATTTTCTCTTTTCTTCTCCCTTCCCAGGCCATCCTCTTTTCTTCTTTTTTCCTTTTATCTTTTCTTCTCCCTTCCCAGGCCGTCCTCCTTTCTCCTTTTCTTTCTTCCTCTTCTCTCCTTCCTCTTTTCTCTTTTCTTCTCCCTTCCCAGGCCGTTCCTTTCTTCCTCTTTTTTTCTTTTTTCCTTCTCTCTCTCTCTCTCTCTCTCTTAATTGGGTGGTGATGGCGATGGTGATGCTTTGATTGGGTATGGGTGGTGAAGGTGCTAGGGTCGATTGCTTTTTTACTAGGTGGTGAGATGTGTATTGGGTTCGATTGGGTATTTGGTTTTGATTCCATTGGCATGGTGGTGGTGTTGGTGTTGGTGTCGGTTGGGTTTGATAGGTGGTGGTGATGTGGGGACTGGGTCTGTGAGGTTTGGTGGCAGTGGCAGAATCAGTGGCAGTTTGTTTTCTCTATCTGTGTATGGAGAATTGGCCGGAATTTAAATTCTGGGGAGAACGGAAATCAGTTGGGAATTGATAGCATTGCCAGCGAAGACTCTCTGCATGTGGTTCTCTGTTGGCAGCGTTTGACGGTGGTTTTGGTTTGATAGGGAGAGAAGCAGCGTGTTTTTGCAGTGTTGTTTCCTGTGAGAATGAAAACAGCTTTTTTCTGTTTTCTACAAGTAAACGTGAAGTTGTTTTTGTTTTCATAAAACGTTATCTGTGTTTTCTGTTTTTGCCCACCGAACAGATTTTTTGTTTGTTTTTGTTCTCTCAAAATGAAAACAGGCTCTCAAAACATAAATGAACGGGCCCTAAATTTTCCACTACTTAAATGAATGACGTCCTCGTTAGGGCCTACAATTTGATCATTAACAATCTTTGTCAAAATCCACATCATGTCCTCAATCACACATGATAAAGTCCACCGAGTTGGCTCTAATACCATGTGTCACAACAACTACATAAAATTAACTTTTCCTAGTTTTTTTGGTTCTTTTCAAAATCTGCAACCGTCTCTTGAAATCATACATTTATTTACGCAAGTAGTCCCATTCACTTTTGTATCTTGCTAGCTGCTCGTAGTATTCAGGAAGGATATTTTATTTGAAAATTGGAATCCAGTTTAATTGAAATATCGTTTCATTGAAAAGAAAAATGCCTCGAAAGGACTATTAAGAATCTATCCCAAAAAAAAACTATAAGAAATCCAGATGAAAATATTAGATAATAAAAAATTAATTAATTTCATGTGTACTACAAAACAAAATATGAAGGAAACATATCGACTTTCACTAAACTTGATATGTAAACGCTACAATTGATTTTGCTTTCACAAAAAAATTATTACAAGCATCCGATACACCAAGTGTCATGTTGTTTCACACACCCTTCGTCAAGACTTATATAAAACTTTAATTCCTCGAATATCGTCGTCATGCAAATACAAGTTGGTGGCTCCAGAAGCTATGTAGGGGTACATGACAGCTCCCTCAACTGAGCTATGCCCAAGTCCCAGGAGGTGACCAATTTCATGCAAAGCCACAGTCTCCAAGTCATAATAACCTTCCAAAGCACCCACAGACCAAGGCTCCTCAGCATCATAATGGAATTTCCCATATGTTGGAGCATAAGCATGGGCCAAAACCCCACCAGGCCCATCAAATGAGCTCCCATCTCCATGATCACCGTATTCGAAGCTAATCTTTATGTCAGCCCGCTTATAGTTTTGCGACCGACTGAACCTGAAGTGTGTGTTGGTGGCCCATGTCCGAAAAGCCCTTGAAATCGGCCCCATGGCTTCGGTTGGGGTGGTAGGAAGAAATGCATATGTTAGATGGTGCTTAGAACGAGGCCATTTTAGCTTTCCCTTGAAGAAAGAATAGTGAGATACTCCATAAACACTGGAATCATGATCGTGGTTGTGACCGCGGTGCTCTTTCTTTCCTGATTGCATTGAGGTGGCACCATTGATGATATCCGCCACGCCACAGCGAGGCATCATCATCTTTGACACCGTTTTAGCATCCAATGTTCCGGTAGTCTTGAGGTGGTAATTGAATTGATATGTCTTGACGGCCAACTCTAAGAAGTCGTCGAAATCGTCATCATCGGCATGAGGGTTGTGCTTTGCATGGGCATAGCTTAAGTATCCAAATTTTTCGAGGTATAGTTTGAGGTCATGGATGCCTTGGATGTGGTCACCCTTGTGAACCCCCTTCAGATGGTCTAGGAATTCAAATGCTGATGAGTTTTTGTTGTGAGGTTCTAATGATGAAGCTGCAAAAGAGAGGAGAGAAAGGAGGTTGAGGAGGAAAGTGAACGTGAAGAGAGAGCATAGAGTTTTCAATGCCATTATCACCTACGTATAAAAAAACACTAGGGTTAATACTAAACTACGGTTTTGGATATGCTGCAAAAGCCACATATTTGGAGGACTATTTATACACCATAATCATATAAAAATAATATTAACGATGAATATTTTCATATATATATATATATATTAATTCTATAAATTACATAAAGTACTAAACCAGACCAAACTTCATCAAAGTTAATGAATGGTGCAAAAACGGACGTCAAATGGAACAAAAAAATAAAGGTCATCAACAGACCATGTGGGCAAATAATAGTCATATCAGATCGAACACCCACCAGTAACTCAGTCAAAGATCACATGTATGTGCTGGATAATAATATTATTCTCCAAGCTTCTTTGTGTTTATATGTAATCAAATTCTTTTTTACTTGTCCCTTCCACACATTGTTTGTGTCATGATCGCCAACTTGTGTTTAAATGTGTTAGTTTACTCTAGCAGAATGTTTTTATATATGTATTTTAACACATATATGCAAATGCAATCCCATGTGCTGGATAATATTCCCGAATGTGTTTTTTTTTTCTATTTAAAAATGACTTTTGTTTTTTGTCGCCTGATTACATATTTGTTCTTTTGTGTATGTCTTTAGTGAATCAGAATGTTTATATGTGTATTTAAACACTAATATGTGAAGCACATGTGTACATATATCACTAACATTCTTATGACCTTAATGGTATATTTACTTATCAGTAATGGGTATCGGAATGGTTTCAATTCCTTACTTCCCATGGGTTTATTTGTGAAATAAAAAATACGAGGTAAAATCCGTAATCAAATACCCTCAAAACTAGAAATCGAATCAACTAGGTGGAGTAGTTGATCTGATTCCAATTCCTTATTCCCAAATTTTTAAGTTCCCCGATTCATGACTTTCCTCATTCCTTATAAGTAAACAAGCATATACCAACTTACCAAGGATTTACGTCATTTTTCGTCTCTTGGAGGGAGTTCCAATTGAAGATGCTTTAAATCAATTATTTGAGGGATACATTTGTAGGATTCAATTCGCATTGTATTTCAATGATTTAAAGCGAAATGTTTTTAGGTATTTCTTGAAATATCATCTCAAAAAAAAATAAATAAATAAATAAATAAAAAAAGAATCCAAATAGGAAAATGTTTAACCATATGATTAAATTGTAGTCATTATATCAATTTTTTGAAACACCGTGTTCATCTATTTATTTCATCACAAAATGTTTTAATAGTTTATGGTTTGTCTAATTTCGATTTTTTTTTTTTCTATAGGTTGATCTTTGAATGAAGACTTCAAAAATATTAGCTCGGATCATTGAAACATAATATGGAATGTGTCCCATAATGTATCCATCAAAGAAGCTTATACAGTAAAATAACTTATTTGAGGAACACTTTGTGGGGGCTACTTCTCATTATATTTCAATAATCCAAACTGTCAATTTTTTAAGTCTTCATTCATAGGTCATCTTTGAATTTTTTTTATACAAATCACAAAACAATAACGCATGTAGTTGTGATCAAACTGATAGATGAACACGTTTTTTTTTTAACAAAGATTAAAATGACTACCTTCTAATCAAATGGTCATAAATTTTCCAATTTTGGTGATTTTTTTTGGAGGAAATGGTATATGAATCAAGACTTGAAAATTAGACGGTTGGATCATTGAAATACAATTTAGAGTAAGTCCTCCAATGGTGCCCCTCAAATGAAGCTCCATAAATATGCATACATATATGTATATAATTAGTCCCTTTCTATTGAGAGATCCCTAAGGAATATCTAAAAGATAAACGATTTATATAATTGAAATACAATGCGAGTTAGCCCTACAAGAGCATCCCTCAAATAGACTTATTTGGAAGATCTTTCAACTGAAGCTTTCTTTGTATATATAATTGTAGTTCTTCTATTTAAAATGGCAGTATATATAATATATAACATATTATTGCAAAATATGCCCATATGGCTCTATTTATTTGTTACATCTTCGATTTGGGAATTGTTTGAGCCTACATGCTCTCTACTAGGGGTGGGCATCAATCCGGCCATAACTGCTTCTAGAAAAATGATATGAATAATCCGCGAAATGCTCCAGAGAATAGACATCTGTAGCTTTCCAAGCATATATGGCACGTTCTCTAATTCATTCTGAGCTGTTCGCAACTTGCTTCCAAAGTCAGCTCATCTGCACAGGCAGTTTTGACGAATTTGTGACTTAAAATCCCACTTGTGCTATTTTTCTTTTCTTTGCTTGATAGATCTTACAAAACACAAAAACAAAGTAAATAGCTCAAAAATATAAGGAACAAACTAGGAAAAGACAAGTGCTATTTCTCATTTTTGTTCTTTTGTAATTTCCATGAGTTTGGACTTACTGCAGAATAATTGTTGGGTGCAATCTGTCTGGATAGCTTTTGTTTAAATGGAAAGTATGAACTTGTATTTTGGGCTGCCTTTCATTTTGTAGTTCATCTTGTATTCATTTCTTATGAATTTTAGAATGTTTTGATGGAAATTGTGAACTTGATGCATGCTGAAAATTGGACAGCTTTTGATTAAATGGAATGTTGTTGTGTTAGCCTTTGATGGAATGGAATGATATAATGGCAACATGTTAGCATTATAATTTATAATATAAGAGCGGGTTGAAAAATTCATGGTTTTGTGTTAGGCACAAACCGGCCGAACCAATCCGAACCAAACCGATTACAAGTGGTTTGGATTGGTTCGGTTTTCATTATGATTTTAGGCTAATCCGAACCAAACCGGACCGTTATTTTCTTATTGGTTCAGCTGTGGTTTGAGAGTAAAACCGAACCAATCCGGACCGTGCCCACCCCTACTCTCTACATCATTACGCTAAGAAAAATCTCGCCACTAGTCTCGAAATAAAATGTCCACTAATTTTAAATATACATATGCTAAAGACATAACGGTCAAAGATTGTTTAAATTTAAATAAATCAATTGAAATCTCAGGACGGTCATTACATGTGCCACTGTCACTTTGACATTTCATTTCCAATCTCAACGACATAATTCAAATTTAAGAACCACTAGATTTAGTATTAGAACTCAATGATGAAAATACAAATCGGGTTATAGTTTAGGATCCGGATCCGTGAATTTAACATGTGTGGTGCTTGTCTTAATTGTTGCAGAGCCTTCATTCTTGTTGTAAGCAGTGGCGAAACTAGGATTTCATATGTCTAAGGGCCTCTCACAAAATATAAATAATAAAAACTTTGAACTCATAAGACATCAAAACATCAAAATCATATTGTCTATATTGTCTATTCATTACAATCATAATTGCCCTCGACAAGTTTTCATATTTTGAAATCGTTGCATAACAACCTCATCATCTATATTATTAAAAATGTCTTTCTCAATATATGCAACCAAGCAATCATTCATCCATAAATCCCCCATTCGATTGCGTAATCGATTCTTCACAATATTCACAGCAGAAAATACTTGCTCTACACTTGCGGTCGCAACAGGTAGGATTAGTGCTAGTATCAAAAGCAAGTACACTAAAGGGTAGATATGATCTTTTTTGTCTCAACCATCTTTTGCGCAAGATTAGTAATCCCTTTCAATTATGTAAAGTCATTATTAGAGCTCATGTCCCAAATGTAATTCTCAAGTTGTTCTTTGAGTAATTTGAGGTCATGTTTAGAAAAATCACTTGGATAAAATTGGGCAAGTCGCATCAACTTTGCTTTATATCAAAAGTAAAGAATTAATTACTTGGACTCAAACAATTGAAAGACCCATCAATCAATAGTTAAAAAAACAACTTGATAATACAATTAAAATTTGAGAAGAAAAAAATTCACAAGCAACTGGTCTGGTCGTGTTTCTAATTTAAGAAAAGAGAAAAGGCTTAGGTTTATTGATTTATACAAGAAAATAATATATAATTATAATAATAATTCTAATCTTTTTGGGAATGGGTAGTATGATTGTAGAAAATTTGGCTGGTCAGTAAGGCCCATGTGGTAATATAGTTTTGGCTGAATACTACTTTTGGTCGCTGGACATGGCCCATATAGTAAAGGACTTTTAGCTTAGAGGAAATTGGGTTGATTACTAGTACTTCATTTTTTTATAATTAAATTTCAAGGGGGGCCAATTACTGCACTGGTCCCCACGTACCTCGGCCACTTGGTAAGGTGGGCTTTTGTGAGTGTCGGGGCTAGGCCTAGGGGTGGGGTAAGAGAGAGAGGTGGGGTATCCTGAGAAGCTTTTGGTGGGAGAAGAGGTGGTGGTAGCAGTGAGAAAGAGAGAGTGTGATTGTATGAGTTAGGTGCAGTTGGGATTGGAGTGGTGGCACTACTTTCTCAATATTTTAGTTCATATGAACAATTTTACCACTCAATTTAACGGCAAAATTGATAGACATTGATAGTAGGACCAATTTTATACTAAATGGAGATTTAGACTACTGAAATGAAAATTTTAGTTGGTGGACCAAAATGAAGTAATAGTTGGGGGACCATTTCGATCGAAAACCCTTACTAATTTTTACTTCTAATTGACAGATATTGACGGCAGGACCAATTTTATACTAAATGGAGAGTTGGACTACTGAAAAGAAAATTTTAGTTGGTGAACCAAAATGGAGCAATAGTTGGGGGACCATTTCGGTCGAAAACCCTAACTAATTTTTACTTCTAATAGCATATTCGGAAAAGAAAAAAAACTTGTATGGCATGGGAATAGCACTATTTTGCTATTCCCAACCAATCATGTTGTTAGATGGTAATATACAAGTTTTTCTCCATACCCAAACATCTAAACAAATCTCAAGCGCTGCCACTACAAGTACAAAACTAATAGACAACAGAATAAGCATTACAACTGATTAACCTTTGCAACATGTTTTAATATTGGTTAAGATGAAACTGCATTTAAATACAATATTCAAGTGATTTGGCACGGCAATCAATTAAGGCTTGGCAACGAAATCAATTTCAGCGTCAACGTATCAAACTAAACAAACAGTAGAAACACACATCAAAACTGGTAATTGCATAGCGATGAAAGAAGTCTAAATAACCATAATTGAAAAAGACTATCCACCAAACAATTGCAGCATGCAATTACAATTCAACAACAGTATTTTCATTTCTACGATAAAAGATAAGTTTTCCAAATCTCTACTCCAGAAACCATCTGACAAGATCAGGGTATTCTAGTTCACAGGTCTTGCACACTTAAACCTGCAAACATGAAAATAAAATTTTCATTCCTTCGATCAGTCGCGACAAATTGAACAAAAAACCAAGTATATTACATCAAATAAAGTAAACATAAACATTCAAAGTTGCCTAAGTCATTTAACAACAAACTAGGTATTAAAAAAAAAACACTCCCAACAATAAATGACATTACTTGCATCCTGACAAGTGAAAGGAAAGAATGGGCGACTTGAAAACGTATCTAGAGAACTATTTATGCTTGCACAAACGTACTTTCACAGCCCATGCAACTGCATTTGCACAATTAATTTTGTGGAAATATCATACAGGTTTGTGAAGAACCCAGTTGATATCTAGAGGTCTAAATTACTTAAACTAACACAGAAAACCTAATAACTTTAAGGACATGCAATAGCATCATTGCTTGCTTCTATACATATAATAGTGTTTTTATAACAATTTACCTGGAGGAAGAGACTGCTTCAATTTGTCAGCCTTCTCTGTGTCAAAAACACAAAGCGTGTAGAGGTACTTGGAGCAACGGACCTTGAACTTCACCGCATCCTTGCTCCTCTTGATTTTCACCGAGCGTGCGTCTTTCCTTCTTGCAGTGAGAAGGAAATCTTTAATCTCATGGATTTGCTTAGGCTGTGGAGAAAACAAGAAGCAGGAAATCTTAGCACCAAAGAAGAAAACATAAAATAATAAAGAATCCAATCTCAGCAAACAAGATGGAAAATCATAACCATAGAAGCCAACCTTAACAAAATGTAACAGAATAAAAACTGAATATTTCAAAAGGATCTAAAAGGCATCAAATTAAAAGTAACAAGGCCCCAGAAAACATAATACAGGACTTTAGTCATGATATGAATGCACTAAGATTGATGTACTGTAATCAGGATATGATGGGCAACAAAATGAAATTCTATATAACATTTCTGCTGAGGCTTCAAGACAATCTTACTAGAATTAAATCCAGAGTTTAAAAAACTGTTGGAACCAGCCATATAAAAAATGCGATAAGTTAGAAGCAGTAGTGACATGAAAACAAGGACTGGAATCTAAGAACAGAACCACTAAACCAAATTACAATACTATGAATTATCATTTTAAGTGAAAACCGGAATTGTCAAAAAAAACATTCATTTATCTAAATATAGATTTTTAAATTATTCAAAGATATTCCACTTAATCTCACCCACCATCCTCTGAACATTACCTTCATTCTCTCTACCTAAACTTTGAATTTTCATTCACACTTGCAGTAAAAAAAGACACTAAAGACTCCCTTGTTTTATAATTACTATTGGATTATGCTTCAATCAACCCATACCCAAAATGCACCTCATCTAAGCCTTTTCAGAAATCTATGTATCTTCATTTTTTTTTCCAAAAACACAGTCAACTATGCACATACAGAAATAGATCAAGACGGGAATGCTCAAATAGCACTTAAATCTTCATTCCAGGTGCCAACGTATGTCAACAAAAATAACTTCGCCACCGTCCAACAAAACCCAAACAAGAAAAATTGAAGAAAACCCATTTCACTACATGGATCGATTCACGCATAAACTACCAGAACAAGCACTTAAATTTCAGTATGTGCATAGTTATGTGTATATATCAATGTGTGTACGTCTAGGCATACATCTACATGTTTATAACCATTTTAACCAACGCAACAGAGGGAGAAAGAGAAATTGAAGATACCATTTTGATGGCGGAGAGGCTTCTCTTTCTTCTCTTGGTAAAGGCAGATCGACAGGCACCGAGCCGCGGTTCAGTGTTCTGACCTATATTTATACCTCAAGCTAAAGGTTCAAGAGGTTCTTCAACAGCTTAAACCCTTGAAAAAATGGCTTTTAAAGAGAGCCGTCCAATAAAATCGGACGGTGAACTTTCAATATTGTGTGTTTGTCTTAGTTTTAATCGGACGGTTGATGGTGGACTTTCAATCTCTCACTGCCGCGTTCTCTCCCTGCGATCAAACCCACAAATAAATCCGTACTCAGAAACACACATCAAAATCAAATCCAAACCCTATGATCTCTTCGCTTCCATTCTCTCTCACTCCCTCTGTGCGCCTCTTGTCCCCTCAGATTTAACAAAGAAAATTCTTTCTAATTTGGAAACTCTGTTCTTTCTTATTCTTTTTCCTTTTATTTTTGGGTCATTAAGCGATAGGCCCTTTCAATGAAAATAAGGTAATGCTAGGCTTACCACATTTTTATACCATACTGTATATTATCTCTCTAATAGAGGTAGCGCCCACCAATACAATGGGGCCTACCTCTATTAGAGAGGTAGTACATAATGTGGTACAAGAATGTGGTAAGCCTAACACTTTTCATGAAAATATTCTAGGAGATAATCACATTTCACTCTTTCAAATTGTACTATGATTAATTAATTTATATGGCAATTTGAAGAATAAGATTTGCTTACTTCAAAATTTGTACATAATCAAGGGAGTTCTAATCTCTGCCATTCATTTGAATCTGTCCCATTAACGATTCATATTTTGGTCAGAAATGAATTTTCCGTTCATGGGATGAATATATTCAGAGGTAAATGGATGTCCAATATAAATATTTAATAGGCATTCAAATTAATACCCATAATTTGAAATTAATTATGTATACTTCTGTCTGATGGCCTGTTGAACTTGGTGTTTCTGTCCATTGAGATTACCTAGTGTCAATATTTTCACTTCTACTTCTCAAGACTTGTGAATTGTTGGCTCCTGCTGTCTTCGTGCTGCAGATGGACTACACAAAATGCATGATAAGTAAAATAACGAAAATATCAAGTGCGAAAACGGAAAAGGCTTTGGCTTCTTAAAACTGAGATGAACCTTGAAACCCTTGAAACCTCAAGTGTGAGGGAGAGGTGAACCTTTTGGGAAGGCCTGCAAGCAGTGGCGGAGCCAGGATTTTATGTGTGGAGGGGCCAATATATTAGGGTTTAAGGTTGATTCCTTTCCCAGTTTTAAGCTTGTAAATAAATAAATAATCAATTATCTTTAATTTCCTATTTTCTTAAATATACTTGTGAAAGAAAGATTTAATTGGTTGTTTCTTTTAATTTTTATTAATTATGTTGGTAGAATCTAGGAGTAACTTTGCCATATTGCTAAGGAAAGAGTCTTTTAGTTGGAGGGGGAAATGTAAATCCTTCTTTCTCTTTATTGTGGGGGGCCACAAGCATTAATTTAATATATATATATTGTCCTAAGTTGTACAATGCAGAGGCAATATATATACTATTTCAGAATTTTGGGAGGGCCAAGGCCCTTGCAGGCCTAAGCACACCTCCGCCCCTCTGCAAGTCACAAAATAAAACGAAAATTTTCAAAGCAAGTTATAACCGTGATAAATGCTTATAGCTTCAAAACTCAGGTTGAGTCTTGTGGCTGAAGTTACAACTCTAGTACCAAACTTTCAACATGATTCCAATCTATATAATTCAACAACAATGAGGCTGTTTAAGTTAGGAGATGGTTAAAGTTTATGTAGAACCGGCAATTTGAAGTCGATGCATCCTTGCATTTCAGAAGGCCAATTTGTTCCAAAAATGACCAATGCAAGTCGCATTTCCTGCTCCAGATACCACTAAAGAACCAACAGCCATGCAATATCTCGCAACAAAAGTTTGCTCTCAAGATATTCACAGTGATCAAGACTGGGAAAAAAGCTCTACAAGTATTTTTTGCATGTTGCAAGCAGAAAAGGGTGAAGAAGAAAAGACAATTGAGTTTGTATTAAAATCCCAAACTAAAAATCAATTTGTTCCATCCACGTGTTTCCTCTTGCCTATGCTACAAGAAAAATTACAGACAATAACTGAAAGAACTTCTCTTCATCTTTCAGCATCTTCAGAAGCTGGGGTCTTGCCCTCCTGATCCTGCGAGTTAGCATTAGGAACCGGCTGCTGACCTACTGCCCTCTCTTTGCTGAGGGCTGGTCTTGGTTCTACAGAATCCTGTTTACTGAGGGGATATTTCTCAACGGGCTTGCTAGATTCTAAACTACTATGGCTACTTGCTTCTGTTCTTCTCATTTCCTCCTTCATGCGCTTTTGTTTGGCCACTATTCATTTGTTTCTTTGATTCAACCACAATTTCCTTCAGAGTTTCTTCAAGTTTATGTTGTCTCATTCTCACCTCCAAAAGTTCCAGATTAGATTCTACTTCTTTTTCTTCAGCAGCATTTAGTTCTATTTCTTTTTCTTTTGCTTTCGCTTCTTCTTTCTTCTTTCTTCTTTTTCTCCTCCAGTTCCTGAGATGATGATTTTGGTGAGGAGAGGAAAATAAATAAAAAGAAATCCAGTAAAGTTTTTAACCGCAGGCAACCAAATAGCAAGCATCGGATTCAAGATCAACAAAGAAATAAACATTTGCGATACACATATCTTGGCCAATTTACAAATATGCCCTTATCAAATTTGACACCATATATTTAGATAGCATATGATTAGTTAGAAATGTTGAAGTTGTACATGGTTAGTTAGAACTTAGAATGTTTACAACCTAACTTTTTCAATAATTTAAGGAAAAACTATGCACCCATGATCTTCTAAATATCCAATATTTTACATGTGTGCGTGTGTTTGTGTCTTACCATAAAGTTGGTAATACGCAAATCATTAACCTAGTATATGTGAAACTTTTGGTTTCACAACACTATCATTGCCAAATCTCTAACTCAGGTAACTTTGAGGCATGCCATCAACAAGGCTTCATCTTTGCAAGAAAAATACCAATGATGACCAACCTGATATAAGAGTGTGTGCGAATAAACAGCCAGATGAGTGAATCAGTAAAAAAAAAAAAAAAAAAAAATCATTGCAGCATGTTTCTGAAAAGGATGTTTAGAAAACTAGACAGATTCTTAAGGAGTATCCTTGGATTGTAAATGGTGAATTCAAACAATGAAAGAAGTATCATAGATTTAGAGTAAAGATGGAGAAAAAAGGAAAAAGATAGATGATGGTATGATGGTAAGATGGAAGAAACACACAATGGCATACAATCCAATAAAGAGCAACTAATATATATTCACTAAAGATATCAGCACAAAAGCATATTGGTTCAGTTACCGCTTCAATTCTTCTGATTTCGTAGCGAGCATATTGAGCCACCAGATACACAGCTGTTACACAAAATAAGTTCTTAGTTAGTAGCGTGAAACCATGATCAAATATGAAACATGATACACACCCAAGGAAGGCATGCAAGCAAAGAACAGTTGTACCAAATGGAAATCGAGCCTAACCACGAAAAGGAGAAAGGTAAGAACATGTCTCAGATACCAGTCACATTTAAAGTACAGATAATCTTGTTCACTAATGATTTATTTGGCAACTAATCTGGAGCACGCAGTCACAAATAAGGTCATTCTAGCCTAGAAGAGATGAAAATTAAGTGGCTTGCTGCAAAACTAGTGACAGTGTATAAAGTTCCTTTCCCAGTACTTATGTATTACCAAAGACCTAATCATTAAATTTCTTTCCTTTTAACTCCAAATAAGAAATTCTAACAATTAAAGACTCAAAAAATTAGAATGATTTATTTGGGGTTGACTAAAATGCATTCCTTCTTAAATTTTACGCATACACGAACATTTGCTTGAACATTTTCCTATCCTTGAGCAACTTCAAAGAAATCAAGACCACCCTCAACAGGTGCTTCAGCAACTGGCTTCAAATTCAATATTTCAACACCACCTTTGTTAGCACTCGTTCACTTAAACTTTAAAACACCCACCATGCTCCTAATTTCAATAAAATTTTCATTTTAACATTCTCCCAGCTACAAAGCGTCTAGTGTCTACATGCACGCACAAATTTGTTTCATACGATGCCAATGAGAACCAAAAACAACCTATAAGATTTAAGAACCAAAAAAAAAAAAAAAAAACCAACACAGAGAACAAATGAAAGAAACAGAAAATGCAAAGCAAAGCAATACCCAAACTTCTTTTTGGAAGGTCGACCAGTGAAGAGGGTTTTTGCAGCTTTCACGAAGTCGAGCTTGTCCAGTTGCTTAAGTGAGTCATGGTATCTACTCAGACTTGTCTCCTCAGCATTGCCACTGCTGTGGTTGTAGTTTGTGTTGGTGTTCGTATTCGGGGCCTTGGTGCAAAATGGTCTCCTTGGTTGTAATATCGTGTGTTTGAAGCGTTTCGGGCATCTAACAGCAAGTAGCCGTAGTAGTTTAGAATCTAGCAAGCCCGTTTAGAATCTATCGGTCTTGGCTTGTAAACCTGGGTGGTTTCCCATCATTGTGGATCCAAGTGTGCTGTGCGATCATGACCATCCTATGCTTAACCTCATCTCTAGGTGTCAAATATATACATTTTGAGAAGTAATTAAGTTTGACTGTAAGATTCAACACATCTATAGAGAAGAAGAACACATAATGCAGCAAGTGTTGTTTTTTTAACATCTTCAAGTTGTATCATTTTCTCATGCCGTGTAAGATTATGCTCAACTCAAACTCAACTCATTGACTTATTGTGCCCAAATATATGAACTCAAACTCATTCACAAATTTTGCGTGTTGTGTCATGTTGCATTTATGTGTTTCTCTTTATTTTTTGTCAATCAAACACCAAAATCAAAATGTGAAATAATATTAAATACACAAATATTACCTTAAAAACTTAAAGCTAAACACATTACATAACATACGCCCAGTCATATTTCACCAAAAAAACATACAGAGACAATAAGTTATAAGTCCAATGGTTAAAAAAAGACTTTACCAAAAAAAAAAAAAAATGGTTTTTCAAAAAAGATAAAAACATATTTCACAAAGATAACGTATCATTATCATGTTTCAAGAATGAACACTGGTCAAACTCGTTAAATGTGTTATTATCATGTCACCTTGTTACCAACCCAACCTGATAAGGTTTGACTCGAACACGACATAAAAATGATTTGTGCTAGGCAATCGGTACGTAGGATGCTTAAAATCATGCCAACTGCTAAACAAAGCGGACAAACATAATAATTTCAAGCTTATTAAGTACCTAAGAAACTCTAAGAAAATTTGTAATCACATTTGGCCCACTTTATGGTTTCGAATAAATACATCAGATTCCCAAAAAACAAGTTGTTTCTTCAATATCTTGTACTTTTGTCAAAGACCGAGGACGTGCATGCATCAGACACCAAAATACCCAGTTCATCCAAACGCAGAAACCCTATTTTGACAGAGAAGTTAATCGTAATAATGTGCACAAATCACACAAACCAGAAAACTCACAACCACAATGGTAATTTTGTCTAGCACTCTGCTTACTGATGTTGGAGATTGTTCTGCAATTGCAACATCGCTGAATATCATAAGCCTTGAATTGATGGAGACGATTTCAGAATTATGTAGTGTAAACCCATGAGGAAGTGGTAAAGGTAGTCCTTTCCAGAGGTGTAAATTCACATATGGCACCACAACAGTTTTGAGAATTGTTGACAATATGGCCTGCAGTTTAAAAATCTTGATGGTATTGATATCAAATGGAGCAATGGCTCTATATGAAGAGGAGAATGTACAGGAGAAGATAAATTACTCAGATACGTTGTCATAAAAAATACACGGGACAAATTTGACATAAAAAATGCATTTTAAAGTAACGTTGTCTAGGCTCTAGTCTGTAGACTATGTACTAGAATTCAACTTATAAATTTATCACGGAAAAAAAATATTATAAACATTCTGCATAACATATCAAATCTCGTTTGCCCCACAAGTTGATACAGGTTCATAAGCACTCACAGTTGGGGCTCATTAACAAGTAATTAAGACCAAAAGGTCCAAAAATTTACCTGCAGCTTGTACTATGTCTCTACACTACTTGATATAACAGGATATGCTTATATTCATCTATGATCGACAGGCTGGCTCTATTAACAAAACTATATTAACAGTGCTATGTGAAGTCACACAGAAAAAGAAAAGAAAAAAAGAAGAAGAAAAAAGCTCTGTAAAGTGCATTCGAAGCTTAAAACAATCATTTCAATCATTTCATGAAACAAAGGAATGTACCTGAACAAGATGCATGTGAAGGTTACCAATTTTGCTCCACTTCAAATATGCAGTAACATGATTCAATTTAATAGTACCAGCTAGTTTATTTATCATGATATCTGGAGAACATGAAGCATGATTCTCCTGCACCAACAAAAAACACATGGAAAATCATAATGAACAAGGTGATATAAATGTGCATGAAACTAATGGGAGGACATACAAACACTCCAAGGAAGCATACCAATGATATGCACGCAACTGGTATTACTTCATCAGCATCCATGACACTAATTGTCACATCAGAGTAAACAGTGATATTAATGCCATTGTTAACAACTGTCATTATTGGTGGAGAAGATACATATATATTAAGCTCCATATCTTCATTGGGAGACTGCTTGTACAGTTGAGGAACAATGTATTTCCATCCAGCAGTGTTTGAAAGGGACTGGTCTGGTGTTTTATTGATCACCCATTGCACATAAATTTCCTAAACGAATACAAGGGGAAAAATAATATCTTAGTTTCACTATGTACTTTAACTCTAAAATATAGAGCTACAAGGGTACAAATCCGGCCAGGCACAGGTCAGTTCGTTGTGAAATGGTGAAGTAAGATTTCGGTTCACAGAAGTTTGATAACTATAGATAACCTTATTGGAAGAAGAATGAAGCGAATTTCAAAAAAGGAATAAATGAATGATTATTGTTTACTATTATCTGAAAAAAAAAAAAAAAAAAACAGAGGTGAAAAGAATAAACTTACATTGAAGAAAACTAAGGACACTGAACTAAAGACATTTTCATGTAGTGATATCTCAACCATCTTAGCTGGAGCATTGAAGGGAACATGATCTAGTGAACCTTTATTGTATAGGCTGGAAGCAAAATCATCATTGGGAGCCATGAATAGACCATTGATCTGAAATTCAATGGAAGAATTACTCAATACAGGATTGCCCACAAATGTAACATTCAAAGCAGCAATGTCATCCAGTGCGATTTGTTTGGGAAGTGATTGCAGTAAGGAGTCAAGCTTCATTATTCCTTCTCTGATTTTCTTGGAAATATTGTCTTCAACTGCAGAAACTATTTGACCATCAAAAGCATCCACTAACCTGAAAGAGAATGTCAGAGGATCAACTGCAATATTTGGGGTCAGAAAAAGGATTTTAAACCATATGGGTGGACCTTAAGTGGTCTTGGTTGATAAAGATGCAGATCCAACTACAAAAATTGGGAACAGGGGAGGGGGCATGGAACGACCTTTGACAGAAACAAAGAGGCACATAAGTTTTTCCCATAGCAAAGTTGATTAAGAGGATTGCATACCCTTGGTAAAGCCAAGATGCTGCACCATCTAACTTAATGGAGATATCTTTCACATAGCATGCGCATTCCATAACAGACAGCTTAAGAGTTCCTTCTTGGCCATTCAAAACTAAGGTAACACCCACTTCCATACATTCAACCTTTTTCAGAAGCACCACTTTTTAACAAGGTAAAATCAAACAAATTGGGGAGAAAGAAGATTAAGTTTGCTAAGAACATTGTTTCTTAGTTTAATTCATTCCAATCCTCTACCTCCTTCCTTTCAACAATTCAAGCACTTGGCCGGGCTTACGAAGTTTAAGATACTGTGGCAACCAGAGTAGCAAACGCAAGAATCCGCTCCACCTCCAGTTGGAAAACATGATCGTGATTTTTCAAGGGTAAAAAGTGAGTTTTGGTTTCTGTAGTTTGTCAATTTTTTCACTTCAATCCTTGTAGTTTCAATTCTTTTAATTTCACGCTTGTAGTTTGATATCCTTACAATTCAAGGACACATTACAAATTCCATCAAATTTCTTTCAATTTCGTCCATAATATCATGAACACTTGCTTACTGTTGAGCCTATTCTTAACAACTAAAATGAGTTATTAAAAACAGCAACTTTAATTCTCGCAAGTGCACGAACCGTTTATAGTATAGCTTATGTAAATACGAGGTCGATCCCACGGAGAATGGTAACTTGGTTCCAAGTTAAATTACTTAGAATGCTAGAAAAACATAAAACAAAGTAACTGACTAACTAGCTAAAGGCAAGGTCGAATTCAACAATGCCTCTTGCTAATTACTCAAGGTCTAGGACAGAATCCTAGCACCACACACGCACTCGAAATGGGGGGTTTTGTTGTTTTGAAATGAGAACAAGAACATGAAATGAAAGTGCTGGAAAGTAGACACTGGCAGCAATCAACAAGCTGTGAAACGATGAATGAGAGGTGTTAGAGCCTTGGAATCCACCACTAGTTTTCCTATCCAAGTTATGAATGCATAGAAATTGACTCAAGCTTCATCATCAATAGATTATCGCATACAAGCTTATGGTATCTAGGTGCAGGATGCATGATTCTCCTAAGGCATGTGATTGTGCATGGTATCTACACAACACCTGATCTCTAATATGCAACCTAAGCATGGTATCTACTTAGAATAAGGCATACAAGAGTCATTAAGTTCCTTGAGAATATGATAATCACACAAGTCCTAGAACATGGTATCTGTCCTAGTCAACTTATGGTTGTTAACCCCTTGAATGATTCTTAGGCCATTCAAGTGTTGCTTGTGGAAGGAGAGTAGAATTGGTGAATCTAAACCCCTTCCCAACCTGTGCTAGATGCATAAAATCCTAGTTAGCTACTCCAAGAAGGCATACATCAAGCACATAGTAAACTGGAGATTAACAACTTGATAATGAAAGCAAGGAAATCAATTAACTATAAATCATTCATAACATTGAATATTCATGACTAGGGCTTCATCCTAAGCCCTAACTAAATAGATTAGCTAGACATAGCAATGAATACAGAAGATAAAAGATACATAGATGGGATAAAGAGAAGAGAAAGACTAGCTGGCAGCAATGTAGTTCCCAGGACAGCTCCAAGCTCTCCCTCCTTTGCAACTTGCTATCTTCTCTCTTTGGGGTGGATGATGGAATCTGAATGTGTGTGTGAGTAATGGCTGAAGTGAATGAGTGAATGAATGAATGTGCAGCTCTCTATTTATAGAGTGAAATTCGAGCTCCCCTTTGGCTGGTGCAGCACACCCATTCCTAGCTGCTCCCAATGGTCTGAACTGCCCATATTATTCCCATGCTGCCTTGTCTATCATGTGTGGCTGTCTTTCTATGTAACACAAGGCTCTAGGAATGGCAGGTGCCCATACTTCTGAGTTTACATGCTAGCTTGTCTCCCATGCGGCTGCTAAGAGCATATGGCTCTGCAGCTGGCAGCTGCCCATACTTCTGAGCATGATCCAGTGTTTGAAGGGCTAAGGACTCTATATATCTTCAATTGGGCCGAAATTTGGTGATGATATACTAGACACCCATTGGAACATTTTCTGTGAAGGATGTCTCTTCATCCAAGTAGTCCAGGTTGCTGAAATTAGGCCTGCAAGAAGACCCACGAAATTGGACTGACAATGAGTGTGGCCCAAATTGGTTATGTCATTAAGCTTATATTCCTTTTGTGCCAATCAGCCCTTAACATGCATGAATTGTACCAAGTGTGATCCCCTTGCTGTCTTAACCTACAAAACACACAAACATAAGTAACAGACTCAACATAAAGAGAAACTAAACAGAATTACTAAGCAAAGAAGACATGCAAATGTGTGAATTTATGACCTTATCAAATACCCCGAAACTTAGATTTTGCTAGTCCTCAAGCAAACAAAATAAAACTATAACTTAGGAAGCAGAAAATAAGCAACTAGCCTTCCAAACAATATCCTCAAAGAATCTCCAACATATATGGTTTCAAAGAAACACAACAATCACAATCTAAGTTCCACACATGATTCAAGGGTAACCAAGGCTCACAATGACATCCTTAAGTGTAGTGTGTGAATGCCAAATCAGAACAACACCTGCAACTCAAATAAGTACATGCGCACACACTTAGAGCAAAATCAAAAATTCCGAACCCCATAAGCTCATTATCCAATCTGCTCTCCACATAATACCATGCAACACCAAGGATCAAAAGGACTTTACAAGGGTAGTAATGAGGTTTAGGGTAGTGGTTGAATGAAAGAAGGGATATGAGATATACAATATTTTGAGCATAACTAAAGAATAGGTAAGAGCATAAGAGATTTCTGAATTTTGTAACAAGCAAGGAACACATTCATGAGCAGATTTTCAACATAATTTCAGCACCTTCCAATGTGTTTATTTGGCCTAATTTTGTGGCTCTTTACCCTAGATCACCATGATTTTTTTCTTTTACAACACCCTAGGGCCGTGACTACATTGGTCACACTTCATTACCTCTTTTGATTAGTTGCCAATACCCCCAAACTTATTTCTTTTCAACACTTGGGTTGTGGCACTAATGATTCACTTTTGCTCCAAAACCTTGCATTCTTTACAATTCTCTTTTGAAGATAGCTTTAATTGCTCAAGAATAGGTAAAACACAGGTTCATTATGGTAAGAATGGTTTAAACAAAGAAGGGCTTAACATAGGCTCAAATGGGTTGGCTAGGGATGAATACATGTAGAGGGATGGTTAGAAAGGTTCAAACAGTTCAAACATGGCCTAAATCACTTCCAAAGCATTGCATGGCAACAAAATGTCTCAAGAGATATTCAAATAAGTTCTAAAGCACGAAACCAAGATCATGATATAAGTAGAATTGCATAACATCTCCAAGTAACAAGAAATTGGACTAACTTGGCAAAGTGCTCAATAAGTGCAAGGATGGCATGGAAGACAGAGTTAACTCAGAACCACACAAAGTCCTTAAACAATAACTATCAATTTCTGAGAAACCATATTAGCATTAAATTCATGTCTTATCATAGGTGTTTGGAAGGATTTTGAACAAACACTAAAAACCTGCGTTTTTGGCCATTTAGACACACTCAAAATTTTGAAATTTGACAATTTGAACAAAACAATATATCCTTCCCCAACTTAAAGAAACATGTCTCAATGTTAGAATGTCAGAACATGCAATGCCTCATAAATCAAAGGAAAGAAGATAAGGAAAAGACATAATCAAAGGATAGAGTTCAGAAAACCCCCCCTTTGAAGCGATTAGGATGCAAGCAAGCTTCCTCGCATATTCTATCTTCTCTTCGTCACCTTGGGTTGCCTCCCAAGAAGCGCTAAGTTTTATGTCTTCAGCCGGACGTCCACACTCTGGTGAGCTTCAAGAGAGTGGTGGAGGCTCCTTGAGTGGTTGAGACTCAATATTGGCATCAAAGTTGGCATCAAAGTAAGATTTTAACCGATGTCCATTCACCTTGAAGGTGCTGCCATCCTTAATATTTTGAATCTCCACTGCGCCATGATCAAACACATTAGTAATAACAAAAGGGCCAATCCACCGAGAACGAAGCTTACCTGGGAAGAGCCTAAGGCGTGAGTTGAATAGGAGAACCTTCTGCCCTTTCTCAAACGTCTTCCTAAGAATTTTCTTGTCATGATATTGCTTTGTTTTCTCCTTGTAAAGCTTAGCGTTCTCATACGCTTCATGTCGCAATTCCTCCAATTCATTGAGTTGAAGCCTCCTCTTCTCACCAGCAGCTTTCATATCAAAATTGAAAGCCTTGATTGCCCAATAAGCCCTGTGCTCAAGCTCCACTGGTAAGTGACAAGGTTTACCAAAAACAAGCCTATACGGAGACATACCTATAGGGGTCTTGTAAGCAGTCCTATAAGCCCACAATGCATCATCCAAACGCATTGACCAATCTTTCCTTGTGCTGTTCACTGTCTTTTCAAGTATGTGCTTAATCTCCCTATTGCTTATCTCAACCTGCCCACTAGTTTGAGGATGATAAGGTGTTGCCACCTTATGAGTGATTCCATATTTCTTCAAGAGTGCTGCAAAAGCTTGGTTAACAAAGTGGAGCCACCATCACTAATGATTGCTCTAGGTGTGCCAAACCTTGTAAAAATATTTCCTTTGAGAAAACTGATCACAACCTTAGCATCATTAGTTCTAGTGGCAATGGCTTCCACCCATTTAGAAACATAATCGACAGCAACTAATATATATTCAAATCCATAAGAGGTAGGAAAAGGCCCCATGAAATCAATTCCCCAAACATCAAATATATCAATGATTAAGATATTGGTGAGAGGCATCTGATTTCTAGCATGTAAATTACCCATCCGTTGGCATCTATCACATGAAGCACAAAAAGCATAAGCATCCTTAAAAAGGGTAGGCCAAAAGAAACCTGATTGTAGCACTTTGTTGGCAGTTTTCTTTGCTCCAAAATGGCCTCCGCATGCATGGGAGTGACAAAACTCAAGAATGCTCTTGAAATCACCTTCCGGCACACACCTCCGAATTACTTGGTCTGGGCAGTGCTTGAATAGATATGGATCATCCCAAAAGTAGTATCTTGCTTGTTTCCTAAGCTTGTCACGTTGGAATGTAGATAACCCTGTAGGGAGTTCATTAGTGCATAAGTAGTTAACGATATCAGCAAACCAAGGCAATGGATTGAGAGAATTCAAAGCACAAATGGAAAAGAGTTGCTCATCCGGGAAGCTTTCACGCAATGGCAATGAATCCTCCTCTCATTAGATACATGCACCAATCTACTCAAGTGATCAGCCACAACATTCTCACTTCCTTTCTTATCTTTTATCTCCAAGTCAAACTCTTGCAACAAGAGAATCCATCGAATGAGTCGTGGCTTGGCATCCTTCTTGGCTAACAAGTACTTCAATGCTGCATGATCAGTGTAAACAATAACCTTGTTAGTAATCAAATACGATCTGAATTTCTCTAAAGCAAATATGACAGCTAACAACTCCTTTTCTGTGGTGGAATAGTTGAGTTGGGCATCATTGAGGGTTCTACTAGCATAGTAGATGGCGTGTGGCTTCTTATCAACTCGCTGTCCCAAAACAGCTCCAACGGCATAATCTGAGGCGTCACACATCAATTCAAAAGGCAAGCTCCAATCCGGTGGTATAATGATTGGGGCAGTTGTGAGCATCTTCTTCAAAGCATTGAAAGCATTCTCACAGTCTTGATCAAACGCAAAATCCATGTCCTTGGCAAGGAGATTGCACAAAGGCCTTGCAATCTTAGAGAAATCCTTAATGAAACGCCTATAGAAACCTGCATGGCCAAGGAAAGAGCGTACTTCTTTGACAGAAGTAGGTGAGGGCATGGAGGCAATCAAATCAATCTTAGCTTTATCTACCTCGATTCCTTTACTAGATATGACATGACCAAGAACTATGCCTTGGTTAACCATAAAATGACATTTTTCCCAATTAAGAACAAGGTTAGTCTGTTCACATCTAGCCAACACCTTAGATAAGTTATGCAAGCATTGATCAAAAGAATCACCAAAGACAGAGAAGTCATCCATGAATACCTCAATGAACCTTTCTACCATGTCGGAGAAAATGCTCATCATGCACCTTTGAAAAGTGGCTGGGGCGTTACAAAGACCAAAAGGCATCCTCCTATAAGCGAAAGTGCCAAAGGGACACGTGAAGGTCGTCTTCTCTTGATCCTCAGGGGCTATGGCGATTTGGTTGTAGCCTGAATATCCATCAAGGAAGCAATAGTGGCTATGGCCAGCCAATCTCTCAAGCATCTGATCAATGAATGGAAGAGGGAAGTGATCCTTGCTTGTTGCTGTGTTGAGCTTCCTATAATCAATGCAAACTCTCCAGCCCGTGGTCATCCGTGTAGGTACCAGCTCGTTTGCTTCATTCTTCACCACTGTGATACCTGACTTCTTGGGGACAACTTGCACTGGGCTCACCCATTTACTGTCAGAAATAGGGTAAATAATACCAACATCTAAAAGCTTCATTACCTCTTTTCTTACCACCTTTCATGTTCGGATTGAGACGTCTTTGGGCATCCCTCTTTGGCATTGCATTGTCTTCCAGTAATATCTTGTGCATGCACAATGTCGGGCTTATGCCTTTGATATCTGCAATGCTCCACCCAATTGCTGTTTTGTGCTCCTTTAGAACTCTCAAAAGCTTCTTTTCATCACTTGGTTCGAGTTGAGAGGCAATGATAACAGGTAGAGTCTCACTTTCACCTAAATAAGCATATTTAAGGTGTTTTGGCAATTGCTTTAATTCCAACTCTGGTGCCTGCACAATAGAAGGTAAAACCTTATTAGTAGGTGGGGGTAATGATTCAAATTGGTTTGCATACCTCTTTCCAACTTCTATGTAGCTATCCATGCTGCAAACAAGCTCAAGAAGTAAAGGAGAGATCACAGCCTCTAAGCTGTCCACTTCTTCTTTTCTGATGCTTTGTGTGATGCATGCTTCAATAGGCTCCAAATAACTCATTGGCAGTGCTTCTTTCACCATAGTATCAATTGCATCAAGCTGGAAAACTTCATGCTCATCACTGGGAAACTTGGAGGCTTCAAACACTTTGAATGCTATTGTCTCATCAAACACGTTCATGGTTAATGTACCCTTCTTCACATCAATAATAGCACCTGCAGTTGCCATGAATGGCCGACCTAGAATGAGTGGTAACTGATTGTCATGAATTGGTGCTTCTTCCATTTCCAATACCAAGAAATCGGCTGGCAGAATTAGCTCTTCCACTTTCACCAAAACATCTTCTAGAATGCCTTTAGGGTACCTAATAGTTCTATCTGCCAATTGAATGCTCACAGATGTGGCTTGCAACTCACCAAGGTTAAGTTTCTCATAAACATGATATGGCATAAGATTTATAGAAGCACCAAGATCAAGCAAAGCTTTTTGAAACTTACAATCACCAACTATGCAAGGTATAGAATGAACCTGGATCCTTTAGCTTTGGAGGTAGCTTCCTTTGTAACACTGCACTTACCTCCTCACTCAATGCAACTTGTTCATGCTCTTTGAATCTCCTCTTGTTAGTGCATAGATCCTTCAAAAATTTTGCATACTTTGGAATCTGAGCAATGGCATTGAGCAATGGGATGTTGATTTGCACCTTCTTGAATGTTTCCATTATCTCATCAAAGCCTTGATCTTTCTTTGACTTTGATAACCTGCTGGGAAAGGGTGCAATAGGCCTAAAAGCATTAGTTGAAATTGGAACTTGATTAGCATTAGGTGATACCTTAGGGCCTGTGCTCTTTCCAGGAGCATTGAGGGGCTGTTTGGTGGAACCTGTGGGCTGCCCATGTGGTGGGTGAAGGATCTCTACGTTTTCTCCATCTTCTTGCTCTTCATTGGCATCTCCAACCTTATTATCAACTTGTTTACCACTTCTCAAGATGTGTACTGCTTTAGCATGCTCTTGATGCCTTGGATTCACCTCCGTTTGGCTTGGAAATGTTCCGGATGCTCTATTGCTCAAGGAGGATGCAATCTGCCCAACTTGCACTTCTAGTTTGTTCACTGCATTTTGAAGATTCTGATTGGTTTGCATCTGTTGCCCCATGAACTTCTTGAACATGTCTTGCAATTCTCCCATTTGATCACCCTTTGCTCTTGCACTTGTTGGGGAGCTTGCTGGAATTGCCTTTGTTGTATTTGAAATCCTGGGGGAGGTCCTTGAGATTGTTGCACATTTGAGTTATTGCTCCACTTGAAATTAGGATGATTTCTCCACCCCGGATTGTATGTGTTTGAGTAAGGATCATTATTAGGATTCCTTGCTTGAAGGGCATTTGCTTGTTCTAGCATGTGCTCTGCAAAAGATTGATCTTGAACTTCCACTTTGCTTCCTAGAGGGCCAGTCACTGCCTGTTGAAGCAAAGAACACATAACATCAAGTTTTGCAGCAATCTCATTATTAGTACTTACCTCAGAGACCACAGCTTTCATAGGAGCTCCTCTTCCCTTATTGTGGCTCCATTGTTGAGAGTTAGCACTCAAGGATTCAAAGAGAGTAAAAGCCTCATCTGCTGTTTTGTTCATCAATCCCTCTCCACTTGTTGCATCCACCATCATCCTTCGGAATCAAGCAAACCTTCATAGAAAGACTGCATTTGCATCCAAGTCTCTATGTTGTGGTGTGGGCAAGAACTTATCATCTCCTTGTACCTCTCCCAACATTCATGAAAAGCTTCTCCTTCCTTTTGTGTGAAACGAAGGATTTCCTGTCTAATCTTGTTAGTCTTTTGAGCTGGAAAGAATTTCTGCAAAAACTTATTAGAAAGCTCTTCCCAAGTATGAATTGAAGCATTAGGCAAAGAGTATAACCAAGACTTAGCTTTATCTTTTAAACTGAATGGGAATAGCCTCATCTTAATCTGCTCATCATCAAGGCCTTGAATTTTGATCGTAGCACATATTTCAAAGAATTGCTTAATATGCATGTAAGGATCCTCAGTGGTATTACCATAATAAGTTGGGAGAAGATGAATCATACCACTTTTAAGCTCAAACCTGTCAAGGATAGACGATGCATGAAGGTTGATCGGTGACTTTGGGAATGGAAAACTCACACAAGGGTTTTCGAGGTTGGACAACAAGCGCAGCACCTCCTTCAACATTATTGTTGTTGTTCGGAATCTCTGCCATCTTGCTTGAACTTTCAGATTCGCAACTCCTAGATTCAGTGCTTGAAGAACTATAGTTCCTCCTCAAACCAGCACGTACAGCAGCGGTTCTTGGTGAGAGTGGCTCTGGTGAACTTTGCTCCGTTTCTGATTCGGACATGCACACAACAAGGAACTCAATTCAGTGCTTTCAAGGGAGATAACAACTAAATACAAAAACAGAATACTAAAGGAAAAACCAATGAAAATAAACAAATGAAACAAACAAAAACGAAACAATCAATGTAATCTAACTATAGCACCATCGTTACCGGATTCCCCGGCAACGGCGCCAAAAACTTGTTGAGCCTATTCTTAACAACTAAAATGAGTTATTAAAAAAGCAACTTTAATTCTCGCAAGTGCACGAACCGTTTATAGTATAGCTTATGTAAGTGCGAGGTCGATCCCACGGAGAATGGTAACTTGGTTGCAAGTTAAATTACTTAGAATGCTAAAAAACAAAACAAGAAACTGACTAACTAGCTAAAGGCAAGGTCGAATTCAACAATGCCTCTTGCTAATTACTCAAGGTCTAGGACAGAATCCTAGCACCACACACGCACTCAAAATGGGGGGTTTTTGTTTTTGAAATGAACAAGAACATGAATTGAAAGTGCTTGAAAGTAAACACTAGCAATTAACAGATTGTGAAACAATAATTGAGAAGTGTTAGAGCCTTGGAATCTACCACTAGTCTTCCTATCCAAGTTATGAATGCACAGAAATTGACTCAAGCTTCATCATCAATAGATTATCGCATACAAGCCTATGGTATCTAGGTGCAGGATGCATGATTCTCCTAAGGCATGTGATTGTGCATGGTATCTACACAACACCTGATCTCTAATATGCAACCTAAGCATGGTATCTACTTAGAATAAGGCATACAAGAGTCATTAAGTTCTTTGAGAATATGATAATCACACAAGTCCTAGAACATGGTATCTGTCCTAGTCAACTTATGGTTGTTAACCCCTTGAATGATTCTTAGGCCATTCAAGTGTTGCTTGTGGAAGGAGAGTAGAATTGGTGAATCTAAACCCCTTCCCAACCTGTGCTAGATGCATAAAATCCTAGTTAGCTACTCCAAGAAGGCATACATCAAGCACATAGTAAACTGGAGATTAACAACTTGATAATGAAAGCAAGGAAATCAATTAACTATAAATCATTCATAACATTGAATATTCATGACTAGGGCTTCATCCTAAGCCCTAACTAAATAGATTAGCTAGACATAGCAATGAATACAGAAGATAAAAGATACATAGATGGGATAAAGAGAAGAGAAAGACTAGCTGGCAGCAATGTAGTTCCCAGGACAGCTCCAAGCTCTCCCTCCTTTGCAACTTGCTCTCTTCTCTCTTTGGGGTGGATGATGGAATCTGAATGTGTGTGTGAGTAATGGCTGAAGTGAATGAATGAATGAATGAATGTGCAGCTCTCTATTTATAGAGTGAAATTCGAGCTCCCCTTTGGCTGGTGCAGCACACCCATTCCTAGCTGCTCCCAATGGTCTGAACTGCCCATATTATTCCCATGCTGCCTTGTCTATCATGTGTGGCTGTCTTTCTATGTAACACAAGGCTCTAGGAATGGCAGGTGCCCATACTTCTGAGTTTACATGCTAGCTTGTCTCCCATGTGGCTGCTAAGAGCACATGGCTCTGCAGCTGGCAGCTGCCCATACTTCTGAGCATGATCCAGTGTTTGAAGGGCCAAGGACTCTATATCTTCAATTGGGCCGAAATTTGGTGATGATATACTAGACACCCATTGGAACATTTTCTGTGAAGGATGTCTCTTCATCCAAGTAGTCCAGGTTGCTGAAATTAGGCCTGCAAGAAGACCCACGAAATTGGACTGACAATGAGTGTGGCCCAAATTGGTTTTGTCATTAAGCTTATATTCCTTTTGTGCCAATCAGCCCTTAACATGCATGAATTGTACCAAGTGTGATCCCCTTGCTGTCTTAACCTACAAAACACACAAACATAAGTAACAGACTCAACATAAAGAGAAACTAAACAGAATTACTAAGCAAAGAAGGCATGCAAATGTGTGAATTTATGACCTTATCACTTACTCAGTCAAAAAATTGGACGGAAATATCTATTTCCAGCCTTCTTGTATTGCGATAAAGGTATCCAAATAAATATTTGAGGATCCAATTATTACGTAATAGACAAAGGAATTAAAATGTGTTTATCATTCAGGACAATGTGGATAAAGTAGATCAAATAAAGACTTCAGCAGATGAGTCCTAGTTAGGTCCAAAGAGTCAAGTGATTATAGAAATTAGAGATAAGCATGAGTTGAAGACGTGTGGACTACTTGCAGATAATATATACGAGGTTGACAAGTTGAAGGTTAGTGAAAATTATCAACTGTTCTATTGAAATGCCTTCAAGGAAAACGATGCTCCACATCATAAAGAGGTATCCAAAAAAAAAAAAAAAATTATAGAATATGATGGTGACGTTCCTTCAGCTCTTGTAGTTATTAGTTCATATTTGAGGGAGAAAAATGTAACATAATGGTGAGAAGCATTTCATAGACTTGATGAAGATCTTGAAAAAGACATTATGAATGTGCTTGAAATAAGTTCTGACACATTAAAGCGCAAAATGAAGAAAATCTTTGTGGATATTGCTTGCTTCTTCAATAGAGAGGATCAAGTTTGTGTAAAAAAGAAATTACCAAGCCCACAATGAAATGGGTCGTGCTCGTGCCGTGCTTGGGTCCGAGCCCGAGATCGGGCCAAAATATCCATATGATACCTTATTCACTACTATACAATTTTGAACTATATTAGTTTAGGTACATCACTTGAGAGATTCTATAATTATTGCTTTTGTTTGGTGAATGTATTGAACAATACTTTCAAGTACATGAACGAAGTTTGTTTTTTCTTTAATCATGATATAACAACATTGAGAATAAACTTTTATATTCAATTCCATTTTAAAATCACAATTTATATGTCGATTAAAACTGTCATCCACTAACATTGAAAATGAAAGTTTTTGCGATGTTTGTATCATATCTGGCCAAGCACTGCCAGGCCATTCCAAGCAAAGGGAATGGAGTCCCACATCGACAAAACACAAGAGGAAGGGATTCCCCCTCACTTATAAAAGGAGACCTCTCACCACCAAGAAAAGGATAGGGACTTTTGGACTCGGAGCTCTCCTGGGGTTCTATATTGCTCATTGGGCCTTATGGGCCAATCCATGAGCCCATTTGCTGGTCCTTGGATCCTTGGTCTTCTGCCTAATCCTTGAACTTCCGCCTTCAGCCTTCCTCTTCTTCTCTTTGGGTCTAACCCCTTGTACAATGTAAACACACATTATCATAATGAGAATATCCTTCTCTGTGGATGTAGCCCATTCATTATGGTGAACCAGATACATCTGAATTCTCCATGCATGTCTATTTGCCTACCGAATTCTCACACTTATTGAAGGTCCTCACCTTCACCCATCATCCAACACATCACATCTTTAAGTTTAGGCCCACTATTGGTCATCCAGTTTTGAGCACAAACAGATTGGTGCCGTCTGTGGGAATCAACACAAAAGATTATGTCATTCTCCTCTTTTTCAGTGCCGCTCGGCACCCCTACAATCAGTGCCCCTAGGCACCCCTACCAGCATCCGACTCCTGAAACTAGAGCGACATGCAGAAGATACGCACTGCCGTTCGGCACGGGAACAACTCTCTCTAATACCAAGCCAAATTTCTAAAGGGCATGGGAATAGTTTTCTTCTTTCTGGAGCCTAGCGCATCACATGCCAAAGCCTCTATAAGATAAGTGGCATACAACCTTTCCTCTTATTTAAACAGTAAAATATATTATTGATAACATGAGACCTGATCGATACCCATGGTTTAATTGACAGCTCGCACTACATACGGGAGCTCCTATTGGCAGCCTAATCATCAACTGCCTAACGACACCCATACCTTGCCGAACGGCAAGATCTAAGCATCTCCAATCGTAGAACCTACAATAGCTCTTATGGCAAAGCCAATTAATAACTCTTATGGTAGTGCTTACGGAAGCTCCAAATGATAGCACCTATGGCAATCCCCAACCAATCGATAGCTCATAAGGCACCTACCTAATGATACCCATGCCTTTCCGAATGGCACCTTGTGGACTACGCCTCCAATTCGACCCTAATTCCACTACTGATCAGCATCCATGGACATACAACGCTTACGACTCATGTGGAACGACACCTTATGGAGACACCTCTATATTACAACACTAATGGCACCCACCGAATGGTAGCTCTTGGGCAACGCCTCCAAATAAGTACCTATGACACTACCAAACGACACTTCTTTGGCGATCCGAATAACACCTCTTCAATCGCTAGGCAACAACCCAATTGCCAAACGACACCTCACCAACTGTCGAACGACACCTTGGTAACACTTCTCCATATACGACATGAACCTACGGTACCAGTGTCATCGACTCATGTGCAACACCAACAGCTCATCGCTGGAGCGTGCTGAACAACACCGTTCCAATGACGCATGATGTCATTGGTATCACCACTCGTTGATCGGTGCATAATTACATATCTTTTTATACCCTTCTAACTTATGATTTGGTTATGTTTTTGAGTTAAACTTGTGCTTTTAATAAAGTTTGTGTATGTTTCAGTGTAATAAGGTTGAGACTCATTACATACATTTTGAAGACAATTTAGCTTAAAACAGTGTCTGCAGATCATTCAATTTCACGGATTAACCTGTACTTGCTCAAGAAGAACCAGATAATGAGCCATACATCATTGGAAAGATACGGAAGTCTAGTTTCCGTAGCATTTTACGGTTCATGATTCGGAGTCTTCTAGAGGAAGTTATACATGATTTAGTAGATCAAGGTCAAAATTCGGCAACATCTGCGTTACTGGGCCATAAATGACATTTGAAGGTTTTTCCGATTTTTCCTTGAGTTGGGCTGCATATGCTTGGAAAGATAAGACAAAGGGCTTGAAGATCCATATTTTTTCAGAATTTTATGAATGTATTAACAAGCCCAAAACGAACCCAAAAGAAGAGTGCAATGCATTGTCATGCATGACATATGCATGATGAAATGCACTATCTAGTGGGAATTGTTGGTGAAGTGCACTATCTTGTGGGAAGGTTAGATGAAGCATATTCAAGTCTTATAATTGAAGTGGGAGTTGCAACACTAAGTTTAAAGAAAGAAAAATTGTTTTCAAATGTAATGGTGTGTTAGGTGAAGTTGATGAAGTGAGTGGAAAGCAATATTTAATTTAGATTTTCAACTTCCTTAGGCCTATAAATAGTGAGGTTTCCCAAGCTTGTAAACACACCCCAAGGGGGGGAGCTCTCAAACATTTCTCTAGAGCTCCCATCCCTTCTCTCCCTCAAATTCTCTTAGTTTTCCTTTCTAGTTCTCAATTGTTGTAATAAAATTCTTTTGCTAAATGTTTCTGAGTTCTTCTTAATTTTCCATTGTAATGTAAATTCTTTTCTTTAGCAATTCAAGTTTGAGTAGTTTCCAAGTTTCAATTATGGTTTTTGTTCTTATTCATTATGCTTATAAGTTAATATGCTAGTTTGAATGATTGATCACCATTAAGGCTTGCATGTTAGCTATCTTGGTTTGAATTAAGAGTAGACACCATGCTTTAATTCGAATTGAACTATGAATAGGAAGAGTATGTATGGACATTCGACAACAGGGATTAGATACATGCTTGGTTGTTTAAAATGTTCTTCTATGCTTAATGGGTTCCTAATGCTTAATTTAGGTTAGACAACAAATGATCAAGTTAGGGAATTAGGAATGCAAGGTTAGGACCAGACACCATGGCTTAATCATACTTTAGCTAGAATCAATCCGTTAATCTAAATTGAACTTGGGAACTTATTCGCTTGAGTTAATTTCTTTTCCTTCTTTCTTGTTTGATTTATTTTCTTTCTTTTTTTCATTTCTGTTTTGTACAGGGAATTGAATTAAATCAATCTATCATCAATCCTCGTGGGATCGACCTCGCACTTACATATGCTAAACTACCAACAGCTCGTGCACTTGCGAGTATCACAAGTTGAGGATGCAGCTGAATCTATTTTGGTGCAGCTGAATCGACGCAACACTCGTGCGGCGCGTAGCAGCATTAGCACCACCAGTATAGAGCATTGGGATGCCATTGGCATCATTCCATTTGGTTGCGTTGTTGACACTAAGCCCTATAGTGCGTTGTGATGCCATGCCACACCACATCCTACGACACGATGTCTTCAGTAGTCTACCTTTGAGGGGATTGAAGGATGCACATTGTGCTACATGGAAGCGAATCTAAAGTGTTGCTCAGCCAGTGCATTGAAGACTACAAGTCTCCAATCAAAAAGTACCTATTTAATTAGGAACTTGGGAGACTCCTTTTTGTACCATATCTAGTCAAGCACTCCTAAGCCATTCTAAGCAAAGGGAAGGGAGTCCCACATCTACAAAACACATCAAGAGGAGACTACCCCTCACTTATAAAAGTTGAGCTCTCACTACCAAGAAAGGGATGGGGACTTTTGGACTCGGATCTCTCCTTGGGCTCCATATTGCTCTTTAGGCCTCATGGGCCAACCCATGAGCCCATTTGATGGTCCTTAGATCCTTGGTCTTCAATGTGATCCTTGACTTTCGGCCTTCGGCCTTTAGCCTTCTTCCTCTTATCTTTGGGTCTAACTCCTTGTACAATGTAAACACACATTATCATAATGAGAATATACTTCTCCGTGAACGTAGCCCAATCATTAGGGCAAACCACGTACATCTGTGTTCTGCATGCATGTCTATTTTCCTACTGAATGCTCACACCTACAGAAGGTCCTCACCTTCACCAAGGCTGTCCCGAGATTTTGATGGCCTTGTGTGAAACTTAAATTGGGGCCTACATAATCTAATACGAAAATACTATAAATAAAAATTTGCCGTAACTAAAAGTCACTAGCAATAAACATGCAATGACAATAAGAAATCAAATTCATAAAAATTTAAATGTTTCTATTTGATAAAGTTAAATATTAGTATGTTTGGTACAAAAATGTGCTCCTTGTGCCTCTATAAGGTCCCTTACTGCCTCCAATAAGCAATCTATGTTTAATAGGGAAAAAAAAATTGGCAATCACAAATTAAAGAGTAGTTGCACACAAATGTCATTAACAAATTAGATTATATTGCATTAAACACAAAAGCAACAACAAAAACATACCTGACTATTCAAAAATCATTCACATTGTATTTGTTGTCTTTATTTGAAGAATTACAATTATTACGAGAGCTTTTGCCCCAAAAGAAAAAAACACAGCCAGTACAATACTAATGTTTGAAAATTGATCTTCTTGAATTTTTAGAAGAGAAATCATCAATCAAATGTTCATAATCAAGTTTTTTTTCTTCCTAGAAGTTTCACTTTCAATTGAAATCAAAGCTAGTCCGTTTAATCTTTCTTGCGATATAGTTGAGCACAAACATTCGATAAGATGCAAGCATTACAAAATATTAAATTAGAAATTTTTTTAGGGATAACTTCAAAAAAATTTCTGAAGGTTTGGGGTCATTCTCAATATGGGCCATCGAGTTTCAATTTCATCATACACTACAATATTTTCAAATCTGACCAATTAAAATCTTCCGTTAAGTTGACCGTTTGGTCAGACGTTAACTGATGACATGTCCACTGTGGGACTCACCCACTAACCAATTCCATAAAAAATATTATATAAAATAATAAAATAATATTTTAAATGAAACAGCTTAAATAAAACCCAGACCCTAGCCACTTCCATGGCCAACAACCTAGCCCCAGACCTCAACTCCCATCTTCCTCCGATGACAAAAATCCCTAAACTCTCTCTCTCTCTCTCTCTCTCTCTCTCTCTCTCTCTCTCTCAACCAATCAAAACCCATAACTAGGATGATAGAGATCGAACAGCAATAGCAGTCACCTGCACTGCGCGTCCCCGACAATGCCCTGTTCGGGAAATACGAACTGGGAAAGCTCATCGGTCATCAACATGAAGAAGCTCAACGGCACCAGCCTTATGTCCATTTGGGCCTCATGTCAAGGTCAATTTTCTCAATGTGGTTATTTCTTTGGATGGCATTTGGATTTGGGAGGTTTCTCTCGACCTCAGATTGGAGGTTTGTTTAGCTCGCTAGCTATTCGAGGGGTGTAAGAGTACTTAGGCAAGACCCAGTTGAGTGTTTGATTTAGTTTCTTTGTTCATCAAATAACAACTTTCATAGAATTGCCAAAATGGTAGAGTTTAAATCTTTGTTGAGGAACCATTTGGGTTCTGTGGGAGGTTTTGAGTTCCATGAATTTCCATCTAAATCTGACTCATAATTGTTATTGTGAGCTCATAATATTGAGATTTGGTTTGTTGGGTTGCTTTTTATGGGCATAAAAGCTTTGAAATTGAAACCTGGTGGAGGAGCAGAGTAGCTTTTGTCTCTACGTAGAATGGAGCTTGAAGAGGTCATTAAAGCTTTTAAAAAAAAATGTTATTTATCATTTTATATAACTCTTTTTTAGGAATTGGTTACTGGGTAGACATGTCATCATTTAACGTCTGGCCAATGGTCAACTTAATAGAAGGCTTAAATTAGTTAGATTTGAAAATATTGGAGGTGTAAATTGATGAAATTGATACCCTAGAGCCCATATTAAGAATGATCCAAAATATTAAACGGGTTTTGTCATTATCCCCCCTTTTTTTAAAATTAAAAAAAAAGAAAAAAAATTATTTCATTGGATCTTTATGGCAATGACAACTATAATGGTCGCAAAAACCATATTTCCAACATGAGCTCACGTCATAAATATTGTTTTAAAAGGTCACTTTAAATCCAACACTCATTTGATTGCGATAGTACCTTGTCGACGTAAGCCTGACACAAATAGTTGTTACGATGGCTCCAAAGCGTCGTAGAAAAGGCCAAAGTCATTTAAGACGCCTTTTGTTTTGACACGTCAAAAAATGTCGCAATGCCATCACCAATTGTCATTTACGACACTTTTCCATGCATTTCAATACTCGTGTCGTGTTCGGGCCTAGATTAGAGAATGAGTCAAAACCACCAGCCCATTTAACTTGAATTTGGGGGTTCTGTGACAGGACCCGACCCAAATTCCACTTTGGAATCCGAGCCGAACCTTGTGCGTGTCCGACACTTGGCCAGTGCTAGGCACAATGATTGAATTGCCCTTCTAATTAAAAACTTAACTTCCTTTCAGGTTGACTCCTACCAAAATTTCGGCAGTTTCCCCTGTAAATCGAACGTTCCCAAAAATTTACACCTGTCAACAAGCACTTACATACAACCCAACAGCTAGTATGCAATTATTCACAACAACAGTAAAGTTCCGAGTCCAAGGGCAATATCAGAGCATCTATACAGATTAAAAAGAAAGGAACAACTTGTGAACCAAGAACCTTACATCAAACTGAGGAAGAGCGGAAAGCGGAAACTGCCCTGTGGTGGCTCACGGATGCACGTCTACAACCTGGGGGCACAAAACATTAAAAAGGTGAGTGGACCCAAAAACAAAGTTTAGAAAATAGATAAGAACATACTAACTGACAAGACCCGACCCAAATTTGGCGTGAGAAATAACTTACGCACAAATTAAACCCTATAAATCATGCAATCGTAGTACGAGTAAGTAGGGATCGTTCTATTCCGGGGATTAGGAGGGATGCTAATCAACACAATTAAACTTAACACAAATTAACCAAAATTAAACTTAACACAAATTAAATTCATTAAACAATGATTGAGGGGGGATTTTGATGATTTAGACAAAAGTAAAATTGACAGCAGCAAATAACTAAGTTGTGAATGAAATATGGATTAAGGGATAGCTAGAGGATTCTTCTCCACACATGGAACATATGCATACAAATTGATCTCCAGTTACTCTTTCAATAAAGTATGAATGTCAAAGCCCCAAATTAATTGTGAACTGCACTAATTAACTCTCAGATTTTCCTAAGTTCATTGAATTGGACTCAGCGACTCAATCAAATTATTCTTATCAAGTCCCCTATATGAACAGCATGATAGAGATACATATCAAAGATCATTAAGTTCTATGAAAATCATAAGCTTTGACAAAGCATTTGTAACTATGAAAAGCATGATACTCCTGCCAGGAATTTACTTAACACAATCATGACTAGTGATTTTTACTACTTGTGAATATAAGTTCATAACAATTAGGTGAAATTCCCTTATATCCTAGCATCAAATCCCTGCATGCAAACTAAGTATGCATCTTTAATAAACATGCAAGAATAAGTCTTGAATAAAACAGAAAAGTAAATCACATTCATACTTTATGAAACCATAACTGGGAGTGATCAATTCATATAAAACATATGTCCATGGCTTCGAATTCACCTCTAACTAAGAAGAAATTTAGTTACACATATTTAATAATTGAAAAGCAATATATAATGGAAATACATAAGATAGGATAAAGAGAAGAAAAGAACTAGATGATGGCAGCAAGGAATTCCCAAGACAGCTCCAAGCTTTGCTCCTTTTGCAACTAGCTCTTTCTCTCTCTCTCTCTCTCTCTCTCTCTCTCTCTCTCTCTCTATTTGAATGTGTATGAGTAATGGATGAAGTGAAGTGATGGATTGTTGAATGAATTGTGTTTAGAATTGGAGTGCTATTTATAGGGAGAATGGAAGGGGAATATTTGAATTGAATATGGTTTATGCCAATAACACTTGTAATTAGAAACTCATTCTTTTGGCTAGTGCATTTCACCAACAAATCCCATTGTAATTAGAAACTCATTCTTTTGGCTAGTGCACTTCACCAACAAATCCCATTGTAATTAGAAACTCATTCTTTTGGCTAGTGCACTTCACCAACAAATCCCACTAGATAGTCATGCATGACATAGTCAGCTTGTGGGCCGATTTTGGGCTTGTTATTCACTCCAAACAATTCTGGAAAAATATGGATCTTCAAGCCCTTTGTCTTATCTTTCCAAGCATATGCAGCCCAACTCAAGGAAAAATAGGAAAGACCTTAAAATGTCATTTTTGGCCCAGTAACGCAGATGTTGCCGAATTTTGACCTTGAGCTGCTAAATCGTGGATAACTTCCTCTAGAAGACTCCAAATCATGAACCGTAAAATGCTACGGAAACTAGACTTCCGTATCTTTCCAATGATGTATGGCTCATTATCTGGTTCTTCTTGAGCAAGTACAGGTTAATCCGCGAATGTGACTGATCTGCAGACACTGTTTTGAGCTAACTTGTCTTCAAAATGCATGTAATGAGTCTCATCCTTATTACACTGAAACATACACAAACTTTATTAAAAGCACAAGTTTAACTCAAAAACATAACCAAATCGTAAGTTAGAAGGGTACAAAAAGATATGTAATTATGCACTGATCAAAATTCCACTTTGGAATCCAAGCCGAACCCTGTGAGTGTCCGACACATGGCTAATGTTAGGCACAAAAGACTAAATTGCCCTTTTAACCGAAATTAAAAGAAATTCAAGTGTGATTTCTACCGAAAATTCGGCAGAGTCTCCCCTGTAAACTGAACATTTCCCAAAATTTCCACCTATCATCAAACATTTATATAACTCAATCGTTCAGCATGCATTCAATTATATCCAAACAAATTAAGCATCATAATATTCTGGTCTCAGGTCGCAAGAAATCAAATACATCAATTTGCTAATAAAATTCATCTCAACTTTCCGAACAACAATAATGCATTGGTAATCTCAAACATTCTAACTCGTGGCTGCACCTTGTAACCTTAGGCTGTCTACATACCCTTACTGAGGGATCAAGCCACACGTAGTTCTTTCTTCATGTTCCAAGCTTCCTGGCATTACTCACGTGGTAGTATATAATCAATTAAAGAAATAAAAGAATTTATATCAAGTAACCATGCTTGGAAAGCCATAACTATCAATTCCTTGTGACACCAATGGTGACACGTCCTGACCTGTAATCCTTGCTGGACTTAGGAGACATTTGGCCAACTTGATCCGCAATCGCCAAACAACTACTCGGCATTACCAATTCGATTATTCTAGAGCAATACCAGAAAGGACCATATTTACCGAATTGTGATCAATTTATCCAAAGGCAATGGGTTCCAAATTTGGTTTCACCAAAATTTTACCAAGGAACTAAAGTCCTTAATAGTGAACAATGTCGGTGAAGGTACTAGAGTTTCGACATTTAAGTTTGCAGTTTGGTGATTCACATTTTTTAAGGCCAGTTTTTGAAATGTTTTAAAGTTGAGAGACCCTCAGGTTGCGACTGTCATGTGGGAGTTCTGGAAACGAAGGAAGTTAAGTCCCTATCCTAACAAGTTGTGATGGAATTGTTTAGGGAACCTGAGTAGTAGATGCGGGCCTAGAACCCATGCCCCTTCAAACGTCATGTAAGAAATTTCGAGGACGAAATTTAATAAGGGGGGTAGATTGTAACAACCCGGTCCTTAATTAATTTTTAATTATTAAATTATTAGAGAAAAAGACAATTTTGCCCCAAGAATAAATTATTTGGGAAAAAGTTGACTTTTGACCGGGAAGGAATTTGGGAATTTCAGTTGTACCATTGCATAGAGCACGTCGAGATGAGTCCGTAGACACGTAGTGAGCTCAAATCGGAGTTGTAATGAAGGAGTTACGCTCAAAAGAAATTCAATGGCATAGCCGTAAATATTTCAAAGCTCAGTTTTTAAAACCCAGATTTTCTCCTCCCCCTCAGAACCTTTACGACCAGCCAGCTTCTCTCCTCCACCACCGCCGCCACACACCTCCGTTCTTGGTGGCACCAGTTCCATTAGAACCGCCTCACTTCCCTCTTCGATTCCCGACTAGTCCCAGCCTTGATCCGCCAGCGTGGTCGTCGAAATCAACCACGAAACAGACAGTGTTGGACAGTTTTTTAGCAAACTTTCGGGAGCTCGTTTGGACGCCTCTGGCCACCAAATCTTTCGAATTTGGTATGCTTTTCTATCCTTTCAACGTGTTCTAGCTACTGGTTATGTTATTTTTGAGAAATTTCTGCGTTTAATTGGTTGATCAAGCGATTGAAGTTTTGGCCAGTTTCGGCCTTCGATTTCGGCCACTTTCGGCCATTTTTTTGGGGTAGGTCCAAGAACAAAAGTGGTTCCACATAAGGTGTTTTACCTGGGGTAGGAAGCTTGGCCTTCAACCTTGAAGTTTTCCAGCCATCGAAATTTATCTAGACACCCACGCGCCGTCGGCGTGTGGATAGGGTGGTGGTTTGACATTATGTTCTAAAAATTATCCTTATATTGTCACGAGCGCGTAGGAACTCGCAGATCTTAATTCGGACAACGTTTGAACCCCGAACGGATCTCGCATATTGTGCGATTTTCAAGTTCAATACGTTTCAACCGTTGGATCGCGGTCAATTTCTTATATGTTGATCTATGTAATTCCTGGATTGTGTAGGATTCAATGGATTATGAATCGGAGTCCCGGATACTCCGAAAAGGCCAACCCTAGGGCTAGATTTACAGTACTCGTCCGATGGTGCGAATGTGAGTAGTCCGACTGTCCGATTGAGACCAGACTCTCGGGACATTCCAGGAACTTCTGGACCAGAATTTGGAGGTTGTGGACCCCACGAGGTCCCGGGTTGACTTTTTGGGACTTATCGCTTTTTGAGTCCCGAGGCACTTCTAGACCGTTCCAATTAGTGGCAAAGCTTACATAGGCTTGAGAATGATCTTCATTTCAATGCACGCACTTCTAGGATCCTAGTGCCTAGACTTTGGGTTAAATAATGAGGATAAGCTCCATAGAATATGTTTAAGCTTTTAGAAAGTTCTTGTGCGTGTGAGTGTTCAATTGGTTTATTTATGGTCTTAATTTCCTTATTTATGTTCAATTGTGAATTCAGGTTGAGTATTTAATTATCTGTTGATTTATCACATGCTTATATATTCATATGGATAATGATGTTGTAAGATTATAAATGTAATATGGGATGGTATGTTAATCAGAGATTGATATGGTTAACAAACTAGTTAAGTATTTAGTATATATTTATATATGTTCAGTAGTTGAAAGGGATGAATTATAGCTTTTGGATATATATATATATATCACAACTACTGAACATATATATATATTTTAAGTTTAGTTGAGAATCAATTTATTGAAAGTTTATATCAATGACGGGTTATGGTTTTCAAACCCACCGCGAGGGTACCCCCCAGTTGCCTTGAGACAGTTGGTTATTTTGCCCCACGAGTTTCGAGGACGTTGAACCGTGTGGTACCAGTTTGCGGCTCGAATTGAAGTGTTGTCTCCGAGACCTGCCAGTTTGCGAATCAGGCTAACTACGGTCCCCTGAATCCTGCCAGTTTGCGGCTCGGGTTGACCTTCTGTCACCAAGACCTGCCAGAGGAATTGACTGATATCAGGAATTGACAGAATATCAGGATAATTTTTAGAACATAACGTCGGACCACCACCCTGTCCACACGCCGCCACACGCGCCGACGGCGCGTGGGTGTCTAGATAAATTTCGATAGTTGGAAAACTTCAAGGTTGAAGGCCAAGCTTCCTATCCTAGGTAAAACACCTTATTTGGAACCACTTTTGTTATTGAACCAACCCCAAAAAATGGCTAGAAGTGGTCGGAATCGAAGGCCGAAACTGGCCAAAACTTCAATCGTTTGATCAACCTATTAAACACAGAAATTTCTCAAAAATAACATAACCAGCAGCTAGAACATGTTGAAAAGATAGAAAAGCATACCAAATTCGAGAGATTTGGTGGCCGGAGGCGTCCAAATGAGCTCCCGAAAATTTGCTAAAAAACTGTCCAACATCGCCTGTTTCGTGGCTGATTTCGGCGACCACGCCGGTGGATCAAGGCTGGGACCGATCGGGAATTGAAGAGGGAAGTGAGGTGGTTCTAACGGAATCGGTGCCACCAAGAACGGAGGTGTGTGGTGGCGGTGGTGGAGGAGAGAAGCTGGCTGGTCGTAAAGGTTCTGAGGGGGAGGAGAAAATCTGGGTTTTAAAACCTGAACTTTGAAATATTTACGGTTATGCCACTGAACTTCTTTTGAGCGTAACTCCTTTGTTACAACTCCGATTTGAGCTCACTACGTGTCTACAGACTCATCTCGACGTGCTCTATGCAACGGTATAACTGAAATTCCCAAATTCCTTCCTGCTCAAAAGTCAATTTTTTTTCCAAATAATTCATTCTAGGGGCAAAATTGTCTTTTTCTCTAATAATTTAATAATTAAAAATTAATTAAGGACTGGGTCGTTACACTAACCCCACTGTAAAAACAGTTAGTCAAAACTAAATCATTCTCTTTATCATATACGTACTGAAATCAATGCACTCATATATTTATAAATATATGTCAATCATACTCATGGTCATCTTTAAACTCTTAAAAGCACTGAAATCAGTTTAAAACTACCACCTAGGTGTACCCCTTTATCTCCGTCAATTCCTGATATCCGTCAATTCCTGATATGCCATCAATTCCTGATATCCCCCCAATTCCTGATATGCTGTCAATTACCCTGGTAGGTCTCGCTGACACAAAGTCAACCCGAGCCGCAAACTGGCAGGATTCAGGGTACCATAGAACTCATGGGGCAACTGTCAAGCATGTTGACTAAACCGAAGGCAACCAATATAATCTGAAGGCAACATATTTACCGAAGGAAACCTGGATGTCCGTGGACATCGTCATATCTGAAGGCAACATGTTTCTATAACTGGGTACCTAAGGTGGCTTAAGAAAATATAAAGACTTTCTGAAATAAATCTGATGAATACTGAATTCTGTTAAATCTAGAACTCTACTGCCATTTATCTGATATTTAACTAAAATTTCATGTTCCTCTACCCTTAAAGGGTATCTCACTTGGCAGCATATAAATTAAAATATTTAAAAGCTAATATCAATTTATAAATCACTAATATGTGAATAAAATTTATTCGAGATTAAATAATGTAACTGAATTGCATAAATTCATTTACGAAAACAAAGAGTCCACTCACTGCTGGTCTGAGTTCGCTGGACCTTTTGAAGGTCCCTCTTGCGGGTCAACTGGTGCCCGATGTCTGATTCAATTACCATAATAATATATTAATAAAACTGCTCGGTATAAATATTTAAATAAAACCCTGACCCCTGGCTCCTAAAAGTGCGTGCATCAAATAAAAATGATTCCTATGCCCACATTAACGTTCCTTTAATCCCAGGACACAAGTCCCATGAGTCTGATCTCGATCGAACGGTGGGATTGGTTACAATCGCATGATCAACGGTTCTTAAAGCCTTAATCCTAGGGTTCGCGATTTCAAAGTATCCGGGACTCTGATTCACGATCCGTCAAACCCTAAACGATCCTGGTAATACGAGGTACGACATAAACGAATTTGGGTTCGATCCAACGGTCCGAACCTATCAAACCTGTATAACGCTTATTATGCGATATCCAATCGACAATCAAACGGTAACCAAATTGGAATCCAAGCATACCGTCATGCTCGGGACGACGTGGAGAACATTCTAGGACAAAAACCCAGCCTTTACACCCCGCCGATGCGCCGCCACCGCCGGCGGGTGCATTGAGTAATTTTCCAGCGATCGGAAAACTCCAAACCGCCAGCCAATAACCATACCTACGGATTAAGCACATCAAGGGGAGTAACCTTATACCTTGCCTCGACGATCAATTCCACCATTAAAGCCCTCGAACGAAGCTTTCTGTCTCTTGAAAACCTAGAAAATTTTAGTTTCGAAATCAAAGAAATTGGAATGGATTCACGCTGGGTTTTCAAAGGATAATACAGAGGGAATGTAGGAGAGTACTTTAGGTGCAATTACCTGAGCTGTGGCGGCCGGAGATGGCCGGAATTTGCATCGAGAATCACTGAAAATTCTGGGTTCGAAGCTGCCCCTTTTTGGGCTCACATTTGGCTCCATTTTCTGATTGATTCGCTTGTAATCAAGGCTGGAAATGGGTATGTGTGGTAAGAGGAGAGAAAGTTGAAGAGTTTGTAATTTGTGGCACTCGATTTGGTGGCCAGACGGAGGAGAAACGGCCGTCTGAAAATGGCTGTTCGAAACCTTCGCGAAGGAGAAGAAAAATCTGGGTTTAAGAAATCTGAACTTCGAACAATTTACGATTATGCCACTAGCCTTCTTTTGATCGTAACTTCTTCGTTGCAACTCCGATTTGAGTTCTCTACGTGTCTACGGACTTATCTCGACGTGCTCTACACAACGGTGTAATTGAAATTCCCAAATTCCTTCTCGAGCAAAAGTCAACTTTTATCCAATAAACCATTCTAGGGGCAAAACTGTCTTTCCATCCAATAAATTAATAATTAAATATTATTTAATAACCGGGTTAGACAACTCTCGCAAACGAAGTTTTAATTACGAACTAGTGTGGTGCTAGTCATTTCATTTCGATGAATCCTTAAAAGCAAATGGTCTACTTTGCTTGCAAAAGTCTTTTTTCGTGTACTGTGATAAATATATATGTAATAAATATTTGGGGATCCAACTATTACATGATAGACTCATCGTTCTAGATGATGTTGATAAAGTAGATCAAATAAAGACTTTAGCAGATGAGTCATAATTTGATCCAAGGAGTCAAGTGATTATAACAAATAGAGAAAAGCATGAGTTGGAGACGTATGGATTACTTATAGATAATATTTACGAGGTTGACAAGTTGCACTGATACACTAAATTTTGGGTAGAGTGAGTCTTTCATGTGGATACAGATGCAATACGCCTTGATATGTGTGAGATATGGAAACTAAAGTATCGCTAAGTTTTCAACAAATGCTAGCTTTTCTAGTTTGTTTATCACTACGTAGATACGGCCCCCATACGCAAAGGATACGTTCAAGATATGAATAGGGTTATTTTGAAATAATTTTGAATGTTCCCAAGTATGTTTGGAAATGATAGAAAACTTGGGGTCAATATGTAAGTTTTAAAACTTGATTTAATTACACTCAGATCCTCTTCTCAACAGAGGCTAGGTTGTCCACTGTAAAAGAAACGGCAGTAGTAGAAGGGAACAAGGAAGAAGAAGAAGGAAGAAAACAAAATTAGAAGAAAAAGAGTAAACAAGAAGGAAGAAGAAGTGCATCTATTCCTTGAATTACTTCGTAGCTATGATTGGTAATTGGTTCTTGATAGATGCATCATGTATTAATTGGTTTATCGAAAATACAATATATGTTATTTTAATTTTATTTTCATTGTCGTATTCCTATCATACCCATATCCTAGTTTTCAAAAATTTATCTTATTTTTGTATTGTATCCTAATACTTAGGGACGAATATAGTATTTCAAAAAGCACTATGCTGGATTTCCATTATTATCAAACTCGATGGTACGAGTGAATTTCATCCATAACAAAAATAATAAACCTAGTTAGTGGGAACATAATGAACCGTACCCTCAAAATGCATCTAGTACATAAGATATAAGCTAGTAAAAAAAAAGACTATAATAAACAAACATGCAATGTAAATACATAATACAACTATTTGAGTTGCACTCTTTTAGGCTTCAAAGAGTTGAAATGACTAATTATTGATTCGTTATCGATACTGTGGGAAACAAATTAAATCAAAACCCTAGGTCAAATATTTCCTTCCATTTGGGGATTATTCGACCTAATTGGGAGTTACTCAATTTAATTGGGAGTTACCTAATTAAATTGGGATTGATTTGATTCCTTCCTTAATAAGGGATTTGATTTATTTTAAATCAAATCCCTAATTAGTCCAATCTTGCCAAATTGGGGAGGAATAATTCCTTTCCATCTATGGAATTATCCTTCTGAAACCCTAACCTCCGAGGCCCCTATAAATAGATGGCTACAGACACGGGTTGAGGTACATCTAAATTCCTACTGAAACTCAGCATAAATTATCACTCACAAACCCTAGCTGCCATACTCTCTCTCCATTTTACACAAGGCTCCGGCCACCCAATCTACACCTTACTTAGCTATTGTTTTCGATACGAATTAATTGAACTAACTTAGGCATCGAAGGGCCTTTGGCCAACACCCCTCGGGTGTGGTCCTCTCATTTGATCTATTTTGCAGGGAGAAAGAGGTGGCGAAGAAGAAAGAGGAATCTTTCAATTGAATATTCTCGTGGGAAAAATTGCTCCCACAAATTGGTGCTTTCATTGAGAGCATGAGATATACTCAAAGCATGCTCCAAACTTATTTTCCAATCCATCGAAGCCTTCCAAACAACCATGGTTGGAAGTAAGAAGATGGGGGCAAAACCGCAGCGATTGCTCGATTTGCGACGGCCCAAGGCCACTCCACCCACGATCCTGCGATCGACATGGTGGCACCACCACCCATCACCACCGTCGCCATGTCAACCTAAGGCCCCGTGGCCCAATCTAGCAACCTTCATGGCGCCACCGTGGAGCATGGTGGAACCTCTCATCAAGGTGGGCTCATTACCACCACAAACTTAGACCTGATCTTGGAACAACTTCAAGCATTTTCTCCATTGCCTCCACGCTCGACGCACGCTCATGCGTACACCTCCAATGAAACCCTAGCACATATGTAGTTGGGCTCCACACACTTCTCTCCTCCTGATCCACGAAGTCAAGCAGACCTTAATATGAGACTTGACCAACTAGCTTAGAGAATGGACAACCAATGCAGTTTGATGAGGCAGCTCCTCAACCAAATAAACTTGGCTCAAAACCTTGGCCTTGGACAACTGGGCGAAGAGAGAAGGATGGACGAACGCGCCGATAGGCAGCTCGATGGGTACCAAGTAGGTCGAGTAGGAGTAAGCAGACAAGGAGAGGGACAACAACTTGATCGGCCTGCCGACATGTCGCAAGCATCCGCGAGCCATTCTCAAAGTAGACGAAGTTACCCGTCCAGATTGAGTTTAAGGATCGTGAAGAAAGGCATTACGCTGTCCACTCGCAGAGGAGCATTCACGAAAGGCTAGGCCCCCAGGGAGGTCAACTGGATAACCCTCAAAATGAGGACCATGAGGAAAGGCTTTCCGCTGCTCACTTTCAAAGAGTCGATTCTCGTTGACAAGCTACAGAAAATCCTTCACAAGCGCAGTCCACCAACACGTCGCTTAGGCAGCGTAGCCAAGAAGGTCGACCCTCGCAAATCAATGAAGACGTCAATCAGCATCACCCAAATCGCGAAGGTCGTTAACGTAAAGAGACTTGAAAACTGGCGGAAATTTCGAAGATGCACCACGTAAAGAGATGGACCAAGAAAACTCTAGGCCTTTTACTGTCGAAATCGAGTAGGCTACTCCTTTGAAGCGATTATCAACACCCTCGTTCACACACTTCAAAGGGGATTTCGATCTCGAGAGCCACTTAAAACACTTCAAAAGTGTCTTGATCCTCTACAAGGCAAACGACGCGTTGATGTGCAAGGTGTTTGCAATGACCTTGGGAGGAGCTGCGCAAGACTGGTTCCACACCCTACCATCCGGGTCAATCAGCAGCTTCAAAGAGCTGGCTTACGTCTTCACCAAAGAATACATCTCTTACCGGACAATCAAGAAGAACCCTGACCACCTGTATAACCTGCGCAAGAAGTCCGATGAATCCCTTCGAGATTACATCAAGAGATTTAAAGCAGAAAAGACCAACATTGTAGGATGTGACGATTGAATTACGTCCTCTGCTATCAAGAAAGGCCTTCAAGAAAGACCTCTGACTTGTATCGCGAGTTGACGATCACTCCTAGCCAGACTCTAGCAGAGGTCTTTGCAACCGCAAAACGCTGTGCACTCTGGGATGATGATCGAATCATTGCAAAGAAGTATACTAAGCAGGAAGATCAGCTAACTAAGTGGGCAAGCCAAAGAAGCGACGGGTTTAGCAACAGGAACAAGGACAAGCGCAGGTCGCACCCACAAGGGGATGCTACGGCAGGAGAGAACTACACCAAGTTCACCATCCCCATACCTCAAATCTTAGCCCAATTGAAAGACAAACTTTGGGTAAAAAGAACGCCACAGAATTCGTTGTGAAGCAGGCCATCCAGCAGATTGAGATCGTGACACCGCCAAGGAGCCACTTCAGAAAGTCATAAGGATTAACACAATCCTAGCTGACTCCGAGGAGTCTAGGCTGATCGGCAAAGAAAAGAAGAGGAGGATCAAACAGGCCACTGTGATTTCCCAAATCTCGACCGACCTCTTACCGGCAGAAAACGATCCTATGATTGGCTTCCAAAAGAAAGACTTGATTGGCCTTGACATGCCACATAACGATGCCCTTGTCATCAGCATTCAAATTGCTCAGGCTATGGTCGACCGAATCCATGTGGACGAGGGCAGCGCAGCCAATATCCTGCAACTGGCGGTCATCCAGCAGATGGTTGATCGGCTTTAATGGTGCAACAATGGTGACCGTAGGCACGATAGACCTCGACGTCTACTCCCCACCTCGCAGACATTCATGGTCCTTAATGAGGTCTCACCCTACAACGACATTCTAGGCAGACCATGGATCGGCCAGATTAACAGCGATCAGACAATGACAAGTTCCTCCCTCAGGCATATCTGAAGGAAATTGAACAACCGAAATTAAAGCGTCAGGACCAAGCCAAGGAAATTTGTCCAGAGGTCTCTCCTGAAGGATGGAAACCCGAAGAGGATGTCTAGCCAAACAAAAAAGCGTGGATCGGCTCATGCCTAAGCCCAGACGAGAAGGTGGAGTTGACCACCTTCCTCCAGAACAACAAAGACATGTTCGCATGGTCGCGGTCAGACATGCCTGTCATCGACCCAAACATCATTTGCCATCGACTCCACGTCAACCCTGCCAGCAAGCCATTGGCATAGAAGAGACGCAACTTTGCTCCTGAACGAGTCGCGATCATTGAAGCTGAGATCGACAAGCTCCTAGCTGCCGGCTTCATCGAAGAGGTCTCCTACTTAGAGTGGCTGGGAAACGTTGTTCTAGTGGCGAAGCAAGAAAAGGGCAAGTGGAGAGTTTGCATCGATTACACCGCCTCAACAAGGCATGCCCTAAAGACAACTTCCCATTGCCAAGAATCGACCAACTCGTGGATTCCACTTCTGGCAATCAGCTACTCAGCTTCATGGATGCTTACTCCGGCTATAACCAAATCCCGATGCACGAGGTGACAAGGCAAAGACCTCTTTCATCATCGAGAGAGGAACCTACTACTACAAGGTCATGCCCTTTGGGCTGAAGAACGTCGGAGCAACCTACCAGAGGCTTGTGAATAAAATCTTTGAGGAGCAGATCGACAAAACTATAGAAGTTTATGTGGACGACATGCTGGTCAAAGCCCCAAAACGTGTAGAACACATCAAAAACCTTGCCAAGGCATTCAGCCAGCTTCACCAGTATTGCATGAAGTTGAATCCAAGCAAATGCATGTTTGGTGTATCGTCTGGCCGATTCTTGGGATACCTAGTCACACAACGAGGTATCAAGGCACACCCACATCAAATCAAAGCCATTCTCAAGATGAAGTCGCCTTCCACAGTGAAGGAAATACAAAGTCTGACGGGCAGAGCAGCGCCGCTCAACCGATTCCTCTCAAAATCTATCGACAAGTGTAGACCATTCTTCAAAGCATTGAAGGAAGGACAAAGACACAAATGGGATGAGGAGTGCGAAGTAGCTTTCCAGAATCTAAAGACTTATCTCACTTCACCTCCCATGCTCTCAAAGCTAGTTTCTAGTGAAGACTTGTTCGTGTACCTGGCAGTGTCCACCTGGGGGCCCAACATCCGGTATTCTACACGTCAATAGCTCTCTTTGATGCAGAGACTCACTACTCGAAATTGGAGAAGCTCATTTTGGCTCTTGTAGTTTCCTCGAAGCTACGACCCTACTACCAAGCTCATCGAGTCATCGTCATGATCGACTTTCCTTTGAGATCAATCCTCCACAGCCCTGACGCTTCTTAGCGACTCATGAAGTGGGGTATAGATCTAAGCCAATATAACCCAAGTTTTAGCAGACTTTGTTGCAGAATTCACCCTATCAGCAGAAGAAGAAAAATTGGTCAACAAAAAGAAGGAAAGTTCAAAAGCAGACGGGACCTCTGCTGAACCCAGCCAACCTAGAGACTTGTGGTAGTTGGCGTAGATGGAGCGTCGAACCAAAAAGGAGCTGGAGCAAGTGTCGTCATCATTACCCCAGATGGAACCTTATTGGAGCAAGCTGTCACGCTTGGCTTCCCGGCCTCAAATAGTGAGGCAGAATACGAGGCATTACTCGCTGGCTTGCGCTTGGTAAAGGAGCTTACAATCAAGAAGCTAGCCATCTACTTAGATTCCCAGTTGATCATGAATCAAGCCTCAGGTGAATACATGGTGAAGCACCCAAGGATGATCTTGTACCTTGACAAAGTCCAAGAGCTATTAAAGATGTTTCCTACCTTCACCATCCAACAAGTACCCCGGGCAGAGAACATCTTGCAGACGCTTTGGCAAGCCCAAGGTCAGCGCTGGATACCCAGTTCAGACGCTCCATCTCGATTGAGCACCTTGATTGACCAAGCATTGAAGAAATAGAGCCGATCGACACAATGCAGATTGAAGAGGACCCTAGCTGGCAAGACCCCATCATCAACTACTTGATGAATGGAAATATGCCAACAGACAAGTCCGAAGCTAGAAAGGTCTAGCAGAAGGGCGCGAGATACTACATGCACGACAACAAGCTCCTCGCAGAGCATAAAGTACCCTCAAACACTTGAGGTTCTCTGCAAAATTCACGATGGCAAGTGTGGCAACACTTTGGGGCAGTCACTCGCCCAGAAGGCTCTAAACATAGGCTACTTCTGGCCTACCATGCACCACAACTCCATCGAATATGTTAAGAAATGTGATCGCTGCTAGCGATACAAGCTGATCCCTAACCTGCCTGTCGAAATATACCATCCGCAAAATAGTCCATGGCCATTCATGCAATGGGCCATTGACCTAGTGGGTCCCTTGCCACTGACGCCGCTAAGAAAGACATGATGATCGTCACGACCGACTACTTCACTAAATGGATCGAGGCCGAAGCTCTATCATCTACCAAAGAAGCCAATATGGAGTGATTCATCTGGAGAAACATCATGTACCAAAGAAGCCAATCGAGGCTGACTACTTCACTAAATGGATCGAGCCAGTTTGGCTACCCACAGTCGCTGGTTACCGACAGTGGCTCACAGTTTATTGACAAGCAGATCACCGCCTTCTTCTCAAAATACAAGATCAAGCAACACTTGTCCACCTCGAGGTATCCACAAGGAAATGGACAGGCTGAGGCATCCAACAAAGTCATATTAGACTGTTTGAAGAAAAGGCTAGAAGGCGCCGAAGGGAAATGGGTGGATGAACTCCCCGGAGTACTATGGGCTTATCAAACCACCAAACGAAGATCGACTAGGGAAACCCCATTCTCCCTCCCCTATGGGACAGAAGCGATCATCCCTCCTCACATCACGGTCCCCTCTATAAGCCTTGAGGTGGGCAGTGTTGATCAGACTTTCGAGTAGATGAGGCTCAACCTTGACTTACTTGAGGGCGAGCACTAGAAGACCATCATTCAGTCCCCTCCTATCAACAATAGTTAAAGTCTTACTACGACAAAAGAGCCAAGATCAGACAGTTTCAACCAGTCGATGTCGTGCTAAGAAACGCTTTCATCACTGCACCAAGATAAGGGTAAAAATAGATGAATCCTAACTGGGAGGGCCCTTATGTGATCAACCGGTCAAGGGGCAAAGGAAGCTACATACTGGACACCGTGGGTGGGAAAGAAATTCCACGACAATGGAATGCTTACCATCTTCGAAAGTATTATCCATGACACTTCCCCCTGTCTACTCAGTGTCAAGCAGATGATTGAGCCCCGCACATTTCTGAAGAGGATCAGCAACTGCTAAAAGTTTTAGAATGTCTCATCTGCACCCATAAGGAGCGTCCTAAGAGAGACGCAGGGTGACGATCAGAAGCGTCCTTCGGGAGACGTAGCCCGCAAAGAAGCATCTTAAAGGAGACGCAGAGTGCCCCAAGAATTTCCCAAAAGGAGGTCTCCATGCTTTCTGAGGGAGGTATCCAGGTTCCTATCTGTTTCCTAAGAGGGGCAGGATAGTCATGTAGTTGCCCATAAGCAGCGTCGTTCAGGAGACGCAAGGCAACTACCAAAGCATCTTACGGGAGATACAGAACATGCCCGAAGTCCCTCAATGGGGACCATGGCACTTATAAATTTCCTGAGGGAGATACACGATCAAGACACTTGCTGGTTACTCAAGCAATTCACAAGTCAATATGAAAATTGAAGTTGAAAAAAATAACTTAAATTTCCGTAGTAAGTTGACCAACCGGCCAAGTTCAACAAAGGGAAGATGGTCAAACAAGACCAATTATTCTACACAAGAAAGTAGACTATAAAAGCTAAAAAGAAATAAAGAAGCCTTCATCTACTCCGAGACGCCGGCAAGAGACCTCTGATCTGAAGCCTTTTCGATATCCATTTGATCAGCCATGCCTTAAGCAACTCCACATGCCTGCTCCGCGACATTTGCCACCATCTCATCAACTATGTCCTCTGCTCTATCCTCTTCAGCTACCGCCTTTTCGGCTACCTGCTCTTAAGGTCCTTCCATATCACAGCATTAACCTGCTCACCTTGCACAGGGAACAAGTCAGGGCAAAGCATCTCAATGTCTCTGTCTTCAAATGCATAGAATTGAGCCTTGGTTTCTTCCTCAACGGAGATACATTCTTTGCCTGCGAAGCCGCAACTCAATTTCTTGAAGACTTGACATCAACCTTCCCCTTTGAGGGGGGTTTCGGTAGAACACTCCTTATGTTCTGCAGGCAGATCATCAAAATCTAGAATGTTCTGCTTCCATCTCTCAACAGCTTGGGCAAGGGGTAGACCATCAACCTCATCCCGATACTTGCTCAGTTGATGTGGTTTGCAACGCATGAGGCCCAGCATGGTCCAGCCCAAACTTGTGACAATAGGCAATAGCTGGTCCATTTTGTGTGCACTTGCTCCACCATAGCTGCCGCCCACTGCCAACTGTCACATGTCACGACGACAACTAGCTGAGCTTCCCCCAACTAGCCTTCGCTGCAAAAAAGAAGAAAAGACAAATAAAAAGAAATATACGTGCTCGACTTACCTTGGGATGCACGGCGACTTCTTTCTTCGACAAGCAGTACAAATTCTCCAAGATCTCTCTCAAATTAGAAAGTAGAGAAGTTAAGTTTGCGATGTGAAGAAGAGTGAAGAGAAGCCCTACATTTACATAGGTTGGGCATCATAGGTCAAGAAGGAATTGCAAGCCCATTCCTACTGGGAGCCCAACCCTAAGAACAGTCAAAAGCCCACTCTAATTGGGAACCCAATATGCAAAAGGAGTCCAGCTCATTGAAGGAAGCCCAAACACAATTGGACAGCCCAACAATCAATATACATCTCCTACATGCCACCACGCGCCATGCAGAAGATGGGGGGCATTTGTGGGAACAAAATTAAATCAAAACCCTAGGTCAAGTATTTCCTTCCATTTGGGGATTATTCGACCTAATTGGGAGTTGCGTAATTTAATCGAGGGTTACTCAATTTAATTGGGAGTTACCTAATTAAATTGGGATTGATTTGATTCCTACCTTAATTAGAGATTTGATTTAAATCAAATAAATCAAATCCCTAATTAGTCCAATCTCACCAAATCGGGGAAGAATAATTCCTTTCCATCTACGGAATTATCCCTCTGAAATCCTAGCCTCCGAGGCCCCCACAAATAGATGGCTACACACAAGGATTGAGGTACATCTAAATTCCTACTGAAACTCTGCAGAAATTATCCCTCACAAACCCTAGCCACCATACTCTCTCTCCCTTTTACACAAGGCTCTGGCCATCACTCACGGCTCCAGCCACCCGGTTTAGTACACATATATCTCCGTACCCTATTTAGCTATTGTTTTCTATACGAATCAACTGAACTAACTTAGGCATCGAGGGCCTTTGGCCAGCACCCCCGGGTGTGGTCCTCTCATTTGATCTATTTTGTAAGGAGAAAGAGGCAGCGAAGAAGAAAGGGAATCTTTCAATCGAACATTCTCGTGGAAAAAATCGCTCCCACATATACTATCAACAAATTCTTTTTCAATGTGAAGTATCATACAATCAGCAAGAAACTTATCCTCTATCCTGTTTCGAAGTCAATTTTTGATAAATCTCATAGAAGAAAATGCACGTTCTGTTGTTGGTGCAGAAACTGGAAGAGTTAACACTAAACGAATCAATCTATCAATCAAGTGATAGGTGTGTGTTAACCCTGTTTCAAGTAATCACTTAAGTAATCAGGAATATTATCAAGATTCTTGAAGGCTGGAAGAGGATCCATATCAGTCTTAAAAAATCCCAACTATTGATGTAAAGTATGCAGCTCAGTGGTAGTAAAATCTTGAGGATAAAACTTCCCAGCAAGATTGCATATATCACCAATGTTATACCGCTCAAATGAATTACGAAGATCTAATGTTGACGTAAGATAAAGAAGTTTCACGGTTTGCTTTGGAAATCGTATTTAACTTAACCAACTGAAAATCTATTACATCATTAAATACATCAATACGGAAATAATGCTCAACTGTAATAGAATCCTTTTTTTGACAAGAACAACTTGTACCTATTTTATGATGAGCACTCATATCAGGTACACTAATGTCATGTTGTTCATAAAATGATAGTACACTCTTGATAAAATCATCCCAACCATTATTTCTCACCTCGTCAAGCTTCATTTTTGTAGTTGAAACAAGATTCAAAGCATTTACAATGTCTTCAGATTTGCTTTGAAGTAATTGACAAAGAAAATCTGTGAATCCCATAGCTTTTTCAATAAAAGTAAGGAAAAAATAAATTCAAACGATATTATGGCAATATAAATGTTCTCAGCTTCCCCACGAAATTGTGATGTAGGTCCATTACGACCTATTTCATCAAGAAGTGTCTTGGTTGCCTCAAATTAATCAATCAAACTTCTGATAGTTTTAAGATGAGACCCCCAATGAGTAGTTCCAGGTTGTTGCAAACAATGAATTTGATTAGCCCCTATACCCATTCCAAGTTTTCCAGCCTCTAATAGCCTTTGAATTTCAGCTTTTTAAATACAATTTCAACTTAGAATGATGTTTAGCAAAAGCACCAACAAAATGCCCAATATTTTTCAACATTGAAAAGCTGCAGCATTTAATGCTAGTTGGAGGCGATGAGCAAAGCATGTAGACAATCATTAAGAAACAATGCTTGTAAGCCATTCTATTGACCACGCATATTGCTAGCACCATCATATCCTTGGCCACACATATTTCTAACTAAAATGTTTACCAATCACCTTACAAATCTCAGTTTTAAGAGTTGAGGAATTAGTATTATGAAGACTTATAATCTCAAAAAACCATTCTCGAATAAACCCATCACGACCAATAAATCTTAGGTTAATAGCCATTTATTCCTTTTTAGATTCATCAAGTGCTTCATCAACAAGAATACAAAATTTTCCATCCTCTCCAACTTCCTCACGAATCTTCTTCCTTACTTTGTTGGCAAAAATATTTAGGATCTCATTTTGTATTGTTGTTGCAATATATTTTGCATTTCCAGGAGCATTATCTCAGACGACTTTTTCAACTACCATATTCATTCTTGAAAAAGCTTTTATAAACTCAATGAAATTACCCCAATTTGATGACTCACAAGATTCATCACTGCTTCTAAAAGCCATTCCTTGATTTTCTAGAAATGCGTGTTCAAGATCTTTCACACAATCTGAAAAACGAAAAGACATACGTGGTGCCATCTTCCTTGAGTATACGACCTTCGAAGTCGTTCAACCGTAGCAGCAATATCTTAGCAAGAACAGGAATAGCTCTAGACTTTTGCTTTCTCTCAGAATCTGTTTCAGCTCTTTCTTTATGATGAGATTAGGGTTAGAGAACATGTCTAACGAGAGCAGGGCCTTAAGCTTATATAGGGCTAGGTCAAGTCGTCTCTACTCATCATTGAGGGCCGACTTGACTAATCTTTCAAGCTCACCAAAATGGTTCACGCAAAAAAGGAAATAAATAGGACCCCTTAATAGGCTTCAAAACCTTTCATTATTCCACAAGGTTTTGGGCCTCAAGGTATAACTTGATATAACTTAGTATCTAGTGCACTAATCTAACTAGGAAACATAACACTCTCCCACCAGATCAAGCATTAGAGCACTAAACTTCTGTATTCCAAAAGGTTTGATAATCTTTATTGGCCATGAGTTTAAAACAGTAAGTCCTTCCCTTCAAGCTATAGTGAAAAATGATTAGATAAAACGAACTATAGACTAGCACTGCTCTTTCATTAAATCTCCTTTAGCTAACGAAACTTTCTGTCCAGAATACTCATGTTAAAACGCTTGAGTATCCTTTCAAGGTATGTTTTCTATGATAGGCCTAGGAGACCTCAAGCTCGGTCTCTCTGAATTTCAATCTCTAACACAAAAGCGGCTTCTCCGAAATCCTTCATCTCAAAATTATCAAAGTAGCTGCTTAGTGTCTTTTCAGTAAATTGTGGTCATTTGTAGCCAAAAGTATATTGTTGACATACAATACAACACTAGAAAAATATATCGGCTGCCACACTTCTTCAGATAAATGCAATGATCGGCTATGTTCTCTTTAAAAACCATAAGATGAAACAGTTTGATGGAATTTGAAATACCATCTCCTGCTTGCTTGCTTTAGTCCATAAATTGCCTTGTTAATTTTGCAAACCATATGCTTTTTCCCCTCATTTGCAAACTCTTTAGGTTGTCTCATAAAATTTTCTTCTTCAAGTTCTCCATTCAGGAAAGCAGTTTTTACATCCATTTGATGTAAAAGTAGGTCACAATGCGCCACCAAAACCATAATGATGAGGAAAGAATCATTTGTGGAAACTGGAGAAAACATCACAGTGTAGTCAATTCCCTCCTTTTGGGTGAATCCTTTTGTTACCAATCTAGCCTTAAATCTTTCGATTCTTCCATCTTTATCCTTTTTTGTTTTGAATACCCATTTCGAGCCTACTAATTTCTGGCTTTTGTGAGGTGCAACTAATTCCCATACTTGATTATTCTTCATGCTTTTGAGTTCATTCAACATTATTTCCCTCCATTTGTCTGCATTCTGACTCTTTATAGCTTATTTAAAACTTGTTTGATCAACCTCATCTCCAATGTCAAAATCGATTCGAAATTGCTGTGGATCTTCTTGGTCTGTCAGATCTCCTTAACGACATTGGTTTAGGTAAATTTTCTTTTTGAGGATTTTTTTGCAGTTTGTTCATGTTGTTGTTGATCAACTAGTTCTTCATACTAAACAATGAATCTCAACAATTCGAGTACCATAATTTGGACAGTAAAATCTAAAACCCTTTGACATTGCGGGATAACCTATAAAATGACAGCTAATCATTTTAGAATCGAGCTTATTCTCTTGACGGTTATAGATTCAAGCTTTAGCCTTGCAACCCCATACATGAAGATGTTGCTAGCTAGGCTTTTTGGTAGTCCAAATTTTGACAAAAAATGTCTTAAGTACGGAGTTACTAGGCACTCTATAGTTTGTTGTTTTGATCGCCATTCCCAAAAAGCATAGGCAAATCAATTTTGGAAATCTTGCTAAGAAACATGTCCTTCAAAGTTCGATTTCTTCTCTCAACCACACCATTCTGCTGTGGAATTCTTGGCGTTGTGTACTGTACAACTATTTCATTTTCTTGTAGATACCTTACAATGCAATTATTATGCAGTTACCGTGATACTCCTACACCTTCTTTTGTGATTACTGTTGAACAAATAGTAACCTAAAAATTAAGCAACTATATGCACGTTTTAACTCGCAAGTGCACAAGATCAGATAAATAGTATAGAAAGCAAATACGAGATCGTTCCCACGAGGATTGGATTAATTTGTGCTTAATTTATTTTCCTTAAACTAAATGGCATTCGGTGTAGACAAAGTGTTAAAAAATGATGATTTTCTTATGATGGTATTGAAAACTGAAGGAGAGAATTCAACCAGAGAATTTCTTATGATGATTTTCTTATGATTTTCCTTAAACTAAATGGCATTCCTGCAGCCAGAGAATTCAACCACAACTTAGCATTATCTTTTAAGGAGAAAGGAAAAAGAATTAACCTGATTCCTTCTGTTGTCAAGCTTTGTATGTTTTGAGTCTTGCAAAGATCAAAGAAATCCCTAATGTGCAAGTATGGATCTTCAGAAGGTGTGCCTCTATAGTGTGGCACCATGTTAAGCAATTGAGGTGATAAATTGAAGCTGCCTTGCACATTTGGTTGGTAGGCAATGCATGATGGTTGATTAAGGTTTTGAGGGACAAAAGAGTCCTTCATTGGCCTTCGAACATGTTCATCCCCCATTTCGTTCACAGTTTCCCTCTCAGCTTGCTTACGAAGACGTGTAAGAGTTCGTTCAATCTCAGGATTGTAGACAACAACACCTAAATTTTGGGATCGACGACCTTGCATAAACAAAATTCAACCTGTAAAAGAAAACAAATAAATAAAATAAAATTCAGCACAAACTAGTTACACAATCCCCGGCAACGGCGCCAAAAACTTGTTGAACAAATAGTAACCTAAAAATTAAGCAACTATATGCACGTTTTAACTCGCAAGTGCACAAGATCAGATAAATAGTATAGAAAGCAAATACGAGATCGTTCCCACGAGGATTGGATTAATTTGTGCTTAATTTATTTTCCTTAAACTAAATGGCATTCGGTGTAGACAAAGTGTTAAAAAATGATGATTTTCTTATGATGGTATTGAAAACTGAAAATTTAAATACTAAATATTGAAAACAGCGTTTGATTAAAAATAGAATTGGATTGAGGTTAAAACAATGAGAAAACTAGTTAGGGATTCGATGTTCACCACTAATCTTTTTCCTTAAGCAAACGACATGCACAATGCTACAAAACAGATTTTGGATGCTTATGTTTGTCAACCTAAAGGCATGATATCTACTCTTTAAGTTATTGATTTCCCTAAACAACAAGTTAGGCATGGGTATCTACTCTAACTCTTTTCATTCTTAAAGTGTTTAGCATGGTATCTACTAAGTTGTACTTTAAGAATGCATAACACAATGGAAATCGACAAACACACAAATTCTAGAACATGGTATCTATTCTAGTTATTCATGATGATTAATTTCAAGAACTTATAACTAGTTCTTTTGTTACTTTCATAGGTACAAGACTCGGTCATCTAAATTTACCTATGTAACAAACTCAATACATAGCATGCATATGATGATCAAGCATAACATAACGTATGTAAAGAGTAAAATATAATCTGAAATTAATCAATAAGCATCACAAAAGTAGTTTATAGCAAAGACATATCGAAATCCTTAAAGAAACATGATTAGGGCTTCAATCGAGCCCTAACTAAAATATTTAGCTATCCATAATTTGAATGGATAGCAAGAACATACAAAACAGAAAATAAAAAGAGAAATAAGAAGAAGATAGCTCTTTGATAAAGAAGACAACTCTTTGATGGTGTAAACAACTCTTTGATGGTAGACAACTCTTTGATGGTGTAGACAACTCTTTGATGGTGTACAATGGAAATGTAATTTATGGAATGATATCCTCCTTTGAATGAGCTGAAACTCTCTATTTATAGGCTTCAAATTCGTCCTCCCCCTTGGCTGGTCTCTTAGCTGCCCATGTGTGGCAGCTCATGCTTTGTCTCCCATATGTGGCAGCTCATGCTTTGCAGCTGCCACAAGCTTTGCCTCCATGTGTGGTTGCTTTAATCACATGGATCAACAGCTGCCCATGCTTTGCCTCCATGTGTGGCTGCTTTAAGAACATGGCTCAATAGCTGCCCATGCTTTGCCCCATGTGTGGCTGCTTTAAGCACATGTGACAGCAAAGGTTTGTCTGTGAACCAGATTCGGTTTTTGACATTCTGAGGGCTCCAAACTTATCCAATTGGGCTGAAATGTGGATATGTTATAGTAGACACCCATTGAAACAACTTCTATCAAGGGTGTCGCCCCATCTGACTTGTGCAAGTAGCTGAACTGAGGCCTGCAAACTGACCCATGAAAACTGGACTGAGGCCTGGATTGTCTGTGAACCAGGTTCGGTATTTGACATGCTGAGGGCTCCAGACTTATCCAAGGGGGCTGCAATTTGGATATGTTATAGTAGACACCCATTGGAACAACTTCTATCAAGGGTGTCACCCCATTTGACCTGCGCAAGTAGCTGAACGGAGGCCTGCAAAGTGACCTACGGAAACTGGACTGAGGCCCGAATGTTTGACCTTGAGCTACTAAATCATGTATAACTTCCTCTAGAAGACTCCAAATCATGCACCGTAAAATGCTACGGAAACTAGACTTCCGTATCTTTCCAATGATGTATGATGCATTATCTGGTTCTTTTTGAGCAAGTACAGGTTAATCCGTAAATATGACTGATCTGCAGACATTGTTTTGAGCTAACTTGTCTTCAAAATGTAAATAATGAGTCTCAACCTTATTATACTGAAACATACACAAAACTTTATTAAAAGCACAAGTTTAACTCAAAAACATACCAAATCATAAGTTAGAATGGTACAAAAAAGATATGTAATTATGCACCGATCAAATACCCCCAAACCTAGATTTTACTAGTCCTCGAGTAAAACAAAATGAAAATAAAGATAAAAACGAACTAGACCACTTTCGTAGGTAACTCGATTGCATTGAGCACATGCAACAAGCCTTTAAACCTCTAGGCATCCCTAGTAGGAGGAGTTGTGTCTCCTGAGGGTTTAACAGTTACGATACCCACAAACGTTTTATTGACTCTACAAAACAAAAGGTTAGAAAACTAACTTTGAAAACAACTAATGAAAATGAAAGAAAACTTTAGTCATACCTCCAACACCATAGAGTTGCCAAGATAGATGATCAATAAGTGTGTACAGTGGAAGCTATAGCTCAAAGGCACACGGCTTCAAAGTAAACATACTCAATTCTTGAAGGAAGAACATGCTTCAACTCTAATTCTCACATATAGCACTCAATCACTCAGAACCTATGGCTTTATTCTCTCAAATAAGCAAAATGAGTATATGAAATAGAAGCACAATATTTGGTTAGATCTCATGAAGGGAATCAAATACTAAGAATAGAGATACACACATACATACCAGCACCCATGAATACATCCTCAAAGATCAACTAGGTCTTTCACAAGGTTGTAATGAAAGGCTAAGGTTAAGGGAAGTGAAAGAATTGGAAGGAACACAATTAACTTAAGAACATACCAAGGTTGCATTCTTCATTGATCTGCAAGGTATCATTGATTTAGAATGGTATGGCTGCAACTTCATAGGATCATCTGGCATAGACCTTAAATTTCACATTTAGATCAAATCGAAACATTCTTTTTTTTTTTTTTTTTTTTTTTTTTTTTTGTGACTTGATCTACTTCTTCTTTAACTTTATTGCACAGATTCACACCAATTTACATTTAGGAATGTGGCAGCAACTTCCTTGCTTCAAACTTTAACTTGGCACACCTTGGTATATTTCTAAGCTTTATAGGGTATGGCTATAATAAGTTTAAATATCTTAGATTGAGATACAAAGTTAGGGGAATCATGAGGGTGATAGAAGAAAATGGCTTGAAGTGTTTGGCTACAGAGAGTGATGGGAACACACGAATGGGTAGGGTGAAAAGAAAGCACAGAGAATGGTTATACACACATAGCCTAGCATCATTTCAATGAGTTCATTCATGAGTGAGAGCATGCACCTGATATCTGCAAATAGAATCATCCTTAGTATTCAATCAAAATGGAACAATGAGATCATTTTAGAGTGAATTGAAGAAAATAAGTAGAGATGAGGAATAGAAACACTTTAAACCCTCTCAAGAAAGCAATTAGGCTCGAAATAGCTCACTAGGGTAGTCTCCACTATTATCCTTCAAGAACCTGAGCATGGTACTTTAGCCACCAGAATTCTAAGAGCAAAAGCTTTGTGAAGTGTAAAATGTTTGATATGAAAATCTCAATGGCAGCTCCATAGCATTGGTTGTATGACATTCTAAAAAAATTAGTAACAAGTGAACGAAAATTGGAAACATAAATGAACAAAAATTGAAAATTGAAAACACAAATTAACAAAAAATTGAAATACAAGTAAACAAAAATTGAAAACCTCCATTGATACCCCCAGACCTGAATTAGACATTGTCCCCAATGTGAAAGCATATAAGAAAACAGAAAACATGGATTAAGGGTAACCTTGGCACTACACGGTTCATCCTTCAAACATAGCATTTCTCAAAATGCTATCGATGGCTGAGCTCACCCATGGCTCTTCTTCTGACTCACTTTCCGAAGGGTCTGAAACAGACGAATCATATAGGGCTCCATCTATCATCAACTCATCCATCTGCTCCACGAAGTCTCGGAGCCTTGTGGTCATGTACACTAATTGGAAGTGAAACTCGTCAAGCACACTTAAGTAAATGCCAAACTCGTCTCGAATGTTACCTGTACAGTACATGTGACTGCTCACGACAACAGTTCTTGCCACAAACCTCCGATCTAGCAGATATTCCCTCCAAGTATCTAGACAATGTGCCAGCGCTGCAATCTGCATCTCTTCCAATCCACAATCCAGATCCCAATTTGGAACCATGTCTTCAATTGCCTCTATCACCCTACCTCTTTGAAACAGAAAGGCATCTATGGTAACTGCTGAGGGATCCATGGCAAACACAACCACGAGCACCTCAATCACCTCAAACACCCGTTGCATAATGGTGTCCTCTCCCTTAGGATCTTCTGGTGGGATAGCTGGCAGTGAGCTCAACAAAACCATTGGGCTAGGCACCTTCACCATGCTCAATTCGGACTCCTCCTCCTTGAGCTTTCCACCGACGGCCTCCTGGAGTTTCTCCATTGACAAGATCTACAATAAACAACAATTTGGAGAATGTTTGGTTCGGGAGGAAGAGGAAGCTGAGATGTTCAGGGTTAGAGGGCGGCTAGATCAAATGAACGAAAGAGAGTTTATTTTTAGGGTTAATGTAGGTAGTGTTTCAGAGAAAGAGAAGGTTTTTTTTTTTTTTTTTAATTGTTAATTTTATAAATTATAATTATTATTATATATATATATATTTTGAATAAAACACACGAATATACAAGTGACTCATGGATTACCAGTTAAGAACCTCAGAAAACACAGCCAGGGGATCCGGGAAGTTTGGAGAGGTCACAATGGTCCCGCTTAAAACCCAAACTTCTTAGACACCCAAGGTGTCGCCTATAGAACTCCTAGACACTGTATTAACAGAGGTGCTCATTGGAGTTACCATAAGTCAACTCATATGAAAAAAACTTTTTGTTTTTGTTTTTTTTTTGTTTTGTTTTTTTTTTGGTAAAAAGAAACATAAACTTAAAATAATAAGAAAACAAATTAAGGGAAAGGATTAGAATGCTCCCCCTTGAAGCAATTAGGTCGAGCATAGATGTATTTGGATGTCACGACTTCCCCGTTTATGGGTAATTGAATGGGCTGCAAAATAGAAAAAAAAATTGCACGGCGTAAGCTCATAAGTATTTACGAAAAATAAATTTATAAATAAATAAATAAATAAAGAAAATTAAACATTGGGTTGCCTCCCAATAAGCGCTTGGTTTATAGTCGTTAGCTAGACTATTGGACTCTCATGCAATGTACTGAACAGGTTGGAGAGTCACATCCTCCTCTCTATGCTCAAAGCTCATCTCAATATAAGGCTTTACTCTATTCCCATTCACCATGAATGTCTGATTCTTCTCTTTGCTATGAACCTCCAAAGCCCCATGAGGGAAAACCTTTGTAACAACATAAGGACCATACCACCTAGACTTGAGCTTACCAGGGAAAAGTCTCAATTTTGAATTGTAGATCAACACCTTCTGTCCCACATGAAACTCCTTCCTAACTAGCTGCTTATCATGATACGCCTTGGTCCGCTCCTTATACAACTTAGCATTCTCATATGCATCATACCTCAACTCTTCTAGCTCATTCAGCTGTAACTTCCTCTTGTCACCTGCTTGTTGCATATCAAAATTGAATTGTTTAATAGTCCAATATGCTCTATGCTCCAACTCCACTGGTAGGTGACATGCCTTTCCAAAGACTAAACGATATGGGGACATGCCAATTGGGCTTTTGTACGCAGTCCGATATGCCCACAAGGCATCATTCAAGCGTAGAGACCAATCCTTCCTTATAGTATTCACTGTCTTCTCTAGGATGCTTTTGATCTCTTTATTGCTTATCTCTACTTGACCACTGGTTTGAGGATGATATGGAGTGCCAACCTTATGTGTGATCCCATATTTCTTCATTAAGGAAGCAAAAACTTGGTTATTGAAATGGCTACCTCCATCACTAATTATCGCCCTTGGTGTCCCAAACCTAGTAAAGATGTTATCCTGCAAGAATTTCACAACAACTTTGTGATCATTAGTTTTTGAGGGGACAGCCTCGACCCATTTAGATACATAATCCACACCCACAAGAATATATAAATAACCAAAGGAGTTAGGAAATGGACCCATGAAGTCGATACCCCACACATCAAAGAGCTCCACTACTTGAATGTTTTGTAATGGCATTTGATTTCTAGAAGAGATATTCCCTGTCCGTTGGCATCTATCACAAGCCCTGCAAAACCAAAAAGCATCTTTAAACACATTAGGCCAATAGAACCCAGATTGTAATACCTTAAGTGATGTTCTCTTCGCTCCAAAGTGTCCTCCACATGCAAATTGATGACAATGTTGGAGAATGCTCATATGCTCCTCCTCTGAAACACATCTTCTGATAATTTGATCTGGACAAAATTTGAACAAGTAGGGCTCGTCCCAATAATAGTGCCTAGACATAGACACTAATCGTTTCCTTTCTTGGCTAGACATACCTGGAGGAAAAACCTTAGTAGTTATATAATTAACAATATCTGCATACCATGGAAGTTGTAAATCAATTGCAAATAACTGCTCATCTGGAAAGTTTTCACTCAAGGGAAGCTTGTTTTCTTCCTCATCATGAAGTAACCTGGACAAGTGATCTGCAACCACATTCTCACTACCCTTCTTGTCCTTAATCTCAAGATCAAATTCTTGCAGTAAGAGCACCCATCTAATCAACCTAGGCTTAGCATCTTTCTTACTAAACAAAAATCTCAAAGCAGCATGATCAGTGAAAACAATAACTTTGGAACCAATCAAGTAGGACCTAAACTTCTCTAAAGCAAATATAACAGCTAACAATTCTTTTTCAGTAGTAGAATAATTAAGCTGAGCATCATTTAAAGTTCTAGAAGCATAAAAAATAGCATGAGGTACCTTCTTAACTCTCTGACCCAGAACAGCTCCCAGAGCATAATCACTGGCATCACACATAAGCTCGAATGGGAGGTTCCAATCAGGTGCCATCATAATGGGTGCAGATGTGAGTAGCTCTTTCAATGTATTAAAGGCTTTCATGCACCCTTCTGTCCACATAAACTCAACATCTTTAGACAATAATGCACAAAGAGGTCTAGAAATTTTAGAGAAATCTTTTATGAATCTTCTGTAAAACCCTGCATGCCCTAGAAAACTTCTCACACCCTTCACAGATGTAGGAGGAGGCAATTTTGATATGATGTCAATCTTTGCCTTGTCCACCTCAATGCCCCTGCTAGAAATTACATGACCTAAAACAAGACCTTGTTGTACCATGAAATGGCACTTTTCCCAATTCAGCACTAGGTTGCATTCCTCACATCTCTTTAGAACAAGCTGCAAATGGTTAAGACAATTATCAAAGTTAGAACAAAAACACTGAAATCATCCATAAATACCTCTATAAATCTCTCCACCATGTCTGAAAATACGCTCATCATGCACCTTTGGAATGTGGCAGGTGCATTACACAAACCGAATGACATCCTTCTGTATGCAAATGTGCCAAAGGGGCAAGTGAATGTGGTCTTCTCTTGGTCTTCTGGTGCTATAGCAATTGATTATAACCACTATAACCATCTAGAAAACAATAATGACTATGACCTGCTAACCTTTCTAACATCTGATCAATAAAGGGAAGAGGAAAATGATCTTTCCTGGTTTCATTATTGAGCTTTCTGTAATCAATACAGACTCTCCAACCTGTGGTGAGCCTGGTAGGAACAAGCTCATTCTCTTCATTCTTTATTACTGTGATTCCACTCTTCTTAGGCACAACATGAACTGGACTCACCCATTTGCTATCTGAGATGGGGTAGATAATGCCAACATCCAAGAGCTTAAGAACTTCTGTTCTCACTACTTCCTTCATGTGTGGGTTAAGCCGTCTCTGAGCATCTCTGTTAGGCTTTGCATTATCTTCAAGGAGGATCCTGTGCATGCACTTGGATGGACTTATGCCTTTGATATCGGCAATGGTCCACCCTAATGCAGTCTTGTGCTCCCTAAGAACTCTCAATAGCTTCTCTTGTTCCACCAAACTCAAGTTTGCAGCAACTATCACTGGTAATGTCTGGTTCTCTCCCAAGTAAGCATACTTCAGTTGTTCAGGTAGTTGCTTCAATTCTAGATCTGGTGCCCTGACAATGGAAGGGACAAGAGTAGTATTAGTAGACACAAGAGTTTCAAAGCGAGGTACATACTTACTTGGATAAGGCATAGAAGCCTCAAGAGAATGCACAGCTTCATGGAGGTCTATCTCTGTAACATCACATCCACGTTCATAATTCATCCTTGTGAGGCTGTGGGCTATGCATGCCTCCAATGGTTCAATGCTATGTACCTGAAACACTTGCTCCACAACACTTCCTACCACATCAATCTTGAAACAATCATGGTTATCATGTGGCAATTTGATAGTGTCAGACAACATGAATTCTATCTTCTTACCATCAACTTTCATGCGTATAGTACCCTTTTTTACACTTATCTTTGTATCAGCAGTTATCATAAAGGGCCTACCAAGAATAATAGGTAATGAAGATGGCATAGGAGAATCTTCCATATCCAGAACAACAAAATCAGCAGGCAAAATAAATTCATTTACCTGAACCAAAACATCCTCTAAAATACCTCTAGGTCTTCTGATGCTTCTATCGGCCAATTGCAATGTAATTGAGGTTGGTTTGAGCTCCCCCAACCTCAACTCCTCATAAACTGTATAAGGCATCAGATTGATGCTTGCTCCTAAATCAAGCAAAGCACGTTCAAATAGACGGTCACCAACCCTGCAAGGAATTGTAAAACTACCTGGATATTTTAGTTTAGGTGGTAATTTTCTCAATAAAACCGCACTTACCTCCTCAGTTAATGCAACTTTCTCATGTTCCTGAAACTGTCTTTTGTGTGTGCAACAATCCTTTAAAAACTTAGCATAAGAAGGAATTTGTTTAATTGCATCAAGTAAAGGAATGTTGATTTCTACTTTTCTCAAAGTTTCAAAAATATCAAGAAGATGTTTTTCTTTCTTTTGTTTAACTAACCTTTGAGGGAAGGGTGGAAATATCACCTTCTCCTTCTCACTTACCTTTGTGGCTGGAGAAGATTCAACATTTTCTTGTTCTTTCTTATCTGTCCCCACCTTGTTGTCAACTACCTTGCCACTTCTAAGGACTGTCACAGCCTTGAGCTACTCCTGGCCCCCTGGATTAGGTATGGTTTGTGATGGAAACTCTCCTTTCTTCCTCTCACTCAACTCCTTTGCCAATTGCCCTACTTGTGCCTCCAATCTCTGAATAGCTTGGCTAGTTGTTGCTTCTAGTTTCTGAATGTTCTGACTAGTTAGAGCATTTGTCTGTTGCTGTGCAGTCAAGAATTGGAGTATGGCACCTTCAAGATTATTATTCTTCTTCTGGTCAGTATTTGGTTGTGCCACCTGTGATGAAGTATGATAATTACTTCCCTGTTGGAAGTTCTTCTGTTGCCCTTGTGGATTAAGCACATTTTGATTGTTGCTCCAAGAAAAATTTGGGTGGTCTTTCCATCCTGGATTATATGTGTTCGAATATGGATTATTCTTGGGATGATAGTTGTTTTGCCCCGCATAATTAGCTTGCTCATGATCTGTAAAACAAGACATAGGACAAGTCTCAGTAGTATGATTAGAATGAGAACATATAGCACATACCTCGATTTTAGCAACTTGTTGAACTTGAGAGATGTTCTGAGCTGACATTGCTTTCACCAGTATATCTAACTTCTTCTCCATTGCTGCCATTTGACTCTGGACTCCATCATTTGTGCTAACTTCATATACACCTTTACCTTTCACTCCTTGTCTCCCTCTTGATGAGAATTGCTGAGAATTTTCACTTAGGGTCTCAAATAGCACAATGGCTTCATCACTACTCTTTTCCATAAGCACACCTCCACAACCTGAATCAACAAGACTTTTGTTAGTATCATTTAAACCTTCATAAAAAGCTTGTACCTGATCATCTTGAGATAGATTGTGGTGTGGACACTTGAGAAGCAACTCCTTGAAATGCTCCCATGCCTCAAAGAAAAGATCTCCATCCTTCTGTTGGAAGGTTTGAATCTCCCTTTTAAGTTGTCTTGTCTTTTGGGCTGGGAAAAACTTCTTCAAAAATTTAGTGGCCAATTGTTCCCAAGTAGTAATGGAACCTGCAGCCAGAGAATTCAACCACAACTTAGCATTATCTTTTAAGGAGAAAGGAAAAAGAATTAACCTAATTCCTTCTGTTGTCAAGCTTTGTATGTTTTGAGTCTTGCAAAGATCAAAGAAATCCCTAATGTGCAAGTATGGATCTTCAGAAGGTGTGCCTCTATAGTGTGGCACCATGTTAAGCAATTGAGGTGATAAATTGAAGCTGCCTTGCACATTTGGTTGGTAGGCAATGCATGATGGTTGATTAAGGTTTTGAGGGACAAAAGAGTCCTTCATTGGCCTTCGAACATGTTCATCCCCCATTTCGTTCACAGTTTCCCTCTCAGCTTGCTTACGAAGACGTGTAAGAGTTCGTTCAATCTCAGGATTGTAGACAACAACACCTAAATTTTGGGATCGACGACCTTGCATAAACAAAATTCAACCTGTAAAAGAAAACAAATAAATAAAATAAAAATTCAGCACAAACTAGTTACACAATCCCGGCAACGGCGCCAAAAACTTGTTGAACAAATAGTAACCTAAAAATTAAGCAACTATATGCACGTTTTAACTCGCAAGTGCACAAGATCAGATAAATAGTATAGAAAGCAAATACGAGATCGTTCCCACGAGGATTGGATTAATTTGTGCTTAATTTATTTTCCTTAAACTAAATGGCATTCGGTGTAGACAAAGTGTTAAAAAATGATGATTTTCTTATGATGGTATTGAAAACTGAAAATTTAAATACTAAATATTGAAAACAGCGTTTGATTAAAAATAGAATTGGATTGAGGTTAAAACAATGAGAAAACTAGTTAGGGATTCGATGTTCACCACTAATCTTTTTCCTTAAGCAAACGACATGCACAATGCTACAAAACAGATTTTGGATGCTTATGTTTGTCAACCTAAAGGCATGATATCTACTCTTTAAGTTATTGATTTCCCTAAACAACAAGTTAGGCATGGGTATCTACTCTAACTCTTTTCATTCTTAAAGTGTTTAGCATGGTATCTACTAAGTTGTACTTTAAGAATGCATAACACAATGGAAATCGACAAACACACAAATTCTAGAACATGATATCTATTCTAGTTATTCATGATGATTAATTTCAAGAACTTATAACTAGTTCTTTTGTTACTTTCATAGGTACAAGACTCGGTCATCTAAATTTACCTATGTAACAAACTCAATACATAGCATGCATATGATGATCAAGCATAACATAACGTATGTAAAGAGTAAAATATAATCTGAAATTAATCAATAAGCATCACAAAAGTAGTTTATAGCAAAGACATATCGAAATCCTTAAAGAAACATGATTAGGGCTTCAATCGAGCCCTAACTAAAATATTTAGCTATCCATAATTTGAATGGATAGCAAGAACATACAAAACAGAAAATAAAAAGAGAAATAAGAAGAAGATAGCTCTTTGATAAAGAAGACAACTCTTTGATGGTGTAAACAACTCTTTGATGGTAGACAACTCTTTGATGGTGTAGACAACTCTTTGATGGTGTACAATGGAAATGTAATTTATGGAATGATATCCTCCTTTGAATGAGCTGAAACTCTCTATTTATAGGCTTCAAATTCGTCCTCCCCCTTGGCTGGTCTCTTAGCTGCCCATGTGTGGCAGCTCATGCTTTGTCTCCCATATGTGGCAGCTCATGCTTTGCAGCTGCCACAAGCTTTGCCTCCATGTGTGGTTGCTTTAATCACATGGATCAACAGCTGCCCATGTTTTGCCTCCATGTGTGGCTGCTTTAAGAACATGGCTCAATAGCTGCCCATGCTTTGCTCCATGTGTGGCTGCTTTAAGCACATGTGACAGCAAAGGTTTGTCTGTGAACCAGATTCGGTTTTTGACATGCTGAGGGCTCCAAACTTATCCAATTGGGCTGAAATTTGGATATGTTATAGTAGACACCCATTGGAACAACTTCTATCAAGGGTGTCGCCCCATCGGACTTGTGCAAGTAGCTGAACTGAGGCCTGTAAACTGACCCATGAAAACTGGACTGAGGCCTGGATTGTCTGTGAACCAGGTTCGGTATTTGACATGCTGAGGGCTCCAGACTTATCCAATGGGGCTGCAATTTGGATATGTTATAGTAGACACCCATTGGAACAACGTCTATCAAGGGTGTCACCCCATTTGACCTGTGCAAGTAGCTGAACGGAGGCCTGCAAAGTGACCTACGGAAACTGGACTGAGGCCCGAATGTTTGACCTTGAGCTACTAAATCATGTATAACTTCCTCTAGAAGACTCCAAATCATGCACCGTAAAATGCTACGGAAACTAGACTTCCGTATCTTTCCAATGATGTATGATGCATTATCTGGTTCTTTTTGAGCAAGTACAGGTTAATCCGTAAATATGACTGATCTGCAGACATTGTTTTGAGCTAACTTGTCTTCAAAATGTAAATAATGAGTCTCAACCTTATTATACTGAAACATACACAAAACTTTATTAAAAGCACAAGTTTAACTCAAAAACATACCAAATCATAAGTTAGAATGGTACAAAAAAGATATGTAATTATGCACCGATCAATTACAAATTCAGATGATGCATGGGGCAAATACAAGGTGAAATGTCCTATGTGTTTGACTGGATATAGTTGCTGAAAGAGCATTACGACTATTAACCTCAATAGATGCCTTATGTCTTGCCAGGAACACTTTAATTAATGCAATGTGCCCAAGCCAGTCCTAAAGCTGGACTCACCCATTTTCCTGATGTATGCAAGGACTTCAAGTTTCCCAACCTTACCCCATTGATTCCATGATCTGGCCCAATAAAATCCACCACTTGGTTGGTGACAACCACCACCACCCCAAACTTATTTGTTAAAGCCTTCAGACCGGTATTTCAAATCTGCCGATGTTGTTTCATACTGTGATCGAAACAATGTAACAATGGAATCAATGACAATGAGCTTCACAGGTAACCAGGTGTGATCAATGACAATAAATGCTTCTGAACGCTATGGACATATATGTCTTCCAATGGGTCCAACCCTATTAAGTTGGGGTATGATGCATGATAAAGGTTGACTACTTGTTGCAATCGACGAAATGAGAAGCTGAATTATGTGAATATGTAGAGGGAGAAGCCCCCTAGTCCGTCATGTGAGGGTAGGAGCTGAGCTCTTACCGTTAGTTGGAGACAAAGTTGCATCTTTCCACAACCAGTCTCCCCTACCAATTCTGTTATGGAGTTGCATGGTATCCCACCTCCCAAGTAGCCATCTAATATTGGACATCTGATGGATAATTTAGGGGTTGGAAGAGGAAGGAGCATGAGGTTCTTTGGTGTCATTTTTTGTCATTTAGGGGGGGATGTGATGTGGTGCAAGGCATGAATTGTATATTTAGAGTCAATATTGAAGGTGTGTAATGTAGGCCATATGTCTTTTAAGGGATGTATAAGTCAATCAAATGGTAGAGTCTAATGCATTACCTACTGCAATAGGATCCTATTGTAACTGTATTGTGCTCTTATTGATATCATATTGCCATTATACCCATGGGTATTGTGGAGTTATTGTCGCTATAATCGTTTGAACTGGACAGGGATAAAGGAAACTATATACCCACAAATACAAAAAGAGGCATCATAATTCCATCAAATCCAATTTTGAAACTTACATAATACAACAAGAGGCCACCCCATAGTCACATAATACTAAAAGAAGCCACCTCATAGTTCCATTTTATGGGTTGTTTCCACTACATTTTACAGTCTCCAAAGTCATATTAATGTGTTAAAAGTTTCTTGCTGTTGACACATTCAGAGTTGCATACTCTTCAATTACGGTGACCGTAACCCATGAAATTCATGACCCCACCCGCAATGATGTTGTCCCAGTTTCCTTCTAAATCCACTATTTTTGCAAACTTGCGAAATAATTCGAATTCGGTTTCCATTTGTTTTTGCTTCAATTGGGCAATTTCATCAGATTCCTTGAATACCATAACTGCAGTGGCAGGAGCATTTTCAATTTTTGCTTCCATACCATTTATATGTAGGAGATGCATGCGGGCATGATAACGAGAGCAAATTGTGCGCTTTTTTATGACACCCCACCTAGCTTGGCCCTCCAACAATTTTGAAACTATGTCTGCATGGAGATTTTTCCAAAACATGGTATTGCTTCGACATTGCTGCAATCCATGGACCAAGTCTGCAGTTAGTAAATTTGTTGAATTGGTTGGTGTGAGACTTAATTGGAGAAAACTAGGACTTAATGCGATGTGAGTAAAATGAGTGGGGAAGGTAATGGTTGCAAGCAGGAGTTAATGTGATGGAAGTTTTCTGTTCATGTAGTTAGGTTGAAGTTTAATATAGGGAGGTATTAATGAGCTGGAGTAAATGAGTGAGTAGTTGGCGGGAGGGATTGGGGGGACTAATTGGTAGGATTCGCTGGTGGGAGTATTTGGTGGGAGTTATTACCCAATTGCCTATATGACTATTTTCCTATATTTGGAATTTGGAATTTCCCAATTTCCTACTTTTCCCATTTTTTTATTTGTAGAATTTTCCAAATTTACCAACTTTTTCAAATTGTCTAGTACGGTAATTTTCCTATTTCCCATTTCCACCATTTCAACCCGTTTCCAATTTTCCTATTTCGTATTTGCCTAATATCCTTTTTCCTATGTTCCAATTTCCTATATGGCAATTTTCGTATTTTCCAAAATTTTCAATTTTATTTGCAGTGCTTTGTATGTGTTTTTCGGGCATATAACGTTTTCGTATTTTCACTATTCTTCAGATTTTGTCATTTCAATCTTTGTCTAATTTGAGTAAATTCAGAATTTGGCAATTTCCTAGTAAGGTATTTTTCCGATTTTCCAATTTTGCAATTTCGTTTTGTATTTTGTTCAAATTTTCAAAAATTGTTTAGTTACTACTTCATTTTTTGCCTCAAATCCACAATTTCCAATTTCCCAGTAAGGTTTTGTTTTGTTTTTGTTTGTAATCCAATTTTATTGTTGTTATTCTAATGCTCTAAATTACAACCAAGGAGTAAATGGTGTACAGTGCAATCCCATCAAATTAATGCACCAACTACATACCCAATTTTGTTAGATATTTAGATGTAAGTAATTCATTCAATAGAATATAAATTAGACAAGTTGCTATACATAACAGAAGCGTAGGCACCTTCTTAACGTCAGGTTTGGGAAAGGTAATGATTCTTAACTTACTCAAAGGCAAACATTCTCTAGTAAAGTTGACCATATTGTTGTTTACAATTTTTTAGAAGTAAAAACTGCAGGCTGAATATAGCGTTTTATTTTTTGCGGACTGGAGTTATGAATTGTCCCCATCGATACTTAAAGATTTCGGGCGTACGCCCTCCAAACGACGATGTCAGTTACCCGGGAGACCAGCAGTGGCAGGTGCCGTTCCCATCTCCACCTGTGACTCCAAATCACGATCTCCAATATTTGTCTAAGGCAACAGATTAGTGGGAGAGCAAATATGATATTGATGGCCAAATGACGGGAAACTTGGCTAACAAGTTGAACAAAGGATATGCTGGAGAAGTGAAGCAAACTCTAAAAGCAAAGAGTTAGAGTCCCTCAAGTTAAATTTGGAAGAGACAATGTTGTCCAACAATTCACAAAATCTGAAGAATATAACCATGAAATGGTTGAATGTTTCCACAGTAGCTTCGAGATGTTCCGAGATTATGCTTCGGTCGTCTCACGAGACTACAATTGGAGCGAAATTGATGTAGCTGACATTTGGCAGGTGTTGAATATGGATGAAAAGGGAATGGCTCATCATAGCCTCGTGCATGCAGCGAGGATGAAGGCCAAACACATGGATCTTTTGATAGACCTCTAATAATTTGCATTTGCCAGAGTTCATGTAGATGAGTGAGGGTAAGTGCTGGTTCGCCTCATGTTGTGGTTGGTGATACGATGTGAATGTGTTGCCTTCGTTTTCCCTTCGTGGGATAGTATTGTCAAGGTTGGGTGGCGATTTATTTTGCATGTGTAAATTGAAGGTAGTTTGAAATGGATGTCTGCGTATTGTACGTATATTAACTTAATATTACCATCTTATTGCACATATATTAACGTAATATTGTCACCCTATTGTATGTATTTTGCGTTTGCCAGTACTCAGAATGCGCCACTTGTTTGTTTATTATGTGATTGTAACCTTATTGTCTATATATTGCATAACAACGACGGGCATTGTTATACCTCCATAAAGAGCAAGGGTAGATCTGTTTATATATCGAGGTGTATGAAATAGCTCAACTAAACAAGTGTTGGCGTCGCAAATCTCGCGGCCTGGTGATCCGGGCCGAGGGGATGTGCGCGAACACGGGAGTCCTACTTTTGGATGCGGGGCGGTTCGTGCCCGGGCGTGCCAACACGGTCTACCGTGCATCGAGGGTTTGATAGGTTTTGGGTTGGAGAAGTTTTAAATGGTGCGCCTGTTTGAACTTGGACTTCTAATCAAACGATTGTGGCCGAGAAAGGAACTGGTCTCGGCCGTCAGGTTCACGGCCTGAGCTACAAGGCCGTTTAATAGTGGTGTAGGTGGTGGATTTTGGGCGGTGCTCCGGCGCGTTGCTCGAGGAGCGACGGTCGTATGATATATGAGGTGAATGAAGCGATAACAAGGATGGTGCTCCGGCGCCTTGAGAAATCAAGGGTCGTATGATATATTGATGAATGGATGTCTCTTACAATCTACCACTACTCCTAGAAAAGCATGTAAAGATATTGAAAGTGCGTGACAGAAAAATAAGTTGCTCCGTGGGAGGCTTTTGGTTTTAGTGTTGGACCCTTTGAGCGTGGTCTTGAGCTTGGTATTTATAGTAGGGGTCCTGGAGGGACAATCAAGGCTTGACAAGACCTGCATGGTGGAGTCTAATCATAGCAAGCATCGCTGGGTCTGATCAGCATTTGGGATCGTGAAGCATGGTGGTGTGACCCCCATAAATCTCGGCAAATCTCGGCCACCGCCCTGATCGAGGGCTCTGCACCTCTGGCCGTGGGAACGCATTAAATGCTCCTGAGTTAGTGGTTGGTGAAGAGACCGCCAGTTGCAAGAACATTTACAAGAATGTTTGTACCTAACCACTCTGATTACCAAATCCTGACTTCAATCACTTCCCTTCTGCCCTCATGCATTAAATGCTTCATGCCCCAGTGGATTGCTGCGATGGACAGAGGCACCACTTCATTAAATGGGGCGTGGGGCCCAGAAGCCATGTGACTTTCTGACCATAATATCTTCGGCCGTGTTTTGTATGGTCCTCGGCCTCGGCCCATGAGGCTATGGTCAAGAGGCTGAGAAAACCTTGCCTTTGTATTTCTTTAAGGGTGTAAGACACTTTGATAAAACGTGGCCGTTTCGCTCTACGAACAGGTGTCAAGGTCGAGAGGAGGCCCCTTCTCACGCCGTGTTTTATTAGGCACAAACACTAAACAGTCTAAAGAATAAGTATGCTAAGGACGACAACAACTCCAAAACAAAATCACAATTTGAAAACCGAATCAAAAGTACATCCCTAGTGATATTGATTAGACGTACTACCCAATTTCGTTTCATAAAATGAAAATTGATGCATATTCCTACTCCAAAATGAGTACAATTTATCTGCCATGTCTACAAAATGGATACAGTTTATCTGCCATGTCTACAAAATGGATATAGTTTATGTGCCATGTAAAGCAATTAGCTACTGCTATCGACTGTACAATATTACATATCACCATGTACAACATGGCCGCAGACCCTGTAAATGATTTCACATTACTGCACAGAATAACTAAGGCAAATAGCTCTATCAAACTGGATGATCACCATATAAAGCAACTCCCCACACCTTCCATGTCTGCATATTCAAATAAAGGATAAACTGAAAAAATTAAATTCAGACTGAATTCCCAAGTGATAAGTGAAGACTAAATTCAATTGAGAAACATTATCACCTTTACCTCATATATACGCCTCCCCCGTAAAAGCCTCTATTGCAATCTTCAGTCAGTAATAGGTGATCTTCGATGAGTCAACTTTATCCAAACAAATGCCAGCACTGAGATGGTCGATGAATTGTGAATGGCGTAAACTTAGACATCTTCATCCCCTTTTGCTTCACCTCTTCAACCTCAGAAGCGTCATAAAAGCGCATATTGTACAACACCCATGCCAGAGTATTGCTAATAGGCTTAAGATATTTGCCAAGCTTGGAATTTGAGGTAAAAGAAATATAGGAGTCAAACACAGTCACAGTATGTCTCATGAAGTTGATTTCTACTGCCACCCAATCGCACCTTTGAAGATTATACGGGAAATACACCTTCCGAACTTGATCTATGGTTGCACATACCCATGTTGCCATGTACTGTGCACAAGGTGGAAGGTCAACGGTATTTGGAGCAGCTGCTTTCTTCGATACTCATTTCTTTGTAGGCGGTTTTACCGGCTCTAAAAATTGCTGCAAACATTGAATTTAAGGCACATTATATAATGATGAACCAATGCAACCGAAGCAGTGAATTTAAGATGTTCACATTTTTACTTGGAAACAATAATTTGCAGTTGTCCAGTCGGTTCCAAACACCAAAGGATGAGAGAGTTATCTTTTTCGTATTAGTAGACCACTGCATACTACAACAATATCAATATTGGATTTCCAAGGTTAAAAATCATAACCTTAAATCGGTTTTCTAAGCGGTGCAAAATTGTATTACTGCATTGACATCGTCAATGGGCACGAGTTTTGTTGGATAAAAACATGGCAGGGTTGCCTCCGCATACGAAATAGTAATCGTTTTCTTCTTTTCGCACCCTTTACCTTCCGCTTCTTTTTTTTCAATAGTGACACTACCTTCCTTAATCGCTTCATCACAACCCACCTTAACATTGATTACGATGGGAGGATTCATCTGACCTCCCAATGCCTTAATGTCGCTCTTTTTCCAATCCTCTAACAAAGATAATAGTTTTTTTTGCAGATTACTCAGCACCCGTCCACATCTTTCGGAGTAGGAATCTTCTCAGCTTTTGGCTGCTCAGCTTCTTGTTGCACTTGTTTGTCAAGAACTGAAGTTCCCACTTCTACCTTTTGGACATCCATGGCTGCGAAGGCTTTGGCTCCATCATGAGGGACTTGTGCTTCCATTTCTGCTGATTCTGTAGTTGGAGTAATATATTCATGTAAGGGCGACATGTCATTGTCGCTTCCTTCATTGATATGAGGACTACCGACTTCGTCATGTCCTTCATCACATTCATTCAACCCACCATTTCGTTTTTTCAACTCCAGCTTAAAATAGTGTTCCATTGAAGCGAGGGTCTTGTTGAAATCCACCACACACTTTTTATTTTTTTTGACACTATTTCTCATGTTTCAAAGATTTCTTCTGTGCCATCTCTTCCAAGTCACGCACTCTCCTTCTAAGCGCTTGATTTGAACTGACTACTTTGCCAATTCATCCTTTGTGGTTTGAAACTCACGCTTCAAAGTGCGTAACTCAGTCAACGGGAGTTTACCCTACATACAGTTATAATGTAACTGTTACAATACTTACAAAATATAACCCAAAAATTGCGACTGTATTGCTATCGTATTGTCTGTATATTGACTATATACTGATTATACAGCAGCACCATTAAGTTTATTATGACCTATATATTGCAAAAAGGTCATGCTCACCTTAGAAGACGAGGGAAGGGTAGCTGTTTCATCAACTTCGTCATCTTTTTCATCAACATAAGTGCTGGTATTTTCTTCGGCCTCATCAGTAAACAATTTAACAATTTCTTCAGTGTTTTCATCATTGTCACCCCAAGTCCAATAGGGCTATTGCTTGTCAATTAGTTGGGCGGAGAAGTTGCACATCAACTTGCAATTTATACATACATAATACATATTAGTAAACTTATTATTTTTTCACATGCGTAACATAATCATTATGTTGGCTGCGCAAATCTCTCGGCCTGATTCTCCGGGCCGAGGGGACGTGCGTTTAACACGGAGTCCTACTTTTGGATGCGGTGCGGTTTGTGCGCGGGCGTGCCAGCACGGTCTACCGTGCGTCGAGTTCGGTGGAGTGTTTGGGTAGAAGGTGTTTGGAGTGTTGCGCCTGTTTGGTCTGGACTTCTAATCAAACGATTGTGGCCGAGAAAGGAACTGGTCTCGGCCGTCAGGTTCACGGCCTGAGCTACAAGGCCGTTAGTGGGGGTGTAGGTGGTGGATTTCGGGCAGTGCTCCGACCCGTTGCTCGGAGAGCGACGGTCGTATGATATATGGGGTGAGTGAGGCGATAACAAGGATGATGCTCCGGCGCCTTGAGAAATCAAGGGTCGTATGATATATTGATGAATGGATGTTTCTTACAATCTATCACTACTCCTAAGAAAGCATGTAAAGATATTGAAAGTACATGATAGAAAAATAAGTTGCTCCGTGGGAGGCTTTTGGTTTTTGATGTTGGACCCTTTGCATGTGGTCTTGAGCTTGGTTTTTATAGTGGGAGCCTTGGAGAGACAATCGAGGCTTGACAAGACCTGCATGGTGGAGTCTAATCAGGGCAAGCATGGCTGGGTCTGATCAGCATTTGGGATTGTGAAGCATGGTGGTGTGACCCCCATAAATCTCGACAGATCTCGGCCATCACCCAGATCGAGGGCTCTACACCTCTGGCCGTGGGAATGCATTAAATGCTCTGTTTTAGTGGTTGGTGAAGAGACTGCCAATTGCAAGAACATTTGCAAGAATGTTTGTACCTAACCACTCTGATTTACCAAATCCTGACTTCAATCACTTCCCTTCTGCCCTCATGCATTAAATGCTTCACGCCCTAGTGGATTTGCTGCGACGGACAGAAGCACTACTTCATTAAATGGGGCGTGGGACCCAGAAGCCATGTGACTTTCTGACCATAATATCTTCGGCCGTGCCCTGCGTGTTCCTCGGCCTCGGCCCGCGAGGCTACTTGAGAGGCCGAGAAAACCTTGCCTTAGCGTTTTTTCCTTTATTGTAGGGAAACAAGAAACAACGAAACGCTGCCGTCTCTTTGAGCCCATGAGAAAAAGGCCACGGCCGAGAGGAGGATTCTTCGGCCATAAAGGCCGTGATTTATTTAGGCACAAACACATTATGAACATAACTCACCTCATAGTTTTCGAATACTTGGCTCATTAGCTCATGAAAACGAGTCGAAGTATTGCTCATCCATTATGGTATACCAGGGATGTGGCCATTCTCTTTGTGCACAGCAAAATGTAGTGCAGCCAACGCTGGAAACACTTTAAAAGCCCAAACCTTTTATGTGGTACTCTCTTGGTCTACCACTTGTCGTTGTCCTTGATTTCTTTTCAGATTTTTTGGTTTTTGTAGGTTTTAAGGACACTTTTACTCTATGGTAATATGCACAAAGTGCCTTCACAAGTGAGGCATTTGTCTTCGCATATGAAACAGCGCCCCATGGATACTTTTGAAACTCTTCAAGGTCTTTTAACAATTTCAAATATTGCATGTCAATGTTGACATGTTTTTCACTACCCAACAGCACAAAAACAGCAAAATATAGAATTCCAAGCTTCAAGACATCCTCCTCATCAGTGCAGTCAATGAAGGCTTTTTCTAGTTCGGAAAGGGTTATAGTTTTATTGTTGCATAAGTTTTTCTTTTTCAATGAGTAGTTTTCATTAGTTGCAATCGGAATGAAAGGAAGGTTTCCGAACCTTAGCCCCTTGATGATGCAAAACTGTTGCGCCGTGAATTGTATCACCTTATTGTCAACAATGAATTTTATTCCGTTCACCTGGGAAACTGTCTTCGGATTAGCCTTCCTCAACAACAACCCGTGGACAATTTGTGCAGTCCACTTAAGGTCCTCAATCAGTAATAGATTACCAAAACAACTGTCCTGGAACCTTTGCAACTGTTGCACACTCAATTTCTCCTTAATTGTACTAAGGGTGGTCTTTGTATGGGAAATGGACAACGCCTTTCCCTGGAACTTTTCATCCTCATCAATCATCAACTTTACTTTAGAAACCATATTTCCCTACACACCAACATTATACAAATAATTTCTAGCCGTTGAAATATACACAATAGCAAAGCAATAAACACACAATACAGAGGTAGATCGAGGCAATAGGAACGAGATATATCACTAATAAAAGTACAATAGAGGGGCAATAGAACCTGATATGTAATGCATGTATGTTCACCAACTTGTCCCATGACAAAAAAAATACGAATTCATTGTACCTTCAAGGCTTATATTTTCTCTCCACAAGTGTTGCTCTTATATATTTCCATTTCCTTCTCTTATATTTTCTCTCCACAAGGTTTGCTCTTATATTTTCCCATTGCCTTCTCTTACATTTTCTCTCCACAAGGCTTCCTAAAAAATGCCACAAATCCCATTTGATACACCACTTTCATTTATAATGCCATGTATAAGGCAATGTTTGGTTTATTGGATTAAACTGTGGAATGAAATGGCCATTCCCATCAACTGTCAATCCCTTGAAATGTGAAATAATATGAATTGCATTTTTTACCCAATTTCAGTTTCTTATCTACTCTCATACTCTCTCCACACTCCACTCTTATCTACATTCCATTTTACTAAATATGGATTACATTCCATCCATAAACCAAACACCACCCAACTGTCAAAGTGATTTCATGCCCCAAGGATCAACTTCATACACGGTTTAAGAGCAAAGGCTAAAAGAACTAGCCCAACAGCATCAATGCTTCCTACAATCTACTTATTACCATACTGATATACATGTATGTCATAAAAAGAGAACAAATGAAATACAATACAGATGGAACATCAAAAGAAAATTTATGGACAAACTACAAACATCAAAGAGCTACCGTAATTGCAAAACAAACTATAAATATTCATGTGGCTAATGTAGAGATTGTTCACCTACAATTTCCTTTCTTTAGATGAAACGAAACAACAAAGAAACACAGAATCCAATTGCATAAATCGCCAAAACCATTAAAACCACAATGGAACGGGAATAAAACCACAATAAACTAGTGTTGGCTGCGCAAATCTTATGGCCTGGTGCTCCGGACCGAGGGGATGTGCGTTAACACGTGACGTCCTTCTTTTGGATGCGGTGCGTCTGTGCGCGGGCGTGCCAGCATGGTCTACCGTGAGTCAAGATGGTGATGAGGTTTGGGGAGAAGATGGTTAAGTGATGCGCCTGTTTTGAGTTCGACTCCTAATCAAACGATTGTGGCCGAGAGAGGAACTGATCTAGGCCATCAGGTTCACGACATGAGCTACAAGGCTGTTTAGTGGTGGTGTTGGTGGCGGGTTTTAGGCGGTGCTCCGACGCGTTGCTCAGAGAGCGACGGTCGTATGATATATGGGGTGAATGAGATGATAACAGAGATGGTGCTCCGGTGCCTTGAAAATCAAGGGTCGTATGATATATTGATCAATGGATTTTCCTTACAATCTACCACTACTCCTAGGAAAGCAAATAAAGGTATTGAAAGTGCATTACAAGAAAATATAATTTGCTCCGTGGGAGGCTTTTGGTTTGGTGTTTGAACCCTTTGAATGTAGTCTTGAGCTTAGTATTTATAGGAGTCCTGAAGGGACAATCGAGGCTGAAAAGATCTGCGTGGTGGAGCCTGATCGGGGTAAGTGGGTAGTCAAATCGGCATTTGGGATCGTGAAGCATGGTGGTGTGACCCCCATAAATCCTGGTAAATCTCAGCCACGGCCCTGATCTTGGGTTCTGCCCCCTTGGCCGTGGGAACGCATTTAATGCCCTGGTATGGTGGTTGGTGATCTGACCTCAAGTTGTAAGAATACTTGTGAGAATGTTTGCGCCTAACCACTCTGATTTCCATTACCAAATCCTGACTTCAGTCACTTCCCTTCTTCCCTCGTGCATTAAATGCTTCTTGCGACTAGTGGGTTTCCTGTGATAGTCAGAGGCATTACTTCATTAAATGGGGCGTGGGACCCTGAGGCCATGTGGCGATTTAACCACAGTATCTTCGGCCGTGTCTCTTACGGCCTTCGGCTTCGGCCTATGCAGCTTTTCTTTTGTTTTCAGGAAGGCAAAATGCCTAACGAAACGTGGCCGTTTCAATTCATGAGTTGGTGCTAAGGCCGAGAGGTAGTCCCTTCGGTCAGTTTATGACCGTGATTTATTAGGCACAAACAACTAGCAATACAATTGCACTACAATGCCAATACAACACCACTAAAATACAATACAACAACAAAAAAACAGCAGTACAACAGCACTACAATGCCAATACAACACCACTAAAATCACAATACAACACCAAAAAAACAGCAATACAACATCAATAACAACGGCAAAACAACAGTAGCAAAGCGAATCCCAAATCAAATGCAAGAATCTATCCACAAAAAACAAACCCATTCACTGTTTCAAACACGGAATTATCAGAATCAGAAAATTTCAGAAAAACCCCTAAACCCTAAACCCTAAACCAATTTTGAAGAAACCCATAAATCAATTTCAAAGAAACCCATAAACCCTAAACCCTAAGAAAATGACGATGAACAGTACCTTTTAGAGGTGAACGATGGAGTTGAGCCTCAATAAACAGACACCGCTGGGGGAGGAAGAGCACTACGTCAGAGAGATAGAGAGCACGCGAGAGAGAGAGAGAGAGAGAGAGAGAGAGAGAGAGAGAGTTGCGCAAGAGAGAATGAGAGCAGAGCGACAGAGAAAGAGTGAAGAGAGAGTGAGGGATGAGGGCAAAGAGAGTAAGATCTAAGCGACAGAGCGAAGAAAGAGTGAGAACTGAGCGATAGAGAGAGACGGAGCCAAGAGAGAGCTGAGAGAGAAAATTAAATTTCAGAAAAAGTGTTATATGTGCAATAAGCAGACAATAAATATATATTTATAGGTGATATTTGAAAAATTTGTGGGAAAAGTGGTATTTCCAGTTAAAATTAAAAAACACTAGTGGCATGAAGCGCTATTTCCCTAAATATTAACCATTTTGGGTAAACCGTCACTATATACAAAAGGGAACTTGCAGTTCCTTAAACTCATGGATGAGCAATTAAATAAGAAGCTAGAATCTCCTCAAAACATGGACAATACCATGAAAATATGCGATTTTGGCCTGAAGTTCAAAATATGACAATATTTAGAACTTGAAGTTCCAATAATTAAATGGACAACCCTTGAGGTATTATTGCAAATTGTTGTAAACCACATATTTGTTTGGCATAAGAAAATGATGAATTTAATAAAGTTTGATTCTGTTATAATCGACACCTCAAGGAAGAAATATATTTTGTGAATTTCGGTTGTTAAGAATACATCATGAAATGGATAATATCAAGATAAACCTCAAAGGATTAATTGAGGCTCCCCACATATTTTGTTATATTATATGATCTGGGCGAGAAGCCCATGGATCCAAATATATGAGAGATCCCAAACCTGAAGTATTGGGTATATAGTAGTTAAGGCTCTTTACTACTATATTCCAATATTATCATGGCTTTTACTCAATTTATATTTCATGCCCATTTAAAAAAGGCAAATAAATTTTCAAGTCGTGTTTAACCTGGGCCAGAAGTTCCGAACTCACATACATTGAAATATGTAATTTGAGAGATTTGATGTGGTTATGTGAACCTATAAGGCACAAGGTTCCAAACCGTCGTTTTGAAAAGATGTAAAAACCACAGGTGCAAGTTTAAGAATTTACCCAATTATTATAACAAGAAAGGAGCATATAACAGATAGATTATTTTCACCTGCAAGGAAAGAGCAAGCTCTGTAAAATCTATAAAATTCCATTATGTTCTGGAAGCCTCTGAAGGAAGAGGACGGCACCTCTTAAGCTTAGCCATGAGACTCTTGTTGACGTCGCAAATCTCACGGCCTGGTGCTCCGGGCCGAGGGGATGTGCACTAACACGTGACGTCCTTCTTTTGGATACGGTGCGTTTTGTGTGTGGGCGTGCCAGCACGGTCTACCGTGCGTCGAGGTTTTGATAGGGTTTTGGGTAGGAGATGTTTAAATGATGCCACTGTTTGGGATTGGACTTCTAACCAAACGATTGTGGCCGAGAGAGGAACTTTTCTCGGCCGCCAGGTTCACGGCCCTGAGCTACAAGGCCGTTTAGTGGTGGTGTATGTGGTGGATTTTGGGCGTTGCTCGAGGAGCGACGGTAGTATGATATATGGGGTGAATGAGGCGATAACAGGGGTGGTGCTTCGGTGCCTTGAAAACTCAAGGGTCGTATGATATATTGATAAATGGATTTTTCTTACAATCTACCATTACTCCTAGAAAAGCATGTAAAGGTATTGAAAGTGCGTTACAGAAAAATAAGTTGCTCCGTGGGAGGCTCTTAGTTTTGGTGTTGGACCCTTTGAACGTGGTCTTGAGCTTAGTATTTATAGGAGTCCTGGAGAGCTAATCGAGGCTTGACAAGACTAGCATGGTGGAGTCTGATCAGAGCAAGCATGGTGGAGTCTGATCAAGGCAAGTGGATCAGTCCAATCGGCATTTGGGATCGTGAAACTCAGTGGTGTGACTCCCATAAATCCCGGTGAATCTCGGCCACCGCCATGATCGCGGGCTCTGCACCTCTGGCCGTGGGAACGCATTAAATGTCTTGGTTTAGTGGTTGGTGAAGTGACCGCAAGTTGTAAGAACATTTGCGAGAATGTTTGTACCTAACCACTCTGATTACCAAATCCTGACTTCAATCACTTCCCTTCTGCCCTCATGCATTAAATGCTTCATGCCCCAGTGGATTTGCTGTGACAGACAGATGCACTACTTCATTAAATGGGGCGTGGGACCCTGAAGCCATGTGGCCTTTTGACCATAATATCTTCGGCCGTGCTTTGTATGGACCTCGGCCTCGGCCCATAATGCTATGGTTGAGAGGCCGAGAAGACCCCGCCCTCGTATTTCCCTTGTGTTTTTTAGGAACGCAAGGCACTTGACAAAAACGCGGTCATTCTACTTTGTGAACAGGAGTCATGCCCGAGAAGATGCCCTCTTTTTACGGCCGTATTTTATTAGGCACAAACAACTCTCTTGGTCTCCCAAAATCTTTTCATTTGAAATCTGCAGCATGTCAAGCCTTGTCTGCGTATCAATGGAGTATGAACTCACCAGTTTCAACAAGGCCTTATTTTCCTCTTTAAGTTTCTCAACACCTTGTTAAGACTCATGAAGCATTCTCTAAAGAGACGAATTTTCAGTGTTCAGCCCCTGAATCTCGTTTGCTCTGGCACGCAAATGATCAGCCATGTTAGAAGCAGAAGCAACACTCTGATGCTAAAAGCCATTGGGTCATCAATAGCCTCTTCGTCAAACCTTCCTGTTATTAGTATTTCATCCATAGGAGTAAGGAAATTCGTAGCTACTATGACAGCAGTCGTATCATTCATCATCACAGAATCATTAACCATGAGATGATGATTTTGGGATACAAAGGATGGACGCCAGATTTTGGCATCACGGGTTGTTTTGGGAGCAACATTTAAATTGAGATGTTTTGGAGGAGAAGAAGAGGAAGCCATTTTAAAAGGGTTTCAAGGAAAGTCATAGAAAAGGTGAATTTTCAGAAAATGGAATGAAGTTGAGTTGAAATGCAGTTACTCCAATCAGGCCTTGTAGAGGCAATATCTATAGATGAAAATGTGGCACTGTTTCCAGGATCTCAATATTTTCTCGGATCCCCATCTACTCTTTTTTCTTTTCCAGATTCTAAAACTTCACGCAACCTCTATTAATGTATGTCGACACTTTAAGGGTTCTCAAGGACTATTTTCGTCAAAGCCAATCTTGCTTTGCGGATTTCACGGATTTACTTTTTCAAAAGCATCTCGAGAACCACACAAATTTCTGTAGTTAATTTGAGATTCACCGGATCAAACTGTTCCTCTAATTTGTGTATAAATATGTTACTAACGAAATTTTCTTGGCAGAATACATCCAGTTTTCTCCAGCTTTCTCCATATCTAGTGATACAATATCCACTTGTTTTTCCTATCAGAGTGAGCGCTTGATGTGCTTCAGAAGTGAGACTATCTCTGATCATCCATTCAGGAAGAGAGACTATCCCGATCACGTTTTAGCTAGAACAGGGAACTGTAAGGACGACCACATGCTCTAATCTCCCGAAGTTTTTGAAGCTAAGAGAAATGAGAGTTTGTTGTTTGTTACCTCACTAGTTTCCTTCCCTGATTTCTTACCTACCTTGCAATCAATATCACAATTCTTTGTATCTTTTCTTTCTTTTTACAACTCTCTGTTCATAAGGGATTTTGTTTCTTTAGAACAAACATATGAAGAACAAATCCATTTAAGCAATACTTATGTTATTTCATGCTAGAAGAATGACTTGCATTATAGATCGTTCCAGAAGAATGACTTGTATTATGACCATTCCAGAAGAATGGCTTGTATCATTCTGATATGTATTCATTAATGCAAATTTCACAGATTGCAAGTTGAATACATTGATAATACACTGCATAGATTAAAGTCCCATAAGAATAGAACATGGGTATAGCAGTGATCAATTTGATGCAAGCCTGTTGCGTAGCAAATGATATGGATTGAAGTTTCAGAAAGACAATCCATTAACATGTCAATATTAATACGGTGCATGTCTAATGCACAACAAATTATATGGTTTAAAGTCCCATAAGGACTATTAATTGACATGTATGCATTAATCTATGGCATACCTGCAGCATGACAGATATATGGGTTCTAAATTTTCCAACTCCCTGAATGGAGATTATCCATGCCTTACTGTAAAATAATGCTCCATTGGAGGTTAAGATCCACATTCTCACATAATTTATCCTACAAGAGATGTCTGTCTGGAAAGAGACGATAAAAGCCCCTGAAGTGGCTTGGGTAGCCAAAAGCAAAGAAATGTTCATAATTGACATGCACATGCGTATGAGAATGGTGGGATCACGAATTGATGAATGATAATTTTTGGTTTTGGAGTAGCTACTCAAATAATCAGTGGGCTGTGTTGATTGCAACCACGTTCTATTATTAAATGTTGACAATATCATTGGCAAAAAATGGAAAGAGGCAATTCCATTATAAATGAGAATGGACGTAAAGGAACAAACCCATAGTACAAACCCCAAAGAGATGTTAACCCGGAAGGTTACGCGTGAGTGTTAGAATGAAGAGGAATATACTCACTTTGTATGACATAATGTATCTGGTAGAAACAAGAAATGTTGGTTTACATATGCAATCATGCCTTCTTATTGCATATTTATAGAAACCAACATGTTATCTTTAAGGGTTATTGAATGCAAGGAGCATATCGCCAAAAGCGATTCTCTAAAGATGTATAAATAGCTAGGTTAAAGCTATATAATGTGTCATAAAGTGTGATCCCTTAAATCCCTGAACGATTGAAATTGCATGAAGCAAGTGTCTGAAGGACATGTGCCTAAAGCACAAATTTTGTACTCAATACTAATATGTATAAATTGCCTCAATGAGTACACTAATTATGATATGGCTACAACACATTACAACTCCTGAAGAGTTGATAATTGATCAAAACTCTGGAAGAATTAATACTTGGTCAAAACTCCTGAAGAGTTCAAGAAATTGTTTGTGCCTAATAAAATACGGCCGTGAAAAGAGGGCGTTCTTGGCCATGATTCCTGTTCACAAGGTAGAACGACCGCGTTTTTGTCAAGTACCTTGCGTTCCTAAAGAACACAAGGGAAATAGAAGGGCGGGGTTTTCTCGGCCTCTAGACCATAGCATTATGGGCCGAGGCCGAGGTCCCTACAAAGCACGGCTGAAGATATTATGGTCAAAAGGTCACGTGGCTTCAGGGTCCCACGCCCCATTTAATGAAGTAGTGCCTCTGTCCATCACAGCAAATCCACTGGGGCATGAAGCATTTAATGCATGAGGGCAGAAGGGAAGTGATTGAAGTCAGGATTTGGTAACCAGAGTGGTTAGGTACAAACATTCTCGCAAATGTTCTTACAACTTGCGGTCTCTTCACCAACCACTAAATCAGGGCATTTAATGCGTTCCCACGGCCAGAGGTGCAGAATCCACGATTAGGGCGGTGGCCGAGATTCACCGAGATTTATGGGAGTCACACCACTGAGTTTCAAGATCCCAAATGCCAATTGGACTGACCACTTGCCTTGATCAGACTCCACCATGCTTGCTCTGATCAGACTCCACCATGCTAGTCTTGTCAAGCCTCGATTAGCTCTCCATGACTCCTATAAATACCAAGCTCAAGACCACGTACAAAGGGTCCAACACCAAAACCAAAAGCCTCCCACGGAGCAACTTATTTTTCTGTAACGCACTTTCAATTCCTTTACATGCTTTTCTAGGAGTAGTGGTAGATTGTAAGAAAAATCCATTCATCAATATATCATACGACCCTTGATTTCTCAAGGCATCGGAGCACCACCCCTGTTATCGCCTCATTCACCTCATATATCATACGACCGTCGCTGTTCGAGCAACGCGCCGGAGCAACGCCCAAAATACACCACCTACACCACCACTAAACGGCCTTGTAGCTCAGGCCGTGAACCTGACGGCCGAGATAAGTTCCTCTCTCGGCCAGAATCATTTGGTTAGAAGTCCAATCTCAAACAGGTGCACCATTTAAACATCTCCTACCCAAACCCTATCAAAACCTCGATGCACGGTAGACCGTGCTGACACGCCCGCGCACAAAACGCACCGCATCCAAAAGAAGGACGTCACGTGTTAGCGTACATCCCCTCGGCCCGGAGCACCAGGCCGTGAGATTTACGACGTCAACAGAAATATTTGTCTCGGCCTGAAGATGTTCCAAGATTCTTGCTTATACTAAGAAAGTAAGCATTTTTATGTGGATTCGTTAGACACTTAAATGATTTTCCAGAAGTATACTGGACCGGACATTATATGTTCCAGATAGAGTTCAGCTCCATCACCACCACTTTGGGATGATGTGAGACATATTTGATGCTATCTCTGCATAAAACCATATACAGGCATATTCTTTTCAAGTGAACTTACAAATAGCCCAGGTTTTGTTTGATTCGTGGACTTTGGAAATTTCTATGATTTACATAGAGATAGCACACTGGGAATATATTTGCTTACTCAACTACATGAACTGTTGATGGCTACGTGATTCACTCCATTTGAAAGATCTTCCCTCTAGAAAGATAGTCATGAAGATATCAAGGGGAGATATTCTTCAGGGGGAGCATCCAACAATATTAGAAGATTAACTCACAGAAGTAGTGTCAACTATGACATTCAGAAAGATGATCAACAATATGGCTTAAAAGATATTTTGCCAAGCATCAGGGGGAGTATGCTGTCAATAAAGATCTTCACACACTATACTCTTTTTCTTTCGTCCAGGTTTTTATCCCACTGGGTTTTTCCTGGCAAGGTTTTAAAGAGGCAGTGTCGCATGCATGTCAATATACATAGAATTTTATGTTACACGTGGTTATGTATTCTTTTTCCCTTAGACTAGTTTTTGTCCCACTGGGTTTTACTAGCAAGTTTTTTAACAAGACATATTCCATACATTATGGTCTCCAAGGGAGAGTGTTGTAAAGAAAGTGGTTGAGCCCCCATAAAAAAAAAAGAAATAATATTTAAAAAGCTTAATGATGATCTTGGAGCTTAATGATGATGTTGGAAGCCATCCAATTCGCCTATAAAAGCTTCCCATTGCTTAGCAAAACACACCAATGGAGAAGAGTGGAAAGAAAGGAAGAGTGAGAGGAAAGAAGAGAGAGAAATCTGAGTGTTAGTGAGTTCTATTTGAGAGAAAATTCTGTCAGCGTAAACACCAGAAAAGCAAATATAATTCTACTCCCAATATTCAGTGGTACTTTTTTCATATTCTAATTATTTTATCTATATATATGAAGTAAAAGACAGAAAATGGTGAAGCATTCAAAATACCAAAAAATGCCCTTAGTTAATTCAAACATTAAGAATTGAAATTATTAATTAAATGAGGATGATATGGTAAATTCATAGTTTTTCATATTAAAAAAATTAAAATTAAAAACAAATCAGATAATAGGTCATACTTTTGTGGAACATAACTACCCATGTTATATTTTCTTAATTCTAAAAATAAAATATAAAATATAAAATACTAAGCACCTCAAAAAATATCAGCATCTCACACAAGACTACCTCACATTTAAAAATGAATTTTTTTGGCATGGGCTATAGCCCATACAGCCCATTAGCTGCATTCATCCCTGCTAATACTCGTACCCATACCAGGGAGGGGTCATTATATAATTTTGTTTACCAACGGAGTCAGGAATGTAATATTTGAAAGCTAACTTTGAAACAAAATTTATAGGGTTCTGACCAAAAAAGAAAAAGGGTTTAGGGTTTTATGTTATTTAACTTTTGCATACCGCCATTTGAAGAGGTGAAGAACAAAAGGAAGTCCAGATTAACGAAAAGAAGGATTCGACTCACCTGGGTATGTTTGCACCACTCTTTTGCTTGTCCTCATACTCGATATTTGATAAGACATTAAATCTTCTTCTATCTATTTTTTTTTTCCTGGTTGCTAAAGTTTTTTTAGTGTTTATTCTTTCAGAATCAGACCCATTTAGCGAATTCCAAACCAAAACTACCATTTTGGTGGCTCACCGAAATGTTGCTCCTGATAAGCTTTAGGCTAAGCTCTGTTCTCATAGTGTAGAATGATTTTGCTTAAAGTTGTACCTTTTGGGTTTTGATTGATTTTGCTTAAAGTTGTACCTGATGTTGCCATGATAAACATTTTGTTTTTGCATCGATTTTGCAATTGTTTCATAATTAGTTTCACATCTACATTATTAATGCTTGATTATCAATGATGGAATTCGTGGTGCTTTGGATTATTTAACCTGGTGGAACGTGGAATGGGAACGGATTTGGAGTTCGGTAATTTCTGTGGTACAAAATTGGAAGGGGTAGGCATAGTCGGTATGATATTACGGATCACAATTTATATATTGTATTAATTCAGAACAATGTATTGTATTCGGAATGATGTATTAGTACAATTAATAGAAATTCATTTATTAATATATCATATATTGCACGTATATTAATATATCATGTATTAATGTATCATGTATCAACGTATAACTTCACAACAATTCATATATTAAAGTATCATATATTGCACATATGTACTGCATTAATGATTAGATGGTATCATTATATCGGAACATGTACCATATATGAGTGGACAATGATTAGATGAATCATCCTACACATCTAATCATTCTATCGGAACACCTCTGTTTGATGGGGAACTCCTTTATTTTCATAAGCAGATGTTACTGCAGCTGTCTTTTTTTAAATCTCCTGGATAACGACGTAGTTTTAGCCTAGGCAATTTTTTTAAAATTACCTGGCCAAAATGATACCGTTTTGAGCCAAGTCATTTATAGAGAAAAAAAAGGTTTTCCTTCAGCTTTTCCACCCCAAACCTCTCAAAGCCCACTCGATAATCACCCCAAAAAAAACCTCAATTTCTATTATTATCTCCTTAAATCGTAACCCCAACCTCCCCAATCCCCACCTGCTGTAGTGCTGCTGAGGTGTTGCGGCTGCTTCCGTCGTAGTTATGTTTTTAATTTAATTACTTGTATGATGTATGAAATCAAATTTATAATTACTTGGATTAATTTTATGGTATACATGTATTAGTTTGATTTATGGGATGAAGTTTTTACTGATTTGATGATTATGTGGTTGTATGGGTCTTTGTTTTGGTTAGTCGGCATAAATTTGGTTTGAAATTTTAAAGATAATGCTAGGTTTACAAAAGGTAAACCTAGCATTTTCCTTTTACAAATTGAAATAACTCAAAAGCATAAATAGAGAGGAGAGAAGATTTACACTAGGACCCCACTGCGTCCGTGTTGGTGCCCCATCAGTTGCAGCATTACTTGTAAAGATAAAGGTAACTAAATAAAATAAAGCTCTAGTCGATATCCGTTAGCATGCAAGCACGTGCATGTTATGAGATTGTGTGTGAAAAGAGAACTAAAGCTAGAGGGGTGGGTTTCATTAACTACCAAGAGGGTTCTTGTTTGAAATACCACCAATAGAATATGATAAACAAGTAACATACAAAGCAAGGAGATGAGCTTGCAATGCTAGTACACCGTCTTATCTCAAACTAGAAAAGTAGCCTTCCACTATATAATGTTGGCTTAAAGGCAGTACATGAATATAGTAATTAAAAGGCAAAATATGCTATTCAAATCACTGGACCAAAAGGCAAACATGGGATCTAGTTGGTACATTTCTGCTTGCCACCAAGCTCTCTTGGGACCCTTCTCTCTTTATGTCAATTTATATGTATACTTCCACAAATAAATAAATATATATATATTCTTCTTCAACTTTACCAATATGTATGTATATGTTTACTTTCTGATTTATACTTCTTTAGCTCTCTCTCTCTCTCTCTCAGCTTAGCTTTCTCTATGGAGAAAAGCAGATTCTCTTGATGAGAGAGAGAGATAAAAAGTTGTTTTTCTTTATGTAAATGATAATAAATTAGCAAGTACCTAATTTTAGATTCTTTAGGGTTTGGACTAGAACTATAATTCATAAGCATGACGATTAAGTGACATCCAAGCCTAATCATCATTACATGTATTATTTCTGAAGTAAATTTATCAAAAATGTCAAATCGGTCGGCTGATACATAATTTTGATATAAACAAAAGAGGATCAATCACAAACCAATATGATAAACCATAAATTTATTTTGGTCAACATCGGTTTACTAATTATTCAAATACGAAAAGGTTTTGCTTCTTTGTGTACAAATGAACCAACAAATACAATGGAAATGAAACGAATTATATGCTTCAATATCCAGCAAATGCATAACAGAGAGAGAATCCCACTCACACTCAGCACTCAGGGATATGGAAGAAGAAAGCAAGCAATATCCAAAAGGAAATTTATACCATCCAGTATGGAACTGAAAAAGAGGACAAGAAGAACAAAATAAAACCAACAACGAAACGAACACAAACTCCCAAGCACAAAGCATAAGAAAAGTAGGACATTATGAAGATGGAAAAGAAAAAGAAAAGGCATATGCATGATATAGTAAGAAAATTAAATATTGAAGAAAAGGGGGAACTCCATAAACTATGCGATCTTCAAGTTCCCTTCACTCTGAATGTAGACTTAGCAATAATGGTGGCTAATTAGAAGGTTTCCATATGGAAGCCCATACTACAGGTTCCTCTTTCCATGTTAAATAGACTCCTGTTTGATCAATATCTTCTCCTTGTGGTGGTATTACCAGCGCCCAGCCGGCTCGATACCTCTTTAGCAATGCTTTGACATCATCCACAACGTCGTCGCTAAACCCAAATGGCGAAAATGCCTCCTTCAGCCTCTCAGACCATTGGCTTCCTCTCTCCCTTCTCTCACATTCCCCACCACCATTTTTGTCATCATGATCATGGTGATCGCAACCCAAAACCCTAACTATGCTTCTTGAGCACTCCCTTTCTAGCATCAACCTTTCATTGCTGGTTGGGACAAAGCTCTCCTCTAGCATGTCAAAGTATAATGTGTAAAACCTAAGGCACTCTTCAAAGCACTTGACAAAGTCATGGTTTACTGATGAGCTGAATAGATCTGCTTCTTCTTCAACAACCGTCACAACTCGAGGCCTTAGCGATTGGAACATTCGGATCACAGCCCCTCTTTCTTCAACTTCAATTCTTCTTAAGGCCCCAATGCAGTTCACAGCAATAGCCTCATCCTCCTGAACACCTAGATCCTCTTTTGTGAGCTCTCCCAAATTATTTAGCCCGCTGATCACATTAATCTCAAAGGGAACTCCCATTAACCTAGCAAACTTCTCCATTCTTTGGCCTATTTCCTTCATCACCGACTTGACTATGTTCGCTGTTACCACGACCGTGAGCTTTAAATGCGGCGTCTCATCGTTTCTTGTGGCCAAAGATTCTAGCAAAGTAGGCCATTGGGTGCAAAGGGTATTGCTTATATCAATTATGTGAAGTTTGGTCTCTCCATCCAAGGCTTCTAATATGGCACCGTTTGAAGCCACATGACCAAAAGTCGTCCATGGGCTTACCTCTTGGAACTTTAGTATTAACTTCCTGGCTGAATCAAAGGAGTGGCTCTTTTCAGCTACAGAGGTTAGGGTTTTGTAGCATCGGAGACCGGAGTCTGTGGCCTTGCAAAAGAGAGCTTGCAGAAAATAAGAGGCTAGCTTCTGCTCACAATCCCCATAAGGAGAAGCCAGCTCATTCAACATCCATAGAAGGTGATTGATTTTAGAAGAGTCTTTCTCTGAGACTGCCCTTGCACACTCCATAAGAAGCCTAGATGCCCATTTCGTGCCGGCCGGGCAAGGCTCGCTGGACCCCGATGAACGGCTTGTTGATGTGTGACTATTCTGGGGCTGGTTGGTGCTTTGCATGTCTATGGCTGCCAGACCATTGATCTTGATCTGGTTGGAGTACTGCTGCAGAAAGTTTGCTTCTTTATTGGTAGAGAAAAGAGAGATGTCCATGGCTTACTTTAATTACTTTCGAAGCAGCAAAGCCCCTTTGGTGCTAAGACTGTGAATCACCTAATTTGCAGACCTCTCTACCTCTATCTCATCTGAACTCAGAATTGGCCAGGATATAGAAAGCAATACTATTATATTACAAGTCTTTTTCATCCTAATTAATTAATTAATTAAATTATTATATGTGGCTTGTCTTCGACAAGTATATTTTAAAATCTGAGAGTATATACATAATTTTTAAGTTGGGCCATATTTTTAGCAGCAATAGTAACAATAGGCAAGTACATGACATATGAAATTTGAACAAACTATATATGCCCATCTGAAGAATAGACAACCATATATAATGCTTGGTATAAAAAGGCTAAACACCTGGCAAGTATCAGGTTCAAAATGGGGACTTAGTTCAAATGGCACAACTCTTTTTTGACTACGCATGGCGGCTGCAAATGACCGAAGCAATAAAAATTGAAATTAAAAGCTCATAATGATTTTTTTTCACAAAGCGATATTCTAATTACTTTACTGTATGGGGAGGGACGGATTGAATTAGGATGCAAAGGGGCGGTTGTGTTACTTTGGCCAATAGGCTTTTAACTTACATCTGGACAAATGTCTATTAATTAGCTTGAGTGATAACGATACGAAAACTATTTTGATAGGGTTATTATTCAATTAAGTCAGGTTAGACATACACTTCTCTGTCAATACCCGTGTCTTTGTTAAAAATGGAAATTAAAATATGATAAGGTAGATGTCATCATAAATATACAATAATAATCATTGACATGGAAGTTTTGGACAGGAATAAAACACTTGTTCCCCTAATTAAATATGTGTGTAGAATCCTTATATTGCTCAGAAGCAACTGGATCAAGTTAAGGGAAAGACAACAAACATCACATTTTCTTCTACTCTATCAAACAAAGAGATGATGATAAAGGCTATGTCACATGAAATCAACAGTATTATAAATGCGGCTAAGTTTTATCAGATTTTGCCAAACTTTGATATCAGATTTTCTTTTTCTTTTTCTTCTTTTTTTGAGAATATATACCATCCCTTTTTAGTTTGGTGCAGCTTCTATGACGATTAATTTTATAATCTATGCATATTCACATTATGATGCATTGCAATGAAAGTCTAAAATTGATCACAACAAGAACTCGTTAGAAAACTCAGGCATGTGCCTGCGATACTCAAGCTCATACCGAAAGTCTAAGTTGAGTCCAAAATTGAAAACTAAAACATCTTCATACCATTCCAGGCTTCCAGCTGAACATGATTGAACTCCCACACGCTTACATGATTTCTAGCTTTTTACATTTCCTTGCTTCTTTTTTTGAACTGCCACATTTTTCACAATCTTTCCATTTTCCAAAAACACATTTCTCACGTCCTTCCGTCATCCCTGCAAACTGAAAATCAAGCAAATTAGAAACTGTTTAGTCATTTGATTATCCTCATTATTATTCATTTCAAATTTATTGAGCAAATTGTGTTCGTTGTTTACTTAAGCACAATTAGATAATCAAATCGTTAATTTGCTTGATTTTTGGCAAGGATGATCACCCATAAGAAATGACTCAAAAGACGAACAATTTCAATAATTGAATTGCAATGTTATTAATCAGAGGAATTTCTTTATCCCTCAACTTCTTTCTTTATTTTGATGTTCTTTGCTCATGGCACTTTGATGTCAATTCAATCCTTCTCTCGGCTAAGAATTTCTTTATTCTTAGCATTGTCCCTCATCCAATCTTGTACCTAACTGATTTAAAAAGTTGTGAATTATCCTCCCAACATATATAGATTAAGTAGTTGAACTCGAATTGGCAATGTATGTTTAAAAATGTAGGTAAGACATCACAATGTAAACATTTAAAATGAGACCTTCCAATATATTGAGCTAGAGAAAAATAAGTACCGAACAACCATTACGAAGTTTTCTTGTGTATAACTTTTTTTTTAAGGGATTTTATTCATTAACGAAACAATATAGCATTGTAAAGAAGACAAAAAGATGTACAAGCTTGGCCCTATGTAAAAAGAAACTTTTAGCATAAAAAAAACTGCCAAAGGAAAAAGAGCGCCTTCCACTTGCCTTCGAACACAAAAAACAGCCATTAGCTTCTAAATCTGCAGAAAGCAAAGAACTCAGCCATAATGGCCCCTGTTCTGTGCACTTGACCAACTTTGAGAGGCAAAAATGGCTTTACTTGTCGCATTTGCTTCCCTACTCAACAACGACTCTGCCAACCCAACTTTATAAATGGTAATGAATATAGTGAAGATGAAGGAGATGCCCTATGGGGTGGACTGTATGATAAGAGATAAATACAACCTTAAATGACCGTTTTGCCCTTCAGACGTCGGTCACACGATTGAAACACACATAAAGTAAATAAGCCACCGAAGTGTCCATCTAAATTTCTAAATGGATCGATGTCTTTCAAAAAAGTATAAACCATTCTCTTTTCTAATTTGGTTACGTAAATAAGACAACATTTTTTATTACAATTTCCATTAAATAAAATTCTTTTTTATTTATTTATGTACAAACGATGTTATATTTTAATCCATCTAAACTATGGGGAAGGGGATTCGAACTAATGCATAATGATGAGTACATTTGCTCTAACCAACTTGGCTAAACCCAGGTTTGGAAATAAAATTCTATTATATTGGGAGAAAGTTTTGGAAGGTGAATAAACCAACATTAAGTGGTATCTAATGCAAGTTTATTCTCCTCCAATGATTGCACTAGAAGACGATGACACTCAGAAGCTCTCAGCCTCCTTGTATATCCCTCATTATTTATGAATTTAATTTTCTTGGCTAAAGGTGTGTGTGGTCTCTTAACTAAGAAAATCAAATAAATAAATAAATAAAGGTGCATGGTGTTAATTCTAAGGGAGATTCCATTCAAAGGGCCCCCTGGTTTTGCAGCTTTCCTTGTCTGCATGTGTCTTTCATGCATCATATTTATATATGGTTTGATTTTCGAATGAGTTTAATTAGATGGAGAAACCATGAAAGTCATTGTCATGTACGGCCCACGATCTTTGATGTCCGACTTTTTTAAAATCATATGAGTGTTTCCGGCCTGCAAATAATGAAAATTAATTGAGAATGTCACTATATATCAATGAAAATATAAATAGTATGTAAAGAATAATATCAGTTAGCTTTAAAAAAAAGTTATAAAAAAAAAAAAGAAATCTCGACTGCACAAGAGAAATTTATTGAAGAAACAAAGGAGTAACATCGAGACATTTGAAGATGGCATCTAAATTATATCTTTATCAAGATAATAAAGAAACTATTAATAAAAAGAAAAATCTCTCATATGGGGAAACGATAAGGTAATGATGCGAATATATAATTGTATATATATATATATATATATATATATAATTGAATAAGGAAAATGATAAGATAATGAGTGCTGGGTATTTGAAAAAGAGAGTGCTTTGTAAAGTGATGAAGAAAAGTTTGGTGTCTCTCTTTATCCAGCATGTCACAAGTCATCTGCAGATTTTCTGTGTGTCTTGGTGTCTATGGAGTGATCCGATAGAACATGAATCTTAGTTAGGTACAAAATCATCCCTATTAACTCTAAGGATTACTGACTGTTGTTTTTCTCCTTAAAAAGTTTAAGTTTCAGAAATATAATAAGCAAATTAAGCAAAACAATTTCCTTTTCTGGTAGGAAAGATGTTTAGCCGAATGATAATTCCGTGAAGAATGTGGAAGCATATGATTAGTTCAGTAATGGATGCTGAAGTAGAAAACAACAAAACCCAACATGGCATGTTACAAGGAGAAAGTGAAAAACAAATGTAGACTGATCTAAGGCTCACTACTACAAAAATTGAAATAGACGACAGGAAAACACCGTCGTCTTTTTCTTTTTCAAACCGTCGTTAAATCGACAGTCATCTTTTTTAATGTCAAACTACGACGGTAATTAACCGTCGTCTTTACATTAATAGACGACGGTTATTTCATAAAAACCGTCGTCTATTACATTAATAGACGACGCTTATTTCAGAAAAACCGTCGTCTATTTCAGAAAAACCGTCGTCTATTACATTAATAGATGACGGTTATTTCAGAAAAACCGTCGTCTATTACATGCAATAGACGACGGTTTTTAAAAGAACCGTCATCTATTAATGTAATAGACGACGGTTTTTCTGAAATAGACAACGGTTTTACATTTTAGTTTTTTTTTTTCTTGTTTCCTATGATATCAGAAATATATACTCAAATATGTTATTACCCACGGAATACATATATATACTAAAAAATTGTTTCTTTCATAAATAGAATATCAAGAGTACAATAGAACCAAATAAAATCTAAAAAATGAAAGTACTCTAGAGCCTCTAGCTGCAAGCTGCAAGCCTAATTACAATAATACACCAAAATTCCTATACCTAATTATCCTTCAAGTCCAGTTCTCCACATGTATATAGAGCTATACATTCATCATCACCACTTTTCCTATGCATTTCTTCAACTTTTACTACTAGGAGTAGCTTCGTTAGATCCACTTCCATGGCCTAGGAATCTGCTCAACAAGCCAAAATAATGTAATAGTGAGATATTAGAACCTTTAGAAAAAATAATAAACAGGAGCATACCCATGTAAACATAACCTTGGTTTAATTACAGTTTATTTCATTTCCATTCTGAGTTTGCAAACATGGATCAGACAATTTCAAGCAAGCAAGAACCATATAACAAGCTTTGGCAAAAAAAGAAACATATAACAAGCAAAACATAGAGCACACTGGAGTATGATAATTACCCGTCGGGCTAGTTTTGCAGGATCAACAAGTTGAGCATGATCACCTGCAAATCATAATAAAATAAAAAAGAAAGCAGAAATGTTTTACGGACAACAGAAAGTAATGTTGAAAAGATATTACCACCTGAAGATTGGACTCCATGATTGGTTAATTACATCTAAGTAGACAGAACCAGATCTGCAATTACTCTATGATTGGTTAATTACATCTAAGTAGACAGAACCAGATCTGCAATTACTCGGGAAAGACAAATCAGTCAGGTCATAGAAAATTAAAAACCAATAACCAATTACTCAAGTTCCAGCTGCTTACTACAAAAATAAGAAAGAAAGTACGTTATCAATTCCACAAACTTATTCAAAGCATTTGATAATCAGCAGTATATCACACCATTCTAAGTAAACTCGATACTTGTGCCTTTATTTGACCCAATGTGCTGGATACTAGTAACAATTAGAACTCAAAATATCCTAGAGAAGATAATTCTACTCGGATGTAATGAGAGGTGATTTTGCTTTTTAAATTGCAGAATACTCACAGCTCATCAACATTTGGGTGGAAAATCTTGTTCATGAAGCTCAACTCGGATTTTCCAAACCCCGCCTTCTTAAAGACCTGCAACCACTGCATCACATAGAGTATATTATACCAAAACGTCTTTTAAACAATGTCTAAACAAAAGCCAATAGGCATTAGAGCCTCTGCCACTAAAAGACTAGCGGAGAAAAAAGAAACATTCGTTTCCAAAACGCATTCATCTAAGAGCAAACTCAATTAACGTCTACCAAAAGACAAGGAAAGATGAAAACTTTCCATTTATTGTCTCCACATTATAGTCACTCATCATCCTTAAAAACATTGAAAGAGACATTAAACATAGCTTTATATTGTACAAGAGAGGAAGGCAGCAACATGATTTAAAGTACTTGTACCAACAAGACTACTTTGGTATACCAAACGGGAGGAATCTAGTCTTAAGAAACATAAGACCCAGATTACAAAGGTTGGAGATAATACAGTAACCAACAACTTACAACTTAATGACATCCATTTCTATCCTCTTGCTCGGAGACGACCGACATTTTAACTTGATAAATTAAATTCCCAAACCTTTCATAAATATATCAATATATAATCAACTTTTCAAGGAAATAAATATCAGAGAAATCAAATCTATTAAACCATAGATTGGTTATACAAATAAGGTATGGAGGTTGAAATTGAAACAGACTAATATTGAAGGCACTCATATTTGACAGTTAGACCTAGTCTTTTTCTTCTATTGCAGCCACAATTCAAATTTAACCCCAATTTCTGGAAAACAGAGTATGATGAACATCTATAGAAATAATAGATAAATAAATAAGAGAGAAACTAAGCTAATGTATGTGAAAAATATTAGATTGGAAGCAATAAAGAAATACTAAAAACAAACGCAGAGACCTTCAAAAATATTAGTTTTGCATAATCCTTCCAACAGCAACTAATTCGATGTCGTCTCTGTACAGACCAACTCTGGCTACTAAGCCACCAATCCTTTCAAATCCTTCACCACACAACATCAAATCAAGACCATTTGACCCAAAACAAATTTCCACAGCCCAAATAAATCGAAACCCTAACTCTAGAATGCCTTTTTCTCTATATGGAATAGGGAATCAGAGAAAATGAGAGAGAGTTGGGGGGGGGGTGTGGTTGGTGGGGAGACTAACCTTGAAGATGTTCAACGAAACCTGCGACAGAACTCTAAGACACGAATTTGGAGTAAATATTGCACATAAATAATGCTATGAAGTTGATGAACAATAATGTTGGCTCCATCAAATAATGCATTCAAAGCCAACAAACAGCACAAATTCAATGTTAATACCAGTCCCTGAGATCCTTCTCCCATCAAATTCGCAGCATCGAAATTATTTGTTGCATCATCAATTTCTTCCAATGTAAAGACACGATGTGGTGAAAGCCCAAGTGTTGGTAACCTCATCATCTGGGGCACACGCCTTGAAAAATCCAAATCAATATAATCAGCTTCAATGCTTCACGAACTAAAAACCATAAAGCATGCATCTTTGTTTTTTTTTCTTTCTTTTTTTAGTCATTAAAATCAGAAAATTTCAAAGGAATTAAGGAAAAAAAGAGGGGGACTTGCATCGATGTTCGGCTTTGGGGAGCTTCGAACGGAAATTTTCTCAACCATGGATCTGTCAAATTTATCTTCTCTGTTCCTCTGCCCTGCCCTGCCCTTTTGATAATGACCAAAATCAGCAACCCAATGACTGCCGCCTCACACATAACACAAAGAGAATACATACATATATATATAGAGAGAGAGAGAGAGAGAGAGAGAGAGAGAGAGAGAGAGAGAGAGAGAGAGAGTTTGGCTACCCATGAGAATCTCGGAGTCTGAGAGCCATGGGAACCGAAGGATTCAAAATATCCTCGCTGCAAACAAAAAATCATGAAAATCTGCATCGGATTTTTAGACAACAAATCAGCGCTGATTGTTTGAATTTCACGTTTTTTTTTTCCAATAAAAATTATTATTATTAATTTTTTGGATTAACTACATTTTACTCCATTTAGGTTTAGGGTCATTATTGAAATGGGCCCTAAGGTTTCAATTTCATCAATATTAAACCCAACATTTTTAAATTTACGCAATCCGTCAACTTCACCGTTTGATTTTCTGTTAAATTGGTGAAGTAGGCTGGTAGGATAGTCACTTTTATGTTGATATGTGTAAAAGAAAACAATAAAGAAAATGGCAATGGCATATGTAATTTGACAACAATTTAACAGAAAATCAAATGGTAAAGTTGATGGAGTGCATAATTTGGTAATATTTAAAAACGTTGGATTTCATATTGATGAAATTGAAACTTTAGGGCCCATTCCAATAATGACGCTAACTTGCTGGAATAAAATGCAGTTAATTCTATTTTTTTTTTCCATACCACTACTACAAAAATCAAAATAGACGACGGGAAACCACCGTCGTGTAAAAGATTTTCCAACCATTGTGAAATCGACTGCCATCTATTTGGGTGTCAAACTACGACGGCTTTTCACCGTCATTGTTTATCTTTAAAGACGTCGGTTTTTAAAGAAAATCGTCGTTGTTTAGAGGTAAAGATCGTTAATTATAGGAGGAAAGATGACTGTTTTTAATAAAACCGTCGTGTATTGTATGTAAAGATGACGGTTTTTTATGAAAACCGTCGTGGATTGTTTATAAAGATGAAGGTTGTTTTATAAAAAAAGGTCATCTTTACATATAATAGACGACCATTTTTAAAAAAAGGTCATCTTTACTTCACAATAGACGATCCTTTTAAAAAAAACGTCATCTTTACATATAATAGATGACCCTTTTTAAAAAACCGTCATCTTTACATATAATAGACGACCCTTTTTTTTATAAAAATCATCATCTTTACCTATAATAGACGACCCTTTTTTATAAAAACTGTCGTTAATTATCTGTAAAGACCATGATTTATTATAAAAACCGTCGTCTAATAAGTTTCCAAACTGCTACATTTTAGTTCTTTTTTATTTCCTATGATGCTATACAACGATTTTAACTAGAAAACCAACCATAATGCTTTATTAATGAATATATACAATCAAAAATAGTTTCTTTCATAAAACTTGAAGATTCAATAGTTATTACATAGTTAACCAATCTTTATTCTACAACAAACATAATTCCTAACAAGACCTACGTACTCCTAATCCAAGCATTCCTCATCCAAACATACAAATGATGCACAACTGAAGTCTCCTCCATCATCCCTGTAAATAAATCAAAATGACAAAGAGAGAAAAAAAGCTAAGATTATAAACATAAAAAATTAGGTGGAAGAGAAATTTTACCATTCACTATGTCAAATTTCACTTACAACAACACTAGATAGGCATCGGTAGAGAGGGAAACCGATGCTATTAGTAGATTAGGCATCAATTTCGTAAATAACAATACTAAACAGGTATAAAGACATCAGCGTGCATTTTTATTTATTTATGACGATGCCTTTATTCCCCTTTAGCATCATGTACATAAATATAGATGCCTAAAGTAATTAGTTTTTATTTTATTTTTAAGAGGGTCATTTTTTGGTAATATACCTCTAATGCCTAAAGTCTGAGTCAACCCTAACCCTAAATTTTTACTCTCCCTCGCAAACTCTCTCTGAAACTTCACTTCCCTCTCAAACTCTAGCCCCAATTTTTCTAACTCCCTCTCAATTTTTTCACTCACTCTGAAACTGTACCCTCAAAAATCATCTCCTGAACAAAACTCTCCTTCGATTCCTCTGAAACTCTATCTTTCTTCTCTCTTCTCCATCACTGCCCCATTCTTGCTAAAACCCTCAGATGCTGTTTGTGCCTAATAAATCTCGGCCGCTGCGGCCGAAGAGTACCCTTCTCGACCGCCGCTTTACCCATGAGCTCATAGAAACGGCCATGTTTCGACGCCCTCTGATTGTTGGCAACAAAGGAGAAAACACAAAGGCAAGGTTTTCTCGGCCGCTCGAGTGAGAGTCACGGGCCGAGGGCGAGGAACACACAGGGCACGGCCAAGGGAGATATTGACCAAATCATCACGTGGCTTCAGGGTCCCACGCCCCATTTAATGAAGTAACGCCTCTGTCCATCACAGCAAATCCACTAGGGCACGGAGCATTTAATGCACGAGGGCAGAAGGGAGTTGATTGAAAGCAGGATTTGGTAATCAGAGTGGTTAGGAACAAACATTCCATCAGATGTTCTTGCAATTGGCAGTCCCTTCACCAACCACTAAACCAGGGCATTTAATGCGTTCCCACGGCCAGAGACGCAGAGACCTCGATCAGAACAGTGGCCGAGATTTACCGAGATTTATGGGGGTCACACCACCATTCTTCACAATCCCAAATGCTGAGCAGACCCAGCCATGCTTGCCCTGATTGGACTTCACCATGCAGGTCTTGTCAAGCCTCGATTGCCCCTCCCAGACTCCTGCTATATAAACCAAGCTCAAGACCACATGCAAGAGGTCCAACACCAAAAACCAAAAGCCTCCCACGGAGCAACTTATTTTTTCTGTCATGTACTTTCAATATCTTTACATGCTTTCTTAGGAGTAGTGATAGATTGTAAGAAACTTCCATTCATCAATATATCATACGACCCTTGATTTCTCAAGGCGCCGGAGCACCACCCTTGTTGTCGCCTCACTCACCCCATATATCATACGACCGTCGCTCTCCGAGCAACGCGCCGGAGCACCGCCCAAAACCCACCACCTACCACCAACGGCCTTGTAGTTCAGGCCGTGAACCTGACGGCCGAGACTAGTTCCTTTCTCGGCCACAATCGTTTGATAAGAAGTCCAGACCAAACAGGCGCAATATTCCAAACACCTTCTAAACCAAACACTCCATCGAACTCGACGCACGGTAGACCGTGCTGGCACGCCCGCGCACAAACCGCACCGCATTCCAAAAGTAGGACTCCGTGTTATACGCACGTCCCCTCGGCCCGGAGAACCAGGCCGAAGAGATTTGCGCAGGCAACACTTTTGGCACGCCCAGTGGGACCTCTTGTCTAACAAACTCACCATGAACCCAAGGGACGAGCAGGCCTGCAGGATGGAAACGGCTTGTATGGCCGCAATAGACAGGTTCTCAACAGAGCTACGGACGCTTTTCCGAGAGGAAAGGCCGGTGGTACCAGCCTACGTCCAAACGCCAGACTGCGGCCAACAGCCACGGCCGCTGGCAAACAACTGGGGGCAACCACAGTCAACCGGGGTGGCCTCTAGGCCTTCTCGGCCCGCAAAAACGGCGCGCGGGCCGCTCTACACTTTGGCCGTGTCACTAAGGCGGAACGGCCCCGACTACCCCACGGCCGAGAAAGGCGGCCCAGCGTGTACCATGGCCGTCTACGTTCAGAATGGCTCGACCAACACGGCCGCGGCCCCGACGCAACGACACGGCAAGAGTAGCCCGGCTGCTTCGCTGTCACAGGCGCCGCTGCCTCCTTCGAAAACCTGCCTACAGGATGGTTCGGCCGTTGTAAAAGCGACTGACGCACGTCTCGGCCAAACTTGCGGCAATGAGCTAAAACCGCCCGGTTCGGTTGCCACGGCCCAAGGTTTTGTGCAAAGAACCCGGCAGATTGAGCCACCAAACAGGGGACAGCCGACCTGGCCGCCACTTCTAACTCGGCCAATACTAACCCCTCAGAATCATGCGGCCGAGGGAATCCGGCGCAGATCCGACAACGGCTCGACTCAGAAGTGGCCGGGGGCACTGAACGCTATTAAGTTGTACCCGCTAGGAGAGCCCAAGACTAGGCATGATTTGTTTTCCAGATCAGCTTGGACACGCCGCGCGATGAAGGTCTCGGCCATGGGGGCACCGTATGCCTACACCCACGGCCGTTACATTCATATACTAAGGAGGCCGAGTTCCCGGCCCAGTCAGTTTTCTAAACGGCTTAAGCAGAAAACGGACCATGAGCTGGCCGCACCTCAGGACTCGGGAAGCATGGGGCAGTCAAGGCTCGGCGCCCACGCCTCGACGCAAGTTGAAAGAAGAATGGCGCCGAGGGCCTATGATAAAAAAGTCAAAAAGAAAAAAAGAGAAACGAATAGGTAAGTACACATATATATATATGTATATATATATAAAAAGGGGTCTGTCCCTTGGAATCCATTCGGCCCCAACCCAGACCGCGGCCGAAGGATCCAGGGACAGGGGGGCAATATTTGTGCCTAATAAATCTCAGCCGCTGCGGCCGAAGAGTACCCTTCTCGACCGCCGCTTTACCCATGAGCTCATAGAAACGGCCATGTTTCGACGCCCTCTGATTGTTGGCAACAAAGGAGAAAACACAAAGGCAAGGTTTTCTCGGCCGCTCGAGTGAGAGTCACGGGCCGAGGGCGAGGAACACACAGGGCACGGCCAAGGGAGATATTGACCAAATCATCACGTGGCTTCAGGGTCCCACGCCCCATTTAATGAAGTAACGCCTCTGTCCATCACAGCAAATCCACTAGGGCACGGAGCATTTAATGCACGAGGGCAGAAGGGAGTTGATTGAAAGCAGGATTTGGTAATCAGAGTGGTTAGGAACAAACATTCCATCAGATGTTCTTGCAATTGGCAGTCCCTTCACCAACCACTAAACCAGGGCATTTAATGCGTTCCCACGGCCAGAGACGCAGAGACCTCGATCAGAGCAGTGGCCGAGATTTACCGAGATTTATGGGGGTCACACCACCATGCTTCACAATCCCAAATGCTGAGCAGACCCAGCCATGCTTGCCCTGATTGGACTCCACCATGCAGGTCTTGTCAAGCCTCGATTGCCCCTCCCAGACTCCTGCTATATAAACCAAGCTCAAGACCACATGCAAGAGGTCCAACACCAAAAACCAAAAGCCTCCCACGGAGCAACTTATTTTTTCTGTCATGTACTTTCAATATCTTTACATGCTTTCTTAGGAGTAGTGATAGATTGTAAGAAACTTCCATTCATCAATATATCATACGACCCTTGATTTCTCAAGGCGCCGGAGCACCACCCTTGTTGTCGCCTCACTCACCCCATATATCATACGACCGTCGCTCTCCGAGCAACGCGCCGGAGCACCGCCCAAAACCCACCACCTACCACCAACGGCCTTGTAGTTCAGGCCGTGAACCTGACGGCCGAGACCAGTTCCTTTCTCGGCCACAATCGTTTGATAAGAAGTCCAGACCAAACAGGCGCAATATTCCAAACACCTTCTAAACCAAACACTCCACCGAACTCGACGCACGGTAGACCGTGCTGGCACGCCCGCGCACAAACCGCACCGCATTCCAAAAGTAGGACTCCGTGTTATACGCACGTCCCCTCGGCCCGGAGAACCAGGCCGAAGAGATTTGCGCAGGCAACAGATGCTCAACCATACGATTCACAGTGAGAATCATTCTTCCATTCGACGATTCTCAAGCCAGCTCGCACAATTTCTCAAGCCCATAGACATCCTCCTCCTCGTCGAGAGATAGCCATGGAAGTCCCCTCATTAGGGTTTTACTTCGGCATCGGCATCCTCTTCCGCAACGGCGTCCTCTTTCTCGTCGGCGTCGTCCTGTGAAATTATTTAAGTTAGGGTTTCAATGTTTTGGGAAATTTCAATTAGGGTTTCAATTTATTGAGTAATTTATCTAATCTTACTGTGTTTTTCTCTCTTAGGCTGGGTTGTTGTCTCTTGGATCTCACTACCTCTCTGGGCTTTAATCTAATGTATGAAAATGTCTAAGCTTTCTATGTTTGGGTGTTTCTGATTTACCATGTTTTCCAGTCTCTTTTGCATTTATAATTTTTTTTTAATTATTATGTTTTAATTTTTTGGTCTGGAAGATGAGTATATAGGTACTGTTGATGGCTATAATGTGATCTCAAATTGTTCTCTTGAGAAAATATTCAGCAGTAATAGCTTATTATGTTAATAGGAAAGTTGTTTCAAATAGATTGTTTGACCCTTTGATTGTTGCTAAAGTTGTTGATGGTTCCAATTAGGCAGAAACACAATAGTCCAATCTGTCCAGGAGTTTTATGGTTTGATTGCATCTCCTGTGTTATTCTCATAAATTTCAATTTCTAGTGAATTTCTTCTGAGATAGTATTTTGAGATTTATTCACTAAGGTTTCTGTTTGCTTCTAGAATGTACAAACTAATCATAAAGGATATGCACTGAGAATATGTTAGGTATTTCTAAGTATCTTGTGGACTTTGTTTTGGCATCTGATTGCCTTGTTCTGGAAGTGCCCTGTAGATTCTTTGTTTCAATCATTGTACTCTTACGCCTATATAAAAACATAGGATTGGACTGTCTTGATTTTAACAGGAATTGTTTGTTGCATCTGTCCGTTTTTGAGAAAATGGAGAATAATGTTGTTTTTCAGAAAATCTTGGTTGTTCTGTTCACTATTGCCTTTTTTTTGGAAGCTTATAAAATACATGTGGAGCTTCTTGAGCATGGAGAAGGAGCCTGTGACTGTATTGGTTATTGGTGTTGCAGGCATGCTCAAATCAATCCTTTTATTTCTTCCCCCATCCCCCCTTGTTTTAAAAAAATTTAAAAAAATTACAACTTCATTTTCTTATAACGGTTCGATTCAAAATTCAGATGCCTTGTATTTTCATTGCCACAAAACCATCTTGGAATATTTCCTGAATTATTAAGCTCATGATATCCAATTTTATGATTTGGAATATTGGGCTAAGTATCTAAGTATTTGTCTGTCAGCATAAACTTGGATCCGTTTTTGCAAGAAAAGCTAAAGAGAATTGTCCCTCCCTCCCTCCCACCACTTGAGCTCCCAATTCCAATTATAGTGCTGTGGCATCAATGGCTTCACTAGATATTTTCTCAATGGCTTCACTTGGTTAGGAATTAAATTTGGGAGCAATGCATTTAATATATTGGTACTATAAAGTTAGTCAAATTGTTTGTTTTCTGAAATGCATATTTGTTTGGGCTTTTCAGTCCCACATTCACCAAAAATAGACCTGTATTTTTGTAGTTCTGCCAAGTCTTTGTCTTTCAAGAATGGTTATATATTACATTGGTTTATGTGTGAAAATATCCATCTATTACAAGATGTAGGAACTGATTTTACGATATGCTTAATGTGATTAATATCTGATGGAGATGTTTCTATGATTATTTCCTAAGCTTTTGTATATAATTTTCAGTGATATGGTCAATTGAGAAAAAAATGCTAGATGTGCTTGCCCAACTCTCTACCCCATCACATGATCATTTAATTGCTAGTTTAAACATGAAGTGGGATCCAATTAATGACTTCTTGTTATCTAATTAGATTGATTGACAAATTAGATTTTCTTGTTCACCAATATGATTTCGTAAATTTGCATATTGGTTCATTTGAAGTGACAACATATCTTATGCAAATTTAGTACCTTGCACATTTTAAGCTTATGTTCATATTTTGTGTTTACATTCTATGTGTTTTTTTTTTTCCAGTATAGAGCTAGAAGGAGGGACACGTACACCCAAATGGAATTGGATGAGGTGCGAGAAGAATTGGCAAGTCATGTCCTAGAATGGCTTTTTGATTAAGCTAAACTTTCCTTCATTTTACATGTCTTTCTAGCTATTTTTTTTGCTTATGCATAGACAAGTATGGATAATTTGTGGTGTAGGGCTGGTAAATTTGTGATTTGGATGTGACAAGTACGGATCATTCAAGTATTTTGCTTATATATATATATATATATATATAGACAATTATGGATATATTTAAATTACTGTTTATATAATGTTTTTTTTATGAGCAATGGCAACACAACATGATTTGAAAATGAGGCCTTTCTTAAATACTATTACAGTAACTAAGTAAAGTGCGATGTGAAACAAGCAAGATACCTACCCTTTCCTTACATAAATGATGCCTATTGTTTATAACAACTTCAGTTGTCCAGAAATAACTGAAGTTGAAAGATAAAAACAACCAGATATCTATTATCACTGATGCCTAAAACGAGAAGTAGCATCATCATTTATGTAACCATTAGCACTATTGGAGGCTTTTCACGTCCGCAAAATAAAAAAAGCGATGATGTATAACATAATTCACAACACCATTATATGTTTCTACGATGTTGTAATTGATAATATGCATCAACATAGTTGATATCACTGATGTTGTTAGACCGCTTTAGCCTCATCCCTTTTAAAAATACTGATGCTGTTTCGGGTTTAGGCGTCAGAAGTCAACCCTTTTTTGGCTCCTGGAAATCATTTACGCATCGGAGTTACCAAAGATTCGATGTAGCAAGTCACCAACAGCGATGGAGAATATCCGTTGCCTATTACATAGTAATAGGCAACAGGCTTGAATACCACGGAATTTATGTGTGATAGGCAATGGATTTTATCCGTTGCTAAAGACCTTTTTTGGCATAGTGATTGGTCCATATTTCCATAGAAAACTTGTAAAATGAGCATAAAAAAGACCATCAAGAACCTGTAAAAGGAAAAATATATAAATAAAATGATGGTGAAAAGAGAAGGTAACAAATTTTCAACAACAAAAAAACATACGACTCACATAGAAAACTTTGCAAAAGAAAAAGTTATAAATCTGCAAGCTTCCTCATCATCTCCTGATAACCAAATCAGAAAATCTAAAAAGAAACCAGAAATATAAAAAAAATATGTAAACAAACCAGACAAATCAAGAGAGACAATATCTAAAATTAGGGAGACAAAGAACATACCAGAAACGCAAAGAGACTAATCCAGAATTCACTTGCAAGATATAGAAGGGTTGGCGTGAGAAATAACTAACGCACAAATTAAACCCTATAAATCATGCAATCGTAGTACGAGTAAGTAGGGATCGTTCTATTCCGGGGATTAGGAGGGATGCTAATCAACACAAATTAAATTTATTAAACTAGAACTAAGTTAAGGGAACAATGATTGGGGGGGGGGGGGGGGGAGTTGGATGATTTAGACCAAAGTAAAATTGACAGCAGCAAATAACTAAGATGTGAATGAAATATGGATTAAGGGATAGCTAGAGGATTCTTCTCCACACATGGAACATATGCATACAAATCGATCTCCAGTTACTCTTTCAATAAAGTATGAATGTCAAAGCCCCAAATTAATTGTGAACTGCACTAATTAACTCTTAGATTTTCCTAAGTTCATTGAATTGGACTCAGCGACTCAATCAAATTATTCTTATCAAGTTCCCTATATGAACAGCATGATAGAGATACATATCAAAGATCATTAAGTTTTATGAAAATCATAAGCTTTGACAAAGCATTTGTAACTATGAAAAGCATGATACTCCTGCCAGGAATTTACTTAACACAATCATGACTAGTGACTTTTACTACTTGTGAATATAAGTTCATAACGATTAGGTGAAATTCCCTCATATTCTAGCATCAAATCCCTGCATGCAAACTAAGTATGCATCCTTAATAAACATGCAAGAATAAGTCCTGAATAAAACAGAAAAGTAAATCACATTCATACTTTACGAAACCATAACTGGAAGCGATCAATTCATATAAAACATGTCCATGGCTTCGAATTCACCTCTAACTAAGAAGAAATTTAGTTACTCATATTTAATAATTGAAAAACAATATAGAATGGAAATACATAAGATAGGATAAAGAGAAGAAAAGAACTAGAAGATGACAGCAAGGAATTCCCAAGACAGCTCCAAGCTTTGCTCCTTTTGCAACTAGCTCTCTCTCTCTCTCTCTCTCTCTCTCTCTCTCTCTCTCTCTATTTGAATGTGTATGAGTAATGGATGAAGTGAAGTGATGGATTGTTGAATGATGTTGTGTTTAGAATTGGAGTGCTATTTATAGGGAGAATGGAAGGGGAATATTTGAATTGAATATGGTTTATGCCAATAGCACTTGTAATTAGAAACTCATTCTTTTGGCTAGTGCACTTCACCAACAACTCCCATTGTAGTTAGAAACTCATTCTTTTGGCTAGTGCACTTCACCAACAAATCCCATTGTAATTAGAAACTCATTCTTTTGGCTAGTGCACTTCACCAACAAATCCTACTAGATAGTCATGCATGACATTGCATTGCAATCAGTTTGTGGGCCGATTTTGGGCTTGTTATTCATTCCAAACAATTCTGGAAAAATATGGATCTTCAAGCCCTTTGTCTTATCTTTCCAAGCATATGCAGCCCAACTCAAGGAAAAATAGGAAAGACCTTCAAATGTCATTTTTGGCCCAGTAACGCAGATGCTGCCGAATTTTGACCTTGAGCTGCTAAATCATGGATAACTTCCTCTAGAAGACTCCAAATCATGAACCGTAAAATGCTACGGAAACTAGACTTCCGTATCTTTCCAATGATGTATGGCTCATTATCTGGTTCTTCTTGATCAAGTACAGGTTAATCAGTGAATGTGACTGATCTGCAGACACTGTTTTGCTAACTTGTCTTCAAAATGCATGTAATGAGTCTCATCCTTATTACACTGAAACATACACAAACTTTATTAAAAGCACAAGTTTAACTCAAAAACATAACCAAATCATAAGTTAGAAGGGTATAAAAAGATATGTAATTATGCACTGATCAAATACCCCCAAACTTAGATTTTGCTAGTCCTCGAGCAAAACAAAATAAAACTATAACTTAGGAAACAGGAAATAAGCAACTAGCCTTCCAAACAATATCCTCAAAGAATCACCAACGTATATGGTTCCAAAGAAACACAATAATCACAATCTAAGTTCCACACATGATTCACGAGAAAGCAAAGCTCACAATGACACCCTTAAGTGTAGTGTGTGAATGCCAAATCAGAACAACCTCTGCCACTCAAATAAGTATATGCGCACACACTTAGAGCAAAATCAATAATTCTGAACCCCATAAGCTCATTATCCAATCTGCTCTCCACAGTAATACCATGCAACACCAAGGATCAAAAGGACTTTACAGGGGTAGTAATGAGGTTCAGGGTAGTGGTAGAATGAAAGAAGGGATATGAGATATACAATATTTTTAGCACAATTAAAGCACAGGTAAGAGCATAAGAGATTTTTGAACTTTGTAACAAGCAAGGAACACATACATGAGCAGATTTTCAACATAATTTCAGCACCTTCAAATGTGTTTATTTGGCCTAATTTTGTGGCTCTTTACCCTAGATCACCATGCTCTTCTCTTTTATAACACCCTAGGGCCGTGACTACATTGGTCACACTTCATTACCTCTTTTGATTAGTTACCAATACCCCCAAACTTATTTCTTTTCAACACTTGGGTAATGGCACTAATGATTCACTTTTGCTCCAAAAACCTTGCATTCTTTATAACTCTCTTTTGAAGATAACTTTAATTGCTCATAGAATAAGTAAGAATAAGAAAACAGAGGTTCATTATGGTAGGAATGGTTTACACAAAGAAAGGCTTAATGCAGGCTCAAATGGGTTGACTAGGGATGAATAAATGTAGAGGGATGGTTAGAAAAGCTCAAACGGTTTAAACATGGCCTAAATCACTTCCTAAGCATTGTATGACAACAAAATGTCTCAAGAGATATTCAAATAAGTTCTAGAGTACAAAATCAAGATCATGAGATAAGTAGAATTGCATAATGTCTCTAAGTAACAAGAAATTGGACTAACTTGGCAAAGTGCTCAATAAGTGCAAGGGTGGCATGCAAGACAGAGTTAACTCAGAACCACACAAAGTCCTTAAAAAATGACTCTCAATTTTTGATAAACCATATTAGTATTAAATCCAAGTCTTATCATAGGTGTTTGGAAGGCTAACGAAACAAAACACAAAATCCTGCGTTTTTAGACGCTAAACACACAAAAAAAAAAAAAATAAATAAATAAATTTAAAATTTGACAGTAAAACAACATAACCAAATCCTTCCCCCCAAACTTAAATGAAACATTGCCCTCAATGTTTAGAACGTAAGAACATGCAATGCCTCATAAATGCAAGGAAAGAAGAGAAGGAAAAGACATAACCAAATGTTAGAGTTTAGAAAAACTCCCCTTTGAAGCGATTAGGACGGTTCATCTTTCAATCCGACTCACTTTCCGAAGGGTCTGAAACAGAAGAATCATATATGGCTCCATCTATCATCAACTCATCCATCTGCTCCACGAAGTCTCGGAGCCTTGTGGTCATGTACACTAATTGAAAGTGAAACTCGTCAAGCACACTTAAGTAAATGGCAAACTCGTCTCGAATGTTACCTGTAGAATACATGTGACTGCTCAACACAACAGTTCTTGCCACAAACCTCCTATCTAGCAGATATACCCTCCAAGTATATAGACAACGTGCCAGCGCCGCAAGCTGCATCTCTTCCAATCCACAATCCAGATCCCAATTTGGAATCATGCCTTCAATTTCCCCTATCACCCTACCTCTTTGAAACAGAAAGGCATCTATGGTAACTTCTGAGGGATCCATGGCAAACACAACCACGAGCACCTCAATCACCTCAAACACCCGTTGCATAATGGTGTCCTCTCCCAAAGGATCTTCTGGTGGGATAGCTGGCAGTGAGTTCAACAAAACCATTGGGCTAGGCACCTTCACCATGCTCAATTCGGACTCCTCCTCCTTGAGTTTTCCACCGACGGCATCCTTGAGTTTCTCCATTGACGAGCCCTACAATAAGCAATAATTTGGAGAAGGCTTGGGAAGAGAAGGTTTGGTTTCAGGGGTTAGCGGGCGGCTAGATCGAATGAAAGATGGAGAGTTAGGGTTAATGTAGTGTTTCAGAGAAAGAGAGAAGGTTTTTTTATTTTTATTTTTATTTTTTTTATAAAATTATTATTATTATTATTATTATTATTTATTTATTTATTTTAAATAAAACACACGAATATACAAGTGACTCATGGATTACCAGTTAAGAACCTCAGAAAACACAGCCAGGGGATCCGGGAAGTTTGGAGAGGTCACAATGGTCCCGCTTAAAACCCAAACTTCTTAGACACCGAAGGTGTCGCCTATAGAACTCCTAGACACTGTATTAACAGAGGTGCTTATTGGAGTTACCAGAAGTGAACTCATATGAAAAATCTTTTTTTTTTTTTCATTTTTTTTTTCATAGGCTTGCAAGACATTGAACAAAATTATACTAAGCAAAACAAAGCTCACACAACTTAACTCTACCACAAAACCTAACAAAATTGTCAATCCCTAATAAATGCAAGGAAAGAAGATAAGGAAAAGACATAACCAAAGGTTAGAGTTTAGAAAAACTCCCCTTTGAAGCGATTAGGACGTAAGCAGCTCCTTGCAGGTTCTATCTTTTCCTCATCACCTTGGGTTGCCTCCCAAGAAGCGCTAAGTTTTATGTCTTCAGCCGGACATCCAACTTATTATAGTGAATGGGGAGGTTTGGGCTCAATCGGCACCGCATGCAATGCAAGAGAGTTCACCAAGCTTGTCTTCCATTTCCATCGCTTCCTTGTTGCTTTCCTTTTCTTTTTCAGATTATGAACAGAATCACAAAGAATTGGAATTGGGATTGGAGGCTTACCAACATATTGTGGCAATGACTCAAGGGTAGCCACCATCTCGCAGATTTCTTCATGATTAGGTTCGGCCCCATTTTTGATGAGTTCAATTCCTTGAACAATGGTGGTTTCAAGGGCATCCCTATCTAGGGATTTGAGATTTTCCTGCGCCAAAGAATCAAATGCATCAACAAAGAAACACGAGTGATCATCCATAGGATACCTCATAGCTTCAGAAATATTGAAATCAATGATATCGCCATCAAATTCCATTGTCAACGTCCCTTTGAACACATCGATATTGGTTCGGGCTGTTTTCATGAAAGGTCGTCCAAGTAAGATTGGCAATGGTGTAGAATGGGCCGAATCCTCCATCTCAAGCACATAAAAATCTGCTGGAAATATCAAGTGGTTAACCTGCACCAAAACATCTTCCAAAACTCCTTTCGGATATGCATTAGAACGATCAGCTAATTGAATTACAACTCTATCCTTTTTAAGCTCTCCTAAGTTCATAGATGCATAAATAGAGTATGGCATGACATTAATGGAAGCACCTAAATCTAACATGGCATGTTCAAATTTGGTGTTACCAATAACACAAGGGATTGTGAAACTACCTGGATCTTTGCATTTAGGTGGCAGTTTTCGTTGCAAAACTGCAGAAACATTCTCACTTACCCTTACCACTTCTTTGTTCGAATTCCCCCTCCTTGTTGTACAAAGCTCTTTCAAGAATTTAGCATACTTTGGAACTTGCTTTATTGCGTCAAGAAGTGGGATATTTACTTGTACCTTCCTGAAAGTCTCTAAGATGTCTTTTTCATTCTCTTCTTTCTTAGACTGCATAAACCTGCGAGGGAAAGGCACATTTGGTGGAATAGGGTTAGAATGAGTTGAATTTGGAGCAACCTTACCTGAGTTTGGTTGTGTAGGAGCTTTGGGGGACTGCAGCAATGGTTGTTCCTCCCTTGCCGTGGCTTTGTCCTCCTCCTTATCTTTGAAAAGCAACTTTTCATTCTCTGTTGGGCTTTGTTTGGACATTTTGGGATTGGTTCCAATCTCTTTACTACTCCTCAAGATGATAGCTTTAGCCGTTTCAAAACCTCCTTTTGGGTTGACAATGGTTGAGCTGGGTAGTTTGCCTTCTTCTCTAAACTGTCCCATAAATTCTGCCATCTGCCCAATTTGCTTCTTCACTTCGCTCATCTCTTTGGCTTGACTTTGTAAACCCTGAGTCAAAGAAGTTAGTACTTTAAGCATTTGATCATTATCCATTGGGGAACCTGAATTTGATTGGGCAGTTTGTGGTTGAGGTTGTGGTGGTGCGAATGGCCTTTGATAGAACCCCGGAGGTGGCTGTCTATATCCGCCTTGTTGTTGAGTTTGTTGAGGCTCCCTCCACTTAAAATTTGGATGATCTCTCCAGCCTGGATTGTAGGTGTTTGAAAATGGATCATACCTAGGTTGAGTTTGGCCTTGATAACCTATGGCATTGGCACTTTCCCATCCCCCATTCGCTATTAATTGAGGACATTGATCAGTGTGGTGTCCATGCATAGAGCATACGCTACAAGTGGCTGCACTTTGCACTTTGGGTCCTTCAACAACCTGCGAAATAAGAGTAGAGAGATTAGCCATTTGAGATTGAAGTTCTGAAATAGCACTTACCTCATTAACTTGACTTGGCTGTGCATGATCTCTCCCTCCAACTCCTTCATATTGTTGTGCATTCAAAGCTCGGTTTGCTATTAAGATCTTTGCAGCAACTGGTGTTTTGTCAACCAAAGCACCTCCTGCTGAAGCATCAAGCATTTGTCTCTCCAGTGGAAGTAGTCCTTCATAGAAATATTGAATTAAAAGCTCTTCCTTCATTTGATGTTGTGGGCAGGATGCAACTAATGTCTTAAAACGCTCATAGTACACTGGAAAGGATTCTCCCGGGCCTTGTTGAATTCCACTAATTTTCTTCCTTCAAACAATGATTCTTGAAGTTGGGAAGAATTTCTCTAAGAATGTTTTCTTCATACTTTCCCAAGAAGTAACGGTTCCAGGTGCTAGTTCATAGAGCCAATCCTTAGCCTTGTCCATAAGAGAAAATGGAAAGGCTTTCATCTTCAAAATATTTCCATCCACGTTAATGGGTGTTATACTTGAACATACTACTTCAAATTCCTTCAAATGCTTGTTTGGATCTTCCATGGACAGCCCATGGTATCTGGGAATGTGATGTAGCAAACTTGACTTCAATTCAAACACATCGGTCTTGCCTGCAGCAGCCCTAGGGTATTGAATGCAAAGAGGGACTGCATTGTCCAATTCAGAGGCTGAAAGTTCCTTGATTGATCTATTGTCTACAGCCATGTCTTGTTCCTCTTCCAAGTCCGTTTCTGCTTCAGATTCGGGTTCGGAACCAGAACTAGAGGGACTGAGTTCTGGCTGTTTCCTCTTCCTTCTCAAAGTTCGTTCGAGATCGTCGTCAAATTCCAATATGTGCGCATGAACACGGTGTGAACTTCGAGTCATACACTTGTACCTAAAACAAAGAAAACAAAACAAAACAAAATCAGAAACACAAGAACAACGAAAACGCACGGAAGATTAGCAATTTTGCTAATCCCCGGCAACGGCGCCAAAATTTGGCGTGAGAAATAACTAACGCACAAATTAAACCCTATAAATCATGCAATCGTAGTACGAGTAAGTAGGGATCGTTCTATTCCGGGGATTAGGAGGGATGCTAATCAACACAAATTAAATTTATTAAACTAGAACTAAGTTAAGGGAACAATGATTGGGGGGGGGGGGGGGGAGTTGGATGATTTAGACCAAAGTAAAATTGACAGCAGCAAATAACTAAGATGTGAATGAAATATGGATTAAGGGATAGCTAGAGGATTCTTCTCCACACATGGAACATATGCATGCAAATCGATCTCCAGTTACTCTTTCAATAAAGTATGAATGTCAAAGCCCCAAATTAATTGTGAACTGCACTAATTAACTCTTAGATTTTCCTAAGTTCATTGAATTGGACTCAGCGACTCAATCAAATTATTCTTATCAAGTTCCCTATATGAACAGCATGATAGAGATACATATCAAAAATCATTAAGTTTTATGAAAATCATAAGCTTTGACAAAGCATTTGTAACTATGAAAAGCATGATACTCCTGCCAGGAATTTACTTAACACAATCATGACTAGTGACTTTTACTACTTGTGAATATAAGTTCATAACGATTAGGTGAAATTCCCTCATATTCTAGCATCAAATCCCTGCATGCAAACTAAGTATGCATCCTTAATAAACATGCAAGAATAAGTCCTGAATAAAACAGAAAAGTAAATCACATTCATACTTTACGAAACCATAACTGGAAGCGATCAATTCATATAAAACATATGTCCATGGCTTCGAATTCACCTCTAACTAAGAAGAAATTTAGTTACTCATATTTAATAATTGAAAAACAATATAGAATGGAAATACATAAGATAGGATAAAGAGAAGAAAAGAACTAGATGATGACAGCAAGGAATTCCAAAGACAGCTCCAAGCTTTGCTCCTTTTGCAACTAGCTCTCTCTCTCTCTCTCTCTCTCTCTCTATTTGAATGTGTATGAGTAATGGATGAAGTGAAGTGATGGATTGTTAAATGATGTTGTATTTAGAATTGGAGTGCTATTTATAGGGAGAATGGAAGGGGAATATTTGAATTGAATATGGTTTATGCCAATAGCACTTGTAATTAGAAACTCATTCTTTTGGCTAGTGCACTTCACCAACAACTCCCATTGTAGTTAGAAACTCATTCTTTTGGCTAGTGCACTTCACCAACAAATCCCATTGTAATTAGAAACTCATTCTTTTGGCTAGTGCACTTCACCAACAAATCTACTAGATAGTCATGTATGACATTGCATTGCAATCAGTTTGTGGGCCGATTTTGGGCTTGTTATTCATTCCAAAAAATTCTGGAAAAATATGGATCTTCAAGCCCTTTGTCCTATCTTTCCAAGCATATGCAGCCCAACTCAAGGAAAAATAGGAAAGACCTTCAAATGTCATTTTTGGCCCAGTAACGCAGATGCTGCCAAATTTTGACCTTGAGCTGCTAAATCATGGATAACTTCCTCTAGAAGAATCCAAATCATGAACCGTAAAATGCTACGGAAACTAGACTTCCGTATCTTTCCAATGATGTATGGCTCATTATATGGTTCTTCTTGATCAAGTACAGGTTAATCCGTGAATGTGACTGATCTGCAGACATTGTTTTGCTAACTTGTTTTCAAAATGCATGTAATGAGTCTCATCCTTATTACACTGAAACATACACAAACTTTATTAAAAGCACAAGTTTAACTCAAAAACATAACCAAATCATAAGTTAGAAGGGTATAAAAAGATATGTAATTATGCACTGATCAAGGGTATTGAGAGATTAGGTGACTTTCAAATCAAACCTTTCAACCAGCTTTGATTCTCAAATACAGAACCTCCCTCTACATCTTATGGATATGCAAATACCTCAATCTCTCAACTCCTTCATTGATATCGATTTTTTGATGATTTTGTAGAGAGTTTCATAAGGGTGTTTTAGAGAGTGCAGGAGGGTTTCAAGGAGGGAGAGATAAGGTTTTCAGAGATGGGGGAAAATCTGAAAATTTTTCGAGCGCGAATTCACTTAAGTAGCCTTTTTTTAGTGTGTTTTAAAAGACGACGCTTGTTAATGAGAGATAAGGTTTTCAAAGACGGGTGAAAATTTGAAAATTTGTCGAGCGTGAATTCACTTAAGCGGCCATTTTTTAGCATGTTCTAAAAGACGACGCTTTTTATAAAAAAAACCGTCATCTTTACATAAAATAGACGACGGTTTTCTTATAAAAAGCGTCATCTTTACATATAATAGACGACCCTTTTTTTAAAACAACCGTCATTTTTACTTCATAATAGATGACCCTTTTTTATAAAAATCATCATCTTTACCTATAATAGACAACCCTTTTAAAAAAAAAAAAGGTCATCTTTACTTCATAATAGACGACCATTTTTTAAACAAACCATAATCTTTACATATAATAGAAAACCATTTTTTTTTTTAAACCGTCATCTTTACTTCATAATAGACGATCCTTTTTTAAACAAACCATCATCTTTACATTTAATAGACGACCCTTTTTTTATAAAACGTCATCTTTACTTCATAATAGACGACCCTTTTAAAAAAAAAACCGTCATCTTTACTTTCAACTCTTTAAATGCGTTTTTGGAAGGCTAAACGACCTCAAATAGCCAAAAACCATCAGCGCAAAGTGCTGAGTCTGATTCCTGGCTTCATTCCCTTTTCATAAACGTATCATGGACCTCAATCAGAGCTCAGATGACAAAACTGCAAATTCCCGCTATGTCCCTTCTGCTCCCACTGTTTTTATGCATCAAAACTAGATAACAGCCCCATACTAGTTGCATGCCTTTGAAAACATTATTTGGTAGCCCTTTATTGAATGTAACAGCCCCATACTAGTTACATACATCTTTACATATAATAGACGACCCTTTTTTAAACAAATCATCATCTTTACATATGATAGACGACCCTTTTTTAAAAAAAAAAACCGTCATCTTTACTTCATAATAGACGATTCTTTTAAAAACAAACCGTCATCTTTACTTCATAATAGACGACCATTTAAAAAAAAACCGTCATCTTTACATGTAATAGACGACAGTTCTTTCAAAACAACCATGTCTTTAGCAAAAAAAGGACACTTGATTTTTAAAAGACGACGCTTGTCATACCTGCTGTCGTTGTTTTTTGGTCAGATTTTAACTCTGAAGAAAACCTTTTTAATAAGACGACGCTTTTTTATTTGTGTGCATCGTTATAAAAAAATATTCAATAGTACCTCCGTTTTTTAGTTGTTTAAGTCACTTATCCACGACGATTTTTTGTTACTGTCGTCTTTTTAAATACAACAACGGTTTTTTCTTCTACCGTCGTCTTTTTCTGATCGTCTTTTTCACTTTTTGTAGTAATTTACTAACAATATTTTGGAGGGGGATCGAACATACCACGTCCAATACAAGACCACAGTTAGGTTTTTTAAATAAGTATTTGCCTTGCTTTTGATAATTAAAAACAATTCGAAGAAAGGGTAAATATCTAATAGTACATGTTCTTAAGCATAATAAGTAGGAGGGCAGCCATTTTATTATCCTAAGGACATGTCGGATGATTCAACTACTTGGATTTTGAGCCTCTATATTTAGCATCCATACATTTATATACATTAAAAATAATCTTAACTATTCGATTAATCTAATGGATATTAATTATTCCATCTTAGAATAGTTGTACTATATTTAAACTCAAAATTTCCACTTTATCAAAGAACAAAGTGGCACTGAAACGGCAATAAATAATCAATATTTGTTTTGGTAAATAGGAATAATGATATTGATAATGCATGAGCTAAAAAATGTTTTTTTTTGAGAGAAAGCAAGAGCCAAAAAAGGCAAGCCTAAAAATTTATTGCGGTTCAATAATTTTCAATATTTTAATTGGTCCTGCAAGCTTTTCCTTGTATTTCTTTTCATGGTCTGCAAGTCAAGGAGAGAATGATGCGCAGGAGAGAAGCACGTTTCTTTCCCCCTTCTTGAGAATCTGAAAAATATTTTCATGGTTGTATGGTTTGTTGGTCGATATACAATTAGTCTAATTGTGGTTCGACCAAAAAATACATGGTTCATAATATATATATATATATATATATGGATGAAGGGATCAATTTACAGTTTGGTAGTAATAAAAATGATATAATTATAAGAGTGAATGAGAAATAAAGATGGTAGGAAAGAAGAGTAAGTGATTCGGTGTAACGAGTGAGTTTTTAATAACATATAACTACGCTGAGGTGTAATGCTTAATCTCCATTAGATTAATAAAATAGTTAAGATTTTATTAAATGCATATAAATGTGTGCAGATAGCTTTTATTGAGGGATCCCTCAAATAAGCTTATTTGAGAGACACCCCTTGTAGGCCCCACTCCGGATTGTATTTCACTAATCCAAACCATTTATTTTGTAGATACTCATTCAAAGATCATCTCTACAAAAAATTATCATTTGACCACTTATTTGAGTTATTGAAATTTTAGAACTTTCTTGAAGTACCGTGTTCATTGATTTTGTAAGACACAATTGGATGTCGAAACAGTTTCCGATTTCTCTAATTTTTTGTAAGGTTGATCTATGAATGAAGACCTAAAAAATAGATGGTTTACATCATTGGAAAAAAAATTGTAGGGTACCCTAAAGGGCGTCCCTCAAATAAAATTATTTATGGGATCCCTCAATAGAAGGGGACTGTAAATGTGTGAATGCTAAATGTAGAGGCTCGGTATCCCAACTACCCTATGCCTTTATTTTTTTCAAGTGAAACAAACAAACATGCATGTTTAAAATACTGGAAGAAAATATATTTTGTTGATTTTGCTTGGGGTTGCCCTCTCACGTTGAGCGAGTTGAGTAAATTTAAGGGTTAGGTTTTTCTTCCTCTGGCTGCACCGTCAGTCCCCACCACCTCTCATGTGCACCTTTTCTTGTGCCTGCCTTTTTCTCATCGGTGTGCTAAATGTCTGATTGAAGGCCTTTGCTATTAGGGCCTTGGGTTCTGGATCTCTCCAAGTGGTTTCGGTTGTTGGTTCTCATGGGGAGTCGATGTTTGGTGGGGATGAGGTCTGCATTTGTAGGGGCTTCCTCTAAGGGGGCATCAATGTTTCTACTTTAACCTAGCCGTGTAGGTTTCTGTTTTGTGGCGTGATCTGTTATGATTTTCGGAGATTGGGGCTGTTAGGTACCAACTATGTACCCATCTTTATGACTGTGATGGGTATCGTGGATCCAGGTAGGGGCAAATGAAGACTTTATGGTGATGATGCTTCTGATACGGCGGAGTAGACCAACCTCGAGGGGTCTCCAAGGTCTCCCTGATCTTTATTAGGGAACGTTCGTGAGCTTGGCATCCGATGAACATTCCTTCTACGAAGATCTTTTTTTGGAAATTTCTTTAGGCTAAAAGGCCAATTTTGGTTGGATCTATTTGATACCCACAGTACGCTTTCTGGCTCTATGCAAAGGACTATGATGCTTTCTCTAGATCATAACTGACCTTCTTTGACAGTTCCTTGCATACTGATGGGATGTGCTTCAAGGGCTTTGTGGTTGGTGTTTGGTTGGATATGTTTTGCCTCCACAGTATGTTTTGATCTTGTATAAAGGACTGTGATGCTTTCTCTAGATCATAGGAGGCATTCTTTGACAGTATCAACTAAGTGTTGGGATTTGTTTTCAGGGTTTGTGGGTGGGTTCTATGTTCTATCTATTTCACATAAGTTGTTTGATTTATCTGTTTAGTCATTAGCATGGGTACTACTCTTTCTTACAATGGGTATTCTTTTCTCCAAGAAGGTTTTAAGGAGGTTGCCTTTTATCATGCTAGTTTCTTCTAATGTATTGTTTCTTATGCGTTTAATGAAAGGGAGATTTTATTGGCACCCTATTATTTGCTCTTTACACCACATATTAATTTTAAACATGAATAACCTATTTTACCCTTGTACACAATTACCGTTAAGGACAAAAAATTTAAATTTAAAATTAAAATTGCTCACTACACCCCACATATGTTCCTGCAACCCTAGTTTGACTTTTTTCTCAAACTATCATGTTCCTAAACCCTAAACCCTAGATTTATACGTTTATATTGGTGAAAAAATATCTTGTATTTATTCATGAAGGGTGAGATTGAAGTTAGAGAGACTTCGAATGAGGTACGAGTTTATTTTTTTGCGTTTTGCAAGTTTAGTATTTCATAATGGTTGCTGGTTGCGTTCAGCACATAAGTACCAAACGTGACAACTAAATTCGGTGGGATGCCACCGAAACGTTGCACCTTTTTTAGTTGGGTTTGACCGGTCATGAACTTAATATTCGGTGGAGATCCACCGTAACATGGAACGTAGTTCAGTGGTTCACTACCGAACATTTACCTGTGTTTCAGTGGCATCCAACTGAAATTTATTTATTTTTTCAGTAACTTATTGCCGGCCACAAATTTAATGCAAGCTATTTTGATCTTACTCCCATTGAAGGAACAAAAACAAGGTGACGCCCCTACTGAAGGCAACAATGTGGGAACAGAATGTGTAATGGACTATAGTGATCAATTCACAACTTATTCGGTAATTATTTGTCTGAAATCCTTTTTAGTATCATTAACGTGGCATTAATGTTTCAAATTTTATCTTTAAATAATATGAGTTTTAAGTGTAGGTATTCAATGGTAGAGATGCATTACTTAGATGGGCTCATGCACAAGGAAAAATGAATAATATTGTCATTGTAATTAAAAGGTCTGATTATGAGGTGAAGGCAAGAGGAGACCTCGTGTAATACTTGCTTGTGAGAGGAACAGTAACTATAAGTCTTGCAAGTCTAGTGAGACAACTGATATAAGGTTGGATGCAAACAGTGATATGAAAAAATGTGCTAGGGACACTGGTACCAAGAAATGTGGATGCCCATTCTTGTTAAAAGGTGTCAATATTGGTGATGGGGATGATTGGAAGTTGGAGGTGGTTTGTGGAGTACACAACCATCCTATTTCAGAGTATCTTCAAGGTCATTCATTTATGAGCCGACTTTCTGAAGAGGAGAATGCCTTGTTGGTGGACATGTCTAAGAGTTTGGTGAAACCCAAAGATATTTTGGTCACCCTTAAAGATAGAGATGCAATGAATGTTTCAACTATGAAGACAATATACAATGCTAGGATCTAAAATAGAACCAAAGAATTTGCTGGGAGAACTCAAATGCAACAATTGCTTACTAAGTTATCCGAACACAATTATATTGAGAGGCATAGGACATATGGTGATATTGTAACTGACTTGTTTTGGACACACCACATTAATATTGATATTTTGTGTGCATTTCCACATGTACTTATCATGGATTGCACCTATAAGACTAATAGGTATCGGTTCCCATTATTGCAAATTATGGGGGTGACGTCTACTAGTATGAAGCCTCAGTAGTACCTCTGTGAGTCCTCTTCATATCTAAAAACAAACAATATTAAGTACACACTCAGTAACGTATTCGATAGATGATCATTGAAAAAAAAAAACACATATTCGGTGGAGTACCACTGAAAAACCGAAATACATTTAGTGGGAATCTCCTGAAAATTAGAAACAAATTCGGTGGACTACCACCGAAACAAGGTAACCCATCGAAAGTAAAATGTACATATCAAGTTCAAATTCGGTGGACTACCACTGAAGCAATGTAACCATTTAAGTGGTAATCCACCGAAACTAAAATCCAATTTCGTAAAACCAGGTTCGAACCATACACCCACCACGTTGAAATAAAAAATTAAAACCAGACTTTGGCTTTTCAAAAGTGAAATCAAATGTAGGCTTAATCAACACTTAGAAACGTAAATATAGAAATCAAAATTGAAATTAAACCTTGGCTTTTCGAAGGATTTGTGAAAACTTGACAAATTCGTGATGGATGCTTGAGATGGCTGAGGAGATGGTGGTTTGCTACGGGATGAGGTGTTTGGGGTTGGCTATGGGGTGTGATGGCTCTGTTTCAGAGATGGGTTCAGGTTTGCACAGATGGGTTGTGCGATGGGGTTTGGTGGTTTGCAGAGTTGGGTTGTGTGATGGCTCTGTTTCAAAGGGAATGGGGTGTGTGGTGGAGCTTGTTGTAAATCTGATGGGGTGTGTCTGCAAGAGGAGGGAATTTTCGATGGGGTGGGGCTTGATCGGTGCATAATTACATATCTTTTTGTACCCTTCTAACTTATGATTTGGTTATGTTTTTGAGTTAAACTTGTGCTTTTAATAAGTTTTGTGTTTGTTTCAGTGTAATAAGCTTGAGACTCATTAAATGCATTTTGGAGACAAATTAGCCCAAAACGGTGTCTGCAGATCATTCAATTTCACGGATTAACCTGTACTTGCTCAAGAAGAACCAGATAATGAGCCATACATCATTGGAAAGATACGGAAGTCTAGTTTCCGTACCATTTTACGGTTCATGATTCTGAGTCTTCTAGAGGAAGTTACACATGATCTAGTAGCTTAAGGTCAAAATTCGGCAGCATCTACGTTACTAGGCCACAAATGACATTTGAAGGTCTTCCCAATTTTTCCTTGAGTTGGGCTGCATATTCTTGGAAAGATAAGACAAAGGGCTTGAAGATCCATATTTTTCCAGAATTTTATGAATGTATTACAAGCCCAAAACGAACCCAAAAGAAGAGTGCAATGCATTGTCATGCATGACATATGTATGATGAAGTGCACTATCTAGTGGGAGTTGTTGGTGAAGTGCACTAGCCAAAAGGATGAGTTTTTAATTACAAGTGCTATTGGCATAGACCATATTTAATTCAAATTTCAACTCCCCTAAGCCTATAAATAGTGAGTTCTCCAAACTTGTAAACACACCCCAATGGGGGGAGCTCTCAAACATTTCTCTAGAGCTCCCCTCCCTTCTCTCCCTCAAATATCTTAGTTTTCCTTTCTAGTTCTAAATTGTTGTAATAAAATCCTTTTGCTAAATGTTTCTTTGAGTTTTTCTAAGTTCTTCTTAACTTTCCATTGTAATGTAAATTCTTTTCTTTAGCAATTCAAGTTTGAGTAGTTTCCAAGTTTCAATTATGGATTTTGTTCTTATTCATTATGCTTATAAGTTAATATGCTAGTTTGAATGATTGATCACCATTAAGGCTTGCATGTTAGCTATCTTGGTTTGAATTAAGAGTAGACACCATGCTTTAATTCGAATTGAACTATGAATAGGAAGAGTATGTATGGACATTCGACAACAGGGATTAGATACATGCTTGGTTGTTTAAAATGATCTTCTATTCTTAATGGGTTCCTAATGCTTAATTTAGGTTAGACAACAGATGATCAAGTTAGGGAATTAGGAACACAAGGTTAGGACCAGACACCATGGCTTAATCATACTTTAGCTAGAATCAATCCGTTAATCTAAATTGAACTTGGGAACTTATTCGCTTGAGTTAACTTCTTTTCTTTCTTCCTTGTTCGATTTATTTTCTTTCTTTTTTTCATTTATGTTTTGTACAGGGAATTGAATTAAATCAATCTATCATCAATCCTCGTGGGATCGACCTCGCACTTTGATCGGTGCATAATTACATATCTTTTTATACCCTTCTAACTTATGATTTGGTTATGTTTTTGAGTTAAACTTGTGCTTTTAATAAAGTTTGTGTATGTTTCAGTGTAATAAGGTTGATACTCATTACATGCATTTTGAAGACAAGTTAGCTCAAAACAGTGTCTGCAGATCATTCAATTTCACGGATTAACCTGTACTTGCTCAAGAAGAACCAGATAATTGGCCATACATCATTGGAAAGATACGGAAGTCTAGTTTCCGTAGCATTTTACGGTTCATGATTCTGAGTCTTCTAGAGGAAGTTATACATAATTTAGTAGCTCAAGGTCAAAATTCGGCAGCATCTGCGTTACTGGGCAACAAATGACATTTGAAGGTCTTTCCGATTTTTCCTTGAGTTGGGCTGTATATGCTTGGAAAGATAAGACAAAGGGCTTGAAGATCCATATTTTTCCAGATTTTTTCGGAGCAAATAACAAGCCCAAAACCTGCCCACAATCTGACTGCAATGCAATGTCATGCATGATGTATTGTTGATTGTGGGAAGGTTAGGTGAAACATATTCAAGTCTTATAATTGAAGTGGGAGTTGCAACACTAAGTTTAAAGAAAGAAAAATTGTTTTCAAATGTAATGTGTGTTAGGTGAAGTTGATGAAGTGAGTGGAAAGCAATATTTAATTTAGATTTTCAACTTCCTTAGGCCTATAAATAGTGAGGTTTCCCATGCTTGTAAACACACCCCAAGAGGGGGAGCTCTCAAACATTTCTCTAGAGCTCCCCTCCATTCTCTCCCTCAAATTCTCTTAGCTTTCCTTTCTAGTTCTCAATTGTTGTAATAAAATTCTTTTGCTAAATGTTTCTTTGAGTTTTTCTAAGTTCTTCTTAATTTTCCATTGCTATGTAAATTCTTTTCTTTAAGTATTCAAGTTAGAGTAGTTTCCAAGTTTCAATTATGGTTTTTGTTCTTATTCATTTTTCTTATAAGTTAATATGCTAGTTTGAATGATTGATCACCATTAAGGCTTGCATGTTAGCTATCTTGGTTTGAATTAAGAGTAGACACCATGCTTTAATTCGAATTGAACTATGAATAGGAAGAGTATGTATGGACATTCGACAACAGGGATTAGATACATGCTTGGTTGTTTAAAATGTTCTTCTATGCTTAATGGGTTCCTAATGCTTAATTTAGGTTAGAAAACAAATGATCAAGTTAGGGAATTAGGAACACAAGGTTAGGGCCAGACACCATGGCTTAATCATACTTTAGCTAGAATCAATCCGTTAATCTAAATTGAACTTGGGAACTTATTCGCTTGAGTTAATTTCTTTTCCTTCTTTCTTGTCTTATTCATTTCCTTTCTTTTTCATTTCTGTTTTGTACAGGGAATTGAATTAAATCAATCTATCATCAATCCTCGTGGGATCGACCTCGCACTTATATATGCTAAACTGCCAACGGCTCGTGCACTTGCGAGTATCACAAGTTGAGGATGCAGCTGAATCTACGCAACAAGTTTTTGGCGCCGTTGCCGGGGATTGGCAACATAGTTTGGTTCTATTTCTTTTCCCTACTTGTTTTATTTATTTATTTTTTTATTTTCTCCTTTTCATGTCTTCCTAGGCACTTTCATGTTTTAAAATTAATGATGTTAATTGACAAGTTGTGTTTGTAGTCCAACGGAACAGGACAATTGCCTAACAAGCAAGAGAACTGGGTTTAAGTCTCGGCTTACACAACACCAAAAAAAAAAAAATACTTTGAAGCATGGAATTTGATGTGTGTTGTTTTTTTTTTCTTTTCATTTTAGTTTTTATGTCCTAATCCTTTTAATTCTCTTTCAAGTTTTTGTTTGTGTTTGTTTTAGCAATTTAGATAGCTAAATAAAAAAGGAGAGAAAATGCAACTCCAAACATGATGAGAAGTGTGGAGTAGTAGGAGAAGTGGCGACCTCCAAATACATCTATGCTCGACCTAATTGCTTCAAGGGGGAGCATTCTAATCTTTTCTCTTAATTTGTTTTCTTATTATTTTAAGTTTACGTTTCTTTTTATATACAAAATTTAAATAAATAAATAAAAAAAATTTCATATGAGTTGACTTATGGTAACTCCAATGAGCATCTCTGTTAATACAGTGTCTAGGAGTTCTATAGGCAACACCTTCGGTGTCTAAGAAGTTTGGGTTTTAAGCGGGACCACTGTGACCTCTCCAAACTTCCCGGATCCCCTGGCTGTGTTTTCTGAGGTTCTTAACTGGTAATCCATGAGCCACTTGTATATTCGTGTGTTTTATTAAAAAATATATATATATATAATAATATAATATAATTTAAAATTTTAAATAATTAAAAAAAACCTTCTATTTCTTTTTCTTATTATTTGAAATTTATTATTTTTTTTATTATTATTTTTTTTATTAGTGTTTTTTTATATTTAAATACTAATTTTTGTAAATGTTTATTAGTGGCTGGATTTTAAGTTATTGTGGACTGCCAAACACTGAAACACTACCCACATTAATCCTAAAATTAACTCTCCATCTTTCATTTGATCTAGCCGCCGCTAACCCCTGAACATCTCAACTATCTCTTCCCCTGAAACCAAACCTTCTCTTCCCAAGCCTTATCCAAATTGTTGCTTATTGTAGGGCTCGTCAATGGAAAAACTCAAGGATGCCGTCGGTGGACACCTCAAGGAGAAGGAGTCCGAATTGAGCATGGTGAAGGTGCCTAGCCCAATGGTTTTGTTGAACTCACTGTCAGCTATCCCACCAGAAGATCCTTTGGGAAAGGATACCACTGTGCAACGGGTGTTTGAGGTGATTGAGGTGCTCGTGGTTGTGTTTGCCATGGATCCCTCAGAAGTTACCATAGATGCCTTTCTGTTTCATAGAGGTAGGGTGATAGAGGAAGTTGAAGACATGATTCCAAATTGGGATCTGGATTGTGGATTAGAAGAGATGCAACTTGCGGCGCTGGCACATTGTCTAGATACTTGGAGGGTATATCTGCTAGATAGGAGGTTTGTGGCAAGAACTGTTGTGCTGAGCAGTCATATGTATTGTACAGGTAACATCCGAGTTGAGTTTGATATTTACTTAAGTGTGCTTAACGAGTTTGACTTCCAGTTAGGGAATATGACCACAAGGCTCCGAGACTTCGTGGAGCAGATGGATGAGTTGATGATAGATGGAGCCCTATATGATTCGTCTGTTTCAGACCCTTCGGAAAGTGAGTCAGAAGAAGACCCATGGGTGAGCTCAGCCATCGATAGCATTTTGAGAAATGCTATGTTTGAAGGATGAACCATGCAGTGCCAGGTTACCCTTAATCCCTGTTTTCTGTTTTCTTATATGCTTTCACATTGTGGACAATGTCCAATTCAGGTCTGGGGGTATTAATGGAGGTTTTCAATTTTTTTTTTCATTTGTGTTTTCAATTTTCAATTTTTGTCATTTGATTTGTGTTTTCAATTTTTGTTCACTTGTGTTTTCAATTTTTTGTTCACTTGTGTTTGATTTTTTGTTCATTTGATTTGTATTTTCAATTTTTGTGCATTTGTGTTTCCAATTTTCGTTCACTTGTTACTAATTTTTTTTTTTTAAGAATATCATACAACCAATGCTATGGAGCTGCCATTGAGATTTTCATATCAAACGTTTTACACTTCACAAAGCTTTTGCTCTTAGAATTCTAGTGACTAAAGTACCATGCTCAGATTCTTGAAGGATAATAGTGGAGACTACCCTAGTAAGCTATTTTGAGCCTAATTGCTTTCTTGAGAGGGTTTAAAGTGTTTCTATTCCTCATCTCTACTTATTTTCTTCAATTCACTCTAAAATGATCTCATTGTTCCATTTTGATTGAATACTAAGGATGATTCTATTTGCAGATATCAGGTGCATGCTCTCACTCATGAATGAACTCATTGAAGTGATGCTAGGCTATGTGTGTATAACCATTCTCTGTGCTTTCTTTTCACCCTACCCAGTCGTGTGTTCCATCAGCTCTCTTGTAGCCAAACACTTCAAGCCATTTTCTTCTATCACCCTTATAATTCCCCTAACTTTGTATCTCAATCTGAGATATTTAAACCTATTATAGCCATACCCTATAGCTTAGAAATATACCAAGGTATGCCAAGATAAAGTTTGAGCAAGGAAAGTGCTGCCCCATGCCTAAATTGTTGTGAATCTGTGCAATAAAGTTAAAGAAGAAGTAGATCAAGTCAAAAAAAAAAAAAAAAAAAAGATAAAGAGAAAGTGTTTTGATTTGATCTAACTGTGAAATATAAGGTCTATGCCAGATGATGCTATGAAGTTGCAGCCATACCATTCTAAATCAATGATACCTTGCAGATCAATGAAGAATGCAACCTTGGTATGTTCTTAAGTTAATCGTGTTCCTTCCAATTCTTCCATTTCCCCTAACCTTAGCCTTTCATTACAACCTTGTGAAAGACCTAGCTGATCTTTGAGGATGTATTCATGGGTGCTGGTATGTATGAGTGTATCTGTATTCTTAGTATTTGATTCCCTTCTTGAGATCTAACCAAATATTGTGCTTCTATTTCATATACTCATTATGCTTGTTTGAGAGAATAAAACCATAGGTTCTGAGTGATTGAGTGCTATATGTGAGAATTAGAGTTGAAGCATGTTCTTCCTTCAAGAGTTGAGTACGTGTACTTTGAAGCCGTGTGCCTTTGAGCTATAGCTTCCACTTTACACACTTATTGATCATCTATCTTGGCAATTCTATGGTGTTGGAGGTATGATTAAAATTTTCTTTCATTAGTTGTTTTCAAAGTTAGTTTTCTAACCTTTTGTTTTGTAGAGTCAGTAAAGCGTTTGTGGGTATCGTTTCTGTTAAACCCTCAGGAGACACAACTCCTCCTACTAGGGACGCCTAGAGGTTTAAAGGCTTGTTGCATGCGCTCAATGCAATCAAGTTACCTACGAAAGTGGTCTAATAAACTTCTTGTTTTGTTTTTATCTTTGTTTTCCTTTTGTTTTACTCGAGGACTAGTAAAATCTAGGTTTGGGGGTATTTGATCGGTGCATAATTACATATCTTTTTATACCCTTCTAACTTATGATTTGGTTATGTTTTTGAGTTAAACTTGTGCTTTTAATAAAGTTTGTGTATGTTTCAGTGTAATAAGTTGATACTCATTACATGCATTTTGAAGACAAGTTAGCTCAAAACAGTGTCTGCAGATCATTCAATTTCACGGATTAACCTTTACTTGCTCAAGAAGAACCAGATAATTGGCCATACATCATTGGAAAGATACGGAAGTCTAGTTTCCGTAGCATTTTACGGTTCATGATTCTGAGTCTTCTAGAGGAAGTTATACATAATTTAGTAGCTCAAGGTCAAAATTCGGCAGCATCTGCGTTACTGGGCCACAAATGATATTTGAAGGTCTTTCCGATTTTTCCTTGAGTTGGGCTTCATATGATCGGAAAGATAAGACAAAGGGCTCCAGATTTTTTCGGAGCAAATACCAAGCCCAAAACCTGCCCACAATCTGACTACAATGCAATGTCATGCATGATGTATTGTTGATTGTGGGAAGGTTAGGTGAAACATATTCAAGTCTTATAATTGAAGTGGGAGTTGCAACACTAAGTTTAAAGAAAGAAAAATTGTTTTCAAATGTAATGGTGTGTTAGGTGAAGTTGATGAAGTGAGTGGAAAGCAATATTTAATTTAGATTTTCAACTTCCTTAGGCCTATAAATAGTGAGGTTTCCCAAGCTTGTAAACACACCCCAAGGGGGGGAGCTCTCAAACATTTCTCTAGAGCTCCCCTCCATTCTCTCCCTCAAATTCTCTTAGTTTTCCTTTCTAGTTCTCAATTGTTGTAATAAAATTCTTTTGCTAAATGTTTCTTTGAGTTTTTCTAAGTTCTTCTTAATTTTCCATTGCTATGTAAATTCTTTTCTTTAAGTATTCAAGTTAGAGTAGTTTCCAAGTTTCAATTATGGTTTTTGTTCTTATTCATTATGCTTATAAGTTAATATGCTAGTTTGAATGATTGATCACCATTAAGGCTTGCATGTTAGCTATCTTGGTTTGAATTAAGAGTAGACACCATGCTTTAATTCGAATTGAACTATGAATATGAAGAGTATGTATGGACATTCAACAACAGGGATTAGATACATGCTTGGTTGTTTAAAATGTTCTTCTATGCTTAATGGGTTCCTAATGCTTAATTTAGGTTAGACAACAAATGATCAAGTTAGGGAATTAGGAACACAAGGTTAGGACCAGACACCATGGCTTAATCATACTTTAGCTAGAATCAATCCGTTAATCTAAATTGAACTTGGGAACTTATTCGCTTGAGTTAATTTATTTTCCTTCTTTCTTATCTTATTCATTTCCTTTCTTTTTCATTTCTGTTTTGTACGGGAATTGAATTAAATCAATCTATCATCAATCCTCGTGGGATCGACCTCGCACTTACATATGCTAAACTACCAACGGCTCGTGCACTTGCGAGTATCACAAGTTGAGGATGCAGCTGAATCTACGCAACACACTTACATATGCTAAACTACCAACGGCTCGTGCACTTGCGAGTATCACAAGTTGAGGATACAGCTGAATCTATTTTGGTGCAGCTGAATCGACGCTACAGGGCTTGATATCAGATGGGGTGGGGTTTGATTTCAAATGGGATGTGTCTAAAAGGGAAGGAGGTTTTTGATGGGTAGTGTATGATATGGGATGGGATTTACACAGTGAGTTAGGGAATGGGGTTCATGAGGGAAATTTAGGAAAAAAAAAAAGGGGTATAATGAGTAATTTAAAATTTTATTAAAATTTAGTGGGGTGTAAAAAATTATGGGGTGTAAAGAGCAATTAATGGGGTTCATATAGAATTTCCCTTAATGAAATATCATCTTGTCTATAAAAAACAAAAACAAAAATTGGTACATGTTCCTAATATTTTTTTGTTTATAAAAAAATTGCTGCTATTTCCACACCTTGTTCTATTTCCCCACCCACCTTATCTTCAAATTTTAAAGACAAATCCCTTTGTAAAATGACTTTTAAGGACTTTGGAAAAAAAACATCAACTCACGTAACCCACCTACTGTACCGTTTGACAAAAAGAAAAAGAAAACGTATGACTCCTCAATTGCTCTTATGAGTCATCAGTGCTCATAACTCAATTCTCAAACAATTTTCTTCTTTCTTATTTTCATTCAATCAAATTGTTTCTAAAAAATAGAAAAACAAGAGAATGGATATTGAAGAGAACGATTCCAGCGAAAATGGTAGGTGAGAAGTGACAAGACCCGACCCAAATTCCACTTTGGAATCCGCGTTGAACCCTGTGAAAATCCAACACCTGTCAAATGCCGGGCACACTTGACCAAATTGCCCTTAACTAAAACTCAAATAATTCCTTTCAGGTTTGACTTATGCCGAAAAATCGGCAAAGTCTCACCTGAAAAATGCTCGTTTCCCAATAATTTACACATGTACAACATGCAACTCTTATATCCATAAGCGTTCAGCATGCACAATGCTACAAAAATCGTACGGTTATAGTAGGATATCCTACATAATGGAAATGATGAGTGGTGGATGATGAATGCTCGGTGGTGGTGCTCCGGTACTCGATTACTACTTGGGGGCGCAAAACATTAAAAGTGTGAGTGGAGAAAAGAAAGTTTTGCAAAATATAATATCAACATACTAACCCCACTGTTAAAACCATTTGAAAATTCATTTAATCCATGTTCTATATTCGTACAAAAATCAAGCATGCATATATTTATATTCATATAACCGTTCATACATTCAATCACTTCATCAAAACCATTAGAAAGCATTGAAAAATAATAATTCCTTTCCACCTAGGTGTACCTTTCATAAATCCGTCAATTCCATGATTTTTCTATTTATTTCCCACATTATACCATCAATTCCAAGTGTCACATAAGCGATACGTTCTCGTAGAAATTGGAAACACAAAGTTAACACAAGCCGCATTCCTAGCAGAACTAAGGAGACACTTGGTCAACCTGAGCCGCATTCCTCGCTCCTCACGGTCCGGTTATCCCTAGGACTCGTGAGGCAACTGTCAAACGTGCGTTGACTCAACCGAAGGCAATTTGCATGTCTGTGGACATCATTATATCCGAAGGCAATAGTTTATTTGAATGCAACATTTTGGGTACTTATGGTGGTTTAAAAACCTTTCCTGGAAAATTATAATACTGTTTCTCACTCAATCCTTAAATCCTGTGACCAATTCCTTTTCTACTTTCCAAGCTATTCATATTTAATTATAAACAAAATTTTATAAAAGCATTTGAATTCAAATTGTATGCTTGGAATGCAAAAACAATAAATAATTCATTCATGATCAATTAATAAAACTTTTACTGTATAAAATTCATTTATAAAACAAACGTCCACTCATTGTGCGTCCGAGCTTGCCTGGCTCTTTGAGGGTCCTTTGATTGATGCATAATTACATATCCTTTTGTACCCTTCTAACTTATGATTTGGTTATGTTTTTGAGTTAAACTTGTGCTTTTAATAAGTTTTGTGTTTGTTTCAGTGTAATAAGCTTGAGACTCATTAAATGCATTTTGGAGATAAATTAGCCCAAAACGATGTCTGCAGATCATTCAATTTCACGGATTAACCTGTACTTGCTCAAGAAGAACCAGATAATGAGCCATACATCATTGGAAAGATACGGAAGTCTAGTTTCCGTACGATTTTACGGTTCATGATTCTGAGTCTTCTAGAGGAAGTTATACATGATCTAGTAGCTCAAGGTCAAAATTCGGCAGCATCTGCGTTACTGGGCCACAAATGACATTTGAAGGTCTTCCCAATTTTTCCTTGAGTTGGGCTGCATATGCTTGGAAAGATAAGACAAAGGGCTTGAAGATCCATATTTTTCCAGAATTTTATAAATGTATTAACAAGCCCAAAACGAACCCAAAAGAAGAGTGCACTGCATTGTCATGCATGACATATGTATGATGAAGTGCACTATCTAGTGGGAGTTGTTGGTGAAGTGCACTAGCCAAAAGAATGAGTTTTTAATTACAAGTGCTATTGGCATAGACCATATTTAATTCAGAATTTCAACTCCCCTAAGCCTATAAATAGTGAGTTCTCCAAGCTTGTAAACACACCCCAAGGGGGGGAGCTCTCAAACATTTCTCTAGAGCTCCCCTCCCTTCTCTCCCTCAAATTCTCTTAGTTTTCCTTTCTAGTTCTCAATTGTTGTAATAAAATCCTTTTGCTAAATGTTTCTGAGTTCTTCTTAACTTTCCATTGTAATGTAAATTCTTTTATTTAGCAATTCAAGTTTGAGTAGTTTCCAATTTTCAATTATGATTTTTGTTCTTATTCATTATGCTTATAAGTTAATATGCTAGTTTGAATGATTGATCACCATTAAGGCTTGCATGTTAGCTATCTTGGTTTGAATTAAGAATAGACACCATGCTTTAATTCGAAATGAACTATGAATAGGAAGAGTATGTATGGACATTCAACAACAGGGATTAGATACATGCTTGGTTGTTTAAAATGTTCTTCTATGCTTAATGGGTTCCTAATGCTTAATTTAGGTTAGACAACAAATGATCAAGTTAGGGAATTAGGAACACAAGGTTAGGACCAGACACCATGGCTTAATCATACTTTAGCTAGAATCAATCCGTTAATCTAAATTGAACTTGGGAACTTATTCGCTTGAGTTAATTTATTTTCCTTCTTTCTTATCTTATTCATTTCCTTTCCTTTTTCATTTCTGTTTTGTACAGGGAATTGAATTAAATCAATCTATCATCAATCCTCGTGGGATCGACCTCGCACTTACATATGCTAAACTACCAACGGCTCGTGCACTTGCGAATATCACAAGTTGAGGATGTAGCTGAATCTATTTTGGTGCAGCTGAATCGACGCAACATCCTTCCTGCGGGTTTGGTGGCACTACTACAAAAAGTGTAAAAGACGACCAGGAAAAAACGACGGTCTAAGTAAAAACCGTCGTGGTTTTTCAAAAGACGACGGTTCTAAAAAAACCACCGTGTAATACCACCTTAGACACCTAAAAAATGGAGATTCAAATGGCTGTTAAAAAACAACGACGTACCTAATTAAACAACCGACGTCTATTTGAAACAGGATTTCCGCATTGTAAAATCAAAGCCAACAAAGAACGGCAGAAATTATGAATCGACCGACGTAGAAAGTAAAGACGACGATTTCAAAAAAAGCCGCCGTATTTACTCAGAAAATAACATGACCATGTTTTCGTATAAGACGCCGTATAATTATAAATAAATCCACAGCGGTAAAATACAAAGTATCGCCGTATTAAATTAATGTACAACGACGTCAAAGATAAATATATCGACGTCATTATCCTATAGTTCTACGATGTTATCTTTAAAGAATACCATGTTGGGTTTTTAATTTAACGACGTATTATAAAATTTAACGTCGTATTTATTCACTTTATACGTCGTACCTTTAATTTAAATGTCATCTTTACATATAATAGACGACCTTTTTTTAAAAAAAACCGTCGTCTTTACTTCATAAAAACAGTGGAAGTAGAAGGGACGTAGCAGGAATTTGCAATTTTGTCGTCCGAGCTCTGATTGAGGTCCATGATACCTTTTTGAAAAGGGAATGAAGCCAGAAATCAGACTCAGTGCTTTGCGCTAATGTATGGTGGTTTTTGGCCATTTGAGGTCGTTTAGCCTTCCAAAAACGCATTTAAAAAAAGCGTCGTCTATTATAGGTAAAGACGACGCTTTTTTAAAAAAAAGTGTCGTCTATTATAGGTATAGACGACGCTTTTTTTTAAAAAACCGTCGTCTTTACCTATAATAGACGACGCTTTTTTAAAAACACCGTCGTCTATTACTTTCAACTCTTTAAATGAGTTTTTGGAAGGCTAAACGGCCTCAAATGGCCAAAAACCACCATATGTCAGTGCAAATCACTGAGTCTGATTCCTGGCTTCATTCCCTTTTCAGAAAGGTATTATGGACCTCAATCAGAGCTCGGACGACAAAATTACAAATTCCCGCTACGTCCCTTCTGCTTCCACTGTTTTTATGAAGTGAAGACGACGGTTTTTTTAAAAAAAGCATCGTCTTTTAAAACACGCTAAAAATGGCCGCTTAAGTGATTTCCCGCTCTATAAATTTTCAAATTTTCACCCATATTTGAAAACCTTATCTCTCATTAACAAGCGTCGCCTTTTAAAACACGCTAAAAAAAGGCTACTTAAGTGAATTCGCGCTCGACAAATTTTCAGATTTTCCCCCCTCTCTGAAACCCTTATCTCTCCCTCCTCCTGCACTCTCTAAAACACCCCCATGAAACTCTCTAAAATACCCTTCTATATCTTGCTAGTGAATTCTGGATTAGTCTCTTTGCGTTTCTGGTATGTTCTTTGTCTCCCTAATTTCAGATTTTGTCTCTCTTGATTTGTCTGATTTGTTTACATATTTTTTTTATATTTCTGGTTCCTTTTGCAGGTTCTCGATGGTCTTTTTTATGCTCATTTTACAAGTTTTCTATGGAAATATGGACCAATGGTAAAATTTCTCTTCCACCTCATTTTTTATGTTTATAATCTTAGCTTTTTTTCTCTCTTTGTCATTTTGATTTATTTACAGGGATGATGGAGGAGACTTCAGTTGTGCATCATTTGTATGTTTGGATGAGGAATGCTTGGATTAGGAGTACTTCGCTCTTGTTTGGAATTATGTTTGTTGTAGAATAAAGATTTGTTAACTATGTAATAACTATTGAATCTTCAAGTTTTATGAGAGAAACTATTTGTGTATATATTCATTAATAAAGCATTATGGTTGGTTTTCTAGTTAAAATCGTTGTATAGCATCATAGGAAATCAAAAAGAACTAAAATGTAGCAGTTTGGAAACTTATTAGACGACGGTTTTTTATAATAAATCATGGTCTTTACAGATAATTAACGACGGTTTTTATAAAAAAGTGTCGTCTATTATAGGTAAAGATGACCTTCTTTTAGAAAAGGGTCGTCTATTTTATATAAAGACGACGGTTTTTTTAAAAAACCGTCGTCTTTATAATAATCCACGACGGTTTTTATAATAAAATAGTCATCTTTACATACAATACACGACGGTTTTATTAAAAAATCGTCATCTTTACAAACAATACACGACGGTTTCTTTAAAAAAAAAGTCGTATTTCCTCCTATAATGAACGATCTTTACCTCTAAACAACGACGATTTTGTTTAAAAACCGTCGTCTTTATTGATAAACAACGACGGTGAAAGCTGTCGTGGTTTGTTAGGGAAAAGATGACGGTGGATTCCACAACCATTGAAAAATCGAATACACGACGGTGATTTACCGTCGTCTTTTTGCTTTTTTGTAGTAGTGTGGAGCCCGAGTATCTATTTAAATGATTACAAACATTTAATTAATAAAATAGCTCAACCACAAATATTTAATCAAAACCCTGACCCCCGGCCTTAAAGTGTGTGTGCGTAACCTAAGAAAGTTACTAGGCCCATTTTCAACAGTTCTCACAGTTTGAATGGTCTGAAAAGACCCGAGATTAAATATACGATTAAATTCTTATATTGGTCAACTCGGTCCCCCTTGGGGGCCACAACCTCCAATTAATAATCTGAAAGTTTCTATGGGTTCAACAAAATTTACTAAACACGTCCTACAAGTTTAGTCCAGATCGAGCGGTCGAATATTTCTCAATCGCACAATCGGACGGTCACATTTTTATTTAATATTTGAATCGTTGATTCGGAGTATCTGGGACCCCAATTCTCGATCCATGAGTTCCTGCATGATCCTAGAGATTCCTAGATCAAAATATTTGAAAATGGAGTTGATCCAACGGTCCGAACATATCGAACTTGAATATCACATCATATGTAAAAATTCGTTCAACCGTCAAATGATAACCAAATTCGAATCGAAGTATACCGTCGTGCTCGGGACGATATAGGGATCATTTTAGGATCAAATGGGCCACCCAACCTTGGCCCACGCATTGCTAGCTCGTGGGTGTCTTGAGAAAATTTTGGCGACCGGAAAATTCTCAAAACACACAGCAATACCTATACCTACGTGATTAGAACAACTAAGGGAGCAACTTTTGTTCTTGGGCCATGGCCAAAAAGTAGTCGAAGCTTGCCGGAAATTTTGAGCTGAAAACGGGTCAAAACTTAGATTGTAAATCGAGCTTCAAACTTCAAAATCAATCCTAAACAACCCAACCCTCAGCTAGATCACGTTGAAAGGATGAGAAATCATACCTAGATCGACAAATTTGGTGGCCGGAATCGTTGGAAAATTTGAAGAAAATCGGACGGTTTTCAAGAGGTGGCGGTTGCAGCTTAGAAGGGATGGGATGGGATGAGGGAGTCGGGCCGGTTCGTTTGGGACCAGTCTCGTGGCCAACGGTGGTTGGAGGAGGGAGTTGCTTGCCAAAACAGTGGCATGCTGGTTCGAGGGGGCGGGGAAACGGGATATCACAAAAAGATAAGGTGAGTAAAGAAATAAGATAGAGGGTGGAAATAGTGGCACTTAACCAAAAAAAAAAAAAAAAAACCCCTCTCTATTAATAAAAAGTTAATAGTCTTCATAGTTGTCAAAGTACTAAACATTAAATAACTTTAAAAAGAACATTAAAATACCATAACTTTCACTTCATCTAAACGTTTTAATCAAATTTTTATATCTTACAAACACTACAAAAAAAAAGTGGCAACAGTCACCATTATTTGGTAACATTTGGTGACATTTGCTGGGGTAACTAAAACCTTTAGTCACCCAAGCAAATATCACAAAATGTCACCCAAGTAAATATATAAATGAAATTCAATAAACAATATATAAATGACTGATTGTTCTTTTAAATAGAGGCTTGCAGAATTACAATGTCCTTAGGCTATACCGGAATGAGGATATGGCTGATACTTGTTTCAACATGTATTTGATAAGGACACACCCAATCAGACAAAGGCCAATCTCAATTGCCACTCATTTGGGCCACTTGCATAGCCCAACTGAAACTAACCTACTTCCAAGAGTAGGTCTTATAAAGAGCTCTAATGAATTCTAGTTTTTCAATGTGGGACTAATTTCAATTCAAACATAGCTTGTAATGCCTTCCGTAGCCAACAAATGTGTACGAAATGTTGCCACTTAGACCTAATTATCCCTAGCAAAAGGGGTGCGAAGATCAGCGGCGCCATCCCATCCTCATTAATACGGAGAAGGATGACATAATGAACTCCTAACTAGCAGAGGTCGATTCCTCTACCAAAATTTATAAGAGCGTGTGGGCTTTGCTTGGGACCGCAAGAGCTGTGGGGTAAACCCAATAGGGCCAACCAAACTTCCTGGGCCTCTTCAGGCCAATAAACCCAAACATGGGTTAAGAAGACATGTGGGCCTGAGATCAGTTTTTCCTTGGGCTCCATGAAGTGAGTCCAAACATGACTAATCCTTAGGCAGCACGGCTCCAAAATGGATCAGCATTGATCCCCCAAGATCTCCCTAGTTACAGTAGCAACAATCTCGGAGATCATGCTCACACATTTTGGGCAAGTATTCCACACATCCCAAGTCAAATAGCTAATTGACTGGATGTGAGACAGAACGGTCAAGAAACGCCCCCAATTAATGCCAAACGCAGCCTCATACGATGATAAGTCAACCACTAACGAGCCATATAAAACCCAACTTCAGCCATCAAAAGGAGGTACCATTCTATTGATATGAAAAACCTAATTCTTGATTTCAGACCTTGTTTTGGCATCAGAGGCTATTTGGCTCACACCACGCCATTGTGCTCAAAAGACTCACGATCAATATGCTTTTCTCTTGAATTTCAGGGTTAAAGAAGTCATTTTTGGGGACCAACGAAATTGTTCCCCCACAATATGTTCTCAGTGGCAATAAAAATATTATGTGATACATAAAATAATGTTCAAATTTTGATCCACGTAGTTTGCTCGCAATGTTTCGCTTTCGTCCATGTACACTTCATTTTTGCCATTTTGCCATTGTAGTTTGATGCTTTTTGCAATTTAAGCACATCTAAATTTCTGTCCAATTGCTTGAGTTCCTCCAAGATCAAGATGCATAACCTCATCATTAACTTGTATAAGCTTTCTTTACGAAAAGGCCTACTCATGATAAGAGGGGAAAAAGAAGAAAGAAAAACAGAAAAATCATCGAGTACATTTAGCTTGCCTTTTAGTTTCGGCTATTAGATAATGCTATGGCTACAATATGTGCAGTTTTCCTCAAAATAAATCAATAAAACAAACAATATTTGTTAAGTCTTAGAAGTTACAAGGGACAGCTTAAATCTAATATGTCCATAGGAGTAATTAGTATTTGGTATATGAATAACCAAGGGGGGCTAATATGGCATGGAGACATAAACACAGCAGCTGATCGTTGAAAGAAATTGGAAAGGTGATAATCAGTTGATATACTATCTGCAGGAGTGTTATAGCTGTAGCAGTGACTTACAGGAGAGTTCTCCGTGGCTTATCCATATGACAAATTGCTAGAATGTATTTCGAGTGCATCTGGAATAGCTCAGTCAAGATCTCCTTGTCTGTATAAATGGAAGCGATCAGGAGCGCAAATGTAGTGTGGAAAAGAAAGAGGAACAATCTTTCAAAGCCTCATCAAGAAAAGCACGCGAGAGGGGTCCTTGAGAAGGCAATGCCTATCTGAACCAAAGAAGCTAAAGGCAACATCTGATGAACCTGTTTAGTGCTTCCATCCCTTTGGATGACCGTCTTCCATGTATGGCTCTAAAAATCCAATAAACTGAAAGTCCACAAGGAGACACAATCACTTTATTGCTTTCTAGAAAAAGGGCATTTCAATCTATATGCTTAAGCTTTATATTGAGGAAACTCGATGCTTAATCTTCTTTCAATAATTAATTTAACATGTTTAACTAAATGGTACAACTGTGGTTCAGGTTGCCAAAAGCCCCAACAGTATTAGTTAGACATGATTTAGGCCCATGGTGAAACTTTAGATTGAGTTGAGTATGGATAAAAGCATAGTTAGGGATGATCGCAGATACCTTGCTACCATCTTCCGACCACCGTGCACCATATCCTTCAGCAACCCTTATTTCAAAGACAGCACCGTGTGGTTGAACACTATGCACATTTAACCAGCAACAATGTGTCATTAATCGACTGATGACATCCAATGCGAGCCTGTTTTTATTGGAATCTAAAAAGAGCAAAAGAAAAAGGAAACACAACTGATCTTAATTTTAAAAAAAACATAAAATCACTGTATTTGTATCAAAACATAATCACATGAATAGAACTTAGTTGTAAACACTTGTACCTAAAAACTCAAAATATTTCTAGTTTGATCTTGACTTAAATATTTGCAATTTAAGCACAGTATTTGTAGCAGTGCACAAAGCTTGTCACATTCGACCATAGAATATGTACGCAATTCATTACCTAAACCAAAAAACATTTAAAATATATTAGGACCTTGGCCAATAAGGTTAAAGTGTTTAGTGTTCTTATCCTCTAGCCTCTAATTTATGCGAATATCTAAGAAAGATGTGTGAATCTTCCGTACAATCAACCTACAAACCTGTATTAGTACTTGCAAATTTTAAATAACACTATGATAGCAGAACATTGATGTTCAGAGGTTTTGTCAAGAAACATAAATATCATTATTATTTTTATAATTGTTCTCATACCTCTAGTGCTTAAGCAAATTTCTATACTTTAAATTATGAATTTCTTTTCTTCATAGTTTTGAATGGGAGTTGCGGTGTCCAAGACCAGGTGATGGAAGCGTGATAGTCAAGAAAATTTATATAAGCAAAAGAAACTAACATAATCTAAAAAATCCCAAATTTCTAGGCCTTTAAAAGAAAGACAGGTTGTATGTAACCGCAATTAAATGTGTGAAAGAATCAATAACAAACAATATACTAATAATAATCTCCAGACTCTAGATTTAAATCAAGGCCTTGACAGTTTCTCACCACTTCCATCTAAGGTACCCCAATATTTACTGCTACTCCGATGTGCATGTTTTGCCAAGGCCCTAGCTCCATGAGTCAATGTACTACCTTCAACCTGTAGCCAGAAAGAATGAAGTAAATAAAAAGCATGCAATATATAAACCAGTCTCTGAAGCCTCTAGGAATAAACATGCAGAAAACAGAACTACAAACTTTCAGTATATTGTCTATCTTTTTTATTTGTTTATTTTATACCCAGAAATCCACCAATTCAAAAGCTATGTGCTGTTTTCACACCAGTTACTAGATCAGTCTTTCACATGATCACAAATAAGTGGCTTCATGATCAACAACCAGAATTCTTTTCTGTTTCTGATTGAATCATTTTAGAAGTTTAGGAGGTTTCTAAATGCCTACTCTACAACCAAGAATAGAGCATCTAACAATGCAATTTTCCCAAGCAATCATTGTTGTACATTCAATTTATATGGCAGCACAAATGATGACAGAAGAGTAGATGTTGGCGGGGGTAGAGCATCTGGAGTAGATCCTGTGGTATGTGCCAGACCAAGAAGGCCTTGAAGACCCCCCAGACTCAATCCCTGAATAAAAGAATATAACTGTCAAAAATTTCACGCAACCATTGTGAACTTCTATCAACTCAAGGCAGCTGTTTATGTACAAAATTCTTTAATAAGAGGACATTAGAGCACTAGGTTCACAAGTGATCAGACCAAAAGTAAACTACACATCCACACACTTATGGGAATGTGTCTGAAGAATACAGAAAGAAATACACTTACAAATAGCATTCTAGCTAATGAAATGTAAGGCTGGTGAGGAAACTTTGAAACACAAATCGCAAGGACACCATTTGACCTTTCCTTTTCTTCTGTGTAAAACTTTCTGTAAATTTGCACACCTGCAAGCTGCACACCCATTAGTATCGAGAAAGTTTTACAAAAGCCATAAATCACTTGTTGATGACAGGAAAAAAATAATTAAGACATTTAGGGTGTTAGTGTGGTTCTTCCATAAGACCAAATTAAAATGGTTTAAAGCACTGAAAATACAAATTAGGGTGATTGAAAACATATTTTCCTAACATTCATGACTGATTGTGATCTCAATATTCTCCGCTCAACCCCTTATACAAGTAACTTTGGAGATAAAAGGCACCAAATAGATTGAAGATCCAACAACTATAGTTGACAATGATGAGTGTAAGATGCAGAGGAAATTCTAGAGTAGCAAGATAGGTTGAAATATGGGTAAGGTTATATGCTGAACAGAAAGGTCCTTCCTTCAGTCAATGTATAGTTGGAAAAATCCAACAAACAAAAAACTTATGACTCTTCTTCGAACACAGAAAATAAGCTTAAATATTTCTGTCACAACTCAAAGTTGTGAATATGAGTGCCAGGGATATGATAAACTTTGCACCAAACCCAGTTTGCGCATTATGAAAAATCTTCCGCATTTTTAGGTATTTCTAATATGCTCATTTGACAGTTGATAACCTACTACTACATCACTATATAGCCTGATCGTAGTGCTGACCACAATTACGACCAGTTAGGTAATGTGTGCAGACAGTGTTCTCATTATCAGGAACGAACCAGTGTTCTTGCACTCCCGTTTTTATATGATCAAATGATTATATTATCCATAGTACTTTAAAGTTTGTCTTTTGAATATATTAACAAAATGCCAGATTTTGTTTCTCAAAAGCCCTTATATCCAGTTTGAAATCTTATAATCAAGATAACCATACAACAAGAGAAATCTTTTTAGCTATACGTCAAACCCTTATTAACTTGGTACCATATGAGCTAATAAATCATGTTACAAACTGGCATGGTACCTAAAAATTAAAAAGCAGCTACCTTGTTCAATGGTTTCAACTCCAGGAAGGACTTTAGAAAGACCCTCAGCCTCCATCATATCAGCGAATGAAGAATAACTGCGAATATCCTGTAAATGCATTAAGTCAAACTGCAGCCACATGGATATACAAAAACAGAAACTAATAACACAAAAGCATTGGCACCTGAACTTCAAATAGTAGACATTTATTCAAGAGAATCAAAGATCCTGAGTCAATTCTGTAACCAGAAAATGAAAACACATGAAAGATATGTTCATTTAACATACCCGAAAGAAAAAAAAAAACCCTAGTGGATGAATAATTAATGGTTAAAATTGGAACATTGATGAGATGGAAGTAAAACAAAAAATGAATGGGAATCAACAATGCAATTCTTGAACAAAATCTCATGCCCACATTAAAGCCAGTGCCAGTTAACAAGAAGCATTATCTCTACTCTTCTTTTTTAGCATGTTCTTTCCAATCTTGAACCTCTGTAACAGTATGATGCGGACATCATTGATTAGTTTCCTTTTTTCTTTTGTTAGTTTCTTAGGTTCTCTAAGTTTTCCAGATTTCAGTAGGACTTCTAGTTTTTCCAGATTTCTAAGTTTCCTATTTTATTTGGGTTACGATTTCTGTTTTAGTAAGGGATTTTTATTCTATTGTCTCTAGGTCTTAGTTTGCTATAAATACCCCCATGTAATTCATTAGAGATTAGATTTGAGTTATCAGAAAAGTTTATTATTCCAGGGATTGGAGAGTTCTGGTGTGAAGCTAAGGTCGGGTGTGCCCCTGGAGTGATTCCAGATCTATCCTTCTTCGTTTAATTTTCTGTTTTCATTGTTTTTGCTTCGGCTAAACTACCTAAATCTACAATTCACCCATATCCTACATCACAGTAACCATGGAAGCATAATGTGCTGCAAGCATGGGATATTTTGTATAGATAAACAATAAATTAAAAAAAAAAGGCTGATTTACTGTTTCACCCCCTGGAACGGACACTCGGTCTCACTTTACCTCTTATTTAACCCCCTGAATCTCTAAAATTTGCTGAAATTTTCTCGCTTTACCACTTTCGTCCATTTCCATCCACAAAACCGTTAAATGTGATGACGTGGCATGGGCATTCTAGTAATTTTAGCTCCTTATTATCTTCTCTCTTCTCTCTCTCCCTCTGCCTCTCTCTTCTCTCCCTTCCAGGACCCAACCTCCTTCACACCCCAATCGCACCCTCCGCCTCCTCTCTCTCCTCTCTTCTGTCTTCTCTCTGCCTCTTTCTCCTCTCTGCCTCTCTCTTCTCTCCTCTCCCCTCGCCAAACCCAACCCCCACCCCAGACCTAATCCTCCATGGAATTACTCAACACACCCAAACCACCACCACCATTCAAAATTAAAAAAAAAACTCCTCGACAGCCACTCCCCATATTCCCCATATTCTCTCTTGGCAGAGAGAGAGAGAGAGAGAGAGAGGCAATAGAAGAAAGAAGAGGGGGAGGAGTGGAGTGTGATGGGGTTGGGTCTAGGCAGGGGATGGGAGAGGAGAGATGCAGAGAGTTTGAGAGAGACAGAGAGGCAGGCAGAAGAGAGAAGAGAGAAGAGGGGGAGGGGTGGGGTGCGATGGGGGTTGGGTGGGGGAGGGGAGAGAAGAGAGAGGCAGAGGGAGTGAGGTGAGAGAGGCAGAGAGAAGAGATTAGATAGATAGCCAAAATTACTAGAATGCCTATACCATGTCAGCACCCTTAACGGTTTGGTAAAGTGAAAAATTTTCAGTAATTTTTAGAGATTCTGGGGTTTAAGTGAGAAAATTTCAGTTTAAAGGGGTAAAGTGAGATCGATTGTCCGTTTCAGGAGGTAAAACAGTAAATAAGCCTTAAAAAAGTGTACTACGAAGGTCAAAAGAAACATAAAAGTTCATAGTGGACAAGAAATAACTACAAAACACTATCAACATAATAAACTCAGCCACCAATCATAATCAGAACAATGATCCATCACTGCTCATGCATCTTTCTTTTTTTTTCCCCCCCGAGAAGAAGCATAATGATTATACTAATAAGAATGGGATGTACAATCAAAGGGACCAGCAGTTCACAAAATATACAACCCTCATCCTCCAATAAACAAGAGACCGAAAACAGCATATGAAATGCAGAATCCAACCATGCATAAAATAGAAACAAAAGATGCCCAAACGACAATCCGGAGAACTATGATAGACCAACTTCTCAATCCACATGACAATCACGAAAGACGGAAGAGACCAAAGTTCATAGAGGCCCAAAATCTAGCCTTATCCCATAACTTCCACAACTTTGCTCTCAAAGATTAAACTGTTCCTTTCCTTACCATCCATATCACCATAAAATAGCTAGGGCACTGTCCACAAAACTTTTAATAGGCTCCACCTTCAAAAGAACGAAAACTCTAAAAATAAAGATTTACATGATAAGGCAGCAACCAACTCAACCCAGACCGCTGAAAACAATTATACTCCAGCCAAAAAGCCACCAAACAATGAAGGAACAGATGATCAATGGTCTCAGTATCCCCTCACACATAGGGCACCAGTGAGAGGACAAACAACAATGTGGCCTCTTCAGTTGAAGAACCTCACTACATATTCACCCTTCCATGAGTAGCAATCCAACCAGTTGAAGGAAGCCCTAGCCAAAGGATAGGTACTTCCTAAAAAACTCTTCCTTCGTTAGATACTGACTCAAGACTGTACTATGATCTAAGTTTAGTCCCCCAACCCTTTTTTCTTTTTACTTAACAGGAAGCCCCATTCATAAAGCTCACCTGTATGAAGAGGAAGGACTAGAATTTATGGATATGTTTATCTTGTACATGCATTGTCCTTGTGATGCTACATGATTCTCACACTTATTAAGATATTGTCATAGGGCTTTCCTCCAATAAATTGATGGGGTGAGAAAATTCAGTTCAATTTTTATTTAATGGAAATAAACAGACAAAATAAATAAATAAAATGGAATGCTATGTACAGAATGCATGAAAAATAAACATAGCAATGCATTTAGGTAGTTAAATGAGACTCTTGGCATCAATGTTAGACAATGTAACCTACGCAGGCCTTTATTTAAAAACTTTAACTGAATGGCTGTATTAAATTGAGAATAAGAAATTATATACTACTTTAAACAGAAACCGCTGTTAAAAATATACCAACAAGCCTACATACATACTGGTATATGCATGAAACTCGAATCGTCGTACCTACTGCAATTACCCAAAGCACACCTTCCTTCAATTGTTTTGAGGCCATCTATGGATAATGCCAAATAAATTGATAGAATAAGCTTCACTTTGTAGAGGATAGAAAATTATATCAAAAGATTTTCAACCATCCTATTTATTACAAAAATAAAAATCTAGTGACGTGCCTGTAGACATGGAATTTTAGAATAGAAACTCATTATTACCTTTAAGCTGCGAAAAGAAAGGCTCCTGAACATGAAGCTCAATTTTAACAGTCTTCAATACCTGGTGAAAAGCAACAAATTTTTTCATTAAATAATGAAGCTACTTTAAATATGAAAACATCAAGATAAAATGTAGCAAAAATGACACCGCTAATTGTAGTTTACATTTACTAATTCAGATCCCTTCTCCGAGATCAGCTTCTGCCATTCATTTTCTTTCTCCTTCAAGGAACTTTCTTGATGAATAAAGGACATATTGTTGCATGTACCGAAAAGGGCACCAGAAGCTATGGATTCATGCAAAGCCAATGCGAGACGCTTGTATAAAGGGTACGGTGGAACCCCTTCAAAAATACCTGCATAATGGGTATATTTGAATACAATACAATCCAAAGAGTCCATGAATCAAATTCAGATGACAAGTCACCTAAAGCGTGTAAATCTCAATCATACAATGCATATATACATTTCTGGCCTCACGCACATACATACATTACATGCATATTACATGCATAAACCCACCGGAAATTCAAAATCAAAACTTACAATGAAAAGCTATAAAAATTTGGGCATAGTATCCAAGAATTTTCCTGCAAAGCAATGGAAAATGAAGGATGAACTAATTATTGTACCAGTAGAAGAATCGGAGTGGGAAGGGGAGGAGAGGTCGTTTGGCTCGGATTTGAGGAGGCGGAAGCAAAATTCCTTGGGTAGCCCTAGATCGATTTCTAGGGTTCCGTTTGTGCAAGATTGGAGAGTGAACTTCAAGAGCTCTTCAATAGTGTCTTTCAGGTTAACCCTTGGCATTGACTCGGCGATATTCGATGCCTCCTCCATTTCTTGCTCTGCTTTTGTCCCAAAGAAAATGGGCTGACGCTTTTTACAATTTTCAACTGCCTTTTCTGCCCTGAGTTATTAACGAGTCTGGAGCTGTAACACGTTAAATTAATAGCCTCTTGGCGCCAAAAGGTCTCTTTTTTGTTTTCTTTCATAAATTTCACTTTCCAATTCCCAAAACCTGTGAAGAAATATTGTCAAAAAAATGCCACTACCTCTTTGCTAAGCACAGGAATGCCTGATCGAGAAAAGCAAGCAAAGAAGCAGCAGGATGCGGAATATGAAGGGGCTAGGGGTAGAGCCAATAACCAATTGAAGAGCCCTCTCAATCATATGCTCTTGCCAATGACATGGACTGTATGTACTCTCGCGGATTAAGGCAAATATAAAAAGATTTCGGAATTCAAAACAAACTCTGAACTTCGTTTTTTAAATTGAGAAAATTATAAAGGGAACTTATAAATAAACCAAAAATGGGTGTAGTATTTATAAAGAATGACAAAATTAAAGTATTTGGACAATAATGCCCTTATTCATTTTCGGATTGCTTAAGGAATCATTTTTCTACTTTTCAAATGATGCAAAAGGAGCTAAAAACTTGCTTGCCGTATGGAGCTAAAAACTTGCTTTGATAGTTTTTGGACTAATGTTGCATTTGCTACTATGTTGTTGGGATGATCTCTTCACGTGAAAATGAGGTTGATGATGCTTGGCTTCATATGGTCTTCTTGTGTTTGCTGCTATGGTTTTATTATGATTCTATCATGTTGTCTATATTGTGTAGCTCTTCTTCTCCTAAACTATTCCAGTATGAGTTGTCGTTGTCTTCTGCTTCAATTTTGCTGCTATCTGGCTATAGATTTCATCAAAAACTTTTGCTCCTGCTGTGCGTATCCTGAATTCATATGTGTCATCTAGTCTCTTGGATGTAGACTCTGAATAAATCTTGATAAAATTAGATTGGTGAAGGTGGTTCAAAAAATCATCATTGAATAATTGTTGCTCAACTATTATTGCTCATCTATATTTTTGAATGTCTTGCTTGGTAGGGATCCATGTCTTTGCTGATTTTGCCAAACTAAGTAGTTCATTATAAGAAATAATAATACTATGTTGTGTTCTATCTGGATAAATACTATCCTTGAACCACTCTAGGGGTATGCTAATGAAATCTAATTATACGCTCTTTCAAAGAGGGATATAACAACTTATAACTTCTTTTAATTTTGAGGAAAATGTGACAAGATTTGCCCCGAATTCCTCGGAATCCATGACGAACCCTGTGGTTTTTCCAACATCTATCCGATGTCGGGCCTACTTACTAACAATATCCTCTTCTCCAAAAACACAGGAAGAGAGTTGAGACTCTGACGAAATTTCGGCGGAGTCTCCCTTGAAAAACAGACTTTTCCCCTTGAAAAATGGACTTTTCCCAAATTTTCAACATGTCTAAACAGAGAATAATAAAATTTCAACCAATAGCACACACAAAGTAAAAGTACCCAGTTTATAGAACATGCCAAATTCATTCATCGATCCGAACAGGTTTCAGACCCGTCATCACCACAAACACCTTTTAACAGCAACCATTCAGTAAAACTGAAATACAAACAAGCATTTAATCTCCTCTCGACTGGCTTCTAACCCACCGACATATTCAAAACCAACTCAACGGATGTAATAGTTTAATTCGCGGCTGCACCTAGGTGAAGCCACACGTAGTTCTTACATCAATAATCACGAACCAGATAATATGCAATTATTTTCAGTAATACCAGCAAGTTAATTCTAGAATCATCTTTTCCCTTTAAGTATAATCACAATATCTCAGCCCATGAACACAAACCCATTTTTCTTTATTCACTTCATTCGTAAGACTCATAACTCAACAACCCTTTCCCTATGACAAATCACATACGCTAAACATAATTCTTTTAAACGTTAATCTCTCTCCCGACATAGTATAATAATCCATTTTCCCTCTCCCTATCACTTTACTATACACCGGAGAGTCCAATGTCATGCGTAGTAAAGTAACAGTAACCAAAGTGTCTGGATCCTTTACCGCATGCCGAAAAAATCCAACCCCACGTGTGGTAAAGTAACCAGTATCCAAGTGAGCACACACACCGGAAAATCCAACGCCACGTGTGGCCCAACCAAACCATGTCTTACGCTTGCAGACTGCTTTACCACATGCTGGAAAATCCAACGCCACGTGTGATAAAGTACTAACACAACCAAGTGAGCTCACAGGCCGGGAAAATCCAACACCACGTGTGGCTAAACCAAACCAGGTTTTACGCACATGGATTGCTTTACCACATGCCAGAAAATCCAACGTCATGTGTGATAAAGTACCCAATATCCAAAGGAGCCCATGGCAGGACTCGCCCAAATTCCTCAAACTGATGTCGAGCCCACTTACTAAAAAGGGCCAAGATTTTCTGCCGAAATTTTGGCAGAGTCTCTGATCGGTGCATAATTACATATCTTGTTGTACCCTTCTAACTTATGATTTGGTATGTTTTTAAGTAAAACTTGTGCTTTTAACCTATTTTGGTTTGTTATTCAGTTCATTGGGCCTTAGGTTACAATGGTGGCTTTGGATAGGAAAATATGCAAAGTGGTGCAAAAACGTGCAGACTGAGTTAGCAATTCACTTCGGCCTTAACTTCTTTGTTTGAACTTGGATTGGCCCAAATAATATGTGGTTGGAAAGATGAGAATCTGAACTTCAAGATAGACTACTCACATGCAGCAATTCATTAAGTTGAGCCCAATCCGTGAGCCCATCAAAATACACCAGGCTGATTGCAGTTTCCACTTGGAGGAGCTTTGGATCCTCTTCAAAGGGGAGACAAATCAGATTGGAGGAGCTTGGATCCTCTTCAAAGGGGAGACAAATCAGATTGGAGGAGCTTTGGATCCTCTTCAAAGGGGAGACAAATCAGATTGGAGGAGCTTTGGATCCTCTTCAAAGGGGAGACAAATCAGATTGGAGGAGCCTTGGATCCTCTTCAAAGGGGAGACAAATCAGATTGGAGGAGCCTTGGATCCTCTTTTGAGCCATGTGCTTGATCAGCCAAAGGGGAGCTTCACACTCTATAAATAGAGAGCTTCACACTCATTCAACCAGATCTCATTCCATTCAGCCACTACAATTCACTCTAGCCAACCTCTAACACTTCCATCCTTCCCCAAACACTCCATTCTGCCCAAAATCATCAAAACATCTCCAGAAAACCTCCCTTCCAATTCTCTACGAATTTCCTCTTCCTCTACCATCACCACTCCCAAACTCATCCCAACTCACTTCATCCACTACACTCATACACACATTCAGATTCACATCATTCTTCACCTCTGGCTGCAAGTATACATGGTGGAAGCTGTGAGGTTCTTCAACATCATAATTTGATCTTCACGGGTTTTTCTTACCTTCTCCATGTTTACTTGATTCAATTGTATTCTCCATTAATGATGTGTAACTAATTACCATAACTAGGGTTTCAATGTAGCCTGTCAAGACAATTTCATGTTTTCAAGTTAATGTCATCCTTTGTTGATTACTTCTAAATTCTGGTCTCATTCACTTGTTCTTATTGAATCTTTATGCATGTTTAAATAACTGGCCATTATTAACACCTGCATGTTGATTATCTAGTTCAAGTTTACATAAACATCATATGACTCTTGAACTGATTAGTGAATGAGTGAGTAATGCATTTAGGACAAACATCATGTTTAAATGTTTACTTGGTTCTATAGTGTTGGTACTCAAGCTTAATGGATTCAGATTCATAGCTTAGACTAAACATCATAGCTAGGTTGTGTTTCTAAGTACTTGATTAAAACCAAACATCATATGGATAATCATACATAACACGAACTCCAGAATTGTAATCAATTTAGGTGATTGTCAACTTGTAACTTGAAATTGGATTGTCATGGTGAAGTTGAACCCCTAGTGCTTGTCTCATCGTCTTTACATTCTCTAAACATCTACCTGATCACTTGCTCTTTGCATTCCTTTTTAGTAGTTTTCACTCCAAACAACTCAATTCAATCTCATTTAAATTCTGTTTAGCTTTAGGTTATTTGGAATCTAAGTAGTAGTATTAAGTACTTTCATCTAAGTCTCTGTGGAACGACCTCGTACTTGCATTCCTATACTATAATTGATTCATGCACTTGCGAGAAATAGATAGAACAAAATCTGTCTAACAGTCTCCCTTAAAAAACGGACATTTCCAAAATTTTCAACTTGTTCAAACACAATTATAATTCTCAACCGGCAGCATGCACAAGATAATAACATGCAGTTTACATAATAAGCCCTACGACCTTACAATAAACCGTAACATGGGCAATAACATAGCATATCTAGTAAAACTCAGTTTACAAGTGAAACATAATGTTCAACGGAAATAAAACGAAGAAAAGTCATCCTACAAGAGATTGAGCTCAGAAGTTAGTATCTCGGCTCGGCCGCTCGGTACGAGTCTATCTACTGCCTAGGGGTGCAAAATAGAAAACTTGTGAGTGGACAAAAACAAAGTTTAGTTATATTTGGAAACAACATACTAGCCCCCACCGTTGGAAAATAATGCTAAAACATGCAATTGATACTATTCCTATGTAATCATTGTGAAATCAAAGTATTCTCACTTCCCCAATATCATATAATAATATCCAAATCAAATCCTTTGACTCCAACCCAAACTGTTCCTGAAACATAGTATCACACCAATTCGAGTACCAGAGAAATAATCCAACAGGGGGATTGTTTGACTTGCCTGGACGGTTTCAACTTTCTACCCTGCATCTAGGGATGAGCTGTCCAATCGGGGGACTAACACTCTACAGCACACATGCCGGAAATTCCAACGCCACGTGTGGCCAAATCCAACCACCAAGTCCTATGCGCGCAGACTGCTTTATCACACGCTAGATAATCCAACGCCACGTGTGATAAAGCACAACATAACCAAATGTGCCCACACGCCAGATAATACAACACCACGTGTGGGTACAATAACTAGAGGAGGGTACTTAGCATGGTGTGCACATATTCACATAACAATCCACAAAGTACCCTAACTCATATTAATCTCGTGCCCATTTATATAATAAAAAAGTAAATTGCAATTTCTCAACATATATAATCCATATTCCAAATAATAATAAACTTCAAATATCGAGATAGCTGAAATATCCATAATTAAACGATATATATATTTATATAATCATAGTCATAAAAATTCATATTAGATGCATGGTAATTTAATCGATAAAAATAATGCTATTTCAAAACAAAATCCACTCACAGGAAGTTTGATGTTGTGTGACCTTGATAGGGTCCGGCTTGCTGAGTACAAGGTGCCTGGGTACCTATTTAAGAATACAAAGTCTAAATTAATTTAAATACTTCGGACGATAACTTTAAAATAAATTCCTAGTTTCCCGGGATTCAAAGTGAGTGTACGACGAACGAGACATTCCTAAGGTCCAACTACGTGTTTCGAATGGTGAACTAGCCTCGGAAGACACTCGGTCAACCGAGTGGTCAAACTTCCCAAATTTGGTCAACCCGGCCCATAGGGCCCACGACCTACGATTTCTGATCTGAAAGTTCCTATGGGATCAACAAGGTTTATTATACATGTCTTGCAAGTTTGGTCCGAATCGAACGGTTGGATCGCTCGCAATTGCATGATTGGACAGTTACCGTTTAACCTAATCTTTGAATCATTGAATCGAAGCATCCAGGACTCCGATTCACGATCTGTGAATTCCTACACGATCCTAGAGGTATTTAGATCAACATATTTTGTAATGGAGTCGATCCAACAGTCCAAACATATTGAACTCGGATAAAGCCTAATATGCGTATATTCGATTGACAATCAAACGGTAAAAAACCAAATCTGAGCATACCGTCGTGCTCGGGACGACATGGGGGACATTGTAGCTCAGAAATCCAACCTTGACAACCCGCTGATGGGCCGCCACAGCTGCTGGGTGTCTAGAGTAATTTTCCAGAGATCGGAAAACTCCAAACTGCCGGTCAATTATCATACCAACGGATCAAGCACATACCTTTGCTCAGAGATCAATTCAGTCGTTAAAGCCCTCGAACGAACTATTTTCTCGTCGAAAAATCTAGAAAGATTTGGCTTCAGATTCAACGATTTTCACTTGGAATTGGGTCAGGTCTTTGGGGGAAAATACAAAGGGAATGTAGGGGAGTGTTTTGGTGGCTGGTGGTGGCCGGAGTTGGTAGAAAAAATTGTCGACAACCACATTTTTGAAATAGCCCTTTTTGAACTTGGGTTTGGCTTGAAATTGATCCCAATCTTGATGGTTTTGATATGCAAAAGTTAGTAGGCTTTGAAGAGAGAAGAGAGACATAAATTTTGGTGGTGGTGACACCTAATTTGGTTGCAGGAGGGAGTTTGCAGGCCAACAATGGCCGGCTGTGTTCTGTAGCCTGAGGGAGAAGAATTGGGGGAGGAGGAGAGAGAAAAAGGGGTGACACGTGAGAGAGAAGAGAGAGGTCTGATTGGTCACTTAAAAATATGACTTTTTAAAATATTTACGATTGTGTCATTGGGCTTCCGTACATCATAACTTCTCCGTTACAACTTTGATCTATGCCCACTACATGCCTACGAACTTGTCTCGATGCGATCTACGTCATGCTGTCATTCAGTTCCGCAAAATCCTACCAGATTAAAAAGTGACCAAAATAAACCCTATCCCCGAGGGCAAAATTGTAATTTCATAATTAAGTTAATTAATTAATTTTAAATGGACAATAAAAATCGGGTCAGGGTGTCACAGCCCACACATCAGAAAATCCAATGCCACATGTGGGTATAGTAACTGTTCACCCATTTTGCGATTACTCCTGTGGTGGAAGGGCAAAGTTCCCCACTGCCTTGAGAACCATTGACTGGTCAACAAGTCAGCTTTCTTTGGTGTGCGAGCGTGCCACTGCTAGCAATGAAGATTCTAGCAGACTTATTGTAGAATGGATAACTTGCGCCCCAAGTTTCTGATTTCTGCAAACAAACGATTGTGAATTTGGGTGAGGAATATCTCCCAAGTAAGTTCTTTTCTTGCCTCAGACTGGTGAGGACTTTAATAATTTATCTCAGTATAAAGAGGTTGTTCTGGCCAGAATGGTTGATGGAATTTAAACTGTCTTAGGCAGAACTGCCTTTTACAAAACTATAAGAATAAATATCCACGCTAGAAAGATGAAAGGACAGCTGGAAATTCATTTCTGCCTGGATAGGAGGTTCTGATCCGGACTGGACTGGAAACGCCTGGGCTGGACTGGACTGTTGACAACTTCAACTGCTAAGCTTTAGCTGTAAATCGATACCAAAGGTTAATTCTGGCAGAGCTTTAATGTACTTCAAGCTTTTGTGAGGCTTTTGAGTGGGCATAACTGTGGTTTCTTCAGTCTGCAAGGGCAGAAGTGGCTGCTCTCGAGGACTTTAGTGGGCTAGAGACTGCACTGTGAAATTTGTTGAGGTTTTCATGTTTGGGAAAAGCTCAAGCTCTACCTGTCTTGGTTTTTGCTGAACTAAATTTTGGTTGATTTTGAGTTGTTTGTTTGATTGATGATTTTTGTGTAAGATTGATTGTGTCTTGCCCTGTACACTCCTTCTTGTATTTATAAGAGAGGTTATCTGGAGTAGGGTAATTCTTTTTAAATAATGGGTGGTAAAAAAGATCTTTCATTTTTCAATTTGTAAAGAAAGGGGGTTTTGATCAATTTCTGGTAGATAAGCTCTAAATAGTCAGTTCTTAAATCACTTCCCTGTTTTTCTTGAAAAAGGATCTAACCCCTTTTTAATTCCAACTGCCCCCCTGTGAGAATCGTGATGATTAGTTTGATTTCTTCAGTTTGAACAACTCCCTGCTTTCCTACTTATCTCTCTCTGAGATGGTAGCTTGCTTATCTCCTTGGGAGAATCACCTTCTCTGTAAAGTAGCAAAAATCTCTGAATATATATATATATATATATATATATATATGTAAGAGGGATTTTATCTTCAGAATTTCAGAGGTGTCTCTTCCAGTTTGCCAGCCACTGACCTGTTTTAATTTATTCTCAACCAACTTAGTTGAGTTTGTTGACTTTTCTATTTTGGTAGTCACGTGGGTTCTAAAAAAAAATGGGTCCTTCTTCCTTCCCTTTCAATCATGCTGGGCCCACTCCAATTTTTCTAGAGCCCAAAGGTGATTTTTTTTCTTTTGAGGCCCAACTTTGCTTGTCTGGTTTGATAGTCTTTGGGCTGGACCTTTGGGCTGCCCCTTTCTAGATTTTGGGCCAAACTATTTGAGTTTTGTAGTTTTATTCTGAGCTTTTCTTTTTGTTGGGCTGGGCGTGTCAATTTAGCCCCAAACAATGCCCCCTAAGTCTGAATCGTTTTTGGAACGGTTTCAGACTAAAATGAATTGACCATTAAATTGGCGCGTGCCAGTCTCTTCCGCTATCCCACGTCTGCCACGTCTTCCCACTAAGCTAGTGTCCGTGGGAAACTGCTCAGTTACTAGCCCTTTACTAGCTAGTCAATATCAGATGACGCCTTGTCGTCCCCACGTCCCTGTCTTCTCTTTCCCACGTTTTCGAGCTTCTTTTAAAGAAATTCAAAACCCATTGTTCCTGTTCATCCGAAAACCTAGTATCTCAGACTTCACTCCTTTGAGCTTCCTTTTTGACAACTCCCTTTCGCTAGAACCTGCCTTGCCTTTCCTGTCAACTTCCTCTTTTCAAACAAAAAACAACCCTGAGAGATGTCTTCCCCGAAATTCCGTGCTCAATCTTCCTCTATTTGAGTTCCTCCAGATTATATTACTGGGACTGGAATTGACAATCACGCGATAAAGGTTAGGAGCAAGCTCCATCCTTTTGCCCAAAGGAACCTAGATGAGAATGTCCTTCATTTGTTCAAGAATACCTTGGTGCTGGGGCCTCACTGGTTTGGTCCTGTTCCTCCTGAGATGGCAGAACTGATGAAGACGGATGCTGAGGCTCCTTTATGTTTTGAGAGTACTTCTGTTCTGACTTCCCATTCTTGGGTTAGCAAAACCTGGAGCAGGTCTTTCCGGTCTAGCGAGGTGAGAAATAGTTCAGTGAAATGGGTAGATTGGATTGATAGACTCCTTCCAAGATATGGACCTCACTGGAGGCGGGCTAGTATTTATGACGCCATACTTTTGTCCAAGCAATCTATTAATAGAGATGAGAACCTGTTTGCTGCTGCTTTGTGTTTCTGGAATTCTACCAGTAACACTTTCGACTTTCTCATAGGCCCCATGGCTCCAACTTTGCTGGACATGGCTTAGATATTCGAGTTCAGGCCCCATGGAAGACCTGTTGATGCTGTTGGTGACTATCGCATAGACCAGCCATGATTGCTTCTCCACGTGCATCAAGGGCATGTTCTTGGCAAAGGTTCCCATGTGCATTCATTACCTGAATTTGAGAATGCATAAGGGAATTAGTTCACAATTTAAGACAAAAGCTTCTCAAGCTCTACACCCATAAAGACATTGCACGCACGAAGCTTGAGGAGCCGACTGTTGAAATGAAAAAAATCAGACAAATAAATTTTATCGTTTTTTTCAAATAAAAAATTAAATGATAAATGCAAGCCAACATGGGTTTCCAAAATTTTGGGATATCTATTATGTTTCAAATTGGTGAGATAAAAGGGAGGCTGAATCTGATCATCACTTATTTGAAATTCAAAAGTGTTGTTTGTTCAAGGGAGTCTTATCTAGTCGGCCTACAAAAATGCTACAACAGAAAAAAGAAAGAAAAAGGAAGAAAAAGCTGGCGACATGTTAAAAAAGACCGCGGGAGAAATTAGAGTAGTGCAAAGAAGAGGAAAAAATTGCTACAGGTATTCTATCATCTCTATTTTTCTTTTCTATGTTAGGCATAGCATGCCACAAATCCATGGGTGAAAACCCCAAAATTATTTGGATGCAAATCCATGGGTGAGTAACCCCGAAATTATTTGGATGCAAATCCACGGGTGAGCAACCCCGAAATTATTTGGATGTAAAAAATCCATATGGGTGAGAAACCTAGAACCTCTGCAGATGAAAGAAATCTGGAAAAATGGGTTCAAAGATCCCTGACAATTAGCAAATGAAATGGGTCTTTATTTTCGTAGCAGATGCAAACAAAAAAGGGTTATACCTCTGCCTTTGGAGAATCTGATCAACTCTTTCCCTCTCTGTAAAAAAGGCACACTCATTTCTTCTGTGTCGAGGCTGCTCTAAAACAAAAACGGGAAAGAAAAATATCAATTGTTTGCATATAGACAAAAACAAAACAAAAAAGAGTTTGAAGGAGTAGGTCCCTTTGAATAGCCAACTCTTGTATCAATTCCTAGTTTGGTACAAACTGTCAAAACAAAGGAAGGAGCACAACCATGGAATCTTGAGTTAAACAGATCCATTAGTTACAGACCCATTTGGAAATGGGATAGTCAGCAAACAAAAAGCTTGGAGGAGAGGCTTTGTGTTTTATTTTAGAAAAAGGTTTGTTATAGGAAAAAAAAAAAAGAGAGAAATGAAACAACAAGAGGAAAGGGTTGTGTTGGTGCATACAGACACGACGAACTAATAAAAAAAAAAAGATGAAGACAGCCACGTTTTTTTGGCTTGGGTTAGTGTTGTTGCATCTAGCAGCAACCAACAAAAAAAAAAGACACGCACATTTTTTTGGCAGCTTGGTGTTGTTTGCATATGGCAGCAACAAACCGAAAAAGAAAAAAGGGAAGAAAAGTCAAACAAACAAAACAAAAGGAAGAAGAAAGTGGCGTACAATCACTTTGTTTGAGTTTGCATATGGACAAAGTAAGGGTTGTAGGCCAACATGGAGGAAAGTAAAAGGTGTCAGCGAAAGGGGAAAACGAGTAAAAAATAAAGAAACAAAACACACTGTGGGTTTTCTCTCCCAACTTGCTTCGCACCAGCAAACCAGTGTCGAAATTGTTGTTTGATCTTTTGAAGGGCTATTACGAGATATTTGAATTAATCTCAAGTACTCCAGATAAATATGGGAGTTGTAAAGCCTAGTTATATTTGGAAACAAACTCTACAAGAGTTTCATAGTTATCGGGTTGGCTTCAATTGGCAGCTGGGTCTCAAAGTATCTCTAATGTGGACTCCTTGCTCATGGGCTAACTGATAACAACTATCAAAGGCTCGAAATTGATTAATAGGCTGTCAAAAATAATTGCACATTAGTTCTCAGAAGCCCAAAATATTTAATGGGTGATACAAATAAGGGTTTTTCGCAGCAGTGGTCCCTCAACTATACCCCGTTTTGCATTTGGGTTACCGAACTCAATTATTAGTTGCAGCGGTCACTCAACTATGTGTTTTGTTCCACCGTTAGTCCCTACCGTCAAGTCTCTCTAACGGCAGGGACTAATGGTGCAACACAACACCTAATTGAGTGACCTCTATTACTATTTTTTGGAGTTAAGTGATCAAAATGTAACTCCGAGTATAGTTGAGGGATCATTGCTACAAATAATCCTACCTAAAAAGTCATCAATAATCTTGCCCACGTCATCATTTTAAACGGAAAACTAACGGACTTGACGGAAGGACTACTGGTGCAACGACACACATAGTTGAGTGACCGCTGCAACTAATAATTGAGTTCAGTGACCCAAATGCAAAACGGGGTATAGTTGAGGGACCACTGCTGCGAAAAACCCTACAAATAATTACCCATTAAATTTACAAAGTCCCAAATTGCCTATTATATGGTTCATGTGGATCAATTTTAAAAATCCTCATAGCCATATTTTGGTCCAAGTGCAAATGTCAATTTTAGAAAATTAGTGGGTTTTCAAAATTGCTCATTATTTTTCTGGGACATCAACAATAAGGAAAATGGTACAAAACTATCCAATTTTTCCCATGGGTCATCTACCCATGCAAATTTCAATGAGATTAAATTCAAATCTCTTAAACACAAATTCTCAATTAGTGGGCTACATTACCCATTAATTTTCAATTTTTTCTTATGGGTCATCTACCTGTGCAAATTTCTATGAGATTAAATTTAAATCTCTTAAACACAAACTCTCAATTAATGGGCCACACTTACCCATTAATTTTCAATTTTTCCCATAGGTCATCTACCTATGAAAATCTCCAAATTGTCTCAAAGACACAAATTCTCAATTAGTGAGCCACACTCACCCATTAATTTCCAATTTTTCTTAGGGGTCATTTACCCATGAAAATTCCAATGAGATTAAATGAGAGGACCATACCCAAATTCCACTTTGGAATCTAAGCTGAACCCTGTGCGTGTCTGACACCTAGCGGATGCCTGGCACAAATGACCGAATTGCCCTTCTAACTAAAAACCAAATTTTCATCAAGTTTGACTTCTATCGAAAATTTAGTAGAGTCTCCCCTGTAAATAGTCTATTCCCAAATATTTTCACCTGTACAAAAAGCAATATACATATATCCACAATCGCTCAGCATGCTCAATACATAATTCAAGCAACCGACATCTAAACTTTATGGCCTCAGGCCTCTCGAAAACAAATAAAATGTTCTACCAACCGAAACGGATCCAAAGGAACAACACGAATACATTTATAGATTTCAAAATAACTTAACTAAATAGCTTTTCAATCACTTGGTCTCGCGGCTGCACCTAGTAACTCTAGGTTGCCTATGTACCCATAACAAGGGATCAAGCCACACGTAGTTCTTTCCCTTTAATAATGTAATTGAATATCTTATTCATTCATCATATTGCCATGTGTTTTGCAAATCAAACTGAATTCTCATGTGCTTGACGTACTCAATCATATTCACAACTCTAAAACAATACTTTGCAACTTCCCAATACTCGTAACAGTCATATACTAATTATAAATAAGCCATATGCTGAAATCCCTCTATTTTAGTTTAAGAACATCTCAAAACCGAAATTCTCTCCACTTTGGCGTACCCCTATTCCTGATCCGTCAATTCCATTAATACCGTCAAATCCCTCATCGCAGGCCTCGTAGACACCAAGTCTACTCGAGCTGCAAATCTCGCAGGCCTCGGAGATACCAAGTCTATCCAAGCCGCAATCCTCGCAGGCCTCAGAGATATCAAGTCTATCCAAGCTGCGATCCTCGCAAGTCTCAGGGGACCATTGGTTAGCCTGAGCTACATTCCTCGCACCACACAGTTCAGGGGTCCACGAAACACGTGGGGCATTATTTATAAATGACACTGTTTCAAAGCAACTAGGGGGTACCCTTGTGGGTTTGAAAAACCATATCCCAAACTTATATCAATACTTTCCCTTTATTTTACAATCCATTTCCCAACCTTTATATCAACTTTCTGATAAATTGATTCTCAACTATACTTAAAATATATATATGCACAATTTAGCAATCTATAAATAACTATCTATACTCAATCCGTAACATGACTCAGATAACTCATTTTCGGTCAGGACTCGTTTACATGGTCATTTTAACACTTCTCAAAGGATATAACTGCTTCAGAAGACTCACGGTTAACCGAGGAGTCAAATAGCCTAAACTTGATCAATCGGGCCTGCAGGGCCCACGACCTCCGATCACAAATCTAGGAGTCCCTATAGGTTCAACGCACTCTTCTAAACCTACCCTGTAAGTTGGGTCCAAATCGAACTGTCAGAATGATCACAATCGCATGATCGGACAACTACAATTTATCTTGCCCTAGGGTTCGCGATTTTGGGGTATCTGGGATTTCGATTCACGATCCGTCAAATTCTATACGATCCTAAAAAATACAAGGTACAACATACGGGAATTTGGGTTCGATCCAACTGTCCAAGCGTATCAAACCAAGAAATCGCACAATAGGCTAAATCTGTTCAAGACTCAAAAGATATCCAAATTGAAATCCGAGCACACTTACGCGCTCGCGACAACTAGGGAATCACACTGGGACATAATGCCCCTCTGCTATAGTACCCACACGCCGCCACATGTGCCGGCAGCGCATGGGTGTCCAAAGCGATACCGTTCACTGGAAAACTTCAAAATTAAGTGCCACCCTCTCAGCTATATATACTACTCGACGAGTGGAGTATTTTATCCAACTACGGAGAGGTCCAATTTGGACGGCAACTTGCCGTAATTTCACTTTGAAATCTGGCTAAAACCTAGGTTCAAAATCAAATCCTAAAACGCTACAATCGTTCAATTCCTACCCAACAGGCAGTTAGGGCTTCCAAAGAAGGTTTGAAAACGTACCTGATTCGACGGAGGAGCTCGCGAAAACGCCATGGCATCGTCGGGAACAATGGAAGAAAGCCAGTCAATATCGCGCACTGGTTTCAGGCTTTTCGACCCGGAAAACTGTCGGGTCGTGTCGGCAAGCTCAAGCCGGAGCTGAGTGAATCGAAGACAGAGAGGGAAGACGACGTTGGGGACAGAGAGATCTGGATTTTTAAAATCCAATCTCGCAAAATTACCATTTTGCCCTTGCATAAGTTTTAATCGTATCTTCCTCAATACAGCTCGAATTTGAGCCCACTACGTGTCTACGGACTCATCTCAACGTGCTCTACGCAAAGTACAATTGAAATTCCCAAATTCCTTCCTGTCAAAAAGTCAACTTTTAACTTAAAAAATATTCTAGGGACATAATGGTCTTTTACCAAAATAAATTAATAATTAAAACTTGATTTAGGATCGGGTTGTTACATTAAATTCAAATCTCTCAAACACAAATTCTCAATTAGTGGGCCACACTTACCCATTAATTTCTAATTTTCTATAGGTCATCTACCTATGAAAATTTCCAAATTGGCTCAAAGACACAAATTCTAAATTATTGGGCTACACTTACCCATTAATTTTCTAAATTTGGAACTACACCGGTTTGATCCCATCAAGGGTACGTAGGCAGTCTAGCATCCCAATAGATGCAACCACAATCAAATTTGAATAATTGGTTATATCAATCAAATTCCCACAAATCAATTCCGAACTACGTTGGTTTGATCCCGTCAAGGGTACATAGGCAGTCTAGCATCCTAATAGGAGCAACTGCAACCAAATTTGAATCCCTAGTTTATTTTTAACCAAATTCGCCCCAAAACACATAACAAAATCGAATCCCTGGTTTATTCAACTAAATTCACTCAAACACTTTTTTCAATCAAATTCAATCAAGTTCCCCCTTTTGCAATGAGTCATTCATTTATTGCAATTCTTTGAACTACGAGTGACTTGATTCCCTCAAGGGATACATAGGCACCCTGAGGTTGGACTTGGGAACAACTGCAAAACTAAACACACACGTTCTGTTTCTTTATGATGGAATCTAAGGGTGTTCCCTTGAAGTAAGGGATTGTAATTAAGAGACACTATGTCTCGAATGGGTCAAACCTAAAATAATAGAACCCCTTTATTTAATTAGTGGTGGTGAAATTATGTTGGGAGGATCACATTTTCCTTTAACACTTCCGAATGTAATAAAAAAAGTTATAAATAAAAAAAATCCCAAATTGAAAGGCATAATGTTGCATGCACACGCCTCGTACAACTATCAAACATTTTTCTAGAACACCGTGTACTTACTCTCTCCTTTTTATTTGTAAGGTACACAACCTTAACACATTCCTCAATGGTGTACTTTCATAATTTATATATAAACTCAGAATCCCCACATGTGAATTTCTAAATGACATTTGTGATATAGTTTTTCCACGAGAAAGCTAAATATGAATGACTGGATGGTATAGAAGACCCAAATATATCATCAACACTATTATCCTTGTCTGGCAACTTACGCTCCTTAACAACAAGGTGTTAACATGTTTCTTCTCGGTTAGAAAGGACAAATGCATAACACACACGTCCAAATTGGTCTCGAGTAAACATGGAAGATGATCGGAGATGAGGTATGTCATCTCAAAAGCCCCAATCTTAAGCTCATCAAACCTCAAGCATATGTCAAAACACAATCCCATAAAATTTGTTCACCTGTAAAGTGGAATTGATATAGTTTTGTTCTTAAAAAACCCACCTTCCAAATATAATTGGAGAAGAAGAAGAAGTAGAATAATAATAAGAAGAAGAAGAATTCTCAACCTCATCAAACCTCGAGCTTCTGTTAAAACCTACCTTCTAAATGGAGAAGAAGAAGAAGAAGAATTCTAGAACTCATCAAACCTTGAGCATATGTTAAAACCCATCTGCTAAATAAAGTAAGATTTGAACTTAATATAGCTCCAACATACCAAGCTTAATGCCCATATGAAAACGACTGATCACTTTGAACCATTTTCTTTGCTAATTCCTAACCATACCAAGCATTGTGATATGAAATGCTCAACCCATAGTACTTCTTGAAATCCTTGATGGTTTTGATCAGTTTCATCAATGTGTTAGAATGGATTTTCTCAGTCAAAATAGATGACATAATTTTTAATGACATCATTGTGCTCTTTCGCTCAGGAATTCACCTGGTGCAAGTATGTTCGTTATCCAGCTTCCGAATGTAAACCAATGAAGGACACTATGTTGCATGCGCACACCAAGTGCAACTACGAAACATTTTTTTAAGAACACTATGTACTTACTCTCTCCTTTTAATTCTAAATCATACAACCTTAAAACCTTTCTCAATGGCATACTTACATAATTTATCTCTAAACTCAGAAACCCCACTTGTGAACTTCTGAACCACATGAGTGAGAGAAATATGAATGACTAGATGATGCAACATATTTCCCAATGTATTCATTCACCGTCGTACGAGTACGGTCATCAATACTATTATCTTCGTTTGGCAACTTACACTCCTTAAACAAAATGGTGACAAATGTTTCTTCTCGGTCATAAAAGACAAATGTATAACACACACACATCCAAATTGGACTCAAGTACATGGAAGATGATCAGAGATGAGGTATGTCATCTCAAAATCCCCAATCTTAAGCTTACAAACCTTGAGCATATGTTAAAATATAATCCAACAAAAGTTATGCCATTGTAAAGTGAAATTGATATAGTTTTGTTCTTAAAAACCCATCTTCCAAATATAGTAGGAGAAGAAGAAGAAGTAGAAGTCTTTTGGCCTGAAACCTCAAGTAGATGTTAAGACACAAACCCATAAGAAGAAGAGAGAAGAAGAAGAAAAAGAAGCAAGAAGAATCGAGATTTGAACTTGATATAGCTCCCACGTACCAAGCGAAGTGTCCATATGAAAACGACTAATAGCTTTGAACCCTTTTCTTTTCTAATTTCTTACCATACTTCCAAATGTAAAAAGGAAACCAATTGAAAGACACAATGGTGCATGCACATGCCAACTACAACTATCAAACACTTTTTTTAGAACATTGTGTACTTACTCTCTCCTTTTTATTTTTAAGGTACCAACGTTAGAACCTTTCTCAATGACGTACTTACATAATTTATCTCTAAACTCAGAAACCATACCTGTGAATTTCTGACCCGCATGAGTGATATAGTTCTTCCACGAGTGAGCTAAACATCAATCAGTTCTTCCATGAGCATGCTAAGTTAGTTCTTAACAATGAGAAAAATATAATTGAACTCATGAAAAGATAGTAGCACTTAACATCAATCAAAATAAAAGGATATGAGAATATTGATCAACCAAAAATAAAAGAAGTTAGTAATTTATACCGTATATTGAATTAAAGAACACTTCATAAACTTACTTAGAAAACATTCTCTTAGCCTTAGTTAGAGTTCTAGCAACTTATTACAAAGAAAAACATAACTAAATTTTGAATGAGTGGATGGGTGATTTATAGTAATCAATGATGTAAGTGGAAAGTTAAAACATTCATGGTGGGTAATAAAGGGATTAAGTGAGGGATTAATTGGATTAAACATATGTGTTGATAGTGGAGAGTTAGTGGAAAAGAAATGGTGAGGTAGTGGCTGTTAAATGGCTATAAAGGACATTAAATAGGCTTTTTAGCTTCAACGGTTTGTCTTCTCTTCTCTCTCTTTAATTCTCTTTATGATCAGAATAATCCCACAATTAATTCTTCAGTAAAATCCGCCAGCATTCTCTTCACACTTGGCTTGAACTTAGATAAATATATCATCTTTTGGCTTTCCAACTTTCTACAAAAATAAATTCACCTAATAAGTTCACCAAATTAAATACACAAAATTGATAATTCCAATTGGTGAGAATGAAATGTAACAAGAAGTGAAATTATCTTTATTAAGCCAAATTTATATCATAAAGCCTCCAAAATAATATTAAAAAGATGTAATTTGAGACTCTCATCACCCCGACCCCAATCAATTGGTATCAAAGCTACGACTCAAGATCCGCATTCTCAGGGAGGTTTTTGGATGGAGGGTTGTGTTGCAACTACAATGACATGAAGAAAATTAAGAGGATGCTATGGCAACTTACAAAACGCATCCCTCGCATCGAAGCTAGAACTCAGATAGGTAAGAGTTATGATGGAGAGGGATGTGTGAACCCTTATTTGAACCAAGTAGCTCGCATCAACATTGTAAGCCTTGGGAGTCTGGACATCGAGTACGAGGGAGATAGTTGTTTTCATTGTTGCACTCCACTGTGTGAGTCAATTGAAGATTGGCACAGTGATTCCCATTTTGTCTTTGAAGGTAAATATGAATTTAGTAATTTTGGTGCATCTTTTTCTTCATCAAAGTTATTAAATTTATATTTACCTCCAATATTTGATCCTAGCAACTATGAAAATTGTTTGGGCGTTATAAGCAATTCATTTATCAGGCCGCAAAGAAATGGGAATTGATAAAATTTCCGAAGATATTATTGATTTTATGGGCATTAATGTTTTCACTTGGAAGGTTGCCAAGAATCTGGTTGATTGTTTCAATCGATTGAAGGTTCTAGAGAGAAACATTTGCATTGTTAGAAGGAGTAAGAAGAAGCCAAGAATAACGAAATATTCTAAATATGCTTTTATTTGGGAAGGAAGGTTTTCAATTGGGTGCTAAAAGATCCATATTTAATATGAAGCAATTGAAGATTATTTTCGGATTTTCCTCAATCAACAACTTGAATTTGAGGACGAATTCTTTCCAACTGGGGAAGTTTGATGTAGGAGCATAGGGAGTGGATCAAGACAAATATTTACCTTTTAATTAGTTATTTCATGAGATTTTGTTACTTCTTATTTAGGTAGTTTTAGGATATCTTTTATTATTTATGTGTGATTTTATAATTAATTAGTTTACTTTTTGATCAAGTAGACAAATCTTGTAAAGCCTATAAATAAGGCTAATGTAATAGTAGTAGGGGAGTTTTTGTTGATGATTAATGAAATAGTTTCTTTGTGGCATGGATTTGCTACGATATATGTGAGTTTGCAATAGTCCTAGATTTCAGTGCTCTTGTGTGTTGTTCGTGACTCCAGACCCCGATGCCCATCAAGTTCATGGAGTCAATTGAAAGGAGGTTCAAGGAATCAGACAAAGTTGAGACCAAAAACCTGATGTCTAAGCTGGCAAACACGAAATATGAAGAGGGAAGGAACATGATAGAGCATCTCATGAGACTCATGGACATTGTCACCAAACTGAACAAGCTGAAATGCCTATTGACTCGACTTATCTGGTGTATATTGCACTGGATTGTTTACCTTTTGAGTATATGAAATCAACATACAACACTTTGAAGGAGGATTGTACTATGGATGACTTAAGTTCAATTGTTGTTCTTGAGATGATGACCAAATCTATAAGGGAAGTGATGTAGTCAATATACAAAGAAGCTTGAGAACAAGGGATTGCTGCCAATAGAGAAGTGGAGAAGCAAAATTGTTTTATGAAGAACAACAACCAACTTGGTGTGAATCTTACTACTAAGAGAAATGATGGTCACAATAAGAGAAATTGCAAGCATTATAAGAAGTGGTCCGAGAAAAACAAGAACAAAGGTAATAAAGAACTAGTTTTATGAGTTTTGAGTTTAGGTTTAGTGGACATTCCTTCAAATTCTTGAATTCTTATAGCTCAGACTATGCAAGACTTCACAAGCAGGAGAGAGCCAAGAACGCATGAAGTTAAAGTGTTCGTGGAGAATGGAGAACAAGTTGATGGTGAACCATTATAGAAGTGAACCTGAGGTTGGATTCATGATTTATCTTAGAGTTGGATGATGTAGTATTAGTACCCTCAATGAAATGGAATTTAATTTATGTTTCAAGATTATCGAAACTTGGTTTTGCTTTTGAATTCAATAAGATGGCTTCATATATTATCTCAAAATTCCAATGTGCTTGCTTTGGTTTTCTCTATAATGGATTGTAATGTCTCAGCTACAATAAAGATGGTGAAGTTTTCATGGCTGAATTGAGTGAGAAAGGAGTTAGAAGTGAGGAAACATCCACTAGGTTATGGCATAGACATTTAGAGCACATTTCAAGGGAAAGGATGAAATCCTTGTTAAGGAACAAGTCTTGCTATCATTGACTTTCAATAATGATGTGATTTGTATTGAACGTGTTAAAGGAAAACTCACTAAAACTAAAACAAAAGATGCAACTCGTAGTAGTGATCTTTTAGAGATCATCCCCACAAATATTTGTGGACCATTCCCTCATCAAACCATTGATGGAAATCGATATGTCATCACTTTTATAGATGACCATTCTCATTTTGGTTAACCTTACCCCATAACAAAAAAAATCCCAAGCTTTTGAGATGTTCAAAATCTATAAAGTTGAACTTGAAAGATAGCTTGAGAAAAATATAAAGGTTGTGAGGTCAGACAAAGGGGGTGAACATTATGGACGGTTTGATGAAGAAGAAAGACATGCAGGTTCTTTTGTTAGATGTTTATAGGACCATGGCATAGTTACTCAGTACACAACGCTAGGAATTCCACAACATAATTGTGGCTGAGAGAAGCGAACCTTGAAAGATATGGTTTGCATCATGATTTTAAAAACTAATTTGCCTAAGTATCTTTGTGGAGAAGTAATCAAAACAACCAACTACATACTCAACCGAGTGCCTAGCAAGTCAGTACCTAAGACACCTTTCAAAATATGGACCACCAAAAATCCTAGCTTGTAACATCTTCATGTATGGGGTTGCAGGGCTGAAGCTCAAATCTACAACCCTCAGGAGAAGAAGCTTCATCGTGAAACGATTAGCTGCTATTTTATTGGCTATTGTACAAGGTCAAAGGGTTTTAGATTTTACTGTCCAAATTATAGTACCAAAATTGTTGAGACTTGTTGCGCAAAGTTTATAGAGCATGAGGAGAATGCTACTTAGAATGAAGACTTTATTTTTGAAGAAGAAGGTGATGTAGATGTGATAGAGAATGCTGAAAAAAATGTTACATCCATGGTTCCCTCAAGTATTACCGTTCAACCACAAGCTACTCAATTTGATAGGAATTGCAAAATCACGAGTTGGAACCTCCTCAATTTGATGAACCAATTGATCAACACCAAGAACAAGCTGTCGAAAATCTTGAACCAGATACTCAACCAAAACTAGTGCAGTCTAGAAGATCTAACAGACAAAGAAAATCTACAGCCAACTAGTCAATGTGTATTTACACGAAGCAGATTTCGACATTGGAGATGAAGCTGATCCAACAAGTTTTAAAGAAGCTATAGAGAGCCAAAATGTAGAAAAATAGAGGGAAGCAATGTTGAATGAACTCAAGAGCATGAAGCATAATCAAGTTTGGGAACTAGTTGAACCTCACAAGAGCCAAAAATTGGTATGCTCGAAATGGGTGTTTAAAACAAAGAAGGATAAGGATGGAAAGATAGAAAGATTTAAGGCTGGATTGGTTGCAAAATGATTCACTTATAGGGAGGGAATTCACTACACTGAGATGTTTTCTCCAGTCTCCACTTTTTCATGTGCAAAAAATTAAAATTAAAAACAAAATCAAATGATGGGCCCTATTATTATGAAACACAACTACACGTTGTCTTTTTTTTAATTCTAAAACAAAATAAAACATTGGATTGCCTCTTTGAAAACCCTGTACATGATGGCAAAACCATGCTCAAAATTTGGAACCTAAACAAAGTAAAGTTACCGAAAAAAAAAAACGGAAATAAAACATTTTAAAAAAGCAATTGACACACGCGTGATATATATATATATAAGGAAACACATATACACATATATATATATATATAAGGAAAATTCTGAATTTTAGGAAAGTGTTTTGATATAATTCCATTTATACTGCAAATTCCTTAAAATTTATGGACATACTAATTGCTTACTTGACGAGAGTGGACTGCAATTGAAAAGGGAGAGCATGTGAACTACATCCATTATATCTTTTGATGAAAATAGACCTATATCTAAAAAGCCCTTAATTTTATACAAATGAAAGAGGGATGGCCTTAAGTGTAGGATTAAACCCTCTCAACTACTACAACTACAAGTCCCCACAAGTAATAATAATAATAATAAAGGACATAAAAAGAAAATAATATCATAAGATAAATTCTCTTTTTGTTTGTATTCAGAAAAGTTGAAAAAGAATGAAATAGATTGTTTCTACAAATTTCTATACCCTTGAGGCTCTGAAGTTGACAACTAGAGGCTAGTCCAGAGACAGAGGTTACAAGTTTGACTCTCCAATTATGGCCTCTCTGTGTGGTTTTATGCACATGATTGAAAATGTGTATTTGTATATTTGGTGAACTATACATTAATGAAGGATAGAATTGTGTACCTGATTTCTGGCACCAAAACCAAATTCTAATCCTCCACCAGAGACTGTTTTTCTTTTTCTTTTTTTCTGTGTTTTTTAATTTCTGCCAGTGTATGTGCAATTTTGTATCTCTGTAGTCTGTCCTGTACTAAAACCTTTGTTGGAACTCGCTTGCGCTTTTTGTTCCATACTTAGATTTGAGTATGTGTTGCTATATTCTAAACTATGCTAGGGTTTGGGTTCTTTTTAATTCCTGTAGCTATGCTTAACTCCAGCTTAATTACTGCTGCAGAATGGGGGTTCACAGAACCATCTGCCAAATGATGGTTCTGCTCATGATTGGCTTGTGTTGTCCACAACAGAACCAAGAGCACCATTAGTGTTGCAAGAAAGACCATTGCCGCCCAAACCATCTTAACGTATCGCTTCAAAGGTTTGCAGTGTTTGACAAGGATTTCAGAGAAAGCATCCTTCACTGTCTGACATTCTACTAGACTTTCCATTCCCGGGTATGAATTTAGTAGATTTTGTATGGAACTTGTGTAAAGCTCCACCAGTTTGTAATCGCTGTCCGATATGAGCACTCCATTTTCGCAGGTTCCATTGCTGGCATCTGAACAACTAAGTTCCCTCAAGACCTTCAACATTAAACACAGACAAGGATTCAACAGGCATACTGAAATAGTGAATTATTCAAAAAAGTAGTAATAAGTTTGAAGTGTGGAAAACATAAGAGCTTGATTAAAATCTTTGAACTTCTTTTTAGCATACCTCTGGGATGTCTCCAATTGGTACTGAATTAGCCGGACAGTTTTCTGGCTGGTAATTGTACTCTGGTGGTTCTGAGAAGGGATTGCAGACATATTCTATACTTTGAGATGATGTTCCTTGTGCTGATGATATGTTTGCATTCACCTGAAGATTTACCAACAGTAAAAATTTAAGAATTACCAGTATTTTGTATGATGTAACTATAGTATCTAATAATTTGTCACAAGTGTCCTTTTGCAGTTGAACAATTGCTTCTTCAATGCAAAGTTGATCAGTCAGAGCATTGGCCCCTATTATCTGCTTGCCTATGGTTCTCTGTTACTTTCATTCTCTAATGACTTAATTCATTTCCTTCATTCATTTTGATCCCATTATATTTGAGTAAATCATATGCTTGGTTTCAACATTTCATGACTGACAAACTTCATGTCTTAAAATATTTTATGATTAATAACATAAAAAAAGGTCATGAATCTGATTTACCAAATTTTAAGGTTATTTGAAGGGATGAAATGTTTCTCCACAACTTCGAAAAAAGTTATTTCTTTGTTCCTTCGATACCAAAATACACGAATCAATCTTACCAAATTAACAAGGCTGTAGATCCCTGCACCAACATCATTTAGGACTGATTTTGCTGAAAGCAATTCATCACAGGGGAGGATTGAGCTCAAGCTGTTGTTGTTGGGATTCTGTTGGAAATTTTCAAGAGCTGTGCATGTGTCACTTGAAAACCTGAAATAGAATGAGATGTTTCTTTCCAATTAGTACTCTCCAACCTCTTGCCTGGACTGCTTCTTGTTGCTTCATTTATGGAGCCATACTAAATGCTCTTTGAGAATATATTATTACTTCAGGAAAGGAAAAGAAATGGACATACTCTGCTAAGAAGAAATACAGCCCAAAGAATATCCAGCACAAAAGAGTTAAGAACCAGCATAGTATAATGAGCCTGCAAGAAAGCAAAAGCATTATACCATTAGGAAAAATTGCATTTGAATGTTCTCCAGTAATGAATATAAGTATTTTCCATGTTCAAATCAACTTTTAGATTCTACACTTACATGTAAACTAGCCGTTGTAATTTCAAAAATCCAGACACTGCAGCAGGGAGAATACAACTTCAGTGATATTTACAGATGAAATGATTCATCGATTCATGCAATTTACAGATGAAATATTTTAACGTTACTTAAGCTCCATAATGTTCACAGCCACTGATAAAAAATCACACACATTTGCAAACAAATGAACTCACACACCCACCTGACAGAGCAATCACTGCAACCAAGTTCAAGGAAATAGCCACTGTGGTTACTATATACCTGCAGACACAAATATATCATTATTATTATTAACATGTACTGATTCAGATTGGGTTGAAACTTAGGATTTGTGAAGGCTTTGGAATTAAAAGATTACTTACACTATCTTGAGACCCTTGTCAATCAAACGCCTGTTCTTCTTGGCCTGCCTTTCTATATCTGCAGCTCCAGTATCAAGTTTCTGGGATGTGGAGGTGAGGAAGCTTGAAACCTCAGTATTTCCAGTTGAATCTAAGTTGTTTCTCATTTCTTTCATTGCTCCTGTTGTGTTGTATATGGTACCTGATGCTTCATCTGCAGTGGTTATGATAATGTTCACCACAGATTTTGCTTGCGAATGAAATCTCGCGTTGCCCCCTAAAACTAATCCGAATGCCACTCTGCATGGATGTTGCTTGTTAGTCTCATAGAATTACAAACATTGAGAAACTTGACGTTCCATTTCAAATAAACAGAATTTGGATATGAAATTTAAGCAAAAGATGGTTAAATTTCGGTCTTAAATTGTGCAGAGTTTGAATGACTTACATTGCAAAGAGTGTAAAGAATATGGCAAGGAAAATGTGCCACTGCCAGAGGTAACACTGCTTATGACAAAGTTGTCTTTTCTTCAGTTTTCCACTCTTCCTATTTTTACAACAAAGTCTGGTTGCTAAAAGGAAGCACCCATATAAAATTCCACACAAAAGCCACAGCACCCCAAGTGCATATCCATGAACTCCAGTAAATACAGTTGACTGCACAAAACAACACCATCAAAGTCAATTTACTAATTACTTCTGGATTGTGTGTGTGTGTGTGTGTGTGCGAGAGAGAGAGAGAGAGAGAGAGAGAGAGAGATTTACACTCCAGTAGTGCTTGTTGGTAAGGTTAAATCCTCCTCTGTATTTGTTGAAATTATCTAAAGGATCCACTCTCACAGTGTTATCTGACTGTCTCATGGGCTCTGATGCATTGTTTGCCTGAATCAATTTGCTCTCTGGAAAGAAGAAAATTAAGGAAGTTACTAAGATCCCATTGAATTGTAATTTCTTGCATGGTTTTGTCATTGAGTTTCTGTTTCAATTTGTATTCTTCTTCATGTTTGGAAACTTGAAACTTTGAATTTGAAGGGCATATAGAAATTCTGAAATTTTGGAATCATAATCGAACTGTCTTTTGGAATTTCAAAAATTTTGATAATTTTTCCGGTGACCTCTAATCTGGTCTAATCCTATGAAAATCAGCCTCAGTAGAAACTTTGAATGACATTTAAGACGTAATATTTATTACTGTTATGTTTTATATTTATACATTACTTTTCCCTCACTTCTATTGTCTTCCCTTCATTGACTTCTTTTTAATAAAAGAAAAAAACTATTCTACCCACCAGAGAAATTTAAAATTGATAATTTTGCTTGCAAAAGTGGTAGGCTTTGAGGGGGCAGAGAGGGCATGGGCTGAATAAAAGGGTTAAACCGCCAAGGTGAGGAGAGAAGAGACAAAAACAAATATATTGAACACTCCTCGAATGCAGGGAATCACTTAAGTTATAAGTCTTTTACGAAAATATTGTTTTGTAGAAAATATTGTGGTCAAATCAAATTTTTCTTTTTCCCTACCATCATGTTTTTCATTTTTGGCTAGCTAGTCTTGCTTGACTTGCAATAGCTAAGATGGCCAAGGCAGGATTGCCATTAAAAGCCAAAAAACCAAAAAAAGAAGACGACATGCATTAGTTTCTCGGCCTCATCTAGCTTTATTGTAATTTATAATCCCAACTCCAATTTACTTTTAACTCATTCCAAATGTCAATTCATTATTTTAAACCTGAAACTTTCACCATAACTAACTACTTTGAAAGATATATATCTAAAAAAAAGGAAAGAAAAGAAATGAAAAGAAAGGAACATATGATATCAATGCATGCTCACCTGCTTGGACTTGTGGGGGTGCAAAGTTAGTGGATGGAATGGATTGTCCTTGTATTTCTGGTGTCCTCAAGGCTAAAATCACCATCATGGAAACTAGGCTGTACCTGAGAACTATTGAGCTGCCCATCTCTGACCTGCCCAAATAAGTAATAAATCCATAATAAGATCACAATTTTGCTGCAATCTTTGCAAATTGACCAACATGTATATATATTTCTTAAGATATATTGGTCTTACTCACAAAATTGAAAAAGCTGCACCAATCACACAAAGTTAAGGAATGACCAAAACCCAGAATCAACCTAACCAGAGAGAGAGAGAGAGAGAGAGCAATATTACATGGTAAGAGTTCGAAATTAAGTTTTGCATGATTGTTATATATATTTGGTAAGGTTTCCTTTTTTCTTATTAAATAGAGTAATTACATTTCCTCCAAATTAAATTACATCAGATTTTGTTTCTAATAACAAAACCACAAGCCATTAATTCTGGAGTGGTTTTGTTTAACCACTACAACATGCGCGTGATGATATAAAAAGCTTTACCTTAGGTGTAACTCTAATTAAGGGCTTAATATATAACATTGATATTTCATGCATGTTGGAAAGAAATTTGAGCATAAATTTACACCTTAATTAACAATTTACTTTGAGATCAAGAAATATGATCATGAAGTTCACTCAACGATACGAAATTAAGAAAAAGTTTACCAATAATTTTCCCGGAAAAGAGGTTTGTAAACTGGTGTTAGAAACCATTAACGTAAGATAGGACTAAAGGAAATGAATGAGTTTTTTCCGTGAAGTTACCTGAAATTCAGAGATGAAAAGTGAAGGTTTCCCAAAACTTTGAATGAATATGGAAGCTTCTTCTTTCCAAATTCATCATTACAGCTTCAACAAATTAACAGAACGTTGATATTTCTCTGATCGGCCAAGTGAATGATCTCTCTCAAAACCATGAGAGTGATCATACAATTTATATGTGTGTAAATATACATCTAGAAACTGGGACTCTTCAAATGCTTGTCTTTCTTGGTTGCTGTCCTCTAAGTCTAAGGAGGCCAAAACCCAAGTCAAGAACCTCAACTGAAACACCTCCAGAATTTCTTATTTGGTACCGGTACCCTCAACATGAAATATCTTTTCTTGATTTTCAAACTGATTAAAGAAAAGGTTACCCCCACTTTACTTGGTAATTAAAAATAAATTAATTAATTAAATATAAGAATATATGAAGCTGAACGAAACCGTGTCAAACACTTCTATATACTTGTGTGTGTAGAGAGAGAGAGAGAGAGAGAGAGAGAGAGAGAGAGAGAGAGAAGGAGATTTGGTTTTTCCAACTTAAGAGAAGGAGATTTGGTTTTTCCAACTTAAGAGAAGGAGATTTGGTTTTTCCAACTTAACCCATTTCTCACATACAACTACTTCATCATATAGCTTTAAAAAAGTACGAACTTGATGGGGTTTGGAAATAATAACATGATTACTTATCATGAATTAGGGAACTTAGATAGGATAATTAAGAAATATGAATCAGATCAACTACTCCCCTTATTTGATCTGATTCCTAATTTTGAGGGTATTTGATTACGGATTTTATCGTGACACTCACATAATTTTTTTTATTCCAATACTCATGTGTTAGTAAGACAGGAGAAGTGAAGAATAGTAATCGTTCCAATATTCATGTGTTAGCAAATATAAAGAAAGAAAGGAACCCAAAAAAAATAAAAACATGAATTAAAACCATTCCAATATCCATTCCTATTAAATAAACATAACATAAGTTCCCTACCAAAACCTCTCTCTCAAAAAGTCAAAAAACAACAAATGTGTTTCTGGTCAAGTTAAAGACTTTCTGGTCATGGGCCTCATGGCCATATTCGTCACTTGTATAATTCTTCTGTTTCCATTTCCATTCTTGCGTATAATCAAATCTAAGTTCTAAAACGGTCAAAGCTCATGACCGCTACTTCATTTATTCATTCAAAAGGAAACCCAAATGCATGATAAAGGCAAGGGAAAAGAAAAACCAAACGATGGCTCTCTCTCTCTCTCTCTCTCTCTCTCTCTCTCTCTCTCTCTCTCTCTCTCTCTTTTCTTCCTTTTATTTATATCTAACAAATGGAAAGTCAAAAAAACACAATAAATAAAGAAAAAGAAGCTGCCTGCCTACAATTGTGGATGTTCTTTCATTGTGTTAAATGGATGAACATTGATGTTGATATATAGACTGTAGTTGCCGGGCAACTACCTCATGCACTACGCAGCACAGATGTGACATGTGCATGCACTTTGGAAGTTGATCCTTCCTTGATAGGGTTAGGACTGTTGTAGATAAAATAGTAAATGGCCTATAGGCCTACTCCTAATCGGTATACCTTCATAAATAATGGGCTAAAAAATGTGGCAAAACTTTAAGGTTTGTGTTTTTTGGGTGGTCAAATGTTTTTTTTTTTATTTATAGAAAAAAGATAGATTTCATTTCTATAGAAAGTGAAAACATTGGGCATGTTTTGGGTGACCTCGTTAAAACCTTCTCAGAAAAAACCACATGGAAAAAATCCTAGAATAAAAAAGAATACCACACATAACCCCATTACCAGTCTTCCCCATATACCTCAATAAGGTGGTCTCCAGTCTACCCAATAGCGTTTTACAATCCTCAATTAAACAATCTAGAGGGGACATATCAGCTTGACCTTGTTGCACTAAGTGAAGCACTCCTTGAGAACTCGCTTCAATATGGCACACCAGATCTGACCACTTGGCAGCAAAGAATAAGCCTTCTCTTAGTGCATATTGGAGACACCATGGCACTATCAACTTGCAGGCAAGAAAAGAGCTTTCATAGTGTCGAGCAAACAAATCAACCCCACCAAGACCTGATGCGACGTGAATAATCCACATTGCTTTTTATAGCCCCGAACGGTGGCCGCTGCCATTCAGCTTTGACCTATGGAATATAGCACTTGGGAGGGTGATCACATGTTATAATAAAGTTAAAGTGCACGCATGAACATGTATGTATGTAGGTGTAAATTGGCTCGATGTAGCTAGAGTTTGTATAAAACTCGGCTCGTAGAAACAAGACTGATTTTTGGTATATTCGACTCGAAACCTCGTGAGCTGCTCGTCTATCACCAGATAGATGGATTTAGGCTCGAGCTCTACTCGTTTATTCATGACGTTTGAGGGTTGATGAAGATTACTCGCAAAAAGTTTGCATGGAATGAAAGACCTAGATAAGCTCAAAGCAATTATAGTAGTCAAAACAAAAGCTCAAAGCATTACATCAATTTTTTTCTTCTTTTTTGTACGTAGTTGATGTTCGCTTGGTATTTTCTGTTAATTCTTCATTTTTATTCTTCTTCTTTTTTTCGGTCAAAATTAGGAAAAAGAGAGGAAACTCACAAACACGGGTACCATAGGGGCTTCAACCCATAACCACTTGGGAGCACACCAAAACTCTGAGCCAATCCAATTAACACCCCATTGGTCATTTTATTCTTTCTTTATGATTCAATATTTAAACTCCGTCAAGCTTGAATATTATTATAAAAATGGATCAGCTTATTTATACAAGTTTGTGATAGGGCATTTTCCAATGTTGTCTGAAGCAGGAAATCATTTCCATGGAATTAAATTAACCAACATGTAATTAGGGTATTTTGAATATTCCTCCCATTCAACTTCTCATATTGTTGCTATCGGTGCAATTGAGGATACATGAAACACAAGATGTATCTAGTGGGACTTCAAAACGATGAATTTGTAAATACCAGAGTGTTGGCAACATGGTTGGAGACGCATGAACACATCGTCGCCAATCTAAAATTCTATCAGCAACATATATCTTCATCCTATTTTGGGTCATTTGAAAGTTTGATATGAGTGCAAGCAATTTATCATACAGAACTTGAAGATTTCTCTGCCATGCCTTGTTGCTGGTATGATTTCCAATGTTCATCCCAACAGTGATTTTGTAAAGTTCTGCTCGTTCAACACGGCAATTCGTCGGTTGGAACCAAGCCCAACCACTTCTAGTTTATTCAATTCATTATGTTCTTGGTATTCACCGATTTCACTCAAAAGCTCACTACTAGCTGTTTAATAGTGATGTGTGCTATCTACAATAGTAAGTAACCCACTTATACAAATGTCTTCTGGTTATATGTTACCAGAAATAAAATAAGTCCACATTTTGATTGTTTCTCTCATTTCTGCACCCTAAATCGCTCTTAGTGTACTAAAGCTTTGTTAGGACCATTAGCAAAACTGGATGACAGTAAAATTGGATAGCTACAGAATAGATTTGATATAGCAATGCAGCAACAACCATATGTTTTACTTGATCATTAGCTGCCTGCGCCGGAAGATAAAAGCACGACACTTGTGACGAGGGATACGAAGAAAAATACATGAAATCAAGTAATTATGATTACTCTTTCATTCCCCAATACATATAAAAAATAACAGAAAGAATTTTATTTCCTACTTTCAACAGGACAGCTAAGTCATGCCTTAGCCTAGCTATGCAAAGGAAAAAATTAAACCAAGCATGAAATACTAAAACATAAGGGTAAAAGAAAAACTGACATCTGCATAAACAATTAGATCCCCTGCAGTTTTTGAGATGAGAAAGGTGGGTCAACTCCAATTTTGTTGTCTGGAGGTCAGGATTTGGTTTGAGAAATTCCAGCCGCATTGGGAGGCTGGATGCTGGTTTGACTACTGATCAGAAGAAGCCCATTTGAAAACAAAGACCAAAATACGGAAGGCAGATCATGATTGCATCTGATGGGGTGGGATGCCCACATGGGTTGCTAGCTCCTCGTTCACTTTCACTGGAAGCGGTGGCATCTGCTTCATTACGTCTGGCATGTCATTCAAGCTGTAGAGAAATTTGGAAATTAAATGGATGAATTTATATGTAAATGTAATAAGTCAGCACACATCAATGTTCATATTTTTAACAGAAAATGAGATCAGTGGAGGCATTTTCTACTCTTTTGCACAACACAGATAAGTCAGCAACTGTTGCTGGGGAAGTCTTGGAAACAATGCAATGAAACAAGTTTAGTAACTGAACATTCAAGAATTCACGTTGCAAACTCGAACCAATTGTAAACTGCATTAGTAATGTTGATCAGATGGAGCAATCATTTTAATCTATAAAGAATTTGTGAAGGTGAATGCAAATAGTTCAAAATGATCAAAAAAACAACTAGCTGATCATGGGGATTTTGAGAACTTGTGCATTTGTAGACCAAGGTTCAATAATCAAGGTCATTTTGATACGGCCTACATACATAATGGCAAAGGTCAAACTGATGTAAATCCATGGAAACAAGTGCCCATCATTGACAAGATAAATAAAGTCATGAATGCCAAACATGACAATCCTCATTTTTCTTCTTCTCTTTTGTTAATGAGCTCTGAACTCATTAATTTAGGAAACAGGTGGCTTACTAAGCTAGCAAACATTGGCATGTCATATTGTCAATTTCTGTTCTTACAACAGAAAATACATAAATATAAAATATGTGATTTGCGTGCATATGGAAAGAATATAAGGGAAACAAAAAAGAATAATAAAAAACCATGCAATTGCAAAGGAAAAGGAAATGCGTCAAGTGATCCCAATTTCAACTTATAATGACAGAAAACATATATAAACAAAGTTCATAGCATACTCATTCATAATTTTGAGGATGTTATCTCGAGTTTGGCAGAAGAGGTTGATGTTCTCCTGTATCTGAAAAAACAGATGGACAAAATAACTCATTTCAATTACAAAAGCGTCAAGAATGTATCTGAGAGGGCATTATTGCCAAGACATTATATCATTCTTTAGCTGAAGTCATTTCTTAAAATTTATATAAATAAGTTGTTCATAAATACCATTAACATAAAGAAACACTGACTGATTTTAAAGCAAACAATGGCTACCCATAGCGGAAACTTTTTGTTATGGTGGAGTGTCATTAATTGAAGCTGAATGTAAAGTATATTCGTAAATATCCATTAAAAAGTAAGTGCATTAACTGGATTAAAAATTGCGGAAACAGTCGGATAGCATTCTAAAGAGAAAAACATAAAGTGATCCTCCGATTCATCAACCAGATGACTGAGCCATCCATTAGAAACAATTGCAACATCTGAAATAAAAAGTTGTATCTTATGTTATTAGATTCAAATACAATGTTAAGGAGAAAACTGAGGCAAATGTCTCGACTTCAAGCATCTCTTTGGCCATGAGTGTCATCAGAAATTAGGAAGAGCGCATTTCTGCTACTTTTCAAGATTGTAATGATGTTGTCTCTTAATGATCTGCTGATGTGAGAGAGATATTTTGTCATCGTGTTGTAGTTGGCTGATGGTTTGGGTTTTCATTTTTTGCTTTAGAGGACAAACTGTCCTCTGTATAGTACAATCTCCTTTTATTAATAAAGTCTTGTTTCTAAAAGGGAAAAAAAATAAATTTGAGGCAAATGCCTTGAGTATGTCTAATGCAATAAACAAATATAATTACTGGGTTGTGCTGCTTATTATTTAGAGATTACCAAGAAATGGAAGCAAATATTCATCACTGACACATAAAAAGCATGCACAATTACAAAACTTTTAGCTTTGAGATTTTCCTGATACCATCTGGCTTTCAGATAAATTAATAGCTAGAATGACAGGAAACAAATGCATAATGACAGCTCTCTACCTGGAAAGCTGCAAGGTTCGCAGAAATTTGATTCAGGGCTTGTGCATTTTGCTCCAGAAGCTCTCCTGTAATACCACCAATGGCTGCAAACAGAACAAGCAATTTTTAAACAAACCATTACAACAGTACCTTCAAAGAGGAAGCTCTAACTTTTTAATTGCAAGGCAACAACCTCCATCCAAATCCATAACATCAGCAGCAGTCAATGGTAATAAGTGGAAATTATATACTGTTCATTCACTTTCAAATCTTATAAAGTAAACCATCTAGGCTAATAGTACATGATTGTTTGAAAGATTAAAACAAATACGCTTTAGAAATTTGAAACGACATAATTCATGATACCTAAGTCATTGATAATATGATATAGAGAAACTGAGAGACCATGAATATAAGACTTTACAAAAATAGACCTAAAATACACATGTTAAGTTCAATGGCTCTTGCTATTATCAAAATAATAAATGAATCTTTTCTCCTTTCCAGTCTACCACAATCATAAATAAAATAAGTGAATAACCAGAGACCTACAGAAGTCATTTTGAACTCTTTTATACCTATATGCCCCTACAAGAAAACAATACAGGTTGAGTAGCTAAACAAGAAATCCAGAGGGGACCTCAACTTCCTGTATCCAGATGTATGCATTCAACTTCCACTGGAATAAAATTAACCAAGTTAGTGAATACTCCCAAACAAATAAAAGATACAGTGAATACTGCCAGTCTGGTTGTTTGTGTCCAATATCTAAATGAAGTCAAGGCCAGGGAAGGATGTTTTTGTTTGGTAGGAAACAGCATTATAAGGCATTCAATCTGAATGGAAATGATTGAATCGGAACACACACAAACTTCATAAAGTTGACCCCATAAAGGCTTGCCTTGGCTTCTGGAATTAAGAGTCAGGCTTGTTTTGGTTTATCTGAAACCAGCTCCAGAATTCTTTTCAAACACGCATTATTGTATTTCTCCACCATTATTTTTCAAGAAAGCTCTAAGTTAAAGGATTTCGTGGCTATTCTATGTCACATATGCTCTGAGACTATGTAATTCAAGATTCATGAAAATTTAAATATGTCAATTAAGCTTCTTAACAGATATTTGACTACTTATGGCTAACCTGACATGATTGACAACATTTTAGCCTTAATTAGCCAGAGATCCATTAAGAAACCGTAATTTACATACAAAAGCTACTCCAACTCGTAAACACAGATTCTTATGAAATATAAGCAAAGGGCACATCAGCACAGTGACCACAATTAGAGGCACATATTTGGGCCTGCATGATAAAGATTTTACTAAAATCAAAATACCTTAAGTGATAATTCTTCCTCATGCGGTTAGGGATTCAGAAAATAATGCCAAAAACAATATGTAGGTGGGAATGGGTATAGATCAAGTAAATAATGTATTAATAAATGAATTTACCTTAGGCGCAAGACGTATAAACACACCAAAGTTCAATCAAAATATATTTAAACCTGTGCATAATAGGTTTAGAAAGTATACAACCACACCTTTGTATGAGATGCCATCATCATTGTCCATAGTAACCATTGGGGGAGCATAGGGAGCAACATTGGGCCGGCCAGCAAAGTGAGATGGCTTTGCTGAAGTATCAATTACTCTCTCCTGAGAAACAAATACAAAGACATTCCATGAACATTTTGTAACACAGGAAGCAGGTAAACAAACATAAATTAGAGGAAAAGGTGCAACATGGAATATATGATGTTTAACAAATAGTGAATCGGGGGAAATCCATGACCAAGACAAGAATAAGAAAAACTACTCATTTTTGCTTATTGGAGTGGGAACACAAAGTAATACAGTACTTCGGCTGGAGAAAATACTACATTTCTAAGTTTACAGTGTTAGTTTACAAGTTAAAACAACAATCAGGCCTTCTAAGGCACTGAAAAACAAAATAGCGTAATTGCTGCAACTGGAAACTATGAACTAGAATCCTAGGAGCAGATTTCATCATCAGCTTTAAAATGAGATCCAAATATGATTTCTAACATTTTATTTTTGGTTACATATGCTTCTAAAAATTTTCTACAAGATATTGCTAAGACGTAGCAAATTTGTTGCATCTGATTTCTTTTTCATCCTTCCATTGGCTATCTATGCACGTAAAGGAAATTAAGAAGTATGGAAATTTGGTACATTTTCTGAAGTATATCGGCCTATCAGACAATAGAATATACAATTTCATAATTTTCGTTTTTGTCAAAGTTGTTAGAATACTATTATTATTATTGTCATTCTAGACTAGGATTATTATTACAAATATCTATTTCATGGATTTGGATGTTTGGAAATGCTTTGCGCAAGCCTAGACACTCTTTATAGTGTTTGGTTGAAACAGAAAAAAAGCCCTTTTCTGGGGTTAAAGAACTATGAGTTCTCAAAAAAGTACCTAACTGGTGATCTTTCATGAAGGACTACCAGTTCTATGTAGTATTAACAAAAGCGCGCTACTGAATAAAATGCTTAATATAGAAGCCCTCGCAAACAAAAACATTGCTAAAGTTAAGTGGCTGATTAGAGAACCCTAAACCTATTCTCTAATCTCCCTTTCTCTTCTCCTCCTGAAATCAAAAATTTATTACGACTTAGCAAGTGAATTGCATAACTTCAACCAAAAAAAAAAGAAAAAAGAACAGATTTAGGGAACTAATGTAAGTAAATGACAAAAACAGCTTCACTTCTGTTCTGTCACAGGGGCATGACAAATTAGACTATGTCATACAACTTAATAGAATCAGAAAATTGTAATAGACAGTGAAATAATAATAAAGTAAATAAAGAAACCCAGCCCCTTTATTTAAAGCCCATGAGCCTTGGCCCAAGTAGCATACAATGGACTGAGGGTAGAGAACATACCTTTTTATCTTTGCTTTTCCTTGTTAAGTTATGTTCTTCCTTCCTTCTCTTGCTGTTTTCCTTTTTCTGGAAAGGAAACGAACCAAGAAAACAATCAAAATACAGTTTTGAAATGGTAAAGAATATTTCAAACAGGGACTAGCTTAAGTAAGACTCTAATGTGTTTGCAATATTTGTAGCTTGTTTACACCTACAAGCTACAAAAATTTATGCTTCTCACAACTGGTATAATAGGGAAGATTCTCTGTTACTTGCTGAACATTGCAGCAGTCTTGTTTTTCCAATACTTTACACTATGTCACGTGGTTAGCAACATATATAATACATATTCTCCACAGTTCCAGTCCCTAGATTATAAAATTGTGATGTCAAAGTTGAAAAGATATAATTATGGACCTTGCAAATGATAATTATGAAAATATGATTTAATAATTGCAAAAGTAATTCTTTTCTAGGACTGGGAGAAAACAAAGCATATCATGACGCATTGACAAAAACAGGTCAGGTCACAATTTTGTAGCTCATGTCACTTTCCTTGCTCATAAAAATGAATTGCCACCAGAATTACCAAGGGCCATCCACAAAAACACGAGGTTATCAAGTTAAAAAGATATTTCCAAGACACACTTAAATGACTGGTTTGAGCCTTGCATTTTTCTTGGAAGGGAAGTACAAGATCCCCAAGGAAACATACATCATCATGGCAAATTTCATGGATCCTAATCAAGAATAGCCTACCAATTTTGGGCACTAATTAAGAAAAAGTAATTAAGCTTACAGTCATCCATCTGCAACGCAATGCCACATCTCGGACAGTCTTATTCTGCAGCTGCATAGCTATCTTTGCATACCGGATTATGTTTGATTCTGTTGAATATCTGCGAGGTAAATATTAAGACAATATAATTAAATAAACTCATGAATAACGGGAATCAGAAGAAAGAAAGGTACATAAGAAGTTTATTCCAAAGCACAAAATAAAGTTTCTGAAAAGTGAACACAACAATCATATAGACAGCAACTTACATATTTTTATTTTTTTTTCCTGGTCTGGACCAACTTACATGTCTATCCATATGGGTTTTCACCATAAATATTCATCAGTTCTAATGATAAGAAAGGTACTAAGAACCATATCTGTGAAGATTTGAAATCTTAAACACATGGACATACATCGCCAGAGATTTGGGTAAGGAAATAAATTACAACACTCATTCAATTAATGGTGGTATATAGACAAACATGGCGATTTTCAATACATATTTGGAAAGCATTAACAAAAAGCAAACATCCATGTGATGCACCTTTCTTTTTTAACTTCTGTTTATCCAAAGATCCAATTTTTTTGAATCATTGGGAGATTTTAAGAACTATAAAACCCAAATTGGTTACATCAATTGGCAGGGAAGTTTAATGCTAACCTTAAACACTGCAAAATATTGGGCCCCTCCTAAATGCAATTGGAATATGAATGTGAAACAATTACATCACCTAAATACATTGCAGAAAACAAATCGATGGGATGCACCTTTTTTTTTTCCTTCTGGTTATCCAAACATCTAATTTGTGTGAATCATTGAGAGATTTTAAGAACCATAAAACCCAAATTGGTTAAATCAGTTGGCAGGGAAGTTTAATGCTCACTTTACGATTAATTAGACACTGCGAAATATTGGGCCCGTCCTAAATCCAATTGGTATATGAATGTGAAATAATACCATTACCTAACTAAGATTTCATTCATCATCTATGCAGAAGCTTAGAAAGTTTTATTGGTTCTTGAATTTGTCCTAATCTCAAAGTTTATTTGTTTTTGAATTTTTCCTAATCTCTTTCTAACCAATCTAAGTTCTATTCGATGAATGCGGAATGAATATAACACTGAAGCTACCATCCATGAGCCGTCTTCAATTTCTAAGTCATCTTGGCCAATTTTGTTAACCAGTTGTCACAAGAAATTGGTTCCAAGTTAGAAAAATAAAATAAAAACCAATATAAGAATTTCTTTAAAGTGTATATCATATGTGTATAATTGGGTGCAAATTCACGATTAAACAAAAATGAAGTTAATCAGTTTTCATGTCAGTGATGAGATGCATGATCTCAGTGATTTTGATTTTTTTATTATTTTGAATAAGAAATTTCCACTAAAAGCACCAAGTGCATGACCCTTACCAAACCAATAACAACCAAAGAGATTAAAAGTAGAAAACAAGGAATCAACAAATATGTCATAAAGAAAAACAAACATATCAGAAAAGTAATAACTTTTATATAAAAAATGGGCTTTGGATCTCCATCAAGCAAGATTTTACATAATCATAAATCCAAATTCCTACTAAACACGCTATACTAGCAATAAAAGAGCCAGGTTCAGCACTATATATCCCAAAGAAAACCTCCCTGCTAACTGCAAATATTTCAACTGACATGCAGAAAGACATGAGACCAAAATTGATCATTTTCAAATTCACATGATTCCAATATATCCAAGACCAATTTGAACATACAAAGCTCCCATACTCTGGTCATATCACATTATCAACACTCTAATAAAGTAAATAACGACAGAGCCCGAATGACTAACTATAGGATAGGGTAATATAGCTAGACATATGGATATGTCAGAACATGTGCATATAATATCGTAACTCATCCACTTAACTAAAAACTTTCCAACAGGATTTCTTATTCGACATGTATAACAACATGAGGAACCATTAAAAGCTTCGACAGCTGCCTAACAAGCTCAATTTTCTTTCTTCTTTGAAATGTTGTTGTACTGAAGATACCGTCATACAATGCTAGCATAAACTCGCATACCATCACATGAACATTGAACTACTAGTTTAAGTTCTTTATATGCTACTTAAAACCTGGTTACACCACTCTACAACATACTTAAGTCATATTTGCATTATATCTATGAACCTTTACTCCAAATAATTTATTGCAGGCTCTTCTAAGGCTTTAAATTCCATTAAATACCACAATAATCATAAAATTTCCGCACTTCCAAAACCTCCTTTGATATCACATATTGATGGAAATACTAATATGCCATATCATACCAGATACTAAGATATATATTTTAAGGACACCAAGCCTGTTCTATACAAGATAGTAGTATCCACTATCAACCACAGCAGCATTTTTATCAATTCCTACAAGTCACGCATATAGAAGAAAAAGGAAGACACAATTAAAAGTATTCAGGACCGAAATTACTTTAAAAAGAACTGAAGAAAAAAAAATTAAGCAATTTAAAATTTTATATATAAAAAAAACCCAAAAAATTAATTCCGATTCATCTAGAATTCAAAAAGAAAACTAAAAATTCTTAAAAACAGTTGAATGCAAACTCCAAGAACCTCAAAGAGTCCAACAAAACCCCAAAATTTAATACTCACTTGGCGAGCCCATCGTCAAGAATTGCCTGCTCCTCTGCGCTCCAATCCATAGAAATACCCGGGTTGTGCTTCATGGCCATGGCGGCACCGGAACTCTCCGGTGCCGACACCGGCGCAGAGTTTCCGTTACTTGGGTTGGTGCCGTTGAACGACGACGAGGCGTGGCTCGGTTCTTGGTGGTTCCCAGATGGGTTAGCCATAAACAATTCTAGAATTTTGAAAATTAACAAAGTTCTGAATTCTAGCACCGAATCTGACCCAAACCCAGTTCTCAGAATCACGGAATTTGGCCGTTGGTTCCCGCCAATTTCGGTGTCCCTCGACGAAATATCGAAAACCCAGATAGAATATATAATATATTGAAAACGAAAAACAGAGAGATTGGATAAGTGAGAAAGACTGAGAGAATTTACAAAAATCGAATCTTTTTACATGTGAATATACAAAAATATGAGACTGAAGGGAGCTCTAGGCAAAGTGAAGTACTGAAAATTGAAGAAAGAGAGATGTACGGAAAATCAAAGGGGGGAGGGTTTTGACGTTTGAAGGTGTATTACATTAATGTTTTAATATATTCTTCTTGCAATATTTATTATTTTTGGGGCTCTTTGTTGTTTCTGGGGTTTCTATTTTCCTTTTGTGTCTGGGTCTTCTTTCTACTACTTATTTTTTGGGGTAAAGATTTGGGTTTCTATTTTCTTGCCCTGCAACTTGTTGCACCACAGTCCGCACCGAATAAGGAATATTTTTTTACAGAAAGGAAAGAAAGCGATTGACAAAATCCATTCTCTCTCTCCCTCTCTTCTCTGGTGTTTTATTTTTACGAACTCCCACTTTTCTAAAGAGGAAAAATCCTCACGCATAATTTTTAATGTTTAATTTTTGTGAACTCCCTCTTTTTATGACTCACTTAGCCTAATCAACCACTAGCATCACCACATGTGGACTCATACCCCACTCATTGACAGGACCCGCCCTGAATTTCTGGGAATCCGCGACGGATCTAATGATAATTCCGACATCACTCTGATGTCGGGCCCACTTACTAAAGAAGGATGAGAGTTTCTACCAAAATTTTGGTAGTCTCTCCTGAAAAACGGACATTTCCCAAATTTTTCAACATGTTAAAACACAATTGTATAATCCCAACAACAACATGCATAATGTAAATTCAGGCAATTTATATAATAGGCCTCTGGCCTTACATCCAACCCTAGCATGGGCGATAACATAGCATATCTAAATAATTTCAGTTTACAAACTAAACGAAGTTCAACATAAAAATAAAAATAGATAAAGATTGTCCTACTGGAAGTCGGGGCTCGGAAGTACAAGACTCAGCTTAACTCAACTACTACCTGGGGGGCGCAAAACAAAAAATTGTGAGTAGACAAAAACAAAGTTTTGTTATATTTAAAGAGTGCTACTATTTCCACCCCCCAGTCTTATTTCCCCACCCACCTTATCTTCCCACCCACCATGTAAATTTGAAAAAACACAATTCTATTTTTTACACCCACCATTATTCCTAAAATATCATTTACTTATTAATTCAAGTAAATTCTCATTACTTTCATTCAAAGCATGCTTCAAACCTACAACCTTTGTCAATCAAAACGCGTGGGATCCTTATTAAAAATATATTTAAAAAAATAAAGAAAATCGCTCTCAATGTTCATCGTTTCTCCACTGAACGAAAACAGTAACGGAGAGAAATGCTAGAATTAGAAAGAAGACGAAGAGCAAACTGAGCAAATGAGACAGAAAGCTTGTGTCCTTCAGTTTAGAAACTGAGGAGAAATATGATGGAATTGTATTGGACCCAGTTGGAAATTTTGAAGCTCCACATATTCAACATATGCAAGCAACCTAGACACAATGAAAATGACCAAGAAGTTAACATGATTGAGACAATTGTTCAAAATAGCTTTAATTCCTCGTGTTCTTTTGATTCATTGCAAATTTGTTTGGTAAATGAGGATTGTAATTTTGCACAAGATTTTGAAGTACAATATCTTTGTTCTTTGTTCTTTGTTCTTTGTTGGATTATGTGCAGGTACAAGAACATAATGGTTGGGTACCAAAATATGAAGTGCTACCAACTGTGAGTGATAAGACAAAATCATCAAGAGAAGAAGCCCCAAAATGTGGATTGAAGCATCTTCCTGCTGGACTTAAATATGTTTTTCTAAGAGAAGATGAGACATATCTTGTGGTAATATCTTCTAAACTAGAACTTATGCATGAAGGTATGTAACTTAAGGTTTTGAAAGATCATAGGACTGCTATTGGATGGACTTTATCTGATATTAAAGGTATTAGTCCTTTGGTTTGCACATACCAAATTTTTCTTGAAGAAGATTATAAACCAGTTAGGCAGGCTCAACGTAGACTTAACCCAACAATGAAATGGTACCAACTAGGGTTACTACTTGATGGAGAATGTGTATTGATTATCGCAAATTGAACTCAGTCGCAAGAAATGATATCATTTTCCTTTACCATTTCTTAACTAAATTTTGGAAAGAGTTGCAGGGCATATGTATTATTGTTTTTTAGATGGTTATTCAGGATATTATTAAATTGAGATTTCATTGGAAGATCAAGAAAAAAAATAACTTTTACTTGCCCATTTGGAACTTTCACTTTTAGAAAAATGCCTTTTGGTCTTTGCAATGCACCCGCTACATTCCAAGGTTGCATGATAAGTATTTCTAGTGACCTGGTAGAAAAATATTTAGAAGTTTTCATGGATGATATTACTATGTTTAATGATTCATTTTCTGATTGTTTATCTAACTTGGAGAATGTTCTTATCAGGTGTAAGGAGTGCTTAACAAGGAGAAATGACAATTCATGGTCACATCTGGCATAGTGGTTGGACACATTGTTTCTCACAAAGGAATTGAAGTGGGTAAGTCAAAAATTGATTTAATTGCTAATTTGTGTATTCCTAAAACTATTAAAGATGTTAGATCTTTTTTGGGACATGCAGGTTTCTACCGGAGATTCATACCAAATTTTAGTGCAATTGCAAGGCCATTGAATAATCTCTTGGAGAAAGATGCTAAATTTGATTGGACTTATGCATGTCAAGAAGCATTTGAGAAGTTAATTAAAATGCTAACATCAACTCCTATAATGCAGCCCCCAGATTGGTCCATGCGCTTTGAAATAATGTGTGATGCTAGTGATGGTGCTATTGGAGCAGTGCTAGGCCAAAGAACAGACAAGAATCGCTATAGGCAAGAAATTGTTATCTCCTACGCAAGCAGAACTTTGAATAGTGCACAAAAAAATTACACTACAACTGAAAAAGAATTGCTTAATGTGGTTTTTGCATTGGAAAAGTTTAGATCATATATTTTAGGCTCACAAATTGTTGTTTTTACAGATAATTCGGCCTTGAAGTATTTGTTAACAAAGAAGGAAATCAAAGCACGATTGATTAGATGGATTTTGCTTATCCAAGAATTTGATCTTACAATCAAGGACAAGAAAGGAGTGGAGAATGTTGTTGCAAATCAACTTTCTAGGATATCTTTTGAGGAGCCTTTTGAACATTTACCTATAAAAGACTCATTTCCTGATGAATAATTGTTTGGTATTTCTAAATTGCCATGGTTTGCTAACATTGTGAATTTTCTTGCTACAGGTCTTATCCCACCTCATTGGACCTCACAAGAGAAAAACAAATTTATGGTTGAGGTGAGATAATTCTTTTGGGATGACCCGTATATCTTCAAATATTGTCCCGACCAGGTAATCCGTAGATGTGTTCTTAATGATGAAATATTTAGTGTCATCTCTTTTTGTCATTTTGAGGCTTGTGGAGGTCACTTTTCTTCCAAAAAGACTTTAGCCAAAATTCTTCAATGTGGTTTTTATTGGCATAGACTTTTCAAAAATGTGTATGAATTTTGTAAGACTTGTCCAAGTTGTCAAATGCTAAGAAAATTACTCAACGTAATATGATGCCTCTTAACCCAATTTTAATCATAGAAATTTTTTACTGTTGGGGCATTGATTTTATGGGTTTTTTTCCCCCATCTTTTGGTTAATTATATATCCTTGTTGATATGGATTATGTTTCAAAATGGATTGAGGCCATACCATGTCGGAAGATTGATCATAAGACTCTTTTGAAAGTTTTGGAAGAAAATGTATTGTCCAGGTTTGGTATTCCTAGAGCGATCATTAGTGATGAAGGATCACATTTTTGAGATTGACCATTTGAAGCTCCGATGAAAAATATGGGATAACCCATAAGATTTCTACCCCATACCACCCACAAACAAGTGGCCAAGCTGAACTTGCAAACAGGGAAATGAAGCAAATTTTGGAAAAGACAATGAATCCAACTCAGAAGGATGGTCATTGAGACTGATGCTTTGTAGGTAAACCATACTGCATATAAATCACCTCTTGGTATTTCCCCATGCAGGTTAGTTTATGGTAAACCTTGTCATTAACTTGTTCAATTAGAACATAAAGCATATTGGGCTATCAAATTGTTTAACTTCAGCCTTGGAGATGCAAGTACCTTAAGAAAATTCCAATTGAATGAACTTGAGGAAATTAAGAATGATGCATATGAGAAACCAAGAATTTACAAAGAACATATTAAAGTTTTTCATGATAAAAATATTTTGAAGAAAAATTTTGATCCTTCTCAACTTGTTCTTTTGTATTATTCTAGACTTTATTTGTTTCCTAGAAAATTAAGAACTAAATAGACATTTCCTTTCATTGTTAAAAGAGTTTTCTCATATGGGACTATTGAAGTTGAGGATCCCAAGAATGGAAATATTTTAAAGGTTAATGGCTAACGGGTTAAACTTACTTTGGGAGATGTGTTCTTGAAGATTGAGACAGTTTCTTTGAATGATCCTGTTTACCAAGATTGATTAGACTTCCCGTAGTCCATCTGTTGTATATAATTAGTTTGGAAATTTATGTTCACTTAGAAAAAAAAAAATCAACATTTCTATTTTTTGTTTTTTTAGTACACTAACAAGTTGCAGGCTTTCACTTTGGATGTCAATTCTCAGGTAACGCTACCTTCTTCTTTTTGTTATGCTTATATGTTTAAACATTGAGGACAATGTCAGTCTTTGGTTGGGGGTAGAGAAGATGTGTTTATTATATTATTTTCTTGTTACAACATGTTAGTTTTCCTTTCGATTTGTCTTTGTTTTTTGTTTGTTTTCGTCAATCTTTTCCCTTTGAAAAAAAATAATATAATAATAAAAAAAAAAGGAAAAGTGTGAAAGGAAAACATAAAATAAAAATAAAAAAATTCTTTATTTTTTTATGAGGTTAGTGCACTGTGTTGTTTGTTTTTTATAGGCTGTCTCTGACAAGAATGCATTGCACTTAGATTTATTTGATATTCATGAATGATTTTAAGATTAAGAACATATGAACGATATGGTAATTATCCCATTTTTGAGTCTTTTCATTCATTTCTAGTTAATGGATGATTTATGAGTTATACTTTAACAATTTACACAAGCACACTAACATTTTTTGTGGGGTATAAAGTTAAAAATCAATTGTGTTTAATCTTTTATCTTTGGTAAACTTGGACGACCTTGCTTTTGACTGATCTTGGTTTAAAAATAAATAAATAAATAAAAAGTTCATGAAATAATAGTGTTTTATTCAAGCTTTTACTTAGGGCTAATTTGGCATTGCTGTGCTGTGAAAATAATCGCTATCAGTTTGGCATTGACATTTTGTAAACTTTTGTTAAAAGTGTTGTTGGTACTGATTCCTGTATAATCAGAAAATGATTGTTGCATAATCATTAAACTCAACGAATCTTCGAAACTGATTCCTGCATAAACAGAAAATGAAAGCACCTAATTAGTTGCTTTCTCTTGTAGTTTTCTCTCACATCAATTTTTATTTCTCAAGTTTTACCAAATGAGCTGGGCTTCCCAAATTTTTTAAAAATCAATTATTACCCCAAATAAGCAATGTCAAATGAGCACTTAGTAACCTGGCCTCTTGCCTAATCAGCAATGAGTGCTCACGTCAAACGATGAAGTTTTGGGTACGAATAATTTTGCGTGGCTAGTTTAGCATCGTAGCATTTTTAACTCGAGTTAGTAAGCTCTTAGGGGTGTCTCTATACCTAGTGCCTTAAAGCCTTTGTGGTTTGAGAGTCACTAGCTTAATACTCACTACATGGGTTAATTAGAAAGCTTAACTTGAAATGTTAAATACGTTTTAACATAATTTTTCAAAGTTTATTTGATTTCATGTTTCTGAATAATTGTGCTAGCCTCATACTTGATGTTTGTGGGTGTCATCCTGGAAACCCTCATGAGACTATAACTCGTCCTTTAGGGGTAACCTAAGGGTTTAAGGCTTGTTGCATACGCTAAATGCAATCGGATCTTGCAAAAGTGGCTTAGCTATTTTAGTTGTTTTTATTTATTTTATTTTAGGTTGTTTTTGCTTAAATTAGAGTTTCTTTTAGTTGATATTGGATTGCTAAGGACTAGCAATAAGCTGGTTGGGGGTTGTGATGAGAGTCTCAAATTACATTTTTTAAAATATTATTTTGGAGACTTTATGATATAAATTTGGCTTAATGAAGATAATTTCACTTGTTACATGTCATTCTCACCAATTGGATATAAACAAAATTATGTTTTTAATTTGGTGAACTTATTAGGTGAATTTATCTTTTGTAGGAAGTTGGAAAGCCAAAAGATGAAGATACATATATATATATATATATATATTTGTCCAAGTTCAATATAAATGTGAAGAGAATTGCTGGGGGATTTTATTGAAGAACTGATTGTAGGATTAAACAGTGGGAACATAAGACAAAACCATTGAAGCTAAGGAGCCTATTTAATGTCATTCATAGTCATTTAACACCGACTACCTAAATTGGGGTCCCTCTCTCGCTACGTGGGAAGAGCCGTGCGTCAAATATTAGGTTTTAGGTTTTTCACATTCAGCTGTCATCCCCTCCTCGACCTAACCATGCTCTTTTTCATCCACATTCAACTGTCGTCGTCGCCCTCCTTGACTTGACAGCGTCAAGCCACTTTTCTTCCACATTGAGTAGCTACCATTTTTCTTCCACATCGAGTCGATGCCATCACTCCTCTCTTCAACTCTAGGGTGCTGGTCTCATTGTTGTCTCTCTCAAATCCTCGTTGTTGGTTTCATCGTTCTCTTTCTCCTCGGTGCATCGATGTCTCTGGTGGTTTCCTTGGTATGGTGGTTTTAGCGGGTTTGCTCCTGCTATTGTGCCAACAGTATCCAAGTCAACAACGATAATGGTGCAACTTTGTTGGGGTTGACAGTCACGGAAGAGGTGGCTTTCATCACGCTCCCTCGGTCGCCTGATCTAGATCTCAAGCCTTACCTTCATGAGAAGACTGTTTTAGCGGGTATGGTGGTTTTAGCTGGTCTGCTCCTGCTATTGTGCCAACAGTCTCCAAGTCAACAACAATCATGGTGCAAGCTACTTCGTTGAGGTCTGCTGATGAGAGTCTCAAATTACATCTTTTTACTATTATTTTGGAGACTTTATTATATAATTTTGGCTTAATGAACATAATTTCACTTGTTGTTACATTTTATTCTCACCAACTGGATTTATAAATTTTCTATATTAATTTGGTGAACTTATTAGGTGAATTTATCTTCTCTAGGAAGTTGGAAAGCCAAAAGATGAAGACATACAATTGTCCAAGTTCAAGCTAGGTGCGAAGAGAATTGCTGGCGGATTTATTTGAAGAATTGATTGTGGGATTATTGTGATTATAAAGAGAAGTAAAGAGGGAGAAGAGAAGACAAAACCGTTGAAGCTAAAGAGCCTATTTCATGTCATTCATAGCCATTTAACGCCCACTTACCTCACCGTTATTTCTTTTCCACTAACTCTTCACCATCAACACATGTTTAATCCAATTAATCCCTCAATTAAACCCTTCATCACCCACCATGAATGTATTAACTTCCCACTCACCTCATTGACTACTATAAATCACCCATCAACTTATTTGGCAAGGGCACCCCTACGACAGATTTCTTTATCCATTTAGTTTATGTTTTCCTTTGTAATGAGTTGCTAGAACTCTAGCTAAGGCTAAAGGGAATGTTCTTTGAGTAAGTTTGTGAATTGTTCTTTAATCCAATATACGGTATGAATTGCTAAATTTTTTTATTTTTGGTTGTTCAATATTTTTCATATCCTTTTATTTTGATTGATGTTAAGTGCTATTATCTTTTCATGAGTTCAATTATATTTTTCTCATTGTTAAGAACTGACTTGGCATGCTTTTAAATTAAAAGAGTAGATATTAAGCAACTCCATTTTCTGAACAATCATTAATAAAAGATTACATTGAAAAATTAAATTGGTTTTAATTTCTTTATCTTCCGGTTAAAGTTTCTCAATGATGATTTTAATCGAGTTATAACTTGGATTAAAGAGCATGAAACATATTTTGTTTAAAGAATTGAACCTTGATGCCTTAGCATTTCCATTATTGATATTTAATTTTTAAACTCAATTTTCCACAACAATCAAATCAAATTACTTTTCCATTTTGCTTGTCATTTTTATTGTGGTATGTTTAATTATTTCTTTGTGTGCAGATATTTGCCTACCTGCTCCTTGAGGATACGATACTTGGACTTCCAAGATTATTACTACGTGTGACTACTTGCACTTGGGTAGACGCAACAAGTTTTTGGCGCCGTTGCCGAGGAGCGGTGAAGCGAAAAGTAGCACAAGGAAATTCATTGTTAAGGTTTGCGGTTTTAGTTTCCAAAGCTAATTCGGTAAGGCTTATCAAACTCAATTTTTCATTTCAGTTTTTGTTTTTGTTGTTTTTTGTTTGTTTTATCTTAGTTTTTTTTTAATATTAAAAAAAATTAGTTTACATTTTTTTTATTTATTTTTTGCTTCTTTATTTTGTTTATGAGATATCGTGATCGGTTTGGTAGATTTGCAAAGAAACCTCAATTTGACCAAATTTCATCACAAATGGCTGAGAATAATAATAATATATAATAATGCATTGGAAGGCCCCCAAAATGATGAAGATAATCATAGTGTTCATAATGATGAGAATCGTAGTGTTCATAATGATGAGAATCCACTTGTTAGGACATTACATGATTATTTGCATCCTGCTCGTACAAGTGTGCCATCTTGCATCATTTTTCCGTTGAATGGTCAAAATTTTGATTTTAAACCGGGCATGATACAACTTTTACCAACTTTTCATGGAATGGAATCTGAAAATCCATATTCACATGTGCGTGAGTTTGAGGAAGTTTGTGGAACTTTTCCAACACAAGGGTGTAGGCTTGATACAGTTTTGCTAAAACTTTTTCCATTTTCACTGAAAGATAAAGCAAAAACTTGGCTTTATTCTCTAAGGCCAAGAACAATTGGAACATGGCTTGAAATGCAAACTGAATTTTTTAAGAAATTTTTCCCAATTCAAAAGACAAATTCTTTGAAAAGACAGATGACCACATTTTCTCAAAAAGGTACTGAGTCTTTACCTCAAGCTTGGGAAAGATTTAAAGATTTGTTAATGTTATGTCCTCACCATGGTTTTGAAAGATGGAGGGTGGTAAGTCATTTTTATGATGGTTTAACACCTAAAGATCGACAATTTATTGAGATGATGTGCAATGGAAATTTTATGTATAAAGATCCTGAAGATGCTTTTGATTTTCTTGATGAAATTGCAGAGAAATCTCAGATTTGGAGCACTCCCAACACATTTGAGCCTAATTCCCAAAAGGCAAAATCTTCCATTAATCCTGCTAGCGGCGGTATTTATCACCTTAAGGAGGAAGATAGTCTCAAAGCTCAATTGGCAACAATGGCTAAGGAAGTTGAAACTCTAAAATCAAAATTGCCTCAAAAAGTTAATTCAATTGCAAGTCAAGAAATTTTTGAGATTTGTGAAGTTTGCGGGGTCATGGGACATGTAACAAAAGAGTGTCCAACACTTCCAGCTTTCAGAGAAATGTTGCATGATCAAGCAAACTTTGTGAATCAATTTAAAAAACCATCCACTTTTTCTGAAACTTATAATCCAGGATGGAGAAACCACCCAAATTTCAGTTGGAGAAATAATACTAATAATAATGTGCCTCAACAAAAATCTAATTCTTTTTATTATTCTCCACAGGTGGAAGGACAATCATCGTCATCAAATTTGGAAGATGTTATGAAGCAATTCATACAAAGCCAAACTGCCACAAATCAAAAGAATGCACAAGACATTGGTGAGATTAAGAGCACTCTTTCCAAACTCACTTCTTCACTGTCAATTCAAGAAAATGGTAAATTTCCTTCTCAAGTCCAACCTAATCCACATGCACAGTTAGAGGTAAATACCCCTTCTTCTTCTTCTTTGAATGAAAATAAGCATGAATATGTGAAGGCTGTCACTACTCTTCGTAGTGGAAAAATAATTGGGAAAGATGATTTAGTAATAGTTGAAAATAAAAAGAATTCAGAAAAATCCAAAAATAATGAAAAAGAAAATAATGATTCTGAAATTGTTAAGTGCCCTTTTCCTGCTCCATTCCCACAAGCACTTAAGGTTGGAAAGAAAAATCAAAATCCTGAAATTTTGGAGGTTTTTAAACAAGTGAAAATCAATATACCTCTTTTGGATGCTATAAAACAAATTCCTTCATATTCAAAATTTTTAAAGGATTTATGCACTATCAAAAGAAAGCACAATGTTGATAAGACCGCATTTTTAACTAAAAATGTAAGTGCAATTCTTCAAACTAATACTCCACCCAAGTACAAAGATCCAGGTTGTCCCACAATTTCTTGTATTATTGGAAATTTTATCATTGAACAAGCTTTATTGGATTTGGGTGCTAGTGTTAATTTGTTGCCTTACTCGGTTTATAAGCAATTGGGTCTTGGTGAATTAAAACCCACCTCAATAACATTGCAATTGGCTGACCGTTCAGTCAAAATCCCAAGAGGTATGGTGGAAGATGTGTTGGTTCAGGTAGACAAATTTTATTTTCCAGTTGATTTTATAGTTTTGGATACTGAACCAGTTGTGTATTCTAATTCTCAAATTCCTGTTATTCTTGGAAGACCATTTCTTGCTACATCTAATGCTCATATAAATTGCAGGAATGGACTTATGCAACTATCATTTGGGAACAAGACATTGGAGCTCAACATATTCAACATATGCAAGCAACCAGCAAACAATGAAGATGAAAAAGAAGTTTTCATGATTGAGACGATTGTTCAAAATTGCTTTAATTCTTCTTTTCCTTCTGATCCATTGCAAATTTGTTTAGTAAATGGGGATTGTAATTTTGCACAAGATTTTGAAGTACAATATCTTTGTTCTTTGTTGGATTCTGCGCAGGTACAAGAACATAATGGTTGGATACCAAAATATAAGGAGCTGCCAACTGTGAGTGATGAGACAAAATCATCAAGAGAAGAAGCCCCAAAGTGTGAATTGAAGCCTCTTCCTGCTGGACTTAAATATGCTTTTCTGGGAGAAGATGAGAACTATCCTGTGGTGATATCTTCTAAACTAGAGCTTTTGCATGAAGGTATGTTACTTAAAGTTTTGAAAGATCATAGGACTGCTATTGGATGGACTTTATCTGATATTAAAGGTATTAGTCCTTTGGTTTGCACACACAAAATTTTTCTTGAAGAAGATGCTAAACCAGTTAGGCAGGCTCAATGTAGACTTAACCCAACAATGAAAGAAGTTGTGCAAAAAGAAGTACTTAAACTTTGGGATGCAGGTATCATATATCCAATTTCTGATAGCAAATGGGTAAGTCCTACACAAGTTGTTCCTAAAAAATTAGGAGTCACAGTAGTTGAAAATGATAATGGAGAAATGGTACCAACTAGGGTCACTACTGGATGGAGAATGTGTATTGATTATCGTAAATTGAACTCAGTCACAAGAAAGGATCATTTTCCTTTACCTTTTCTTGACCAAATTTTGGAAAGAGTTGCAGGGCATATGTATTATTGTTTTTTAGATGGTTATTCAGGATATTATCAAATTGAGATTTCATTAGAAGATCAAGAAAAAACAACTTTTACTTGCCCATTTGGAACTTTCGCTTTTAGAAAAATACCTTTTGGTCTTTGCAATGCACCAGCTACATTCCAACGTTGCATGATAAGCATATTTAGTGACATGGTAGAAAAATATTTAGAAGTTTTCATGGATGATATTACTGTGTTTGGTGATTCAATTTCTGATTGTTTATCTAACTTGGAGAATGTTCTTATCAAGTGTAAAGAGAAAAATTTGGTGCTTAACTGGGAGAAATGCCAATTCATGGTCACATCTGGCATAGTACTTGGGCACATTGTTTCTCACAAAGGAATTGAAGTAGATAAGTCAAAAATTGATTTAATTGCTAATCTGCCTATTCCTAAAACTGTTAAAGATATTAGATCTTTTTTAGGACATGCAGGTTTCTACCGGAGATTCATACAAAATTTTAGTGCAATTGCAAGGCCATTGAATAATCTCTTGGAGAAAGATGCTAAATTTGATTGGAATTATGCATGTCAAGAAGCATTTGAGAAATTGATTAAAATGCTAACATCAACTCCTGTAATGCAGCCCCCAAATTGGTCCATGCCGTTTGAAATAATGTGTGATGCTAGTGATGGTGCTATTGGTGCAGTGCTAGGCCAAAGAAAAGACAAGAAGCCTGTTGTCATCTGCTACGCAAGCAGAACTTTGAATAGTGCACAGAAAAATTACACTACAACTGAAAAAGAATTGCTTGCTGTAGTTTTTGCATTGGAAAAGTTTAGGTCATATATTTTGGGCTCACAAATTGTTGTTTTTACAGATCATTCAGCCTTGAAGTATTTATTGACAAAGAAGGAAGTCAAATCACGATTGATTAGATGGATTTTGCTTCTCCAAGAATTTGATCTTACAATCAAGGACAAGAAAGGAGTGGAGAATGTTGTTGCAGACCATCTTTCTAGGATATCTTTTGAGGAGCCTTCTGAATATTTGCCTATTAAAGATTCATTTCCTGATGAACAATTGTTTGGTGTTTCTACATTACCATGGTTTGCTAACATTGTGAATTTTCTTGCTACAGGTCTTATTCCACCTCATTGGACCTCACAAGATAAAAAGAAATTTATGGTTGAGGTGAGAAAATTCTTTTGGGATGACCCGTATCTCTTCAAATATTGTCCCGACCAGGTAATCCGTAGATGTGTTCCTGATGATGAAATATTTAGTGTCATATCTTTTTGTCATTCTGAGGCTTGTGGAGGTCACTTTTCTTCCAAAAAGACTTCGGCCAAAATTCTTCAATGTGGTTTTTATTGGCCTAGACTTTTTAAAGATGTGTATGAATTTTGCAAAACTTGTCCAAGTTGTCAAAAGTTGGGAAAAATTACTCGACGTATTATGATGCCTCTTAACCCAATTTTAATTATTGAAATTTTTTACTGTTGGGGCATTGATTTTATGGGTCCTTGTTAGACAGATTTTGTTCTATCTATTTCTCGCAAGTGCACGAATCAATTATAGTATAGGAATGCAAGTACGAGGTCGTTCCACAGAGACTTAGATGAAAGCACTTAATACTACTACTTAGATTCCAAATAACCATAAGCTAAACAGAATTTAATTGAGATTGAATTGAGTTGTTTGGAGTGAAACTACTAAAAAGGAATGCAAGAGCAAGTAATCAGAAGTAGATGTTTGGGGAATTTAAAGATGATGAGACAAGCACTAGGGATTCAACTTCACCATGACAATCCAATTTCAAGTTACAAGTTGACAATCACCTAAATTGATTACAATTCTGGACTTCGTGTTATGTATGATTATCCATATGATGTTTGGTTTTAATCAAGTACTCAGAAACATAACCTAGCTATGATGTTTAGTCTAAGTTATGAATCTGAATCCATTAAGCTTGAGTACCAACACTATAGAACCAAGTAAACATTTAAACATGATGTTTGTCCTAAATGCATTACTCACTCATTCACTAATCAGTTCAAGAGTCATATGATGTTTATGTAAACTTGAACTAGATAATCAACATGCAGGTGTTAATAATGGCCAGTTATTTAAACATGCATAGAGATTCAATAAGAACAAGTGAATGAGACCAGAATTTAGAAGTAATCAACAAAGGGTAACATTAACTTGAAAACATGAAATTGTCTTGACAGGCTACATTGAAACCCTAGTTATGGTAATTAGTTACACATGATTAATGGAGAATACAATTGAATCAAAGTAAACATGGAGAAGGTAAGAAAAACCCGTGAAGATCAAATTATGATGTTGAAGAACTCCTCACAGCTTCCACCATGTATGCTTGCAGCCAGAGGTGAAGAGTGGTGTGAATGTAGGAATTGTGTTTGGGAGATGATGGGGATGTGAAGGATGGAGTGGTTGCTGGGAATTGGGCTAGAGGAATTGTGTTTGGGAGATGATGGGGATGTGAAGGATGGAGGAATTGCTGAATGCTCAGATGTTGTGATATGGTTGAATGAGTGTGAAGCTCTCTATTTATAGAGTGTGAAGCTCCCCTTTGGCTGATCAAGCACATGGCTCAAAAGAGGATCCAAGGCTCCTCCAATCTGATTTGTCTCCCCTTTGAAGAGGATCCAAGGCTCCTCCAATCTGATTTGTCTCCCCTTTGAAGAGGATCCAAAGCTCCTCCAATCTGATTTGTCTCCCCTTTGAAGAGGATCCAAAGCTCCTTCAAGTGGAAACTGCAATCAGCCTGGTGTGTATTTTGATGGGCTCACGGATTGGGCTCAACTTAATGAATTGCTGCATATGAGTAGTCCATCTTGAAGTTCAGATTCTCATCTTTCCAACCACATATTATTTGGGCCAATCCAAGTTCGGACAAAGAAGTTAAGGCCGAAGTGAATTGCTAACTCAGTCTGCACGTTTTTGCACCACTTTGCATATTTTCCTATCCAAAGCCACCATTGTAACCTAAGGCCCAATGAACTGAATAACAAACCAAAATAGGTTAAAAGCACAAGTTTTACTTAAAAACATACCAAATCATAAGTTAGAAGGGTACAACAAGATATGTAATTATGCACCGATCAAATACCCCCAAACCTAGATTTTACTAGTCCTCGAGTAAAACAAAATGAAAACAAAGAAAAAAAAACAGAACTAGACCACTTTCGTAGGTAACTCGATTGCATTGAGCGCATGCAACAAGCCTTTAAACCTCTAGGCATCCCTAGTAGGAGGAGTTGTGTCTCCTGAGGGTTTAACAGAAACGATACCCACAAACGCTTATTGACTCTACAAAACAAAAGGTTAGAAAACTGACTTTGAAAACAACTAATGGAAATGAAAGAAAATTTTAGTCATACCTCCAACACCATAGAGTTGCCAAGATAGATGATCAATAAGTGTGTACAGTGGAAAGCTATAGCTCAAAGGCACACGGCTTCAAAGCAAACATACTCAAATCTTGAAGGGAGAACATGCTTCAACTCTAATTCTCACATATAGCTCTCAATCACTCAGAACCTATGGTTTTATTCTCTCAAACAAGCAAAATGAGTATATGAAATAGAAGCACAATTTTTGGTTAGATCTCATGAAGGGAATCAAATACTAAGAATAAAGATACACACATACATACCAGCACCCATGAATACATCCTCAAAGATCAGCTAGGTCTTTCACAAGGTTGTAATGGACGGCTAAGGTTAGGGGAAATGGAAGAATTGGAAGGAACACAATTAACTTAAGAATACACCAAGGTTGCGTTCTTCATTGATCTGCAAGGTATCATTGATTTAGAATGGTATGGCTGCAACTTCATAGCATCATCTGGCATAGACTTTATATTTCACATTTAGATCAAATCAAAACACCTTCTCTTTATCTTTCTTATTTGCTGACTTGATCTATTTTTTATTTTTTTTAAATCAAACTTGCACAGATTCACACCAATTTACATTCAGGCATGTGGCAGCAACTTCCTTGCTTCAAACTTTATCTTGGCACACCTTGGTATATTTCTAAGCTATAGGGTATGGCTATAATAGGTTAAATATCTCAGATTGAGATACAAAGTTAGGGGAATTATGAGGGTGATAGAAGAAAATGGGTTAAAGTGTTTGGCTGCAAGAGGGCTGATGGAACACACAAATGGGTAGGGTGAAAAGAAAGCACAGAGAAATGTTATACACACATAGCCTAGCATCACTTCAATGAGTTCATTCATGAGTGAGAGCATGCACCTGATATCTGCAAAGAGAATCATCCTTAGTATTCAATCAAAATGGAACAATGAGATCATTTAGAGTGAATTGAAGAAAATAAGTAGAGATGAGGAATAGAAACACTTTAAACCCTCTCAAGAAAGCAATTAGGCTCGAAATAGCTCACTAGGGTAGTCTCCACTATTCTCCTTCAAGAATCTGAGCATGGTACTTTATCCACCAGAATTCTAAGACCTACCGCTTTGTGAAGTGTAATATGTCTCATATGAAAATCGAAATGGCCGCTCCATAGCATTAATTGTATGACATTCTTAAAAAAAAAAATAGCGACACCGAACGAAAATTGGAAACACAAATCAAATGAACAAAAATTTAAAACACAAATCAAATGAACAAAAATTGAAAACCTCCCCCCCAGACCTGAATTGAACATTGCCCCCAATGTGAAAGCATATAAGAAAACAGAAAACAGGGATTAAGAGTAACCTGGCACTGCACGGTTCATCCTTCAAACATAGCATTTCTCAAAATGCTATCGATGGCTGAGCTCACCCATGGCTCTTCTTCTGACTCACTTTCCGAAGGGTCTGAAACAGAAGAATCATATAGGGCTCCATCTATTATCAACTCATCCATCTGTTCCACGATGTCTCGGAGCCTTGTGGTCATGTACACTAATTGGAAGTGAAACTCGTCAAGCATACTTAAGTAAATGCCAAACTCGTCTCGAATGTTACCTGTACAGTACATGTAACTGCTCAACACAACAGTTCTTGCCACAAACCTCCTGTCTATCAGATATTCCCTCCAAGTATCTAGACAACGTGCCAGTGCTGCAAGCTGCATCTCTTCCAATCCACAATTCAGATCCCAAGTCGGAATCATGTCTTCAATTTCGTCTATCACCCTACCTCTTTGAAACAGAAAGGCATCTATGGTAACTGCTGAGGGATCCATGGCAAACACTACCACGAGCACCTCAATCACCTCAAACACCCGTTGTACAATGGTATCCTTACCCAAAGGATCTTCTGGTGGGATAGCTGGCAGTGAGTTCAACAAAACCATTGGGCTAGGCACCTTCACCATGCTCAATTCGGACTCCTCCTGCTTGAGCTTTCCACCGACGGCCTCTTGGAGTTTCTCCATTGAAGAGATCTACAATAAGCAACAATTTGGAGAAGGTTTGGTTCGGGAGGAAGAAGAAGTTGAGATGTTCAGGGGTTAGAGGAAGCGGCTAGGTTTTACATAGAAAAGAAACATAGCCAGGGAATATACACGGATAAGAAAAAGAAAGAAGAAAAAGAAAAAGAAAATAAAATAAAATAAAATAAAAATAATTTAAAAAATACACGAATATACAAGTGACTCACGGATTACCAATTAAGAATCTCAGAAAACACAGCCAGGGGATCCGGGAAGTTTGGAGAGGTCACAATGGTCCTGCTTAAAACCCAAAACTTCTTAGACACCCAAGGTGTCGCCTATAGAACTCCTAGACACTGTATTTAACAGAGGTGCTCATTGGGGTTACCAGAAGTCAACTCATATGAAAAATCTCTTTTTTTTTTTTTTTTTTTTTTTTTTTAAAGGCATGCAAGACATTGAACAAAATTATACTAAGCAAAACAAAGCTCACACAACTTAGCTCTAACACAAAACACAAAATTGTCAAACCCTACCCGCAAACTTAAATGGAGCATTGTTCTCAATGTTTAAAAGAAGGAAATGCACTGCAATAACCAAACTAGACCTAAAAGACACAAAAAGAAAATTACTCTAAAAATAAAAACAACATAACCTGGTATTGACAAAGTTAGGGTGTGTTGAACTCAAGGGAGTCCACAACTTGTGTTTCCAGTGTGTCATCCAAGTATTGTTTCAACCGCTGCCCGTTCACCTTGAAAACTGTCCCGTTCCTTACGTTTTCAATCTCAACAGCTCCATGAGGAAAAACTTGAAGCACCTTGAACGGGCCAAGCCATCTAGATCTCAATTTACCTGGAAAGAGACGCAAACGTGAGTCATACAACAAAACTTTCATACCTGGCTTGAATTCTTTCCTGAGAATGGCCTTGTCATGATAACGTTTGGTCCTTTCCTTGTAGATTTTGGCATTCTCATAAGCTTCATTCCTTAGCTCCTCCAATTCATTGATCTGCAACTTTCTGACATTCCCAGCTTCCTTGAGATCAAAATTGAACTTCTTAATTGCCCAATATGCTCTGTGCTCAAGCTCCATCGGCAGGTGACAAGCTTTCCCAAACACGAGTCTATAAGGGCTCATCCCAATGGGAGTCTTATACGCTGTCCTATATGCCCAAAGTGCATCATTGAGTCGCAACGCCCAATCTTTTCTAGTCGGACTGACAGTTTTCTCCAAAATGTTCTTGATCTCTCTATTGCTGATCTCGACTTGTCCGGATGTTTGAGGATGATATGGAGTCGCCACTCTGTGTGTGATATTGTACTTTTTCATTAAGGCTTCAAATGGTTTATTGCAGAAGTGGCTGCCACCATCACTAATGATAGCTCTGGGAGTTCCAAACCTAGTGAAAATCATATCTCTCAGGAATTTTAGGACAACCTTGTGATCATTAGTCCTTGTAGCCAATGCCTCCACCCATTTGGACACATAATCTACAGCAACAAGAATGTAAGTATAACCCAAAGAGGAAGGAAAAGGTCCCATGAAATCTATACCCCATATGTCAAACAGCTCCACCACCAAAATGTTGTTCAGTGGCATCATATTCCTCCGGCTTATATTTCCCATTCTTTGACACCTATCACATTTAGAACAGAAATAAAAGGCATCTTTAAAAAGAGAGGGCCAAAAGAAACCGGATTGAAGAATCTTAGCTGCTGTTTTCTTGGCACCAAAATGACCTCCACATGCAAATTCATGACTGAACTTGAGTATGCTTTGCTGCTCATTCTCTGGGACACACTTCCTTATGATTTGGTCGGGGCCATGTTTGAACAAATATGGATCATCCCAGAAGTAATGTTTGGCATTGGCAAGGAACTTCTTTCTTTCCTGAAAAGTTAAATCATCTCTCAAAACACCACTAGCAAGATAATTAACAAGATCAGCATACCACGGTTCTTGATCGTGAATGGCCAATAGTTGTTCATCTGGAAAAGATTCATTGAGCGGTAGGACATCCTTATTCTCATGGTTACCATCGATGAGACGAGATAGATGATCAGCAACAACATTCTCACACCCTTTCTTATCTCGGATTTCTAAATCAAATTCTTGCAACAGCAATACCCATCGAAGCAAGCGTGGCTTAGCATCCTTCTTGGTTAACAAGTACCTAAGTGCTGCATGGTCAGAATATACAATCACTTTAGAACCAACAAGATATGAACGAAACTTCTCTAAAGCAAAAATTACAGCAAGCAACTCCTTCTCAGTTGTAGAGTAATTGAGCTGAGCATCATTCAATGTTCGGCTTGCATAATAGATGACATGAGGGAGCTTATTCACTCTTTGACCTAGAACTGCACCAAGAGCATAGTTAGAAGCATCACACATTAATTCGAAAGGTAAAGACCAATCTGGTGCTTTGATAATTGGAGTTGATGTTAGTTCAAGTTTCAAAGTGTTAAATGCATCTAAACAATCTTTATCAAAGTTGAAAACAGAATCTTTAGCCAAAAGATTGCATAGAGGACGAGTGATTTTGGAGAAATCTTTAATAAAACGACGATAAAAACCTGCATGTCCTAGAAAACTCCTCACTCCCTTCACTGAAGTAGGGGCTGGCAAACTAGAAATCAAATCAATTTTTGCTTTGTCTACCTCAATACCTTTGCTGGAAATTGCATGACCTAACACAATACCTTGCTTCACCATGAAGTGACACTTCTCCCAATTCAAAATGAGATTCGTTTCCTGGCATCTTTTAAGCACTAATGACAAGTGGTTAAGACAATCATCAAAAGAAGATCCAAAAACTGAAAAGTCATCCATAAATACCTCAATGAACCTCTCTATCATGTCTGAAAAGATAGCCATCATGCATCGTTGGAAGGTGGCTGGAGCATTGCATAAACCAAATGGCATTCGTCTATACGCAAATGTTCCAAAAGGGCATGTGAATGTTGTCTTCTCTTGATCTTCTGGGGCTATTGCAATTTGATTATAACCTGAAAAGCCATCAAGGAAACAATAATGTGAGTGACCAGCTAGCCTTTCAAGCATTTGATCAATAAAAGGTAAAGGAAAGTGATCCTTTCTAGTGGCAGTGTTTAGCTTTCGATAATCAATGCAAACTCTCCATCCCGTGATGGGTTTTGTCGGCACCAGCTCATTGTTCTCATTCTTCACCACTGTGATCTCTGACTTCTTTGGAACAACTTGGATAGGACTCACCCATTTGCTATCTGAGATAGGATAAATGACTCCTACATCAAGTAATTTGAGTATTTCAGTTCTTACAACATCCTTCATAGGTGGGTTGAGTCTCCTTTGGGGCTCACGAGTTGGCTTGGCATCCTCCATCAAAATTCGATGCATGCACATTGTAGGGCTTATTCCCTTGATATCTGCGATGGTCCATCCGATAGCATTTTTGTGGTCTCTCAGAACTTTAATCAGCTTGTCCTCCTCTAATGGTGAAAGGTCAGAAGCTATAATGACAGGAAGGGTTTCTATCTCACCAAGGTAAACATATTTAAGGTGTTGTGGAAGAGGTTTGAGCTCAAGTTTAGGTGGTTTGACAATGGAGGGAACTAGTTTAATGGAGGCAGGTTCAAGAGGCTCTATAATGGGTGAAATGGAAGAATGGTATGGTTTCGAAAACTCAAGAGCAGCTGCAACTTCCATAAACTCAGGTTCATCATCAAGGTCACCTAAAGGTTGTGTCAAAACAATTTCTAAATCATCATCAGATTGTGCCTGCACAAATTTAGAGAAGACCAGAGAATCCAAACAATCAATTGAAAAACAATCAACTGAATTAGAAGGATGAGATAAGGATTCAAACACTTTGAATTCTACGGTCTGGCCAAGGACTGTCATTTTGAGAATGCCATTTTTAACATCAATGAGAGTGTTTGCTGTGGCCATGAATGGTCTTCCAAGCAAGATAGGCAGCTCACGGTTATGAATGGGTGCATCTTCCATGTCTAACACTACAAAATCAGCAGGCAATATTAGCTTATCAACTTGAACCAAAATATCTTCAACTATACCTCTAGGATATTTCACTGAGCGATCAGCAAGTTGTAAGCTGAGTGTGGTGGATTTCAATTCTCCCAAGCCTAGTTGAACATACACTGAATAAGGCATTAGATTGATACTTGCACCTAAATCCAACATGGCTTTCTCAGCTCGTTTATCTCCAATGGTTATGCCGATTGTAAAACTGCCTGGATCCTTGAGCTTAGGAGGAAGTTTCCTTTGAAGGACAGCACTTACATTTTCAGACACCAACACCTTCTCATGAGGGCTATACCTTCTTTTGTGTGAATTCAACTCCTTAAAGAATTTAGCATAAGTTGGCATATTCCTGATCATATCAAGCAGAGGCAAGTTAACATTGACTTTACTAAGTATGTCATAAATTTCAGCAAAAGACTTATCGTGTTTGCTTGTAGCAAGACGCCCAGGGAAAGGAATTGGTGGCAGATAAGGGTTCTTGGCCTTGTGCATTTGAGGTGAAATTGTTGACGTGCCAATGGGAATTGCTTCCGTTGGTGTGGTCTTTTCATTTTGTTCATCACCTGCATTCACAATATCATCATTAGTAACTTCATTGCCAACTTTATTATCAAAAACCTTACCACTTCTAAGCACTGTGATTGCTTTGGCTTGCTCGTGATGCTTGGGATTCACATTTGTTTGGCTAGGGAATTTTCCAGGTTCTCTTTGGTTCAAACTATCTGCAATTTGTCCTAATTGAATCTCCATCTTGGTAAGGGCAGCAGAATGTTGTTGAAGAGCACCATTAGTAGTTTGCTGGAATTGCAAAGTATTTTGGGCCAACAACTTGACTGTGTCCTCCAATGAACTAGATTTGGGTTGGAATGATGAACTCGCTTGATTTTGATTTTGATTGTTGCTCCAAGAGAAGTTTGGATGATTCCTCCAACCCGGATTGTAAGTGTTCGAGAAGGGGTCATTTCTTGGCCTTTGGTTGTATGAATTCATCATGTGGGCTTGTTCATGGATAAACGCAGGATAATCATTCCCAGCTGGGCACATGTGAGTTGAGTGTCCTTGAACATTACAGATACCACAAACTTCAACTTGAGGAACTTTAGGTACCATGTTGAGCACAGAGTCAAGCTTCCGCTGTAAACCAGCAACCTGTAAAGCAAGCTCATTGTTAGGACTAATCTCATAGATACCAGCACTTTTACCTCTTGTATCTTTGTGTTGTTCATTGGATCCCAACATCTCAAATATGTCATATGACTCTTGAGCATTCTTTTTCTTTAAAGCTCCACCTGCAGCATTATTGACAGTAGATTGACAAGTCTCGGTTAGTCCATCATAAAAAATTGGCATTTGTAAGTATAGAGGTAACCCATGATGTGGACATTGCATTAGAGTTCCTTTGAAACGCTCCCAGCATTCATTGAATGGTTCACCATCATGTTGTGCGTAGTTGAAAATTCGTGACCTCAAGGTGGCTGTCTTTTGGGAGGAGAAAAACTTCTCCAAGAACTTCTTAGCAACAGCATCCCAACTGGTTAGTGATCCAGGGGTTAACGACATCAACCAAGTCTTTGCTCTATCTTTCAAAGTGTAAGGTGTTGTTAGAAATGTTAACTCGCAATTGTACGGGCCAATTAGTAGTATAGCAAGACAAGTACGAGGTCGTACCCACGAGGACTGAGAAGTTAAAACTAGTTATGTGCTTAGATTACCAAATTCAAGAAAGTAAGAAGTTAAGTCTAAAACAGAATTTAAAGCAAGAGTGATTGTAGTTGTTGAACAAATGAAGCAACGAAATTGTAAATAAAAGCAAAGTGAGCAAATGTAGTAAAGAATGTTGTGGGCTGGAAAACAGATTGGGAGACTAGGGCATTCGATTCACCATACAATTCAATTCTGGGTTATAAGGAGTCAAGTGACAAGTCTAATTCGGATTCAAAGATTGATTCTTGCTAAAGTATGATTAAGCCATGGTGTTTGGTCCTAACCTTGTGTTCCTAATTCCCTAACTTGATTATTTGTTGTCTAACCTCAATTAAGCATTAGGAACCCATTAAGCATAGAAGAACAATTTAAACAACCAAGCATGTATCTAATTCCTGTTGTTGAAAGTCCCTACATACTTTTCTTATTCATAGTTCAATTCGAATCAAAGCATGGTGTCTACTCTTGATTCAAACCAAGATAGCTAATATACAAGTTCTAATGGTGATCAATCATCCAAACAAGCATATTAACTGATAAGCATAATGTATAAGAACATGAATCATGAATCAAACTTGAAACTCAAATCTTCAACTTATAAACCCAGAATATTCATGTTAGGTTACATCGAAGCCCTAGTTATGAATTTAGCTACTCATACTGGAAATGAAACTTAAACAGAAATGAGAAAACATAATGAATGCAATAAGAGTGGAAAAACCCATTTCTGAAGTTACTTGTGGTGTCCAAGGCTTCTCCAAGTGCTTCTCCAAGTCTTGTGCTGCTCCAAGAGCTTCCTCACATCTAGAGTATGGCAACTAAAGAGGTGATTTGGGATGAGTTTGGGTGAGTGGTGATGGCAGAGGAAGAGGAAATTCGTAGGGAAATGGAAGGGGGGCTTGCTGGAGCTGTTTTGGTGATTTTGGATAGAATGGAGTGTTTGGGGAAGGATGGAAGTGTTAGAGGATGGCTGAAGAGAATTCTAGGCTGAATGGAGTGTGTTATATTTGAATGAGTGTGAAGCTCTCTATTTATAGAGTGTGAAGCTCCCCTTTGGCTGATCAAGCACACCTATTTCTGAGCTGCCCATATGGTTCCATGTGTGGCTTTTGAAGCACATGGCTCTTTGTCTCCCATGTGGCTGATGAAGCACACCCATTTCTGAGCTGCCCATTAGGTTCCTATCTGATTTGTCTCCCATGTGGCTGATGAAGCACACCTATTTCTGAGCTGCCCATTAGGTTGATGAAGCTTTGTCTCCCCATGTGGCTGATGAAGCTTTGTCTCCCCATGTGGCTGATGAAGCCTTGTCTCCCCATGTGGCTGATGAAGCACATGGCTCAACATGTGGCTGATGAAGCACACCCATTTCTGAGCTGCCTATGTGGTTGATGCAGCTTTGTCTCCCATGTGGCTGATGAAGCACACCCATTTCTGAGCTGCCCATGTGGTTGATGAAGCTTTGTCTCCCCATGTGGCTGATGAAGCCTTGACTCAACAGCTGGAGGTTGCATTCCTGTGCATTTTGATGGGCTCACGAATTAGGGTCGTCTTACTCAATTGATACGTTAGAGTAGTCCATCTTGAAGTTCAGACTCTCATCTTTCCAACCACATATTACTTGGGCCAATCCAAGTTCGGACAAAGAAGTTAAGGCCGAAGTAAGTTGCTAACTCAATCTGCACGTTTTTGCACCACTTTGCATATTTTCAATTGTGAACTCATCAGGCCGACGGATTGGACTTCCCTTACTCAATTCATGTATGTGAGCAGCCCATCCTCATGTTCAGACTCTTATCTTTCGATCCACATGTTATTTGGGCCAATCTAAGTTCGGACGAAGAAGATAAGTCCGAAATGAATTTGTAACTCAGTCTTCCGTTTTTACACATTGTTTTCACCATTTTACTCCAAATGTCCCAAGTATTACCTAGAGCTCAATGAACTGAATGACAAACACAAAAGAGGTTAAAAGCACAAGTTTTACTTAAAAACATAAGCAAACAATAGGGTAGAGTGCTACAACAAGATATAGAATTATGCACCGATCAAATACCCCCAAACCTAGATTTTACTAGTCCTCGAGTAAAACAAAATGAAAACAAAGATAAAAACAAAACTAGACCACTTTCGTAGGTAACTCGATTGCATTGAGCGGATGCAACAAGCCTTTAAACCTCTAGGCATCCCTAGTAGGAGGAGTTGTCTCCTGAGGGTTTAACAGAAACGATACCCACAAACGCTTATTGACTCTACAAAACAAAAGGTTAGAAAACTGACTTTGAAAACAACTCATGAAAATGAAAGAAAACTTTAGTCATACCTTCAACACCATAGAGTTGCCAAGATAGATGATCAATAAGTGTGTACAATGGAAGCTATAGCTCAAAGGCACACGGCTTCAAAGTAAACATACTCAATTCTTGAAGGGAGAACATGCTTCAACTCTAATTCTCACATATAGTACTCGATCACTCAGAACCTATGGTTTTATTCTCTCAACAAACAAAATGAGTATATGAAATAGAAGCACAATATTTGGTTAGATCTCATGAAGGGAATCAAATACTAAGAATAGAGATACACACATACATACCAGCACTCATGAATACATCCTCAAAGATCAGCTAGGTCTTTCACAAGGTTGTAATGAAAGGCTAAGGTTAGGGGTTATGAAAGAAAGGGAAGGAAATACTAGAACTTGAGACATACCAAGGCTTTTATCATGTTATAAGGCTTGGCTCTTCAAATTTACTTCACAAAGGCGTCCATGATTTATTTATTTATTTATTTTTTGATATGCTTCATTTTTTTTCTTTTTTTTTTTTTTCTTGAACTTTGAGCACATATTTCATCGGTACACGCCACCTCTTTTGTTGATGTAGAGCTTAACCTTCATCCTTGTCTTCATATGCCATGGCATATCCCAAGTTATAGGGTATGGCCAAAAATAGGGTGAAAAGGGTAAGGAAATATTGTGGGTGATGAAAGAAAAGGCTAAGTGTTTGGCTTCAAAGGGTTGATGGCACACACAATGGGTAGGACATGAGGCTTTATTTATTGGTTAGAACATGCATAGCCTAGCATCACTTCAATGAGTTCACTCATGAGTGAGAGCATGCACCTGATATCTGCAAAGAGAATCATCCTTAGCATTCGATCAAAATGGAACAATGAGATCATTTAGAGTGAATTGAAGAAAATAAGTAGAGATGAGGAATAGAAACACTTCAAACCCTCTCAAGAAAGCAATTAGGCTCGAAATAGCTCACTAGGGTAGTCTCCACTATTCTCCTTCAAGAATCTGAGCATGGTACTTTATTCACCAGAATTCTAAGAGCTACCGCTTTGTGAAGTGTAATATGTCTCATATGAAAATCGAAATGGCCGCTCCATAGCATTGATTGTATGACCTTCTTAAAAATAAAAAATAAAAACACCGAACGAAAATTGGAAACACAAATCAAATGAACAAAAATTGAAAACCTCCCCCCCCCAGACCTGAATTGAACATTGCCCCCAATGTGAAAACATATAAGAAGACAAAATAGGGATTAAGGGTAACCTGGCACTGCACGGTTCATCCTTCAAACATAGCATTTCTCAAAATGCTATCGATGGCTGAGCTCACCCATGGCTCTTCTTCTGACTCACTTTCCGAAGGGTCTGAAACAGAAGAATCATACTGGGCTCCATCTATTATCAACTCATCCATCTACTCCACGATGTCTCGGAGCCTTGTGGTCATGTACACTAATTGGAAGTGAAACTCGTCAAGCATACTTAAGTAGATGCCAAACTCGTCTCGAATGTTACCTGTACAATACATGTGACTGCTCACCACAACAGTTCTTGCCACAAACCTCCTATCTAGCAGATATTCCCTCCAATTATCCAGACAACGTGCCAGTGCTGCAAGCTGCATTTCTTCCAATCCACAATTCAGATTCCAATTTGGAATCATGTCTTCAATTTTCTCTATCACCCTACCTCTTTGAAACAGAAAGGCATCTATGGTAACTGCTGAGGGATCCATGGCAAACACTACCACGAGCACCTCAATCACCTCAAACACCCGTTGTACAATGGTATCCTTACCCAAAGGATCTTCTGGTGGGATAGCTGGCAGTGAGTTCAACAAAACCATTGGGCTAGGCACCTTCACCATGCTCAATTCGGACTCCTCCTCCTTGAGCTTTCGACCGACTGCCTCTTGGAGTCTCTCCATTGACGAGATCTACAATAAGCAACAATTTGGAGAAGGTTTGGTTCGGGAAGAAGAGGGGCTGAGATGTTCAGGGTTAGAGGACGGCTAGGTAAACATTTACATACGAAAAACCGAAACTTCAAATAATAAGAAAAAGAAAGAGAAAAGAAAAAGAAAAAAAAAAAAAAAAAAATTTAATTTAATTTTAAATTTTTTTTTTTAAAAAAAAAAAACACGAATATACAAGTGACTCACAGATTACCAATTAAGAACCTCAGAAAACACAGCCAGGGGATCCAGGAAGTTTGGAGAGGTCACAATGGTCCTGCTTAAAACCCAAAACTTCTTAGACACCCAAGGTGTCGCCTATAGAACTCCTAGACACTGTATTAACCAAGGTGCTCATTGGAGTTACCATAAGTCAACTCATATGAAAAAACAAAATCTTTTTTTTATAGGCTTGCAAACTTTGAACAAAATTATACTAATCAAAACAAAGCTCACACAAACTTAACTCTACCACAATATGCATGGAATGGATGCAATGCAATGAAATAGAAATGAATGGCACAATATGCATGGAAAGAAATAAAGTAAAAACTGAAAACTAAAACAAATCAAGGAAAAGAACACAAACTCAGCTAGGTTGCCTCCTAGGAAGCGCTTTATTTTATGTCTGGGCAAGACATGGTGGTGTGTCTAACTCGTCATAAACTCGAGAGAATCTATAACTGCATAAACCTGCTCCTGAGAAACATTCTCCAAATAAGGCTTCAAACGCTGTCCATTGACCTTAAAACGGGTGCCATTCTTGAGGTTTTCTATCTCCATAGCTCCATGGGGAAATACTTGAAGCACTTTGAATGGCCCAACCCATCTAGACTTCAATTTACCTGGAAACAATCTCAAACGTGAGTCATACAAAAGTACTTTCATACCTGGTTGAAATTCCTTCCTAAGAATTGCTTTGTCATGGTAGAGCTTGGTTCGATCTTTGTAGATCCTTGCATTCTCATATGATTCATTTCTGAGCTCTTCCAACTCATTGAGTTGGAGCTTCCTCACTGTACCAGCTTCTTTGAGATCGAAATTAAACTTCTTTATGGCCCAATATGCACGGTGCTCTAGCTCCATTGGCAGATGACATGCCTTTCCAAACACTAGTCGATAGGGGCTCATTCCAATTGGGGTCTTGTATGCTGTTCGATATGCCCAAAGTGCATCATTCAACCTTAGTGACCAATCCTTCCTTGTAGGGCTGACGGTTTTCATCAAGATGTTCTTTATTTCTCTATTGCTGATTTCCACTTGTCCGGAGGTTTGAGGATGGTATGGAGTTGCCACTCTATGTGTGATGTTGTATTTCTTCATTAGTGCCTCGAAAGGTTTGTTGCAGAAGTGACTGCCACCATCGCTAATGATAGCTCTCGGAGTTCCAAACCTAGTGAAAATCATATCTCTGAGAAAATTCAAAACAACTTTGTGATCATTAGTTCTTGTAGCTGTTGCCTCAACCCATTTTGATACATAATCCACTGCCACTAGTATGTATATGTATCCAAAAGAAGATGGGAATGGTCCCATGAAGTCAATTCCCCACACATCAAACAGCTCTACCACTAAAATGTTGTTTAATGGCATTTCATTCCTGCGACTGATGTTCCCCATTTTCTGACACCTATCACACTTAGAGCAAAAATCAAAAGCATCTTTAAACAATGTAGGCCAAAAGAAACCAGATTGCAAAACCTTTAAAGCTGTCTTTTTGGCACTGAAATGACCTCCGCATGCCAATGCATGGCTGAATGTTAGTATGCTTTGCTGCTCATTCTCTGGAACACATCTTCGAATGATCTGGTCAGGGCAATACTTGAACAAATAGGGTTCATCCCACATGTAGTGTTTCACCATTGAAAAGAACTTCTTCCTCTCCTGAAAAGTCAAATCATCTCTAATGACACCAGAAGCAAGATAATTGACAAAATCAGCGTACCATGGCTCTTTATCTTGAATGACAAAGAGTTGCTCATCCGGGAATGATTCGTTGAGAGGCAAAATTTTTCCATCTCCATGGTTTTCATCAACAAGGCGTGACAAGTGATCAGCAACAACATTTTCACTCCCTTTCTTGTCTCGAATTTCTAGGTCAAACTCTTGCAGCAAGAGTATCCATCTGATCAAACGTGGTTTAGCATCTTTCTTGGTCAACAAAAACCTAAGAGCTGCATGATCAGAGTAAACAATAACTTTAGACCCAACAAGATATGAACGAAATTTCTCTAAAGCAAAGATAACAGCCAGCAACTCCTTCTCAGTTGTAGAGTAATTGAGTTGCGCATCGTTTAATGTCCGACTTGCATAGTAAATCACGTGGGGCAGCTTATTCACCCTTTGTCCTAAAACAGCACCAATAGCATAGTCAGATGCATCACACATTAGCTCAAAAGGCAAAGACCAATCTGGTGCCATAATGATAGGAGCAGAGGTTAGTTCACGTTTCAAAGTATTAAATGCATTTACACAATCTTTATCAAATTGAAATACGACATCCTTGGCCAAAAGATTGCACAATGGACGAGTGATCTTGGAAAAATCCTTAATGAAACGACGATAAAAACCAGCATGTCCTAGAAAGCTTCTCACTCCCTTCACTGAAGCAGGGGCTGCCATATTTGAGATGATGTCAATTTTTGCTTTGTCAACTTCAATACCCTTGCTGGATATTACATGCCCTAACACCACACCTCGTTTCACCATAAATTGACACTTTTCCCAATTGAGAATCAAATTTGTTTCCTGACATCTTTGAAGCACTAGAGAGAGATGATTAAGACAATTATCAAAAGAAGAACCAAAAACTGAAAAATCGTCCATGAATACCTCAATAAATCTCTCGATCATATCTGAAAAGATTGCCAGCATACATCTTTGGAATGTTGCGGGGGCATTGCAAAGGCCAAAAGGCATCCTCCTATATGCAAAAGTGCCAAAAGAACAAGTGAATGTAGTCTTCTCTTGATCTTCCGGAGCAATCACAATTTGATTATAACCTGAATATCCATCAAGAAAACAATAATATGTGTGACCAGCTAATCGCTCAAGCATTTGATCAATAAAAGGCATAGGAAAATAATCTTTTCTAGTGTCAGAATTCAACTTCCTGTAATCGGTGCAAACACGCCAACTAGTTGCAGGTCTTGTTTCAACAAGCTCTTTATGCTCATTTTTTACCACCGTGATTCCCCTCCTCTTAGGCACTACGTGAATAGCGCTGACCCATTTGCTATCGGAAATCGGGTATATGACCCCCACATCTAGCAACTTCAACACTTCAGCTCTCACTACTTCCTTCATATTTGGATTGAGCCTCCTTTGTGGTTCTCGAGTTGGTTTTGCTCCCTCCTCCAATAAAATTCGATGCATGCACATGGTAGGGCTTATTCCCTTGATATCTGCAATAGACCAACCAATGGTTGATTTGAACTCTTTTAGCACTCTAATTAGCTTATCTTCTTCCAAAGAGGTGAGGTCAGATGCTATGATAACTGGGAGAGTTTCAAACTCAGCTAGGTAAGCGTATTTTAGATGTGACGGAAGTGGTTTAAGCTCAAGTTCTGGAGGTTTAACAACAGAAGGGATCAGATGTGTGGATGGTCCTAATGGCTCTATAAGAGGCGAGAATGTGGAGGGATAAGGTTTTAAGGCTTCCAAAGCAGCCACTATCTCTATGAGCACTTCTTCATCAAAGTCGTTCTGAGATTGACTCAAAACATATTGTAATGGATCATTGGACTGTGCTAGCAAAAACTCAGAGAAAACAAGTGAGTCAAGCACATCAATCGAACAACAATCAAATGAACTACTAGGGTGAGAAAGAGATTCAAACACTTTGAATTGTACCGTTTCTCCTAGCACAGTCATGGTGAGGAGACCATTTTGCACATCTATGATGGTCTTTGCTGTGGCCATAAAGGGTCTCCCAAGCAAAATGGGTAACTCACGATCATGTATAGGAGCTTCTTCCATGTCCAACACTACAAAATCAGCAGGCAAAATGAGTTTGTCAACTTGAACTAAGATATCTTCCACTATACCTCTTGGATATTTCACCGATCGATCAGCAAGTTGCAATGAAATAGTTGTTGCCTTCAACTCCCCCAAACCTAATTGAAGGTACACGGAATAGGGCATTAAGTTGATGCTAGCTCCCAAGTCAAGCATGGCCTTTTCAACTAGCTTGCCTCCAATGGTGATATTGATAGAAAAACTGCCCGGATCCTTGAGTTTGGGTGGGAGTTTTCTTTGAAGCACAGCACTCACATTTTCAGACACCATCACCTTCTCATTAGGTCCATACTTCCTCTTGTAAGTGTTTAGAAAAATTTCCCATATGCTGGCATATTCCTAATGACATCAAGCAAAGGTAAATTAACATTTACTTTACTTAAAATATCGAAAATTTCTTTAAATGACTTATCCTGCTTGCTTTTGGCAAGTCTTCCAGGAAATGGGATTGGAGGAGTGTAAGGTTTTTCTGCCTTGTGAAGACTTGGAGCTTCATACGAAAAAGTGGCATTACTTGGATCGTCATTTGATTTCTCATTCTCTCTTGAGTGGGACCTGCATTCACATGATCAGATTCATTAGTAACTTCATTGCCAACTCCATTAATAACCTTACCACTTCTAAGTGTTATGACCGCTTTGGCCTGCTCTTGGTTCCTTTGAAGTATCACCGGTTGGCTTGGAAATTTCCCGGGTTCTCTTTGACTCAAAGCATCAGCAATCTGACCTAATTGTGTCTCCATTTTGGTTAGAGCAGCTGAATGTTGTTGGAGAGTACTATTGGTAGTTTGCTGGAATTGAACGGTGTTCTGAGCTAGCATTTTGACAGTATCTTCAAGCGTAGTGGCAGGCTTTGGTTGGAAGTTTTGAAATTGATTGTTATTCTTCCATGAGAAATTGGGATGATCTCTCCAACCAGGGTTATATGTATTAGAGAACGGGTCATTCCTCGGCCTCTGATTGTAAGAATTCATGAGATTCACCTGCTCTTGAACGAATTCGGGATACGCCTCACTTGCTGAGCATTGATAAGTAGGATGACCTGGTATGTTGCAGATGGCACACACCTCAGCTATCTTAGGCACCATATTGAGCATAGAATCGAGCTTCTTTTCCAAACTAGCCACCTGCAAGGCAAGATCATTATTAGAACTTATTTCATACATTCCAACTCGTTTACCTCTTGTATCTTTGTGTTGAGCATTAGATCCCAACATTTCATAGATATTATATGACTCTTGAGCATTTTTCTTCTTCAAAGCTCCACCTGCTGCATTATCCACAGTTGATTGACATGTTTGGGTTAGTCCATCATAAAAAATTTGCATTTGTAAGTAAAGAGGTAACCCATGATGTGGACATTGCAGCAACAGGCCCTTGAAACGCTCCCAACATTCATTGAAAGGTTCTCCATCATCTTGTTTATAGTTGAAGATTTGCCCTCTCAGAGTAGCTGTCTTTTGAGTAGAGAAAAACTTCTCCAAAAATTTCTTAGCTACGGCATCCCAAGTGGTGAGTGAACCAGGTGCTAAAGTCATTAGCCAACCCTTTGCTTTATCTTTCAATGTATAAGGAAAAGCCCTCATCCTCAGATTTGCTTCACTCACTCCCTGCAAAGGTAAACCACTCACAACATTGTAAAATTCCTTAATATGGGCTAATGGATCTTCGTTAGGTAAACCATAAAAAGAAGGAAGCATGTGAAAATGTGAAGATTTGAGATCATAGTTTCTAGCTTCATAGACAGCAAGATGCATGAAGGTGAATTGGTATAACGGTTGAGCATAATCTTCCAAAGCTCGGTTGTCATCGTTATTGGCAGCCATTTCTTCTTCTTCTTCTTGGTCTGAACTTGATTCCGAATTGGAAGGTGAAGAACCTGGGAGGTCAGTGTGGATAGCAAGACCTTCAAATGTGGCAATGGCTTGCTCTTTTGCAGTTGCCAACTCTCTTTCTAGACGATTCTGAATTTCAGAGATCACCCGGCTTGGTTGCAAAGATGATGGCCCTGCGTTCAAAGATCTTGAACGTTCGAATGAAGACCTCACTTGTTCAAGGAAGGATTTCGAGACATAAACTACCTGAAACAGAAAAGAATTTAAGTTAGTTAGTACTTCTAAAAAGAATAGGGTAACCTTGGGCACATAACCAGGGAAGAACTTTCATTCAATCCCCGGCAACGGCGCCAAAATTTGTTGTTAGAAATGTTAACTCGCAATTGTACGGGCCAATTAGTAGTATAGCAAGACAAGTACGAGGTCGTACCCACGAGGACTGAGAAGTTAAAACTAGTTATGTGCTTAGATTACCAAATTCAAGAAAGTAAGAAGTTAAGTCTAAAACAGAATTTAAAGCAAGAGTGATTGTAGTTGTTGAACAAATGAAGCAAAACGAAATTGTAAATAAAAGCAAAGTGAGCAAATGTAGTAAAGAATGTTGTGGGCTGGAAAACAGATTGGGAGACTAGGGCATTCGATTCACCATACAATTCAATTCTGGGTTATAAGGAGTCAAGTGACAAGTCTAATTCGGATTCAAAGATTGATTCTTGCTAAAGTATGATTAAGCCATGGTGTTTGGTCCTAACCTTGTGTTCCTAATTCCCTAACTTGATTATTTGTTGTCTAACCTCAATTAAGCATTAGGAACCCATTAAGCATAGAAGAACAATTTAAACAACCAAGCATGTATCTAATTCCTGTTGTTGAAAGTCCCTACATACTTTTCTTATTCATAGTTCAATTCGAATCAAAGCATGGTGTCTACTCTTGATTCAAACCAAGATAGCTAATATACAAGTTCTAATGGTGATCAATCATCCAAACAAGCATATTAACTGATAAGCATAATGTATAAGAACATGAATCATGAATCAAACTTGAAACTCAAATCTTCAACTTATAAACCCAGAATATTCATGTTAGGTTACATCGAAGCCCTAGTTATGAATTTAGCTACTCATACTGGAAATGAAACTTAAACAGAAATGAGAAAACATAATGAATGCAATAAGAGTGGAAAAACCCATTTCTGAAGTTACTTGTGGTGTCCAAGGCTTCTCCAAGTGCTTCTCCAAGTCTTGTGCTGCTCCAAGAGCTTCCTCACATCTAGAGTATGGCAACTAAAGAGGTGATTTGGGATGAGTTTGGGTGAGTGGTGATGGCAGAGGAAGAGGAAATTCGTAGGGAAATGGAAGGGGGCTTGCTGGAGCTGTTTTGGTGATTTTGGATAGAATGGAGTGTTTGGGGAAGGATGGAAGTGTTAGAGGATGGCTGAAGAGAATTCTAGGCTGAATGGAGTGTGTTATATTTGAATGAGTGTGAAGCTCTCTATTTATAGAGTGTGAAGCTCCCCTTTGGCTGATCAAGCACACCTATTCTGAGCTGCCCATATGGTTCCATGTGTGGCTTTTGAAGCACATGGCTCTTTGTCTCCCATGTGGCTGATGAAGCACACCCATTTCTGAGCTGCCCATTAGGTTCCTATCTGATTTGTCTCCCATGTGGCTGATGAAGCACACCTATTTCTGAGCTGCCCATTAGGTTGATGAAGCTTTGTCTCCCCATGTGGCTGATGAAGCTTTGTCTCCCCATGTGGCTGATGAAGCCTTGTCTCCCCATGTGGCTGATGAAGCACATGGCTCAACATGTGGCTGATGAAGCACACCCATTTCTGAGCTGCCTATGTGGTTGATGCAGCTTTGTCTCCCATGTGGCTGATGAAGCACACCCATTTCTGAGCTGCCCATGTGGTTGATGAAGCTTTGTCTCCCCATGTGGCTGATGAAGCCTTGACTCAACAGCTGGAGGTTGCATTCCTGTGCATTTTGATGGGCTCACGAATTAGGGTCGTCTTACTCAATTGATACGTTAGAGTAGTCCATCTTGAAGTTCAGACTCTCATCTTTCCAACCACATATTACTTGGGCCAATCCAAGTTCGGACAAAGAAGTTAAGGCCGAAGTAAGTTCCTAACTCAGTCTGCACGTTTTTGCACCACTTTGCATATTTTCAATTGTGAACTCATCAGGCCGACGGATTGGACTTCCCTTACTCAATTCATGTATGTGAGCAGCCCATCCTCATGTTCAGACTCTTATCTTTCGATCCACATGTTATTTGGGCCAATCTAAGTTCGGACGAAGAAGATAAGTCCGAAATGAATTTGTAACTCAGTCTTCCGTTTTTACACATTGTTTTCACCATTTTACTCCAAATGTCCCAAGTATTACCTAGAGCTCAATGAACTGAATGACAAACACAAAAGAGGTTAAAAGCACAAGTTTTACTTAAAAACATAAGCAAACAATAGGGTAGAGTGCTACAACAAGATATAGAATTATGCACCGATCATAAGGGAACACCCTCATCCTCAAATCTGCTTCAGACACATCCTTCAAAGGCAAAGTACACACAACAGTATAAAATTCTTTAATGTGAGCCAAAGGATCTTCGTTAGGTAAACCATAAAAAGAAGGAAGCATTTGAAAGTGAGAAGATTTAAGCTCATAGTTTCTAGCTTCTGTGGACAGCAAGATGCATGAAGGTGAATTTGGTATGATTGGTTGACCAAGATCCTCCAAAGCAAGTCGGTCATTGGTTGCCATCTCTTCTTTTTCCTCTTCTTCTTGATCTGAGTTAAAGATGTTGAATTGAGAGTACTCTTCTAAGCTTGCAGAATTGGAGGTTTCAGCTTCTGAATGATTGAGAATAGATTCAATGGCTGCCACTCTTGCTTCAACAAGCCTTTCTTCAAGTTCAGCAAGAGATGATTGTTGTGTACCACGGATTGGTTGGATCTTAATGGTTCCGGATTGAGAGTGTTTCCTCACCGCTGATACAACTTGTTCAAGCAATGGTTTTTTCGACATGCAATACCTGAAAACAAAGAAAAACAAAACAAAGTAAGCAGTAGTAACAAGACTCTTAATCAAGTCCCCGGCAGCGGCGCCATTTTGTTAGACAGATTTTGTTCTATCTATTTCTCGCAAGTGCACGAATCAATTATAGTATAGGAATGCAAGTACGAGTCCGTTCCACAGAGACTAGATGAAAGCACTTAATACTACTACTTAGATTCCAAATAACCATAAGCTAAACAGAATTTAATTGAGATTGAATTGAGTTGTTTGGAGTGAAACTACTAAAAAGGAATGCAAGAGCAAGTAATCAAAGTAGATGTTTGAGGAATTTAAAGATGATGAGACAAGCACTAGGGATTCAACTTCACCATGACAATCCAATTTCAAGTTACAAGTTGACAATCACCTAAATTGATTACAATTCTGGACTTCGTGTTATGTATGATTATCCATATGATGTTTGGTTTTAATCAAGTACTCAAAACATAACCTAGCTATGATGTTTAGTCTAAGTTATGAATCTGAATCCATTAAGCTTGAGTACCAACACTATAGAACCAAGTAAACATTTAAACATGATGTTTGTCCTAAATGCATTACTCACTCATTCACTAATCAGTTCAAGAGTCATATGATGTTTATGTAAACTTGAACTAGATAATCAACATGCAGGTGTTAATAATGGCCAGTTATTTAAACATGCATAGAGATTCAATAAGAACAAGTGAATGAGACCAGAATTTAGAAGTAATCAACAAAGGGTAACATTAACTTGAAAACATGAAATTGTCTTGACAGCTACATTGAAACCCTAGTTTATGGTAATTAGTTACACATGATTAATGGAGAAACAATTGAATCAAAGTAAACATGGAGAAGGTAAGAAAAACCCGTGAAGATCAAATTATGAGTTGAAGAACTCCTCACAGCTTCCACCATGTATGCTTGCAGCCAGAGGTGAAGAGTGGTGTGAATGTAGAATTGTGTTTGGGAGATGATGGGATGTGAAGGATGGAGTGGTTGCTGGGAATTGGCTAGAGGAATTGTGTTTGGGAGATGATGGGGATGTGAAGGATGGAGTGGTTGCTGGAATTGGGCTAGAGGAATTGTGTTTGGAGATGATGGGGATGTGAAGGATGGAGGAATTGCTGAATGCTCAGATGTTTGATATGGTTGAATGAGTGTGAAGCTCTCTATTTATAGAGTGTGAAGCTCCCCTTTGGCTGATCAAGCACATGGCTCAAAAGAGGATCCAAGGCTCCTCCAATCTGATTTGTCTCCCCTTTGAAGAGGATCCAAGGCTCCTCCAATCTGATTTGTCTCCCCTTTGAAGAGGATCCAAAGCTCCTCCAATCTGATTTTGTCTCCCCTTTGAAAAGGATCCAAAGCTCCTCCAAGTGGAAACTGCAATCAGCCTGGTGTGTATTTTGATGGGCTCACGGATTGGGCTCAACTTAATGAATTGCTGCATATGAGTAGTCCATCTTGAAGTTCAGATTCTCATCTTTCCAACCACATATTATTTGGGCCAATCCAAGTTCGGACAAAGAAGTTAAGGCCGAAGTGAATTGCTAACTCAGTCTGCACGTTTTTGCACCACTTTGCATATTTTCCTATCCAAAGCCACCATTGTAACCTAAGGCCCAATGAACTGAATAACAAACCAAAATAGGTTAAAAGCACAAGTTTTACTTAAAAACATACCAAATCATAAGTTAGAAGGGTACAACAAGATATGTAATTATGCACCGATCAGTCCTTTTCCTCCATCTTTTGGTTACTTATATATCCTTGTTGCTGTGGATTATGTTTCAAAATGGATTGAGGCCATGCCATGTCGGAAGAATGATCATAAAACTGTTTTGAAATTTTTGAAAGAAAATGTATTGTCCAGGTTTGGTACTCCTAGAGCAATCATCAGTGATGGAGGATCACATTTTTGCAACCGAACATTTGAAGCTTTGATGAAAAAATATGGGATAACCCATAAGATTTCCACTCCATACCATCCACAAACAAATGGCCAAGTAGAACTTGCAAACAGGGAAATCAAGCAAATTTTGGAAAAGACGGTGAATCCAACCCGGAAGGATTGGTCATTGAGACTAACTGATGCCTTGTGGGCATACCGTACTGCATACAAATCACCTCTTGGTATGTCTCCATATAGGCTTGTTTATGGTAAACCTTGTCATTTACCTGTTGAATTAGAACATAAAGCATATTGGGCTATCAAATTGTTTAACTTTAGTCTTGGAGATGCAGGTACCTTGAGAAAACTCCAATTGAATGAACTTGAGGAAGTCAGGAATGATGCATATGAGAACTCACGAATTTACAAAGAACGTACTAAAGTTTTTCATGATAAAAATATTTTGAGGAAAAATTTTGAGCCTTCTCAACTTGTTCTTTTGTATAATTCTAGACTTCATTTGTTTCCTGGAAAATTAAGAACTAAATGGACAGGGCCTTTCATTGTTAAAAAAGTTTTCTCATATGGGACTGTTGAAGTTGAGGATCCCAAGAATGGAAATATTTTTAAGGTTAATGGCCAACGACTTAAACCTTACTTGGGGAGATGTGTTCCAGAAGATGAGACAATTTCTTTGAACGAACCTGTTTACCAGGATTGATTGGACTTCCCTTAGTCTATCTGTTGTATATAATTAGTTTAAAAATTTTTGTTCACTTGAAAGAAAAAGAAAAAAAAAATTCAACATATATATATTTTTTTTGGTTTGTTTGTTTGTTTTGTTTTTACACTAACATGTTGCAGGCTTTCACTTTGGATGTCAATTCTCAGGTAACGCTACCCTCTTCTTTTTATTATGCTTATATGTTTAAACATTGAGGACAATGTCAGTCTTTGGTTAGGGGTGGAGAAGATGTGTTTATTGTATTATTTTCTTGTTGCAACATGTTAGTTTTCCTTCCATTTTTGTTTTTGTTTTTGTTTTTTTGGTTTGGTTTTGTTTTTGTAATTTGTATTTGTTTATTTTTGTTTATTTTCGTCATTTATTTAAATTGTAAAAAAATATAAAAAAAACTGAAAAGTGTGAAGAAAAAAAATGTTTATGAGGTTAGTGCACTGTGTTGTTTGTTTTTCACAGTCTGTCTGTGACAAGATTACATTGCACTTAGATTTATTTGATATTCATGAATGATTTTAAGATTGAGAACATATGAATTATATGATAATTATCCCACTTCTGTGTCTTTTTCATTTATTTCTAGTTAGTGGATGATTCATGAGTTATACTTTGACAATTTACACAAGCACACTAACACCTTTTGTGGGGTATAAAGTTAAAAACCAATTGTGCTTAATCTTTTGTCTTTGGTAAACTTGGACGACCTTGCTTTTGACTCATCTTGGTTTTTTTTTTTAAAAAAAAATTTATTAAAAAAAAAAAAAAAAAGTTCATGAAATAATAGTGTTCTACTCAAGCTTCTACTTAGTAACTGGGCCTCTTGCCTAATCAGCAGTGAGTGTTCGCGTCAAACGGTGAAGTTCTGGGTGTGAATAATTTTGTGTGGCTAGTTTAGTTTCGTAGCCTTTTTAACTCGAGTTAGTAAGCTCTTAAAGCCTTTTTGGTTTGAGAGTCGCTAGCCTAACACTCGCTATATGGGTTAATTAGAAAGCTTAATGGAGCTAAGCATTGCACAGCCCACATAAAGAAAAAAAAAGTACATTAAAAAAAAAAAACCTTGGTTTGTTTCTTGCAAGGGAGTTCGACAACTCTTGAGATCAAAAGGTTGGTGTGATTGGAATTTAGCTAATGCCACTCAATTGTGTTGGTTCACTTTACACCAAAGGAAACATGTGAAAATTTTGCTAGCTAATTATAAATGATTTGGACTTCGAGGTGGGATTAACTTGAAATGTTAAATAAGTGTTCTCTCTTTTAACGTTGTTCATGAATTGAAAATTTGGACTTTGTGCTTTGTCCTTTTTGTTGGTGACAGATATTGAAATTATTTTTCAAATTTTATTTCATGTTTCTGAATAATTGTGCTAGCCTCATACTTGATGTTTGTGGGTATCATCCCTGGAAACCCTCACGAGACTACAACTCGTCCTTTAGGGGTAAGGGTTTAAAGGCTTGTTGCATACGCTAAATGCAATCGTATCCCGCGAAAGTGGTTTAGCTGTTTTATTTGTTTTATTTATTTGTTTTGTCTTTTTTACTTAAATTTGAGTTTCTTTTAGTCGCTTGAATAGCTAGGGACTAGCAATAAGCTGGTTGGGGGTTGTGATGAGAGTCTCAAATTACATCTTTTTACTATTATTTTGGAGACTTTATTATATAATTTTGGCTTAATGAACATAATTTCACTTGTTGTTACATTTTATTCTCACCAACTGGATTTATAAATTTTCTATATTAATTTGGTGAACTTATTAGGTGAATTTATCTTCTCTAGGAAGTTGGAAAGCCAAAAGATGAAGACATACAATTGTCCAAGTTCAAGCTAGGTGCGAAGAGAATTGCTGGCGGATTTATTTGAAGAATTGATTGTGGGATTATTGTGATTATAAAGAGAAGTAAAGAGGGAGAAGAGAAGACAAAACCGTTGAAGCTAAAGAGCCTATTTCATGTCATTCATAGCCATTTAACGCCCACTTACCTCACCGTTATTTCTTTTCCACTAACTCTTCACCATCAACACATGTTTAATCCAATTAATCCCTCAATTAAACCCTTCATCACCCACCATGAATGTATTAACTTCCCACTCACCTCATTGACTACTATAAATCACCCATCAACTTATTTGGCAAGGGCACCCCTACGACAGATTTCTTTATCCATTTAGTTTATGTTTTCCTTTGTAATGAGTTGCTAGAACTCTAGCTAAGGCTAAAGGGAATGTTCTTTGAGTAAGTTTGTGAATTGTTCTTTAATCCAATATACGGTATGAATTGCTAAATTTTTTTATTTTTGGTTGTTCAATATTTTTCATATCCTTTTATTTTGATTGATGTTAAGTGCTATTATCTTTTCATGAGTTCAATTATATTTTTCTCATTGTTAAGAACTGACTTGGCATGCTTTTAAATTAAAAGAGTAGATATTAAGCAACTCCATTTTCTGAACAATCATTAATAAAAGATTACATTGAAAAATTAAATTGGTTTTAATTTCTTTATCTTCCGGTTAAAGTTTCTCAATGATGATTTTAATCGAGTTATAACTTGGATTAAAGAGCATGAAACATATTTTGTTTAAAGAATTGAACCTTGATGCCTTAGCATTTCCATTATTGATATTTAATTTTTAAACTCAATTTTCCACAACAATCAAATCAAATTACTTTTACATTTTGCTTGTCATTTTTATTGTGGTATGTTTAATTATTTCTTTGTGTGCAGATATTTGCCTACCTGCTCCTTGAGGATACGATACTTGGACTTCCAAGATTATTACTACGTGTGACTACTTGCACTTGGGTAGACGCAACATCTGCAATCACAGTGGAGGTGGCTTTCCTCACGCTCCCTCCATCGCCCAATCTAGATCTCAAGCCTTACCTTCATGAGAAGACAACTGTTGTTCTATAACTTTGATCCTCCTTTTCACGGTGTTGGGCCAGGTTTTTGGCAACTATGGTTATTGGGTACCATCCTTTCACCCATCTTTACTGGTTTGGCTGGTTACTCTGCGATGGGAACTACAAATCCAAATGATGTTTTTGTCCCTCTTGACAAACCTATGGAGACTGGCCCAATGGAGTCTCCTGGACGCCTTCTTTAATGTGTTCTTGGAACATTCATGGGCTTGGCAACCTATGAATGCTCTTATGCCTGATCCCCATGTTCAAGTTAAGTCGCTAGGCCAGTTTTATTATTGTTGTGTGGTGTTTTTTTTCGTTTTCCCCTTAATTGATTTTTGATTTTCCACCTGTCTCAAGGATTATGTTTTCATAGGAGGTTTCTTTGTCAATGTTGAGATGATACGGCGTGTCTGGGGGCTTTTTTTATATTTATTTTCTTTTCTGGCCTATTTGCGGTTAGTCTCTTCTTTGTATTGCTCCATGCAGATTTCTCTTTTGTCATCGCCAATTGCTATTGGAGGTGGCTAGAGATGGCGTGCTTAGTGGTTGTTTTCTTTGTTCTTGGCGTATTGTGTTCTCTGTAGGATGTTCTCACTGTCTTGTGGCTGTGCAAAGGACTATGATTTCATAGCAGTACTCTTTTGACAGTTGGATTGTGTTGTAGTGTTCTCGTCGGAGGTCTTTGCATCGAAGGTCTATGTGTTAGTCTGCTGTTTTAATTTATCTTCCTCTAGCATTGGTCCTGCGCGACTATTTTAGTCTCTCTTATTAGTCAATGACATGTGTGGTACTCTTTCCTACCCTGAGGTTTGTCCCTCATGAAGGTTTTAACGAGGTCACTGTTTCATGTCGTTCTATGTACTCTACTTTGATTCTATGAATGAATTCCATTTCTAAAAATAAATAAATAAATAAATAAAATACACCCACTACCTCAGCATTTCTTTTCATGTCATTCATGTCGTTCTATGTAGACCACTACGACAAATTTCTTTATCCATTTTATTCAAAATTTAGTTATGTTTTTCTTTGTAATGAGTTGCTAGAACTCTAGCCACGGCTAAAGAAATGTCCTTTGAGTAAGTTTGTAAATTGTTCTTTAATCCAATATTCAGTATGAATAGCTAAATTCTTTTATTTTTGGTTGTTCAATATTTTCATATCCTTTTGTTTCAATTGATGTTAAGTGCTACTATATTTTCATGAGTCCAATTATGTTTTTCTCATTGTTAAGAACTGACTTAGCATGCTTTTAAATTAAAAAAAATCAAATATTAAGCAATTTCATTTTCTGAACAATCATTGGGAAAAATATAACATTGAAAAATTAAATTAGTTTTAATTTCTTCATCTTTGGTTAAAGTTTTGTATGATAAATTTAACCAAGTTATAATTTGGATTAAGGGCTCGTTTGGTACACCGTATTAGACTATGGATAGGAGTAAATAGTCCATGTCAGGTGTTTGGTGTCAACTTGTATTATTTAATTACCCGACTATTTTATACGGGTTGGGCTTTTAATACTCTCCTAACCTGACTAACTAATACAACCCACACACCCCGGTTTAGATAATACACGCTTAGGCCCCGTTTGAGATTGCTTTTTTTGGTCAAGAACCTGCTTAACTTTAAAGTTAAGCAGTTTAAGGTGTTTGGTAAAAATAAAATATCCCGATTATTTTAAAAGCAGTGGTCTTTTGACAACAACTTTTAAAAGCAGATCTGGGTTGCTTTTCAAAGCTGCTTTCAAAAGAAGCAGAGATGAACATTTAATGAATTTTTTAAATTCCCAAAATATCATCATTCATTTTAAAAAATGACACCACCTCCACTTCCACATCCAACTCCACCACTTCCACCACCACATTCATTACCTCCACAACCACCACCGCCGCCACCACCACAACCACCACCACCACCACTACCACCACCACCACCACCACCACCTCCACCTCCACCTCGACCTCCACCTCCTCCAAAACCTCCACATCCACCACCACCACCATGCTGCCACTACCACCACCACCACCACCTCCACAACCACCACCTCCACAACCACCATCCCCACCACAACAACTACCACAACCACCACCTCCGCCTTCATCTCCACCACCAACTCCACTCCATCACCACCACTACCACCACATGATTAGTGCATAACACTTTTAACATCATGTCTATTTTAGTCATTATTCACAGTTACAACAATTTTATATTAAAATTTACCAAATGGTTTTAACACTGCTTTTTGTACTAACAGCACTTTAAAAATAATGTTTATCAAACATGGAGCTGCTTTACTTTACAGCTAATTATTTTTAAAGCACAGCATAAGCAACTTTTTTTAAAAGTGATAGCAATCCCAAACTAGGCCTTAATTATATGGCCAGGGAAAAAGAACATGCGTTCTACAAAAAAAAATTAGACGCTCTTTTCATCTTCTTCTCCCTAGGGTTCTTCTCTACTATCTTCTCCACAAGTTATTTTCTTCATTCTTCTCCAAGTATCCATCTCTCACTCTCTCTCTTTTTCATACTCTATCCAATATGCTTCTTCTCTATTCTTTATATTTTTCAATTTTTTATTAAATTTTTGTGGAAATTAGGTTATGAATTTTTCTTTTTTGACATTTTTTTTAATCATATTAAACAGAGTAGTGTTGGTTTTCATCCAAAAACAAACAACTATTGTTGGTAGTTTAGTTGAATACATACGTACTTGATGACTAGGAGAGCACAATTTTCCTCTTGAACCATTTTCATGATTGATAAATTTTCTCTTTTCCTTTTCTTGTTATGATTCCCAAGCTTGTGGCCTTGGCTCTTTTGATTGCAATGCTTCTGTTCTATTGCTACTTTCTCCTTCTTCTTCTTGTACATGGAAACTTTGATGTCTAATACATACATATGCATCTTACCAAAAAAATTCTTGGCAAAAACAATTGAAAAACAAATCTTGTCATATGAATCTTATCAAAAAAAAAAAAATTCGTGTCATTTTGAATCTCAATTTCCATAAAAATTATCAAAGATTTTTATTTTTTTAAATAGTCTGATCTGATGTTATTCGGAACATCACCAAACACAGTATAACTTAGTTAGACTATTTATCTGGAACGACACCAAACGCCTTATAATATTATAGATAAATAGTCAGTACTCTCCGGAACAAATTAATACTATCCGACGGAAATAATTTTTTTTGTGTTCAGACATTTGCCTACCTGCACCTTGAGGATACGATACTTGGACTTTTAAGATTATTACTATGTACGTGTGACTACTTGCATGTCACATCCCAGGATCAACTCCGCCGTAGCACGATATTGTTCGCTTTGGGCCTTCACCCTCACAGTTTTGTTTCTGGGAGCTCACGAGCAACTTCCCAGTAGGTCACCCATCCTGGGATTGCTCTAGCCCCAACTCGCTTAACTTTGTAGTTCCCTTGACTCCGAAACCAGTGAGCTCCCAAAAGGCCTCGTGCTAGATGGAGGTGGGCATATACATATAAGGCACATCACCCACTCTCCGTTGGTCGATGTGGGATGTTACATTGCACTTGCGTAGACACAATAAGTTTTTGGTGGCCTTGCTAGGGAGCGGTGAAGTGAAAAGTAGCACAAGGAAATTCATTGTTAAGGTTTGCAGTTTTAGTTCCCAAAGCTAATTTGGTACGGCTTATCAAACTCGGTTTTTAATTTATGTTATTCTTTTTAATTTATTTTCATTTTTTGTGTTTGTTGTTTGCTTTTGTCTTAGTTTAAAAAAAATTTACTTTAGTTTAATTATTTATTTATTATTGAGGAAGATACCTTTTTGGACGATGAGCGAAGCCTAGATGACACAGACATGGTGGATTGTATGGAAAACAACAGGAATCGCAGATCCTAAGATTGAGATGGAATGACGCTTAAAACCTATATTCTCTGTAGATATGACAATTTGGGCAAATCGTAAAGATTAAATACCCGCTCTGGGAAGAGAGATGTGAGGAGGATGGTCACATGCTATAACTTGCGGCATAGGCATCGAGAACTAAAGAAAACAACAAAAGTTGCCTTGTCAACTAAAAACGCTAAAGGCACAAGAGATTATATGTAAAACAACCAAAATTATATATATTTGTTTATAATGTATGAGATGCGTAGAATTGGAAAGAGTGAATTTGAAAAGAATAGTGTTAGCCATCCAAGAACTTCAGCACAGATGAATAGTAAAAAAAATACAAACCAAGAATCAATTTGGGGTTCACATCCTCATTTAAACCTGAGAGATAGAATATGAATAATTTAAGCATTGAGTAGCACACTCAACATGGAATTAAGGAGATCATAAAAAACAAAAGCAGAGAAAATATCAAGCCTTCAAACTTTCCAAAAGTGCAAGGTATTATGTGAAGTGACGACACCTTAAAAATTTGCCTCCTTATAGCAAGGAGAGTAATAGGCTGCCCTAGAATACCTACAGTTGTCAGCAATGTATTCGCTATCAAATAAGACAAAAAGAATTTTCTAGACAGAAGAGCAAAAGCTGGCAGAAAGGGTAAAATTGTACAATCAGGATGGCAAGTCATCCAGGTCGACCAACAACCAAAAATGAAATGCAATGCATTATTTTAGTTTTACCTTTATTGAAAAAGTTTCATTGCCTCCTTATTGAAGAAAAACTATCGTGACAATCTTTTTGTGAGGTCCACAATAAGCCATCAACCTTAATCTAATATTAATCCTTTTGAGCAAGCTTATTACAAGGAAAAATACAAGTGTCAAGGAAAGCTAAAACCCAATTGGTTAATAACAACCTTACACAATTCCTCTTTGGAATTTTAGAAATGACAACTTTCAGATAGAATTTAAAGTTGGGATTTATAACCTCCAAATTCCATATTTTTTCCCACACAAAATTTCTAAATTTCTATGTTTTTTTTTTTATCTACACACGGGAATTGGTTCGTGTCTCCCAAATTTATTTCCCTCATCCAAACACATTGTTAGTCCCATTGTGTAACATCCCGACCTAAAATAAATATTAATTAAGGAATTACATTTTTACCCTTAAGGGTAAGGATAAATTGGTCACTTTTAATTTGGAAAGGATTTTGGGGAATTGAGTTGTGCCGTTGCGTAGAGCTTGTCGATAAGAATTCGTGGATAGGCGGCACACTCAATTTCGAGTTGTGACAGTTGAATAAAAGTTTAAAAACAAAAAGGGCAATTTGGTCATGTAGAAAAAACATTGTTTTAAAACTCAGAAACTCGGTTTTGCCAACCCCCCCCCCCCCCCTAAAAAAACCCTTAGAGCATCCACAATGATGCTCTCTATTTCTTAGTTAAAATTTGGCTAAAAATATAAAAAAAGCTATTTTAGGAGCTCTCTAAAAAATTTCAACTCCAACCATATTCCCTAATTTGAAGAGTCATAAATGCTATAACTCTTTTTTGATTGGTCCATCTCTATTAAAAAATAAAATAAAAAATAGTTAGCATTAAATAAAGGTTTGAAATACTCATTAAATAAAGCAGCATTAAATTATAGGGAGTCACTAGAAGTCCTTTCTCTCTCCTCAGATTTAGGAGCTCCTAGAGGACTCCCTATTTTAGGAGGTGGATAGGGAGCGTGATTGGAGTTGCATTTTTACCATTCCTCCCTAAAATTTGTCTAAGGAGGTGGTTTAGGGAGCCCATTGTGGATGCTCTTACACCTTACACGCTCTCTCTCTCCTCCCTCGCGATAAAACCCTAACCCGTCACTGTGCAACTGGTGATCGTTGATGTGCTGCCAACTCAGGCCACGAGACCGGTCCCAATTGACTCGCCTCCACCACCTCGTTTCATCCCACCCCCTATTGTGGCCGGAAAACTAGTGGAACGCCATCTAGATCGAAGGAAAAATCTCCCAAAACTGGTCCTCTTCGTCGGCAACAACTCTGGTGACTTTAGGCTATGCCACCACCTGGAAAATGTAGCTCTCCTCTCCCTTGATCTTTCCCCTAAGGTTTGCGACGTAGATTGTCCCCATAGCTGCCGTATCGAGGTCAGGAAATTCCGACCAAAATCCTCATGGGTTTGTCTTCGATTGACCCAGTTCCAGCCACTTTTTAGCCGTGGTCCCAGAACAAAAATTGTCCCTCTAGGTGTGTTGGTTCTATAGGTATGGGTATTGGCCAGCGATTTGGGATTTTTTAGATCACCGGAAATTACTCAAGCCACCCACCACTTCCGGTGGCAGGTGGCGGCGCGTAGGCCACTTGGTGGCGGCTTAGTGAGTTCCAAAACACTCCTCATGTCGTCACAAGCATGACGGTATGCTCAGATTAGAAATTGGATACCCTTTGACTGTCGAACGAATATTTCGCCTATTGGGCGATATCCATGGGCGGCCCTGAGGGTATGCAAGTGGTGCCAACGTGCAAGGCCCCGGAATTTTTTTACGTGTATAAGTATATTAATATTATAGATATTATATATATACTTGAGCGTGCAGGAATGTAACACAAGTGTGTATTTGGTATTGAGTTGGAATTCATCCCCTTGATTTAATAGGCAAGTTGGATTAGAGTCCATATTGTGTCATTCAATAGTTGTATTTTTACATTTCTACTCCTTTTTTATTGTTAACAACATAAAAAATAAATAAATAAAAGAGAGAAGGAAATGCATCAAAGAAGAATAAAGCAATATATACAAACTTTCTCCAATCAAACAAAAAAAATTTGGAGTTTATATTTTCACCCACTCAAAACGAAACAAAAAAAAGTTCATGTCTTCTTCCTCTTCCATTTTCTCAAATTGAAACATTAAAACTTTTATGAATGTTATTTATTATTGCTATTGCATGCTAATAGATGATGAATTTTAGTTATTAAAAAAAAAATTTATGAAATTTTTTTAATTATAAATATTTCCATATTAGATTGAGCGCTCCCGTTTAAGTTTCACACAAGGCCCTCAAAATCTCAAGACCGACCCTAGTAATATCTGGGTTCGATAGGTTCGGACCGTCCGATCGGTCTCATTTTCAAATATGTTATTCCTTGTATCCCTAGGATTGTGTACGAATTGGTTGATTGGGAATCAGAGTCCCGGATACTTCGATTTAAGGAGTTTAGGGTTGGATAATCAATAACCGTCCGACCAAACCTTCGGGACTTGTTATTTGAATTGAGTTTGACCTTAGGAACTCTCAGATTGGAAATCAAAGGCCGTGGGCCCCGTGGGCCCGAGTTGACCAAATTGTTGACCTTGGACCTATCGAGACCGTCTTAACAGAAGATACACATTAAATTCCGAGAATTAGGGTTTTCTTTCTAATTTAAAATTCGTGTTCGAAATATAATTTTTGATATGTCTCGATGTTTCTTCAATAGGTGCTCAGGCTCCGGCTAGCCAGTAGGCCAGACTCCCACAGGGCCATACTAGCTTGGACTTTTTGTGAGTGGACTTTATTTTAAATAAGCATTGTTTAAAAGTATAAATTGCATGCATAAAAAGGGATTTTCAAATTTATATTTGTTTTTACTTGGATAAGAGAAATATTGAAAATTTATGCATGTTTGCATGCAAGAATTATAAGGTTTTTATGGCATTGTTTTAATATGGCTTGTATAATATATTAATGACATTGTTTTAAGTGTAAGGAGAATGACACATGTCACGCAAAAAATGGAGAAGGTCCAAAGGAGAAGGTTAGAGAGAAGGTTGCTAGCATTCCCCATATTTATTTTATATTTAAATTAAAATTTTATAAAGGAAAAATTGAGAACTTCGGAGAAAAGATTTGGGTCCTGGCTGAGTATCTAGACATCACTGGTCTCCATAAAATATCTATTAAAGAACAAAGAAATGAGAAGGGAACCAAGATGTTGGAGCATCCAAAATGGTGGGCTCTAAATTTGTTGCTCTACTATCAGTTTTTTTAATTTTATTTTATTTATATAAGTGGTATTGGAGGAAGGAGGAATCAATATATTTAGAGTGTAGAGGTAAATGCTCTTAACCACTTAGACTAAAAGTCCCTTGCTACCCTACTACTACTTTTAAAGACCCTTCTAGTAATTAAGGGAGATCTTTGGGGCTTTAAAGGAATAATTGCTACAATGAGAAAGGTTCTAAACTAGGGTCTCTACATTTTGGGTAACATATTTTTTAGGGAGAAGAAGGAGAAGAAGGAGAAGCTTCTTTTTTTGTCCTTGATTTTTGGGATCTAGGGTTTCTAGAGAAGAGAGAGTAGAGGAAGAGGAGAAGAGGAGAGAGCAGAGAGAAGCGGAAATGACAAAAATGAAAAAGAATAAGGCACTATGGGGACGACACTTATATGTTTATATGAAGGGTATTTGAGTAATAGCATGTGACCAAAAGTGTATATCGTAATAGAATTTGCAAAATTTCCATTCTTGAATAGCGGTTTTGGAAAGGGTTTATTTTATCCAATTTCACTAGTTTTTTATGGAGTGCTGCTAAACGAACCCTAAAATTAACTGAGTACACCCTATAATCTAAATTAACCCTAATATTTTACTCAAAATGTAAAATTAACTAAGTACACCCTATTTAACTACCAAAAATAGCCATAGTATAGCACTCTAATACCAATCCTAAACTAGGTTTCTCTTTTTACATGAATCTGTGCCCTCTTTTCAGATTTTGGGTTTCATCAAAATCTTTGATTTCGTAATACCAATCCTAAACTAGTACTCGTTGCGTTATTTGTGAACACCAAGCAATACGAATACTCTTCTATGTTTGATAAGGGTTGAATATAGTGAGTAAGGTGTACTTATTAAAATTTAATTTGTTTCACAATTCAATATATCCTTTTTGGTCATTTTATATTAGGGTAAATTAGTAATTCAATAAATAGTTTGGTAGTAGGGTGTACTCAGTTAATTTTAAGGTTCGTTTAGCAACACTCTTTTTATGTGGTAATTTGATTATATGCTAATTTTTTTTTATGTTCCCTTGACTACTTTTATAAATATTTCAACCAAAAAAATATCAAATTCCGACAACATTAAAGTTTTGTATCTATTGCAAATTTAGGAACAAAAGCGTTTGCTATATATAAATAATTTTGATTTTTTTTTTATAAATCCATTGGTTTATGCTCAATTATTTACAACCCGTTAAATGTTTCCATATTTTCTGTTGGATTAAAATACCCCATATAATTGGGTCATTTTAATGTCAGCCTTATTTAAAATGTGTTGAATGCATGTCATTGGATGAGTTATACAAACTCCGGTGGAGTTCAGCTTTTAGCCCCATTTTCGGGCTTCTCAAAAACCCTAGCCCTTCTCTCCTTAAAAATGCTCTAGAGTTATTTTCATTTTGAGGGGAGAGGAAGTCATTGTTCTTCTTCCCTTCTTCTCTCTTCTCCCATTTTCAAAGACATAATGTTTCCCCTATTTGTCTTCGTTTTGTTATAAATTTTTTCCACTCTTCATAGGCACATGTGTCTCGGTGTCAGATCTCCACATGCGTTTTGGTGTCGAATCTCTACCACCATTCTTTTTGCGGTTTCTTCATGTTTGAGTTTTTTATTTAGTTTTCACCTCTCCTTGTGTGAGAGTTTTTCACCTCTCCTTTGTGAGAGCTTTTCACCTCTCTTATGTGCGAGTTTTATTTGTATTATTATGGCTTGGTTTTTTCAAGTTTTATCTCTTTTTGGTTGTTATGAGTTTCAACTCTTAGTTAGGATACTTGTGCCAGAGTTTCTTCGATCCTACGTGATCGTTAGTGGAGGAATCCTAAATTGTCTTAATTTTGATATTAGATCACTTCGTTATTATAATACCTCTTTGTGACTAGTGGGTTTTTTGGCTATATTACAATTCCTTAATTTCTTTACCCAAAAAAAAAAAAAAAAAGCCCTATTTTCAGGCTCATTGTGGGTGTGGGAGAGCCCCATTGGGTTTCTAAATTATAAAGCCACCATTGTAAATGTACTTGGCATGAATTGAATTTGACTCTGCTTAAAAAAGCTGTATGAAAGTAGTATTAACAAATTTTATAACTTTTGAAGGGACATACGACCACAGATGAGCTTTATCAAGGTCAGGTATTTCAATTGACTTCCATGAATCATAGTGAAAATTCGATAGTTGCTTTAGATGGTACCTGATTCTACGTCCACCCAAGATTTTTATGCAGACACCAAGGCTGTTAATTTTTAGTTTGAATTATGAAACCTCAGAGAGTTTTGTGAAAACACTGAAAACCTCAAGAGTGTTAATATAAATAACTCTTAGCTTATTGGTGAGGCAACCTGAATGAAGTAATGCCAGAAATAGATAATAAAGAAGCACATTCCATAATTGATCTCTTTTTTCCTTAAAACTAATGTGCCAGAAATAAGTTCGAGTGAAAAGGGGGATCCAGTAGCTAAACCTGTTGCTTCAACAACTAATTTCCTTCTGAATGTTTTTATGCTTACCCGTTAATTAATCAGTCAGAGATAAGCTAAGGCCAAATTTCTTTATTATTATTTTGTGTACAATATTAATTATAGAATTAATCTATTCCGCAAGTGGATGACCTTTCATACTTGATTAGAGTGAGAAATGGCTTTGCCAAAATACACATGATGCTTCGATTTTTAGCTATACAAATCTTGCGAATAGAGCAAAAAAGCATGGTATTAATATGATTAAGAAGCTCCTCATGAGGCAGGTATGGGAACTATAATCGGGTTCATTAATATCAACCAACTTCTAGTCTAGTAGTATATTTTCTTCTCAATATTGGAAGAGGTTCTAAGTTTGAATCCCCTAGTTTAAAAAAGAAATGTCTAAAGACCACGGATATTCATGCCGCCCAATGTTGATGTGACAAGTGAACATTAATTACCTATATATATGTACATGGCTCAAGGGCAGTGCTGTGCACAGGCATGCTGGGTGCTTGCCCAAATTATAAAAAAAAAAAATTAAAAGCAAACCTTATACATATGTTGCCCATCCATGTGCTCCCATATCTTCTCTCCTTCTCTTTTGGTTTTTAGACTTCGTGTTATTCTTGCTACCCAACAGTAGAAAGTTTCTCCCTCTTTTTCTTTTTGTGGGTCAAATTCTCCCTCCATTGGCTACATCTTCTATTATCTTGGGTGGGCAACTTGGCAACAAAATCTTCTCCTCTTCTTTTGTCAACAAGTATTTTCTCAATCTTCTATTGCATAAAATATAATATCTATTATAGTTTAATTTAAAATTGAGTACTCTAGGGTTTAATTAGGGATGAATGATAATTTTGGGATTTTGTTGAAATTAATTAGGGCTTTGATTAAGGATGAATTATTCTAGGGCTTTGATTTGGGATTTTGTTAAAATTGAGTATTGTAGGATTTAATTATGGATGAATTATAATTTTTGGTTTGGTATTGTTGAGATGCTATTATGAGAATTTGTTTGATTTTTTGTTGGTATGTTTGATTAAAATCATTTCTACATATTATTCATAGGCTATCTTTTATTATGTCAGATCACAATCGGAATCCCAAGAGAACAAAGAATTTGTTGTCTTTAAAAATTAGAAAAAAAAATAAAAAAATAAAAAAATAAAAAAGAATGATGGGTCATCAGTACATTGCCTTTAGCACTTCTTTATCTACTCCATTATATAATGAGCAAAATCTTCTTGAGTCTCCCATTGTCGAGCCTCTAGTTGAAAGAGTTGAAACTCAAAGAGTGGATGATGATCATGATTTTAGTATCAATTATCTTGAGCGTGATCCAGGATTGCATCCTCTAATATGCAATTATCCAGTGAATAGTGTTTTGTATTGCATTGCATTTACTTTTGGTTTTAGTTTTAGCTTTTTTGTTTGTGAACTTTTATTTATGAATAGAGATGCATTTGAGGGTAAGGCTCATTATGTCCCTTGACTAGGTGTATCTTTTTATGTTTATTAATGAAATTCACTTGTATCATCGAATTTAGTATGTAAGTTTTACCCAACCAACTTTTGAGTTCTGGAACCGCCACGACTTACTACTACAGTTCATTATTACTAGTCCATGAAGGTTGTAATCCTTTTCTAGAATGAGAAATTTAGAAATTTAGGAATTCAGAAATTTTAAATTTAGCATTTTATAATGATGTGAACTGATCAAGAAACAAATATGTAACAGTGCAGTAGTTGTCATTATAATTTGTTATAAAACTAAAACTTGACAATGAGAAAATAAAAAAAAATAAAAATTGACCTCTCTAGGAAAAATCTCATACCCATTTCTAAATTCCAAGTGCTTTATATGGAATCAAAAATTGACGGAAAATTAGAACGCATGCAAGAGTTGGAGGACGACATAGACTAAAAAATAAGTTGGATGACCAAAATAAAACTTGGACAGAAGATGAGAGACCGTTGAGGTTAAAAACCCAAAAAACATAATGGCTTGAAGGGCAACATGACATCATATACCCTAGGAGAGAAAATAAGCAATAAAATTAGAACTTTCTCATAATCATGTGTTGCATATGGTTTGGTAAATGGACGGCCAAAAGTCTTAACATGCTTTTGAGACCGATAAATTAGCTTCAAGTTGCCAAGCTTACTAACACGAGGAATTCAAACAGTGGACCAACGTATTAGAAAACCTATTAATTTGTAAACTTATATGCCAAAAATAAGAAAACTACTAGTAGTCGGCTATCGGAGATTTGGCTTTTTGCTAAGTCAACAATTACATAGCTAAGCTATCTTAGGCATGCACAAGATGATACTCATATAATCTTAACAAAGCTTTTAGACATCCGATGAAATGGCTGGCTTCAAGTTCTTAACTTTTCCAGCTCATGAAATGAAAAGAAAAAAGCAACCTATTATGAGGCAAACCTTAAACCCTAAAGTAGCTATAATGGGCTTCTTAAACCACCTCTTTAGACAAAATTTAGGGAAAAAATTGAAGAAACACAACTCCAACCATGCTCAAAGAGTACTAAGTACAGTTGGTCCTAAGATTTTTTTGGTTATGGGACAAAAACAAAAACGGAGACTCTTCATACGTATTTATATGCTGCATTAATTAAGTTATTCTCTTTTACTATGTGACGTACGATCGACTTAATTATTAAATAACTGAGTTAAGATTAACTAGTATTTGACCCAAATATGAAATGTTAAGTACGATCCAAACATGACACAACAAAACTCAAATGCGATCACTTTTCTCTTATTATATTTTGTGGATTTTACAAGTATCATAATCATATGGCAAACTAGATGATTTAACTGTTTAGAAGTGATGTTAAAAGCGCTTTTACATCAACCAACCCATTTTTCAAAGCTTTTGGGAACAATGGTACGTATTGACCGAGAGTAAAAGTGCTTCCTATACAAACACGCTTCTAAAACATAAATTCCGGTTGTACTGTACACACACAAGTTGGTTGATCTCTGTAAGACAGGCACATCCGGCCCGGTGGTTATCTACTCACTAAAAAACTAATCACTCTCAACTACAAACTTGTTAAGTTCTATTTATTAAACCAAAATTAACCATTCATACATACATTAAATGTTAATTTATACGTACTTATCGAGTACGGGCACTAATCCCACCATATCTTTGAACCTTGGATATCTAAAAACTACGGGATCCCAAGATTTGTCATTGTAAGACTAAATTTCAAACCCTAAAACCAAGGCTGAGCTCACATGCATTGGTTCATGTTTCTTGCTAACTACGATATATATATATATATGGTATGGGTTGAGATAACGTATAAGAAGGTTATTGATGATGGTGATACAACCCTTGGTGCATGTGAACAGCTTATTTCCCCCACACTTCCGTCACACGGTGCCGTAATAGTAGCGTTAAGTCACCAAACTTTTTATAATCGCTATCACATTTTGAGTGTTGAATTAGGTTCTAAGGTATTATAGGAGTTCGAACCTGATACTACTGATCAGCAAATCATGTCTCTTTTTCATTTAGTTAGACCTGATTGATGAATGTTGATCAAGTTTTAAATAAAGACAAATATAATAAATATTATACACACATTTATCCAGCATGGCATTGTCGGGCACTCCATGTGTGCAAACCCTAAATATTTCATGTATATAAACCCCCAAGGGTTTCATTGAACTTTACCACATTCAAGCCTAATTAGGGTTTTTTTTTGGGAGAGGGAAAATGATGATGAGAAGCCAAATATCATTTGTGTTTCTTGTTCTCCCATGTTTGGGTCTAGTTGCTCTGAGCTTGTGTCTAGGGTTTGTGAGTGCTGCTTCTTCGTTGCCACAGCCTAACAAGTTGATTTGGCATTATTACAAAGTCCATAATACTTGTGATGAAGCAGAGATTTATGTAAGACACCAAGTGCAGTTGCTTTGGAACAAGGATAAAACCATCACCCCCAAGCTCCTCAGGTTGCTCTACTCCGATTGCTTCGTCACTGTATGTGCTTCTACTCATTTCTACTCAGCTTGCTCCTCCTCATTGTTTCTCAGATCAATTAAATTTGTGTATGTATCTTTGTTTTTGTGGCCAAAGTGAAGCAATGAAACCTTTTCCCTTCAGCTCGTGTATGAATTAATTAGCTATTTAAAACGATATTAATTCACACACAAAAAAAAAACAAAGTGAAAAATTCCCTTCGGCTATATATTATTCTTTTTTTGGAGTCAGAAATTAGCTTCGTCTTAGCTGTAGTGAAGTAGGACAAACATACAGTAATATCTGGATATATTTAATTCAATTTGGTGTAAATTCTTTGTTTTTCCTATATTATATTTTCTCTATCCTTTTTTTTGGGGAGCCTCTTACGAAGATTAAAATACCCTTCCCTTACTAATTAATCTGATAATGCTTATAAAATTTATTGAATTTTAAAAATAGTTAAATGTATGTACGAATTAATAGATTTATTTTATACATTGAAAATGCAGGGTTGTGATGCATCAGTGCTCCTTGATGGTCCAAACTCAGAAAAAACTGCACCACAAAATTATGGGCTTGGAGGGTTTGTTTTCATCGACAAGGTCAAAAGTGTTCTTGAACAACGTTGCCCTGGTGTGGTCTCTTGTGCTGATATTCTCAACCTTGCCGCTAGAGATGCCGTTCATTTGGTACCATTCTGACCTCCTATAAGTTTTGGTCCTGTAGTTTGCTATTTTATCATTTTGATCCTTGTAAGTTTTAAATTCAAGTGATTCGAAAACACGTTATAAATTCCGTGATAAATTCTATCATATCTCATTATCAAAATGTAACGAAATTGGAAAATGTTTCAGAATTTGTAACATGTCTTTAAATTACTCATGATTTAAGACTACATGAATAAAATTGATAGAAATGAAACTGCATGGGCCATAGTGCGGGCGCATAGATTAAAAGTGACTTGCTTATATTTTATTAAAACTAATTTTTTATTGTATTTATTAATCTCAATAGGCAGGGGCACCATCTTATCCTGTTCTTACGGGAAGACGAGATGGTCTGACATCTAGCAAATCATCCGTGGATCTTCCCTCACCGTCCATCTCATGGCAGGCTGCGCTCACATACTTCAAATCTAGGGGCTTGGATGTATTGGATATGACCACTCTCCTCGGTAAGAAACGGAAATTATGAAAAGGAAAATATTAGAGGCACCAACTTTGGGCACCAACTCTCTAATAGAGCGCGGGACTCGTTGTGCTGGCGGGCTCCACCTCTATTAGAGAGTTGGTGCCCAAGTTGGTGCCCAAAGTTGGTGCCTCTAGCACCACCCTTATGAAAATGACATTGTCACCAGTCCATTTTATACATCCAAGTCCGGCCCACTTTTTTGTTTTATGTTTTTTACTTTTTGAGTACAGGCACTAGTCTAAACAACAAGGAGAAATGGGTTTCTCTCACACACACACACACTACCGCAGTACCATGGGGTTCGAAACTTGAAATCACTAGTCAACAGTCAATGCATTTTTCCACTCTGCTTGACAAGTTGGTTGATGATTTTTTATATTTTAAATTCATTATTTATTGCCTAAAATTGCTTTGAACGTAGACATGGTGGCATGATCGAACAACTGTTGAAGCGAAACCCTTGCTAAGATTTAGTGGCTTGTAACGTGTGTTGTATTTTAACCGGCAATGTCTACTACTCATCATGTCACATGGCATTCCATTAAGTTACGAAAGTCTCGACTTAAGTTTTTTCTCGATTTAGCGCGAATAGGGTTGTGAACCCTCCGCACGGGAATTAGGATTTAGGGTTTAGGATTTAGGGCAGTTTGGTTAACTGTTGCTTAAAAACTTGTAGTGAATGATATATGGACTTGAAAATTGAAGGTCCAAAAGCAATTGACTTTGAAGATGCAAAAGCCTGGTTTTTTTGGTTTTTCCGGGTTTCTACCTTTAAATGCATTTCTGATAGTTTCTCTTTGTCAGGCGCACATTCGATGGGCAAAACACATTGTCGTTACATTGTTGATCGGCTGTACAATTTCAATAACACGGGAAAGCCAGACCCAAGCATGGAACGTTCATTCATATCCGACATGCGAAAGCTTTGCCCGCCGAGAACAAAGAAGGGACAGAGCGACCCGCTGGTGTACCTAAACCTGGGATTCGGCGCCAACCACACATTCACAGAATCCTACTACTCTAGAGTCCTATCTCACAAAGCTGTACTTGGAATTGATCAACAGCTACTGTATGGTGATGACACTAAGGAAATTACCAAAGAGTTTGCTGCCGGTTTTGAGGACTTTCGGAAGTCATTTGCTCTATCAATAAACCGGATGGGAGCTTACCAGGTTTTGACAGGAAACCAGGGAGAGATACGAAAAAATTGCCGAATTCCAAATAAGAAGTAGATGGCAAGTAATGCGTGATCATTTAGCTATTATGAAAGGGCCAAAATGGTCATCAGGGTGGCATTGTTTTGTGATGGTTAAGGAGGAATAATTAATAATGACCTAACGAAAAGTACATTTCTGATTCACAAATAAAATTATCAAACAAAGTTTCTTAGGTTGACTCTCAGCATATGATATTTTTGTATAACTGTCAATAAATCTCTCCCTCAAAGTAATCACATTCTCAAGTCCACAAGATATCAGAACTCTCAGCACCGAGTTTGCTCTTCAAAATATGATGTTAATGAAGATTACAAGATTGAGAAATAGTCATGTTCGTCAAACCTGTAACAGGTATCCGCCAAAGCTAAGCAGTCAGACCTCCATGCACGAAAACAGAGAAACTTCTTCCCTCTTTAGAATCTCTCTGCTGGCTTCAAAATGAGGAAGAGAACAATATAAGCTCTGACAAAAGACCAGCCAGGAAAAAAAAAATTGACTCGGGCAAAGATTAAGTGGACGTGTACAAAGGAAATAAAGGCATATGCTCTTTTTCACAATCATTTTAGGGACAAATTGGGTACTGGAAATAATTGGCTTGCTGTAAAGTTATAAAAATAAATTAAAATACTGTGAATAAAAAAAAAAGAGTAAGGGAAACAGTTAATGGTTCTCAAGCCCATAATTTCAGGAACAAATTTGTTCCTTGAAATGCTAGAAAATATTGTCAAAATGGTACCAATTGATGGATACTCCACAGAATCCCTAAATAATAAAAAAAGAAGGCTGATGCCAAATACTATCTACCATTTCCAGTTCAAATACCTCTTCAAATTGTTAGCACCAACTAAAACCCTGAGGAGCAAAGGTAATTATAATACAGAAGATTCATGAAGTAAAATCTATTGGGAAGCGAGTAAAAAGTTTTCAGATTTTGACACTAGGTCACCAATGAAGTACTTGATAATCCTAATGTCCTCTCCAAACTTATTTTTCCTCCATGTTAAATTTTTATTTAATTACAAAATACTAATCCAAAAAGGTCTCTGAAAGCCTCCTGTTTTTCCACACCCCTATATCATATGGAAATTGTTCACAGGAATATGCAGGGAAAAGGACAATACAAATAAACCTGCAGATTTGATGTTCAGCACCCAACTGACAATTTTGAGTCATTAAATACATCGATTTTTAGAAACTTAAAATCTAATACATTACCACACTTCCACTACTCAGTTTTTCTTTCTGACAAAGATGACATTCTACACTATTACTCTGTCCAACATTACTTTTCCTCATTTTCCTCTGTCTCTCTGGTTCTCTTTTCGTCACAGCCTCCCAGAAAAATGTTGTCATATTTTCCTTCACATACTTAATTAAGAAATAAACACAAAGTAAAGGCTTTAAGAAAAAGGTTATTGAGATCTGATGGAGAGTAAATGTCAAGTCACACCTACTGCTGGGTAACAAGATCTATATTAGCTTCAATAATCCACACGATATTTGAAAACTGAAGGAAACCCAGATGCTATTCTACACCATCATAGTCTAACAAGGTAGAATTCTAACCGAGAGAGAGAGAGGCTAAAGAAAATACTTAAATTCTTCTGAACCACCAAGTACAAAAGTCTCCCTTTGTAAAAATGATTTCCCCAAGATAACAAACAAGACAAACAGAGGCCATTATTCAGATCAATGTAGTCAGTGTCACAATGAAGTGGCTTGAAGTTCATCTCAACATCACCAGATAAATTGAGGCCTTCATTGGTGGCAGCAAGTACTTCATATTGGTACAAATTAAGGGTGGCAATTTGTGTTAATGGATTGTGTACGTGTCGTGTCACCAGTGGTTCGAGTTAAAAAATAGTTAAACCCTAACCTGATCCATGTAATTAATCGTGCCGAATGACTCAACACCAGGGTTACAATCAGGCCGTGTTCGGGTTGCCCCATGTATATTGTGATTAAAAAATAAATAAACTTAAAACGAAGGGCCCATTTGGCAACTCTTCATTTTTTGTTTAAGTTTTTTTTGTTTTTTGTTTTTGTTTTTCGATTAGAGATAGAAAGGAGATATATGGTAAAAAGGAAGCGCTGGAGGAAGGATGGTGAGAGGGAGGGGGAAAATGTGTATTGCTGCATAAAATGAAAACTAAACAAATATTCATTTTCAAGTTTATGTTTCATTCCTTCATTTATTCCTCACCCTTCCCTCAACTCTTCTTCATCCCTCTTTTCCTTCCTCTATTTCATCTCTATTTCTAACCAAAAACCAAAAACGAAAGGGTTATCAAATGGGCCTTAAGTTTCCTTCATTTCTAAACTAAACTTGTTCTTCATTTCTGAACCAAACATGCCACTTACACGTCACAAATAAATTAAAAATTTGCTAAACATGTCCCTTCATTTTTGTCAGCGTGGCTATTTTATCCTAATTAAATCTTCACCTGCATTTTGAGAGTATTAACTGATCTTAATATTAAGTTCGCTACTACACATCTTTGAGTTGAACTTAAATCCTGATATTACAAGAAAACTGTCCACAAACAGTCAAAAGTGCAGCATCAAAGAAGAAAGACCGAAAGATCAGATACTTATAGCTATCTGCAAGTGACCACCAGCCAAGAGTTCAAATCCTGATTCAGACAACAATAATGTTGAAACTAATGATGTAAACAAACTAAAAGAAATTAAGAGAGAGAGAGAGAGAGAGAGAGAGAGAGAGAGAAGTTATCGGTGGAAGGCAAGTTTCCTAAACTTTGTCTGGAATCTCAATCAATGTGCCCAAAACGAAAATCCAATGACGATATAGAGGCAGTTCAATATAAAATTCCTATAGCAACATAAGCTAATAATTACTATTATAAATCTAAATAACGTATATCAAGATTTCACCTTTCTTCCTAAAAAGTTGATACAAATTCACTTTGCATGATTTCCCATCAACCAAATAATATAAATAACACGATCACTTTTTCACATACCACTCCTTAAGAGCTGATATTTGTTCCATTCAAATTCAAACAAAACCATGATTTATCATTTGATTGAATGCTAAAATGTACCAAAACTAGAAACAAAAAAGAGAAAGCCCTAATCTAGAAACATTTCCAAGTCAGCTCAGACTGAAACTCATGTGGAGTTCCATACAAATGAAAGAAAAGAAAATCACATGGTGTTTACCTTGCAAAAAATTTGAAGGAGACAACATAAGTGCAAATAACTGGGCCAATCTACAAACAGCAATGGCGCTTCAGCTTGAACTTGTGAGTGTAATCAGATCATAGTGTCATCGCCGTGCTATCTGGGAATGAAAAGATCCTAGTCACCATTCCGGGCTGAAGGGCTGTTTTTCTTGATAAGCTGGTTCAAGCAGAAGTTAAGTTTCAAAAAGAGCATCCAAAAAGCAATATGCACGGTTTCATGCAACAAAATGGTCGTTTCTGTCCATTTCTGTTAGTGGCCGCCTGTGTTTCAGTTCCATCAGATGACCCAACCAGGCTTTGGCCTGAGTCATGGGCCTTTTTTTGCCCGCCAAGCACCCAATGAGCATAACTGGGAGGACCAATAAGCCAACCTGTCCACCTGCCCATCCGCCCAGCTTTTATAAATTTTTTTTAGTTTAATATTTATTTTTTTTAAGTTTCTAAAAGAATCATCTGCTATTTTCTTTCAGTCAATAATATTCAGTATACTCTAAAGTAAACTGTTTTAAAATACTTTGTGTTCATTTATTGTAGAATAACTATAATTAAAGCAATATCGAACAAGAATTAGATGGTTCTAAGGTCACCCAAAGGCCTGCAGGCAGGGAAGTGGGCCTTGAATTAGAAGGCTCGGCCGTGGTCATCAATGAATAATTTGACAATATATGGCAGTAACCCAACTGTTTTATCACATTTTGACATAATTAAAAAGCTCAGTAAAACGCATCATGTCAAAGTTCCAGTCACATATTTACAAAAGAAGAATCCCTTTCTCTAGCCAAGCAATGTGGTCCAGTGATCCGAGCTGTCTAAGTTTTAGGTCCAGATTTAAAAATCATCTCTGTAAAAATAATCAAGTAAACCAGACCATTAAAATAAATAAATGATTTTTCATTCAGTTATTATTTTGTAAACTGAATAGGGATTTAACAAATGGACGGCTTAGATTACTGAATCACATTGAGGGTTGGTCCCACAAGCGATTCCCTTTGCTTCTTTATCAAAAGGGATCCCTATGTATAAGTTTTCCCTATATATACAGCCACACACATTTGGTTTTAGATTGAAATAGAGAAATTTCACGAATAGTCTCTGTATCTAAAAAGGGTACATGCAAGTGACATACAAAGCTCTACTAATATGTAGTGCCATCCCATGCTTTATTTCTTAACTTAAGAGGACGATGTGCAACACCATCGATGGTGAGAGAATTCTCTTCAAAATCTACGAAAAACCACCATAATGCGCTCTCTCACTAATAGTTAGAGGGAAATAATAAATCAAAGAGAATCTAACCTTATATAAATATTTCTTCCGAAGCTTGACCGCTGTGCGGATGCATCTTTTGACACTGATTTTCAGCAAATTATCATTGAAAATCTGCAGCGCATTAAAATAAGTTTCAAAGAAATTATTTAGGAAAAGTAAAAAAACAATCCAAAAATCATGAAGAGTTACAAAACCAACTCAAATAAATTGGATCAGAAAAACCTCTTAACACCACAAGGGCATCACAAAGATCCCCATATCATTACGACACTCCCCCGATACATATCTAATATTTAAAATCCGTATCAATTGATATTTTGACAATTTCACCTATCCAGACAACCAGCACTCATTAAAGTCAAAAAATAGTTATTTTCAACATTATTTAAAAAACTAATGTCTGTTCTTAATTTTTAAAAACTATAGTGTCAATATGGAAAAAAAAAATACACACACACACACAGAAGAAAAGAGAAGCTCTACTTTCGTATCAGCCAACACAACAACCAAGGGCCAAAAGAGGCAGATTATTAAATTCTTTATATATATATATATATATATATATATATAAGCTTCAATTGAGGGACACCCTTGTAGAGCCCACCATGCATTGTATTTCAACGATCTGAACTGTCTAGTTTTTAGATATTCCCTCAAAGATCATCTCTGCAAAATATCACTTGAATCCGAAACCATTTGACCACTAATTAGATTGTTGTTATTATAGTATTTTCTTGAAGCACCGTGTTCGTGTATTTTGTTGGTCCTAATAAGATGTATTAATGGTTTTCAATTTGCAAGGATGATCTATGAATGAAGTTTTGAAAAACAGACAGTTTGGATTGTTGAAATTTTTTTTGTAGGGTACCCTAAAGAGTGTCCCTCAAATAAAATTATTTGAGGGATCCTTCAATAGAAGGGGACTATATATGTATATGTACATATGTAACGTAATACATATTATTCTATTGGCATACCCGTATTCTTGTTTTTTTTTAATGTATAGTATCATCTAGCACCGAATCCTGTATCCCCTATCCGTTGACGGCAACAGAGAGAATGAGTGATCCTTACACTTTTTTTACTCTTTATCCATATGCATGTGGATATGGATATCCATGCAACACAGGAGATGAGTGGTCCTTGGAATTTTTTACTTCTTATACTGTTTATCCATATCCTGTAACCAATATGCTTATGACCAACCTACATTCCCATTCGTAAAATAGCCTCCAATCATACTATACGGATTGTGCAAGACTAGTGGCATCTAGTCTCCACTATGTTGGAGGAGCTCCTGAGTCCTGAGATGAAATCTCACGGAAGACAACATGTGAACAAAAAAATGGCATGAAGGAGTGGATTTTCTTCAGACTTTTTTTTGAGAAATTTTAAAGATACGCCTTTCAGTAGGATTTCTCTTGAGTTTGAAGGTGCATCCTATCCTAGATTCTATGGACTTCTCACACGTTCTACTTATACTTTGTCTCCAATTTTAATAACAAAGTTTGTGTTTCTTATCCCAAAAAGATAAAAGTCAGTGCAGAACTGACCGATCAACATTATAGACCAGGTAACTGTAAAAGTAACCTTTGAGTGGAAGAAAACAAACAGAGAAATAAATTAACTAATGCAAAGTACAATATAAAACAGAAAACTCAATATAATGCACCTACCTTTATCATATCATCAATTGAGCGCGTCTGACGAATGATTTTCTGGCGGTTCATGATGAGGATTGCAGCAACGCAGAAGACCGGTAACTCATCATCCCCATTCCTAGTTGATGAGACTGCAGTGCAGATGTGCATGCGATCATTCTTTGACCAAAAATTCCTTGTCAACCCACAAAAATGATATGCTGATGCTGATTTCATTCCAGTGTCAGACATGGAGTGTTCTGGATTTCCATGATTTGAATGTGAGCCGCCCTTCATATCACCACCACCTTCCACACTTTCACCCCTCATTTCTGCTTCCAAATCCCTAGGAAGCTGTACCACCAAGGCTTCTAGACAGCTGTCCTCTAAATTGTAAGCCAAGGATTCTTGAAAATCAGCAGCCCACATCATCTGCATTTGACATAACTGACAATTTGAATATATACAAATATACATGCTGCAGTTTATGAGGTAAACATGTAGTGGAAAATTTCTCGTTCTAACTTATCATGGAAATTTCTCTTTTATATAAATTATAGAAATACTTAAGTTAAATATTTTTCTGGCAGTTACACACTCCAAAGACCAATTTTTTTTTTTTTTTTTCTTGCTCTTTTCTGATTCCAAGCTCATCATAAGAACTACAATATTAGGAAATATGCGCATAAACCTTAAACCCAACATTATGTGATAAGTTAAACTTAATGAAAAGACAGAGCAAAGCAATCATTTATCCTATGGACTATGGAAACTTCGCCAAATTTGTATTTAATACACGTGTAAATAATTTGCATCAAATATGTGCCATAGTTCATCCATTTTGTAAAGCATATATTATAATTGCAGGTTTTGAGGTCCATATTAACAGTTCATAAATTCATTGGGTGATCTACCATATCAAGCATGACAGAGTAACTAAAGAGCACAAACCTCCCACATACAAAGAGCATCATCAAACGATAACTCCCGACGGAAGAGTACCAGCAGCATCCGAAATGCAAAATGAAGGCTTTCAGCACCTATGTGTGACAGGTGTGCAAACATTTCCCTGTCTGTGAGTTCCAAGATATTCCACAATGCTTGCAACTGCTTCATTACCCCAGTTGGTCCTTCCATCTGAAAATTTTCCCGCTGAATGAAGAGTTTGAAAAGAAAATGTCAGTGATGGAGCATAGAAATATCTAGCTCAAAATATATTTGTCAAGTTTAGAATACCATTCTCCTTAGAAGCATCTCAAAGCACCAAAACGCATCAGCATTATCCTCAAACAGGACGACAAATGGAGACAGCAAGTCACTCATACCTAAAAAACAATAATCAGTTAAACTAAAACTTACTTCTGCAGCTTTTGAGATACAGTGATAATTTTGAATCTTAATTTAAGAGAAAATCATGTGAGGACAGAAAGAGCATTAGAAAAAGAAAACTAATAACAAAAACACAACCTTGACAATATCCGGTTGCTGGATCAACCCACGCATAAACAGCAAGAATATCTGACATCCTAGCTAAATTTTTTGCATCCTCATAGAATTCAAGATGACTGTCTGTTCTTACCACATCAACAACTGAAAGAAAGAAAAAAAAATGACAAATTTTCTCAACTGAAATCAAGGCTTTAAGAGGATCAATCAATGAGAGCAACAACAGTACGAATTATAAGTGACACTAAGAAAGAAAGGTAGACTTACCTATTCGGTGGAGAGTCCAAAGCCATTCAGATACTCTGTCCTCACTCACAGTCCCTCCTTGAGACATTGTTGTATTTCTAAATTCTGTATCTGGTACATCTGATATTCTCATCCTGTTTACTATTTCTTTCTTATTACCCATATTATTGGACTGCAATACTGAATGATGGGCATCAGTACGAACCATTTCAATTTCAGAGTTAATGGTGCGTGAAACATTCTTGGATGGTGAGCAATTTGATTCAATAACTAAATCTACATTGTTATTGACTTGAAAACTGTGCATGCTGTCCTTTTTCAACCTTGACTTACATTGCGCAGAAAGTATATCATCAGACATGCGACCTTCATCATCTTCTTCACACTTTTCAAACAAATCAGCGACCGGTAAAGTAGGATATTCAAAATAACTTTTTGGTACATATTTTGTTCCATCTGCTTCTCTCCCTAGCTTTGGGGAGCTGCAGTCATGTGGACTAGAAGTATGTATGAAACAAGAAGAATCATATGCTGCACTATCTGTGCTTTCCCTCACACTGACAAGGTCGGCCGACTCACTAGAACTCTCTTGTTGGCATGCATATGATGTATCTGTACAATTATTATTCCTATCACAATAGTTCTCTACTTTGTTAGTATTATCAAAAGAAGTTTGTCTATGTTCAACTTTAGCTTCCCCCCTTCGTCATCTTTAGACGGTGCTCTAACATCCATAACCTTGGACCCAACAACATAAGCAAGTGAACCAGTTCCAATGCTTGAATGCATCATTTGGCACTGCTTAATCAGTTCCCTGTAACGTTCCCTGCATACAAAAAATTATGAAGACAGTAAATCCAAACAAATCCAAAAGACTCTACTTCAACTGCACTTATTCAAAAGAATTCCATAAGCTGAAAAGAAAATTTCATGGTGCATTTGAACACATGTAATAATATATATATATATATATAACCTGAATTACAACTATTGCCCTTGTTACTTTGGTAAATGTTTTTATTTAGTCTCTTTCTATACTAAGAATAATGCTACTCCTGCAGAAGTTTTATTGCGGAATAAACTTAAACCATGACCAGATGACACCTGGCTTGCCAAGTAGTTTCATGTTATACAGGTTTAGTTTGAGTGGCATGCATGACAAGCCACATAATCAGTCACGTCATGGAGTAAAATGATTCTGGAGAAGTTTTGCATTTTCCCTTAGACTAAAACCATAAGAAAAATTTCTCATTTTCCTTATGTGTGAAAGGAAAGGTGCTATATGCGCTGCATGCAACCCATATCCACTTGGCACCATTTCTTTCCAAATTGGCCCGTCATTGACCACATCAAGGACACTGAAAGCAGATGAGGGCCTGGAGTAAGTTATCAATTGCCTGGCACTAATTCATGGACAAGTGAAACTTTGGGGTCTCCATATAAAACACCTGTTACATGCCCCAAAAGTATCTATATCGATGTGTTTAATCACCAATAGAATAAGAGTTTTAAAGAGAAATCTATCATAAAAGTTAATTAAAAATATTAAGAAGAAAAGGACCTCCGGGCTGTCCGCAACTGCCTTCGAGACTCCGCAGTACTACCCAGAGCATAACAACCAAGTAAAAATTCCCACACTTCTGGCCTTATAGATTGATCAACGCCCTATGATGCAGCAAAAAGTTCCGTTACAATTATAAGTTAGAAAGTCCTTGATTACACCATCTTCAAGATAGAGATTTTAACACTTCAAATCACAAATTATCAATTTCAACATGTTTAAAATGACATGTCTAAAAACAAAGCTATATTTCATAAACAAAACAAAAGCAGTCAACCAGACTATGATTACCATATATGCCAATAAAATACCACCTGAACACTTAAATGTTTACGCTAGAGTGAAATGAGAGAATATACACCAAAAATGCCATGAATAGCTGTCACAGATAGAGGTCATCTGTAACTCTAATACTGCTGCTACCACAAATCATGATCTCACTATGTGTACAACAAATTTATCAAAAAATATAACATAAGTAGACAGTTAATTATAAAATATGAAAAAATCAACTGAAACAAAATAAAAAAGAACTCCCTACAAATTAGGCCCAAATTATATTCAACTGTAAACAAACATACCCCCAATACTATTAATTTGAGTGCCTTCTGAAAACAAAAATTCTTCCCATCGCTATCAAATGTTGCCTGCCACTTCTCCGGTTTAAGCATTTTGTTCACCTGAATCATTCGAAAATAAAACGACAATGCTCTATAAATGAATACAATCATGAATAAGAAGAAAACTTATGTGATAATTTAATTACATGGAAAGAATAGCATGTATGAAAAAAGTTAAAACACCTTTCTTCAAAGACCAAATCAGACAAGCATCATGCTCCCTCAGTCTTTAAATTGTAATGGAGAACTACTACTCATTACCATAATTATATACAATCAGAAATGAGAATAAAATGTAGGTGGTAATTTAATTACACACAAAGGAGAACATATGAGAACAAAAATTAAACACTTTCTACTGAAAACAAATTCAGAAATGTATCATGCTCCCTCAGTTTTAAATTGTAATGAAGAGCTTCCAATTCACACCAAAAAATTAGAAAGACTAGAAGTTTACAGAAAGTCGCAAATTGTGATGGTGATGAAGTACTAGGAGCTAACACATATTTCAAGAACTGGTCTCTCAGTTTCTGGAATAAATACCAACGTAAACGCTGCTTGGCCCTACATGCTCCAGCAAAACTAGAAACAAGGCTTATAACATTTTCCCCCAACTCATTCCTTCTGTCCAAAAAGATTTGTAGATGTTTAAAATAAAATACATAAGAAAGTCTCAGAAGTTTTTTTTCATCTTTTTTTCTTAACAAAACAGGAAGCAGCAGGCCACCTGAGGATTGAAGCACTAAGCTCACACTCGACCCTTATTCTTAAAAGGGGAGGAGATTCCACTAGAACGAAGGCCCAAAAGTTTGAGTAAGCATGATATCTGTTGTTACACCAGGACATTTGGATGCTTTGAAATGGGGTAAATGGCTTTAGTAGAATGTCTATATAGAGATAGATTGTCACGTAAGAAGGGTTCTAAGATATGTTACCCCACTTTGTTCCATATATTTGAATAACAGTGATATCCTAGATATTATAAAGGTAAATACAAGGTGCTTGTACTATCAATTTTGAAAAAATGAAATGCTTTAACAACAAAAAAGTATAGAAAAAGTGGTTCCAGAAGAGAAGTCAGAATTTGATGCAACCACCAAAAAGCCCTCGAAAATCAAGATCAAAGAATTGTTTGAACATATTGTCCAGTGCAATAAGGGTCTAACTCTTTGAGAAATGCAAAGCTTTTCACTCAATGGAGCCAAATTTTCTCAGCAGTGGTAAAGATGGAAATCAAACATGCTTAGAGCTCGAGTTTATATGTCCAGAAGTAGTTTATTTATTAGTAACTATTTAAGTCTTAGAAGAGTTATTAATATTGTCAGAGTCCATTGAGTTTCCTAAGTGCATTCTTTATTAGAAGTCAAGAAGAATTACAACCATCTATAAAAAATAAAAATACCACCCAGATTATGGTGGCCGATTAATGATCCACTCCTCACAAATTGTTCCAGCCTAGTCATGTCCCTACATTCATATGTAGCACCCCATCCTTGTCCAAGAGGAACACACTATTAGAAAGATTAAGACGCAGTGTAATATCACTTTTAATGCCTCATCCTTGTCCCAGAGGCGCAAACTATTTGGAAGATCAAGATGTAGTTTGTGACAATTGGAGCATTAACTGACCAACAAGGTACAAGGGCTTTCTCACTATGGTGCATGATATGGTCAAATAAAACATGATGGAACGTAAAATCTCACATCAGCCGCAAGCCAAATCCTAATATGTTATATGAGCTTGATTTGACCTGAAAAAGGGCATGGCATCACAATGGTGTAATAAACAACTTTTGCAGGAAACTCCTAGAGTCCCTGCCTGATTTATTTTTCCCCTACCCACACACATCACACACACACACACACACACACACACACCCAACAGAGAAATGTTCTCTTGCAAGATTGTAAATCTGTAACACACATTCGGATAAGAAAATCCGCCTGATCAATGGTTCCAATCAATAGTCTAACAGTTTGGAATGTCAAACTATCTGAAAATGGAGCATTACAACATATATATGTGTGTGTGAAATTCAATGTTCTCATACTTAATCAGATATTGAAAACAAACAAACCTGAATCCAAATACATACATAAAATGCACAAAGACAAATATAACTAATGTGAGAGTCTTACAGCTATAACCACCTTTATAGGCGACTGCGAGAGGCATGGGTCGCCAATGTCACGGACAATTGAACCAACTCTTTGCAAATTAACAGCGGCACCACATTTCCCACAACCCCATTGCTTATCCTCTCCGCCTCCACAAGGCATACCAATGTCACAGTCCACCAAAACCAAAACCCACCAATACCAATACCACTACCTCTCCTCTTCTCCTTCTCCTTCTCCTTCTTCTTCTCCTTCACCTCAACCTCCACAACTACCATTACACAGTGGGAAAAAAGGAAAAAACTCAAATACCCAAATCCAGATATCCAAATAACTGCAAAGGAAAATTCAACAAGCAAGAAAATTAAAAATTTATGGTGCAAATGAATCAACGAAAATGGAGAAATTTGTGGAAATGAAAATTGAAATGTGCAATCGGATCCAGGAATTGATTAGTGATCAAACGGTGATCAGATCATTGGTACAAATGTTTGTGTGTGACTTTGTGGTTGTATTTATCAAGAGAGAGAGAGAGAGAGAGAGAGGAGCTTTACCTGAGGAAGAGAGGCTACGAAGAATAGCATGAGACCTTTGGAAGAGAGAGAGCGTTGAGGAGGAGCTCCTCCGTCGCCATTTAACACACAAATTAAACCGTTTTTGTTGCATTTCCCCTGTGTTTTACCCTTTTTTTTTTCTCTTTATTTTGTTTTTTATTTTTTTATGCATCAATTCGACTTTTGTTTTCTTTATTGTGACGCGCAAGTGACTTGAATAGTTGAATTTCGCTATTATTTTCTACTTTCACAATTGACGGCTTGACAAGACAGCAACCATGAATTGAATTAGTCCACATCTAAAAATCTCGATTTTTTTAAGAAAAAGCAATAATAATTTTGATGAAACATATTATAGTACAAAGCTACATAAAAGTTAATGGTCTCTTTGATAACCATTTCAGTTTTCAGTTTTTAGTTTTTAATTTCTAGTTTTCAATTTTCATTTTTTTAAAATTAAAAATAAAAAACTTGTTTGGTAACTATTTTTAGTTTTCAGTTTTATGTGGAGCTTGAAAAAGAAATTTTTTTGGGTCAAATTGTGAATTTCATGTGTGGTGATGTAAAAATAGTGAATAAAAAAGGAGAGAAAAAAAAAACTAAAACTAAAAACTAAAAACCCTTTCAAGTTATTTTAAAAAATAAGGGTGATTTTGAAAACTAGATTTCACTTTTTTGAAAACTGAAAATGAAATCTGTTACCAAACATGTTTTCATTTTTCAGTTTTAAAAAAAAAGTTAAAATTGAAAACTAAAAATGAAATGGTTATCAAACAATCCCTAAGTTATTAATTGTAAAATTGATTACACATTTGACTTCTTCTATGTCTTTAGAAGAATCGAGCAACATAATTGTGGGACTATAATTTATTAGTGTTTGTACCGAAATTTGTACTTTTGTCCAATTATGGCCAAAATACATGATTCGGAGAATTTTAAAGAAATTATTTGTCGTGCATGTCAAATGGAGGAAAATCTAGGAAATTTTTAAAGATATTTTCATAATTTTATGGAATAATTTTTAGAAATTATCTTTGATTTGCTTGGAATACAAGATAAATAATAATTTCTAGATTCATGCAATATTTAAATGATCCAAAATACGGCTAATATTTATTTTATTTGGAAGGAAATAAATATTAGGTGGTAACTTTCTTTGCAACAAAGATAACGATTTGAAAAGATTTTTCAAAAATCTATATGGAGCTAAAATAGGAGCAATTCTGCAATACGAATTCTTGGGCGCCAAGTATTCTTGCTATTAAAGTTTGGTCAATAGTTTATACAGAAGATCAAGAGAAGAAGAAAGGCTCACTCTCTCTCTCTCTCTCAACATGTCTAAACACTTACACATATGTCAAACATATATGTTCAAAGATCCCTATAGATTTCTAAGATCTCGAATTGACAACTCATGAGAAACTTTCCACATAATTTTTATACCCTAAAGGTTTGAGGTGATTTTCAATATGGGTCATAGGGTTTCAATTTCATCAATTTACACCACCACATCATTAAAAGTGACCAATTTCAACCCTTCGTTAAGTTACCCGTATGGTTAGACATTAATTGATGACGTGAATACTGTAGGACCCACCTCATGAATTGACTGACCACCTCATGAAAGGGGACATTCCATCTGGACCCGGTGCCTTGGAGGGATGCATCTGAAAAAGAGCCCGTTTTACTTCCTCCGTCGTAAAGTCGCAACACAAAATCTGGTTCATCTCTGGAGATACCCGATTAGCCACTAAATCACCAAGGGGGCCGAAATCATTGTTGCCAGAAGAGTGGAAGAGTGATTGGAAGTAATTTAGCACAGTAGTTTCCAAACCTTTCTCAGAGTCTTGCCATTTACCGTCACTGTCAAACAACCCATGGATTGTATTTTTTTTCCGTCGAGAGGAAGCTTTGTAATGAAAGAATTTGGAATTACGGTCTCCAGCAGATAACCAGATGGCGCGCGAGCGTTGGCGCCAAAAGAGTTCATCCTTCGCCAACAAGGAATCCAGTCGTGCCGTCAATCGTTTCCGATCCTCCACGATTTGTGGGGAGCACGGGCTATCCAGTAACACACCCAGCTGTGCTCTAATTTTCTGTATTTCGCTCGGGATACCACCAAACTGCTCACGGCTCCATGAAAGAAGGTGTAGTCGCGTGGATTTAATTTTCTCACAGACAACATCCGGAGCTTCTCTGCCAGAGCCACTGGACCAGCCTTCCTTTATCACGTTAACACAATCTGCATGTTTTGACCAAGCCTCCTCAAAACGAAACCGGCGCTTCCTAGGAGACTTCCGCTGCACACTCAAACCAACGGATACAAGAATAGGTAGATGATCAGACTTGGATGGGTTCAAATGGGTTACGTTGGCTTGCGGGAACATAGCACACCACTCCCAGGTTGCAAGAGCACGGTCCAAGCGAACTCTGATATCTTGTGGGCCGTTGCGCCACCAAGTAAATCTAGGGCCTGTAAATCCAAGATCCTTGAACCCACAATTGTCGATAGCTTGCCGGAATAGTTGCATCTGTCGTTCATTCCGTACTGCCCCCCCAAGTTTTTCCTGTGCTAACAGTATTTCATTGAAATCGCCTAAACACACCCACGGGAGGGAGCTAGCTGTCCCCAGCTGGCTCAGTAGATCCCAGGATTTATGTCTCTTAGAAGTTACCGGATGACCATAGAAACCTGTTAACCGCCATTTGTCTTGCCCACCCACTATCTGTACCTCAGTATCAATATGATGTGCACTGAACGACAAAGCACGTACGTCAACCTCCTCAGTCCATAACATACATAAGCCACCCGAGGATCCAACACTGTCTACCACCATGCTTTGGCGAAAACCCAACTTAGTTCTAATCTTTTCCATAGCTGCCAGAGAGCTACGAGTTTCACACAAAAAAATAATCTTGGGATCTTCACGGCGAATTAAACCTCGCAGTGCTTCAACTGTCCAAGGGTTCCCAAGCCCTTGGCAGTTCCAACTTAGGATATTCATGGCGCCCGGCGGGGTTGGTCCTCGCCAACCGCCGCCGATCCAACCAAAGAACATGAGGATGCAGAAGAGAGACACTGACGCTTCCCAACTTGCATGCACTCCATACGTGATACCATGCATAAACTACGTTTTCCATTCGAGTTCACTGGGCCTCCTTATCGTGAGGCACTCCTACGGCCCCGTCTACTTGGCCGCTTTCCCCTTTCCACTCGATCATGGGCTGTTAGCCTACGGATGATGGGGCTGAGGTTAAACGGATCATTGGTGACACAAGCGGTGGGGCCCATTCCAACCAAGTGTGCAACCGGATCATTAGATGAGTCCAGTACATGCCCTAAATCTGCCATGCAATTAGCATCCATATTCAACTCAAGAGTTGTCGGACCCAAGGGCAACTGCGTACCCATTTCACAATTAGCATGTGGGACTTGTACGAAACCTGCTGAGTTTGGACCCACATAATCTGCCTCCAAATCAGTCGCAAAATCGGGAGGGGCATTAAGATCAGGAATAAATGATGCCGACTTTGTTTCCTCGTCAGGTAGCCCTCCGACCCCGCGAATCCCGTTGCCGTGATCATAAGCAATTAAGGTATGATTTGGATTCCCAAAATGGTCATCCAAGTCAGCCCTAGCCGCCACTGGGGCCTGCCCCTCACGCTCCTCCGTCTCCCCGTCATCTACCACCATCGGCGCCCGCATAGTCCAACCGTCGGAGGAGGGCAGCCCAAAGCGACGCCCCTTGGGTTTACGATACTCAGGACCAAGGACATCATGCTGAAACCACAACCCATAAGGTTTGTCCCTGTCATCCCTGCTGGTCCCCGTATAGAGCTTGCACTCTCTTTCCCCATGGTCCATCAAGCCACACAGGAAACATGTGATCGGTAATTTCTCATAGCGTAATTGCACCCACTCCACCGTCCCACTACCATCCGGCAGCCGGACGGCAAGCCACCGTCGTAGTGGCCTGCCAACATCCAAGATGACCCTGATGCGCAGATAACTACCAAGGCAATCCCCACTCCTACTCTGGTCAGTCACTACATGTGTTCCGAGTGTGTCACCGATCAGTTTACCCATAGGGCGGGTCATAAACACCAGGGGAAGGCCCTTTACCTGTACCCAAAATTCCTGATAGTGCAGGGGTATGCTACGCAGAGCACGCAAGTCGTCGGCTGCAGCCATAAGCAATAAGGCGTGATTGAAAGTCCAAGGACCCCCCCGCCTGATGGTGTCCCGGGCAGCCCTGGTCTGAAACGAGAACACGAACCTATCCTCCTCCATGTCAATAATCTGAACCTGTGCCTTTGGCCTCCAAAGTGCCACCATCGTGCGTTTGAAAGCCTCCTTATTGAAAGGCTTCCGTGTGACTAGTTTCCCAACAAGCAAGAACTTTGAAGTAACAAGATTCTGAACCTCAGTCTGTTCAACCACCAGTTCCGCCTGCTCCTCATCGGTGAGGGCAAAACGGCCCGCCAACCGAGCCAACAAGTCGTCCATATAGCCAAGCAGAACTTCAAGAAACCGAAAACCCCACTGAAATCCCGTGCACAGGCCGTATAGGAGCCAACGACTATACCCTCCGACCATACACCACCACCGGCCGTGGACTACGTAGGGGAGAGGCGTCGTTGTCCTCCGCCCGATAACTAAAACTCTCCTAAAACCCTAACGGAGACCTAGAGGTTTTAGAGAGACTCCTACCGAAGAATCGAAGGAAATAAATATTAGGTGGTAACTTTCTTTGCACCAAAGATAACGATTTGAAAAGATTTTTCAAAAATCTATATGGAGCTAAAATAGGAGCAATTCTGCAATACGAATTCTTGGGCGCCAAGTATTCTTGCTATTAAAGTTTGGTCAACAGTTTATACAGAAGATCAAGAGAAGAAGAAAGGCTCACTCTCTCTCTCTCAACATGTCTAAACACTTACACATATGTCAAACATATATGTTCAAAGATCCCTATAGATTTCTAAGATCTCGAATTGACAACTCATGAGAAACTTTCCACATAATTTTTATACCCTAAAGGTTTGAGGTGATTTTCAATATGGGTCATAGAGTTTCAATTTCATCAATTTACACCACCACATCATTAAAAGTGACCAATTTCAACCCTTCGTTAAGTTACCCGTATGGTTAGACATTAATTGATGACGTGAATACTGTAGGACCCACCTCATGAATTGACTGACCACTTACACTAAGTATACCTCGTTTTAGAAAAATCTTAAAATCCATTATATTAAATGATAAAATAAGATAAAAATTAAACAACCTGTTAAAAAATATTTGGAAAAAGAAAAATTCATACCCAATCGCACCATCCCAGCCCCTGACGCAGCCCCACCCCAACATTCCCCACTTCCTCTCTTATTGAATCTATGCTCTCTATCAACCCCATATCTCACAATTCAGTGGCATCGCCAAACCATCTCACCTTCAAAAAACAATCCATCTAACCATCCAATTCATCACCCAAATAGAGAAGAAAGGAAAAAGGAACAACCAAAACAACCAACCATAACCCCCAACATCAAGCCACCCAATCTCTCTTTCCCTCTTTGAATATATTATCAAGCCACCCATAGCCTCTAAAAAAACTAATTCTTTCTCGGTGAAACCGACTGCACCACCATCATTCATCAGTCTAATCTCACAACAACACAACCACCTACAAAAGCATGAGAAAAGCCATCTTGAATGGAGTCACCGATGTAATCTCCCCCACATTGACCACCGCACCACCATGTGACACATGCCATGTGCCACTCAACTCACGAGGCTCTGACTTACGGAACCCAATCGCACCAACCATACCCGATCTCTCTCTCTCTCTCTCTCTCTCTCTCCCTCTCTTACTGGCAAAACCATCATCCTTCAGGTTGAAAGCTTTGACACAATCAACGATCTCAAACCCATATCTGGGTTGTGTTTCAAGTGAAGGGAGAAACCATCATCCTTTAAGTTGAAAGCTCTGACACAATCAATGATGTCAAGCCCAGATCTGGGTTGTGTTTCAAGTAAAGGGAGAGAGAGAGAGAGAGAGGCTGGGGGTTAGGGTCGGTGTAGATTTTTTTAAAATAAAAATAAAAATAAAAATCTGATTTTATTTTATATAATTGATTTTAAGATTTTTTTTTAAAGGAGACTAGTGAGTCAATTTATGAGGTCGGGGTCCCATAGTATCCATGTCATTAATTAATGTCTGACGAGACAGTCAACTTAATGGAGGGTGTAAATTGGTCACATTTAATATGTTAAGGTGTAAATTGATGAAATTCCAACCTTGTGGCCCATATTGAAAATGACCCCAAACTTCCAAGGTGTAAAATGTCGTTTCCCCTAATTTTATAGTCAGGTTATTCAAGGCGCATATTATCGGTTATTCATCTTTCTTTTAGGCTATTTATAGTACTAATGGTGGCACACTCGCGCAATATAATCTCTTGCCTATTTCTAGGGATGGGGCGATTTTGGGGCAAGCATTTTTTGGCACGCCTAGTTGGACTTCTAGTACAAGATTTGAATCATGAATCAATATGGTCACAACAACTATAATTCGAACTACACTGAAGACGATGACAATAAGTGGCCAAACTATGGCTATAATCCAAATTAGTATTATTATTAGCAATAATGGTAGTCAATACAGCTACAAGCAAAAAATATACATACATAAAGTTATCTAACTTGTAAAGAATTAAAAATTTGAAGCAAGATTCAGGGAGAGCAAGCAAAAGGAGTGCATAGGTTCTAATCCCATTGGGATTTCACAACAAAGAAGAGTGGAAGAAGAAAGAATGAGAGATAAAGCAAGAAAGATTTAGATTTGGGGTTCCTTCCTTGGATCTCGTCAGATCTGGGAGCATTGGCGGACTATGATGTTTTTCCTTCCTTGTTACATATCTGGTTGTACATGCGTTAGATCTAGATGGCTTAGGCTGTGAGAACCATCTTGTGAAGCACCTTTGGTGTGTTGCCGCTTTTTCAGTTGTGTTTTGTTGAGTTTCTTTAGTTTTGGTGGTGTTTGTTAATAAATTCCAATAACTCTTTTGTTGCGTTGTTTGTGAGTTTGTTTGTTTTTCTCACAGGAACTTGTTTGAGTTAGCTAGGTTGTCTAGTCTCTCTAGGAGAGTTAGGTGAGTTATGTCGGTTAGTGGCTAGTTTGTTCTTGATAAACTGCCTTGATCAGGAACAATGAAGACGGTAGGTACGGGTTTTAGTCAAGATATTTTTGAGATCGTTTCTCTCCAGATCAGTTCAGGCCTAGGCTAACTTAGGTCACCAGGGAAGATTTACCCAAGTCCATGTCCATCTTACTGCTCATTGGGATGGCTCTCGTTGTAATTTTCTAGTTGTTTGAATAAAATTCTATCGCTTGTAATTCTATCACTGGAAGCAAGATGTAGGAGAACAAACACCCCCATGTAGGAGAACAAACACCCCCATTTCAATTATATTTTTCCTGTGTGCAGCTATGGAGCAGGGACTCTAGAGACCAAGACTTCCTTCACATTAGTTCATATAGGGAACATAAATTAAAAGGTATTATTTTCCAATTCTTTTTTATTTGGATAGAAGTCATATAGTCCTAATTGTTTGTACGTATTGTTGCATAAGCTGGTAGGTCTGAATTACTTAGTGTTAACATGTGTCGCCACTTTAGGGATAAGAGCTATAAATTTTTGGTTGAGCTCAGATTTCTCTAGTGATTATAGGTTGAACACCCAATAACACGTTGCCCATGTTTCTAGCACCATTAGTTTTGAAGAGGTTGGAAAGTAGGTCTTGAACTTAGCACCGATTATCACTTTTGTATCCACATATCCATGCACCATTATCACTTTTGATATGTGTAACACGATTACGTTGTTGCCTCTAAAATAGTGGAGAGGTGGAAGAAGCGTGTGTTCGAGTCGCCCACCTTAAGCCAATTAGTTATAGACGTTTGTTTCTAGAAAATCTCTTCTTTTTCCAAAAGGGAGCCCAACTGTTTTTGGATCTCATTATGTCTCTCCCTTGATGAATGATCATTACTCCCATATTGGAGAAGCTCCAGCTCATTCATGAGACAATCAATATGCACCTTTTCATTCTTCACCATTGATTTACTCCATTTTGTAACTTATTGCGAAACCAATTTAACTTACTAATCAACTGTTTTTTGGTATGGGCCAATAACATACTTTTCCCAACACCACTTGATCACGTCTTCACAATCTGGCCTCTCAAAACATTTGGTTTCAAATCTGAACACCTCACCACCTTTTTGAAGATTAGGGTTGCAATCAAGAACCAAGGGGCAGTGGTCGGATTCAATTATGGTTCCAATGGTAGTATATAAGTTTGGCCACTTTTCGAACTAGTAAGGTTGGCCAAAGCTCGATCTAGATGCTTCGTGATAGTGTTAGAATCACCAAAATTCATTTCCTACTTGAAAATGTGTCCTTTAAACCCTAGTTCAATGAGGTTATTGCTTGTCATGAACTACAACATGTAGCATTTTCTTCTAAAATTCTAGTCAACCCTACCCTATATTTTAGTGTTGCCAAATAACCTCATTGAGATCACCAATCACCATCCGAGGAGAGCCATCTTTTCTGTCAAAATCTGCCAGGGAATTCCAAAATTCCTCTTTCTCTAGACCATAGCGAGTCCCACCACCTCTTGTTCTTTGGAAGGGCTAATTACCACCCCACATAGATTGTTCTTGAAGCAAAGAAGTTTGTCACTTTCTTTCTTGGTCTTTCTTGCAAGATTACTTTTGCCACGGCCTTCTCTTAATTTCCCTCATGAGTTTTGACCTCCTCGGCATGAGAGGCGAAGGGAACAACCATGGCTAGGACTAAGCGAAACCGTTGGTCGCTTGTTTGGCCCTTGCAAAAACCTTGAGTCAATTATCTTTTCCTTCCCCTTCCTGTGTTTTTCCTCACCATTAGGTTCTAGATCAAGATCGTGCTCACTTGGCTGAAACAATGTCGAGTTTTCAACCTCCTCAACCACTAGTTGGGTTGACACCCCATAGAGAATCCCAACACAACTGGTTTGGGCGTAATAGGCTAGTTGGGCTTAGAGAGGCACGAATCATCAAGGGTTAAGGTGGGATGGTTTTTGGGTCACACCAACTTTTGTGAAAAGAGAGATTTTTGACCTTTAGGGTAAGTGTGCTATTTCAAAAATTGAAATGCGTATAGGTTTGCTCCTAGGCATGGTAGTATCTATCATTCTCTGTTGCAATTGTGCAATATGCCCCCTTGATTTAGATTGTTGCCTTGAGGTATATAAGAGGAGCAAAGGCTGTCTCATACGCTGACACATTAACCAAGGCACTTTCTTGATTGCTCACGTGATTTACACTGCCAAAAATCTCATACAATCCCTCCACATCACGCTCCCAAAGGTGGCAACAATGATTCCAGTCAAAAAATCTATGAGACTTATAGGGGCTTCATTTTTATAAGGGAACAAGAGGCTTAAGTGTTTGGACGTGGCCAGAGTAAGAAGGTCCTCATTTTAACACCACCCCTCCACCATTGAGGGGTTCACAGGCTATTGGCAACCTCGATTATGTCCTAGAAAACCACATTTGAGACGAAACTCCTTTAATCCTTCATACCACATATGTATACTTATTCTTATTTTCGCTGGGCAGGGAAGGATGAACCTAAGAGCGAGCAATTTAGAGGTGTCGAGGTTGCCAATAGCCTCTGAAGCCAACCTCATTAATTTCTTAAACCTCAAGAACGGGGTCAATTCTAGCCCCCAACTATCCAACATTCTTCTTGGTACAGGGATTGCAGGGTAAGACATGGGCTTGGACCTAGTAGGTGGTCCGGTTAGGTTGGATGCCATTTAGCGAATGGTAAAAAGGTCGGTGCTTCACTGTGAATGTGTACTATTTGATGAACCAAGGGCTCACATTGACAATTGTCGGGCAACTCCTTCTTCAGCTATGAACATGGAGTAGATATTGTCTTTCCCCTTGATAACTTTCACCACTCGTATGGTATTCCAAGCTGCTCATAAGACTTCTTTGATTACGGATTGAGGAGGTTTGTTATCAATAATGAGGAGTTCCACCAACGCGATTTCGTTTTCAAAACACTTCTCCAAATCCAAATTGTCTTCGAAACCGATGACCATTTCATCCTTGTAAGGATATCCATCATCCATGGTGATAGGAAGAGAGAAGAAGAATGTGGGTACAGTTTTTAGGTAACAAACAAGCAAATTGAAGAGGTATGGATATTCACTCGCACACAAAAGCTCCATAATGTGAAAGCTTCACATCATAGCATGTTGTTCACTCAGACGAAGGTCTTACTTAAAACTTTAACATTTAATCTCCTTCAATGAAGTAAAGAACATTATTTCCATTACATTGCTACTTTATCATTCATAAGAACGTTGGATATATATATATATATATATGTTGTGGAATTAATGCTCATTCTGTAACATTCTTGGATTCTTACATTACTATTCATAATAAGGATGGTCACTCTCATTAGGCACACTATATAATATTTCATGTAACAAGTATGTTAAGCCAAATTATGGTTCAAACATATGTCATAATGATGTTATTCTTGAAGAGAAGTCTAAAACCAAGTCAAGATTTCGTGAAGATTTGTTGGAAGCAATGTCCCAATTTCGTGAAGTGGCTATAACCTTAAATGTGATTGTTTGTGAAAATTTCCTCCTGAGAGAATATTCGCAAATGAATCTTCTCTTTGAATGTTCCTCTATAAGATTCCCTGCAAGACAAATGGCAATCAATGGAGAACCACCGGTGCCACGCAAGGCCCTCTGATGCCTAAGTCAGTAATTTGGTCTCAGAAGATGCAGTTAATACTGAAAGGTTAGAGAAATTTCTCTACGTGAGAGTTATGTGTCGTGGCTCGGAAGCTAGGTAGGTAAGAGAAGTGTCAGCAGCCTGGGCTGGCCGGCCAGCAAGTGTGAGAGAGGATAGAGATTTCAGGTAGTAGAGAAAAAAAGATAGATAATTTCTATGGTTTTCTGAATTTTGAAAGTGTTTGGAATTCAGAAATCAGAATTAGGATCAGAATTGGAAATGGAAATTAGAATTGAAATTGAAATTTGAGATTACCTTCATTCTTTTCTCCTCCGGTTTAAATAGCCTTCTTTCCTCGTAACTGTGGGAGCAAATATTTTCGTCTCCAATCATGGCACGCCATGTGCAAAAGAAGATTATCTCTTAAATTAATTAACTGAACCAATTTATTTGGCCAATTAATTCATAGGGATAATATCTGAATTAATATGATATTATCTTTATTTAATAAGATAATGTCATTAATTTAGATATTATCCTAATAAAGATAAGATAATATCATTAATTCAGATATTATCTCAATAAAGAGATATAATCAAGTCCGACTCGATCCCTACGAATTTGGGTAAAGAATAAACTCATCATAATAAGAGTTTATTCTCTACGAAACCCTAGCCCCGAGGCTCCTATAAATAGACAACTTCATTCATCATTCAAGGTACATCTAAATCTACTCCTAATACCCGAAGCTCTCTCTCCCTCTCCACTCTCCATTCTCCATATTTTCTCCACATGGCTCTGGCCACTACACACGGCTCTGGCCACTCGGTTCACACCATACATACAACTTCGTACCCTTTGCTTAGCTATTGTTTTCCTACAAACACTTGAACTAACTTAGGTATCGGAGGGCCTTTGGCCAACACCCCCCGGTGTGGTCTATTTACTTTGGTCTTTTTTACAGGAATCGAGGAAGAGAGAGAAGGAAGATCGAAGGTTGAAGGATCTAGAAGCGAATATTCTCCTGGGAGATTATTTGCACAAACATTTGGTGCTTTCATTGAGAGCACAAGCTATACTCAACGCGTGCTCAAGGAATCCGTTCCTCCTATTTTCCAATCAACCGAAGTCTTCCAAACAACCAGGTTGGAAGCAAGCACACGAGGAGCAAACCGCCGTGATGGCTCAATCCGTGACGGCCCAAAGCTACTCCTCCCACGATCCCTCGATCGACATGGCGACTCCACCGCCTCTCGACGCCATGAACTAGAAACAAACCCTTGCTGTCGCACCACATCAGCCACCCCGTGTGACAAGAACCACCATGCCACTTGCCGGACTCGCAGTTGGAACCACTACACCGACCTCTGCCATCGTCATACCATCTCAAGGCCCTGTGGCCTGATCTAGCCACCTTCATAACATTGCTGCCGAGCATGGTGGAACCTCCTATGAAGGTGGGCTCACTACCATCGTCGACTTTGGCCCAATCTTGGAGCAACTTCAAACATTCCCTCCATTACCTCCACGCTCAACGCACGCTCCCACATACACCTCCAATGAAACCCTAGCCTGTGTGCAATTGGGCTCCACACATTTCTCTCCTTCCAATCCACGAAGTCAAGTAGACCTTAATCTAAGAGTTGACCAACTAACTCATAGAATGGACGACCAACACGATTTGATGAGGCAACTCCTTAACCAAATAAGCTTGGCTCAAAACCTTGGCCTTGAGAGAAGGATGGACGAATGCCTTGATAGGGAGTTTGATGGGAACTAAGTAGGTCGAGCAAAAGTAAGCAAACAAGGAGATGGACAATAACGTGATCAGCTTGCCGACATGTTGCAAGCATCTGCAAGCCACACTCAAAGTAGATGAAGTCTCCCATCTAGATTAAATTTAAGGACCAACGGCGCCCGCCTGGGCTCGTAGGGAAATGTTTATGAAAGGCTAGGCTCATAGGGAGCTCAAACTGACAACCATCGCAATGAGGATCGTGAAGAAAGGCGCTCCGCTACCTGCTCGCAGAGAAATATTGACGAAAGGTTAGGCCCCTAGGGAGGCCAACTTGATAACCCTCACAATGAGGACCGTGACAAAGGCACTCCGCTGCTCGTTCTCGAAGAACCAATTCTAGTTGCCAAGTTACAGAAAATCTCTCACAAGCATAGTCCATCAACACGCTGCTTAGGCAGCGCAACTGAGAAAGTCGACCCTTGCAAACCAACGAGGAAGTTAATCAGCCTCGCCTAAATCGTAAAGGTCATCAACGTGCCTGACCAGCCATGTGTGCGGAAGACGTTGAGAAACTTTTGAATAACCGACTTCAAGACTTAAAGATTGGCAGAAATTTCAAAGATGCACTATGCGTTGAGGTAGACTGAGCGAACTCCTCACCTTTCACCGCCGAAATCGAGCAGGTTGCTCCCCCGAAACGATTCTCAATGCCCTCTTTCACATGCTTCAAAGGCGATTCCGATCCCGAAAGCCATCTGAAGCATTTCAAGAGCTTTATGATCTTCTACAAAGCCAAAGATGTGCTAATGTGTAAGGTGTTTGCAATGACTTTGCGAGAAGCAGCTTAGGACTGGTTCCATACCCTGCCATCCGGGTCGATCAGCAGCTTCAAGGAGCTTGCTTATGTCTTCACCAAGGAGTACACTTCTTACCGGACGATCAAGAAGAACCCTGACCACCTATACAACCTATGCAAGAAGCCTGATGAATCCCTTTGAGATTACATCAAGAGATTCAAAGCAGAAAAGGCCAAAATCGGTAGAGGTCTTTGCAACTGTGAAACGCTGCGCGCTCTGGGATGACGATCCACTGAGTAGGAAGATAAGCTGACCAAGTGGGCAGAGCAAAGAAGTGACATGCTTGGCAATAGGGACAAAGACAAACATAGGTTGCGCCCACAAGGAGATGCTACGACCAAGGAGAACTACACCAAGTTCTCCATCCCTATACCTCAAATTTTAGCCCAAGTAAAGGACAAACCTTGGGTAAAAAGATCGCCACCCTTGAAAGAAGATCCGAATAAGAGGGTGTTGTTAAAATGTTAACTCGCAATTGTACGGGCCAATTAGTAGTATAGCAAGACAAGTACGAGGTCGTACCCACGAGGATTGAGAAGTTAAAACTAGTTATGTGCTTAGATTACCAAATTCAAGAAAGTAGGAAGTTAAGTCTAAAACAGAATTTAAAGCAAGAGTGATTGTAATTGTTGAACAAATTAAGCAAAACGAAATTGTAAACAAAAGCAAGTGAGCAAATTTAACAAAGAATGTTTTGTGGGCTGGAAAACAGATTGGGAGACTAGGGCATTCGATTCACCATAACACTTCAATTCTAGGTTATAAGGAGTCAAGTGACAAGTCTAATTCGGATTCAAAGATTGATTCTAGCTAAAGTATGATTAGGCCATGGTGTCTGGTCCTAACCTTGTGTTTCTAATTCCCTAACTTGATCATTTGTTGTCTAACCTAAATTAAGCATTAGGAACCCATTAAGCATAGAAGAACAATTTAAACAACCAAGCATGTATCTAATCCCTGTTGTCGAATGTCCATACATACTCTTCTTATTCATAGTTTAATTCAAAACAAAGCATGATGTCTACTCTTGATTCAAACCAATATAGTTAATATACAAGTTCTAATGGTGATCAATCATCCAAACACGCATAATAACTGATAAGCATAATGAATAAGAACATGAATCATGAATCAAACTTGAAACTCAAAACTTCACTTATAAACCCAGAATATTCATGTTAGGTTACATCAAAGCCCTAGTTATGAATTTAGCTACTCATAATGGAAATGAAACTTAAACAGAAATGAGAAAATATAATGAATGCAACAAGAGTAGAAAAACCCATTGGTGAAGTTGCTTGTGGTGTCCAAGGCTTCTCCAAGTGCTTCTCCACGTCTAATGCTGCTCCAAGAGCTTCCTCACATCTAGAGTATGGCAGCTAAAGAAGTGATTTGGGATGAGTTTGGGTGAGTGGTGATGGCAGAGAAAGAGGAAATTCGTAGAGAATTGGAAGGGAGGCTTGCTGGAGTTGTTTTGGTGATTTTTGGACAGAATGGAGTGTTTGGGGAAGGATGGAAGTGTTAGAGGATGGCTGAAGAGAATTTTAGGCTGAATGGTGTGTGATATGGTTGAATGAGTGTGAAGCTCTCTATTTATAGAGTGTGAAGCTCCCCTTTGGCTGATTAAGCACAGCCATTTTTGAGCTGCCCATGTGGTTGCATGTGTGGCTGTTTTGAGCACATGGCTCTTTGTCTCCCCATGTGTGGCTGCTTTGAGCACATGGCTCTACAGCTGCCCATTAGGTTCCCATCTGATTTGTCTCCCATGTGGCTGATGAAGCACACCCATTTCTGAGCTTGTGTGCATTTTGATGGGCTCACGGATTAGGGTCGTCTTAATCAATTGATAAGTTAGAGTGGTCCATCTTGAAGTTCAGACTCTCATCTTTCCAACCACATATTATTTGGGCCAATCCAAATTCGGACAAAGAAGTTAAGGCCGAAGTGAATTGCTAACTCAGTCTGCACGTTTTTGCACCACTTTGCATATTTTCCTATTCAAAGCCACCCATTGTAACCTAAGGCCCAATGAACTGAATAACAAACCAAAATAGATTAAAAGCACAAGTTTTTCTCTAAGAACGTAAGCAAAACATAAACTAGAAGGGTACAAAATGATATGCAATTGTGAACTGATCAAATACCCCCAGACCTAGATTTTGCTAGTCCTCGAGCAAAACAAAAGAAAACAAAGAAAAAAAAAACAAGAAGTTAACTAAACCACTTCTGTAGGTAACACAATTGCATTGAGCATATGCAACAAGCCTTTAAACCTCTAGGCATCCCTAGTAGGAGGAGTTGTGTCTCCTGAGGGTTTAACAGAAACGATACCCACAAATGCTTTACTGACTCTACAAAACAAAAGGTTAGAAAACTAACTTTGAAAACAACTAATGAATAATGAAAGAAAACTTTAGTCATACCTCCAACACCATAGAGTTGCCAAGATAGATGATCAATAAGTGTGTATAGTGGAAGCTATAGCTCAAAGGCACACGGCTTCAAAGTAAACGTACTCAAATCTTGAAGGGAGAACATGCTTCAACTCTAATTCTCACATATAGCTCTCAATCACTCAGAACCTATGGTTTTATTCTTTCAAACAAGCAAAATGAGTATATGAAATAGAAGCACAATATTTGGTTAGATCTCATGAAGGGAATCAAATACTAAGAATAGAGATACACACATACATACCAGCACCCATGAATACATCCTCAAAGATCAGCTAGGTCTTTCACAAGGTTGTAATGGAAGGCTAAGGTTAGGGGAAATGGAAGAATTGGAAGGAACACAATTAACTTAAGAACACACCAAGGTTGCATTCTTCATTGATCTGCAAGGTATCATTGATTTAGAATGGTGTGGCTGCAACTTCATAGCATCATCTGGTATAGACCTTATATTTCATATTTAGATCAAATCGAAACACTTTCTTATTTGCTGACTTGATCTATTTTTATTTTTTTTATTTTTTTAAAATCAAACTTGCACAGATTCACACCAATTTACATTCAGGCATGTGGCAGCAACTTCCTTGCTTCAAACTTTATCTTAGCACACCTTGGTATATTTCTAAGCTATAGGGTATGGCTATAATAGGTTAAATATCGCAGATTGAGATACAAAGTTAGGGGAATTATGAGGGTGATAGAAGAAAAAGGCTTTAAGTGTTTGGTTGCAAGAGAGCTGATGGAACACACGAATGGGTAGGGTGAAAAAAAAGAACAACGAATGGTTATACACACATATCCTAACATCACTTCAATGAGTTCATTCATGAGTGAGAGCATGCACCTGATATCTGCAAAGAGAATCATCCTTAGTATTCAATCAAAATGGAACAATGAGATCATTTAGAGTGAATTGAAGAAAATAAGTAGAAATGAGGAATAAAAACACTTTAAACCCTCTCAAGAAAGCAATTAGGCTCAAAACAGCTCATTAGGGTAGTCTCCACTATTCTCCTTCAAGAATCTGAGCATGGTACTTTAGCCACCAGAATTCTAAGAGCAAAAGCTTTGTGAAGTGTAAAATGTTTGATATGAAAATCTCAATGGCAGCTTCATAGCATTGGTTGTATGACATTCTAAAAAAAATTAGTAACAAGTGAACAAAAATTGGAAGCACAAATGACCAAAAATTGAAAACCTCCATTAATACCCCCAGACCTGAATTGAACATTGTCCTCATTGTGAAAGCATATTAGAAAATAGAAAACATGGATTAAGGGTAACCTGGCACTGCATGGTTCATCTTTCAATCTGACTCACTTTCCGAAGGGTCTGAAACAGAAGAATCATATTGGGCTCCATCTATCATCAACTCATCCATCTGCTCCACGAAGTCTCGGAGCCTTGTGGTCATGTACACTAATTGGAAGTGAAACTCGTCAAGCACACTTAAGTAAATGCCAAACTCATCTCGAATATTACCTGTACAATACATGTGACTGCTCAACACAACAGTTCTTGCCACAAACCTCCTATCTAGCAGATATACCCTCCAAGTATCTAGACAATGTGCCAGCGCCGCAAGCTGCATCTCTTCCAATCCACAATCCAGATCCCAATTTGGAACCATGTCTTCAATTGCCTCTATCAGCATACCTCTATGTGACAGAGAAGCATCTATGAAAACTTCTGAGGGTTCCAGGGCAAACACAAGAACGAACACCTCAATCACCTCAAACACCCGTTGCATAATGGTGTCCTCTCCCAAAGGATCTTCTGGTGGGATAGCTATCAGTGAGTTCAACAAAACCATTGGGCTAGGCACCTTCACCATGCTCAATTCGGACTCCTCCTCCTTGAGCTTTCCACTGACGGCCTCCTGGAGTTTCTCCATTGACGAGATCTACAATAAGCAACAATTTGGATAAGGTTTGGTTCGGGAGGAAGAGGAAGTTGAGATGTTCAGGGGTTAGAGGGCGGCTAGATAAACATTTACATATAAAAGAAACATAAACTTCAAATAATAAGAAAAAGAAAGAGAAAAAATTTAATTTAAAAATACACGAATATACAAGTGACTCACGGATTACCAATTAAGAACCTCAGAAAACACAGCCAGGGGATCCAGGAAGTTTGGAGAGGTCACAATGGTCCTGCTTAAAACCCAAACTTCTTAGACACCAAAGGTGTCACCTAAAGAACTCCTAGACACTGTATTAACAGAGGTGCTCATTGGAGTTACCAGAAGTCAACTCATATGAGAAATCTTTTTGTTTTTTTTTTTCATAGGCTTGCAAGACATTGAACAAAATTATACTAAGCAAAACAAAGCTCACACAACTTAACTCTACCACAAAACCTAACAAAATTGTCAATCCCTACCCCCAAACTTAAATGGAGCATTGTCCTCAATGTGAAAGCATATAAGATGAGTGAAAACATGTAAATAATAAGGGGAAAGTTTAAGACAAAGGATTAGAGAAACTCCCTCTTGATGCGATTAGGTCGACCGCTACCAAGCACCTTATTCTTCAACACATGGGTTGCCTCCCAAGAAGCGCCTTAGTTAATGTCTTGGCAAGACATTACGCGATTAGCTAACTTGATTGTACGAAGGGAAGATGATCCACCACATGACCAGTTTGAATTCCAACTGACACGCCCTCATAGAATGGCTTTAAATGTTGTCCATTTACTTTGAAAGTCGAGCCATCTTTAGGGTTTTTAATCTCCACAGCTCCATAGGGAGAAACATTGACCACGGTGAATGGGCCAAGCCACCTAGACTTCAATTTTTCTGGAAAGAGACGCAAACGTGAGTTAAAAAAAGAACTGACATGCCTTTGGTGAACTCTTTCCGTTGAATGTTCCTGTCATGGTAACTCTTGGTTCGTTCTTTGTAAAGCCTTGCATTCTCATAGGACTCATGTCTAATTTCTTCCAATTCATTGAGCTGAAACTTTCTAACATGGCCGGCCTTGTCCAGATCAAAATTCAACTTCTTGATGGCCCAAAAAGCATTGTGTTCAAGCTCCATTGGCAAGTGACAGGCTTTCCCAAACACAAGACGATAAGGGCTCATTCCGATGGGAGTCTTATATGGAGTCCTATAAGCCCATAATGCATCATTGAGCTTGGCAGCCCAATCTTTCCTTGTACTATTCACCACCTTCTCTAGGATCTGCTTAATTTCTCTGTTGCTTATTTCTACTTGACCAGAAGTTTGAGGATGATATGGTGTAGAGACTCGGTGGGTGATGTTGTACTTCTTCATGAGTGCTTCAAATGACTTGTTGCAGAAGTGGCTGCCTCCATCACTAATGACAGCCCTTGGAGTACCAAACCTTGTGAAAATATTGTCCCACAAGAACTTCAGCACCACCTTATGATCATTGGTTTTGGTGGCTATGGCTTCCACCCATTTAGACACATAATCAACAGCAACAAGTATGTAGGTATAACCAAAGGAAGATGGGAATGGTCCCATAAAATCAATACCCCATACATCGAAGAGTTCCACAAAGAGTATGTTCTTCAATGGCATTTCATTCATGCGGCTTATGTTTCCCATCCTTTGACACCTATCACACTTAACACAAAAACTAAATGCATCTTTGAACAGAGTAGGCCAAAAGAAACCTGATTGCAAAATTTTTAAGTGCTGTTTTCTTAGCTCCAAAGTGGCCTCCACAAGCCAATTCATGGCTATGCCTGAGGATGCTTTCTTGTTCTTCTTCTGGAACACATCTTCTAATGAGTTGATCTGGGCAATGCTTGAATAAGAAAGGTTCATCCCAGACATAATGTTTCACCATGGAAAAGAACTTCTTTTTGTCCTGATAAGTTAGATCATTTCTAAGAACACCACAAGTAAGATAATTAACAAAATCAGCATACCATGGCTCTTTGACTTGGGCAACATATAGTTGTTCATCTGGGAAAGTCTCATTCAATGGTAGCACAGCTTCTCCTTGTTCTTCAACCACAATTCTGCTCAAATGGTCAGCCACCACATTTTCGCATCCCTTCTTGTCTCGAATCTCTAAATCGAACTCTTGCAGCAAGAGAATCCATCTGATCAAGCGTGGTTTGGCATCCTTCTTAGTGAGCAAGTATCTAAGAGCAGCATGGTCAGAATACACAATTACTTTAGAATCAACAAGGTAAGAACGAAATTTTTCTAAAGCAAAAACCACAGCAAGCAACTCCTTCTCTGTTGTGGAGTAATTGAGTTGGGCATCATTCAAGGTCCGACTCGCATAATGAATCACATGGGGAAGCTTGTTCTTCTTTTGACCTAAAACTGCACCAATAGCAAAGTCAAAGGCATCACATATTATTTCAAATGGTAAAGACCAATCTAGAGCTATGATAATGGGGGCTGAAGTTAGCTCTTTCTTCAAGGTCATAAAAGCTTCCATGCAAGTTTCGTCGAACTCAAACACAGCATCCTTAGCAAGGAGATTACACAATGGTCTTGAAATGCTCGAAAAAATTTTGATGAACCTTCTATAGAATCCGGCATGGCCCAGAAAGCTTCTAACTCCTTTAACAGAGGATGGGGGTGGTAGATTTGAGATGATATTTATCTTGGCTTTGTCCACTTCAATTCCCTTGCTTGAAACAACATGGCCTAGCACAATTCCTTGTCTTACCATGAAGTGACACTTCTCCCAATTCAAAATCAGATTTGTTTCCTGACATCTTTGAAGCACTAGAGACAAGTGGTGAAGACAATCATCAAAAAATGAACCAAAAACTGAAAAATCATCCATAAATACCTCCATGAATCGTTCCACCATATCAGAAAAGATTGCCATCATGCATCTTTGGAAAGTTGCTGGAGCATTGCACAAACCAAATGGCATCCTTCTATAAGCAAACGTACCAAATGGGCATGTGAACGTGGTTTTCTCCTGGTCTTCCGGAGCAATGGGAATTTGATTATAACATGAAAATCCATCAAGAAAACAGTAGTAAGCATGGCCAGATAAACGGTCAAGCATTTGATCAATGAAAGGCAAGGGAAAATGATCTTTTCTTGTGGATGTGTTCAACTTCCTGTAATCAATGCAAACTCTCCAACTGGTGATAGTTCGTGTTGGAACTAGCTCATTCTTCTCATTCTTTACAACGGTGATTCCGGACTTCTTTGGAACAACTTGCACATGACTCACCTACTTAGAATCTGAAATTGGGTAGATAATTCCCACATCAAGTAGCTTTAAAACTTCAGCCCTAACCACCTCTTTCATATTGGGATTTAGCCTCCTTTGTGCATCACGAGATGGTTTTCTGTCTTCTTCCATTAAAATTCGGTGCATGCACATGCTTGGACTAATTCCTTTGATGTCTGCTATGGTCCATCCAAGGGCTGTTTTATGCTCTTTTAGAACTTCAATTAAGCTGTCCTCTTCATGTGAGGTGAGACCTGCAGCAATTATAATAGGGAGAGTTTCATTAGCACCCAAATGAGTATACTTAAGATGATTCGGTAGAGGTTTAAGTTCTAGCTTTGGTGGGGTGATAATGGATGGCTCCAATTTTGTGGAGGATGGTCCAAGAGGCTCGAGTGGTGGCCTAAAGGATGGTGGGTATGGCTGAAACACTTCTAAGGCAGCCATCACTTCTTGGAACTCTAATTCATAGAGATCTTCCTCTTCTTGTGTTAGGACCGCTTCTAGAGCATCATTAGACTTTTTCTGCACAATTTTAGAAGAGACCTCATGATCCACAACATCAATTGAAAAACAAGTATCAAGAGTGATAGAAGGTTGAGAGAGAGCATCACATTTTAAATTCAACAGTTTCACCCAAAACAGTCATGGAGAGGGTGCCATCTTTCACTTTGATGATTGTGTCTGCAGTGGCCATGAATGGTCGCCCGAGGAGAATGGGATCAACACGGTCTCCATATGGGTTATCCTCCATATCCATCACTACAAAATCAGCCGGAAGAATGAGTGTATTAACTTGAACTAAAATATCTTCTACAATACCTTTTGGATATTTGATAGAATGATCAGCTAGTTCAAGACGAATTGAGGTTTTCTTCATCCCTTCTAAGCCAAGCTCCTGATAAACTGAATATGGCATTACATTGATGCTTGCTCCCAAGTCCAACATGGCTCTTCCAACTTTCTTATCTCCGATGTTAATGGGAATGTCAAAGCTGCCAGGATCTTCCAGTTTTGGTGGAAGCGTCCTTTGCAACACAGCACTCACATTCTTGTTGAGCTTTACTTCTTCACTTGGAGCAAAATTGAGCTTGTGAGTCATCAAGTGCTTGATGAACTTTCCATATGCAGGAATCTGTTTAACAACATCAAGCAAGGGCAAATTGATATTAACTTTACTCAAAATATCATAAATCTCTTTAAAAGCCTTATCCTAATTTGCTTTCTTCAAACGGCCTGATCGGTGCATAATTACATATCTTTTTGTACCCTTCTAATTTATGATTTGGTTATGTTTTTGAGTTAAACTTGTGCTTTTAATAAGTTTTGTGTTTGTTTCAGTGTAATAAGCTTGAGACTCATTAAATGCATTTTGGAGACAAATTAGCCCAAAACGGTGTCTGCAGATCATTCAATTTCACGGATTAACCTGTACTTGCTTGTTGTTAGAAATGTTAACTCGCAATTGTACGGGCCAATTAGTAGTATAGCAAGACAAGTACGAGGTCGTATCCACGAGGACTGAGAAGTTAAAACTAGTTATGTGCTTAGATTACCAAATTCAAGGAAGTAGGAAGTTAAGTCTAAAAGAGAATTTAAAGCAAGAGTGATTGTAATTGTTGAACAAATGAAGCAAAACGAAATTGTAAACAAAAGCAAAGTGAGCAAATGTAACAAGGAATGTTTTGTGGGCTGGAAAACAGATTGGGAGACTAGGGCATTCGATTCACCATAACAATTCAATTATGGGTTATAAGGAGTCAAGTGACAAGTCTAATTCGGATTCAAAGATTGATTCTAGCTAAAGTATGATTAGGCCATGGTGTCTAGTTCTAACCTTGTGTTCCTAATTCCCTAACTTGATCATTTGTTGTCTAACCTAAATTAAGCATTAGGAACCCATTGAGCATAGAAGAACAATTTAAACAACCAAGCATGTATCTAATCCCTGTTGTCGAATGTCCATACATACTTTTCTTATTCATAGTTCAATTCGAATCAAAGCATGGTGTCTACTCTTGATTCAAACCAAGATAGCTAATATACAAGTTCTAATGGTGATCAATCATCCAAACAAGCATATTAACTGATAAGCATAATGTATAAGAACATGAATCATGAATCAAACTTGAAACTCGAATCTTCAACTTATAAACCCAGAATATTCATGTTAGGTTACATCAAAGCCCTAGTTATGAATTTAGCTACTCATATTGGAAATGAAACTTAAACAGAAATGAGAAAACATAATGAATGCAAATAGAGTGGAAAAACCCATTTCTGAAGTTACTTGTGGTGTCCAAGGCTTCTCCAAGTCTAATGCCGCTCCAAGAGCTTCCTCACATCTAGAGTATGGCAACTAAAGAGGTGATTTGGGATGAGTTTGGGTGAGTGGTGATGGCAGAGAAAGAGGAAATTCGTAGGGAAATGGAAGGGAGGCTTGCTGGAGCTGTTTTGGTGATTTTGGACAGAATGAAGTGTTTGGGGAAGGATGGAAGTGTTAGAGGATGGCTAAAGAGAATTCTAGGTTGAATGGAGTGTGATATGGTTGAATGAATGTGAAGCTCTCTATTTATAGAGTGTGAAGCTCCCCTTTGGCTGATCAAGCACAGCTGTTTATGAGCTGCCCATGTGGTTGCATGTGGGGCTGTTTTGAGCACATGGCTCTTTGTCTCCCATGTGTGGCTGCTTTGAGCACATGGCTCAACAGCTGCCCATTAGATTCCCATCTGCTTTGTCTCCCATGTGGCTGATGAAGCACATGGCTCAAAAGAGGATCCAAGGCTCCTCCAAGTGGAAACTGCAATCTTGCCTGGTGTGTATTTTGATGGGCTCACGGATTGGGCTCACCTTAATCAATTGCTGCATTTGAATTGCTAACTCAGTCTGCACGTTTTTGCACCACTTTGCATATTTTCCTATCCAAAGCCACCATTGTAACCTAAGGCCCAATGAACTGAATAACAAACCAAAATAGATTAAAAGCACAAGTTTTTCTTTAAGAATGTAAGCAAAATATAAACTAAAAGGGTACAAAATGATATAGAATTGTGAACTGATCAAATACCCCCAGACCTAGATTTTGCTAGTCCTCGAGCAAAACAAAAGAAAACAAAGTAAAAAAAAACAAAACAAGAAGTTAACTAAACCACTTCTGTAGGTAACACAATTGCATTGAGCATATGCAACAAGCCTTTAAACCTCTAGGCATCCCTAGCAGGAGGAGTTGTGTCTCCTGAGGGTTTAACAGAAACGATACCCACAAACGCTTTACTGACTCTACAAAACAAAAGGTTAGAAAACTAACTTTGAAAACAACTAATGAAAATGAAAGAAAACTTTAGCCATACCTCCAACACCATAGAGTTGCCAAGATAGATGATCAATAAGTGTGTACAGTGGAAGCTATAGCTCAAAGGCACACGGCTTCAAAGTAAACATACTCAAATTTTGAAGGGAGAACATGCTTCAACTCTAATTCTCACATAAAGCACTCAATCACTCAGAACCTATGGTTTTATTCTCTCAAACAAGCAAAATGAGTATATGAAATAGAAGCACAATATTTGGTTAGATCTCATGAAGGGAATCAAATACTAAGAATAGAGATACACACATACATACCAGCACCCATGAATACATCCTCAAAGATCAGCTAGGTCTTTCACAAGGTTGTAATGAAAGGCTAGGGTTAGGGGAAATGGAAGAATTGGAAGGAACACAATTAACTTAAGAACACACCAAGGTTGCATTCTTCATTGATCTGCAAGGTATCATTGATTTAGAATGGTATGGCTGCAACTTCATAGCATCATCTGGCATAGACCTTATATTTCACATTTAGATCAAATCGAAACACTTTCTCTTTTATTATTTGCTGACTTGATCTTTTTTTTTTTTTTTTTTACTTCATTGCACAGATTCACACCAATTTACATTTAGGCATGGGGCAGCACCATCCTTGCTCAAACTTTATCTTGGCACACCTTGGTGTATTTCTAAGCTACAGGGTATGGCTATAATAGGTTAAATATCTCAGATTGAGATACGAAGTTAGGGGAATTATGAGGGTGATAGAAGAAAAAGGCTTGGAGTGTTTGGCTGCAACAGAGCTGATGGAACACACAAATGGGTAGGGTGAAAAGAAAGCACAGAGAATGGTAATACACACATAGCCTAGCATCATGATCGGTGCATAATTACATATCTTTTTGTACCATTTTCACTTATGATTTGGTATGTTTTTGAGTTAAACTTGTGCTTTTAATAAAGTTTTGTGTATGTTTCAGTATAATAAGGTTGAGACTCATTATTTGCATTTTGAAGACAAGTTAGCTCAAAACAGTGTCTGCAGATCAGTCATATTTACGGATTAACCTGTACTTGCTCAAAAAGAACCAGATCAGTCATACATCACTGGAAAGATACGGAAGTCTAGTTTCCGTGGCATTTTACGGTGCATGATTTGGAGTCTTCTAGAGGAAGTTATACATGATTTAGTAGCTCAAGGTCAAACATTCGGGCCTCAGTCCAGTTTCCGTGGGTCAGTTTGCAGGCCTCCGTTCAGCTACTTGCACAGGTCAGATGGGGCGACACCCTTGATAGAGGTTGTTCCAATGGGTGTCTAATATAACATATCCAAATTGCAGCCCCATTGGATAAGTCTGGAGCCCTCAGAATGTCAAATACCGAACCTGGTTCATAGACAAACCAGGCCTCAGTCCAGTTTCCGTGGGTCAGTTTGCAGGCCTCAGTTTAGCTACTTGCACAAGTCAGATGGGGCGACACCCTTGATGGAAGTTGTTCCAATGGGGGTCTACTATAACATATCGAAATTTCAGCCCAATTGGATAACTCTGGAGCCCTCAGCATGTCAAAAACCGAACCTGGTTCACAGACAAACCTTTGCTGTCACATGTGCTTAAAGCAGCCACACATGGAGGCAAAGCATGGGCAGCTATTGAGCCATGTTCTTAAAGCAGCCACACATGGAGGCAAAGCATGGGCAGCTGTTGATCCATGTGCTTAAAGCAACCACACATGGAGGCAAAGCTTGTGGCAGCTGCAAAGCATGAGCTGCCACACATGGGAGACAAAGCACATGGGAGACAAAGCATGAGCTGCCACACATGGGCAGCTAAGAGACCAGCCAAGGGGGAGGACGAATTTGAAGCCTATAAATAGAGAGTTTCAGCTCATTCAAAGGAGGATATCATTCCATAAATTACATTTCCATTGTACACCATCAAAGAGTTGTCTACACCATCAAAGAGTTGTCTACCATCAAAGAGTTGTTTACACCATCAAAGAGTTGTCTTCTTTATCAAAGAGCTATATTCTTCTTATTTCTCTTTTTATTTTCTGTTTTGTATGTTCTTGCTATCCATTCAAATTATGGATAGCTAAATATTTTAGTTAGGGCTCGATTGAAGCCCTAATCATGTTTCTTTAAGGATTTCGATTTGTCTTTGCTATAAACTACTTTTGTGATGCTTATTGATTAATTTCAGATTATATTTTACTCTTTACATAAGTTATGTTATGCTTGATCATCATATGCATGCTATGTATTGAGTTTGTTACATAGGTAAATTTAGATGACCGAGTCTTGTACCTATGAAAGTAACAAAAGAACTAGTTATAAGTTCTTGAAATTAATCATCATGAATAACTAGAATAGATACCATGTTCTAGAATTTGTGTGTTTGTCGATTTCCATTGTGTTATGCATTCTTAAAGTACAACTTAGTAGATACCATGCTAAACACTTTAAGAATGAAAAGAGTTAGAGTAGATACCCATGCCTAACTTGTTGTTTAGGGAAATCAATAACTTAAAGAGTAGATATCATGCTTTTAGGTTGACAAACATAAGCATCCAAAATCTGTTTTGTAGCATTGTGCATGTCGTTTGCTTAAGGAAAAAGATTAGTGGTGAACATCGAATCCCTAACTAGTTTTCTCATTGTTTTAACCTCAATCCAATTCTATTTTTAATCAAACGTTGTTTTCAATACCATCATAAGAAAATCATCATTTTGAACACCTTGTCTACACCGAATGCCATTTAGTTTAAGGAAAATAAATTAAGCACAAATTAATCCAATCCTCGTGGGAACGATCTCGTATTGCTTTCTATACTGTTTATCTGATCTTGTGCACTTGCGAGTTAAAACGTGCATATAGTTGCTTAATTTTTAGGTTACTATAAGTTCAACAAGTTTTTGGCGCCGCTGCCGCGGATTGTGTAACTAGTTTGTGCTGAATTTTATTTTATTTTATTTGTTTTCTTTTACAGGTTGAATTTTGTTTATGCAAGGTCGTCGATCCCAAAATTTAGGTGTTGTTGTCTACAATCCTGATATTGAACAAACTCTTACACGTCTTCGTAAGCAAGCTGAGAGGGAAACTGTGAACGAAATGGGGGATGAACAGGTTCGAAGGCCAATGAAGGACTCTTTTGTCCCTCAAAACCTTAATCAACCATCATGCATTGCCTACCAACCAAATGTGCAAGGCAGCTTCAATTCATCACCTCAATTGCTTAACATGGTGCCACACTATAGAGGCACACCTTCTGAAGATCCATACTTGCACATTAGGGATTTCTTTGATCTCTGCAAGACTCAAAACATACAAAGCTTGACAACAGAAGGAATCAGGTTAATTCTTTTTCCTTAAAAGATAATGCTAAGTTGTGGTTGAATTCTCTGGCTGCAGGTTCCATTACTACTTGGGAACAATTGGCCACTAAATTTTTGAAGAAGTTTTTTCCAGCCCAAAAGACAAGACAACTTAAAAGGGAGATTCAAACCTTCCAACAGAAGGATGGAGATCTTTTCTTTGAGGCATGAGAGCATTTCAAGGAGTTGCTTCTCAAGTGTCCACACCACAATCTATCTCAAGATGATCAGGTACAAGCTTTTTATGAAGGTTTAAATGATACTAACAAAAGTCTTGTTGATTCAGGTTGTGGAGGTGTGCTTATGGAAAAGAGTAGTGATGAAGCCATTGTGCTATTTGAGACCCTAAGTGAAAATTCACAGCAATTCTCATCAAGAGGGAGACAAGGAGTGAAAGGTAAAGGTGTATATGAAGTTAGCACAAATGATGGAGTCCAGAGTCAAATGGCAGCAATGGAGAAGAAGTTAGATATACTAGTGAAAGCAATGTCAGCTCAGAACATCTCTCAAGTTCAACAAGTTGCTAAAATCGAGGTATGTGCTATATGTTCTCATTCTAATCATACTACTGAGACTTGTCCTATGTCTTGTTTTACAGATCATGAGCAAGCTAATTATGTGGGGCAAAACAACTATCATCCCAAGAACAATCCATATTCGAACACATATAATCCAGGATGGAAAGACCACCCAAATTTTTCTTGGAGCAACAATCAAAATGTGCTTAATCCACAAGGGCAACAGAAGAACTTCCAACAGGGAAGTAATTATCATACTTCATCACAGGTGGCACAACCAAATACTGACCAGAAGAAGAATAATAATCTTGAAGGTGCCATACTCCAATTCTTGACTGCACAGCAACAGACAAATGCTCTAACTAGTCAGAACATTCAGAAACTAGAAGCAACAACTAGCCAAGCTATTCAGAGATTGGAGGCACAAGTAGGGCAATTGGCAAAGGAGTTGAGTGAGAGGAAGAAAGGAGAGTTTCCATCACAAACCATACCTAATCCAGGGGGCCAGGAGCAGCTCAAGGCTGTGACAGTCCTTAGAAGTGGCAAGGTAGTTGACAACAAGGTGGGGACAGATAAGAAAGAACAAGAAAATGTTGAATCTTCTCCAGCCACAAAGGTAAGTGAGAAGGAGAAGGTGATATTTCCACCCTTCCCTCAAAGGTTAGTTAAGCAAAAGAAAGAAAAACATCTTCTTGATATTTTTGAAACTTTGAGAAAAGTAGAAATCAACATTCCTTTACTTGATGCAATTAAACAAATTCCTTCTTATGCTAAGTTTTTAAAGGATTGTTGCACACACAAAAGACAGTTTCAGGAACATGAGAAAGTTGCATTAACTGAGGAGGTAAGTGCGGTTTTATTAAGAAAATTACCACCTAAACTAAAAGATCCAGGTAGTTTTACAATTCCTTGCAGGGTTGGTGACCGTCTATTTGAACGTGCTTTGCTTGATTTAGGAGCAAGTATCAATTTGATGCCTTATACAGTTTATGAGGAGTTGAGGTTGGGGGAGCTCAAACCAACCTCAATTACATTGCAATTGGCAGATAGAAGCATCAGAAGACCTAGAGGTATTTTAGAGGATGTTTTGGTTCAGATAAATGAATTTATTTTGCCTGCTGATTTTGTTGTTCTGGATATGGAAGATTCTCCTATGCCATCTTCATTACCTATTATTCTTGGTAGGCCCTTTATGATAACTGCTGATACAAAGATAAGTGTAAAAAAGGGTACTATACGCATGAAAGTTGATGGTAAGAAGATAGAATTCATGTTGTCCGACACTATCAAATTGCCACATGATAACCATGATTGTTTCAAGATTGATGTGGTAGGAAGTGTTGTGGAGCAAGTGTTTCAGGTACATAGCATTGAACCATTGGAGGCATGCATAGCCCACAGCCTCACAAGGATGAATTATGAACGTGGATGTGATGTTACAGAGATAGACCTCCATGAAGCTGTGCATTCTCTTGAGGCTTCTATGCCTTATCCAAGTAAGTATGTACCTCGCTTTGAAACTCTTGTGTCTACTAATACTACTCTTGTCCCTTCCATTGTCAGGGCACCAGATCTAGAATTGAAAGTACCAGACATTACCAGTGATAGTTGCTGCAAACTTGAGTTTGGTGGAACAAGAGAAGCTATTGAGAGTTCTTAAGGAGCACAAGACTGCATTAGGGTGGACCATTGCCGATATCAAAGGCATAAGTCCATCCAAGTGCATGCACAAGATCCTCCTTGAAGATAATGCAAAGCCTAACAGAGATGCTCAGAGACGACTTAACCCACACATGAAGGAAGTAGTGAGAACAGAAGTTCTTAAGCTCTTGGATGTTGGCATTATCTACCCTATCTCAGATAGCAAATGGGTGAGTCCAGTTCATGTTGTGCCTAAGAAGAGTGGAATCACAGTGATAAAGAATGAAGAGAATGAGCTTGTTCCTACCAGGCTCACCACAGGTTGGAGAGTCTGCATCGATTACAGAAAGCTCAATAATGAAACCAGGAAAGATCATTTTCCTCTTCCCTTTATTGATCAGATGTTAGAAAGGTTAGCAGATCATAGTCATTATTGTTTTCTAGATGGTTATAGTGGTTATAATCAGATTGCTATAGCACCAGAAGACCAGGAGAAGACCACATTCACTTGCCCCTTTGGCACATTTGCATACAGAAGGATGCCATTCGGTTTGTGTAATGCACCTGCCACATTCCAAAGGTGCATGATGAGCGTATTTTCAGACATGGTGGAGAGATTTATAGAGGTATTTATGGATGATTTCAGTGTTTTTGGTTCTAACTTTGATAATTGTCTTAACCATTTGCAGCTTGTTCTAAAGAGATGTGAGGAATGCAACCTAGTGCTGAATTGGGAAAAGTGCCATTTCATGGTACAACAAGGTCTTGTTTTAGGTCATGTAATTTCTAGCAGGGGCATTGAGGTGGACAAGGCAAAGATTGACATCATATCAAAATTGCCTCCTCCTACATCTGTGAAGGGTGTGAGAAGTTTTCTAGGGCATGCAGGGTTTTACAGAAGATTCATAAAAGATTTCTCTAAAATGCCAGTGATTATGCTCTGGGAGCTGTTCTGGGTCAGAGAGTTAAGAAGGTACCTCATGCTATTTTTTATGCTTCTAGAACTTTAAATGATGCTCAGCTTAATTATTCTACTACTGAAAAAGAATTGTTAGCTGTTATATTTGCTTTAGAGAAGTTTAGGTCCTACTTGATTGGTTCCAAAGTTATTGTTTTCACTGATCATGCTGCTTTGAGATTTTTGTTTAGTAAGAAAGATGCTAAGCCTAGGTTGATTGGATGGGTGCTCTTACTGCAAGAATTTGATCTTGAGATTAAGGACAAGAAGGGTAGTGAGAATGTGGTTGCAGATCACTTGTCCAGGTTACTTCATGATGAGGAAGAAAACAAGCTTCCCTTGAGTGAAAACTTTCCAGATGAGCAGTTATTTGCAATTGATTTACAACTTCCATGGTATGCAGATATTGTTAATTATATAACTACTAAGGTTTTTCCTCCAGGTATGTCTAGCCAAGAAAGGAAACGATTAGTGTCTATGTCTAGGCACTATTATTGGGACGAGCCCTACTTGTTCAAATTTTGTCCAGATCAAATTATCAGAAGATGTGTTTCAGAGGAGGAGCATATGAGCATTCTCCAACATTGTCATCAATTTGCATGTGGAGGACACTTTGGAGCGAAGAGAACATCACTTAAGGTATTACAATCTGGGTTCTATTGGCCTAATGTGTTTAAAGATGCTTTTTGGTTTTGCAGGGTTGTGATAGATGCCAACGGACAGGGAATATCTCTTCTAGAAATCAAATGCCATTGCAAAACATTCAAGTGATGGAGCTCTTTGATGTGTGGGGTATCGACTTCATGGGTCCATTTCCTAACTCCTTTGGTTATTTATATATTCTTGTGGGTGTGGATTATGTATCTAAATGGGTCGAGGCTGTCCCCTCAAAAACTAATGATCACAAAGTTGTTGTGAAATTCTTGCAGGATAACATCTTTACTAGGTTTGGGACACCAAGGGCGATAATTAGTGATGGAGGTAGCCATTTCAATAACCAAGTTTTTGCTTCCTTAATGAAGAAATATGGGATCACACATAAGGTTGACACTCCATATCATCCTCAAACCAGTGGTCAAGTAGAGATAAGCAATAAAGAGATCAAAAGCAGCCTAGAGAAGATAGTGAATACTATAAGGAAGGATTGGTCTCTACGCTTGAATGATGCCTTGTGGGCATATCGGACTGCATACAAAAGCCCAATTGGCATGTCCCCATATCGTTTAGTCTTTGGAAAGGCATGTCACCTACCAGTGGAGTTGGAGCATAGAGCATATTGGACTATTAAAAAATTCAATTTTGATATGCAACAAGCAGGTGACAAGAGGAAGTTACAGCTGAATGAGCTAGAAGAGTTGAGGTATGATGCATATGAGAATGCTAAGTTGTATAAGGAGCGGACCAAGGCGTATCATGATAAGCAGCTAGTTAGGAAGGAGTTTCATGTGGGACAGAAGGTGTTGATCTACAATTCAAAATTGAGACTTTTCCCTGGTAAGCTCAAGTCTAGGTGGTATGGTCCTTATGTTGTTACAAAGGTTTTCCCTCATGGGGCTTTGGAGGTTCATAGCAAAGAGAAGAATCAGACATTCATGGTGAATGTGAATAGAGTAAAGCCTTATATTGAGATGAGCTTTGAGCATAGAGTAAAGCCTTATATTGAGATGAGCTTTGAGCATAGAGAGGAGGATGTGACTCTCCAACCTGTTCAGTACATTGCATGAGAGTCCAATAGTCTGGCTAACGACTATAAACAAGCGCTTATTGGGAGGCAACCCAATGTTTAATTTTCTTTATTTATTTATTTATTTATAAATTTATTTTTCGTAAATTCTTATGAGCTTACCTCGTGCAATTTTTTTCTATTTTGCAGCCCATTCAATTACCCATAAACGGGGAAGTCGTGACATCCAAATATATCTATGCTCGACCTAATTGCTTCAAGGGGGAGCATTCTAATCCTTTCCCTTAATTTGTTTTCTTATTATTTGAAGTTTATGTTTCTTTTTACAAAAAAAAAAAAAAAAAAAGAAAAAGTTTTTTTCATATGAGTTGACTTATGGTAACTCCAATAAGCACCTCTGTTAATACAGTGTCTAGGAGTTCTATAAGCGACACCTTGGGTGTCTAAGAAGTTTGGGTTTTAAGCGGGACCATGAGTCACTTGTATGAGTCACTTCCCGGATCCCCTGGCTGTGTTTTCTGAGGTTCTTAACTGGTAATCCATGAGTCACTTGTATATTTGTGTGTTTTATTCAAAAATATATATAATATATATATAATAATTATAATTTATAAAATTAAAAATTAAAAAATTAAAAAAAAAAAAAAAAAAAACCTTCTCTTTCTCTGAAACACTACCTACATTAACCCTAAAAATAAACTCTCTTTCGTTCATTTGATCTAGCCGCCCTCTAACCCTGAACATCTCAGCTTCCTCTTCCTCCCGAACCAAACCTTCTCCAAATTATTGTTTATTGTAGATCTTGTCAATGGAGAAACTCCAGGAGGCCGTCGGTGGAAAGCTCAAAGAGGAGGAGTCCGAATTGAGTATGGTGAAGGTGCCTAGCCCAATGGTTTTGTTGAGCTCACTGCCAGCTATCCCACCAGAAGATCCTAAGGGAGAGGACACCATTATGCAGCGGGTGTTTGAGGTGATTGAGGTGCTCGTGGTTGTGTTTGCCATGGATCCCTCAGAAGTTGTCATAAATGCCTTTCTGTTTCACAGAGGTATGCTGATAGAGGCAATTGAAGACATGGTTCCAAATTGGGATCTGGATTGTGGATTGGAAGAGATGCAGATTGCAGCGCTGGCACATTGTCTAGATACTTGGAGGGAATATCTGCTAGATAGGAGGTTTGTGGCAAGAACTGTTGTGCTGAGCAGTCACATGTACTGTACAGGTAACATTCGAGACGAGTTTGGCATTTACTTAAGTGTGCTTGACGAGTTTCACTTCCAATTAGTGTACATGACCACAAGGCTCCGAGACTTCGTGGAGCAGATAGATGAGTTGATGATAGATGGAGCCCTATATGATTCGTCTGTTTCAGACCCTTCGGAAAGTGAGTCAGAAGAAGAGCCATGGGTGAGCTCAGCCATCGATAGCATTTTGAGAAATGCTATGTTTGAAGGATGAACCGTGCAGTGCCAAGGTTACCCTTAATCCATGTTTTCTGTTTTCTTATATGCTTTCACATTGGGGACAATGTCCAATTCAGGTCTGGGGTATCAATGGAGGTTTTCAATTTTTGTTCACTTGTATTTCAATTTTTTTAGTTAATTTATGTTTTCAATTTTCAATTTTTGTTCACTTGTATTTCAATTTTTTTTGTTAATTTGTGTTTTCAATTTTCAATTTTTGTTCATTTGTGTTTCCAATTTTCGTTCACTTGTTACTAATTTTTTTAGAATGTCATACAACCAATGCTATGGAGCTGCCATTGAGATTTTCATATCAAACATTTTACACTTTACAAAGCTTTTGCTCTTAGAATTCTGGTGGCTAAAGTACCATGCTCAGGTTCTTGAAGGATAATAGTGGAGACTACCCTAGTGAGCTATTTCGAGCCTAATTGCTTTCTTGAGAGGGTTTAAAGTGTTTCTATTCCTCATCTCTACTTATTTTCTTCAATTCACTCTAAAATGATCTCATTGTTCCATTTTGATTGAATACTAAGGATGATTCTATTTGCAGATATCAGGTGCATGCTCTCACTCATGAATGAACTCATTGAAATGATGCTAGGCTATGTGTGTATAACCATTCTCTGTGCTTTCTTTTCACCCTACCCATTCGTGTGTTCCATCAGCTCTCTTGTAGCCAAACACTTCAAGCCATTTTCTTCTATCACCCTCATGATTCCCCTAACTTTGTATCTCAATCTGAGATATTTAAACTTATTATAGCCATACCCTATAAAGCTTAGAAATATACCAAGGTGTGCCAAGATAAAGTTTGAAGCAAGGAAGTTGCTGCCACATTCCTAAAAGTAAATTGGTGTGAATCTGTGCAATAAAGTTAAAGAAGAAGTAGATCAAGTCACAAAAAAAAAAAAAAAAAAAAAAAAAGAAGAGAAAGTGTTTCGATTTGATCTAAATGTGAAATTTAAAGTCTACGCCAGATGATGCTATGAAGTTGCAGCCATACCATTCTAAATCAATGATACCTTGCAGATCAATGAAGAATGCAACCTTGGTATGTTATTAAGTTAATTGTGTTCCTTCCAATTCTTCCACTTCCTTTAACCTTAGCCTTTCATTACAACCTTGAGAAAGACCTAGCTGATCTTTGAGGATGTATTCATGGGTGTTGGTATGTATGTGTGTATCTCTATTCTTAATATTTGATTCCCTTCATGAGATCTAACCAAATATTGTGCTTCTATTTCATATACTCATCTTGCTTATTTGAGAGAATAAAGCCATAGGTTCTGAGTGATTGAGTGCTATATGTGAGAATTAGAGTTGAAGCATGTTCTTCCTTCAAGAATTGAGTATGTTTACTTTGAAGCCGTGTGCCTTTGAGCTATAGCTTCCACTGTACACACTTATTGATCATCTATCTTGACAACTCTATGGTATTGGAGGTATGACTAAAGTTTTCTTTCAGTTTCATTAGTTGTTTTCAAAGTTAGTTTTCTAACCTTTTGTTTTGTAGAGTCAGTAAAACGTTTGTGGGTATCGTAACTGTTAAACCCTCAGGAGACACAACTCCTCCTACTAGGGATGCCTAGAGGTTTAAAGGCTTGTTGCATGTGCTCAATGCAATCGAGTTACACGAAAGTGGTCTAGTTTTGTTTTTATCTTTATTTTCATTTCGTTTTACTCGAGGACTAGTAAAATCTAGGTTTGGGGTATTTGATCGGTGCATAATTACATATCTTTTTCGTACCATTCTAACTTATGATTTGGTATGTTTTTGAGTTAAACTTGTGCTTTTAATAAAGTTTTGTGTATGTTTCAGTATAATAAGGTTGAGACTCATTATTTACATTTTGAAGACAAGTTAGCTCAAAACAGTGTCTGCAGATCAGTCATATTTATGGATTAACCTGTACTTGCTCAAAAAGAACCAGATAATGTGCCATACATCACTGGAAAGATACGGAAGTCTAGTTTCCGTAGCATTTTACGGTGCATGATTTGGAGTCTTCTAGAGGAAGTTATACATGATTTAGTAGCTCAAGGTCAAACATTCGGGCCTCAGTCCAGTTTCCGTGGGTCACTTTACAGGCCTCCGTTCAGCTACTTGCACAGGTCAGGTGGGGCGACACCCTTGATAGAAGTTGTTCCAATGGGTGTCTACTATAACATATCCAAATTTCAGCCTAATTGGATAAGTCTGGAGCCCTCAGCATGTCAAAAACCGAACCTGGTTCACAGACAAACCTTTGCTGTCACATGTGCTTAAAGCAGCCACACATGGAGGCAAAGCATGGGCAGCTATTGAGCCATGTTCTTAAAGCAGCCACACATGGAGGCAAAGCATGGGCAGCTATTGATCCATGTGCTTAAAGCAACCACACATGGAGGCAAAGCTTGTGGCAGCTGCAAAGCATGAGCTGCCACACATGGGAGACAAGCATGAGCTGCCACACACGGGCAGCTAAGAGACCAGCCAAGGGGGAGACGAATTTGAAGCCTATAAATAGAGAGTTTCAGCTCATTCAAAGGAGGATAACATTCCATAAATTACATTTCCATTGTACACCCCAAAAAGAGTTGTCTACACACATCAAAGAGTTGTCTACCATCAAAGAGTTGTTTAAACACCATCAAAGAGTTGTCTTCTTATCAAAGAGCTATATTCTTCTTATTTCTTCTTTTTTATTTTCTGTTTTGTATGTTCTTGCTATCCATTCAAATTATGGATAGCTAAATATTTTAGTTAGGGCTCGATTGAAGCCCTAATCATGTTTCTTTAAGGATTTCGATATGTCTTTGCTATAAACTACTTTTGTGATGCTTATTGATTAATTTCAGATTATATTTTACTCTTTACATACGTTATGTTATGCTTGATCATCATATGCATGCTATGTATTGAGTTTGTTACATAGGTAAATTTAGATGACCGAGTCTTGTACCTATGAAAGTAACAAAAGAACTAGTTTATAAGTTTTTGAAATTAATCATCATGAATAACTAGAATAGATACCATGTTCTAGAATTTGTGTGTTTGTCGATTTCCATTGTGTTATGCATTCTTAAAGTACAACTTAGTAGATACCATGCTAAACACTTTAAGAATGAAAAGAGTTAGAGTAGATACCCATGCCTAACTTGTTGTTTAGGGAAATCAATAACTTAAAGAGTAGATATCATGCCTTTAGGTTGACAAACATAAGCATCCAAAATCTGTTTTGTAGCATTGTGCATGTCGTTTGCTTAAGGAAAAAGATTAGTGGTGAACATCGAATCCCTAACTAGTTTTCTCATTGTTTTAACCTCAATCCAATTCTATTTTTAATCAAAACGCTGTTTTCAATATTTAGTATTTAAATTTTCAGTTTTCAATACCATCATAAGAAAATCATCATTTTGAACACCTTGTCTACACCGAATGCCATTTAGTTTAAGGAAAATAAATTAAGCACAAATTAATCCAATCCTCGTGGGAACGATCTCGTATTTGCTTTCTATACTATTTATCTGATCTTGTGCACTTGCGAGTTAAAACGTGCATATAGTTGCTTAATTTTTAGGTTACTATAAGTTCAACACATCACTTCAATGAGTTCATTCATGAGTGAGAGCACGCACATGATATCTGCAAAGAGAATCATCCTTAGTATTCAATCAAAATGGAACAATGAGATCATTTAGAGTGAATTGAAGAAATTAAGTAGAGATGAGGAATAGAAACACTTTAAACCCTCTCAAGAAAGAAATTAGGCTCGAAATAGCTCACTAGGGTAGTCTCCACTATTCTCCTTCAAGAATCTGAGCATGGCCCTTTAGCCACCAGAATTCTAAGAGCAAAAGCTTTGTGAAGTGTAAAATGTTTGATATGAGAAAATCTCAATGGCAGCTTGTGTAGTTTGCTGGAAATTGGATTGGTTGATTGCCATTTGCTTCACTATTTCCTCCAACGATGATGATTGTTGTGGCCTTTGGAGTGAAGGGGGATTCGCTTGATTCTGTGTATTCCTCCATGAAAAGTTTGGATGATTCCTCCAACCTGGATTATAACTTTGAGAATATGGATCATTTATTGGACCTCAGTTGTAGGAATTTACCAACTTAGCTTGCTCTTGCACAAATTCTGGATATGCAGCCCCAAGGGGACAAGAAATGGTAGGATGATCATGAGTTTCGCAGATGCTACACACTTCCTTTGAAGGGTTTCTTGAGCTCAATGCAAGGAGGGCATCTAGCTTTTGTTCCAATTTAGAAATCTGCACACTGGAAGAATCATTAGAACCACCAACAATACGTTTACCTATTGTATCGGTGTGTTGGGTCTCCATTGTTATCGCCTCAAAGAGTTCATATGTTTCTTTGGGAGTCTTAGTCTTATAAGAACCACCTGCAAAATTAGTGACAATATTATGGCTAGAGGGGGTTAGTCCTTTATAAAACATACGCATTTGAAGCTTCAATGGAATCCCATGATGAGGACATTGATTGAGCAGACCATTGAATCTCTCCCACGCTTCACAAAATGACTCATCATCTTGCTGTGCAAATAGTAAGATCTTGTCCCTAAGCATGTCGGTTTTTTGCGCAAAGAAGTATTTCTCCAAGAACTTCTTTTGAATGGCTCCCCAAGTCGTGAGTGAACCAGGTTTCAAGGAAATCAACCAATATTTCGCCTTATCTTTCAAAGTGTAAGGAAACACTCTCATTCGAAGTTGATCTTCCGTCACACCTGTCAAGGGAAAATAGCTCACAACATTAAAAATATCCTTTATATGGGTTAATGGATCTTCATTAGGTAAACCATTAAAAATATCCTTTATATGGGTTAATGGATCTTCATGCGGTGGGCAGCAAGATGCTTGAAGGGGATGCTGGAATTGTCGGGATATCAAGGTCTCCCATGAACTCATTGGCAGCCATGTCTTCTTCTTCTTCTTGGTCTGAACTTGATTCCGAATAGGAAGGTGAAGAACCTGGGAGGTCAGTGTGGATAGCAAGACCTTCAAATGTGGCGATGGCTTGCTCTTTTGCAGTTGCCAACTCTCTTTCTAGACGATTCTGAATTTCAGAGATCACCCGGTTTGGTTGCAAAGATGGCCTTGCGTTCAAAGGTCTCGAACGTTGGAATGAAGACCTCACTTGATCAAGGAAAGGATTTTCAGACATAAACTACCTGAAACAGAAAATAACTTGAGTTAGTTAGTACTACTAAAAAGAATAGGGTAACCTTGGGCACATAACCAGGAACGAACTTTCGTTCAGTCCCCGGCAACGGCGCCAAAATTTGTTGTTAGAAATGTTAACTTGCAATTGTATGGGCCAATTAGTAGTATAGCAAGACAAGTACGAGGTCGTACCCACGAGGACTGAGAAGTTAAAACTAGTTATGTGCTTAGATTACCAAATTCAAGGAAGTAGGAAGTTAAGTCTAAAACAGAATTTAAAGCAAGAGTGATTGTAATTGTTGAACAAATGAAGCAAAACGAAATTGTAAACAAAAGCAAAGTGAGCAAATGTAACAAGGAATGTTTTGTGGGCTGGAAAACAGATTGGGAGACTAGGGCATTCGATTCACCATAACAATTCAATTCTGGGTTATAAGGAGTCAAGTGAAAAGTCTAAATCGGATTCAAAGATTGATTCTAGCTAAAGTATGATTAGGCCATGGTGTCTGGTTCTAACATTGTGTTCCTAATTCCCTAACTTGATCATTTGTTGTCTAACCTAAATTAAGCATTAGGAACCCATTGAGCATAGAAGAACAATTTAAACAACCAAGCATGTATCTAATCCCTGTTGTCGAATGTCCATACATACTTTTCTTATTCATAGTTCAATTCGAATCAAAGCATGGTGTCTACTCTTGATTCAAACCAAGATAGCTAATATACAAGTTCTAATGGTGATCAATCATCCAAACAAGCATATTAACTGATAAGCATAATGTATAAGAACATGAATCATGAATCAAACTTGAAACTCGAATCTTCAACTTATAAACCCAGAATATTCATGTTAGGTTACATCGAAGCCCTAGTTATGAATTTAGCTACTCATACTGGAAATGAAACTTAAACAGAAATGAGAAAACATAATGAATGCAAATAGAGTGGAAAAACCCATTTCTGAAGTTACTTGTGGTGTCCAAGGCTTCTCCAAGTCTAATGCCGCTCCAAGAGCTTCCTCACATCTAGAGTATGGCAACTAAAGAGGTGATTTGGGATGAGTTTGGGTGAGTGGTGATGGCAGAGAAAGAGGAAATTCGTAGGGAAATGGAAGGGAGGCTTGCTGGAGCTGTTTTGGTGATTTTGGACAGAATGAAGTGTTTGGGGAAGGATGGAAGTGTTAGAGGATGGCTAAAGAGAATTCTAGGTTGAATGGAGTGTGATATGGTTGAATGAATGTGAAGCTCTCTATTTATAGAGTGTGAAGCTCCCCTTTGGCTGATCAAGCACAGCTGTTTATGAGCTGCCCATGTGGTTGCATGTGGGGCTGTTTTGAGCACATGGCTCTTTGTCTCCCATGTGTGGCTGCTTTGAGCACATGGCTCAACAGCTGCCCATTAGATTCCCATCTGCTTTGTCTCCCATGTGGCTGATGAAGCACATGGCTCAAAAGAGGATCCAAGGCTCCTCCAAGTGGAAACTGCAATCCTGCCTGGTGTGTATTTTGATGGGCTCACGGATTGGGCTCACCTTAATCAATTGCTGCATTTGAGTAGTCCATCTTGAAGTTCAGACTCTCATCTTTCCAACCACATATTATTTGGGCCAATCCAAGTTAGGATGAAGAAGTTAAGGCCGAAGTGAATTGCTAACTCAGTCTGCACGTTTTTGCACCACTTTGCATATTTTCCTATCCAAAGCCACCATTGTAACCTAAGGCCCAATGAACTGAATAACAAACCAAAATAGATTAAAAGCACAAGTTTTTCTTTAAGAATGTAAGCAAAATATAAACTAAAAGGGTACAAAATGATATAGAATTATGAACTGATCATTGCTCAAGAAGAACCAGATAATGAGCCATACATTATTGGAAAGATACGGAAGTCTAGTTTCCGTACCATTTTACGGTTCATGATTCTGAGTCTTCTAGAGGAAGTTATACATGATCTAGTAGCTCAAGGTCAAAATTCGGCAGCATCTGCGTTACTGGGCCACAAATGACATTTGAAGGTCTTCCCAATTTTTCCTTGAGTTGGCCTGCATATGCTTGGAAAGATAAGACAAAGGGCTTGAAGATCCATATTTTTCAAGAATTTTATGAATGTATTAACAAGCCTAAAACGAACCCAAAAGAAGAGTGCAATGCATTGTCATGCATGACATATGTATGATGAAGTGCACTATCTAGTGGGAGTTGTTGGTGAAGTGCACTAGCCAAAAGGATGAGTTTTTAATTACAAGTGCTATTGGCATAGACCATATTTAATTCAAAATTTCAACTCCCCTAAGCCTATAAATAGTGAGTTCTCCAAGCTTGTAAACACACCCCAAGGGGGGGAGCTCTCAAACATTTCTCTAGAGCTCCCCTCCCTTCTCTCCCTAAAATTCTCTTAGTTTTCCTTTCTAGTTCTCAATTGTTGTAATAAAATCCTTTTGCTAAATGTTTATGAGTTCTTCTTAACTTTCCATTGTAATGTAACTTCTTTTCTTTAGCAATTCAAGTTTGAGTAGTTTCCAAGTTTCAATTATGGTTTTTGTTCTTATTCATTATGCTTATAAGTTAATATGCTAGTTTGAATGATTGATCACCATTAAGGCTTGCATGTTAGCTATCTTGGTTTGAATTAAGAGTAGACACCATGCTTTAATTCGAATTGAACTATGAATAGGAAGAGTATGTATGGACATTCGACAACAGGGATTAGATACATGCTTTGGTTGTTTAAAATGTTCTTCTATGCTTAATGGGTTCCTAATGCTTAATTTAGGTTAGACAACAAATGATCAAGTTAGGGAATTAGGAACACAAGGTTAGGACCAGACACCATGGCTTAATCATACTTTAGCTAGAATCAATCCGTTAATCTAAATTGAACTTGGGAACTTATTCGCTTGAGTTAATTTCTTTTCTTTCTTTCTTGTTTGATTTATTTTCTTTCTTTTTCTCATTTCTGTTTTGTACAGGGAATTGAATTAAATCAATCTATCATCAATCCTCGTGGGATCGACCTCGCACTTACATATGCTAAACTACCAACGGCTCGTGCACTTGCTAGTATCACAAGTTGAGGATGCAGCTGAATCTATTTTGGTGCAGCTGAATCGACGCAACACGGCCTGGAAATGGAATCGGTGGAATATATGGAGGAGGTGGGATGTATCTATCTTGATGAAGATGTGATGGCACAAATTTGTCATCTCTTTTATGCAATTGAAATGGATTGGGTTCCTGAGAATCTGATTTGGCCTTAGGAGCAGATTGGGACGTTTTGGGTTGTTCTCCTTCCATAGCTGTGCTTTCTTCTTCATCTTCATCCTCTACTACCACAACATCATTTCATAGATCAGAACCAACTTTGTTATCAACAATCTTACCTGATCTGAGCACATGAACGGCCTTGGCTTCTTGGTTTTTTGGATTGATCACGGTTTGGGTTGGCCATTTCCCAGGTTCTCTTTGAGCTATTTCAGTAGCTAACTGGCCTAATTGGACTTCCAACTTGGAGATGGCAGCTTGTGTAGTTTGCTGGAAATTGGATTGGTTGATTGCCATTTGTTTCACTATATCCTCCAACGATGATGACTGTTGTGGCCTTTGGAGTGAAGGGGGATTCGCTTGATTCTGTGTATTCCTCCATGAAAAGTTTGGATGATTCCTCCAACCTGGATTATAACTTTGAGAATATGGATCATTTATTGGACCTCAGTTGTAGGAATTTACCAACTTAGCTTGCTCTTACACAAATTCTGGATATGCAGCCCCAAGGGGACAAGAAATGGTAGGATGATCATGAGTTTCGCAGATGCTACACACTTCCTTTGAAGGGTTTCTTGAGCTCAATGCAAGGAGGGCATCTAGCTTTTATTCCAATTTAGAAATCTGCACGTTGGAAGAATCATTAGAACCACCAACAATACATTTACCTTTTGTATCGGTGTGTTGGGTCTCCATTGCTATCGCCTCAAAGAGTTCATATGTTTCTTCGGGAGTCTTAGTCTTATAAGAACCACCTACAAAATTAGTGACAATATTATGGCTAGAGGGGGTTAGTCCTTTATAAAACATACGCATCTGAAGCTTCAATGGAATCCCATGATGAGGACATTGATTGAGCAGCCCATTGAATCTCTCCCATGCTTCACAAAACGACTCATCATCTTGCTGTGCAAATAGTAAGATCTTGTCCCTAAGCATGTCGGTTTTTTGCGTAGAGAAGTATTTCTCCAAGAACTTCTTTTGAATGGCTCCCCAAGTCGTGAGTGAACCAGGCTTCAAAGAATTCAACCAATATTTCGCCTTATCTTTCAAAGTGTAAGGAAACACTCTCATTCGAAGTTGATCTTCCGTCACACCTATCAAGGGAAAAGAGCTCACAACATTAAAAATATCCTTTATATGAGTTAATGGATCTTCATTAGGTAAACCATAAAAGGAAGGCAACATATTAAGATGAGAAGATTTAAGCTCATAGTTTCGAGCTGCGGTGGGCAGCAAGATGCTTGAAGGGGATGCTGGAATTGTTGGGATATCAAGGTCTCCCATGAACTCATTGGCAGCCATCTCTTCTTCTTCTTCTTCTTGGTCTGAACTTGATTCCGAATTTGAAGGTGAAGAACTTGGGAGGTCAGTGTGGATAGCAAGACCAAATGTGGCAATGGCTTGCTTTTTTGCAGTTGCCAACTCTTTTTCTAAATGATTCTGAATTTCAGAGATCACCCGGTTTGGTTGCAAAGATGGTCCTGCGTTCAAAGGTCTCGAACGTTGGAATGAAGACCTCACTTGATCAAGGAAGGGATTTCCAGACATAAACTACCTGAAACAGAAAATGACTTGAGTTAATTAGTACTACTAAAAGAATAGGGTAACCTTGGGCACATAACCAGGGAAGAACTTTCATTCAATCCCCGGCAACGGCGCCAAAATTTGTTGTTAAAATGTTAACTCGCAATTGTACGGGCCAATTAGTAGTATAGCAAGACAAGTACGAGGTCGTACCCACGAGGACTGAGAAGTTAAAACTAGTTATGTGCTTAGATTACCAAATTCAAGAAAGTAGGAAGTTAAGTCTAAAACAGAATTTAAAGCAAGAGTGATTATAATTGTTGAACAAATGAAGCAAAACGAAATTGTAAACAAAAGCAAGTGAGCAAATGTAACAAAGAATGTTTTGTGGGCTGGAAAACAGATTGGGAGACTAGGGCATTCGATTCACCATAACACTTCAATTCTAGGTTATAAGGAGTCAAGTGACAAGTCTAATTTGGATTCAAAGATTGATTCTAGCTAAAGTATGATTAGGCCATGGTGTCTGGTCCTAACCTTGTGTTTTTAATTCCCTAACTTGATCATTTGTTGTCTAACCTAAATTAAGCATTAGGAACTCATTAAGCATAGAAGAACAATTTAAACAACCAAGCATGTATCTAATCCCTGTTGTCGAATGTCCATACATACTCTTCTTATTCATAGTTCAATTCAAATCAAAGCATGGTGTCTACTCTTGATTCAAACCAATATAGTTAATATACAAGTTCTAATGGTGATCAATCATCCAAACACGCATAATAACTGATAAGCATAATGAATAAGAACATGAATCATGAATCAAACTTGAAACTCAAAACTTCACTTATAAACCCAGAATATTCATGTTAGGTTACATCAAAGCCCTAGTTATGAATTTAGCTACTCATAATGGAAATGAAACTTAAACCGAAATGAGAAAATATAATGAATGCAACAAGAGTAGAAAAACCCATTGGTGAAGTTGCTTGTGGTGTCCAAGGCTTCTCCAAGTGCTTCTCCACGTCTAATGCTGCTCCAAGAGCTTCCTCACATCTAGAGTATGGCAACTAAAGAAGTGATTTGGGATGAGTTTGGGTGAGTGGTGATGGCAGAGAAAGAGGAAATTCATAGAGAATTGGAAGGGAGGCTTGCTGGAGCTGTTTTGGTGATTTTTGGACAGAATGGAGTGTTTGGGGAAGGATGGAAGTGTTAGAGGATGGCTGAAAAGAATTTTAGGCTGAATGGAGTGTGATATGGTTGAATGAGTGTGCAGCTCTCTATTTATAGAGTGTGAAGCTCCCCTTTGGCTGATCAAGCACAACCATTTCTGAGCTGCCCATGTGGTTGCATGTGTGGCTGTTTTGAGCACATGGCTCTTTGTCTCCCCATGTGTGGCTGCTTTGAGCACATGGCTCTACAGCTGCCCATTAGGTTCCCATCTGATTTGTCTCCCATGTGGCTGATGAAGCACACCCATTTCTGAGCTTGTGTGCATTTTGATGGGCTCACGGATTAGGGTCGTCTTAATCAATTGATAAGTTAGAGTGGTCCATCTTGAAGTTCAGACTCTCATCGTTCCAACCACATATTATTTGGGCCAATCCAAGTTCGGACAAAGAAGTTAAGGCCGAAGTGAATTGCTAACTCAGTCTGCACGTTTTTGCACCACTTTGCATATTTTCCTATCCAAAGCCACCCATTGTAACCTAAGGCCCAATGAACTGAATAACAAACCAAAATAGATTAAAAGCACAAGTTTTTCTCTAAGAACGTAAGCAAAACATAAACTAGAAGGGTACAAAATGATATACAATTGTGAACTGATCAAATACCCCCAGACCTAGATTTTGCTAGTCCTCGAGCAAAACAAAAGAAAACAAAGAAAAAAAAAACAAGAAGTTAACTAAACCACTTCTGTAGGTAACACAATTGCATTGAGCACATCGGATAATTGTCATGACAGAATTTCCTTTGAGATCGATCCTTCACAGCCCTGATGCTTCTCAGCCACTCATGAAATGGGCTATCGAACTTAGTCAATACGACCTCCTCTATTGCCCTAAGACTACTATAAAAGCTCAAGCTTTAGCAAATTTTGTTGCAGAGTTTACTTCGACAGCCGAAGAAGAGAAGATGGTCATGCAAAGCAAGGAAAGAACAGACGATACCTCCCCCATCGATTCAAGCCTACCTAACGACATGTGGCAGTTGCTGTACACAGAGCATCAAATCACAAAGGAGCGGGGGCAGGTGTCATCATAATCACCCTAGACGGAACTTTGTTGGAACAAGCCATCACATTAGGTTTTTCTACTACAAAAAATGAGGCAGAATATGAGGCATTGCTCGCAGGACTGAGTCTAGCAAAAGAACTGTCGATCAAGAGATTGGCCATTTACTCAGACTCCCAACTGATCACGAATCAAGCCTTAGGCGAGTACATGGCAAAACATCCAAGAATGGTCTAGTACCTCAACAAAGCCCAAGGACTTTTGAAAGAATTCCCTACTTTCACCATCCAACAAGTTCGACGGGCAGAGAACACTCATGCAGATGCGTTGGCGAGCCTAGGATCACCACTGGACACCCAGTTCAGATGCTCCATCCCAGTCAAACGCCTTGACTGGCCAAGCATCGAAGAAATAGAGCCAATCGACTCAATGCAAATCGATGAAGACCCCAGCTGGCAAGACCCCATCATCGACTACTTAGTGAATGGAAATCTGCCAACGGATAAGTCCGAGACTAGGAAGGTCCAACAGAAGGCCGCGACATACTACATGCAAGGCGACAAGCTCATTCGCAAATCATACTCTGGCCTTCATCTCACCTGTATAAAATACCCTCAAACACTTGAGGTCCTCTGCAAAATTCACGACAGCTGATCAGTGCATAATTACATATCTTTTTGTACCCTTCTAACTTATGATTTGGTTATGTTTTTTAGTTAAACTTGTGCTTTTAATAAATTTTGTGTATGTTTCAGTGTAATAAGGATGAGACTCATTACATGCATTTTGAAGACAAGTTAGCTCAAAACAGTGTCTGCAGATCAGTCATATTCACGGATTAACCTGTACTTGCTCAAGAAGAACCAGATAATGAGCCATACATTATTGGAAAGATACGGAAGTCTAGTTTCCGTAGCATTTTACGGTTTATGATTTGGAGTCTTCTAGAGGAAGTTATCCATGATTTAGCAGCTCAAGGTCAAAATTCGGCAGCATCTGCGTTACTGGGCCAAAAATGACATTTGAAGGTCTTTCCTATTTTTCCTTGAGTTGGGCTGCATATGCTTGGAAAGATAAGACAAAGGGCTTGAAGATCCATATTTGTCCAGGATTTTTTGGAGTGAATAACAAGCCCAAAATTGGCCCACAAGCTGACTGCAATGCAATGTCATGCATGACTATCTAGTGGGAGTTGTTGGTGAAGTGCACTAGCCAAAAGAATGAGTTTCTAATTACAAGTGCTATCTAGTGGGAGTTGTTGGTGAAGAGCACTAGCCAAAAGAATGAGTTTCTAATTACAAGTGCTATTGGCATAAACCATATTCAATTCAAATATTTCCCTTCCATTCTCCCTATAAATAGCACTCCAATTCTAAACACAACATCATTCAACAATCCATCAATTCACTTCATCCATTACTCATACACATTCATAGAGAGAGAGAGAGAGAGAGAGAGAGAGAGAGCTAGTTGCAAAAGGAGCAAAGCTTGGAGCTGTCTTGGGAATTCCTTGCTGCCATCATCTAGTTCTTTTCTTCTCTTTATCCTATCCTATGTATTTCTTATTCTATATTGCTTTTCAATTATTAAATATGTGTAACTAAATTTCTTCTTAGTTAGAGGTGAATTCGAAGCCATGGACATATGTTTTATATGAATTGATCACTCCCAGTTATGGTTTCGTAAAGTATGAATGTGATTTACTTTTCTGTTTTATTCAGGACTTATTCTTGCATGTTTATTAAGGATGCATACTTAGTTTGCATTCAGGGATTTGATGCTAGGATATAAGAGAATTTCACCTAATCGTTATGAACTTATATTCACAAGTAGTAAAAGTCACTAGTCTGTTGCCTGCGCAAATCTCTTTGGCCTAGTTCTCCGGGCCGAGGGGACGTGCGTATAACACGAAGTCCTACTTTTGGAATGCGGTGCGGTTTGTGCGCGGGCGTGCCAGCACGGTCTACCGTGCGTCGAGTTCGGTGGAGTGTTTGGTTTAGAAGGTGTTTGGAATATTGCGCCTGTTTGGTCTGGACTTCTTATCAAACGATTGTGGCCGAGAAAGGAACTGGTCTCGGCCGTCAGGTTCACGGCCTGAACTACAAGGCCGTTGGTGGTAGGTGGTGGGTTTTGGGCGGTGCTCCGGCGCGTTGCTCGGAGAGCGACGGTCGTATGATATATGGGGTGAGTGAGGCGACAACAAGGATGGTGCTCCGGCGCCTTGAGAAATCAAGGGTCGTATGATATATTGATGAATGGAAGTTTCTTACAATCTATCACTACTCCTAAGAAAGCATGTAAAGATATTGAAAGTACATGACAGAAAAAATAAGTTGCTCCGTGGGAGGCTTTTGGTTTTTGGTGTTGGACCTTTTGCATGTGGTCTTGAGCTTGGTTTATATAGCAGGAGTCCGGGAGAGACAATCGAGGCTTGACAAGACCTGCATGGTGGAGTCTAATCAGGGCAAGCATGGCTGGGTCTGATCAGCATGTGGGACTGTGAAGCATGGTGGTGTGACCCCCATGAATCTCGGTAAATCTCGGCCACTGCTATGATCGAGGTCTCTGCGTCTCTGGCCGTGGGAACGCATTAAATGCCCTGGTTTAGTGGTTGGTGAAGGGACTGCCAATTGCAAGAACATCTGATGGAATGTTTGTTCCTAACCACTCTGTTTACAAAATCCTGCCTCCAATCAACTCCCTTCTGCCCTCATGCATTAAATGCTTCGTGCCCTAGTGGATTTGCTGTGATGGACAGAGGCGTTACTTCATTAAATGGGGCGTGGGACCCTGAAGCCACGTGATGATTTGGTCAATATCTCCCTTGGCCGTGCCCTGTGTGTTCCTCGGCCTCGGCCCGCGAGTTTTACTCGAGAGGCCGAGAAAACCTTGCCTTAGCGTTTTCTTGAGCCCATGAGAAAAGACCGCGGCCGAGAGGAGGATTCCTCGGCCGCAAAGGCCGTGATTTATTTAGGCACAAACATAGTCATGATTGTGTTAAGTAAATTCCTGGCAGGAGTATCATGCTGTTCATAGTTACAAATGCTTTGTCAAAGCTTATGATTTTCATAAAACTTAATGATCTTTGATATGTATCTCTATCATGCTGTTCATATAGGGAACTTGATAAGAATAATTTGATTGAGTCGCTGAGTCCATTTCAATGAACTTAGGAAAATCTGAGAGTTAATTAGTGCAGTTCACAATTAATTTGGGGCTTTGACATTCATACTTTATAGAAAGAGTAACTGGAGATCTATTTGTATGCATATGTTCCATGTGTGGAGAAGAATCCTCTAGCTATCCCTTAATCCATATTTCATTCACAACTTAGTTATTTGCTGCTGTCAATTTTACTTTGGTATAAATCATCCAACTCCCCCCAATCATTGTTCCCTTAACTTAGTTCTAGTTTAATAAATTTAATTTGTGTTGATTAGCATCCCTCCTAATCCCCGGAATAGAACGATCCCTACTTACTCGTACTACGATTGCATGATTTATAGGGTTTAATTTGTGCGTTAGTTACTTCTCACGCCAAATTTTGGCGCCGTTGCCGGGGATTAGCAAAATTGCTAATCTTCCGTGCGTTTTCGTTGTTCTTGTGTTTCTGATTTTGTTTTCTTTGTTTTAGGTACAAGTGTATGACTCGAAGTTCACACCGTGTTCATGCGCACATATTGGACTTTGACGACGATCTCGAACGAACTTTGAGAAGGAAGAGGAAACAGCCAGAACTCAGTCCCTCTAGTTCTGGTTCCGAACCCGAATCTGAAGCAGAAACGAACTTGGAAGAGGAACAAGACATGGCTGTAGACAATAGATCAATCAAGGAACTTTCAGCCTCTGAATTGGACAATGCAGTCCCTCTTTGCTTTCAATACCCGGGGGGCTGCTGTAGGCAAGACCGATGTGTTTGAATTGAAGTCAAGTTTGCTACATCACATTCCTAGATACCATGGGCTGTCCATGGAAGATCCAAACAAGCATTTGAAGGAATTTGAAGTAGTATGTTCAAGTATGACACCCATTAACGTGGATGGAAATATTTTGAAGATGAAAGCCTTTCCATTTTCTCTTATGGACAAGGCTAAGGATTGGCTCTATGAACTAGCACCTGGAACTGTTACTTCTTGGGAAAGTATGAAGAAAGCATTCTTAGAGAAATTCTTCCCAACTTCAAGAATCATTGTTTTGAGGAAGAAAATTAGTGGAATTCAACAAGGCCCGGGAGAATCCTTTCCAGTGTACTATGAGCATTTTAAGATATTAGTTGCATCCTGCCCACAACATCAAATGAAGGAAGAGCTTTTAATTCAATATTTCTATGAAGGGCTACTTCCACTGGAGAGACAAATGCTTGATGCTTCAGCAGGAGGTGCTTTGGTTGACAAAACACCAGTTGCTGCAAAGATCTTAATAGCAAAGTGCAAAGTGCAAAATCATGGACACCACACTGGCTAATCTCTCTACTCTTATTTCGCAGGTTGTTGAAGGACCCAAAGTGCAAAGTGCAGCCACTTGTAGCGTGTGCTCTATGCATGGACACCACACTGATCAATGTCCTCAATTAATAGCGAATAGGGGATGGGAAAGTGCCAATGCCATAGGTTATCAAGGCCAAACTCAACCTAGGTATGACCCATTTTCAAACACCTACAATCCAGGATGGAGAGATCATCCAAATTTTAAGTGGAGGGAGCCTCAACAAACTCAACAACAAGGTGGATATAAACAGCCACCTCCGGGGTTCTATCAAAGGCCATTCGCACCACCACAACCTCAACCACAAACTGCCCAATCAAATTCAGGTTCCCCAATGGATAATGATCAAATGCTTAAAGTACTAACTTCTTTGACTCAGGGTTTACAAAATCAAGCCAAAGAGATGAGCGAAGTGAAGAAGCAAATTGGGCAGATGGCGGAATTCATGGGACAGTTTAGAGAAGAAGGCAAACTACCTAGCTCAACCATTGTCAACCCAAAAGGAGGTTTTGAAATGGCTAAAGCTATCATCTTGAGGAGTGGTAAAGAGATTGGAACCAATCCCAAAATGTCCAAACAAAGCCCAACAGAGAACGAAAAGTTGCTTTTCAAAGAAAAGGAGGAGGACAAAGCCACAGCAAGGGAGGAACAACCCTTGCCGCAATCCCCCAAAGCTCCTGCACAACCAAACTCAGGTAAGGTTGTTCCAAATTCAACTCATTCTAACCCTATCCCACCAAATGTGCATTTCCCTCGCAGGTTTATGCAGTCTAAGAAAGAAGAGAATGAAAAAGACATCTTAGAGACTTTCAGGAAGGTACAAGTAAATATCCCACTTCTTGACGCAATAAAGCAAGTTCCAAAGTATACTAAATTCTTGAAAGAGCTTTGTACAACAAGGAGGAGGAATTCGAACAAAGAAGTGGTAAGGGTAAGCGAGAATGTTTCTGCAGTTTTTCAACGAAAACTGCCACCTAAATGCAAAGATCCAGGTAGTTTCACAATCCCTTGTGTTATTGGTAACACCAAGTTTGAACATGCCATGTTAGATTTAGGTGCTTCCATTAATGTCATGCCATACTCTATTTATGCATCTATGAACTTAGGGGAGCTTAAAAATGATGGAGTTATAATTCAATTAGCCGATCGTTCTAATGCATATATGAAAGGAGTTTTGGAGGATGTTTTGGTGCAGGTTAACCACTTGATATTTCCAGCAGATTTTTATGTGCTTGAGATGGAGGATTCGGCCCATTCTACACCATTGCCAATCTTACTTGGACGACCTTTCATGAAAACAGCCCGAACCAAGATCGATATGTTCAAAGGGACATTGACAATGGAATTTGATGGCGATATCATTGATTTCAATATTTCTGAAGCTATAAGGTACCCTATTGATGATCACTCGTGTTTTTCTATTGGTGCATTTGATTCTTTGGCGCAGGAATATCTCGAATCCCTGGATAGGGATGCCCTTGAAACCACCATTGTTCAAGGAATTGAACTCATCACCAATGGGGCCGAACCTAATCATGAAGAAATCTGCGAGATGGTGGCTACCCTTGAGTCATTGCCAAAATATGTTGGTAAGCCTCCAATCCCAATTCCAATTCCCGTTTTTGCTAACAAGTTGTTACCTTCAGTGATTCAGGCACCCACTCTTGAGCTTAAACCGTTACCGAATCATTTGAAGTATGTCTTCTTGGGAGATAAAGAGACTTTGCCCGTCATAGTCTCCTCATCACTCACTGCAGTGGAGGAGGAAAAACTAGTTCGGGTGTTGCAAAAGTACAAAACAGCGATTGGATGGACTTTAGCCGACATCAAGGGAATTAGTCCTACAACATGCATGCATCGCATACTTCTAGAGGAAGGGGCTAAACCAACTCGAGAGGCTCAACGCCGACTTAACCCTCCAATGATGGAAGTTGTGAAAAAGGAGATCATTAAGCTTCTCGATTGTGGGGTCATTTACCCAATTTTGGATAGTCGTTGGGTTTCACCAGTTCAAGTTGTACCAAAGAAATCAGGAGTCACTGTGGTAAAAAACGAAGAGAATGAACTTGTCCCGACTCGTATCCAAACAGGCTGGAGAGTTTGCATTGACTATAGGAAGCTCAACGCCACCACAAGGAAAGATCACTTCCCTTTGCCGTTCATTGATCAAATGCTTGAAAGGTTAGCTGGTCATTCTTTTTATTGCTTTCTTGATGGCTATTTGGGATATAATCAGATTGTTATAGCCCCAGATGACCAAGAAAAAACTACTTTTACTTGTCTATTTGGTACTTTTGCTTATCGACGAATGCCATTTGGTTTATGTAATGCGCCAGCCACCTTTCAAAGATGCATGGTAAGTATCTTTTCTGATTTCGTTGAGAATATTATTGAGGTTTTTATGGATGATTTTAGTGTTTTTGGTGACTCCTTTGATGGCTGTTTAACTAATCTCACGTTGATATTAAAACGTTGCATTGAAACTAACCTTGTTTTAAATTGGGAAAAATGTCATTTCATGGTAAAACAAGGCATAGTTTTAGGACATATAATTTCAGAAAAGGGAATTGAAGTTGATAAATCAAAAATAGGTCTTATACGCCACTTACCCTCTCCCACTTCGGTGAGAGAGGTTCATTATTTCCTTGGACATGCAGGATTCTATAGACGTTTTATCAAAGATTTCTCAAAGATTTCAACACCCATGTGTCAACTTCTACAAAAGGATGTGCCGTTTGTGTTTGATGACGAATGTGAGAAGGCGTTCGATCACCTCAAAGAATTGTTAACTTCGGCACCTATCATTGTTCCACCAGATTGGAGCCTTCCGTTCGAACTTATGTGTGATGCTTCAGATTATGCTTTAGGGGCTGTTTTGGGGTAACGGAAGGACAAGAAGCCACACGTCATCTACTACGCATCCCGAACCTTGAATGATGCTCAATTGAATTACTCCACCACTGAAAAAGAACTTCTTGCTGTTGTGTTTGCTTTAGATAAGTTTCGTTCTTATTTACTTGGTACTAAAGTAATAATTTACTCTGACCATGCAGCTTTGAAGTATTTACTCACAAAGAAAGAAGCCAAACCAAGGCTTATTCGCTGGATGCTTCTTCTTCAGGAGTTTGACATGGAAATTAGGGACAAAAGAGGATGTGAAAATGTAGTGGCTGACCACTTGAGCCGTTTGGTACATGAAGAAGACCCTCTACCTATTCTAGAGGCATTCCCAGATGAACAATTGCTGACCATTGAGGTAAGTGAGCCATGGTATGCTGATATTGTGAATTATATTGTGTCTAAACAAGTACCAAGCACCATAACTAGGCACCAATGCAATAAACTTAAAAAAATGGCACGGTTTTATGTGTGGGATGACCCTTATTTGTGGAAATATAGCCCTGATCAAATTATTCGTAGATGTGTGCATGATTCCGAATTTAATTCAATCTTAAACTTCTGTCACACTTATGCATGCGGGGGTCACTTTGGTACACAACGCACAGCACTTAAGGTTTTAGAATGTGGATTTTATTGGCCTACTATCTTTAAGGATGCTAGAACTTTTTGTATGACTTGTGATCGTTGTCAAAGAATGGGCAATATAGGTGCAAAAGATCAAATGCCACAAACTCCTATCTTTTCTGTTGAGATTTTTGATGTTTGGGGTATTGATTTCATGGGCCCTTTTCCTTCCTCACATGGTTTTAAAATTATATCTTACTTGCTGTGGATTATGTTTCGAAATGGGTGGAAGCAAAAGCCACCCGTACTAATGATTCCAAAGTGGTTGCAGATTTTGTTAAAACTAACATATTTGCAAGATTTGGAATGCCACGAGTACTTATAAGTGATGGGGGCTCTCACTTTTGTAATCGAACCATAGAGGCACTGCTTAAGAAGTATAATGTCACACATAAGGTTTCAACACCTTATCATCCCCAAACAAGTGGACAAGCCGAAGTTTCCAATCGGGAAATCAAGCAGATCTTGGAAAAGACAGTTGGACCAACTCGAAAGGATTGGAGCTTGCGTTTGAATGATGCATTGTGGGCATATCGTACTGCCTACAAAACACCAATTGGAATGTCTCCTTTTCGGCTCATTTATGGGAAACCATGCCATCTTCCAGTTGAGTTGGAGCATCGTGCACATTGGGCAGTCAAGACTTTCAACATGAACATTGATGCAGCTGGACTTCATAGGAAATTGCAATTGAATGAGCTTGAGGAAATTCGGACTGAAGCTTATGAGAATGCTCATATTTATAAGGAGAAAACAAAGGCTGCCCATGATAAGATGATTCGTAGTAAAACGTTTTCTGTGGGGCAGAAAGTGTTACTTTTCAACTCTTGGCTTCGTTTGTTTCCGGGTAAGTTGCGTTCTAAATGGATTGGTCCTTTTGTTGTTACTAATGTTTTTCCCTATGGTGCAGTCCAAATTCAAAGTTTAAAGACAGGACAAGAATTCAAAGTGAATGGACAACGCTTGAAGCCATACTATGAGTGTTTTGAAGAGCATGTAGTGGAGGATGTACCCCTCCATGCCGTTGGCCCTAGTGAAGTTTAAAGGGAGGTATCGTCCGGCTGAAGACATAAAACTTAGCGCTTCTTGGGAGGCAACCCATGTGTTGAAGAATAAGGTGCTTGGTAGCGGTCGACCTAATCGCATCAAGAGGGAGTTTCTCTAATCCTTTGTCTTAAACTTTCCCCTTATTATTTACATGTTCTTACTCATCTTATATACTTTCACATAGAGGACAATGCTCCATTTAAGTTTGGGGGTAGGGATTGACAATTTTGTTAGGTTTTGTGGTAGAGTTAAGTTGTGTGAGCTTTGTTTTGCTTAGTATAATTTTGTTCAATGTCTTGCAAGCCTATGAAAAAAAAAAAAAAAATTTTTCATATGAGTTGACTTCTGGTAACTCCAATAAGCACCTCTGTTAATACAGTGTCTAGGAGTTCTATAGGCGACACCTTCGGTGTCTAAGAAGTTTGGGTTTTAAGCGGGACCATTGTGACCTCTCCAAACTACCCGGATCCCCTGGCTGTGTTTTCTGAGGTTCTTAACTGGTAATCCATGAGTCACTCGTATATTCGTGTGTTTTAGTCAAAAATAATAAAATAATAATAATAAAAAAATAAAAAAATAAAAAAAATAAAAACCTTCTCTTTCTCTGAAACACTACATTAACCCTAACTCTCCATCTTTCATTTGATCTAGCCGCCCGCTAACCCCTGAAACCAAACCTTCTCTTCCCAAGCCTTCTCCAAATTATTGCTTATTGTAGGGCTCGTCAATGGAGAAACTCAAGGATGCCGTCGATGGAAAGCTCAAGAAGGAGGAGTCCGAATTGAGCATGGTGAAGGTGCCTAGCCCAATGGTTTTGTTGAACTCACTGCCAGCTATCCCGCCAGAAGATCCTTTGGGAGAGGACACCATTATGCAACGGGTGTTTGAGGTGATTGAGGTGCTCGTGGTTGTGTTTGCCATGGATCCCTCAGAAGTTACCATAGATGCCTTTCTGTTTCATAGAGGTAGGGTGATAGGGGAAATTGAAGGCATGATTCCAAATTGGGATCTGGATTGTGGATTGGAAGAGATGCTGATCAGTTCACAATTGTATATCATTTTGTACCCTTATAGTTTATGTTTTGCTTACGTTCTTAAAGAAAAACTTGTGCTTTTAATCTATTTTGGTTTGTTATTCAGTTCATTGGGCCTTAGGTTACAATGGTGGCTTTGGATAGGAAAATATGCAAAGTGGTGCAAAAAACGTGCAGACTGAGTTAGCAATTCACTTCGGCCTTAACTTCTTTGTCTGAACTTGGATTGGCCCATATAATATGTGGTTGGAAAGATGAGAATCTGAACTTCAAGATGGACTACTCAAATGCAGCAATTGATTAAGTTGAGCCCAATCCGTGAGCCCATCAAAGTACACACCAGGCTGATTGCAGTTTCCACTTGGAGGAGCTTTGGATCCTCTTCAAAGGGGAGACAAATCAGATTGGAGGAGCCTTGGATACTCTTCAAAGGGGAGACAAATCAGATTGGAGGAGCCTTGGATACTCTTCAAAGGGGAGACAAATCATATTGGAGGAGCCTTGGATACTCTTCAAAGGGGAGACAAATCAGATTGGAGGAGCCTTGGATCCTCTTTTGAGCCATGTGCTTGATCAGCCAAAGGGGAGCTTCACACTCTATAAATAGAGAGCTTCACACTCATTCAACCATATCTCATTCCATTCAGCCACTACAATTCACTCTAGTCCATCCTTCCCCAAACACTCCATCCTTCACATCCCCATCATCTCCCAAACACAATTCCTCTAGCCCAATTCCCAGAAACCACTCCATCCTTCACATCCCCATCATCTCCCAAACACAATTCCTACATTCACACCACTCTTCACCTCTGGCTGCAAGCATACATGGTGGAAGCTGTGAGGAGTTCTTCAACATCATAATTTGATCTTCACGGGTTTTTCTTACCTTCTCCATGTTTACTTTGATTCAATTGTATTCTCCATTAATGATGTGTAACTAATTACCATAACTAGGGTTTCAATGTAGCCTGTCAAGACAATTTCATGTTTTCAAGTTAATGTTATCCTTTGTTGATTACTTCTAAATTCTGGTCTCATTCACTTGTTCTTATTGAATCTTTATGCATGTTTAAATAACTGGCCATTATTAACACCTGCATGTTGATTATCTAGTTCAAGTTTACATAAACATCATATGACTCTTGAACTGATTAGTGAATGAGTGAGTAATGCATTTAGGACAAACATCATGTTTAAATGTTTACTTGGTTCTATAGTGTTGGTACTCAAGCTTAATGGATTCAGATTCATAGCTTAGACTAAACATCATAGCTAGGTTGTGTTTCTGAGTACTTGATTAAAACCAAACATCATATGGATAATCATACATAACACGAACTCCAGAATTGTAATCAATTTAGGTGATTGTCAACTTGTAACTTGAAATTGGATTGTCATGGTGAAGTTGAACCCCTAGTGCTTGTCTCATCGTCTTTACATTCTCTAAACATCTACTCCTGATCACTTGCTCTTTGCATTCCTTTTTAGTAGTTTTCACTCCAAACAACTCAATTCAATCTCATTTAAATTCTGTTTAGCTTAGGTTATTTGGAATCTAAGTAGTAGTATTAAGTACTTTCATCTAAGTCTCTGTGGAACGACCTCGTACTTGCATTCCTATACTATAATTGATTCGTGCACTTGCGAGAAATAGATAGAACAAAATCTGTCTAACAAAATGGCGCCGCTGCCGGGGACTTGATTAAGAGTCTTGTTACTACTGCTTACTTTGTTTTGTTTTTCTTTGTTTTCAGGTATTGCATGTCGAAAAAACCATTGCTTGAACAAGTTGTATCAGCGGTGAGGAAACACTCTCAATCCGGAACCATTAAGATCCAACCAATCCGTGGTACACAACAATCATCTCTTGCTGAACTTGAAGAAAGGCTTGTTGAAGCAAGAGTGGCAGCCATTGAATCTATTCTCAATCATTCAGAAGCTGAAACCTCCAATTCTGCAAGCTTAGAAGAGTACTCTCAATTCAACATCTTTAACTCAGATCAAGAAGAAGAAGAAAAAGAAGAGATGGCAGCCAATGACCGACTTGCTTTGGAGGATCTTGGTCAACCAATCATACCAAATTCACCTTCATGCATCTTGCTGTCCACAGAAGCTAGAAACTATGAGCTTAAATCTTCTCACTTTCAAATGCTTCCTTCTTTTTATGGTTTACCTAACGAAGATCCTTTGGCTCACATTAAAGAATTTTATACTGTTGTGTGTACTTTGCCTTTGAAGGATGTGTCTGAAGCAGATTTGAGGATGAGGGTGTTCCCTTACACTTTGAAAGATAGAGCAAAGACTTGGTTGATGTCGTTAACCCCTGGATCACTAACCAGTTGGGATGCTGTTGCTAAGAAGTTCTTGGAGAAGTTTTTCTCCTCCCAAAAGACAGCCACCTTGAGGTCTCGAATTTTCAACTACGCACAACATGATGGTGAACCATTCAATGAATGCTGGGAGCGTTTCAAAGGAACTCTAATGCAATGTCCACATCATGGGTTACCTCTATACTTACAAATGCAAATTTTTTATGATGGACTAACCGAGACTTGTCAATCTACTGTCAATAATGCTGCAGGTGGAGCTTTAAAGAAGAAAAATGCTCAAGAGTCATATGACATATTTGAGATGTTGGGATCCAATGACCAACACAAAGATACAAGAGGTAAAAGTGCTGGTATCTATGAGATTAGTCCTAACAATGAGCTTGCTTTACAGGTTGCTGGTTTACAGCGGAAGCTTGATTCTGTGCTCAATATGGTACCTAAAGTTCCTCAAGTTGAAGTTTGTGGTATTGCAACGTTCAAGGACACTCAACTCACATGTGTCCAGCTGGTAATGAATATCCTGCGTTTATCCATGAACAAGCCCACATGATGAATTCATACAACCAAAGGCCAAGAAATGACCCCTTCTCGAACACTTATAACCTGGTTGGAGAAATCACCAAATTCTCATGGAGCAACAATCAAAATCAAAATCAAGCGAGTTCATCATTCCAACCCAAATCTAGTTCATTGGAGGACACAGTCAAGTTGTTGGCCCAAAATACTTTGCAATTCCAGCAAACTACTAATGGTGCTCTTCAACAACATTCTGCTGCCCTTACCAAGATGGAGATTCAATTAGGACAAATTGCAGATAGTTTGAACCAAAGAGAACCTGGAAAATTCCCTAGCCAAACAAATGTGAATCCCAAGCATCACGAGCAAGCCAAAGCAATCACAGTGCTTAGAAGTGGTAAGGTTTTTGATAATAAGGTTGGCAATGAAGTTACTAATGATGATATTGTGAATGCAGGTGATGAACAAAATGAAAAGACCACACCAAAGGAAGCAATTCCCGTTGGCACGTCAACAATTTCACCTCAAATGCACAAGGCCAAGAACCCTTATCTGCCACCAATTCCATTCCCTGGGCGTCTTGCTACAAGCAAACACGATAAGTCTTTTGCTGAAATTTATGACATACTTAGTAAAGTCAATGTTAACTTGCCTTTGCTTGATATGATCAGGAATATGCCAACTTATGCTAAATTCTTTAAGGAGTTGAATTCACACAAAAGAAGGTATAGCCCTCATGAGAAGGTGTTGGTGTCTGAAAATGTAAGTGCTGTCCTTCAAAGGAAACTTCCTCCTAAGCTCAAGGATCCAGGCAGTTTCACAATCGGCATAACCATTGGAAATAAACGAGTGAGAAAGCCATGTTGGATTTAGGTGCAAGTATCAATCTAATGCCTTATTCAGTGTATCTTCAACTAGGCTTGGGAGAATTGAAATCCACCACACTCAGCTTACAACTTGCTGATCGCTCAGTGAAATATCCTAGAGGTATAGTTGAAGATATTTTGGTTCAAGTTGATAAGCTAATATTGCCTGCTGATTTTGTAGTGTTAGACATGGAAGATGCACCCATTCATAACCGTGAGCTGCCTATCTTGCTTGGAAGACCATTCATGGCCACAGCAAACACTCTCATTGATGTTAAAAATGGCATTCTCAAAATGACAGTCCTTGGCCAAACCGTAGAATTCAAAGTGTTTGAATCCTTATCTCATCCTTCTAATTCAGTTGATTGTTTTTCAATTGATTGTTTGGATTCTCTGGTCTTCTCTAAATTTGTGCAGGCACAATCTGATGATGATTTAGAAATTGTTTTGACACAACCTTTAGGTGACCTTGATGATGAACCTGAGTTTATGGAAGTTGCAGCTGCTCTTGAGTTTTCGAAACCATACCATTCTTCCATTTCACCCATTATAGAGCCTCTTGAACCTGCCTCCATTAAACTAGTTCCCTCCATTGTCAAACCACCTAAACTTGAGCTCAAACCTCTTCCACAACACCTTAAATATGTTTACCTTGGTGAGATAGAAACCCTTCCTGTCATTATAGCTTCTGACCTTTCACCATTAGAGGAGGACAAGCTGATTAAAGTTCTGAGAGACCACAAGAATGCTATCGGATGGACCATCGCAGATATCAAGGGAATAAGCCCTACAATGTGCATGCATCGAATTTTGATGGAGGATGCCAAGCCAACTCGTGAGCCCCAAAGGAGACTCAACCCACCTATGAAGGATGTTGTAAGAACTGAAATACTCAAATTACTTGATGTAGGAATCATTTATCCTATCTCAGATAGCAAATGGGTGAGTCCTATCCAAGTTGTTCCAAAGAAGTCAGGCATCACAGTGGTGAAGAATGAGAACAATGAGCTGGTGCCGACAAAACCCATCACGGGATGGAGAGTTTGCATTGATTATCGAAAGCTAAACACTGCCACTAGAAAGGATCACTTTCCTTTACCTTTTATTGATCAAATGCTTGAAAGGCTAGCTGGTCACTCACATTATTGTTTCCTTGATGGCTTTTCAGGTTATAATCAAATTGCAATAGCCCCAGAAGATCAAGAGAAGACAACATTCACATGCCCTTTTGGAACATTTGCGTATAGACGAATGCCATTTGGTTTATGCAATGCTCCAGCCACCTTCCAACGATGCATGATGGCTATCTTTTCAGACATGATAGAGAGGTTCATTGAGGTATTTATGGATGACTTTTCAGTTTTTGGATCTTCTTTTGATGATTGTCTTAACCACTTGTCATTAGTGCTTAAAAGATGCCAGGAAACGAATCTCATTTTGAATTGGGAGAAGTGTCACTTCATGGTGAAGCAAGGTATTGTGTTAGGTCATGCAATTTCCAGCAAAGGTATTGAGGTAGACAAAGCAAAAATTGATTTGATTTCTAGTTTGCCAGCCCCTACTTCAGTGAAGGGAGTGAGGAGTTTTCTAGGACATGCAGGTTTTTATCGTCGTTTTATTAAAGATTTCTCCAAAATCACTCGTCCTCTATGCAATCTTTTGGCTAAAGATTCTGTTTTCAACTTTGATAAAGATTGTTTAGATGCATTTAACACTTTGAAACTTGAACTAACATCAACTCCAATTATCAAGGCACCAGATTGGTCTTTACCTTTCGAATTAATGTGTGATGCTTCTAACTATGCTCTTGGTGCAGTTCTAGGTCAAAGAGTGAATAAGCTCCCTCATGTCATCTATTATGCAAGCCGAACATTGAATGATGCTCAGCTCAATTACTCTACAACTGAGAAGGAGTTGCTTGCTGTAATTTTTGCTTTAGAGAAGTTTCGTTCATATCTTGTTGGTCTAAAGTGATTGTATATTCTGACCATGCAGCACTTAGGTACTTGTTAACCAAGAAGGATGCTAAGCCACGCTTGCTTCGATGGGTATTGCTGTTGCAAGAATTTGATTTAGAAATCCGAGATAAGAAAGGGTGTGAGAATGTTGTTGCTGATCATCTATCTCGTCTCATCGATGGTAACCATGAGAATAAGGATGTCCTACCCCTCAATGAATCTTTTCCAGATGAACAACTATTGGCCATTCATGATCAAGAACCGTGGTATGCTGATCTTGTTAATTATCTTGCTAGTGGTGTTTTGAGAGATGATTTAACTTTTCAGGAAAGAAAGAAGTTCCTTGCCAATGCCAAACATTACTTCTGGGATGATCCATATTTGTTCAAACATGGCCCCGACCAAATCATAAGGAAGTGTGTCCCAGAGAATGAGCAGCAAAGCATACTCAAGTTCAGTCATGAATTTGCATGTGGAGGTCATTTTGGTGCCAAGAAAACAGCAGCTAAGATTCTTCAATCCGGTTTCTTTTGGCCCTCTCTTTTTAAAGATGCCTTTTATTTCTGTTCTAAATGTGATAGGTGTCAAAGAATGGGAAACATAAGCCGGAGGAATATGATGCCACTGAACAACATTTTGGTGGTGGAGCTGTTTGACATATGGGGTATAGATTTCATGGGACCTTTTCCTTCCTCTTTGGGTTATACTTACATTCTTGTTGCTGTAGATTATGTATCCAAATGGGTGGAGGCGTTGGCTACAAGGACTAATGATAAGGTTGTCCTAAAATTCTGAGAGATATGATTTTCACTAGGTTTGGAACTCCCAGAGCTATCATTAGTGATGGTGGCAGCCACTTCTGCAATAAACCATTTGAAGCCTTAATGAAAAAGTACAATATCACACACAGAGTGGCGACTCCATATCATCCTCAAACATCCGGACAAGTCGAGATCAGCAATAGAGAGATCAGAACATTTTGGAGAAAACTGTCAGTCCGACTAGAAAAGATTGGGCGTTGCGACTCAATGATGCACTTTGGGCATATAGGACAGCGTATAAGACTCCCATTGGGATGAGCCCTTATAGACTCGTGTTTGGGAAAGCTTGTCACCTGCCGATGGAGCTTGAGCACAGAGCATATTGGGCAATTAAGAAGTTCAATTTTGATCTCAAGGAAGCTGGGAATGTCAGAAAGTTGCAGATCAATGAATTGGAGGAGCTAAGGAATGAAGCTTATGAGAATGCCAAAATCTACAAGGAAAGGACCAAACGTTATCATGACAAGGCCATTCTCAGGAAAGAATTCAAGCCAGGTATGAAAGTTTTGTTGTATGACTCACGTTTGCGTCTCTTTCCAGGTAAATTGAGATCTAGATGGCTTGGCCCGTTCAAGGTGCTTCAAGTTTTTCCTCATGGAGCTGTTGAGATTGAAAACGTAAGGAACGGGACAGTTTTCAAGGTGAATGGGCAGCGGTTGAAACAATACTTGGATGACATACTGGAAACACAAGTTGTGGACTCCCTTGAGTTCACCACACCCTAACTTTGTCAATACCAGGTTATGTTGTTTTTATTTTTAGAGTAATTTTCTTTTTGTGTCTTTTAGGTCTAGTTTGGTTATTGCAGTGCATTTCCTTCTTTTAAACATTGAGAACAATGCTCCATTTAAGTTTGGGGGTAGGGTTTGACAATTTTGTGTTTTGTGTTAGAGCTAAGTTGTGTGAGCTTTGTTTTGCTTAGTATAATTTTGTTCAATGTCTTGCATGCCTTTAAAAAAAAAAAAAAAAAAAAAAAAAAAAGAAGAGATTTTTCATATGAGTTGACTTCTGGTAACCCCAATGAGCACCTCTGTTAAATACAGTGTCTAGGAGTTCTATAGGCGACACCTTGGGTGTCTAAGAAGTTTTGGGTTTTAAGCAGGACCATTGTGACCTCTCCAAACTACCCGGATCCCCTGGCTGTGTTTTTGAGGTTCTTAACTGGTAATCCATGAGTCACTCGTATATTCGTGTGTTTTATTCAAAAATAATAAAATAATAATAATAAAAAAATAAAAAAATAAAAAAATAAAAACCTTCTCTTTCTCTGAAACACTACATTAACCCTAACTCTCCATCTTTCATTTGATCTAGCCGCCCGCTAACCCCTGAAACCAAACCTTCTCTTCCCAAGCCTTCTCCAAATTATTGCTTATTGTAGGCTCGTCAATGGAGAAACTCAAGGATGCCGTCGATGGAAAGCTCAAGAAGGAGGAGTCCGAATTGAGCATGGTGAAGGTGCCTAGCCCAATGGTTTTGTTGAACTCACTGCCAGCTATCCCGCCAGAAGATCCTTTGGGAGAGGACACCATTATGCAACGGGTGTTTGAGGTGAATGAGGTGCTCGTGGTTGTGTTTGCCATGGATCCCTCAGAAGTTACCATAGATGCCTTTCTGTTTCATAGAGGTAGGGTGATAGGGGAAATTGAAGGCATGATTCCAAATTGGGATCTGGATTGTGGATTGGAAGAGATGCTGATCAGTTCACAATTGTATATCATTTTGTACCCTTATAGTTTATGTTTTGCTTACGTTCTTAAAGAAAAACTTGTGCTTTTAATCTATTTTGGTTTGTTATTCAGTTCATTGGGCCTTAGGTTACAATGGTGGCTTTGGATAGGAAAATATGCAAAGTGGTGCAAAAAACGTGCAGACTGAGTTAGCAATTCACTTCGGCCTTAACTTCTTTGTCTGAACTTGGATTGGCCCATATAATATGTGGTTGGAAAGATGAGAATCTGAACTTCAAGATGGACTACTCAAATGCAGCAATTGATTAAGTTGAGCCCAATCCGTGAGCCCATCAAAGTACACACCAGGCTGATTGCAGTTTCCACTTGGAGGAGCTTTGGATCCTCTTCAAAGGGGAGACAAATCAGATTGGAGGAGCCTTGGATACTCTTCAAAGGGGAGACAAATCAGATTGGAGGAGCCTTGGATACTCTTCAAAGGGGAGACAAATCATATTGGAGGAGCCTTGGATACTCTTCAAAGGGGAGACAAATCAGATTGGAGGAGCCTTGGATCCTCTTTTGAGCCATGTGCTTGATCAGCCAAAGGGGAGCTTCACACTCTATAAATAGAGAGCTTCACACTCATTCAACCATATCTCATTCCATTCAGCCACTACAATTCACTCTAGTCCATCCTTCCCCAAACACTCCATCCTTCACATCCCCATCATCTCCCAAACACAATTCCTCTAGCCCAATTCCCAGAAACCACTCCATCCTTCACATCCCCATCATCTCCCAAACACAATTCCTACATTCACACCACTCTTCACCTCTGGCTGCAAGCATACATGGTGGAAGCTGTGAGGAGTTCTTCAACATCATAATTTGATCTTCACGGGTTTTTCTTACCTTCTCCATGTTTACTTTGATTCAATTGTATTCTCCATTAATGATGTGTAACTAATTACCATAACTAGGGTTTCAATGTAGCCTGTCAAGATAATTTCATGTTTTCAAGTTAATGTTATCCTTTGTTGATTACTTCTAAATTCTGGTCTCATTCACTTGTTCTTATTGAATCTTTATGCATGTTTAAATAACTGGCCATTATTAACACCTGCATGTTGATTATCTAGTTCAAGTTTACATAAACATCATATGACTCTTGAACTGATTAGTGAATGAGTGAGTAATGCATTTAGGACAAACATCATGTTTAAATGTTTACTTGGTTCTATAGTGTTGGTACTCAAGCTTAATGGATTCAGATTCATAGCTTAGACTAAACATCATAGCTAGGTTGTGTTTCTGAGTACTTGATTAAAACCAAACATCATATGGATAATCATACATAACACGAACTCCAGAATTGTAATCAATTTAGGTGATTGTCAACTTGTAACTTGAAATTGGATTGTCATGGTGAAGTTGAACCCCTAGTGCTTGTCTCATCGTCTTTACATTCTCTAAACATCTACTCCTGATCACTTGCTCTTTGCATTCCTTTTTAGTAGTTTTCACTCCAAACAACTCAATTCAATCTCATTTAAATTCTGTTTAGCTTAGGTTATTTGGAATCTAAGTAGTAGTATTAAGTACTTTCATCTAAGTCTCTGTGGAACGACCTCGTACTTGCATTCCTATACTATAATTGATTCGTGCACTTGCGAGAAATAGATAGAACAAAATCTGTCTAACAAAATGGCGCCGCTGCCGGGGACTTGATTAAGAGTCTTGTTACTACTGCTTACTTTGTTTTGTTTTTCTTTGTTTTCAGGTATTGCATGTCGAAAAAACCATTGCTTGAACAAGTTGTATCAGCGGTGAGGAAACACTCTCAATCCGGAACCATTAAGATCCAACCAATCCGTGGTACACAACAATCATCTCTTGCTGAACTTGAAGAAAGGCTTGTTGAAGCAAGAGTGGCAGCCATTGAATCTATTCTCAATCATTCAGAAGCTGAAACCTCCAATTCTGCAAGCTTAGAAGAGTACTCTCAATTCAACATCTTTAACTCAGATCAAGAAGAAGAAGAAAAGAAGAGATGGCAGCCAATGACCGACTTGCTTTGGAGGATCTTGGTCAACCAATCATACCAAATTCACCTTCATGCATCTTGCTGTCCACAGAAGCTAGAAACTATGAGCTTAAATCTTCTCACTTTCAAATGCTTCCTTCTTTTTATGGTTTACCTAACGAAGATCCTTTGGCTCACATTAAAGAATTTTATACTGTTGTGTGTACTTTGCCTTTGAAGGATGTGTCTGAAGCAGATTTGAGGATGAGGGTGTTCCCTTACACTTTGAAAGATAGAGCAAAGACTTGGTTGATGTCGTTAACCCCTGGATCACTAACCAGTTGGGACGCTGTTGCTAAGAAGTTCTTGGAGAAGTTTTTCTCCTCCCAAAAGACAGCCACCTTGAGGTCTCGAATTTTCAACTACTCACAACATGATGGTGAACCATTCAATGAATGCTGGGAGCGTTTCAAAGGAACTCTAATGCAATGTCCACATCATGGGTTACCTCTATACTTACAAATGCAAATTTTTTATGATGGACTAACCGAGACTTGTCAATCTACTGTCAATAATGCTGCAGGTGGAGCTTTAAAGAAGAAAAATGCTCAAGAGTCATATGACATATTTGAGATGTTGGGATCCAATGACCAACACAAAGATACAAGAGGTAAAAGTGCTGGTATCTATGAGATTAGTCCTAACAATGAGCTTGCTTTACAGGTTGCTGGTTTACAGCGGAAGCTTGATTCTGTGCTCAATATGGTACCTAAAGTTCCTCAAGTTGAAGTTTGTGGTATTTGCAACGTTCAAGGACACTCAACTCACATGTGTCCAGCTGGTAATGAATATCCTGCGTTTATCCATGAACAAGCCCACATGATGAATTCATACAACCAAAGGCCAAGAAATGACCCCTTCTCGAACACTTATAACCCTGGTTGGAGAAATCACCCAAATTTCTCATGGAGCAACAATCAAAATCAAAATCAAGCGAGTTCATCATTCCAACCCAAATCTAGTTCATTGGAGGACACAGTCAAGTTGTTGGCCCAAAATACTTTGCAATTCCAGCAAACTACTAATGGTGCTCTTCAACAACATTCTGCTGCCCTTACCAAGATGGAGATTCAATTAGGACAAATTGCAGATAGTTTGAACCAAAGAGAACCTGGAAAATTCCCAGCCAAACAAATGTGAATCCCAAGCATCACGAGCAAGCCAAAGCAATCACAGTGCTTAGAAGTGGTAAGGTTTTTGATAATAAGGTTGGCAATGAAGTTACTAATGATGATATTGTGAATGCAGGTGATGAACAAAATGAAAAGACCACACCAAAGGAAGCAATTCCCGTTGGCACGTCAACAATTTCACCTCAAATGCACAAGGCCAAGAACCCTTATCTGCCACCAATTCCATTCCCTGGGCGTCTTGCTACAAGCAAACACGATAAGTCTTTTGCTGAAATTTATGACATACTTAGTAAAGTCAATGTTAACTTGCCTTTGCTTGATATGATCAGGAATATGCCAACTTATGCTAAATTCTTTAAGGAGTTGAATTCACACAAAAGAAGGTATAGCCCTCATGAGAAGGTGTTGGTGTCTGAAAATGTAAGTGCTGTCCTTCAAAGGAAACTTCCTCCTAAGCTCAAGGATCCAGGCAGTTTCACAATCGGCATAACCATTGGAAATAAACGAGTTGAGAAAGCCATGTTGGATTTAGGTGCAAGTATCAATCTAATGCCTTATTCAGTGTATCTTCAACTAGGCTTGGGAGAATTGAAATCCACCACACTCAGCTTACAACTTGCTGATCGCTCAGTGAAATATCCTAGAGGTATAGTTGAAGATATTTTGGTTCAAGTTGATAAGCTAATATTGCCTGCTGATTTTGTAGTGTTAGACATGGAAGATGCACCCATTCATAACCGTGAGCTGCCTATCTTGCTTGGAAGACCATTCATGGCCACAGCAAACACTCTCATTGATGTTAAAAATGGCATTCTCAAAATGACAGTCCTTGGCCAAACCGTAGAATTCAAAGTGTTTGAATCCTTATCTCATCCTTCTAATTCAGTTGATTGTTTTTCAATTGATTGTTTGGATTCTCTGGTCTTCTCTAAATTTGTGCAGGCACAATCTGATGATGATTTAGAAATTGTTTTGACACAACCTTTAGGTGACCTTGATGATGAACCTGAGTTTATGGAAGTTGCAGCTGCTCTTGAGTTTTCGAAACCATACCATTCTTCCATTTCACCCATTATAGAGCCTCTTGAACCTGCCTCCATTAAACTAGTTCCCTCCATTGTCAAACCACCTAAACTTGAGCTCAAACCTCTTCCACAACACCTTAAATATGTTTACCTTGGTGAGATAGAAACCCTTCCTGTCATTATAGCTTCTGACCTTTCACCATTAGAGGAGGACAAGCTGATTAAAGTTCTGAGAGACCACAAGAATGCTATCGGATGGACCATCGCAGATATCAAGGGAATAAGCCCTACAATGTGCATGCATCGAATTTTGATGGAGGATGCCAAGCCAACTCGTGAGCCCCAAAGGAGACTCAACCCACCTATGAAGGATGTTGTAAGAACTGAAATACTCAAATTACTTGATGTAGGAATCATTTATCCTATCTCAGATAGCAAATGGGTGAGTCCTATCCAAGTTGTTCCAAAGAAGTCAGGCATCACAGTGGTGAAGAATGAGAACAATGAGCTGGTGCCGACAAAACCCATCACGGGATGGAGAGTTTGCATTGATTATCGAAAGCTAAACACTGCCACTAGAAAGGATCACTTTCCTTTACCTTTTATTGATCAAATGCTCGAAAGGCTAGCTGGTCACTCACATTATTGTTTCCTTGATGGCTTTTCAGGTTATAATCAAATTGCAATAGCCCCAGAAGATCAAGAGAAGACAACATTCACATGCCCTTTTGGAACATTTGCGTATAGACGAATGCCATTTGGTTTATGCAATGCTCCAGCCACCTTCCAACGATGCATGATGGCTATCTTTTCAGACATGATAGAGAGGTTCATTGAGGTATTTATGGATGACTTTTCAGTTTTTGGATCTTCTTTTGATGATTGTCTTAACCACTTGTCATTAGTGCTTAAAAGATGCCAGGAAACGAATCTCATTTTGAATTGGGAGAAGTGTCACTTCATGGTGAAGCAAGGTATTGTGTTAGGTCATGCAATTTCCAGCAAAGGTATTGAGGTAGACAAAGCAAAAATTGATTTGATTTCTAGTTTGCCAGCCCCTACTTCAGTGAAGGGAGTGAGGAGTTTTCTAGGACATGCAGGTTTTTATCGTCGTTTCATTAAAGATTTCTCCAAAATCACTCGTCCTCTATGCAATCTTTTGGCTAAAGATTCTGTTTTCAACTTTGATAAAGATTGTTTAGATGCATTTAACACTTTGAAACTTGAACTAACATCAACTCCAATTATCAAGGCACCAGATTGGTCTTTACCTTTCGAATTAATGTGTGATGCTTCTAACTATGCTCTTGGTGCAGTTCTAGGTCAAAGAGTGAATAAGCTCCCTCATGTCATCTATTATGCAAGCCGAACATTGAATGATGCTCAGCTCAATTACTCTACAACTGAGAAGGAGTTGCTTGCTGTAATTTTTGCTTTAGAGAAGTTTCGTTCATATCTTGTTGGGTCTAAAGTGATTGTATATTCTGACCATGCAGCACTTAGGTACTTGTTAACCAAGAAGGATGCTAAGCCACGCTTGCTTCGATGGGTATTGCTGTTGCAAGAATTTGATTTAGAAATCCGAGATAAGAAAGGGTGTGAGAATGTTGTTGCTGATCATCTATCTCGTCTCATCGATGGTAACCATGAGAATAAGGATGTCCTACCCTCAATGAATCTTTTCCAGATGAACAACTATTGGCCATTCATGATCAAGAACCGTGGTATGCTGATCTTGTTAATTATCTTGCTAGTGGTGTTTTGAGAGATGATTTAACTTTTCAGGAAAGAAAGAAGTTCCTTGCCAATGCCAAACATTACTTCTGGGATGATCCATATTTGTTCAAACATGGCCCCGACCAAATCATAAGGAAGTGTGTCCCAGAGAATGAGCAGCAAAGCATACTCAAGTTCAGTCATGAATTTGCATGTGGAGGTCATTTTGGTGCCAAGAAAACAGCAGCTAAGATTCTTCAATCCGGTTTCTTTTGGCCCTCTCTTTTTAAAGATGCCTTTTATTTCTGTTCGAAATGTGATAGGTGTCAAAGAATGGGAAACATAAGCCGGAGGAATATGATGCCACTGAACAACATTTTGGTGGTGGAGCTGTTTGACATATGGGGTATAGATTTCATGGGACCTTTTCCTTCCTCTTTGGGTTATACTTACATTCTTGTTGCTGTAGATTATGTATCCAAATGGGTGGAGGCGTTGGCTACAAGGACTAATGACCATAAGGTTGTCCTAAAATTCCTGAGAGATATGATTTTCACTAGGTTTGGAACTCCCAGAGCTATCATTAGTGATGGTGGCAGCCACTTCTGCAATAAACCATTTGAAGCCTTAATGAAAAAGTACAATATCACACACGAGTGGCGACTCCATATCATCCTCAAACATCCGGACAAGTCGAGATCAGCAATAGAGAGATCAAGAACATTTTGGAGAAAACTGTCAGTCCGACTAGAAAAGATTGGGCGTTGCGACTCAATGATGCACTTTGGGCATATAGGACAGCGTATAAGACTCCCATTGGGATGAGCCCTTATAGACTCGTGTTTGGGAAAGCTTGTCACCTGCCGATGGAGCTTGAGCACAGAGCATATTGGGCAATTAAGAAGTTCAATTTTGATCTCAAGGAAGCTGGGAATGTCAGAAAGTTGCAGATCAATGAATTGGAGGAGCTAAGGAATGAAGCTTATGAGAATGCCAAAATCTACAAGGAAAGGACCAAACGTTATCATGACAAGGCCATTCTCAGGAAAGAATTCAAGCCAGGTATGAAAGTTTTGTTGTATGACTCACGTTTGCGTCTCTTTCCAGGTAAATTGAGATCTAGATGGCTTGGCCCGTTCAAGGTGCTTCAAGTTTTTCCGCATGGAGCTGTTGAGATTGAAAACGTAAGAAACGGGACAATTTTCAAGGTGAATGGGCAGCGGTTGAAACAATACTTGGATGACATACTGGAAACACAAGCTGTGGACTCCCTTGAGTTCACCACACCCTAACTTTGTCAATACCAGGTTATGTTGTTTTTATTTTTAGAGTAATTTTCTTTTTGTGTCTTTTAGGTCTAGTTTGGTTATTGCAGTGCATTTCCTTCTTTTAAACATTGAGAACAATGCTCCATTTAAGTTTGGGGGTAGGGTTTGACAATTTTGTGTTTTGTGTTAGAGCTAAGTTGTGTGAGCTTTGTTTTGCTTAGTATAATTTTGTTCAATGTCTTGCATGCCTTTAAAAAAAAGAAAAAAAAAAAAAAAAAAAAAAAAAAAAAGAAGAGATTTTTCATATGAGTTGACTTCTGGTAACCCCAATGAGCACCTCTGTTAAATACAGTGTCTAGGAGTTCTATAGGCGACACCTTCGGTGTCTAAGAAGTTTGGGTTTTAAGCGGGACCATTGTGACCTCTCCAAACTACCCGGATCCCCTGGCTGTGTTTTCTGAGGTTCTTAACTGGTAATCCATGAGTCACTCGTATATTCGTGTGTTTTAGTCAAAAATAATAAAATAATAATAATAAAAAAATAAAAAAATAAAAAAAATAAAAACCTTCTCTTTCTCTGAAACACTACATTAACCCTAACTCTCCATCTTTCATTTGATCTAGCCGCCCGCTAACCCCTGAAACCAAACCTTCTCTTCCCAAGCCTTCTCCAAATTATTGCTTATTGTAGGGCTCGTCAATGGAGAAACTCAAGGATGCCGTCGATGGAAAGCTCAAGAAGGAGGAGTCCGAATTGAGCATGGTGAAGGTGCCTAGCCCAATGGTTTTGTTGAACTCACTGCCAGCTATCCCGCCAGAAGATCCTTTGGGAGAGGACACCATTATGCAACGGGTGTTTGAGGTGATTGAGGTGCTCGTGGTTGTGTTTGCCATGGATCCCTCAGAAGTTACCATAGATGCCTTTCTGTTTCATAGAGGTAGGGTGATAGGGGAAATTGAAGGCATGATTCCAAATTGGGATCTGGATTGTGGATTGGAAGAGATGCTGATCAGTTCACAATTGTATATCATTTTGTACCCTTATAGTTTATGTTTTGCTTACGTTCTTAAAGAAAAACTTGTGCTTTTAATCTATTTTGGTTTGTTATTCAGTTCATTGGGCCTTAGGTTACAATGGTGGCTTTGGATAGGAAAATATGCAAAGTGGTGCAAAAAACGTGCAGACTGAGTTAGCAATTCACTTCGGCCTTAACTTCTTTGTCTGAACTTGGATTGGCCCATATAATATGTGGTTGGAAAGATGAGAATCTGAACTTCAAGATGGACTACTCAAATGCAGCAATTGATTAAGTTGAGCCCAATCCGTGAGCCCATCAAAGTACACACCAGGCTGATTGCAGTTTCCACTTGGAGGAGCTTTGGATCCTCTTCAAAGGGGAGACAAATCAGATTGGAGGAGCCTTGGATACTCTTCAAAGGGGAGACAAATCAGATTGGAGGAGCCTTGGATACTCTTCAAAGGGGAGACAAATCATATTGGAGGAGCCTTGGATACTCTTCAAAGGGGAGACAAATCAGATTGGAGGAGCCTTGGATCCTCTTTTGAGCCATGTGCTTGATCAGCCAAAGGGGAGCTTCACACTCTATAAATAGAGAGCTTCACACTCATTCAACCATATCTCATTCCATTCAGCCACTACAATTCACTCTAGTCCATCCTTCCCCAAACACTCCATCCTTCACATCCCCATCATCTCCCAAACACAATTCCTCTAGCCCAATTCCCAGAAACCACTCCATCCTTCACATCCCCATCATCTCCCAAACACAATTCCTACATTCACACCACTCTTCACCTCTGGCTGCAAGCATACATGGTGGAAGCTGTGAGGAGTTCTTCAACATCATAATTTGATCTTCACGGGTTTTTTTACCTTCTCCATGTTTACTTTGATTCAATTGTATTCTCCATTAATGATGTGTAACTAATTACCATAACTAGGGTTTCAATGTAGCCTGTCAAGATAATTTCATGTTTTCAAGTTAATGTTATCCTTTGTTGATTACTTCTAAATTCTGGTCTCATTCACTTGTTCTTATTGAATCTTTATGCATGTTTAAATAACTGGCCATTATTAACACCTGCATGTTGATTATCTAGTTCAAGTTTACATAAACATCATATGACTCTTGAACTGATTAGTGAATGAGTGAGTAATGCATTTAGGACAAACATCATGTTTAAATGTTTACTTGGTTCTATAGTGTTGGTACTCAAGCTTAATGGATTCAGATTCATAGCTTAGACTAAACATCATAGCTAGGTTGTGTTTCTGAGTACTTGATTAAAACCAAACATCATATGGATAATCATACATAACACGAACTCCAGAATTGTAATCAATTTAGGTGATTGTCAACTTGTAACTTGAAATTGGATTGTCATGGTGAAGTTGAACCCCTAGTGCTTGTCTCATCGTCTTTACATTCTCTAAACATCTACTCCTGATCACTTGCTCTTTGCATTCCTTTTTAGTAGTTTTCACTCCAAACAACTCAATTCAATCTCATTTAAATTCTGTTTAGCTTAGGTTATTTGGAATCTAAGTAGTAGTATTAAGTACTTTCATCTAAGTCTCTGTGGAACGACCTCGTACTTGCATTCCTATACTATAATTGATTCGTGCACTTGCGAGAAATAGATAGAACAAAATCTGTCTAACAGATGCAGCTTGCGGCACTGGCACATTGTCTATATACTTGGAGGGTATATTTGCTAGATAGGAGGTTTGTGGCAAGAACTGTTGTGTTGAGCAGTCACATGTATTGTACAGGTAACATTCGAGACGAGTTTGGCATTTACTTAAGTGTGCTTGACGAGTTTCACTTCCAATTAGTGTACATGACCACAAGACTCCGAGACTTCGTGGAGCAGATGGAGGAGTTGATGATAGATGGAGCCCAATATGATTCTTCTGTTTCAGACCCTTCGGAAAGTGAGTCGGATTGAAAGATGAACCGTCCTAATCGCTTCAAAGGGGAGTTTTTCTAAACTCTAACATTTGGTTATGTCTTTTCCTTCTCTTCTTTCCTTGCATTTATGAGGCATTGCATGTTCTTACGTTCTAAACATTGAGGGCAATGTTTCATTTAAGTTTGGGGGGAAGGATTTGGTTATGTTGTTTTACTGTCAAATTTAAATTTTTTTTTTTGTGTGTTTAGCGTCTAAAAACGCAGGATTTTGTGTGTTGTTTCGTTATCCTTCCAAACACCTATGATAAGACTTGGATTTAATACTAATATGGTTTATCAGAAATTGAGAGTCATTTTTTAAGGACTTTGTGTGGTTCTGAGTTAACTCTGTCTTGCATGCCACCCTTGCACTTATTGAGCACTTTGCCAAGTTAGTCCAATTTCTTGTTACTTAGAGACGTTATGCAATTCTACTTATCTCATGATCTTGATTTTGTACTCTAGAACTTATTTGAATATCTCTTGAGACATTTTGTTGCCATACAATGCTTAGGAAGTGATTTAGGCCATGTTTAAACCGTTTGAGCTTTTCTAACCATCCCTCTACATTTATTCATCCCTAGTCAACCCATTTGAGCCTGCATTAAGCGTTTCTTTGTGTAAACCATTCCTACCATAATGAACCTCTGTTTTCTTATTCTTACTTATTCTATGAGCAATTAAAGTTATCTTCAAAAGAGAGTTATAAAGAATGCAAGGTTTTTGGAGCAAAAGTGAATCATTAGTGCCATTACCCAAGTGTTGAAAAGAAATAAGTTTGGAGGTATTGGTAACTAATCAAAAGAGGTAATGAAGTGTGACCAATGTAGTCACAGCCCTAGGATGTTATAAAAGAGAAGAGCATGGTGATCTAGGGTAAAGAGCCACAAAATTAGGCCAAATAAACACATTTGAAGGTGCTGAAATTATGTTGAAAATCTGCTCATGTATGTGTTCCTTGCTTGTTACAAAGTTCAAAAATCTCTTATGCTCTTACCTGTGCTTTAATTGTGCTAAAAATATTGTATATCTCATATTCCTTCTTTCATTCTACCACTACCCTGAACCTCATTACTACCCTTGTAAAGTCCTTTTGATCCTTGGTGTTGCATGGTATTACTATGGAGAGCAGATTGGATAATGAGCTTATGGGGTTCAGAATTATTGATTTTGCTCTAAGTGTGTGCGCATATACTTATTTGAGTGGCAGGGGTTGTTCTGATTTGGCATTCACACACTACACTTAAGGGTGTCATTGTGAGCTTTGCTTTCTCGTGAATCATGTGTGGAACTTAGATTGTGATTGTTGTGTTTCTTTGGAACCATATACGTTGGTGATTCTTTGAGGATATTGTTTGGAAGGCTAGTTGCTTATTTCCTGTTTCCTAAGTTGTAGTTTTATTTTGTTTTGCTCGAGGACTAGCAAAATCTAAGTTTGGGGGTATTTGATCAGTGCATAATTACATATCTTTTTGTACCCTTCTAACTTATGATTTGGTTATGTTTTTGAGTTAAACTTGTGCTTTTAATAAAGTTTGTGTATGTTTCAGTGTAATAAGGATGAGACTCATTACATGCATTTTGAAGACAAGTTAGCTCAAAATAGTATCTGCAGATCAGTCACATTCACGGATTAACCTGTACTTGCTCAAGAAGAACCAGATAATGAGCCATACATCATTGGAAAGATACGGAAGTCTAGTTTCCGTAGCATTTTACGGTTCATGATTTGGAGTCTTCTAGAGGAAGTTATCCATGATTTAGCAGCACAAGGTCAAAATTCGGCAGCATCTGCGTTACTGGGTCAAAATTCGGCAGCATCTGCATTACTGGGCCAAAAATGACATATTTTACCAGGATTTTTTGGAGTGAATAACAAGCCCAAAATCGGCCCACAAGCTGACTGCAATGCAATGTCATGCATGACTATCTAGTGGGATTTGTTGGTGAAGTGCACTAGCCAAAAGAATGAGTTTCTAATTACAAGCACTATCTAGTGGGAGTTGTTGGTGAAGTGCACTAGCCAAAAGAATGAGTTTCTAATTACAAGTGCTATCTAGTGGGAGTTGTTGGTGAAGAGCACTAGCCAAAAGAATGAGTTTCTAATTACAAGTGCTATTGGCATAAACCATATTCAATTCAAATATTCCCCTTCCATTCTCCCTATAAATAGCACTCCAATTCTAAACACAACATCATTCAACAATCCATCAATTCACTTCATCCATTACTCATACACATTCATATAGAGAGAGAGAGAGAGAGAGAGAGAGAGAGAGAGAGCTAGTTGCAAAAGGAGCAAAGCTTGGAGCTGTCTTGGGAATTCCTTGCTGCCATCATCTAGTTCTTTTCTTCTCTTTATCCTATCCTATGTATTTCTTATTCTATATTGCTCTTCAATTATTAAATATGTGTAACTAAATTTCTTCTTAGTTAGAGGTGAATTCGAAGCCATGGACATATGTTTTATATGAATTGATCACTCCCAGTTATGGTTTCGTAAAGTATGAATGTGATTTACTTTTCTGTTTTATTCAGGACTTATTCTTGTATGTTTATTAAGGATGCATACTTAGTTTGCATGCAGGGATTTGATGCTAGGATATAAGGGAATTTCACCTAATCGTTATGAACTTATATTCACAAGTAGTAAAAGTCACTAGTCATGATTGTGTTAAGTAAATTCCTGGCAGGAGTATCATGCTTTTCATAGTTACAAATGCTTTGTCAAAGCTTATGATTTTCATAAAACTTAATGATCTTTGATATGTATCTCTATCATGCTATTCATATAGGGAACTTGATAAGAATAATTTGATTGAGTCGCTGAGTCCAATTCAATGAACTTAGGAAAATCTGAGAGTTAATTAGTGCAGTTCACAATTAATTTGGGGCTTTGACATTCATACTTTATAGAAAGAGTAACTGGAGATCTATTTGTATGCATATGTTCCATGTGTGGAGAAGAATCCTCTAGCTATCCCTTAATCCATATTTCATTCACAACTTAGTTATTTGCTGCTGTCAATTTTACTTTGGTATAAATCATCCAACTCCCCCCAATCATTGTTCCCTTAACTTAGTTCTAGTTTAATAAATTTAATTTGTGTTGATTAGCATCCCTCCTAATCCCCGGAATAGAACGATCCCTACTTACTCGTACTACGATTGCATGATTTATAGGGTTTAATTTGTGCGTTAGTTATTTCTCACGCCAACAGCGAGTGTGGCAACCACTCTAGGGGCAGGTCACTAGCCCATAAGGCTCTAAACGTAGGCTATTTCGGGCCTACTATGCTCCATGATGTTAAGCTCATAATTTCATACATTTACATGCCCAATTTACTTAATTATTTTGCTTAAGTTCTTGGAATTCTGAGTTATTTGTCTCTCTTTGTGTGTTTTGTAGGCCCATAGATCAAAAGAGCATAATTCATGCAATTCAAGCATGTTAAGGCCTGATTTGGATGAATGGAAGAAGAGTTGAAAGACAAACCTATTTTGGCTACAGCCCCTTGCCAGTCCAGTTTCGTGGGTCATCTTGCAGGCCTCATTTCGGCCACCTACACAGCTCGGATGAGGTCGACTCCTTCATGAAAGTTGTTCCAATGGGTGTCTATTATAACATATCCAAATTGCAGCCCAATTGGTTACGTTTGGAGCCCTCAGCACGTCAAACACAGAACCAGGCTTAGGATTGCAGTTTCCTCTTTGAAGCCTTGGATCCTCTTTTGAGCATTGGATCCTCTTTTGAGCTTTGGATACTCTTTTGGACCTCACATATGGAGCAAATTAAGGAAGCATTTCAGCTAAAGAAGTCAAAAGGAGCAAAACATGGCATAATTAAAGGAAAACATGTTTGCAGAAATTAAGGAGCCTTGTTTTCCATGATTTATGGTAGGTTGTCTACACCAACCAAGGGGAGGACGAATTTGAAGTCTATAAATAGAGAGTTGTAGCTCATTCACAAATCATCTTTCATTCCATCATTTTACATATTCATTGTACACAAAGAGAGGGAAGGTTGAGAGTCACAAAGGGAGAGAAGAGGGAAGGCAGCAGCTGGGAGGCTTTGGCCTCCTGGCAGCCATGGAGATGAATCTTTTCCATCTCTAGCATGCTGTCCTTATCTTCTTCTCCTCCCTTTGTCTTTTATTTTCTTCTTGTATTTCCTTTCCTTTACTTTGTTTTTCTATTGGGAACTATATTGCTTACATGAATATTCTGGGTTTATAAGTTGAAGATTTGAGTTTCAAGTTTGATTTATGATTTATGTTCTTATTCATTATGCTTATCAGTTATTATGCTTGTTTGGATGATTGATCACCATTAGAACTTGTATATTAACTTTATTGGTTTGAATCAAGAGTAGACACCATGCTTTGATTTGAATTGAACTATGAATAAGAAGAGTATGTATGGACATTCGACAACAGGGATTAGATACATGCTTGGTTGTTTAAATTGTTCTTCTATGCTTAATGGGTTCCTAATGCTTAATTTAGGTTAGACAACAAATGATCAAGTTAGGGAATTAGGAACACAAGGTTAGAACCAGACACCATGGCCTAATCATACTTTAGCTAGAATCAATCTTTGAATCTAAATTAGACTTGTCACTTGATGCCTTATAAACCGGAATTGAACTAATCTCCCAATCTGTTTTCCAGCTTACAAAAATAACCTTTGTTACATTTGCTTTGTTTTTGTTTGAAGTTTCATTTGCCTCATTTGTTCAATTCTTTCTCTGTTAGCTAGCACTCTAAGTAATTCAACTTGGAACCAAGTTACCATTCTCCGTGGGATCGACTTCGTATTTACATAAGCTATACTATAAACGGTTCGTGCACTTGCGAGAATTAAAGTTGCTGTTTTTAATAACTCATTTTAGTTGTTAAGAAAAAGCTCAACACATGACTCCACTGAATATGTCAAAAGATGTGATCGCTGCCAATCGTACAAACCAATTCCTAACCTATGTGCAGAAATCTATCATCCACAGAACAGTCCATGGCCTTTCATGAAATGATGATCGTCGCCACTGATTACTTTACTAAATGGTTCGAGGCTGAACCTATATTCTCTACTAAAGAAGCCAATGTGGAACGATTTATCTAGAGAAACATTATCTGCCGGTTTGGCTGCCCACAATCACTAGTTACCGACAATGGCTCACAATTCATTGGCAAGCAGATCACAGCCTTTTTCAAGAAGTATGGCATCAAGCAACATCTATCTACCCCGAGATATCCTCAGGGCAACGGTCAGGCCGAGGCATCCAACAAAATAATACTGTATTGTCTAAAGAAGAGATTAGAAGGCGCCGAAGGAAAATGGGTAGATGAGCTCCCTGGAGTACTATGGGCTTATCGCACCACCAAGTGAAGTTCAACTGGCGAAACCCCGTTTTCCCTCGCCTATGGAACTGAAGCAATCATTCCTCCTCACGTCACTGTCCCCTGTATAGGCATTGAAATGGGCAGTATTGAGCAGAACTCCGAGCAGATGAGGCTCAACCTTGACTTACTTGAAGGTGAGGGCGAGAAGGCCATTGTCCGAGTTGCCTTTTATCAACAACGGTTGAAGTCTTCCTACGACAAAAGAGCCAAGATTAGATAGTTTCAACCACGCAAGCTTGTGCTAAGAAAGACCTTCATCGCTGCACAAAGATAAGGGTCTAAAAAGATGAAACCCAATTGGGAAGGCCCTTACGTGATCAGCCAGTCCGGGGGTGGAGGAAGCTATACACTTGACACTGTGAAAGGGAAGGAGATTCCGCGACAATGGAATGCCTGCAACCTCCAAAGATACTATCCATGATGCTTCCTCCTACCTGCTCAGTCCCTAGCAGATGACTAAGCACTGCACATTTGTTTGTGCCTAATAAATTACGGCCTTTGTGACCGAGGAAATCTCCTCTCGGCCGTGGCCTTTCCTCATGAACTCAAAGGAACGGCAACGTTTCGTTGCTCCTTTTTTCTGACAACAAAGGAGAAAGCGCTAAGGCAAGATTTTCTCGGCCTCTCAAATAACCTCGCGGGCCGAGGCTGAGGAACTCGCAGGGCACGGCCAAAGAGGTTATGGTCAGATCACCACGTGACCTCAGGGTCCCACGCTTCATTTAATGAAGTAATGCCTCTGTCCACCACAGCAAATCCACTAGGGCATGAAGCATTTAATGCATGAGGGCAGAAGGGAAGTGATTGAAGTCAAGATTTTGTAATCAGGGTGGTTAGGTACAAACATTCCATCAGATGTTCTTGCAATTAGCAGTCTCTTCGCCAACCACTAAACCAGAGCATTTAATGCATTCCCACGGCCAGAGGTGCAGAGCCCTTGATCTGAGTAAAGGCCGAGATCTGCCGAGATTTATGGGGGTCACACCACCATGCTTCACGATCCCAAATGCTGATCAGAACCAGCCATGCTTGCCTTGATTAGACTCCACCATGCAGGTCTTGTCAAGCCTCGATTGTCTCTCCAGGGCTCCCACTATAAAAGCCAAGTTCAAGACCACATGCAAGAGGTCCAACACCAAAAACCAAAAGCCTCCCACGGAGCAACTTATTTTTCTGTCATGTATTTTCAATATCTTTACATGCTTTCTTAGGAGTAGTGATAGATTGTAAGAGACATCCATTCATCAATATATCATACGACCCTTGATTCCTCAAGGCGCCGGAGCATCATCCTTGTTATCGCCTCACTCACCCCATATATCATACGACCGTCGCTCTCCGAGCAACGCGTCGGAGCACAGCCCAAAATCCACCACCTACACCACCACTAACGGCCTTGTAGCTCAAGCCGTGAACCTGACGGCCGAGACCAGTTCCTTTCTCGGCCACAGTCGTTTGATAAGAGGTCCAGATCAAACAGGCGCAAAACTCCAAACACCTTCTACCCAAACACTTCACCGAACTCGACGCACGGTAGACCGTACTGGCACGCCCGCGCACAAACCGCACCGCATCCAAAAGTAGGACTCCGTGTTAAACGCACATCCCCTCGGCCCGGAGAGTCAGGCCGAGAGATTTGTGCAGCCAACACTTTTGGCACGCCCGGTGGGACTCTTTTGTCAACACACTCATGGTGGAAACGAGGCACAGGCAAAACTCAAGAGCGAAGCGACAGAGATGACCTCTGAGGCTCCTGAGTCCACGTCGCCAGTTACCATTACCGAGACCGAATCCACGGTCAGGAGCACGGCCAGCGAACTAATAATGACGGAGCGCACGGTTGAGTCCGTGCAGGAACAAGCAGTGGTGGAGAATCTAATGGATAAGCAGGCCTACAGGATAGAAACATCCTTTATGGCCACAATGGATAGGTTTTCCTCCGAGCTTCGCACGCTTTTCCAGGAAAGGATGCCGATATCGGCATCCATGGCCCCTCCTGGGGCTGGACAGAGAAGCCAGGAAGGCGAGAGGCCCGAACCCCACGGCGAGGGCAGCAGCCACGGCACCCCTGCCCGCGCTCCAACATCAGGCTGCGCCAGAATTTTCAGCTACCAACGAACGGCTGGGGGCAGTCCCAGCCGGCATGGGCGAATTCCGGACCAACTCGACCGTCAGAAGCGACGTACAGCCCGCTCCACGCGTTGGCCGTCACACTAGGGCAAAACAGCCCCATGCATTCCGTGGTCCGACATGACGGCCCAGCCCACACCGTGGCTGTCCACACTCATCCCGGTGCGAGCAGCACGCCTGTTGCTTCATCACAACAATACGGTCAGAGCAACCCAATCATTTCATCTCTGCAGACACCGTTATTTCCCTTGGATTCTCACTTCCACTACGGTGCGGCCAATATGGCGACACCGTACCCGCCCTCTGGTCAAACCCAGGGCGCATATGGGGCACAAACCGGCCCAACTACAACGGCCGAACCCTCCGCCCAAGCGACCCAGCAACAAAGGCCGCAGAACGATGGGCAACAAAACCAGCGGCCGGTCGCGGCCCAGACGGAAGCCCCTGCCCGAGGACTTCGATTCGAGGATGTTCGGCGCATGATCGAAGACGGCTTGGCCCAGAAGCGACCAGAAGCACCGAGGTACAGCAAGCCGTACCCGCCAGAGATCGACCGAGTTCCACTCCCCCGGAACTACCGGCTGCCAGAGTTCACTTTGTTCTCCGGGGACGGCCACACCTCCTCTATCGAGCACATAGGCCGATTCACGGCCCAGTGCGGGGAGGCCGATTCTGACGCCCACAAGCTCCGACTGTTCGTCCATTCCCTGACCGGTGCAGCATTTTCTTGGTTTATCAATCTCCCACCGAATTCGGTAAGGGACTGGTCTGATATGGAGAAAACTTTTCACGAGCATTTCTACCAGACCAACCGGGAAACAACAGTCGCCGAGCTGGCCAGGATGAGCCAGGCAACAGACGAATCGTCCCGCGACTACCTTCAACGGTTCAAAACCTGCAGAAATTGGTGCCGCACGAGCTTGCCAGAAAGGGAATTCGTCAAGATGGCCGAGGAAGGTCTGGAGTTCGAGTACCGGAAGAAATTCCAGGGAATTGAATTCCGAGACATGCACGACCTAATCAACAAGGTGGATCGATACGCATCCTTGTTGAAAGAGGAGCTGCAGAAAAAGGCGGCATCAAAAGGGACCTACTATCGAAACCCCGTCGTCAGCTATGCCGAGACTGATGGCCCGGCGCAGGCCGAGAACGACGAGATTGACGTAAGTTCGGCTGAGGTCAATATCGATAAGCCATTCGTCTGCAAGGGATTGGTCAAGACCGACAACAGCCGCACTAAACTTCCCGACGCTAAGTTTGCGGCTCGGGAAACGAAGGCCTACACCTTTGACCTAACCAGGGCCGAGGCGATTTTTGACTTGCTACTAGCTGAAAAGAAGGTCAAGCTATCCTTCGGCCATAAGATTCCAAAGCCAGAGGAGCTCAAAGGAAAGACGTTTTGCAAGTATCACAGCTCTTGGTCCCATAATACCAACAACTGTGTCGTCTTGCGGGACGTCGTACAAAAATTGATAGACGAAGGCAAGCTTCAGTTCCCAGAGAAGCCGGCCATGAAGGTCGACTCCAAACCTTTTCCCCCGCCAACCATCAACATGGTAAACGCCCGGTTTTGGATTGGGCGAAGAAACGAACACCAACCAGCCGAGGGGGAGGAGCCGCCAACTGGACCAAGGCCGGTGCTGTGTAGCCGATGCGAATACGAGGTCGAACACTGCGGGGCCGATGAGCCATCGCCATCACGTGGTCATGTCTTCGATCGACTAGGGGCGCGAAACCCCAATACCCTGGCGGGCCACAGGAGTAAAGCCACCCTCAGGCCGTTAAGGACATTCAAACCACCGGTTGTACAGGACGACCGCTAGTATCACATACAGCATGGGGGCAATGTCCAGCCAATGATGAAGACCCAGCTGCGGAGAATGCAGAGGCAGGCTCAGCAGACCCGAGAGCAGATGCCTCAGGCCGAGGGATCCAGACGCCAGGAGAGTTCGGCACCACTCCGCGAGCCTTTACCCGCGCCAGTTGTCCCGGCGACAAAGCCCGCCGGCGCCAGAGCTCCGAGGGTTTGGCGCCCCCGGAAGGACAAGGATCTCCGTGAGGAGAAGGCCGTCTCAGGTAACCCGAAGACCACGGCCTTGGAAGAAGCCAACGAAGGTATTGTCAACGTCTACCGCGGGAGAAACCCGCCGTTTTCGGCCGACGGCTTGTCCTCTCTCAGGGAATTCCACAAAGACCACTCGGCCATCGACCTGTACGGTTTGACCCCTGACAATCGCGAAATCGTGGAGCTAGCTCTCAAGAATACGAAAGCAGAGGGGCTCCTCATTACCAAGGGGTCCGACTCGGCTATTAAGGCCGTCTACCAGGCAAATCGGGAGGCCAAAGCAAGGGGGGCACCAGGGTATCGCCCCGATCAGAAAACACTAGAAGACGAAGCCCCTTTTAACAAGAACGATTTGCAGTATCTCCGGCATTATTTCTCTGTCACCCCGGCCGATGTTTTGTTTGGTTTAACGACCGAAGAAAGGGCCCGGGTAAAACGGTTGGACGGCTACCTTAATGCTCGGGATACGCTGGCCGAAGCTCGGCAAGCCCTCGATGCGGAGAGTAAGTCTTCCCCCTCCTCCGAGATTGAAGCGGCTACACGAATGGCTCCGCCAACTAAGGAGCCCATTGTCGAGGGCCGCGGCGACCCCTTCTTCGGGCATGAACCTGAGGACGACCTCCTGTTAGAAAACGACGGAGAGTATGAGGAGATCCTCAGGACAATCGAGGCCGAAGGGATAACCGGAGAAGAGATCCAGGAGGAAGCAGAATTCACCATAGGCATGGTCTTGGTCCTACCACCCGAGTTCTCGGCCCCAGGGGACCAGGTCGGCGGCCTGGACGACGACGTGGCCGAGGAACAGCTGGGCCAGAGGCCAAAGACAAAAGAAGAATTGTTGGCCATGGCTTTCAATGAGGTAATCCCCAGAGATGACCCGAATAAATATCGGCACCTTAAGCCGTTGTATGTCTCGGCCCATGTAGAGGGTGTACCCATATCTAAAGTCTTCGTTGATTGCGGAGCGACGGTCAACATCCTTCCCTGTTCGCTTATGAAGAAGCTCGCCAAAACCAAGGAAGACCTCATCCCCAGCGATGTCGTTATGAGCAGTTTTGTAGGCGACAAATCCAAGGTCGTCGGAGTACTGCCTCTCAAGATCACCGTGGCCGACCAGACAAGGGTCGCGGCATTTTACGTAGTCGAGTCCAGTGTGAACTACAACATACTGCTAGGGCGCGACTGGATACACCAGGCTGGATGCATTAATAAGGTCATAATTTCACACATTTGCATGCCTTCTTTGCTTAGTAATTTTGTTTAGCTTCTCTTTATTTTGAGTCTCTTACCTATGTTTGTGTGTTTTGTAGGTTAAGACAGCAAGGGATCACATTTGATGCAATCCATGCTTGATAAGGGCTGATTGGCACAAAAGGAATATGAGCTTAAGGACAAACCCAATTTGGGCCACACTTCTTGTCAGTCCAATTTCGTGGGTCATCTTGCAGGCCTCATTTTAGCAACCTACACTACTTGGATGAGGTGACATTCTTCACAGAAGTTGTTCCAATGGGTGTCTAGTATAACATATCCAAATTTCGGCCCAATTGAAGACATCTAGAGTCCTTAGCCCATCAAACACTGAACCATGTTCAGAATATGCATTGGATCCTCTTTTCAGCATTGGATCCTCTTTTGAGCTTTGAATCATCTTTTCAGCATTGGATCCTCTTTTGAGCATTGAATCATCTTTTGAACATTGGAGCATTGGATCCTCTTTTGAGCCAAACATGTTGAGCAAATTAAGGGAGGTGTTGTCAGCTATTCAAGTGTAAAGGACAAAAACATGGGATGCTTAAATCATGGAAAACATGCTAGCATAAATCAAGGAGCACTTGTCTTCACCAGCTAAGGGGAGGACGAAATTTCTCTCTATAAATAGAGAGCTACACAGACATCCACTTCATCCATCAATTCACTTCATCCATTACTCACACACACATTCAGATTCCATCATCCACCACAAAGAGAGAAGAGAGCTAGTTGCAAAGGAAGGAGAGCTTGGAGCTGTCCTGGGAACTACATTGCTGCCAGCTAGTTTTTCTCTTCTCTTTATCCCATCTATGTATCTCTTATCTTTTGTATTCATTGTTATGTCTAGCTAATCTATTTAGTTAGGGCTTAGGATGAAGCCCTAGTCATGAATATTCAATGTTATGAATGATTTATAGTTAATTGATTTCCTTGCTTTCATTATCAAGTTGTTAATCTCCAGTTTACTATGTGCTTGATGTATGCTTTCTTGGAGTAGCTAACTAGGATTTTATGCATCTAGCACAGGTTGGGAAGGGGTTTAGATTCACCAATTCTACTCTCCTTTCACAAGCAACACATGAATGGCCTAAGAATCATTCAAGGGGTTAACAACCATAGGAGACTAGGACAGATACCATGTTCTAGGACTTGTGTGATTATCATATTCTCAAGGAACTTAATGACTCTTGTATGCTTTATTCTAAGTAGATACCATGCTTAGGTTGCATATTAGAGATCACGTGTTGTGTAGATACCATGCATAATCACATGCCTTAGGAGAATCATGCATCCTGCACCTAGATACCATAGGCTTGTATGCGATAATCTATTGATGATGAAGCTTGAGTCAATTTCTATGCATTCATAACTTGGATAGGAAAACTAGTGGTGGATTCCAAGGCTCTAACACCTCTCATTCATCGTTTCACAGCTTGTTGATTGCTGCCAGTGTTTACTTTCCAGCACTTTCATTTCATGTTCTTGTTCTCATTTTAAAACAACAAAACCCCCCATTTCGAGTGTGTGTGTGGCGCTAGGATTCTGTCCTAGAACTTTGTTTTATGTTTTTTTTAGCATTCTAAGTAATTTAACTTGCAACCAAGTTACCATTCTCCGTGGGATCGACCTCGTATTTACATAAGCTATACTATAAACGGTTCGTGCACTTGCGAGAATTAAAGTTGCTGTTTTTAATAACTCATTTTAGTTGTTAAGAATAGGCTCAACAAGTTTTTGGCGCCGTTGCCGGGGAATCCGGTAACGATGGTGCTATAGTTAGATTACTTTGATTGTTTTGTTTTTGTTTGTTTCATTTGTTTATTTTCGTTGGTTTTTCCTTTAGTATTCTGTTTTTGTATTTAGTTGTTATCTCCCTTGAAATCACTAAATTGAGTTCCTTGGTGTATGTATGTCCGAATCTGACCAGGAGCAAAGTTCACCTGAGCCACTCTCACCAAGAACTGCTGCTGTACGTGCTGGTTTGAGACGGAACTATAGTTCTTCAAGCACTGAATCTAAGAGTTGCGAATCTGAAAGTTCAAGCAAGATGGCAGAGATTCCGAACAACAACAATAATGTTGATGGAGGTGCTGCGCTTGTTGTCCAACCTCGAAAACCCTTGTGTGAGTTTTCCATTCCCAAAGTCACCGATCAACCTTCATGCATCGTCTATCCTCAACTCACAGTTGACAGGTTTGAGCTTAAAAGTGGTATGATTCATCTTCTCCCAACTTATTATGGTAATACCACTGAGGATCCTTACATGCATATTAAGCAATTCTTTGAAATATGTGCTACAATTAAAATTCAAGGTCTTGATGATGAGCATATTAAGATGAGGCTATTCCCATTCAGTTTAAAAGATAAGGCTAAGTCTTGGTTATACTCTTTGCCTAATGCTTCAATTCATACTTGGGAAGAGCTTTCTAATAAATTTTTGCAGAAATTCTTTCCGGCTCAAAAGACCAACAAGATTAGAAAGGAAATTCTTGGCTTCACACAAAAGGAAGGAGAAGCTTTTCATGAATGCTGGGAGAGGTACAAGGAGATGATAAGTTCTTGCCCACACCACAACATAGAGAGTTGGATGCAAATGCAATCTTTCTATGAAGGTTTGCTTGATTCCGATAGGATGATGGTAGATGCAACAAGTGGAGAAGGACTGATGAACAAAACAGCAGATGAGGCTTTTACTCTCTTTGAATCCTTGAGTGCTAACTCTCAACAATGGAGCCACAATAAAAGAAGAGGAGCTCCTATGAAAGCTGTGGTCTCTGAGGTAAGTACTAATAATGAGATTGCTGCAAAACTTGATGTTATGTGTTCTTTGCTTCAACAGGCAGTGACTAGACCTCTAGGAAGCAAAGTGGAAGTTCAAGATCAATCTTTTGCAGAGCACATGCTAGAACAAGCAAGGAATCCTAATAATGATCCTTACTCAAACACGTACAATCCGGGGTGGAGAAATCATCCTAATTTCAAGTGGAGCAATAACTCAAATGTGCAACAATCTCAAGGACCTCCCCAGGATTTCAAATACAACAAAGGCAATTCCAACAAGCTCCCCAACAAGTGCAAGAGCAAAGGGGTGACCAAATGGGAGAATTGCAAGACATGTTCAAGAATTTCATGGGGCAACAAATGCAAACCAATCAGAATCTTCAAAATGCTGTGAACAAGCTAGAAGTGCAAGTTGGGCAGATTGCATCCTCCTTAAGCAATAGAGCATCCGGAACATTTCCAAGCCAAACGGAGCTGAATCCAAGGCATCGTGAGCAAGTTAAAACAGTTCACATCTTGAGAAGTGGTAAACAAGTTGATAATAAGGTTGGGGATGCCAATGAAGAGCAAGAAGATGGAGAAAACGTGGAGATCATTCAGCCACCACATGGGCAACCCACAGGTTCCACCAAACAGCCCCTCAATGCCTCTGGAAAGAGCACAGGCCCTAAGGTATCATCTAATGCTAATCAAGTTCCAATTTCAACTAATGCTTTTAGGCCTATTGCACCCTTTCCCAGCAGGTTATCAAAGTCAAAGAAAGATCAAGGATTGGATGAGATAATGGAAACATTCAAGAAGGTGCAAATCAACATCCCATTGCTCAATGCCATTGCTCAGATTCCAAAATATGCAAAATTTTTGAAGGATCTATGCACAAACAAGAGGAGATTCAAAGAGCATGAACAGGTTTCATTGAGTGAAGAGGTAAGTGCAGTCTTACAAAGAAATCTACCTCCAAAGCTAAAGGATCCAGGTTCGTTTTCTATACCTTGCATTGTTGGTGATTTCAAGATTCCAAAAGCTTTGCTTGATCTTGGTGCTTCTATAAATCTTATGCCATATCATGTTTATGAGAAACTTAACCTGGGTGAGTTGCAAGCCACAACTGTGAGCATTCAATTGGCAGATAGAACTATTCGGTACCCCAAGGGCATTCTTGAAGACGTTTTGGTGAACGTAGAAGGTTTAATCTTGCCAGCTGATTTCTTAGTCTTGGAGATGGAAGAAGCACCAATTCCTGACAATGAATTGCCCCTCATTTTTGGCCGACCCTTCATGGCTACTGCTAAGACCAAGATCGATGTGGAGCAAGGCACTCTCACCATGACCGTTAATGGCGAAACTGTTGCCTTCAAAGTGTTTAATGCCCTGAAGCCAATTATTATACAAGATTGCTTTCAAATTGAAGTATTTGGTAATCCAGGGAAAGAGAGACTTGATGGCCTTCCATATTCAGTAGAGTCATGCTTGCTGAAAAGAGGAGACAAGGAGGAAAGGGGGCAGCCCACATGTTCAATGCTACAATTCCCACACACAAGAAGGGGCTGCCCAAATTCGGAGATGTGAATACAATTCATTGTGATTCTATTCATAAACAGAAAAAGAAAAGAAAAGCAGCAAGGAAGCGATGGAAAAGGAAAACAAGCTTGGTGAACTCTCTTGCATTACATGAGGTGTCGATTGAGCCCAAACCCCCCCATTCACTATAGAAAGTTTGGACGTCCGGCTAAAGACATAAAACTTAGCGCTTCTTGGGAGGCAACCCAAGGTGACGAGGAGAAGATAAAACCTGCAAGGAGCTGCTTACGTCCTAATCGCTTCAAAGGGGAGTTTTTCTGAACTTTAACCTTTGGTTATGTCTTTTCCTTGTTTTCTTTCCTTTCATTTATGAGGCATTGCATGTTCTTACATTCTAAACATTGAGGACAATGTTTTATTTAAGTTTGGGGGGAAGGATTATGTTGTTTTATTGTCAAATTTTAACTTTTTTGAGTGTGTTTAGTGTCTAAAAACGCAGGATTTTGTGTGTTGTTTCATTATCCTTCCAAACACCTATGATAAGACTTGGATTTAATTCTAATATGGTTTCTCAGAAATTGATAGTCATTGTTTAAGGACTTTGTGTGGTTCTGAGTTAACTATGTCTTGCATGCCATCCTTGCACTTATTGAGCACTTTGCCAAGTTAGTCCAATTTCTTGCTACTTGGAGATGTTATGCAATTCTACTTATCTCATGATCTTGGTTTCATGCTCTAGAACTTATTTGAATATCTCTTGAGACAATTTGTTGCCCTGCAATGCTTTGGAAGTGATTTAGGCCATGTTTGAACCGTTTGAGCCTTTGTAACCATCCCTCTACATGTATTCATCCCTAGTCAATCCATTTGAGCCTATGTTAAACCTTTCTTTGTGTAAACTATTCTTACCATAATGAACCCTCTGTTTTCTTATCCTTACCTATTCTGTGAGCAACTAAAGCTATCTTTAAAAGAGAGTTATAAAGAACGTAAGGTGTTGGAGCAAAAGTGAATCATTAGTGCCATAACCCAAGTGTTGAAAAGAAATAAGTTTGGGGGTATTGGTAACTAATCAAAAGAGGTAATGAAGTGTGACCAATGTAGTCACGGCCCTAGGGTGTTATAAAAGAGAAGATCATGGTGATCTAGGGTAAAGAGCCACAAAATTAGGCCAAATAAACACATTGGAAGGTGCTGAAATTATGTTGAAAATCTGCTCATGTATGTGTTCCTTGCTTGTTACAAAGTTAAGTAATCACTTACCTGTGCTTTAATTGTGCTCAAAATATTGTATATCTCATATCCCTTCTTTCATTCCACCACTACCCTGAACCTCATTACTACCCTTGTAAAGTCCTTTTGATCCTTGGTGTTGCATGGTATTACTGTGGAGAAACAGATTGGATAATGAGCTTATGGGGTTCGGAATTCTTGATTTTGCTCTAAGTGTGTGCGCATGTACTTATTTGAGTTGCAGGTGTTGTTTTGATTTGGCATTCACACACTACACTTAAGGATGTCATTGTGAGCCTTGGTTACCCTTGAATCATGTGTAGAACTTAGATTGTGATTGTTGTGCTTCTTTGGAACCATATATTTTGGTGATTCTTTGAGGATATTGTTTGGAAGGCTAGTTGCTTATTTCCTGTTTCCTAAGTTGTAATTTTATTTTGTTTTGCTTGAGGACTAGCAAAATGTAAGTTTGGGGGTATTTGATAAGGTCATAATTTCACACATTTGCATGTCTTCTTTGCTTAGTAATTTTGTTTAGCTTCTCTTTATTTTGAGTCTCTTACCTATGTTTGTGTGTTTTGTAGGTTAAGACAGCAAGAGATCACATTTGATGCAATCCATGCTTGATAAGGGCTGATTGGCACAAAAGGAATATGAGCTTAAGGACAAACCCAATTTGGGCCACACTTCTTGTCAGTCCAATTTCGTGGGTCATCTTGCAGGCCTCATTTCAGCAACCTACACTACTTGGATGAGGTGACATTCTTCACAGAAGTTGTTCCAATGGGTGTCTAGTATAACATATCCAAATTTCGGCCCAATTGAAGACATCTAGAGTCCTTAGCCCATCAAACACTGAACCATGTTCAGAATATGCATTGGATTTCAGCATTGGATCCTCTTTTGAGCTTTGAATCATCTTTTCAGCATTGGATCCTCTTTTGAGCATTGAATCATCTTTTGAACATTGGAGCATTGGATCCTCTTTTGAGCCAAACATGTTGAGCAAATTAAGGGAGGTGTGGTCAGCTATTCAAGTGTAAAGGACAAAAACATGGGATGCTTAAATCATGGAAAACATGCTAGCATAAATCAAGGAGCACTTGTCTTCACCAGCTAAGGGGAGGACGAAATTTCTCTCTATAAATAGAGAGCTACACAGACATCCACTTCATCCATCAATTCACTTCATCCATTACTCACATACACATTCAGATTCCATCATCCACCACAAAGAGAGAAGAGAGCTAGTTGCAAAGGAAGGAGAGCTTGGAGCTGTCCTGGGAACTACATTGCTGACAGCTAGTTTTTCTCTTCTCTTTATCCCATCTATGTATCTCTTATCTTTTGTATTCATTGTTATGTCTAGCTAATCTATTTAGTTAGGGCTTAGGATGAAGCCCTAGTCATGAATATTCAATGTTATGAATGATTTATAGTTAATTGATTTCCTTGCTTTCATTATCAAGTTGTTAATCTCCAGTTTACTATGTGCTTGATGTATGCTTTCTTGGAGTAGCTAACTAGGATTTTATGCATCTAGCACAGGTTGGGAAGGGGTTTAGATTCACCAATTCTACTCTCCTTTCACAAGCAACACATGAATGGCCTAAGAATCATTCAAGGGGTTAACAACCATAGGTTGACTAGGACAGATACCATGTTCTAGGACTTGTGTGATTATCATATTCTCAAGGAACTTAATGACTCTTGTATGCTTTATTCTAAGTAGATACCATGCTTAGGTTGCATATTAGAGATCACGTGTTGTGTAGATACCATGCATAATCACATGCCTTAGGAGAATCATGCATCCTGCACCTAGATACCATAGGCTTGTATGCGATAATCTATTGATGATGAAGCTTGAGTCAATTTCTATGCATTCATAACTTGGATAGGAAAACTAGTGGTGGATTCCAAGGCTCTAACACCTCTCATTCATCGTTTCACAGCTTGTTGATTGCTGCCAGTGTTTACTTTCCAGCACTTTCATTTCATGTTCTTGTTCTCATTTCAAAACAACAAAACCCCCCATTTCGAGTGTGTGTGTGGCGCTAGGATTCTGTCCTAGAACTTTGTTTTATGTTTTTTTTTAGCATTCTAAGTAATTTAACTTGCAACCAAGTTACCATTCTCCGTGGGATCGACCTCGTATTTACATAAGCTATACTATAAACGGTTCGTGCACTTGCGAGAATTAAAGTTGCTGTTTTTAATAACTCATTTTAGTTGTTAAGAATAGGCTCAACATGCATACCATCTTCTCTCTTCCAACTCTTATTTTCTGGGACGGCCAAAGAGTGTCCATACACCCGGCCGACGAAAAGCCCTTCGAGACCAACGCCGTCCAGGCACGGATTTATGACGATGACGTCGGATGGGTCGTCCTTACCGGCCACGATGCAAGGGGCCGACCAACTAGGACGACGGCCCAGAAAATATTGGAGCTAGGCGCCGAAAATGCTCGGCAGGACTCGACGCGCGAAGTGCTAATCGACCTTACCAGTCTTTAAATGACGGACACAACCACTGGAGAAGGAGCAGCGGCCGTGTCCGATCTGCTGGAAAGGTTGCTGGAGCATTGGGCGGGCGAATCCTTGCAGCCGAACTCACCGATCAACCTCATCGAATTCCTCCACGAAGCCGGCGGGGCGGACACCCTGACCATCGACGATCTGGAGATAGCACCTACCGAAATGGAAGATGATTACCCCGAGGTTCAGGACCCCTTATTAGAAATAAATGTGGGGACCGAGGCCGAGCCACGGTCCTTTTTGTAAGCCAGCTTCTAGATCCAGGGTTAGCAGCCGAAATTATCGGCCTGCTCCACGAATATAAAGACTGTTTTGCATGGGACTATCACGAGATGCCTGGGCTACCAAGAAGTTTGGTCGAGCACGAACTGAAAATTAAGGAAGGATTTAAGCCTTTCCAACAACCGCCGAGACGATTCTCGACCGAGGTACAACTAAAAATTAAGGAAGAAATCGAGCGTCTCTTGGAAGCCGGTTTTATTCGAACGGCTCGGTATGTTGAGTGGTTGGCTAACATCGTACCGGTACTAAAAAAGACTGGAGCCCTGAGAATTTGCACCGACTACAGAAATCTGAACCTCGCAACCCCCAAGGATGAGTATCCCATGCCCATGTCAGACCTTTTGGTAGACGGGGCCGCAAAACACGAACTCCTATCATTCATGGACGGCCATGCGGGGTACAACCAGATATTTATCGCCGAGGAAGACATCCACAAAACGGCGTTTAGATGTCCAGGCGCCATTGGGACTTATGAGTGGGTAGTCATGCCGTTCGGCCTAAAGAACGCCGGCGCAACCTATCAACGAGCCATGAACCTTATTTTCCACGACCTGATCGGCCGGACCGTGGAAGTCTACATCAATGACGTTGTGGTAAAATCTCCATCCAGGGCCGACCACCCAGGGCACCTCCGTCAGGCTTTCGCCCGGATGCGGACGCACGGCTTAAAAATGAATCCCAAGAAGTGTGCCTTCGGCGTCACCGCTGGGAATTTCCTCGGTTTCTTGGTCCACCAGCGAGGGATCGAAATAGATAAGAACAAAGCCACGGCCATCATGGCGGCACCTGCACCCAAGACCAAGAAGGAGCTCCAGTCCTTCCTTGGTAAGGTCAACTTTTTGAGACGCTTTATCTCCAATTTGGCCGGAAAGATCCGGCCGTTGTCCCCTCTGCTCAGATTGAAGGATACGGAACAATTTTTATGGGGGACAGAGCATCAGCTGGCTTTTGACGATATTAAGAAGTATTTATCCCAACCACCGGTCCTCATGCCGCCAAAGAGGGGGAAGCCCTTGAGGCTTTATATCTCGGCCTCTGAAAGCTCTATCGGGTGTTTATTGGCTCAGAATAACGAATCTGTGAGCGAGAACAGGCGGTGCACTATCTAAGCCGCACCCTTAACATGGCCGAACTCAACTATTCGCCGGTCGAGAAGCTGTGCCTAGCGCTTTACTTCGCAGCCACCAAACTTCGCCATTACATGCTTCCCTCGGTCGTGCAGATCATCTCCAAGACCGATCTTATCAAGTACATGCTTACTCGGCCAATCATACGCGGCCGAATTGGGAAATGGACGATGGCGCTGTCCGAGTTCACCTTTCAATACGTGGCCCAGAGATCGGTCAAAGGTCAGGCGTTGGCCGATTTCTTGGCCCACCACCCAACTCAAGGTCAGGAGGAGGAGACCGAGATCGAAATTGGCATGGCTCGCATGGAAAGAAACTACTGGACCATGTACTTCGATGGGTCCAGTACCGAGGCAAGATCCGGGGCAGGGGTCGTAATCGAATCCCCCCCAGGAGCAGAAGTGGCAGTTCGCATTTCAACTTGACTTCAGATGCACCAACAATCAGGCCGAATACGAGGCACTCATTATCGGCCTTGAGATTCTGCAAGAGATGAAGGCAACCCGCGTCCTGGTCTACGGTGATTCCCAGCTAGTGATCAATCAGCTGACCGGGGATTACCAGTGCACAAGCGAAAACTTGGCCACGTATTATGTAACGGCCCTGAACACGGCCGACCGATTTTCTAGGATCTCCTTCGTCCACGTACCGTGCGCCGAGAACCACGAGGCCAATGAAATGGCCCAGGTAGCATCGGGAGTCAGCATCCCGGCCAACGACCTAGACCGCGTAATAAGAGTCGAGAAGCGCACCCTACCAACTCTTACCGAGCGAGGGATGACATCTCAAATGGGCTCGGTCGACATCTCTGACGAAGTCAAGACGGCTGACGCCGATTGGCGCTACCTCATAGTCAAGTATTTGCGCGACCCTTCAGGCAACCACGAGAGGACTACTCGTTTCCGAGCCCGGTGCTATTTGATTTATCAGAACGAGTTGTATCGAAAAGGATCAGATGGTTTGCTGCTCCTGTGCCCGAGCACCAGGGAAATTAAGGTTATTATGGCAGAATCACACGAGGGAGTTTGCGGGGCTCACCAATCCGGCATCAAGATGCGTTGGTTGATACGAAGACACGGCTATTATTGGCCGAGTATTTTGAAGGACTGCATCGAATATGCCAGGGCATGCATTAAGTGTCAAATCTACGGCCCGATACAAAGAGTACCAGCCGAAGCCCTCCACCCGGTCACCAAGCCGTGGCCTTTCAGGGGGTGGGCCGTGGATATCATCGGTAAAATCTACCCAGCCGCGTCCAACCAGCACGCTTGGATTTTGGTGGCAACCGATTACTTCACTAAGTGGGTCGAGGCAGAGTCCTATCGGTCTATTTCCAGTGCACAGGTGGTTAGGTTTTTTGAACATCACATCGTCCACAGATTTGGCATCCCCGAGACTATCACGGCCGATAACGGCCCGGTCTTCGCATCGGCCGAAACTCGGGATTATACCGAGAAGATGGGGATCAAATTGATCCACTCGACGCCCTACTACCCCTAGTCAAACGGGCAAGCCGAGGCAAGCAACAAAGTGATCAAGGGCATCCTCGAGAAAATGATCGAAGAAAAACCGCGAGCTTGGCATGATCTCCTCCCTGAAAGCCCTATGGGCTTACCGAACTACAAAAAGATCGGCCACGGGGACGTCCCCCTATGCCCTAACCTACGGCCATGACGCTTGTTGTTAAAAATGTTAACTCGCAATTGTACGGGCCAATTAGTAGTATAGCAAGACAAGTACGAGGTCGTACCCACGAAGACTGAGAAGTTAAAACTAGTTATGTGCTTAGATTACCAAATTCAAGGAAGTAGGAAGTTAAGTCTAAAACAGAATTTAAAGCAAGAGTGATTGTAAGTGTTGAACAAATGAAGCAAAACAAAATTCCAAACAAAAGCAAAGTGAGCAAATGCAACAAAGAGTATTTTTGTAGGCTGGAAAATAGATTGAGAGACTAGGGCATTCGATTCACCATAACAATTCAATTCTGGGTTATAAGGAGTCAAGTGACAAGTCTAATTCGGATTCAAAGATTGATTCTTGCTAAAGTATGATTAAGCCATGGTGTTTGGTCCTAACCTTGTGTTCCTAATTCCCTAACTTGATTATTTGTTGTCTAACCTCAATTAAGCATTAGGAACCCATTAAGCATAGAAGAACAATTTAAACAACCAAGCATGTATCTAATTCCTGTTGTCGAATGTCCATACATACTTTTCTTATTCATAGTTCAATCCGAATCAAAGCATGGTGTCTACTCTTGATTCAAACAAAGGTAGCTAATAAACAAGTTCTAATGGTGATCAATCATCCAAACAAGTATATTAACTGATAAGCATAAAGAATAGGAATATGAATCATGAATCAAACTTGAAACTCAAAACTTCAACTTATAAACCCAGAATATTCATGTTAGATTACATCGAAGCCCTAGTTATGAATTTAGCTACTCATAATGGAAATGAAATTTAAGCAGAAATGAGAAAACATAATGAATGCAATAAGAGTGGAAAAACCCATTTCTGAAGTTACTTGTGATGTCCAAGGCTTCTCCAAGTGCTTCTCCAAGTCTAATGCTGATCCAAGAGCTTCCTCATATCTAGAGTATGGCAACTAAATAGGTGATTTGGGATGAGTTTGGGTGAGTGGTGATGGTAGAGAAAGAGGAAATTCGTAGGGAAATGGAAGGGAGGCTTGCTGGAGCTGTTTTGGTGATTTTGGAGAGAATGGAGTGTTTGGGGAAGGATGGAAGTGTTAGGGGATGGCTGAAGAGAACTCTAGGCTGAATGGAGTGTGATATGGTTGAATGAGTGTGAAGCTCTCTATTTATAGAGTGTGAAGCTCCCCTTTGGCTGATCAAGCACAAGCTGCCCATATGGTGGCATGTGTGGTTTGTCTCCCCTTTGGCTGATTTGAGCACAAGCTGCCCATGTGGTTGCATGTGTGGTTTGTCTCCCCTTTGGCTGATTTGAGCACAAGCTGCCCATGTGGTTGCATGTGTGGTTTGTCTCCCCTTTGGCTGATGTGTATTTTGATGGGCTCACGAATTGGGCTCAACTTAATCAATTGCTACAGTTGAGTAGTCCATCTTGAAGTTCAGCTTCTCATCTTTCCAACCACATATTATTTGGGCCAATCCAAGTTCAGACAAAGAAGTTAAGGCCGAAGTGAATTGCTAACTCAGTCTGCACGTTTTTGCACCACTTTGCATATTTTCCTATCCAAAGCCACCATTGTAACCTAAGGCCCAATGAACTGAATAACAAACCAAAATAGATTAAAAGCACAAGTTTTTCTTTAAGAACGTAAGCAAAACATAAACTATAAGGGTACAAAATGATATACAATTGTGAACTGATCAAATACCCCCAAACCTAGATTTTGCTAGTCCTCGAGCAAAACGAAAGAAAACAAAGTAAACAAAACAAGAAGTTCACTAAACCACTTCTGTAGGTAGCACAATTGCATTGAGCATATGCAACAAGCCTTTAAACCTCTAGGCATCCCTAGTAGGAGGAGTTGTGTCTCCTGAGGGTTTAACAGAAACGATACCCACAAACGCTTTACTGACTCTACAAAACAAAAGGTTAGAAAACTAACTTTGAAAACAACTAATGAAAATGAAAGAAAACATTAGTCAAACCTTCAACACCATAGAGTTGCCAAGATAGATGATCAATAAGTGTGTACAGTGGAAGCTATAGCTCAAAGGCACATGGCTTCAAAGTAAACATACTCAAATCTTGAAGGGAGAACATGCTTCAACTCTAATTCTCACATAAAGCACTCAATCACTCAGAACCTATGGTTTTATTCTCTCAAACAAGCAAAATGAGTATATGAAATAGAAGCACAATATTTGGTTAGATCTCATGAAGGGAATCAAATACTAAGAATAGAGATACACACATACATACCAGCACCCATAAATACATCCTCAAAGATCAGCTAGGTCTTTCACAAGGTTGTAATGAAAGGCTAGGGTTAGGGGAAATGGAAGAATTGGAAGGAACACAATTAACTTAAGAACAAACCAAGGTTGCATTCTTCATTGATCTGCAAGGTATCATTGATTTAGAATGGTATGGCTGCAACTTCATAGCATCATCTGGCATAGATCTTATATGTCACATTTAGATCAAATCGAAACACTTTCTCTTTAACTTTCTTATTTGCTGATTTGATCTTTTTTTTTTCTTTTTTTTTTTTTCACTTCATTGCACAGATTCACACCAATTTACATTTAGGCATGGGGCGGCACCTTCCTTGTTCAAACTTTATCTTGGCACACCTTGGTGTATTTCTAAGCTACAGGGTATGGCTATAATAGGTTAAATATCTCAGATTGAGATACGAAGTTAGGGGAATTATGAGGGTGATACAAGAAAATGGGTTAAAGTGTTTAGCTGCAAGAGGGCTGATGGAACACACAAACGGGTAGGGTGAAAAGAAAGCACAGAGAATTGTTATACACACATAGCCTAGCATCACATCAATGAGTTCATTCATGAGTGAGAGCATGCACCTGATATCTGCAAAGAGAATCATCCTTAGTATTCAATCAAAATGGAACAATGAGATCATTTAGAGTGAATTGAAGAAAATAAGTAGAGATGAAGAATAGAAACACTTTAAACCCTCTCAAGAAAGCAATTAGGCTCGAAATAGCTCACTAGGGTAGTCTCCACTATTCTCCTTCAAGAATCTGAGCATGGTACTTTATCCACCAGAATTCTAAGAGCAACCGCTTGGTGAAGTGTAATATGTCTCATATGAAAATCGAAATGGCCGCTCCATAGCATTGATTGTATGACATTCTTTAAATAAATAAATAAAAAGCGACACCGAACGAAAATTGGAAACAAAAATCAAACGAACAAAAATTGAAAACACAAATGAAAAAATTGAAAACCTCCCCCCCAGACCTGAATTGAACATTGCCCCCAATGTGAAAGCATATAAGAAAACAGAAACAGGGATTAAGGGTAACCTGGCACTGCACGGTTCATCCTTCAAACATAGCATTTCTCAAAATGCTATCGATGGCTGAGCTCACCCATGGCTCTTCTTCTGACTCACTTTCCGAAGGGTCTGAAACAGAAGAATCATATTGGCCTCCATCTGTTATCAACTCATCCATCTGCTCCACGAAGTCTCGGAGCCTTGTGGTCATGTACGCTAATTGGAAGTGAAACTCGTCAAGCATACTTAAGTAAATGCCAAACTCGTCTCAAATGTTACCTGTACAATACATGTGACTGCTCACCACAACAGTTCTTGCCACAAACCTCCTATCTAGCAGATATTCCCTCCAAGTATTTAGACAACGTGCCAGCGCTGCAAGCTGCATCTCTTCCAATCCACAATTCAGATCCCAATTTGGAATCATGTCTTCAATTTTCTCTATCACCCTACCTCTTTGAAACAGAAAGGCATCTATGGTAACTGCTGAGGGATCCATGGCAAACACTACCACGAGCACCTCAATCACCTCAAACACCCGTTGTACAATGGTATCCTTACCCAAAGGATCTTCTGGTGGGATAGCTGGCAGTGAGTTCAACAAAACCATTGGGCTAGGCACCTTCACCATGCTCAATTCGGACTCCTCCTCCTTGATCCTTCCACCGACGGCCTCCTGGAGTTTCTCCATTGACGAGATCTACAATAAGCAACAATTTGGAGAGGGTTTGGTTCGGGAGGAAGAGGAAGTTGAGATGCTCAGGGGTTAGAGGAAGCGGCTAGGTAAACAATTACATATAAAAGAAACACAGCCAGGGGATATACACGAATAAGAAAAAGAAAGAAAATTTAATTTAAAAATACACGAATATACAAGTGACTCACGGATTACCAATTAAGAATCTCAGAAAACACAGCCAGGGGATCCGGGAAGTTTGGAGAGGTCACAATGGTCCTGCTTAAAACCCAAAACTTCTTAGACACCCAAGGTGTCGCCTATAGAACTCCTAGACACTGTATTAACCGATATGCTCATTGGAGTTACCATAAGTCAACTCATATGAAAAATCTTTTTTTTTGTTTTTTTTTTGTTTTTTTTTTCAAAAGCTTGCAAGACATTGAACAAAATTATACTAAGCAAAACAAAGCTCACACAACTTAACTCTACCACAAAACCTAACAAAATTGTCAATCCCTACCCCCAAACTTAAATGAAGCATTGTCCTCAATGTGAAAGCCTATAAGATGAGTGAGAACATGTAAATAATAAGGGGAAAGTTTAAGACAAAGGATTAGAGAAACTCCCTCTTGATGCGATTAGGTCGACCGCTACCAAGCACTTTATTCTTCAACACATGGGTTGCCTCCCAAGAAGCGCCTTAGTTAATGTCTTGGCAAGACATTATGTGATTAGCTAACTTGATTGTACGAAGGGAAGATGATCCACCACATGACCAGTTTGAATTCCAACTGACACTCCCTCATAGAATGGCTTTAAACGTTGTCCATTTACTTTGAAAGTCGATCCATCTTTAGGGTTTTTAATCTCCACAGCTCCATAGGGAGAAACATTGACCACGGTGAATGGGCCAAGCCACCTAGACTTCAATTTTCCTGGAAAGAGACGCAAACGTGAGTTAAACAAAAGAACTGACATACCTTTGGTGAACTCTTTCCGTTGAATGTTCCTGTCATGGTAACTCTTGGTTCGTTCTTTGTAAAGCCTTGCATTCTCATAGGACTCATGTCTAATTTCTTCCAATTCATTGAGCTGGAACTTTCTAACATGGCCGGCTTTGTCCAGATCAAAATTCAACTTCTTGATGGCCCAAAAAGCATTGTGTTCAAGCTCCATTGGCAAGTGACAGGCTTTCCCAAACACAAGACGATAAGGGCTCATTCCGATGGGAGTCTTATATGCAGTCCTATAAGCCCATAATGCATCATTGAGCTTGGTAGCCCAATCTTTCCTTGTACTATTCACCACCTTCTCTAGGATCTGCTTAATTTCTCTGTTGCTTATTTCTACTTGACCAGAAGTTTGAGGATGATATGGTGTAGAGACTCGGTGGGTGATGTTGTACTTCTTCATGAGTGCTTCAAATGGCTTGTTGCAGAAGTGGCTGCCTCCATCACTAATGACAGCCCTTGGAGTACCAAACCTTGTGAAAATATTGTCCCTCAAGAACTTCAGCACCACCTTATGATCATTGGTTTTGGTGGCTATGGCTTCCACCCATTTAGACACATAATCAACAGCAACAAGTATGTAGGTATAACCAAAGGAAGATGGGAATGGTCCCATGAAATCAATACCCCATACATCGAAGAGTTCCACAAAGAGTATGTTCTTCAATGGCATTTCGTTCATGCGGCTTATGTTTCCCATCCTTTGACACCTATCACACTTAACACAAAAATTAAATGCATCTTTGAATAGAGTAGGCCAAAAGAAACCTGATTGCAAAAAAGTGCTGTTTTCTTAGCTCCAAAGTGGCCTCCACAAGCCAATTCATGGCTATGCCTAAGGATGCTTTCTTGTTCTTCTTCTGGAACACATCTTCTAATGAGTTGATCTGGGCAATGCTTGAATAAGAAAGGTTCATCCCAGACATAATGTTTCACCATGGAAAAGAACTTCTTTTTGTCCTGATAAGTTAGATCATTTCTAAGAACACCACAAGCAAGATAATTAACAAAATCAGCATACCATGGTTCTTTGACTTGGACAACATATAGTTGTTCATCTGGAAAAGTCTCATTCAATGGTAGCACAGCTTCTCCTTGCTCTTCAACCACAATTCTGCTCAAATGGTCAGCCACCACATTTTCACATCCCTTCTTATCTCGAATCTCCAAATCGAACTCTTGCAGCAAGAGAATCCATCTGATCAAGCGTGGTTTGGCGTCCTTCTTAGTGAGCAAGTATCTAAGAGCAGCATGGTCAGAATAAACAATTACTTTAGAACCAACAAGGTAAGAACGAAATTTTTCTAAAGCAAAAACAACAGCAAGCAACTCTTTCTCTGTTGTGGAGTAATTGAGTTGGGCATCATTCAAGGTCCGGCTTGCATAATGAATCACATGGGGAAGCTTGTTCTTCTTTTGACCTAAAACTGCACCAATAGCAAAGTCAGAGGCATCACACATTATTTCAAATGGTAAAGACCAATCTGGAGCTATGATAATAGGGGCTGAAGTTAGCTCTTTCTTCAAGGTCGTAAAAGCTTCCATGCAAGTTTTGTCAAACTCAAAAACAGCATCCTTAGCAAGGAGATTGCACAATGGTCTTGAGATGCTTGAAAAATTTTTGATGAACCTTCTATAGAATCCGGCATGGCCCAGAAAGCTTCTAACTCCTTTAACAGAGGAAGGGGGTGGTAGATTTGAGATGATATCTATCTTGGCTTTGTCCACTTCAATTCCCTTGCTTGAAACAACATGGCCTAGCACAATTCCTTGTCTTACCATGAAGTGACACTTCTCCCAATTCAAAATCAGATTTGTTTCCTGACATCTTTTAAGCACTAGAGACAAGTGGTGAAGACAATCATCAAAAGATGAACCAAAAACTGAAAAATCATCCATAAATACCTCCATGAATCGTTCCACCATATCAGAAAGATTGCCATCATGCATCTTTGGAAAGTTGCTGGAGCATTGCACAAACCAAATGGCATCCTTCTATATGCAAACGTACCAAATGGGCATGTGAATGTGGTTTTCTCCTGGTCTTCCGGAGCAATAGGAATTTGATTATAACCTGAAAATCCATCAAGAAAACAGTAGTAAGCATGGCCAGATAAACGGTCAAGCATTTGATCAATGAAAGGCAAGGGAAAATGATCTTTTCTCGTGGATGTGTTCAACTTCCTGTAATCAATGCAAACTCTCCAACCGGTGATAGTTCGTGTTGGAACTAGCTCATTCTTCTCATTCTTTACAACGGTGATTCCGGACTTCTTTGGAACAACTTGCACAGGACTCACCCACTTAGAATCTGAAATTGGGTAGATGATTCCCACATCAAGTAGCTTTAAAACTTCAGTCCTAACCACCTCTTTCATGTTGGGATTTAGCCTCCTTTGTGCATCACGAGATGGTTTGCTGTCTTCTTCCATTAAAATTCGGTGCATGCACATGCTTGGACTAATTCCTTTGATGTCTGCTATGGTCCATCCAAGGGCTGTTTTATGCTCTTTTAGAACTTCAATTAAGTTGTCCTCTTCATGTGTGGTGAGACCTGCAGCAATTATAACAGGGAGAGTTTCATTAGCACCCAAATAAGTATACTTAAGATGATTGGGTAGAGGTTTAAGTTCTAGCTTTGGTGGGGTGATAATGGATGGCTCCAATTTTGTGGAGGATGGTCCAAGAGGCTCGAGTGGTGGCCTAAAGGATGGTGGGTATGGCTGAAACACTTCTAAGGCAGCCATCTCTTCTTCTTCTTCTTGGTCTGAACTTGTTTCCGAATTGGAAGGTGAAGAACCTGGGAGGTCAGTGTGGATAGCAAGACCTTCAAATGTGGCAATGGCTTGCTCTTTTGCAGTTGTCAACTCTCTTTCTAGACGATTCTGAATTTCAGAGATCACCCGGTTTGGTTGCAAAGATGACCCTGCGTTCAAAGGTCTTGAACGTTGGAATGAAGACCTCACTTGATCAAGGAAAGGATTTCCAGACATAAACTACCTGAAACAGAAAATAACTTGAGTTAGTTAGTACTAAAAAGAATAGGGTAACCTTGGGCACATAACCAGGAAAGAACTTTCGTTCAGTCCCCGGCAACGGCGCCAAAATTTGTTGTTAAAAATGTTAACTCGCAATTGTACGGGCCAATTAGTATATAGCAAGACAAGTACGAGGTCGTACCCACGAAGACTGAGAAGTTAAAACTAGTTATGTGCTTAGATTACCAAATTCAAGGAAGTAGGAAGTTAAGTCTAAAACAGAATTTAAAGCAAGAGTGATTGTAAGTGTTGAACAAATGAAGCAAAACAAAATTCCAAACAAAAGCAAAGTGAGCAAATGCAACAAAGAGTATTTTTGTAGGCTGGAAAATAGATTGAGAGACTAGGGCATTCGATTCACCATAACAATTCAATTCTGGGTTATAAGGAGTCAAGTGACAAGTCTAATTCGGATTCAAAGATTGATTCTTGCTAAAGTATGATTAAGCCATGGTGTTTGGTCCTAACCTTGTGTTCCTAATTCCCTAACTTGATTATTTGTTGTCTAACCTCAATTAAGCATTAGGAACCCATTAAGCATAGAAGAACAATTTAAACAACCAAGCATGTATCTAATTCCTGTTGTCGAATGTCCATACATACTTTTCTTATTCATAGTTCAATCCGAATCAAAGCATGGTGTCTACTCTTGATTCAAACAAAGGTAGCTAATAAACAAGTTCTAATGGTGATCAATCATCCAAACAAGTATATTAACTGATAAGCATAAAGAATAGGAATATGAATCATGAATCAAACTTGAAACTCAAAACTTCAACTTATAAACCCAGAATATTCATGTTAGATTACATCGAAGCCCTAGTTATGAATTTAGCTACTCATAATGGAAATGAAATTTAAGCAGAAATGAGAAAACATAATGAATGCAATAAGAGTGGAAAAACCCATTTCTGAAGTTACTTGTGATGTCCAAGGCTTCTCCAAGTGCTTCTCCAAGTCTAATGCTGATCCAAGAGCTTCCTCATATCTAGAGTATGGCAACTAAATAGGTGATTTGGGATGAGTTTGGGTGAGTGGTGATGGTAGAGAAAGAGGAAATTCGTAGGGAAATGGAAGGGAGGCTTGCTGGAGCTGTTTTGGTGATTTTGGAGAGAATGGAGTGTTTGGGGAAGGATGGAAGTGTTAGGGGATGGCTGAAGAGAACTCTAGGCTGAATGGAGTGTGATATGGTTGAATGAGTGTGAAGCTCTCTATTTATAGAGTGTGAAGCTCCCCTTTGGCTGATCAAGCACAAGCTGCCCATATGGTGGCATGTGTGGTTTGTCTCCCCTTTGGCTGATTTGAGCACAAGCTGCCCATGTGGTTGCATGTGTGGTTTGTCTCCCCTTTGGCTGATTTGAGCACAAGCTGCCCATGTGGTTGCATGTGTGGTTTGTCTCCCCTTTGGCTGATGTGTATTTTGATGGGCTCACGAATTGGGCTCAACTTAATCAATTGCTACAGTTGAGTAGTCCATCTTGAAGTTCAGCTTCTCATCTTTCCAACCACATATTATTTGGGCCAATCCAAGTTCAGACAAAGAAGTTAAGGCCGAAGTGAATTGCTAACTCAGTCTGCACGTTTTTGCACCACTTTGCATATTTTCCTATCCAAAGCCACCATTGTAACCTAAGGCCCAATGAACTGAATAACAAACCAAAATAGATTAAAAGCACAAGTTTTTCTTTAAGAACGTAAGCAAAACATAAACTATAAGGGTACAAAATGATATACAATTGTGAACTGATCAAATACCCCCAAACCTAGATTTTGCTAGTCCTCGAGCAAAACGAAAGAAAACAAAGTAAACAAAACAAGAAGTTCACTAAACCACTTCTGTAGGTAGCACAATTGCATTGAGCATATGCAACAAGCCTTTAAACCTCTAGGCATCCCTAGTAGGAGGAGTTGTGTCTCCTGAGGGTTTAACAGAAACGATACCCACAAACGCTTTACTGACTCTACAAAACAAAAGGTTAGAAAACTAACTTTGAAAACAACTAATGAAAATGAAAGAAAACATTAGTCAAACCTTCAACACCATAGAGTTGCCAAGATAGATGATCAATAAGTGTGTACAGTGGAAGCTATAGCTCAAAGGCACATGGCTTCAAAGTAAACATACTCAAATCTTGAAGGGAGAACATGCTTCAACTCTAATTCTCACATAAAGCACTCAATCACTCAGAACCTATGGTTTTATTCTCTCAAACAAGCAAAATGAGTATATGAAATAGAAGCACAATATTTGGTTAGATCTCATGAAGGGAATCAAATACTAAGAATAGAGATACACACATACATACCAGCACCCATAAATACATCCTCAAAGATCAGCTAGGTCTTTCACAAGGTTGTAATGAAAGGCTAGGGTTAGGGGAAATGGAAGAATTGGAAGGAACACAATTAACTTAAGAACAAACCAAGGTTGCATTCTTCATTGATCTGCAAGGTATCATTGATTTAGAATGGTATGGCTGCAACTTCATAGCATCATCTGGCATAGATCTTATATGTCACATTTAGATCAAATCGAAACACTTTCTCTTTAACTTTCTTATTTGCTGATTTGATCTTTTTTTTTTCTTTTTTTTTTTTTACTTCATTGCACAGATTCACACCAATTTACATTTAGGCATGGGGCGGCACCTTCCTTGTTCAAACTTTATCTTGGCACACCTTGGTGTATTTCTAAGCTACAGGGTATGGCTATAATAGGTTAAATATCTCAGATTGAGATACGAAGTTAGGGGAATTATGAGGGTGATACAAGAAAATGGGTTAAAGTGTTTAGCTGCAAGAGGGCTGATGGAACACACAAACGGGTAGGGTGAAAAGAAAGCACAGAGAATTGTTATACACACATAGCCTAGCATCACATCAATGAGTTCATTCATGAGTGAGAGCATGCACCTGATATCTGCAAAGAGAATCATCCTTAGTATTCAATCAAAATGGAACAATGAGATCATTTAGAGTGAATTGAAGAAAATAAGTAGAGATGAAGAATAGAAACACTTTAAACCCTCTCAAGAAAGCAATTAGGCTCGAAATAGCTCACTAGGGTAGTCTCCACTATTCTCCTTCAAGAATCTGAGCATGGTACTTTATCCACCAGAATTCTAAGAGCAACCGCTTGGTGAAGTGTAATATGTCTCATATGAAAATCGAAATGGCCGCTCCATAGCATTGATTGTATGACATTCTTTAAATAAATAAATAAAAAGCGACACCGAACGAAAATTGGAAACAAAAATCAAACGAACAAAAATTGAAAACACAAATGAAAAAATTGAAAACCTCCCCCCCAGACCTGAATTGAACATTGCCCCCAATGTGAAAGCATATAAGAAAACAGAAACAGGGATTAAGGGTAACCTGGCACTGCACGGTTCATCCTTCAAACATAGCATTTCTCAAAATGCTATCGATGGCTGAGCTCACCCATGGCTCTTCTTCTGACTCACTTTCCGAAGGGTCTGAAACAGAAGAATCATATTGGCCTCCATCTGTTATCAACTCATCCATCTGCTCCACGAAGTCTCGGAGCCTTGTGGTCATGTACGCTAATTGGAAGTGAAACTCGTCAAGCATACTTAAGTAAATGCCAAACTCGTCTCAAATGTTACCTGTACAATACATGTGACTGCTCACCACAACAGTTCTTGCCACAAACCTCCTATCTAGCAGATATTCCCTCCAAGTATTTAGACAACGTGCCAGCGCTGCAAGCTGCATCTCTTCCAATCCACAATTCAGATCCCAATTTGGAATCATGTCTTCAATTTTCTCTATCACCCTACCTCTTTGAAACAGAAAGGCATCTATGGTAACTGCTGAGGGATCCATGGCAAACACTACCACGAGCACCTCAATCACCTCAAACACCCGTTGTACAATGGTATCCTTACCCAAAGGATCTTCTGGTGGGATAGCTGGCAGTGAGTTCAACAAAACCATTGGGCTAGGCACCTTCACCATGCTCAATTCGGACTCCTCCTCCTTGATCCTTCCACCGACGGCCTCCTGGAGTTTCTCCATTGACGATCTACAATAAGCAACAATTTGGAGAGGTTTGGTTCGGGAGGAAGAGGAAGTTGAGATGCTCAGGGGTTAGAGGAAGCGGCTAGGTAAACAATTACATATAAAAGAAACACAGCCAGGGGATATACACGGATATACACGAATAAGAAAAAGAAAGAAAATTTAATTTAAAAATACACGAATATACAAGTGACTCACGGATTACCAATTAAGAATCTCAGAAAACACAGCCAGGGGATCCGGGAAGTTTGGAGAGGTCACAATGGTCCTGCTTAAAACCCAAAACTTCTTAGACACCCAAGGTGTCGCCTATAGAACTCCTAGACACTGTATTAACCGATATGCTCATTGGAGTTACCATAAGTCAACTCATATGAAAAATCTTTTTTTTGTTTTTTTTGTTTTTTTTTTTGTTTTTTTTGTTTTTTTTTTTCAAAAGCTTGCAAGACATTGAACAAAATTATACTAAGCAAAACAAAGCTCACACAACTTAACTCTACCACAAAACCTAACAAAATTGTCAATCCCTACCCCCAAACTTAAATGAAGCATTGTCCTCAATGTGAAAGCCTATAAGATGAGTGAGAACATGTAAATAATAAGGGGAAAGTTTAAGACAAAGGATTAGAGAAACTCCCTCTTGATGCGATTAGGTCGACCGCTACCAAGCACTTTATTCTTCAACACATGGGTTGCCTCCCAAGAAGCGCCTTAGTTAATGTCTTGGCAAGACATTATGTGATTAGCTAACTTGATTGTACGAAGGAAGATGATCCACCACATGACCAGTTTGAATTCCAACTGACACTCCCTCATAGAATGGCTTTAAACGTTGTCCATTTACTTTGAAAGTCGAGCCATCTTTAGGGTTTTTAATCTCCACAGCTCCATAGGGAGAAACATTGACCACGGTGAATGGGCCAAGCCACCTAGACTTCAATTTTCCTGGAAAGAGACGCAAACGTGAGTTAAACAAAAGAACTGACATACCTTTGGTGAACTCTTTCCGTTGAATGTTCCTGTCATGGTAACTCTTGGTTCGTTCTTTGTAAAGCCTTGCATTCTCATAGGACTCATGTCTAATTTCTTCCAATTCATTGAGCTGGAACTTTCTAACATGGCCGGCTTTGTCCAGATCAAAATTCAACTTCTTGATGGCCCAAAAAGCATTGTGTTCAAGCTCCATTGGCAAGTGACAGGCTTTCCCAAACACAAGACGATAAGGGCTCATTCCGATGGGAGTCTTATATGCAGTCCTATAAGCCCATAATGCATCATTGAGCTTGGTAGCCCAATCTTTCCTTGTACTATTCACCACCTTCTCTAGGATCTGCTTAATTTCTCTGTTGCTTATTTCTACTTGACCAGAAGTTTGAGGATGATATGGTGTAGAGACTCGGTGGTGATGTTGTACTTCTTCATGAGTGCTTCAAATGGCTTGTTGCAGAAGTGGCTGCCTCCATCACTAATGACAGCCCTTGGAGTACCAAACCTTGTGAAAATATTGTCCCTCAAGAACTTCAGCACCACCTTATGATCATTGGTTTTGGTGGCTATGGCTTCCACCCATTTAGACACATAATCAACAGCAACAAGTATGTAGGTATAACCAAAGGAAGATGGGAATGGTCCCATGAAATCAATACCCCATACATCGAAGAGTTCCACAAAGAGTATGTTCTTCAATGGCATTTCGTTCCTGCGGCTTATGTTTCCCATCCTTTGACACCTATCACACTTAACACAAAAATTAAATGCATCTTTGAATAGAGTAGGCCAAAAGAAACCTGATTGCAAAATTTTAAGTGCTGTTTTCTTAGCTCCAAAGTGGCCTCCACAAGCCAATTCATGGCTATGCCTAAGGATGCTTTCTTGTTCTTCTTCTGGAACACATCTTCTAATGAGTTGATCTGGGCAATGCTTGAATAAGAAAGGTTCATCCCAGACATAATGTTTCACCATGGAAAAGAACTTCTTTTTGTCCTGATAAGTTAGATCATTTCTAAGAACACCACAAGCAAGATAATTAACAAAATCAGCATACCATGGTTCTTTGACTTGGACAACATATAGTTGTTCATCTGGAAAAGTCTCATTCAATGGTAGCACAGCTTCTCCTCTCCTTCAACCACAATTCTGCTCAAATGGTCAGCCACCACATTTTCACATCCCTTCTTATCTCGAATCTCCAAATCGAACTCTTGCAGCAAGAGAATCCATCTGATCAAGCGTGGTTTGGCGTCCTTCTTAGTGAGCAAGTATCTAAGAGCAGCATGGTCAGAATAAACAATTACTTTAGAACCAACAAGGTAAGAACGAAATTTTTCTAAAGCAAAAACAACAGCAAGCAACTCTTTCTCTGTTGTGGAGTAATTGAGTTGGGCATCATTCAAGGTCCGGCTTGCATAATGAATCACATGGGGAAGCTTGTTCTTCTTTTGACCTAAAACTGCACCAATAGCAAAGTCAGAGCATCACACATTATTTCAAATGGTAAAGACCAATCTGGAGCTATGATAATAGGGGCTGAAGTTAGCTCTTTCTTCAAGGTCGTAAAAGCTTCCATGCAAGTTTTGTCAAACTCAAAAACAGCATCCTTAGCAAGGAGATTGCACAATGGTCTTGAGATGCTTGAAAAATTTTTGATGAACCTTCTATAGAATCCGGCATGGCCCAGAAAGCTTCTAACTCCTTTAACAGAGGAAGGGGGTGGTAGATTTGAGATGATATCTATCTTGGCTTTGTCCACTTCAATTCCCTTGCTTGAAACAACATGGCCTAGCACAATTCCTTGTCTTACCATGAAGTGACACTTCTCCCAATTCAAAATCAGATTTGTTTCCTGACATCTTTAAGCACTAGAGACAAGTGGTGAAGACAATCATCAAAAGATGAACCAAAAACTGAAAAATCATCCATAAATACCTCCATGAATCGTTCCACCATATCAGAAAAGATTGCCATCATGCATCTTTGGAAAGTTGCTGGAGCATTGCACAAACCAAATGGCATCCTTCTATATGCAAACGTACCAAATGGGCATGTGAATGTGGTTTTCTCCTGGTCTTCCGGAGCAATAGGAATTTGATTATAACCTGAAAATCCATCAAGAAAACAGTAGTAAGCATGGCCAGATAAACGGTCAAGCATTTGATCAATGAAAGGCAAGGGAAAATGATCTTTTCTCGTGGATGTGTTCAACTTCCTGTAATCAATGCAAACTCTCCAACCGGTGATAGTTCGTGTTGGAACTAGCTCATTCTTCTCATTCTTTACAACGGTGATTCCGGACTTCTTTGGAACAACTTGCACAGGACTCACCCACTTAGAATCTGAAATTGGGTAGATGATTCCCACATCAAGTAGCTTTAAAACTTCAGTCCTAACCACCTCTTTCATGTTGGGATTTAGCCTCCTTTGTGCATCACGAGATGGTTTGCTGTCTTCTTCCATTAAAATTCGGTGCATGCACATGCTTGGACTAATTCCTTTGATGTCTGCTATGGTCCATCCAAGGGTGTTTTATGCTCTTTTAGAACTTCAATTAAGTTGTCCTCTTCATGTGTGGTGAGACCTGCAGCAATTATAACAGGAGAGTTTCATTAGCACCCAAATAAGTATACTTAAGATGATTGGGTAGAGGTTTAAGTTCTAGCTTTGGTGGGGTGATAATGGATGGCTCCAATTTTGTGGAGGATGGTCCAAGAGGCTCGAGTGGTGGCCTAAAGGATGGTGGGTATGGCTGAAACACTTCTAAGGCAGCCATCTCTTCTTCTTCTTCTTGGTCTGAACTTGTTTCCGAATTGGAAGGTGAAGAACCTGGGAGGTCAGTGTGGATAGCAAGACCTTCAAATGTGGCAATGGCTTGCTCTTTTGCAGTTGTCAACTCTCTTTCTAGACGATTCTGAATTTCAGAGATCACCCGGTTTGGTTGCAAAGATGACCTGCGTTCAAAGGTCTTGAACGTTGGAATGAAGACCTCACTTGATCAAGGAAAGGATTTCCAGACATAAACTACCTGAAACAGAAAATAACTTGAGTTAGTTAGTACTAAAAAGAATAGGGTAACCTTGGGCACATAACCAGGAAAGAACTTTCGTTCAGTCCCCGGCAACGGCGCCAAAATTTGTTGTTAAAAATGTTAACTCGCAATTGTACGGGCCAATTAGTAGTATAGCAAGACAAGTACGAGGTCGTACCACGAAGACTGAGAAGTTAAACTAGTTATGTGCTTAGATTACCAAATTCAAGGAAGTAGGAAGTTAAGTCTAAAACAGAATTTAAAGCAAGAGTGATTGTAAGTGTTGAACAAATGAAGCAAAACAAAATTCCAAACAAAAGCAAAGTGAGCAAATGCAACAAAGAGTATTTTTGTAGGCTGGAAAATAGATTGAGAGACTAGGGCATTCGATTCACCATAACAATTCAATTCTGGGTTATAAGGAGTCAAGTGACAAGTCTAATTCGGATTCAAAGATTGATTCTTGCTAAAGTATGATTAAGCCATGGTGTTTGGTCCTAACCTTGTGTTCCTAATTCCCTAACTTGATTATTTGTTGTCTAACCTCAATTAAGCATTAGGAACCCATTAAGCATAGAAGAACAATTTAAACAACCAAGCATGTATCTAATTCCTGTTGTCGAATGTCCATACATACTTTTCTTATTCATAGTTCAATCCGAATCAAAGCATGGTGTCTACTCTTGATTCAAACAAAGGTAGCTAATAAACAAGTTCTAATGGTGATCAATCATCCAAACAAGTATATTAACTGATAAGCATAAAGAATAGGAATATGAATCATGAATCAAACTTGAAACTCAAAACTTCAACTTATAAACCCAGAATATTCATGTTAGATTACATCGAAGCCCTAGTTATGAATTTAGCTACTCATAATGGAAATGAAATTTAAGCAGAAATGAGAAAACATAATGAATGCAATAAGAGTGGAAAAACCCATTTCTGAAGTTACTTGTGATGTCCAAGGCTTCTCCAAGTGCTTCTCCAAGTCTAATGCTGATCCAAGAGCTTCCTCATATCTAGAGTATGGCAACTAAATAGGTGATTTGGGATGAGTTTGGGTGAGTGGTGATGGTAGAGAAAGAGGAAATTCGTAGGGAAATGGAAGGGAGGCTTGCTGGAGCTGTTTTGGTGATTTTGGAGAGAATGGAGTGTTTGGGGAAGGATGGAAGTGTTAGGGGATGGCTGAAGAGAACTCTAGGCTGAATGGAGTGTGATATGGTTGAATGAGTGTGAAGCTCTCTATTTATAGAGTGTGAAGCTCCCCTTTGGCTGATCAAGCACAAGCTGCCCATATGGTGGCATGTGTGGTTTGTCTCCCCTTTGGCTGATTTGAGCACAAGCTGCCCATGTGGTTGCATGTGTGGTTTGTCTCCCCTTTGGCTGATTTGAGCACAAGCTGCCCATGTGGTTGCATATGTGGTTTGTCTCCCCTTTGGCTGATTTGAGCACAAGCTGCCCATGTGGTTGCATGTGTGGTTTGTCTCCCCTTTGGCTGATGTGTATTTTGATGGGCTCACGAATTGGGCTCAACTTAATCAATTGCTACAGTTGAGTAGTCCATCTTGAAGTTCAGCTTCTCATCTTTCCAACCACATATTATTTGGGCCAATCCAAGTTCAGACAAAGAAGTTAAGGCCGAAGTGAATTGCTAACTCAGTCTGCACGTTTTTGCACCACTTTGCATATTTTCCTATCCAAAGCCACCATTGTAACCTAAGGCCCAATGAACTGAATAACAAACCAAAATAGATTAAAAGCACAAGTTTTTCTTTAAGAACGTAAGCAAAACATAAACTATAAGGGTACAAAATGATATACAATTGTGAACTGATCAACGCTATTGTTCCCATGGAGTTAAAGGTTCGGTCCCTTCGCGTGACCGAAAGGCCTCGGCAGGGCAAGGAGAATTATGCGACCGCCATGACCCAGGAGTTGGAAGAATTGGAGCAGTCAAGGGTCGATGCTTATAACTTAATGCAGGCACAGAAGCAGATAGCGGCAAGGGCTTATAATAAAAAAGTGAGACAGAAGACTTTCGCCGAGGGCGATTTGGTATGGCGCGCCGTGCTTCCCATCGGGACAAAGGACCAGCGGTTCGGAAAATTCTCGCCTAATTGGGAGGGGCCGTTCGTTATTGAACAAGTTCTTGGCCGAGGAGCGTTTCAGTTAAAAGATAGCGATGGAGAGTGGCACAACCTGCCCATAAATGGCCAGTATTTGAAAAAATATGTCCCGTCAGTATGGGAAACGGCCAAAATGGGCCAAGACATCCCCGACCAGACAGAAGGTGCGCAAGAAAAATAAACGCGACTCGGCCTAAGTGGCGGTACTTTATATTTATAAAAAGTTGCGATTACAAGGGAACGGCCTATCTTGGCCGAATAAAACATACATAAATAAAGAACAAGGGTGCGTCCTATGCCTACAAGCAGCCACGGCGCAGTCTTCTCGCCGAACATGGAAGGATGAGTTCCCCGAGCCCGGCCCGCGTCTTGATGAAAAGGAGGAGCCACCACTCCGGCCATAGGAAGCCCAAGGGTAGGCACCCAGGCCGCTACCAGAAGGACCGCCACTCTGGCCACAGGAAGCGGCCAGGGTTAGGGCCGTCATTTCGGCCAGGAGAGGGGCGGCGTGGGAGCCAAGGCCAAGGACCTAGTTAAGGTCAAAGCCGCCACTCACAACGCCGCCGAGGCCGAGAAGTGGGCCTAATTAAGGTCAAAGCCGCCGCTCACAACGCGAGGGCTGCCTTTCTGGGCACAGGGACGGCTGAAGGAAGCGGGCCGGATGCGGCCAAGGTAAACCATCCTGCCAGGTTCTGTTTCCAACAACCACGACACGTCTCCTCCACGGCCTCGCTGCGGAAAGAACCGTCCTCCTCCGCAATCAAAGAAAGACCCCAGCCCCACCATGACAGGCTTGAACTGGGAAGGAGTAACGAGGAAAGAGTTTCCTGACCAAGGGGCGGGGAATTCTTGAGGGTTCTGTTTGGGGGCAGGGGGATTTTTCGTCAGAAAAAGCGCGAACTTAAGAGGTTACCACCATGGGGCAGAGAATGGGGAGGATGAGACCTTTTATAATGGCATCGTTCCTCTCTCTCTCGAAAATAGGCATACCCTATTGAAAACAGGCATAAATTCTACCTCGTGAATTGACACAACCCCCTCGAGGAACGCAACAGTCCGGCGGCGTATTCGAAGGCGCGATGACGTGTCAGAAGCTCAAAAGGGCCATCGCTTCGATTAACGAGGCGAAGCGACGGCTCGTGCGAACCAAGGCAATAATGGCTCATGCGACGTGCCTGCGCATTAAATGCGCGAACCGACGTGCGCATTTAAGAGGAAGAGACGCCAGCGCCAACTGTCTGTCACGTCGTTTCGAAGGAATGCAAGGGGTCTGTCCCTTGGAATCCATTCGGCCCCAACCCAGGCCGCGACCGAAAAATCCAGGGACAGGGGGGCAATGTTTGTGCCTAATAAATTACGGCCTTTGTGACCGAGGAAATCTCCTCTCGGCCATGGCCTTTCCTCATGAACTCAAAGGAACGGCAACGTTTCGTTGCTCCTTTTTTCTGACAACAAAGGAGAAAGCGCTAAGGCAAGATTTTCTCGGCCTCTCGAATAACCTCGCGGGCCGAGGCCGAGGAACTCGCAGGGCACGGCCAAAGAGGTTATGGTCAGATCACCACGTCACCTCAGGGTCCCACGCTTCATTTAATGAAGTACTGCCTCTGTCCACCACAGCAAATCCACTAGGGCATGAAGCATTTAATGCATTCCCACGGCCAGAGCATTTAATGCAGAAGGGAAGTGATTGAAGTCAAGATTTTGTAATCAGGGTGGTTAGGTACAAATATTCCATCAGATGTTCTTGCAATTAGCAGTCTCTTCGCCAACCACTAAACCAGAGCATTTAATGCATTCCCACGGCCAAAGGTGCAGAGCCCTCGATCTGAGTAAAGGCCGAGATCTGCCGAGATTTATGGGGGTCACACCACCATGCTTCACGATCCCAAATGCTGATCAGACCCAGCCATGCTTGCCTTGATTAGACTCCACCATGCAGGTCTTGTCAAGCCTCGATTGTCTCTCCAGGGCTCCCACTATAAAAGCCAAGCTCAAGACCACATGCAAGAGGTCCAACACCAAAAACCAAAAGCCTCCCACGGAGCAACTTATTTTTCTGTCATGTATTTTCAATATCTTTACATGCTTTCTTAGGACTAGTGATAGATTGTAAGAGACATCCATTCATCAATATATCATACGACCCTTGATTCCTCAAGGCGCCGGAGCATCATCCTTGTTATCGCCTCACTCACCCCATATATCATACGACCGTCGCTCTCCGAGCAACGCGCCGGAGCACCGCCCAAAATCCACCACCTACACCACCACTAACGGCCTTGTAGCTCAAGCCGTGAACCTGACGGCCGAGACCAGTTCCTTTCTCGGCCACAGTCGTTTGATAAGAGGTCCAGATCAAACAGGCGCAAAACTCCAAACACCTTCTACCCAAACACTTCACCGAACTCGACGCACGGTAGACCGTGCTGGCACGCCCGCGCACAAACCGCACCGAATCCAAAAGTAGGACTCCGTGTTAAACGCACATCCCCTCGGCCCGGAGAGTCAGGCCGAGAGATTTGCGCAGCCAACAACATTTCTGAAGAAGAGAAGCAACTGCAGGAATTTTTGATTTCTTTATTCAGTTATTTCCATTTCGAATAAAGCGATGTAATCTCATAAACATCAATAAAAGTTCAGTTTCTCATTCCAGAGTGTCCAAAAAAAAAAAAAAACAGTTGCTCATAAGTAGTGTCCTTCGGGACACGCAGGGTGACTACCAGAAGCGTCCTTCGGGAGACGCAGCCCGCAAAGTAGCGTGCCAAGGGAGACGCAGGGTGTGCCAGGAATTTCTTAAAAGGAGGTCACCATGCTTCCTGCAGGAAGGATCCAGGTTCCTATCCATTTCTTAAGGGGACATGATAGTCAAACAGTTGCCCATAAAAAGCATCCTAAGGGAGACCACTTGAAGCGTTATTCGAGAGATGCAGCCCGCAAAGCAGCGTCCTAAGGGAGCCGTATAGTGCACCAAGAATTTCCTAAGGGAGATATCCAGGTACCTAAGAGGGGTAGGATAGTCATACAGTTGTCCATAAGCAGCATCCTAAGGGAGACACAGGGCAACGACTAGAAGCGTTTTTTAGAAAATGCAGAAAACGCCCGGAGTCCCTCAAGGGGGACCTTGGCTTTTGCTAAATCCTAAGGGAAATGTACAGCTGGTTACTCAAGCAGTTCACAAGACAATATGCAAATTGAATTGAAAAAATAAAGATTGAAATTTCCATAGCAAAGTGACCAACGAGCCAAGTTCAAACAAAAACAAGATGGTCAAACAAGACCAATTATCCTAAACAAAAAACAGACTACAAAAGCTGAAAAGAAATAAAGGACTCTTCGTCTACACTGAAATGCCAGCAGGAGATCCCTGATTTGTAGCCTCTTCAGCGTCCACCTGATTAGCCACGCTCTCAACAGCTCCACATGCCTGATCTATGACGTCTGCCACCACCTCATTAGCTGCATCCTCCTTTGCTCCATCCTCTTCAACTACGCCTCTTCAGCCGCCTGCTCTTCAGCTCCTTCCATGTTCACAGCATTAACCTACTCACTTTGCACAGGGAGCACGTCAGGACAGAGCATCTCGATGTCTTCATCTCCAATGGCATAGAAGGGATCATTTCCATTTGTGCAGTCCAAGTAGCCCAGCTTGTACGCATCTATGGTAGCTTTGGACTTGGATTCTTCAACAGACTTATGATAGGCATGAAATCTAGCCAAAAGCTTGTCATAGCTATGAGAGATATTGGCACTCTCGCGCAAGATGGAAGTAAACATCTTTTCAACTAGCCATGTCAACAGTAGAAGAGTTAAGCTCGGAATCCTTCTCAGCAAGGGAATTCTTTAGCTCAGATATCATCGCCCTTAAATCAGACGTTTTCTTCTCATAACGAGTCTACTCGGTAGAAAGCTTGCTAATTAGCTCTTCATTCTTCTTCTATAACTCATTGAGCTGAGCAGAAGAGGGGGCAACATTAGATGAGTTCCGAATGGTCTCAGTAGTAAAAACTACTCCTTTTTGAAGCAGATGAAATGTTGCTTGCCTTTGTTTTTCCAAGGAAAGACTTGAAAAAGTTCTAAGATCGCCAGCCTGACGGATTTGATCAACTAGCTCAGCACAAGTAGATGGACTTGATAGAAAGTGCAACTTGAGCAGATCAGACACTCCTACATCCCTTGCAGGGCTAGACTTGTCCACCTTTGGATCAACCGCTAACGTTGTAGAAGAACCTTTCGCCCAAGAAGATGACTGTCTTGCTTTCTTAGCCTCTGCCAACCTCACTTCTAAAGGAATTGGTGACGACAAATCAACTCCACGCTTGACTACTCATGACACAACAGTTGGATCATGATGGTTGGATGGATGAACATACCTCCCACATCGACCTCCACTCTTCGACTGGTGCAAACGACCCAAACTCAACAAGTGAGCTAGGCCGCGCATGGACTACTTCGCAGAGCAGATCACGACTGTTGCGTATACTGCCTGTAACAACCTGGTCCTTAATCAATTTTTTAATTATTAAATTATTAGAGAAAAAGACAATTTTGCCCCTAGAATAAATTATTAGGGAAAAGTTTACTTTTTGATCGGGAAAGAATTTGGAAATTTCAGTTGTGTCGTTGCATAGAGCACGTCGAGATGAGTCTGTAGACACGTAGTGGGCTCAAAACGGAGTTGTAACGAAGAAGTTACAATCAAAAGAAGTTCAGTGGCATAACCATAAATATTTCAAAGTTCAGTTTTAAAACCCAGATTTTCTCCTCCCCCCTCGGAAGCTTCACGACCAGCCAACTTCTCTCCTCCACCACCGCCACCACACACCTCCGCTCTTGGCGGCACCGGTCCCATTAAAACTGCCTCACTTCCCTCTTCGATTCCTGACCGGTCCCAGCCTTGATCTGCCGGCGTGGTCACCGGAATCAGCCATGAAACAGGCGGTGGTGGACAGTTTTTTTAGTAAACTTTCGGGAGCTCGTTCGGACACCTCTGGCCAGCAAATCTATCGAATTTGGTATGCTTTTCTATCCTTTCAACGTGTTCTAGCTGCTGGTTGTGTTATTTTTGAAAAATTTCTGCGTTTAATTGGTTGACTTACATTGAAGTTTTGGCCAGTTTCGGCCTTCATTTTCGGCCACTTCTGGCTACTTTTTGGGGTAGGCCCAAGAACAAAAGTGGTTCCAAATAGGGTGTTTTACCTAGGGTAGGTAGCTTGGCCTTCAACCTTGAAGTTTTCCGGCCACCGAAATTTATCTAGACACCCACGCGTTGCCGGCGCTTGTGGTGGCGCATGGGTAGGGTGGTGGTCTGACATTTTGTAGGGGCCTAGTGCCAGGAATTTGGATTAAATAATGAGGATGAGCTCCATAGAATATGTTTAAGCTTTCAGAAAGTTCATGTGCGTGTGAGTGTTCAATTGGTTTATTATGTTGTAATATTTGAACGGTATGTTAATAAGAGATCGACATGGCTAACATACTAGCTAAGTGTTTAATATATGTATATTCAATAGTTGAAAAGGATGAATCATAGCACCTGGCTTTCATCAGATTGTGGCATAGAAATGTATATATGTTTTAAGTTTAGTTGAGAACAAGTTTGTTGAAAGTTGATATAAAAGACGGGTTATGGTTTTCAAACTCACCACGTGAGTGCCCCTTAGTTACTTTGAAACAGTTTGGTTATTTTCATAATGCCCCACGAGTTTCGGGGACGCCTGAACCGTGTGGTGTGAGGAATGTGGCTTAGATTGAAGTGTTATGAAACGACCTGACCCAATTTCCACTTTGGAATCCGGGTCGAATCCTGTTTAAAACTGACACCTGGTGGTTGTGGGTCGTAAATGACCAAAATGTCCTGAAAAACAATAACACAAACCCTAAAGCCCTAACTCGTGGCTGCGCCTGATAACTATAGGCTACCTACGTACCCTTACTAAGGGATCAAGCCACACATAGTTCTTTCCTCCGTTCTTGATCTACAACTGGTTTGTTTATTGTAAATCTCGCTCTAGGGCTGACATTCCTGGAGTAACCGGGACTCCATTTTACGATCAGTCAAATACTATATGATCCTGAAATTACCTAAATCAACATACCTGAACATGACTATGATCCAACGGTTCAAACCTGCTGAACCGGGACTCCTACACGCTCGTGGGGACTAGGAGATTATTGTGGGACTGACTGTGGTCCCCACCCTGCTGCCCACGCGCCGCCACATGCGCCGGCAGCGAGTGGCCGGAATAACTCTGAATCACGGCTCAATGTTCCTACCCTAGGTGTAACACCCTGATCGGTGCATAATTACATATCTTTTTGTACCATTCTAACTAGTTTTCTCGAATCCCTGATCGGTGAACATCGAATCCCTAACTAGTTTTCTCATTGTTTTAACCACAATCCAATTCTATTTTTAATCAAACGCTGTTTTCAATATTTAGCACAAATTAATCCAATCCTCGTGGGAACGATCTCGTGTTTGCTTTCTATACTATTTATCCGATCTTGTGCACTTGCGAGTTAAAACGTGCATATAGTTGCTTAATTTTTAGGTTACTATTTGTTCAACACACCCTATTTGGAGCCATTTTTGTTTGGACTTACCCCAAAAACTGGCCAGAAGTGGCCGGAATCGCACCCTCAAAACTGGCTGAAACCTAACTTAACAATCGAAGTATTTACGCTTCGAATTTCTGAAATCCTACCTAACCAGTAGCTAGAGCATGAAAAATAGCTAGAAAACCATACCTCACTCGTCCGATTTGGTGGCCGGAGGTGTCCGAACGAGGCTGGGATGGGTTAAGACTGAAAGAGGGGAGTGAGGTGGTTCGTTTGGCACTAGTCTTGCTCGATTTGGTGGTCGGGGCTGAGAGATATCACCTTTGGAAGTCAGCTGGTCGAGCTACCAACAGAGGAGAGTTCTGGGTTTTTAAAAACTGAACTTCGAAATATTTACGGTTATGCCACTGAAATAAGATATTATTTAATAAGATAATATCATTAATTCAGATATTATCATAATAAAGAGAAGATAATATCATTAATTTAGATATTATCCTAATAAAGAGAAGATAATATCATTAATTCAGATATTATCTCAATAAAGAGATATAATCAAGTCCGACTCGATCCCTACGAATTTGGGTAAAGAATAAACTCATCATAATAAGAGTTTATTCTCTACGAAACCCTAGCCCCGAGGCTCCTATAAATAGCCGACTTCATTCATCATTCAAGCTACATCTAAATCTACTCCTAATACCCAAAAAATACGCGAAGCTCTCTCTCCCTCTCCACTCTCTATTCTCCATATTTTCTCCACACAGCTCTGGCCACCACACACGGCTCTGACCGCCCGGTTCACACCATACATACAACTCCATACCCTTTGCTTAGCTATTGTTTTCCTACAAACACTCGTACTAACTTAGGCATCAGAGGGCCTTTGGCCAACACCCCTCGGGTGTGATCTATTTACTCCGGTCTTTTTTATAGGAATCGAGGAAGAGAGAGAAGGAAGATCGAATGTTGAAGGACCTAGAAGCGAATATTCTCCCGCAAGATTATTTGAACAAACAGTAACTTCTTCTTTTCCATTTATGAAGGGAATAATTGAGAATTATTCATTTCATGATTAATGGAGTTCAGGGAAGTTATGGAAGGAAATAAATAAGTTGAGGGAATTTATGAAATGTATTCCCTCAACCTAAATTGCGAACTCCCGTATTAAATATATTATTAAATCAAAATATTTATTTAAATAATATATTTTAGGGTTTGTCTTCTTTTCCACGTGGTGCCTCCTGATTGGGCGTCAGATTTATTTGTTCCCAAAAATGCCCCCCAACTTCTGCATGTCACATTTAGGGCATGTAGGAGATAAATTATTTGTATTCTCGGTACGGAAAGGATCTTTGATTATTTTCTTGCGATAGAATTTCTTGTCATGGAAGGTAGGACCTTTGACCTTTTGAAATTGATTTCCTTGTCAATGAAATTTTTAATAATTCCTTCTTGACCTAGGAATTTCTATAGGCTATATAAACCTAACCCTTCTCCTTATTTTTGCTTCCCATTATTTTCTTCCTTTCTTTGTCTACGTGTAAGAGAGTGATTTGGAGCTTGATAGTTGAGGAGGGAGGCTAAAGACGAGAAAGGGTATCAATTTCTTCCCCTTCACTGTGAAGGCATGTGGGAAGGAGATGTGAGTGATGGTCTCCGAGTTCCTACCACTTATTGTCCTGGTATGTCACGAACTACTCATTTAGACTACTTCAATTTTTTTTTTTTTTTTGGCTAATTGATTTCTATATTCCATTTGCAGTTAGCAAGATTAGCAAGAGGCTTGATCTCGAACCTGACACGAACAAGGTTCGCGAAGCTCTGAGCATCCCTCCTGAGTTTCGTGAGTGGCATTGGCTGTTAAGCGAGTATCGCATGGAGGAATGTGGTCTTCCCCCAGCTAGAGATATATAGATATGAAAGTTGTTCGACCATGACCTGGTTGATCAGCTTGATGAAACGGGTGACTCATCAACCGACCTTTCTGGAAAGAGAAAGTTGTCTGCTGAGAAGGTCAAGATTGGAGCCGTTCCTTCATCAGTAGCTAGTGCTAACAATATGAAGATATATGGCATGTGAAACATAAGAGGTGATGTGCGCATGTCTTCACTTGAGAAGTCAAAAACTGGTAATCTGCCCTGCAAGGATATTTTCACCAGATCTAGTCCATCTGACGATAGGTGGAGAGCTGCCAATTTTGATTACAAGGGTTCAAGTCTTTCGAGGCAAGGATAGCTGCGGTTAGGAGGCCTAAAAAATTGTCTGCTCGAGTGAAGAATTCCACAAGTGTTCGCGTCGATTGCTCGAAAGATGTCAAGTGTGCTAAACTGCCCAAAGGAGTTGAGTCTAATCCATCTGAGAATGTTCCTATGTTTGATCTGCTCAAGTCCAACTTCTTATCAAGCTCGTCTGCTTGTGGTAGGTTGGTCGACCAATTACATCAAGCTAATGACCTTGGCACGTTTTTTAGCATTTCTCTAAAGAAGCAGAGGGATGATGCCATTTCTTTGATTCAAAAAGGGGTGATTTTTACTGCGAAGACCAATAAGAATTTGTCTAATGTTGCCTCCACTTCTGCTCAACTCAAATAGTTGGAGAAGAAGAATATTGACCTAGCTGACCTGCTCTTGTCTGGGCAGTGCACCATGAGATAGAGACTTCGGACTTGAAGAGGGAGGTATCTTTACTGAAGAGTTCACTTGCCTTGAAAAATGGCGAGTTTGACTCTACCATTGTTGTCCTTAATCATCAAAATGAAAAATGTCTTCTGCATGAACGAAAAATTGATGATTTGGCCCAAAGTCATGATAAGCTGTTGAGTAAGTTTGATGTTTTTTGGAAAGACACTCAATGATCCGAGATTAATGCTTATAAGTTGGGCTACCTGGATTTTCAGAAAGGTGTCTCCCCCTATCGTCTCATTAATAAGGAAGAGGCTAAACTGTTCTGCCCAAAAAAGTTCCTTACTGAAGAAAGGCTGGATATATTTATGAATATGGTTGTAGTTTAGGAACTTGTTGCTGACAATGTCATGGCTGGTCAATGCATGGTTGAAGGAGATGAGGCTGGGACAGGCGAGGCTGGTGAGGTTGAAATGGATAAGCAAGAACGTTGTTGTCTAGGAGTTGCTTGCCGAAGCCTTGAAGAAGATGAATACTGTTTTGCTTTTTTAGTTTTCATAGTTATTTTATTTTATTTTATTTTTGGAAAAAATTTGTCTCAGTTGACCATATTCTTTTTGTTGAACTCTGGCCAGTTGGTCACTTTGCTATGGAAATTTCGGTTATATTTCTTTATCTTCAATTTGCTCTAAGTTTTGTGAACTGCTGGAGCCTTGGTTAGGTAACTGCATGAGTTGTCTTCTTTGAATGCTTGAATTTTTACCCACCACCTGCTTAAGGGATGCTCTTCTGCTTCTCCCTTAAGAAACTCTGGATGTTGTCCTATGTCTCTCTTAGGATGCTTTAGATGCTTATCTGCGTCGCCCTTAGGACGTTATGGATGGTGTCATACGTATCCCTTAGGACATTTTTGGTTTACATCTCCCTTAGGACATTTTAGACGGTGTCTTACATCTCCCTTAGGACGTTTTGGACAATGGTCCTACATCTCCTTTAGGACGTTTTTGGACGGTGCCTTACTTCTCCCTTGGGAAGTTTTGGATGGTTCATATGCCTCCCTTATGACGTTTTCGGACAGTGCCCTAAATCTCCCTTAGGACATTTTCGGCGTCTTTGTGCACCTCCCTTAGGCCGTTATGGATTAGCTTTTCTCAAACACTTCTCTTTAATGGAAAATTTGAACTTGTATTGATGTTTGTGTTATTACATCAATTTAATTGAAATGGAAATAACTGGATGAACAACTTGAAAACATCAGTAATAGCTTTTCTTCATCCGAAGTAGAGGGAGCTCAATCGCCTGCTGGGAAATGCGTTGGTAAGCAGAAGCTTTATGGGTAGTACCTTTAGGGGTGGTAAGCATTCCATTGTCTTGGCACTTTCCTCCTCTCCAGGATATCTAGCATGTAGCTTCCTCTGCCCCTAGATAGACTAATCATGTAAGGACTTTCCCAACTAGGTTTCATCTTCGTCGACCATTACCTTAGTGCAGTTATGAATGCTTTTCTAAGCACAAGGTCTCCTGTTGGAATTGTCTGACCTTGGCTTTCTTGTTGTAGTAGGACTTCAACTATTGCGAATAAGCTGCAACTCGAACAATATCATTTTCTCGCTCCTCCTCGAGCAGGTTGAGGTTGAGCTTCATGTGCTTGGAATTCTGATTAATGTTGCCCACCTCAATGTTTATCGAGGTAACAATAATGTGTAGAGGAATGATTCCTTTAGTTCCATAGGCTAAGGAAAATGGGGGTTCGTTGGTTGATCTCCTTTTCGTGGTGTGACAAACCTAGAGAACTCCATGAAGCTCGTCTTCCCATTTCCCCTCAATGCCTTCTAGTCTCTTCTTTAGGCAATCCAACACGTTTTTATTGTATGTCTACTTGGCCATTGCCTTGTGGATATCTTGGCGACGATATGTGTTGCTTGATACCATACTTTGTGAAGAATCTGGTGATCTACTTGCCAATGAACTACAACTCATTGTCAATGAGCAACGACTGCAGGCAGCCAAACCGACAGATGATGTTCTTTCGAGAGAATCGCTTGACATCGGCTTCCTTAGTAAAAGATAGAGCTTCGGCCTCTATCCATTTAGTAAAGTACTTGGTGTAGAGGATCGTCACGTCCTTCTTAGTAAGAGTTGGTGGCATGAGACCCACTAAGTTGATGGCCTATTGCATGAATGGTTATGGGCTGTTCTGCGGATGATACACTTCGACTGGTAGACTAGGAACTGGCTTGTATCGTTGGCATCAATCACATCTTTTGACATACTCCATAGAGTCATAGCACATGGTGGGCCAGAAATAGGCTACGCTCAGAGCTTTCTGGGCGAGTGACCTGCCCCAGAGTGGTTGCCGCACTCGCTGTCAACAATCTTGCTAAGCACCTCAAGTGTTTGAAGGTACTTTATTTCACTCTTGAAACTCTAGATTACAACTTTGTTATTTCACTTCAGTTCTTCAAAATCCTTCTCTTGAAACTCTTCTGATTCAGAGCTAACTCATATACTGTGTGTCTGCATGATCATCATTTTTCTTACAGAGATGCAGTGTTATTTCTTTAGTCAATTACCAGGGTATTCTGTTTCTTACGAATATTTTTTGGGCAATCATTGAAAATAAGTTCATTCCTTAGCATTTATCGGTTTGATACAGATATTCATTGTATCAATACAGTTTCAAGGAATGGCACATATGTATCAATCCAACCCACTTCTCTTTCGAACGTTTCTATTTTGTTTTATTTTATTTTATTTTATTTCGAATATTCCTAAAATATTCTCTCTTCCTTGTTTAGGTCCTTTCGAAAGCCCTAGTTAGGGTCATTCACCCAAAATCAGAGACCTCCAAAATATCTGCTCTCAAGTTTTTTTTTTCAGATCACGTCTTCACTTCTCTCCATCATGGTGGGAACAAATGGACCTGGCTCCTCCAAGGTCACAACCACGGCCTCCTCTGATTCGTCATCGTCCCCTTTCGCTGGTCACACCACTCCTCCAGCTCCAACCATGGAAAAATCTGCTCTTGTCAAAAGGTTTTCTCTCTCAAGTCAAAAACTCTTCACCTCTATTTGTTGACGTTGCAAATCTCACGTCCTGGTGCTCCGGGCCGAGGGGATGTGCGCAAACACATGACGTCCTTCTTTTGGATACGGTGCATTTTGTGAACGCGGCCGTGCCAGCACGATCTACTGTGCGTCGAGGTTTTGATAGGTTCTGGGTAAGAGATGTTTAAATGATGCGCCTGTTTGGGATTGGACTTCTAACCAAATGATTGTGACCGAGAGAGGAACTTATCTCGGCCGTCAGGTTCACGGCCTGAGCTACAAGGCCGTTTAGTGATGGTGTAGGTGGTGGATTTTGGGCGGTGCTCCGGTGCATTGCTCGAAGAGCGACGGTCGTATGATATATGGGGTGAATGAGGCGATAACAAGGATGGTGCTCCGGCGCCTTGAGAAATCAAGAGTCGTATGATATATTGATGAATGGATTTTTCTTACAATCTACCACTACTCCTAGGAAAGCATGTAAAGGCATTGAAAGTGCGTTACAGAAAAAATAAGTTGCTCCATGGGAGGCTTTTGGTTTTGGTGTTGGACCCTTTGTACGTGGTCTTGAGCTTGGTATTTATAGGAAGAGTCCTGGAGAGCCATTCGAGGCTGAAAAAAGATCTTCTGAAAATATCTGCCTGGTGGAGTCTGATTGGGGCAAGCAGGGTGGAGTCTGATCAAGGCAAGTGAGTCAGTCCAATCGGCATTTGGGATCGTGAAGCATGGTGGTGTGACCCCCATAAATCTCGGCAAATCTCGGCCACCGCCCTGATCGTGGGTTCTGCGCCTCTGGCCGTGGGAACGCATTAAATGCCCTGGTCTAGTGGTTGGTGAAGTGACCGCAAGTTGTAAGAACATTTGCGAGAATGTTTGTACCTAACCACTCTGATTACCAAATCCTGACTTCAATCACTTCCCTTTTGCCCTCATGCATTAAATGCTTCATGCCCCCAGTGGATTTGCTGTGACGGACAGAGGCACTACTTCATTAAATGGGGCGTGGGACCCAGAAGCCACGTGGCTTTTTTGACCATAATATCTTCGGCCGTGCTTTGCATGGTCCTCGGCCTCGGCCCATAAGGCTATGGTCAAGAGGCCGAAAAGATCCTGCCTTCGTATTTGCCTTGTGTTTTTTCGGAACGCAAGACACTTTGACAAAAACGCGGCCGTTCTACTCCATGAACAGGTGTCAAGGCCGAGAAGAGGCCCCTTCTTACGGCCGTATTGTATTAGGCACAAACACTATTACTATTTTTCGCCCAATTCTTAGTGAAAGTGTTTTCGAACTTGAATCAATGCCTAAGGATTTTCTAGATCTTATTCATAAGCATCACCTTGAATTACTGTGCACACACAAATTGGCATACAATTCTCACCTTGTCAAGGAGTTGTATGCAAATTTTCCCACCAAAAATGTTAATCCTGAAAATGAAAGTCAAACCCTCTCTGTGTTGTGTCGTGGCAAAACAATCTCTCTTAATGTCACTGTTATAGAAAATTTCTTTAGGCTCCCTCCTTCCACTCAAGAACAAGCTGATTTGCTATGGAAAAAGGGAGAGTTTGTTCCTCTTTCTGACATTAATGCTGTGTTATTCAGGCCTGAAAATCTTGTGAAACCAAAATGCCACTTTTTCATTGCTCATATGACTCCACTTGGTCATTGTGTCTGCTATCTGTTAAAATCCAATGTGTTTCCTCCCACAAACAAATCCAGGTTGCCAAGGGCTCTTGTTGGTATGGCTTACTTACTTATTACTTCTTCTGAGCCTTCGCCTTTAGCTAGGTGGATTTTTTTACAGTATTCTCCATGCCGGTGTCTACAACTTTGATGACAAATCCAAGAAACTTGTTTTTCCTTCCTTTCTCATTGCCCTTGCAATCCGACAAAAGGTGCTCGGTCTTTGACTCTGACACCCACATTTCTCCACTCATTGTGAACACCACCACTTTTAAAAGAAGTGATGCTGCATCATCTCGCAAGAAACATGATGCACTATCAAGCCACCCCTCATCAGATCAAACTCTTCATGCTAAATTAGATGCTATCTCTACCCTTCTTCAAGCCCTCTTTGGCATCACTCAAAATCTAGTGTCTGAGGTTGCAGCAAATCAAACCTCCATCATTGCCATTCAGAATCTTCTTGTTCACCATGGTCTCAATGCTGCTACTTCTCCGCATTCCTCTCCTCTTATCTCAGTTAACAATGAGACAGTTGGAGATAATGTACTTACTGATCCTGAAGATACTTTGATGGAAGATGAGCCCATTAGTTCTCACGTGAAAAACCGCAAATGTAAGACTCCAAGCCATGACCAAATTGCTGCTGTCTCTTCTCCAGCCCGGAGCAAATCTAATGCTCCTAGGAGAAAGAACTAAGTAGACATGCTGTTTTTGAAGGGGAGACGTTGTCTCTGTGTTTGAGGGGGAGACTCTGTCTCCATTTTTTTTTGCTTTGTATGTTTCTGATTAGTTCTCTTTTGGTCTGTGAACCCTTTGTCTTTTCTAAAGACAAAAAGGGGGAGAAAATGAACAATCTGAAAAATATTTTAAATTAACTCAGTTGTTTATTTCCTTGGTTAAAATTTGTATGGTTTTATGGTTTATATTCCTTTAAATCTCGTTAACTATGTGTGTTGTTAAAATTGCCCTCTTGGAATCCTGCTGTCAAAAATTGCTTGAAATTCTTTAATTATCTTTTGTGAGACTTGTGCAGGTGTTGTTTGATGGTTCACATAGTTAGTTTTAAAGTTATGTAAAATTGTTCAAAATATGGTTTTGTTTAAGAAAAGGCCAAAGGGGGAGATTGTAAGGATTGTAATTGTTGCTTTGTTTGGCTCTTCTCTTTTTTGGAACAAAACCATTGTAATCTCCATAGATATTTCAGATAGTCTCTAGGTTAGATTAAAGTGGTTGCTGATTTCCAAAGATCTCGTTGGTGAAGAACCTTGTGCATACATTCACATGGATTGAAACCGAGTCATCTTGAATTAGTTTTTAAACATTCCAAAGATATCTTTTTCATCATATCAGTTTTTAAACATTCAAAAACTTGCTTCAGTCATCTTGAATTCTTGAGAGTTATGAGTATGATTGCATACACATAAAACTTACTCCAAGTTTATTCTCACTTTGATTAAATGACTGCTTTGGTTTCATTATTGTATTTATGATTAAAACCTTGTTTCAAAGTTCAAACATCTTTTGGTTTTAATTCATAACTGTACACGGTTTCTTTTATCTAGTTCAATCATTTGTATGATTGAGATAGATGAATTTTATGAAACCACAACTCACTTCATAACATCATATCGGGAGCAACTTATGCTTGGTGCTGTTGTGAGGTCGAGAAAAGAATCCGTTACTGTGAAGTAAAGAAATGGTGCCTTGCTAGAAGGTTAGATAGTTAGCTGCCTATTGTGTGTAGTTGAGCTAATATCCCTATATTTCTTGTACTTTACAATTGAGTGGATTGAATCTTTTCCTGGCTTGGTCCCCTAGTTTTTCCCTTATGGGTTTATGGGTTAACAAATACTATGTCATTTACATTAATGCATTTACCTTAGTTACTTGATCACCACAAGCAGTATTTGTGCTGAATGTCATTTGTCACTAAGTAATTTTTAAATTGGTGAGCTTTTATCATAAAGCCTTCACCTCCCCCCCCCCCCCCACCGCGTAGGTTTTATAAGAGCTAAGCTCCTGTTTTTCATACCCCATGGAACCTTACAATTTTTCAGCAATAAAAATTTGGCCAGTTTATTCAAAGTATAAGTCTCTTTCACTGGCAAGAAATGAGCAGACTTGTTGAGTCAATCCACTATCACCCAAGCTCCATCATGATTGTCCCGCGTTCGAGGAAGCTTGAACACAAAGTCCATAGTAATGTGCTCCCACTTCCTCGCAGGAATCGGCAATGGTTGCAGCAACCCAGATGGTTTCTGCCGTTCTGCCTTGACTTGCTGACAAATCAAACACTTACTAACATATTCTGCTATTTCCTTCTTCATGAAGGGCCACCAATAATGCGAGGATGCATGGCGAAGGCTGAATAGTGGGCCTCCTCAAGAATTTCCCTCTTCAATGCTTCATCCTAGGAACATACAATCTTGTTCCCACCATCAAAGCTCCATCCTTTCTCACAGAAAAATCTGTTCTTGTACCATTCTCAACCTCCAACCTTAACATTCAAATTAATGGATCCTGCATTTGGGTTTCAATAATTCGTTCAACCAACACCGGTCTTACGTGGAGAGTAGCAAGTAAAGCTCCTTGATCATCCAAACTTAACCTAACTCTCCCACAATCTAAGATGGGCCATGAACTAGGCTCTATGGACCACTCTTTTGAGTTGGCCTAGCAGTAATCTCTTTACCCTACAGCAACATCAAGTACTCCCTCCGAAAATGCCCCTGCTGCCATAATGATAACACCCCGATGCACCCTGCTGACAAGGCCCATTCTTCCACTGTATACTGTCTGTGGCTATCTCCTAGAGCCTCTAGCCATGCCATCACCCTAATAGAACTGGCTCCATCTGTTGGATTTAAAACATTTTTAAGAAGTTCATTTGAATATTAAACTTGCATTTAATCAAATTAATCGCAGCGGAAGAATATGGTGGTTATTTAAATTCAAAAACAAAACTTCTTCCAAGTATCTTAAGCCATGAACATTGATATGATTTCATAAAGGAAAGCACAAGAGAAAAGGATAAGTCTTAATTACCCTTGATGCTATAATATGAACCAAGTTGTGTTTTGGTCTTCTCTTGATGATTTCCCTTTGTTGATCTCCTCTTTGATCTTTCTCCTCCTTGTGAGCCACAAAAGGATATGGCCTCTAAGTCTCGACACCAATGGAACCTTGAGATGAGAAGGAGTATCTTGAGAATACAAGAATGCTAGTTCAAGAATCTCAAGATTGGTTTCAATCTAAACCACTTTGAAAGATGAAAGTGTTTCACTCTTGAAAACTCTCTTTTATCTCTCTTTGATCTCCCAAACCCCTTTGGTTGATGTTGGATTGTGTTTTTGTGTTCATTAGCTTATTATATTGCTTATGGAAACAATTCCCATATATATCTACATATGCATTTTCGGACAAACCCCATTGGGCTTCCAAAATTGGGCCTTATGACACTTAAACCATCTTTAAGTGTATAAAGCCCTTGGGCTTGATACCCAACCATTTGGGCTTCTCATTAACCATTACGGAGGCCCAAATACCATTTTACACGTAGTAAATCATCCACATCAAATCAATCAAATTGATTTCCTCATTCTCATTTGTATTACTCAAAGTTAACCATTTAAGGTGTGCGATCCATTAGGTTCTAATTTAGCAAGGCAGTGGGAAAACAATTAGAACTCTTTCTAACCAACTGGAACTAAAACCCCCTTTTAATTCTTCCTTTATTCGGATCGATCACAATCAATCCTAGGACTTCCACAAGCCAAGAGTGACATCTAGCAACATATCATGGCTACCCAAGCTAATCAGAATAGACAAAGAACCTATTCAGTTGGAATTGCAATGCAATACGGTCCTTCTCTTATACAATGTTTCCAATCATATTTTCAGGGTACGGATTGATAATGTCAAACCCCTAATATGATTAACCTCATGTGATTCAATAGAACATGACTAAAACACTTTCTAAATCATGTCCAAATACTTCGGCCGAAGATTTGCTGAATCACATCTTGAAACATTCTCTTTCTATATCAAAAGTAGAGATTCCTTATTGTACATTCACATGCCCCCATGATGAATTAAGAGATCTCAACAACACTTTAGACAAATCTTTTACGACTTGCCTTTAAGAGCTATCAAAGATCAATAACGCATTACATGACAACCATGATGCCTCAGGTCTAAGGACTAATTTGCATTATTGCAACTATGAGTTCTCGTTTGACATATAGATAAATACTCCATACGAGAACTACGATTGATCGCGTTCAGTGAACTCATTCACTAATGAGCACCCACATACTTGTATTAGTGTCAACTACACAAATGGTTTGAGACTAATCATCCTCCCAATTGAGCATACATAATATGTGCTAATCTTGACGGTTTATCAATGCCCATTTGATAACCTATGATCAGGAACATTTTGAGGTACTACAGTTAGAGATTAAAGGTCTCATGAATCTAAACTTCTTTAGATTACTTTATCTCTTATATAGCATACCCTGGACATTTGTTTCTTTACACGATGTAATAGATAACAAAATAAGTTTGCCCTTTATTTACGAAATGTATTCTAAGGAGATTACATCAAATGTATTGGCTCTTAGGGCACATTTCTAACACCATCTCAAAAACCTCCATAACTTCGACCGCTAGAAGATCCTAAGCTGAAGCTATCCTTCTTGGATGATCCCTGATTGGGACCACTCGAATCGAACTGACGCCAAAGGGAATTACCGCGTCCCCATACCATCATCTGGCTGCTCTCAATCAAAGAAGCAGACATCTCAAGATCACCATAATCTACCAAATGCTGACCCACCACAATGTTAGGAATGGCTAGCCTCAAACCCCTAGTGAACAAATGGCATTTCTTCCTCTCATCTGCCACCAATGATGCACAATGCTGGGCAACCCGATGAATTTCTTTTCATACTCCAATACTGTCATGCTACCCTGCTCGACTTGTAAGAACTCCTCCATCTTCATATTCTGATATGCTAGAGTATAGAACTATTCATCAAAAGCAATTCGGAATACTTGCCAGGTGATGGCCAATGGATCCTGGTACCGTCTTCTTGTTGACTCCCACCAATACCTTGCATTCTTGGAAAGGAAGAATGCAGCCAAAACTACTATCCTTTCCATCTTCTCAATCCAATCTTCTACTATAGCTGGGTCACCGTCACCATTAAAATCCACTGCACCAATTCTTCTGGCTTGATCCGCATATGTCAAAGATAGATCTCTGGTATGCCTAATTCGAGACAAGGCTTGGGCCAACAACTCTAAGGTCTGCTGAAAGTTAGGGTCAACTGGTTGGGTGGACATCACCAGTACTACCCCTGTCCAATCTCTCATAACTGACTGCTCGACAGGTTCCTGTGTCGAACCCGAAATAGGATAATTATTCGGCTCAAGAGGGGCATCTTGTCCACGAAGTCGAGACAACTTACGAGTCCCCCTGCAAGTACCACCACGCTTAGGGCCCATGATTCTGTTGCAAGAAACATGAATTCATCAATATATGAATGCACACAAGGTGCGAAGTCTACATGAATTTAACATAATGCCCTTATACCAAGTTGACAGGACCCGACCCAAATTTCACTTTTGGAAACTGTGTCTAACCCTATTCTTGTCCAACACTTGGCAGTACCAGGCACACTTGACAAAATTGCCCTTTAAACTAAAACTCAAAAATTCTTTTAAGGTTTGACTTCTGCGGAAAAATCAATAGCGTATCCCCTGTAAATTGCTCGTTTCCCAATAATTTACACCAGTACGAAATGCCATTCTTATATCCAAAAGCGTTCAACATGCACAATGTTAGAGACCACACACAATCCAACAGCAAATCTGTCTGCTCGTTTGCAAAATATAAGATCAACATTCATTTAATCCATGTTCTATTCGTACAAAAATCAAGCATGCATATTTATATTCATATAACCGCTCATACATTCAATCAATTCATCAAAATCATTTGAAAATATTGAAAATAATAATTCCTTTCCACCTAGGTGTACCCTTAATAAATCCGTCAATTCCATGATTTTTTTATTTCCCACATTATAATACTATTTCTTGCTCAATCCTTAAATCCTGTTACCATTTCCTTTTTTTACTTTCCAAGCCCTTCACATTTAATCGTAAACAAAATTTTATAAAAACATTTGAATTCAAACTATATGCTTGGAAAGCAAAAACCATAATTAAAAACCATAAATAATTTCATGATCAATTAATAAAACTTTTACAGCATAAAATTTATTTATAAAACAAACGTCCACTCACTGTGCGTTCGAACTCGCCTGACCCTTCGAGGGTCCTTCCTGCGGGTTTGGTAGAGCCTGAGTACCTATTTAAGCAATTAAAATATTTAATTAATAAAATAGTCAACCACAAATATTTAATCAAAGCCTTGACCTCCGGCCTTAAAGTGCGTGTGCGTAACTTAAGAAAGTTCATAGGCCTATTTTCAATAGTTCTGACAGTTGGAATGGTTTGAAAAGACCAGAGATTAAATATATGATTACATTCTTATATTGGTCAACCCGGTCCCCCATGGGGTCCACGGCCTCAGTTTAATAATCTGAAAGTTCTAATAGGTTCATAAAAAAAACATATCCTATGAGTTTCATCAAGATCTAATGGTCTGAATATATTGATCCCGAATTATGCCTAATATGCGTAAATCCGTTCGACCGTCAAAAGATAACCAAAGTCGAATATGAGTATACCGTCGTGCTCGAGATGACATGGGGATCATTTTAGGACCAAATGGGCCACGCAACTTTGGCCCACTTGTCAGTAGCTCATTGGTGGCTTGAGAAATTTCCAGCAACAAAAATTTTGCAAAACACCCAACAATATCTATGCCTACGTGATCATGGCAACTAGGGGAGCAACTTTTATAACTAGGTCGATGTCCAATTTGGCCAGGAAGTGGCTGGAAAATGCTACAAAAGACGGACAAAATCTAGGTTTATAATCGATCACCCACGACTCCAAATCCATCCAAACCAATTGTCAAAATAGCTAGAACACGAAAAATGGATGAAGAAGCATACCTCAGTCGTCGAATTCCATTCCTGGAATTGCCGAAAATGGAGACAGAAAAATTGCGATTTTTCCCCTCAATCCAGTCACTTCATGGCTCGAAATCAGGTCTGGCTATTTTGTAGGTCGTGTAGAAGAGGTGGAGAGGAGCGTTTTGCAAGTTACAACATTGCGTTTGGTGGTTGGACTGTGCCGGAATCGCGGTCAAAAGCGGCGATTTCGTCGCCAGAGAGAGAGAGAGAAAGAAGGCTGATTGGTTTAAAAAAAATCTAACTTCAAAATATTTACGATTGTGCCATTGCACTTCCGTTGATCGTAACTTCTTCGTTAAAACTCCAATTTAGCTCACTACGTGTCTACGAACTCATACCGACGCGCTCTACGCAATGGTGCTACTCAAATCCCAAATTCTTCCCCCAAAAAGTCAATTTTAAACTCATTAAAATACTCTCGGGGTAAAATTATCTTTTACTTAAATAATATAAGAATTGAATATTAATTTAGGAACGGGATATCACATCATTCTTAATGCTTATGGCTCTGGCTGAGGACATTTTTGGCGTCAGCGTCGCTGGTCAACTTCCTTATCTGTTGATGGAGTTTGGTCTCTTCGGTTGGTTTGCCGACGTTGTTAGATATGTGCCCTAGAAGCCAATATAAAATGGATAATTTTGAGGAAATAATATATTGTTAGATATATGCCCTAGAAGCCAATATAAAATGGATAATTCTAAGGAAATAATATATAATAATCAAAGGGGCAAAAACGTTGCTTTAGATACATAATGTACATAATGGAAAGTGATCTAAAGAAGTTAGATGCATGAGACATTTCCATACATATAAATATCGTATCCTAAAATGTTCATGGTCATAGGATCACCAATTGGGCAATGGAGACACGCAAAGACTGGTACATATTATGTCTGCTCAATTAGGAGGATGACTAGTCTCAAGTCATTCGTGTAGAGACACTGAGATAGATGTGTAGGTGCTTGATAGAAGATGAAGCCCACTGAACGCGATCAACTCTAGAATTCTTGTATGGAAGTCTTACTCAAGGTGTCAAACACATAATTCTAAGTTGTGATAATGCAAATTAATCCTTAGACCTGAGACATCACAATAGTCTTGTGTATATGTTGTTTCGCTTTGAGTGCACTATACGGTCGTATCAAAATTATGTGACTTAAAGGTGTTCCTCAGGATTCTCAGCGTGTATGCAGAGACAGGTGAATGTACAATAAGGAATCTCTGCTTTTAGTAAGAAGAAGGAATACTCTAAAGATATGATTCGTGAATCTTTGGCCAAAGTATTGGATGGAAATTGAAACAAGAATGTTTGCAATTTCATCAAATTGAATCACATAATCTAGAGATGTCATATTAGGGATTTTGACACAAGTTTACCATATCCCTAGAATATGACATAGAGTATTGAATTAGAGAATGATCGAATTACATTGTAATCACAAACTGACTACGTTCTCTAAATGAATTCTTTTTAGCTTGGGTAGCCATGACATACTGCTAGGTGTCACTCATGGCTTGTGGAAGCCCTGTAAGAACTAATTATAATTAGCCTTCGCCAATAGGGAGAATTGTATGGAGGGATACAATTCACACTTGATTTAGAGTGAATCATTCATACTCACTACCTCGCTAATTAGAACCTATAAGATTGCACACCGAAAAGGAATCAATTGGGAAATTAAGAAGAGCACGAAAGATTTTGTGACTTGGTCAAAGTCAATGTGAAAGTCAGAGATTGAAGTCAAAAGTCAAAGGTCAAAGGTCAAACAGTTGACCCAACACTTGACACGATCAACTAAGGATGACCAGGACCAACACTCGTTAGACAAGTGAGTGATTAAATTAGTTAAGTCACTAGAGTAATTAAATTGATTAGATTAATTTAATTAAAGGTCCCATATGACTTGGAAATTCAAAATGGATTTGACCATATGGACTTAGGCACATATGTGACACATTATAGGATTAATGTGTTGGACCAAGATATCAAAAAGATGACACACAAAGGGGGGGTGTGGCTACACTAAGGCTTGGGGGTATTTTTGTGACTCGTGTGATACTTTTGATCCTATAAGTGTGTAGCTATGGTATCCTATGATCCTAGGGTTTTCAGGTTGGTGAAATTGTTAGAGAGAAAACATCAAGCTCTCTTTCCCTAACCCCTTCAATCTATCACATCAAGTAAGGGTGCTAGCACCACTCTTCACTTGTTGTTTACTCATTCTCTCATCCCATTCAATCCTTGGTGAAGAGCTTTGGGGAGGTGCATATCTTTGTACCTATTTGGAGAGCTACAAGGTGGAGAATCAACAACAAAGGGAAAGCCAACAACAAAGGGACCACTCCCTCCACTTGAACACCATTCTTAGTTTGAAGATTAGGTCAAGGGCATGAACATCTTATCTTTCTCTCAAATAGGATTTAGAGAGTCTTTGGTGCACACTTTCATAGACTTATAAAGATTGGGACCAAATGAGACTTGCATGAATCCCTAGTTATTTAATGCTTCTGCTCTTACTTTAATTTCATATTAGATATGGCTTGCTAGGTGATTCATACTCTCAAAGTTTGGTTGTAGAGTTTTAGAAATCTCTACACAACACCATTCCCACAATATTTCCTTTAAGTGGTATCAAGAGCCAAGGTCTATGAAAAGGTGCACACTTTTGAGTTTTAGAAAGAATATGAGGTTAGTTTCCTGGTTATAAATGTTAAAACATGTCATATCTTTCAAGATTCATTCACATGTATGCTTGATACTTGGAATTTTGGATGTTGCATATGATAGAGATTTTTCAAAATGGACAAAAAGGGGTGGCGACATCTTTGGGTTTTTGGTCTTGTGTGTTTTTCATGCTTATCTAATATACATTGTTGTGTTGGTCTTGAAATTCTAAAGGCTGGATTTTTCTTGCAGAATTGGATATGAATCTTCTTAGAAAGTTGATCTTTTCTAGGAGACTCTGCAATTCTTTCTTGTTTCGAGGTGGTAGGGCTTCTATGATGGATTTTGCCTTATTTTTATCAATCTCTATGCCTCTTTGGTGGACCAAGAAACCTAAGAAATTTCCTGCTTGAACTCCAAAAACACATTTCTTGGGATTCATTTTTAACTTGTGTTGTCTCATTCTTAGGAATGCCCTCTTCAGATTTGATACATGATCTCCTTATTTTGGGGACTTAATCACCACATCAACTATATATACTTCTAGAGAATGACCTATCATGTCATGGAAAACAAAATTCATTGCTCTTTGATAGTTGGCTCCTGCATTTCTCAAGCCAAAAGACATCACAGTGTATTCAAAAGCACCTATATGTCTTGGACACATGAAGGTTGTCTTATGGATGTCTTCTTTTGCCACCATAATCTGATTATATCCTGCATTGTCATCCATGAAAGATAGTATTTGATTATGAGTAGCTCCGTCCACCAGCATATCTGCCATTGGCATAGGATATTCATCTTTGGGAGATGCTTCATTTAGTGCTGCTGGTGCAAAATCTAGTACTTCCTCATGTGAACTCTCTTCCTGTTCTTCAGTGCTCTCATGGGTGAATTACGCCATATTGATAGCTGGATTCTGCATAGAGAGCTTCCTTTCTTCCCAATATATCAACAATCTTTTTGTAATGGATCAGATTGTTGCAGCTCGATCCTTTTCTTGTTGATTGGGACTAAACATCAGAGTTCTGGAGGTTCAGAACAAAAGGTCTATTCCAGTCTTCTAGAGAATTGGCTAGACCATCTTTAATGAGTCTCTGGGCCGTGACATCATGGGGGGGCCGTTCTAGTTGACTCCAAAGAAAGTGAAAGGACCAAGATCATCGTGATAATACCTAGCCTCAAAACACATGGCAGAAGGCAGAAATGGTCATGGATCGGCCTCCACTATTTCCATGAAACCTTCTTCATGCCAAAGGGCTAACTATTGATGTAGAGTGGAAGGGACACATAGACTTTGGTAGATCCAATCTCTGCCAAGCAGCGCATTGTAAGTGGTAGAAGTGGTGTCTACCACAAAAAATACAATTTTCAGCTCCTTAGTTCTTACTATGACATCCACATCCAGTATTCCATGAGTCTTAGTGATGCCTCCAGCAAAGTTGGTAACCGTCAAGTGTGTTGGAATTAGATCCTTCTTTGTTCTGGCCATTTTGATCAACAGCCTGTGAGGCAGAAGATTAATGGCTACACCTCCATCTACCATCACTTTGGGGATAGGAACACCCCCAAAGTTTGCCGTTATGAATAAAGGTCTGAGATGAATGGCCATTTCTTTGGTAGGTTTGGAAGAGCAAAGCTATTCTACGGCTACTTTCATGGCAATTCTGCCTGCTTGAGCAGTAAATGTTTGTTGTTCTGGTGCCTCCTCTACCTCTGCCAATCCGCACTCAAAGCTTTCCTGGGAGAGCACGTCTCCCTCCAGAGTGTTTTCTTGTCCTTTTGTTGCCCTGAACATTTCTGGCACGATAAACACCATATTAATGCCTAGATCACCCTACAACAGGTTCTCTAATTCTGCATCGAAAGCCTCAGTTTCTTCATCTAGTTCTCCATCATACTCCATCTGTTCTTCCCCACATTCTTCTGTCCAGTCTTCTTGTTTTCCTGTTTTGAGGGTCCAATCTGGTCGTCTGCATATGGTTCATAGTCCAACTGCTCCTCTTCATATTCTTCAGTCCAATCTTCTTGTCCTTCTATTTCGATAGGTCTGGATTCACCTTGTGACTGTGAAGGTTCAACCTGATTGACTGAGGATGAGGCAGGATGGATGGAAGGTCTGCATGGAGATTCTGTCTTCGTTAGCTCTTGTGGTTGACATGTTGTTTGTTCTGCCTGAGGAGCTACTTCTAGATTTTTCCCTCTTCTGGCAGAACTGGTCTCTGGAAGTACCTGTGTGTCATCCTTGTTCTTGAGGAAGGTGCAGTATTGCCTTTGAACTCTCATTTTCTGAGTTCTGGTTAATTCCAGAGTTGGTCTATCGCTCTTTCCAACAGAATACCACCTGCCTTCTATGATAGGTGCCAAGGGCTTATCATTTCCGGGCATCTTAATTGGTATTTCCTTCTTTGACTGCTCTGTCATTCTTCTGCTGCGTTGGGCAGGCCTTAGATAGTCCTTCTGTCTGGCTCTGTCTTTAGGTGGAGCTGGGACTGGGCCCTATTGGTATGATGTTCCAATCATGTCAAAAACACTAGGTGTAAGCTGATTTTGCCTCTCCAGAGTTACCTCCAATTCACTTTCACACTTGCATTTGCTGCACAGAACTACCCCAGCTGAGAAGGTTGCCTTTGGCCTTTGATTAGCCTCCCTTGTTACTTTTCTGCTTCTGCTGGTGCTGGCTTCTGCTATTAGTTTGCCTCTCTTCTGTTTTGGCCAATTTAAGTTGACCATGTTGACTTAAGGTTGGGGAAAGGGATCTGTTGTAACTGAGGGAGGTTTCTCCGCCAATTTTAGCCTTCTGATCAGTGCATAATTACATATCTTTTTGTACCCTTCTAACTTATGATTTGGTTATGTTTTTGAGTTAAACTTGTGCTTTTAATAAAGTTTGTGTATGTTTCAGTGTAATAAGGATGAGACTCATTACATGCATTTTGAACACAAGTTAGCTCAAAACAGTGTCTGCAGATCAGTCACATTCACGGATTCACCTGTACTTGCTCAAGAAGAACCAGATGATGAGCCATACATCATTGGAAAGATACGGAAGTCTAGTTTCCGTAGCATTTTACGGTTCATGATTTGGAGTCTTCTAGAGGAAGTTATCCATGATTTAGCAGCTCAAGGTCAAAATTCGGCAGCATCTGCGTTACTGGGCCAAAAATGACATTTGAAGGTCTTTCCTATTTTTCCTTGAGTTGGGCTGCATATGCTTGGAAAGATAAGACAAAGGGCTTGAAGATCCATATTTTTCCAGGATTTTTTGGAGTGAATAACGAGCCCAAAATCGGCCCACAAGCTGACTGCAATGCAATGTCATGCATGACTATCTAGTGGGATTTGTTGGTGAAGTGCACTAGCCAAAAGAATGAGTTTCTAATTACAAGCACTATCTAGTGGGAGTTGCTGGTGAAGTGCACTAGCCAAAAGAATGAGTTTCTAATTACAAGTGCTATCTAGTGGGAGTTGTTGGTGAAGAGCACTAGCCAAAAGAATGAGTTTCTAATTACAAGTGCTATTGGCATAAACCATATTCAATTCAAATATTCCCCTTCCATTCTCCCTATAAATAGCACTCCAATTCTAAACACAAGATCATTCAACAATCCATCAACTCACTTCATCTATTACTCATACACATTCAAATAGAGAGAGAGAGAGAGAGAGAGAGAGAGAGAGAGGAGAGAGAGAGAGAGAGCTAGTTGCAAAAGGAGCAAAGCTTGAAGCTGTCTTGGGAATTCCTTGCTGCCATCATCTAGTTCTTTTCTTCTCTTTATCATATCCTATGTATTTCCATTCTATATTGTTTTTCAATTATTAAATATGAGTAACTAAATTTCTTCTTAGTTAGAGGTGAATTCGAAGCCATGGACATATGTTTTATATGAATTGATCACTTCCAGTTATGGTTTCGTAAAGTATGAATGTGATTTACTTTTCTGTTTTATTCAGGACTTATTCTTGCATGTTTATTAAGGATGCATACTTAGTTTGCATGCAGGGATTTGATGCTAGAATATGAGAGAATTTCACCTAATCGTTATGAACTTATATTCACAAGTAGTAAAAGTCACTAGTCATGATTGTGTTAAGTAAATTCCTGGCAGGAGTATCATGCTTTTCATAGTTACAAATGCTTTGTCAAAGCTTATGATTTTCATAGAACTTAATGATCTTTGATATGTATCTCTATCATGCTGTTCATATAGGGAACTTGATAAGAATAATTTGATTGAGTCGCTGAGTCCAATTCAATGAACTTAGGAAAATCTGAGAGTTAATTAGTGCAGTTCACAATTAATTTGGGGCTTTGTCATTCATACTTTATAGAAAGAGTAACTGGAGATCTATTTGTATGCATATGTTCCATGTGTGGAGAAGAATCCTCTAGCTATCCCTTAATCTATATTTCATTCACATCTTAGTTATTTGCTGCTGTCAATTTTACTTTGGTCTAAATCATCCAACTCCCCAAAATCATTGTTCCCTTAACTTAGTTCTAGTTTAATAAATTTAATTTGTGTTGATTAGCATCCCTCCTAATCCCCGGAATAGAACGATCCCTACTTACTCGTACTATGATTGCATGATTTATAGGGTTTAATTTGTGCGTTAGTTATTTCTCACACCAAATTTTGGCGCCGTTGCCGGGGATTAGCAAAATTGCTAATCTTCCGTGCGTTTTCGTTGTTCTTGTGTTTCTGATTTTGTTTTGTTTTGTTTTCTTTGTTTTAGGTACAAGTGTATGACTCGAAGTTCACACCGTGTTCATGCGCACATATTGGACTTTGACGACGATCTCGAATGAACTTTGAGAAGGAAGAGGAAACAGCCAGAACTCAGTCCCTCTAGTTCTGGTTCCGAACCCGAATCTGAAGCAGAAACGGAGTTGGAAGAGGAACAAGACATGGCTGTAGACAATAGATCAATCAAGGAACTTTCAGCCTCTGAATTGGACAATGCAGTCCCTCTTTGCATTCAATACCCCGGGGCTGCTGCAGGCAAGACCAATGTGTTTGAATTGAAGTCAAGTTTGCTACATCACATTCCCAGATACCATGGGCTGTCCATGGAAGATCCAAACAAACATTTGAAAGAATTTGAAGTAGTATGTTCAAGTATGACACCTATTAACGTGGATGGAAATATTTTGAAGATGAAAGCCTTTCCATTTTCTCTTATGGACAAGGCTAAGGATTGGCTCTATGAACTAGCACCTGGAACTGTTACTTCTTGGGAAAGTATGAAGAAAGCATTCTTAGAGAAATTCTTCCCAACTTCAAGAATCATTGTTTTGAGGAAGAAAATTAGTGGAATTCAACAAGGCCCGGGAGAATCCTTTCCAGTGTACTATGAGCGTTTTAAGACGTTAGTTGCATCCTGCCCACAACATCAAATGAAGGAAGAGCTTTTAATTCAATATTTCTATGAAGGGCTACTTCCACTGGAGAGACAAATGCTTGATGCTTCAGCAGGAGGTGCTTTGGTTGACAAAACACCAGTTGCTGCAAAGATCTTAATAGCAAACCGAGCTTTGAATGCACAACAATACGAAGGAGTTGGAGGGAGAGATCATGCACAGCCAAGTCAAGTTAATGAGGTAAGTGCTATTTCAGAACTTCAATCTCAAATGGCTAATCTCTCTACTCTTATTTCGCAGGTTGTTGAAGGACCCAAAGTGCAAAGTGCAGCCACTTGTAGCGTGTGCTCTATGCATGGACACCACACTGATCAATGTCCTCAATTAATAGCGAATGGGGGATGGGAAAGTGCCAATGCCATAGGTTATCAAGGCCAAACTCAACCTAGGTATGACCCATTTTCAAACACCTACAATCCAGGCTGGAGAGATCATCCAAATTTTAAGTGGAGGGAGCCTCAACAAACTCAACAACAAGGCGGATATAGACAGCCACCTCCGGGGTTTTATCAAAGGTCATTCGCACCACCACAACCTCAACCACAAACTGCCCAATCAAATTCAGGTTCTCCAATGGATAATGATCAAATGCTTAAAGTACTAACTTCTTTGACTCAGGGTTTACAAAATCAAGCCAAAGAGATGAGCGAAGTGAAGAAGCAAATTGGGCAGATGGCGGAATTCATGGGACAGTTTAGAGAAGAAGGCAAACTACCTAGCTCAACCATTGTCAACCCAAAAGGAGGTTTTGAAACGGCTAAAGCTATCATCTTGAGGAGTGGTAAAGAGATTGGAACCAATCCCAAAATGTCCAAACAAAGCCCAACAGAGAATGAAAAGTTGCTTTTCAAAGAGAAGGAGGAGGACAAAGCCACAGCAAGGGAGGAACAACCCTTGCCGCAATCCCCCAAAGCTCCTACACAACCAAACTTAGGTAAGGTTGTTCCAAATTCAACTCATTCTAACCCTATCCCACCAAATGTGCCTTTCCCTCGCAGGTTTATGCAGTCTAAGAAAGAAGAGAATGAAAAAGACATCTTAGAGACTTTCAGGAAGGTACAAGTAAATATCCCACTTCTTGACGCAATAAAGCAAGTTCCAAAGTATGCTAAATTCTTGAAAGAGCTTTGTACAACAAGGAGGAGGAATTCGAACAAAGAAGTGGTAAGGGTAAGTGAGAATGTTTCTGCAGTTTTGCAACGAAAATTGCCACCTAAATGCAAAGATCCAGGTAGTTTCACAATCCCTTGTGTTATTGGTAACACCAAGTTTGAACATGCCATGTTAGATTTAGGTGCTTCCATTAATGTCATGCCATACTCTATTTATGCATCTATGAACTTAGGAGATCTTAAAAAGGATGGAGTTGTAATTCAATTAGCTGATCGTTCTAATGCATATCCGAAAGGAGTTTTGGAAGATGTTTTGGTGCAGGTTAACCACTTGATATTTCCAGCAGATTTTTATGTGCTTGAGATGGAGGATTCGGCCCATTCTATACCATTGCCAATCTTACTTGGACGACCTTTCATGAAAACAGCCTGAATCAATATCGATGTGTTTAAAGGGACGTTGACAATGGAATTTGATGGCGATATCATTGATTTCAATATTTCTGAAGCTATGAGGTACCCTATGGATGATCACTCGTGTTTCTCTGTTGATGCATTTGATTCTTTGGCGCAGGAAAATCTCGAATCCCTAGATAGGGATGCCCTTGAAACCACCATTGTTCAAGGAATTGAACTCATAAAAAATGGGGCCGAACCTGATAATGAAGAAATCTGTGAGATGGTGGCTGCCCTTGAGTCATTGCCACAATATGTTGGTAAGCCTCCAATCCCAATTCCAATTCCTTGTGATTCTGTTCATAATCTGAAAAGGAAAAGGAAAGCAACAAGGAAGCGATGGAAATGGAAAACAAGCTTGGTGAACTCTCTTGCATTGCATGCGGTGCCGATTGAGCCCAAACCTCCCCATTCACTATAACAAGTTGGATGTCCGGCTGAAGACATAAAACTTAGCGCTTCTTGGGAGGCAACCCATGTGTTGAAGAATAAGGTGCTTGGTAGCGGCCGACCTAATCGCATCAAGAGGGAGTTTCTCTAATCCTTTGTCTTAAACTTTCCCCTTATTATTTACATGTTCTCACTCATCTTATATGCTTTCACATTGAGGACAATGCTCCATTTAAGTTTGGGGGTAGGGATTTACAATTTTGTTAGGTTTTGTGGTAGAGTTAAGTTGTGTGAGCTTTGTTTTGCTTAGTATAATTTTGTTCAATGTCTTGCAAGCCTATGAAAAAAAAAAAAAAAGATTTTTCATATGAGTTGACTTCTGATAACTCCAATAAGCACCTCTGTTAATACAGTGTCTAGGAGTTCTATAGGCGACACCTTCGGTGTCTAAGAAGTTTGGGTTTTAAGCGGGACCATTGTGACCTCTCCAAACTTCTCGGATCCCCTGGCTGTGTTTTCTGATGTTCTTAACTGGTAATCCATGAGTCACTTGTATATTCGTGTGTTTTATTAAAAAAAAAAAGAATTTAATAAAATAATAAAAAAATAATAATAATAATAATAATAAAATAAAAAAATAAAAAAATAAAAACCTTCTCTTTCTCTGAAACACTACATTAACCCTAACTCTCCATCTTTCATTTGATCTAGCCGCCTGCTAACCCCTGAAACCAAACCTTCTCTTCCCAAGCCTTCTCCAAATTATTGCTTATTGTAGGGCTCGTCAATGGAGAAACTCAAGGATGCCGTTGGTGGAAAGCTCAAGGAGGAGGAGTCCGAATTGAGCATGGTGAAGGTGCCTAGCCCAATGGTTTTGTTGAACTCACTGCCAGCTATCCCGCCAGAAGATCATTTGGGAGAGGACACCATTATGCAACGGGTGTTTGAGGTGATTGAGGTGCTCGTGGTTGTGTTTGCCATGGATCCCTCAGAAGTTACCATAGATGCCTTTCTGTTTCATAGAAGTAGGGTGATAGGGGAAATTGAAGGCATGATTCCAAATTGGGATCTGGATTGTGGATTGGAAGAGATGCAGCTTGCGGCGCTGGCACATTGTCTATATACTTGGAGGGTATATCTGCTAGATAGGAGGTTTGTGGCAAGAACTGTTGTGTTGAGCAGTCACATGTATTGTACAGGTAACATTCGAGACGAGTTTGGCATTTACTTAAGTGTGCTTGACGAGTTTCACTTCCAATTAGTGTACATGACCACAAGACTCCGAGACTTCGTGGAGCAGATGGAGGAGTTGATGATAGATGGAGCCCAATATGATTCTTCTGTTTCAGACCCTTCGGAAAGTGAGTCGGATTGAAAGATGAACCGTCCTAATCGCTTCAAAGGGGAGTTTTTCTAAACTCTAACATTTGGTTATGTCTTTTCCTTCTCTTCTTTCCTTGCATTTATGAGGCATTGCATGTTCTTACGTTCTAAACATTGAGGGCAATGTTTCATTTAAGTTTGGGGGGAAGGATTTGGTTATGTTGTTTTACTGTCAAATTTTAAATTTTTTTTGTGTGTTTAGCGTCTAAAAACGCAGGATTTTGTGTTTTGTTTCGTTATCCTTCCAAACACCTATGATAAGACTTGGATTTAATACTAATATGGTTTATCAGAAATTGAGAGTCATTTTTTAAGGACTTTGTGTGGTTCTGAGTTAACTCTGTCTTGCATGCCACCCTTGCACTTATTGAGCACTTTGCCAAGTTAGTCCAATTTCTTGTTACTTAGAGACGTTATGCAATTCTACTTATCTCATGATCTTGATTTTGTACTCTAGAACTTATTTGAATATCTCTTGAGACATTTTGTTGCCATACAATGCTTAGGAAGTGATTTAGGCCATGTTTAAACCGTTTGAGCTTTTCTAACCATCCCTCTACATTTATTCATCCCTAGTCAACCCATTTGAGCGTGCATTAAGCCTTTCTTTGTGTAAACCATTCCTACCATAATGAACCTCTGTTTTCTTATTCTTACTTATTTTATGAGCAATTAAAGTTATCTTCAAAAGAGAGTTATAAAGAATGCAAGGTTTTTGGAGCAAAAGTGAATCATTAGTGCCATTACCCAAGTGTTGAAAAGAAATAAGTTTGGGGGTATTGGTAACTAATAAAAAGAGGTAATGAAGTGTGACCAATGTAGTCACGGCCCTAGGGTGTTATAAAAGAGAAGAGCATGGTGATCTAGGGTAAAGAGCCACAAAATTAGGCCAAATAAACACATTTGAAGGTGCTGAAATTATGTTGAAAATCTGCTCATGTATGTGTTCCTTGCTTGTTACAAAGTTCAAAAATCTCTTATGCTCTTACCTGTGCTTTAATTGTGCTAAAAATATTGTATATCTCATATCCCTTCTTTCATTCTACCACTACCCTGAACCTCATTACTACCCTTGTAAAGTCCTTTTGATCCTTGGTGTTGCATGGTATTATTGTGGAGAGCAGATTGGATAATGAGCTTATGGGGTTCAGAATTATTGATTTTGCTCTAAGTGTGTGCGCATATACTTATTTGAGTGGCAGGGGTTGTTCTGATTTGGCATTCACACACTACACTTAAGGGTGTCATTGTGAGCTTTGCTTTCTTGTGAATCATGTGTGGAACTTAGATTGTGATTGTTGTGTTTCTTTGGAACCATATACGTTGGTGATTCTTTGAGGATATTGTTTGGAAGACTAGTTGCTTATTTCCTGTTTCCTAAGTTGTAGTTTTATTTTGTTTTGCTCGAGGACTAGCAAAATCTAAGTTTGGGGGTATTTGATCAGTGCATAATTACATATCTTTTTGTACCCTTCTAACTTATGATTTGGTTATGTTTTTGAGTTAAACTTGTGCTTTTAATAAAGTTTGTGTATGTTTCAGTGTAATAAGGATGAGACTCATTACATGCATTTGAAGACAAGTTAGCTCAAAACAGTGTCTGCAGATCAGTCACATTCACGGATTCACCTGTACTTGCTCAAGAAGAACTAGATGATGAGCCATACATCATTGGAAATATACGGAAGTCTAGTTTCTGTAGCATTTTATGGTTCATGATTTGGAGTCTTCTAGAGGAAGTTATCCATGATTTAGCATCTGCGTTACTGGGCCAAAAATGACATTTGAAGGTCTTTCCTATTTTTCCTTGAGTTGGGCTGCATATGCTTGGAAAGATAAGACAAAGGGCTTGAAGATCCATATTTTTCCAGGATTTTTTGGAGTGAATAACAAGCCCAAAATCGGCCCACAAGCTGACTGCAATGCAATGTCATGCATGACTATCTAGTGGGATTTGTTGGTGAAGTGCACTAGCCAAAAGAATGAGTTTCTAATTACAAGCACTATCTAGTGGGAGTTGCTGGTGAAGTGCACTAGCCAAAAGAATGAGTTTCTAATTACAAGTGCTATCTAGTGGGAGTTGTTGGTGAAGAGCACTAGCCAAAAGAATGAGTTTCTAATTACAAGTGCTATTGGCATAAACCATATTCAATTCAAATATTCCCCTTCCATTCTCCCTATAAATAGCACTCCAATTCTAAACACAAGATCATTCAACAATCCATCAACTCACTTCATCCATTACTCATACACATTCAAATAGAGAGAGAGAGAGAGAGCTAGTTGCAAAAGGAGCAAAGCTTGGAGCTGTCTTGGGAATTCCTTGCTGCCATCATCTAGTTCTTTTCTTTTCTTTATCCTATCCTATGTATTTCCATTCTATATTGTTTTTCAATTATTAAATATGAGTAACTAAATTTCTTCTTAGTTAGAGGTGAATTCGAAGCCATGGACATATGTTTTATATGAATTGATCACTTCCAGTTATGGTTTCGTAAAGTATGAATGTGATTTACTTTTCTGTTTTATTCAGGACTTATTCTTGCATGTTTATTAAGGATGCATACTTAGTTTGCATGCAGGGATTTGATGCTAGAATATGAGGGAATTTCACCTAATCGTTATGAACTTATATTCACAAGTAGTAAAAGTCACTAGTCATGATTGTGTTAAGTAAATTCCTGGCAGGAGTATCATGCTTTTCATAGTTACAAATGCTTTGTCAAAGCTTATGATTTTCATAGAACTTAATGATCTTTGATATGTATCTCTATCATGCTGTTCATATAGGGAACTTGATAAGAATAATTTGATTGAGTCGCTGAGTCCAATTCAATGAACTTAGGAAAATCTGAGAGTTAATTAGTGCAGTTCACAATTAATTTGGGGCTTTGTCATTCATACTTTATAGAAAGAGTAACTGGAGATCTATTTGTATGCCTATGTTCCATGTGTGGAGAAGAATCCTCTAGCTATCCCTTAATCCAGGGAGGTCTAGCTGCTAGACCACAACATCTGGGTTTGGAATTCTAGCCATAATAGCCTCATGGTCCTTCCTGAACTGCCTGTTGACCTGCCATTACATCATGGCTGTCATGTTGTTTAGAGTATCCTAGCTCCTTTGTGCTGTGGCCTCCTGCCGGAACACAGCCTCGTGTATTTGGTTCAACCTTCTGGAACCAGACCTGGAACATCTACTCCTGGTACTGCCATGGGCTCATTGCCTAGCATCACTCTCTTCTGACTCAAGTCCTTCCTGGAGAGCTGCTTGATCTCTTTCCATGGCACATCGTGGATTCTGGCTAAAACTTCCAATATTCATATGCTAGAGAAATTTTCTAGGAATATGTATACTGAGAAGTCTCACTGGGCGTGCCAAATTGTTCACCCGTTTTATGTTTGCTCCTGTGATGGTAGGGTAAAGTTCCCCATTAGCTCGAAAATCATTTGACTGGTCAACAAGTCAACTTTCTTTTGTGTGCGAGCGTGCCACTGTTAGCAATGAAAATCCTAGCAGACTTCTTTAAAATAGATAACTTGCGCCCCAAGTTACTGATTTCTAAACAAGCGATTGTGAATTTGGGTGAGGAATATCTCCCAAGTAAGTTATTTTCTTGCCTCAGACTGGTGAGGACTTCACAATTTTTCACAGTACAGAATTGGTAGTTCTGGCCATAATAAATGATAAGAAAGTGAACTATTTTAGGCAAAACTGCCTTTTACAAAGCTCAAAAAGGGAAAACCAACTCTAGAAAGACAAAAAGAGAGCTGGACTTCCATTTCTGCCTAGGTAGATGCTTCTGATTCGGGCTAGACTGGGTCCGCCTGTACTAGGTAGATGCTTCGAGTTTGACAGAGCTTTAATCTATTTCAAGCCCTGGAAGGGGCAGAAGTGGTTGGATTCGATGATTACTGAGCTTGAACTGCACTGTAGTACCTGTTCTACTTGATTAGGGCTCTTCATAAATTTGTTGAGGTTTTCATATTCGTAAAACCCGAACTCTGCTTGATTTGGCTTGTGCTGAACCAAATTTGTAACAAGAGAAATCTCGTTTTGAATGACTTATTTCTCTAAGTCTGAATTGAGGTTTAGAGATTCTAAATTGTAGCTGACTCCTTTCTTGTGGCTCAATGAGCTTTTGGTTGTTTCAGTGTTTTGAAGGCTTTTGAGATCAAGTTATCATTTTGAGTTTTTTATTTTTGATTGATTTTTTGGATGTCCTCTACTCTATTCACCTTTTCTCATATTTATAGGAAATGATGGAGTGAGATTTTTAATTTTTAAAATGGGCAGCAGATTTTCTAAAAAACAAGATCTTTTTATTTTCAAATGTCCAAAAAAGGGAAGTTGTCTATTCTGGCAAGTAGACCATCAACAGTCAGTTCCTAAGGTAGTCACTTCCCTGTTTTTCTTGAAAGAAAAGCTAATCCTTCTTTAATTCTAACTGCTCTTTGTAAGAACTCAAACTGTCGTGATGGTTAGTTTTGATCTTCCAGCTGAACAACTCCTTACTTTCTACTTATCTCTTGAAAACGTAGTCTGCTTATTTCTTTGAAATTCTTCTGCAGAGCTTCTCTATATGTATATATATAATAATTCTGACCTTCTTCTTTTGGCTGAGTAAAAATAGGGAAGCCTTTCTACAAAAAAAACCTACCTTCATTAATTTCCTATCAACCTCTCTGTAATAGTTGAAATTTTTGACTTTTCAACGCCAAGTAGTCACATGGGTTTGTTTCAAAAAGATCTTCTGATTTTGTCAACCTTTTGGGGTAGAGATTTAGATGGTGTAAAAAGGCTGGGCTAGTCTCTTTTTAGTGGATAAAAAAGCCCCAAATGTTTTTATCTTGTAGCCCTTTTTTTGAAAAAGAAATGGGCTGGGTGTGTTGGAAATTGGCCCAATCTTAAAAAGACTCTGGTGGTTGCCCACAATTTGACATGGGTTTATTTTTTATCTGGGCTCTTGATTCCAATTTGAACAAAAAGCCCAAATTGCTTGGATCCTGAGCTTTGTTTTCCTGGGCCTCTAGCGTTGGGCTGTGCGTGTAGATTTATGGCCCAAACAGAAATAGGAAGAAGGAAAAGAGGCGAAAGGACAGTGTTTCCATTGTAAGAAAGATGGACACTAGAAAAGGAATTCCCGGGCTTACTTAGCTAGTCTGAAGGACAACCAAGCTGAAGGTACAGCTTAATTTGTCACTAAAGTTCTAAGCAAATGTTTATAACTTACTTGAGTCTAACAAACAATGATCTACTGTAGGTCATATAGTTGCACAGACTGAGAACAAGTAGGAAGCTCATAGAGATGAAGATTGCTGGGATTTGGAATTGTCAAGCAAGCTTTTATTTGTTTATGTAGATCTTTTAGAACTTATGAACTTATTTAGTTGATTTGGTTTTTGGCATGTATAAAGAACTTACTTGCTATCTTCATGTTTTAGAAGATAGTTTTATGGTTTGTATGACATAACCACTAGTTTGCTTTATATACGACTATTCGTATTATGGTAATATGAAGTTTGATCTCTATATGTTTTGTGAGATGAATGCATAAAACTGTTCTTACATTAATTGTTTAGAATATTGAGATATGATAAATCTAATACAAGAATGATTTCTAAAAGGTTTAGATTTCACAATCAAGATAATATTCATAGGATAAGCAATGTGTGGTTCTTTAAAGGTTCCAATTCTTACCTATGAGTTGCATCTAGAAATTGAGAAATCCAAACAATCTAAGTTATGAACTAGAATGGAGATCACATGAGTTGTATAAGATAATGAATGGAATGGTATCCATTGTCTTTCTATAGCATTCACTGTTGATCGCTCACGATTGGACTTTACTAAGTCCGAAATCCAAGAGATTTAGGATTTCCAGAAAGCAAAGAAAAGGGAAATCATTTAGAGGGCATCAACACTCTTTTAATTGTTATGAAAGGTTAATGCTTAAACAAGATCCCTCTTAAGAGATAAAGGGTTTTCTTTACAAGATATCTCAATGGATGATCTTAATGACAAAGGATAATAAAGTATAAATCTTTTATGACAAGTCATCGAAATCCCTCCTTACGTCATAACCCCAAGGATAACAAAATATTTGATAAGTCCAATTGAACATGAGATTGAAATTGTTATAAAGTTTAGAACTTTATAGTTCAAAAGGTAAACTTGTGGGACATCCTAGATCACCTAAAGGATGTTGTATCCATCAAAGAGTTAATGGATGCTTGTTGTGAAACAAGTGGAATGATTCGTTGTAAGCCACAACCGGATTATTGGATAAAGCAACAATTCAACTCTTTTTCGTTGACTCACCACATTTAAACATCCAAGATAAATGGTATCTTGAATAAAGCATTTTAGAGATGGTTATGTTCCAAAAGGAAAAGTTGGAGCCTGTTCAAAGTTTAAGAGAAAACGCCATCACCAAGTGAAGTCTTCATCAAAAGAAATCTAAAAGAAAGGAATGAAAAGTTCATGTACTTATCATATAAGTATACAATCATATATGATATGACCAATATACTACAGCAAGTTGCACTTAATGCAAGAATATATTAAGGACAACAAGATGACACCCCAAGATCAGAACCTGGACAATTGATAAGTATGTCTTTTATGTTAGAGAAACATATATAAGATGAAAGGCAAAATATGTGAAGAGAATAGTATTAGAGCATCATAGTGGAAGCATACACCTGAGTGACTCTGGTCGGATCCTAATTCCTATATTGTAGGAAACAAACTCTAGAAAGTTGTTCTAGATAATCTTGGACGTTGTAACACAGTTCATGACCAAAAGTAGTACATATCTATGCAAGAGAAGTTGATACGTCAACACCTTTTGGATGAATAGAAAAATCTCCTGTATAGGAGTAGTTCCTACCATGAAAGATCAATGCTCTTATAGTAAGAAAAATTCTCATGGGGCAATAGCTCAAGCCGAGGAACTTAAGTCTCATTAGGCATCCAAAATTCGGAGAAAACATTATATAAATGAGTTGGTTACTTATGAAGTCGATCGTCTCTAAGTTCCAAAAAAAAGTTTCTTATGCACCCAAGTGGTTTAGAATTATCCAGTTTCTAAAGCAACGTTACTTATACAATGGATAATTCTAAGAAAATAATATATAATAATCAAAGGGGAAGAACGTTGCCTTATATAAAGAAAGTTGGTTACTTATGACGTCGATCGTCTCTAAGTGGCAAAGACTCATTGGGTAACCCAAAGTTTGGGTTGTAGAAGCCTTGAAGCATGGTTTTGTTCACAAAAGATTGGAACACAATGTGTTGGGTTGAGCACTGAAAGCCGAAGAATGCCAAAAATGGGATGGGAAGAGAGAGAGAGGGAGAGGGAGGAAGAGGAGGGAGAGAGAGGCAGAGAGTGGGTTGGGGAGGTGGGGCTGCTATTGGGTCGAGTGTAAGGCTCGGGAATAAGGGTGGGGAAGGGTTGGTTGCGGCTAGGGATGGGGATGGGGGTTGGGGTGGTGTGTGGGTGGAGGGATGGATGTAGGTTTTATTATTATTATTTATTTTATATTTAATAAATTTAAAATTTGATGTTTTAATCTTAATTTTTTAAATGGATTTTATGTTTTAAATGATTATCTTTTATTTAAAAATATGTGGCTCTATATTATTGGATGTGTGGGCTCTACATATATTATATATATATCATGTCAGCAACTTAATAGAAAATTTAACAATACCTAACAGCAAGGACCAAATTGGTGTGTAGATGTAACATAAAGAATCAATAATGTCAGGAAATAAAAAAAAAAAAAAAAATATATATATATATATAAAGGACCAAAGTTGATAATTTTGCAAATCCCAAGACCATTTGTGATAAAAGCTCTAAATAAAATTCTAGGATCGTCATTCTTAATGAATTGTCAACTGGTAAATATAATTAATTAATGAAAGTATCTTATAAAATTATTAGTAAATGGTGAGTTATTAGATTCTTGATGTTGAAACTTTAGTTGTCCATGTCAGAAGAAGAGTAATTTACGAGGCATAAGAACGAACGGTGAACGATGCACTTTACTATGCTAAAGCTTACAAAAAGCTTTTCTTCTTTCTTCTCTCTTTTCCAATTACAATCTCTCTGTCCTTTTTCTGTAACAAGCTCAGGCTTTCTATCTTTAGTAACTAAACAACAACAATTCTATGACGCAACCGTTCAAAGCCGTTAACTCCACCCTCTAACGCCACCTAGGGTTTCCTTTTTTAGTATTTCAGGCCTGTTTCTCTTTCTGTCTCTCTCTCTGAGTCACTCGCTTTCTCTTACTCTCGAGTCCTTGGAATTTAGCACGGACTGCCCGAGTTTCTCTAGGGCGTTCGTGAGGTTTCTTTGGATATTTAATTTGGGTGGATGCTCGGAAAGTTACAATTTTGCGTCTTGAAGTAGGAGCTCTGGATTTGCTCATCAATTTCAGTGTGATTTGGCTTTATTTCGGCAGTTTTTGGCATATACAGATATAAATACACACATAGAGACAGAGCCTCACATATTTGTGAGCAGCAGAAAAGCCGAATCTGAAGGGGTTTCTGTGTTGTTGCTGATTGAAAGCTTTGGCGTTTTGCTTCAGCAATTTTCGGCGGTTTCAGCGTCGGCAGAGTTGATATTATCGCTTTGAGGTCAGTTTCTGTGATTTCTTTTATTGCTATTTATAGAAAGCTGAGAGAAGTAAGTGTTACAGCTCAATTTCACGTGGTTGTGGTTGGGGAGTGATTGAATGTTGAATAATATTGTATTTTTCCATATGGGGATAGTGAGAAATGTAATTTTGTGTTGTGGGAAGTGCAGGTTTTCTTTGCTGATCAAGTGGACAGAGTTTTAGTGTTTTGTTGTTGAATTGGGGTTTTTATTTTGGTCCTAGAGCTCTTGGATTTGCTTGTCGAAAGTGGAAGGCCAGTTAAATAATGAACGCTGAAAGTGGTCTGCCTGTAGAGGAAGATGATTGGGGAAGAAGGATTGTTTTGAGCAGCAGTTATTTGGTGGAGCAATAACAGTTGTCAATTTTATCTGGAAGTGGATTTTAACCTGAATATGGAATACCCCGTTACCCCTAAAGAGAAAGGGAGCGATCATTGGGCATCTTCCAGAGCTCAGGTGGAGAATTTGGGATCACTTGATGTTGGAACAAGGAACTCGATTTCAGAGGATATGTTTAATAACATTTCTGAGCTTATGAATTTTGATACTTATGCTGGATGGTGCAGTCCAGCAGCAATGGATCAGATTTCAGCCTCTTTTGGCGTGCCATCATGTCCATCAGTGACCTATGCGCCTTTGGACGCCTTGAACTTTGCAGAACAGAATGGTGAGGCATTGCCTGGGACCGAAGGTGGCGAAACGTTTAATGTGGGGGGAAGTTCTTTCAGTTGTGAAGACAAAATTGTGTTCCAGCAAATAGACACCCCCCATTCGGGGTTTCAACTGATTCCCACGATGCTAATGACTTGGCTGCCAAGCTAAATAATGGTTCTTTTCAACAGAATAATGTCATGGATGTGGGGAAATATATGATCTCTAGGCCACCTGGATTATCACTTAATGAGAAAATGCTTAAGGCACTGTCGTTGTTTAAAGAGTCTTCTGGTGGGTGTATTTTGGCGCAATTATGGGTTCCCGTGAAGTATGGTGATCACTACTTGTTAAGCACTTGTGAGCAACCCTATTTGCTTGACCATATTCTCGCAGGGTATCGTGAAGTGTCAAGGACATTCACATTCCCTGCAGAAGAAAAACAGGGTTCTATCCTGGGGCTTCCTGGGCGTGTATTTGTCTCCAAAGTTCCAGAGTGGACTTCAAATGTTAGTTATTACAATAAGGCTGAGTACCTGCGGGTGGATCATGCAGTTAATCATCAAGTCCGTGGATCAATTGCCTTACCAGTTTTCAATTTTGACTCTGAAATGTCATGCTGTGCTGTGTTGGAGCTTGTCAGTACAAAAGAGAAACCCAATTTTGATACAGAGATGGAAATAGTTTGCAATGCACTTCAGGTCAGTTTCTCTCTCCATGTGTACGCAACAAGAATTCTTCTCGCTCTCTACCTCCCTTCTTCTTTGGTAATGGTAAATCCATACACACATGGGCCATATGTAACTGATTGATCCGAATCCTTTTTGTGTGTGTGTGTGTGTTTATGTGCCTCTTTATCCAAACTTTGTAGGTTCAAATTTGTAAAATTAGTAGATGTTGGAAAAAAAAAATTATGCTATAAGATCTTCCCACAAGTTCCCTAAAGGATCACAGAAACCGTTCAACCCACTAAGGGTAGTGAAGGAAAAATTTCTAGTTAAAAGTTGCCCCCCTTTTTTACTTTCTATTACATGCATGGTGTTAGGTTCTCAGGAAAAGATATCAAAGCATTAGATAAGAGTCCAAATGTGTTTTTAGGATCTGTATGTTGTTTTTACGTCTTATTTCACTTTTTAGATGCCAAATATTATCCAATAGTTGGAAAGTTGCTATACCTTTCGATTTTAATTGTCATGCTAGTATGGGTGTTTATATTAATCAAAACAATAAATACTAGAGTAGGAATGTGCAGAATTTGTTTCACTTCATTTTCCATTGGAACTGCATCAATTGTTGTTAGACTACCTAAGACACCTCCAGATTTCTGCACAGGTATCTCAATGCTTATGATGCAGCACCATTACTAATTCTTGTGAGGGTGCTTCCCAAGATCCTGTACAAATTGCACGACCTATATGCTTTACATGTATTATTGTTATTGTGAATATTAAGTATGACAATGAAATCTATTTTGATGACAATTTTTTGCAGGCTGTGAATTTGAGGACCATGGTGCCTCCTCGACTTCTTCCCCAGGTACAAGCAGAATATTGTTTCTTGCCCATTTGTCAAAATCTTATCTCCATTACAACCCAAAGAAAAATAAATTTTTTTTGAGGAAGCAAAATTTGTAGTATTGTTTTCCTTGTTAAAATTTTCTGCACTTCTTACAAGGTAATCTATTGCTTGCAGTGCCTCTCAATGAACCAAAGAGCTGCTTTAACTGAAATAACTGATGTCTTACGAGCTGTTTGCCATGCACACATATTGCCATTGGCTCTAACCTGGATTCCTTGTTGCTACTCTGAGGGTGATGGTGATGAAATTAGAAGAGTACGTGTCAGAGGGGGTATTACAAATTCAAATGAGAAATCCATTCTATGCATTGACGAAACGGCTTGTTATGTAAATGATAGAATGATGCAAGGCTTTGTGCATGCATGTGTAGAACATCATCTTGAGGTAGGGGAAGGAATTGCTGGGAAAGCACTTCAATCAAATCATCCCTTCTTCCTTCATGATGTTAAGGTGTATGATATTTATGAATATCCACTTGTTCATCATGCACGCAAGTATGGTTTGAATGCTGCTGTTGCAATCAGGCTAAGGAGCACCTACACTGGTGATGATGACTATATATTAGAGTTTTTTCTCCCTGTCAATGTGAAGGGGAGCTCAGAACAGCAACTTTTGTTAAACAACCTTTCAGGTACCATGCAGAAAATGTGTAAGAGTTTAAGGACAGTTTCAGATGCAGAATTAGCCGGGGTACAAGGCTCCGACACTGGGTTTCAGAAAGGGCCGATCCCCAATAGCCCACAACAGAGAAATTCTCAGACAGCATCATCGGATAGTGAATTCAATTCAATTGAGAATATGCCCTCTGATGTATTTAATAGAAGAAATGGGGGAATCGAAGCAGAGAATCCCCGTGAACAGGTATTGCTTTCATAAAAGAACATTATTAGATAATACACCTGTCTCAGTTTCTTCAGAGAACTTTATAATTTTTGTAATGTGAAGCAATGACGGCATATCTGTATGTCTCATTGTGTTTTTGTTAGTTACTGGCACAAGTTTCTTGGGTGGGGAGGTTGGTTTGTTTTTACTGCCTGTGGTGTGTAGTTTGATAGTTAGTATGGCTATTTTTTCTTTTCTTTGCCCTGTATGCCTGCGTTTCTTGTGTGATTGTGTTTTAGTTACTCTTGATTTGAGATTTGGGATACCTGAATATTGTATTTCTGATAAACAAAATTTGGAATACCTGGTGTCCTAGTAGAGGTGAAATTGGAAAATATATTGAAAAAGGAAGGTTAAAGAGAGAGAGGAGGAAGTTTACTGTCCATTTATGGTTAGAGTTTTATTGTAAAAATTCTAAGGATGTAGTTTGAAATAACTCTCAATGGCTGAACTACGCAAGCTTTGTAGAACCAAGAAACCATAAGGTTGTTATCCCCCTTTTAATAAGATTGCTGTCTTTAAATTTACTGTCTGAAATAAATTCTTGAGAGTCTGGAAGGTGTAATATGAAGATAATTATCTTTTTGGTTCCTTTGTAAGTGTAGTTTAGTCTCCACTCTGATAATAGGTAATACATTTATGTGGAAGCCTTCCTTGAGACACACCTCGTCATCACACTCTCTTTCAGACAGGAGTTATTATTACTGCTGCTGTGAAGAGTATACAAATATAACATTGATAGAACTTTCTAGACTAGGTCATTTATGATCGCATTATCCTTATGTCTTTTACTGCTGGCTCATACCTTAAAGAAATCTGAAATTAAATATCTCCATGCAAATGCTTTCTTAAATATGGAAGCACTGCCGAGGGTTATCTATGCTTACCTGGAAAGTTACGTTGCAATGTTATAAACTTTTGCTGCTGGCTCTTCACCTGAGGAATGAAGTTGGGGGAATGACTGCTTATATGCATTGTAGGCACCTGGATCAAGAAGGCAGATGGAGAAAAAGCGAAGTACAGCAGAGAAAAATGTGAGCTTGAGTGTTCTACAGCAATACTTCTCTGGGAGTCTCAAGGATGCTGCTAAGAGCATTGGGGGTGAGACTTCATCTCTTGTGTGTCTCATATATAAGTATAATGAATCTACTTATTGTGGGATTTGATACTTTAATAGCTAAGCATAATTGCAGATTATAAATGTTCTAGAATCCATCTGAGAATTTATCTTTTGGAATTCATTAAAAAACATAATTTTTTAAATAATTATTAATTTATTTGTAATAAGGTACAGATGGAGCCTATGTTTCTTTCATTCATGCTTTCTTCTAGAATCTTGTATCTCCTATATGCTAATGTCTAGTCAGACCCTATATAGAAAAGATTGGTGCTTCACTTAAATGATATAACATTGGGTTAAACAATACTGAAAATGCATGCCATAAACAGTAGAGAGATGGATAAATAAAACATTAGAGAGAGAGAGAGAGAGAGAGAGAGGGGTCACTCTTAGAAAAGATTCATCTGAGATATATATATTATTTTCTCGACAGTCGTGACAATAGTTTAATGCCAAGTTTTTTTGTATACAAGTGATATTGGGGGAAGGGGGAATCGAACTTAGGACCTTGGGTGCAGGGGTAAATGCTCATAATCACTTGAGCTACAAGCCCCTTGCTTGATGCTAAGTTAGACAGTAGTGAAAATGCATGCCATAAACTTATCCTGTCTTTTTACTTGTATAGATATAAATTTTTCTCTTACTAAATTAGTTTAATATATGATGTATATCTAAAATTTCTATAGGAAAACTGGAGATTTATCTGATAGTGTTCCAAGTGTTAAAATTATAATTTCTAAGTATCTTCATGTTTATGAAGTATTGGTTATTGATCAGGGTGTATGTTATCTGTATTTAATATTGATATTTGCATCCTAGTAAAAAAAAAAGATGTATGTATTTGGATATGAAACAGTTATACCTCTCTTATCTATCCATGCTAAGTACCTTAGAGAAATTTAGTAATATTCATTTGCAAAACCTTACTATCAAGTCGTCATGCAAATTATCATTTTATTGTTAAGTATATAATTCTTGCAAATCTATTTGAAATGATTTCTAAAATTAAAATTTTTTATTTTGGTAGTCTGCCCCACTACGCTAAAGAGGATCTGCAGACAACATGGGATCTCTAGATGGCCATCTCGTAAAATAAATAAGGTGAACCGTTCATTGAAGAAAATACAAACTGTGCTTGATTCTGTTCAGGGGGTTGAGGGAGGATTGAAGTATGACCCAACTACTGGTGGGTTTGTGGCAACAGGGTCCATCATCCAAGACTTTGATGCTCAGAAAAGTTGTTTATTCCCTGAGAAGAGCCTGCCTGTTCAAAATTCTGAGCTAGTTACCCAAGATACAGTTCCAGTACCTTCAGTGTCTTGCAATAATGGTAAGAGTTTGGCAATTAAGTTGGAAGAGGATGGGTGTTGTATTCCAACTTCTCACGAGGAAGGGGTAAAGAAACAGAATATCCCTCTTATGCCTCAAAGGGACTCCAAGCCAATTGCAATAGAAGGAAATAAATGGGGTCACAGCAAGAACAGTCTAAAATTAGAGAATTCTGACTGTCACTTTGTGTCTCAAAGCTCAAGCTCCTTGGCTGTTGCTGATGATATGGACACGGGAGTCGACAGGGATGATGGGATTGTTGAATATAACCAGCATACTTCTTCGAGCATGACGGATTCAACGAATTGCTCTGGTTCAACTCTGCGCTCATCAAGTTCTCAGAGCTTTGAGGAGCAAAAGCAACCAAACATGAACGCAAGCAGTGTTGAGAATGGGTCAAAAATAACTGTGAAAGCTACTTATAAAGAAGATACGATCAGGTTCAAGTTTGACCCTTCTGTTGGGTGCTTTCAACTGTATGAAGAGGTTGCAAAGAGGCTGAAGTTGCAAAATGGGACATTCCAGCTCAAGTATTTGGACGATGAAGAGGAATGGGTGATGCTAGTGAGCGATGCAGATTTGCGGGAGTGCCTTGAAATATTGGATGACATTGGGACACGTAGTGTGAAGTTCATGGTCCGTGATACACCTTTTGGTGTCGGTAGTTCTGGCAGTAGCAATTGTTTCTTGGCAGGGGGCTTATAACAGATGGAGGTTACTCAACTCTAGGGTAAATTTTGAGTCTGCTTTTATAGTATTATAGGCTTTCTTTCACTAGCTTTATGGGTTTTACTTCATACGAGGTCATGTACTTCCATGGTGGTGAGAGGGGAGGGTGCATGGGAGTGCCATTATATCTCTATCTCTATTGCCTATTTCCTTTCCAATATTAGTTCACTTAAACACACACAATGGAAATCACTGTCTTCTGGCTAGGCTGCTTCGGTAGTCCGTTAAGAAGTACAGCTTTCTGGTGTGCATGGTTGCCATTGTAAAAGTTCCGAAGTAGGCGAAGAGAAGACATGACGTATATAATATAAAACCCATGCATGTTACAATAAGCTGTCTGTATGTCATAGTGGATGTAGTCATAGAAAGGTTAGAGGGGGTGCCTTAATCCCCAGTCTGTATAGTCTTTATAAATATATCAACTTGAAAACAATAGAATTACGACTTGTAATTGTTTATCTTTGAATTCAGTACATTCTTAGGAGAAAGTGGTGTTTATAATTTAGCGAGAACGTGGTTGACAACTTTTTTTTCCAAAGAAAATGTGCGCTCGAACAATGTGTACTTTTTGAAATCTTATTAATTTCCAAATCATGTTAAACTACATGCCATGTCTCGTAAATTTGATGAAGCTAGTACCCTTTTTTCTCCTTTCCAGAGCTTATTTTTAATCATAATTGTGACTATTTTTTGGCATTAATTACACTTTGTATTTTTTCTCGTTAATTTTTCTTGATATTATTTTTGTTTCAATATTCGTGATTTAATTTTCTAAATATTTGAAATTAAAAAAAATTAAAATTCCAAAACATAATAGAATTTCACTTAAAAATTTTTAAAAAAAAAGTACAACATTTTATTTCATGGACTTTGAAAGTAAAAACAAGTAGCACACGATTTATATTCAAAACAATGGGACTACATGATTTATTTGGTTAGTTGCAATGTGGTTACAACATATTATCCCAATCCATAGCTCTTGGAGCTGCTACTTTTGCGTATGCCCGGAATAATTCGAACCCTTCATTGAAGCCATTACCATAATGTCTTCCATTTTTACTTTTACTTTTACTTCATTGGATTTCTTTATTCTTATTCAATAATGTTCTACACTTTTGCCCACCTCCACTTGTGTTCTTCAATTATTTTTTGAACTCTTTCTCATCTCCTATTTGTCTTGTTTCATTCATGTTCTGAACCATTGCTCATCTTTGTCCATCTCACTTTATTAGATTCTCTTATCTTTCCCTATCTTTCCTTATCTTCATTCAATTATTTTCTGAACGATTTCTCATCTCTTAGTATCTTGTTTCAATCATGTTTCTGAACCATTGCTCATCTTTGTTCATCTCACTTTATTGGATTCCCTTATCTTTCCCTATATTTTCCTATCTTCATTCAATTATTTTCAAACATGTAGGTCATCTCATTCTCTTGTCTATTTAAGAAGTGTTATTCTACCCAATTGACCACACAATATCCTTCAATCTCATTCTCCTTCTTACAATGAATTCTCATGAGAAGGCTATACAAAATTTCTTCAAAATGATTATGATGATGATGACCTTCATCAACAGAGGGTTGCAATGGCCTTTCAACACCATACGTTTTTGTTTGAGCAATATACTCAACAATCCAAACATGGTGGTTTTGTTGTAGGCCGTGAATACAAGAATCAAAAGAGAGAAAAACATCATAAAAGTCTCACGGAGGACTACTCTGTGAAAAACCACTTTATCCCCCAGTGGACTTTCGCAGGCAATTCCACATGATAAGAGAGCTTTTCTATTGCATCTTGAATGATGTTGTTGCACATGAGCCATACTTTACCCAGAAGATAGACGCTTATGGACGACAAAGTCTATCCCCAAAGCAGAAGCTAATAGCCGTTTTTTGGATGCTCACATATGGATGCTCGGTGACTCCATTGACGAGTACTGTAGATTGGGTGAATCTACAGCCCTTGAATGTCTGTGAAAGTTTTGTTCTATTATTGAAGCCGTGCATGGCCAGTGGTACCTCCGTTCCCTAAATCCGATCGACCTTTATAGGCTCTTGCACAAGGCTAGTCACAGAGGATTCCCAAGCATGTTAGGCAGTCTTGACTGCATGCATTGAGAATGGAAGAATTGCCCCACTGCTTAGGCATGCTAGTTTACCAGCTACAAGCATAAGCCAACTGTGGTTCTAGAGGCAGTGGCCTCGTATGGCACTTGGATATGACATGCCTTTTTTGGAGCTGTCGGATCGAACAACGATATCAACATCCTAGCTCGTTCCCTGTTGTTCAATGATGTAGTCAATGAAGTGTCTCCCCATATCCAATATGTTGTTAATGGAAATTAATACAATCCGGGTTATTACTTGGCTGATGGTATCTACCATCGTTGGGCCACATTGGTTAAGACGATTTCCCAACCAGATACTCCAAAAAAAGGACTATTTGTCCAAAAACAAGAGGCTTATAGGAAGGATGTTGAAAGAGCCTTCAGAATACTTCAGGCTCAATGGGCAATTGTTAGGGGCCCTACACATATGTGGCATAAAGAACAACTACATTCAATCATAATGAAGTGCATAATATTGCACAACATGATTGTTGAGGATGAGTATGAGGATCTAGATGCAGAATCTGATGATGATGATGATGATAATTGTCCACGAACATCTAGAAGAGCAAGAGTAAGACTTGCTTATGAGCTTGAGCCAACTATCACGTATGATATAAACCAAGACAAACAAACTATCTCAGACTACATGGTCCTTCATAATAGGGTCCGTGCTTCGCAAGTACATCACAATCTAAGAAATGATTTGATCAACAACATTTGGAGATGCAAAGGAGAGGGGCAATGAGCTACGTTGTGTGTTTGAATTATTTTGTGTGTTTGAATTATGTTGTATGTTTAAATTATGAAAGTGTGTTTAAATTATAAAAGTGGTTGTGTGATTTTAATGAATTATGTGGTTTATCATTGAATTTAAAAAAAGACTAATCATAGACAAATAAACGACAATCATAAATAAAGATAAACAATAATTATAAATAAAGATAAACAACAATTACAACAAAAATTAAAAATAAAGATAAACGACAATTATAAATAAAGATAAACAACAATTACAAATAAACATAAATTAATAACCACTATGTGGAGGGCTGGATAATAGTCCCCAGAGTTGTCTTCTGGATTGTAGGGGGAACTTGTATTCATCTAGGCCTAAATAATTTCGTTTTGCTTATTCCCCTAGTACTTCTTCTTTCTTGGAGTAAATTTGATAGGTCCATGGACATTATCCTCTGTTCATTGGTCTCCTTATCTTGTTGGATTTGATAGGCATGTTGCTCATGTAGGAGCTCTAACTTTCACCTCATGTCCTCCCTTGCCTCATTTTCTTGTTGAACCAATTCAGACAAAAACTTTCCACTTTGGTTTAGATAACCTTCAACACCTTTCCCTTTCTTTTTTTCATCCTTCTGTTTATATCTTCCCAACAGCCTTGGAGTGGCCATGACCACATCATCCTCATCTTCCTCCAAATTGACTGTATTGCCACTATGAGAAGAATCTTTGAATATTAGTGTGGGAGATTCACATAGGTCGTTCCATTTTGGGCAATCTTTTAAGATTTGCAAAGCATGATACCACTTGAAAGGCCTATTTGGAGGTTTATTATCATTCAAGAAAAGTGTTTTTGCATTTATATCCTACCCACGAAATAAAATAAAAATCAAGTTAATAATTGAAAAGCATTAGAATTATAAATTTAAGAATTGGAAAAAATGAAGGGAATATTGTGGGAATGGTGTTGTGGAGAGATTTCTAAAAACTCTACAACCAAACTTTGAGAGTATAAATCACCTAGCATGCCATATTGAATATGAAATCAAAGTAAGAGCATAAGCATTATATAAATTAGGGATTCATGCAAGTCTCATTTAGTCCCAATCTTGATAAGTCTATGAAAGTGTGCACCAAAAACTCTTTAAATCCTATTTGAGGGAAAGATAAGATGTTCATACCCTTAGAGCGAATCTTGAAACATAGAATGATGGTCAAGTAGAGGGAGTGGTCCCTTTGTTGTTGGCTGTCCCTTGGATGTTGATTCTCCACCTTGCACTATAAGAAAACATGCCTTTGTGAAGAGGGGTAGTCGTCACTAAAACATGGAATTTCGTCACAGTTGAGTATATGTGACGCAATTTTAGCATCACAGCTTTCGTCACCAATACCCCGTCATCGATTCTCCCACGTGACGCTTTCTCTCTTCGTCACATATCCTTGATATGTGTGACACATACCGTGTCATTGTACGTCAGATTATGTGGCTATCCGTTAGTCACTTCCTACGGCTATTAGTGATGCAAGATTTGGGTCACAGTTTAGCTGCATCTGTGAGGAGTTATTCCTCTCCTAAACTTGGTATAAAATGCCCCTTCCTATACAATACGTGACCCTTTATGCGTCACATATTTAGGTAGTGTGTGATGACGCTCGCATCACATATTTTTTTAATGTGTGACGATGCACACGTCACATAATTTTGTAATATGTGACGATGTATACATAAGATGTCTTTTTAATTGTGACGATATTTGCATCACTGGCGTGAGAAATAACTAACGCACAAATTAAACCCTATATGCAATCGTAGTACGAGTAAGTAGGGATCATTCTATTCCGGGGATTAGGAGGGATGCTAATCAACGCAAATTAAATTAACACAAATTAAACTCATTAAACTGGAAATTAAGTTGAGGGAACAATGATTGGGGGGAGTTGGATGATTTAGACCAAAGTAAAATTAACAACAGCAAATAACTAAGTTGTGAATGAAATATGGATTAAGGGATAGCTAGAGGATTCTTCTCCACACATGGAACATATGCATACAAATCGATCTCCAGTTACTCTTTCTATAAAGTACGAATGTCAAAGCCCCAAATTAATTGTGAACTGCACTAATTAACTCTCAGATTTTCCTAAGTTCATTGAATTGGACTCAGCGACTCAATCAAATTATTCTTATCAAGTTCCTTATATGAACAGCATGATAGAGATACATATCAAAGATCATTAAGTTCTATGAAAATCATAAGCTTTGACAAAGCATTTATAACTATGAAAAGCATGATACTCCTGCCAGGAATTTACTTAACACAATCAAGACTAGTGATTTTTACTACTTGTGAATATAAGTTCATAACGATTAGGTGAAATTCCCTTATATCCTAGCATCAAATCCCTGCATGCAAACTAAGTATGCATCCTTAATAAACATGCAAGAATAAGTCCTGAATAAAACAGAAAAGTAAATCACATTCATACTTTACGAAACCATAACTGGGAGTGATCAATTCATATAAAACATATGTCCATGGCTTCGAATTCACCTCTAACTAAGAAGAAATTTAGTTACACATATTTAATAATTGAAAAGCAATATAGAATAAGAAATACATAGGATAGGATAAAGAGAAGAAAAGAACTAGATGATGGCAGCAAGGAATTCCCAAGACAGCTCCAAGCTTTGCTCCTTTTGCAACTAGCTCTCTCTCTCTCTCTATATATATATATATATGAATGTGTATGAGTAATGGATGAAGTGAGTTGATGGATTGCTGAATGATTTGTGTTTAGAATTGGAGTGCTATTTATAGGGAGAATGGAAGGGGAATATTTGAATTGAATATGGTTTATGCCAATAGCACTTGTAATTAGAAACTCATTCTTTTGGCTAGTGCACTTCACCAACAAATCCCATTGTAATTAGAAACTCATTCTTTTGGCTAGTGCACTTCACCAACAAATCCCACTAGATAGTCATGCATGACATTGCATTGCAATCAGCTTGTGGGCCGATTTTGGGCTTGTTATTCACTCCAAAAAATCCTGGAAAAATATGGATCTTTAAGCTCCTTGTCTTATCTTTCCAAGAATATGCAGCCCAACTCAAGGAAAAATAGGAAAGACCTTCAAATGTCATTTTTGGCCCAGTAACGCAGATGCTGCCGAATTTTGACCTTGAGCTGCTAAATCATGGATAACTTCCTCTAGAAGACTCCAAATCATGAACCGTAAAATGCTACGGAAACTAGACTTCCATATCTTTCCAATGATATATGGCTCATTATCTGGTTCTTCTTGAGCAAGTACAGGTTAATCCGTGAATGTGACTGATCTGCAGACACTGTTTTGCTAACTTGTCTTCAAAATGCATGTAATGAGTCTCATCCTTATTACACTGAAACATATACAAACTTTATTAAAAGCACAAGTTTAACTCAAAAACATAACCAAATCATAAGTTAGAAGGGTATAAAAAGATATGTAATTATGCACTGATCAATCACATAATTCTTCAGATTGTGATGAGGTCTGTGTCACACATGTTCCATACCAAGGTACCTAATTATTAATAATATGTGCAAATCCAATCACAATTCTCAGTTCTCATCTTTCTCAATGTATGGTATAAAAATAGATAATCGCATTTCCATTAATAAAAGTAGGTAATTACATTGTATGTTCCAAAATAAAGATCCCAAACTAAGTCTACACTTTGTACAACCAAAAGTAAGTCTAGAGCAAGTGTGTTCCAAAATAAAGATCCCAAACTAATTCTAGACTTTGTATAACCAAAAGTAAGTGTAGAGCAACTGTGTTCCAAAATAAAGATCTGAAACTTAATCTAGACTTTGTACAACCAAAAGTAAGTCTAGAGAGTAAGTGTGTTCCAAAATAAAAATCCCAAACTAATTCTGGACTTTGTACAACCAAAAGTAAGTCTAGAGAGCAAGTGTATGTTCCATATGGATATAATCCCTAAATCAGTTCTCATCAAGATTCTGGTTTGCTAGTTCATCGTAATAGTCATCATCAGAATGGACACCATTACTACCTCTAGAGTTGGTGCTAGTATGGCCATGAGATGCAGTCAAAACAGACCTCAATTAGGCCCTCAAATCTTCATTCTCCTTTTGCAAAGTGACGAAATTTGTTGATAGCATCTTTAGTTGATCATAAATTGCACTCAACTCAGAACTTGAAGCCATTGAAGGAGTAGATGAGCTAGAGGTATCCATGCGAGGAAAAACACCTACACCATGGATTGATCTTCCTCTCCTCCCGAGCTTCTCACCCATGATTCCAAACTCAGCATCTAATGGCACTTGAATAGAATCAGGTGCAGTACACTCAGGTGCTTCTTGAATCAACTTCTCCCTAATCTCATCCCGCATTTTCTTCATCTCATCCTACAAAATAAAGTTTTAGAAAAACCACACAATTAACCAACATTACTGACTTGAGTGCACAACACATATGACCATAAATCCACACCTGGAAAATTAAATGGAGCAGACATGTGTTGAATTTACAAATCAAGAAAAAAAAAAAAAACCATGTACAACTTTCTTGTACTAATTATAATTAAAATTGGAGTTCTGTTTTTAGTTCACAACATCAAACAAGATAAGATGCTGTCAAACCTGCATTAAAGTGAAAAAAATATGAATTTTAATCTTTAGAATCGCCCATTGAAGTTTTTATTTTGTAGTAGACTTAATTTGTATGACAACAGTCAACACAAAGTATGAGTAACTGACATGTTTCTCTTTAGCAACATCATTGATCCATTGCCCCTTCTTGTCTTTGTGAAGAGCCCCCCAATTATCTATCATAGATAACAATGCTTCATTCTGTTTTTTTTTTTTTTTAAGTTCAAAACAAACACAATTGACATAAGAATAACCAAATTAACTACTAAGCTATGTACTGTAGTTTCATTTACCTTATGGGCCTTCATAGCATGTTGGATGAATGGCTTTGCACCACCCTTGTGGTGATATTTTTGTTTCTTCCGATTGTCAGCATTTTGCTTGGATAGCTCCTGCATTAGTTTGAGGAAATGAATAGACAACTATGATACTTAATAAGTTGTTGTGCACAAATAAGAAAAAAGTGCCTGGAATACATACCAAAAAGTCTTCAGCAGTGTAAACTTTATCACACAACCAATACCAATGATTCACTGGTCTCCCATTCCATAAACTAGGGTGTGGTAGTTTCGAACGTCCTACCTCAGGTGTTCCGCATGTCTTGTAGTGTTCATGCAACCTCCATTTGAATTGAGAGTATTACTTTGCCATCTTCTTATCCACATATTCAAGAATCTTTGGATGTGATAAATCCACATCAAACAATACCTATATCAAACGTGCATAAAAATTAGTGTAGAAACCTTTTTATATCGTTGTAAAAATATGATATCTCGAATTCCCAAGTAATCATTTCTTTGAAACTCATAGCAATAATTACTAAAATTACTTGATTGATCCCATGCATTAGTTTTCGAGTTGTTTTTCATATGTATCTCAACATAATGGAGCAAAACAATTGAAGGGAAGAATATTCTAGTTTAATTTTGAATGCAAAATTGTGTTTCATTTAGAAACAAGTGCAACAGTAACAGTTTTCAGTTTTCCTTAAAAGAAAATACTAACATAATGAAATTTTTATTTAGAATTTTCTTGTAGAAGTATAATTAGATTTTCAGTTTTCTTTTTCATTTTTCAATAAGGAACAACCAAGTTTAACAGTGGAATATTAGCTGCATAGCCAATACTGAAATATTAGTTTAATATTCAACTCACTGTCAATGAGTCCCGCATTTTCCCCTTATCATCGGTTGAAACATTCTTCCATCCCAAGTGGCATACTGGTGCGCTAGTTTGAACAATGTTCCCTATCTCGGAACTGAATAAAGCTCCCACTTTATCATCACTGGGGACTTGGTGTTTCAAGTCAAAGATAACTGGCATTTTCTTTCCATCATTGGCCTCCAAAATATAATGGAGGCCTTTCCCACATGACTTACCACGCTTATGTTTTTTTCCAGAGAAGTCATAGGAACTCTCTATAAAGCCAAAAACAAATGTAACATTATTATGAATTAGTTCAAAATGTATGAATAACCAAATTATATATAAAAAGAGAAAATATATAACCTGCACTATTAGATGCTGGTTCTTCAAGTGGTGGAGGTGGCGGTGGTGGTGGTGGTGGTGGTGATGCATGTGCATCACCTAGAGGAGGAGGTGTGTGATCCCTCAACCTCTTAACTCTCTTCACTCTCTTTCCTCACTACCCAGGAGTTGTCATCTATAAAATGAAATGATAAGAGTTAGAACATAATTAATATCAGATGTAATATTACAGGAAAAGCATACCCAGTGTTAATAAACATAACATTCATAACATTATTACTCTAAAAGCTCACCAAAAACATCAATCTAAATCACTACATCCTTCACTTGTTGCACTATTATCATAATTGTCAAGTTGCAATTCATCGTCGTCATCATCGTCGTCGTCGTCGTCATCATCATTACTTGCTAGCATTCTTCGGACCTCATCATTGTTAGTATCAATAGATTCAGGATCAACATTATCTCTATATAATGATATGCTAGCTTCATCATCATCACCCTCAACCAATCTTATTTCACCATCATAATCATCATCGTCGTCTTCGTCATCATCTTCATCATCATCATCTCTCTCAGGAACATCCCACACATGTCTATGCTGAATCCTCTGAACAACTCTCCAAGGATGATCCAACTTTAGATCATCCATATAGAATACTTGATGTGCTTGTGTAGCTAGCACATATGGATCACTACCATACCATTGACTGTTTATATTCACTGATGTCAGATTATAATCATGAATAACTTTCTTACCTTTGGCATCAGTGTTGTACCAACGACACTTGAAAAGAACTACCTTGAAACCTCTTATGAATTGCACTTTTATGACATTGACTAAGCTGTCGTAAAACTCACAACCTTCGCCATTGTGCGACCCCGGAGTCATAAGAGCATCTACAATGGGCTCCCTAAACCACCTCTTTAGATAAATTTTAGGGAGAAATCGTAAAAATGCAACTCCAACCACGCTCCCTATCCACCTCCTAAAATAGGGAGTCCTCTAGGAGCTCCTAAATCTGAGGAGAGAGAAAGGACTCGTAGTGGCTCTCTATAATTTAATGCTGCTTTATTTAATGAGTATTTCAAACCTTTATTTAATGATAACTATTTTTTATTTTATTTTTTAATAGAGATGGACCAATCAAAAAAGAGTTATAGCATTTATGACTCTCCAAATTAGGGAGTATGGTTGGAGTTGAAATTTTTTAGAGAGCTCCTAAAATAGCTTTCTTATATTCTTAGCCAAATTTTAGCTAAGAAATAGATAGCATCATTGTGGATGCTCTAACTCCACTATTCTGTGTTGTGCGATTTCGATCAACATGTGCTACCAAATATCGAATGCCATTCACAACACACCCTATATATTGGACAGTACGAAGATCGGGACCTTGGGCTAATGCAAAAATCTCTGCACTCACCAATCTAGGTTCTTGATTATACAATGTCATGGCCTTATGCCTAAACCATTCGGGAAACAACTTCCTGTGCCTTCGTTGTAAATTATCATGACTCTCTCTTTCCAACAGCTCAATATGGTCACTGCAATAAAAACATTGTTAAGTTACAATTTGAAAATTGCACAAGAAATGCACAAGAATTTGTACCACATACTTTCTGAAGTCTTCAATTTCGTCGCAATTGTCCAAGATATACCAATAAGCCACTTCCATATCTTCTTTCGACATTTCAACCATTAGATGACCTCCGAATGGACGAGCTTTTTGAGCAAAAACTAAAAGCTTCGCACTGAGATCACTGCCATCATTATTTCTTTCAGGTCGGGTAAATTCTGTCTCAACATCACATAGATACATTGAGCAGAATGTTGAAGATTCGTACGCTATGTAAGCTTCTGCAATAGAGCCTTTAGGCCGAGCTTTGTTACGCACATATTTTTTGTACGTGCCTAACAACCTAAAGATATTCACACTTGTTATTATGCAGAAATACAAATTAAAGATAACTAAAAAAATACGCCCAATTACCTTTCTACAGGATACATCCAGCGAATCCAACTAGTCCTGCTAATTTAGCCTCACGGGGCAAGTGAATAGCCACATGGACCATGACATCGAAGAATGCTGGTGGGAACATTTTCTCTAGTTTGCACAATATGATCACAATGCTTTCTTCCAACTTATCAAGATCTATAACACTCAATGTCTTTGCACATATTTGTTGGAAGAAACTTGACAACTCAACAAGTGGCTCACAAATTTGCTTTTTCAAATGTTTTCTTATGCCCACAGGAAGAACACGTTGCATCAACACATGAAAATCGTGACTCTTCAACCCAATATTTTCCCTTCATCTACAATCACATTTCGTTATATATTGGCTGCGTAACCATCTGGAAATTTAATTGTTTTCAGCCATTCTAAGAAAGCTCTTCGCTCAGGTGGCGTTAACACATACTCGGCTGGAGGCTTATCCAATATATTGCCATCATTCAGCTTCATTTGCAAATTCTTCCTAATATTCATGTCTTGCAAATCCAACCTCGCCTTGAGTGTATCCTTTGATTTTCCTGTATTCAGCAATGTCCCAACAAAACTATCACATATTTTTCTCGATATGCATAATGTCAAGGTTATGCCTAACTTTTAACTTAGACCAATAGTCCAACTCAAAAAAAATACTCTTGTTCGTCCAATTTAATTCTTCACTATTCCGCTTCCTCTTTCGATCTTTATTATTAGGATGTTTACCAGGCACTCAGGGAAGAAGGTAATCAAATTGATCAAGGATATCGTCACCTGAAAATTTCCTAGGGGGCTGTCTCATCTCACGGCGATCATTAAAGTCTTTAGTATTCTTGCGCCATGGGTGATTCATGGGTAAGTAGCGATGATGCCCAATAAAACAATACTTACCTCTCAACCTTGTGTATGATGTATCCTTATTACATACTGGACATGCCAACCTACCATGCGTACTCCATCTTGATAAATTTCCGTAAGCCGGGAAATCATTGATGGTCCACATAACAGCTGCACGCATATTAAATGTAGACTCACTCATCTTATCATAGGTTTGAACGCCATTTTCCCACAATTCCTTAAGCTCATCAACCAATGGACGCAAATATACATCAAGCTCTTTTCCAGGTGCTTTAGGTCCAGGAACTAACAATGTCATCATAGAGTACGATTTTTTCATACACTTCCATGGAGGCAAATTATAGGGAAACAAAACAACTAGCCACATACTGTAAGACGTGCTCATATTCCCAAAGGGATTGAACCCATCAGTTGCAAGGCCCAATCTAACATTCCGTGGGTCTCGAGCAAAATCGGGGTACATTTTGTCAAACTCTTTCCAAGCGATAGAGTCAGCTGGATGCCTTATTTTATTCTCATCATTAAGTCGTTTATCCTTGTGCCACCTCATATCATTGGCCGTATGTCTCAACATGAACAACCTTTGTAACCTTGGCTTTAGAGGAAAGTATTGCATCACTTTTCTAGGAACCTTCTTTATTTGCTTATAATCACTGTCCTTATACCTTGGATCATTACACACTGGACATTTATATTTCTTCTCATGTTCTTGATAAAACAATGCACAGTCATAAACACAAGCATCAATATTTTTATAACCCAAACCAAGACCTTTCAACATCTTCTTGCACACATAGAATGATTCAGGAACATTGTTGGGTTTAGGACACATTTTCTTCATCATTCCTAACATTCTATCAATTGCCTTATCAGTCATGTGGCTGTCTACTTTGTTGTGCATCAACTCCACAATGTACGTCAAAACTGTATATTCAACACACCCCGGGTATAGTTCCCTTTGAGCTTCACTTAGCAACTTCTCATAATTATTCCCATCCACCCTATGAGCATTGGTCGAATCAGCACCCCATATGGTATCTTGGTCCCCCATTGTATCTTGGTCATCGTCATCTAGTCTATCAAATGCATCATCAATCATATGAAACATGTTGACATTAAGATCATTGTTTTGCTCATCATCCATGGATCTAGAAGTCTGCCCTTGCACTTGATGGATATGCTCTTCATGATATATCCATCTATCATAACTCTGTAGGGGTCATTTTGTTCCAGCAGCCTGACGAATGGGCTTGGGCAGCTGAAAAGAGAAATAGGTGAAATTACCCCTTGAGTCTGAGTTCAAAGATCAGGCCCCAAGAATGCTTCGAAAAGGTAGTGAAGCCTTAGGAAGCATCTTGGTTATCTTCACCAACAAAAACAACAATTGCTTGCAGGTATATTCTTAGCTTGGCATGAGAGGCTTGTGGCATGGGAGCAAAAACCATCATGAGTTTAGCATAAACAGAGAGAGAGCTGTGAGTTCTTATGAAAGACAGGGACTCTAAGGAAAGAGGGAATGAATTCTAAGAGGGTTTGTTAAAGAGGGAGAGAGATGAGGGTATAATGGGTGTGTTGAGTAGTTTCCAGCAGCTTGACGAAAAGTCTGTCAAGCTCTGAAATGTTTTAACAGAAGAGAAAATGGAAGGAGCTGGAGGAATAGGGCACGAAATTGCAGAGTTTTGGAAGTAAGAGAGGAAGCTTGTCTCTAGATGTGGTTTGTTCCTACTTGATCTAATTTGGTGAAATTATCCTATCCAAGGTGCATGGGTAAGGAACCCTTTGTGGTTCCAAGAGTTTGACGCAGCTGGACCTCCCCATGAGGGTGAGGCTCCGCTTGCTTTCCTCCTTGGTTTTCCAAGTGAAGCTGGTAATGGAAAAGAAGATGGGTAGAGCTTTTGTCCAATGGGTATTCTTCCTACACTCATGGATTTCTGTTGGTCTCTGTCATGGCTTCCTATTTGACCATCTTGGAGTTCAAACAAGGAGGGAGCACAGCGCCAGCTTTTCTACAAGTCGTTGGGTTGGGATCGTGTGCAATATTGGGTTGTTAGCCTATTATTTCTAGCGTGCATGGGTTTTCGTCAAACTGCTGGAAAAGGTTTTGTTGATTTTAGGCATTCTATTGATGCTGGCTTTGTCTAAGTGCTATGGCAAACTATTAGATATCCTCCTAAGGCATTGGATCATTTTCTCCCCTCTCTTATGCTAACCCATGTGTTTGGGCTCAAGAAATGGGCTTGAGTTTTGGGGCTCCCAAGCAGCCCAAAACTTCCATTTCTTGGCTCATCAATGGGCCCCACGAAAGCTTGTTACCATCCATACCACAACCCACTCAAGAAAGCCCTGGGTATTTGAGTGGCTTGGGCCCACTTAGGCTTGTAGCGTGGTTGGGTGTGAAATAATGATTTCCCGCTTGGCATGGCATGTCACTTGGCATGTTTTTTCAATTATGATGCTTGACGGGATAACTCGCATGGGCTTGTAAAGCCAGTGCTTATTTCAACTCTTAGCATGAGAGATTGCATATTTATTTGGCATGGCACGTGGTCGTGGCTCGTGCAAGCATTCATGATGAATTTCGCGTGCTCTGAACCAGGTGTTTTTCTTAATAAGGCATTACGTTGGGCCGAGAATTTATTTGGGCCCAACCTTGGATTTTTGGGCCTTAACAAACTCATATCCATACCGAAATTTAATAAATGGATATGAACGACATCAATAGAGTGAAAAAAATTATTGTGGCAATTCCTACACGGACATAATATCTCATTCCTCTCATTCACATGGTGACAAGCAACATCAATGAATGATTGAATCCCTTGTGACAATTCCTACACGGACATAATATCTCATTCCTCTCATTCATAAGAAACACCCTGCTAAGAACATCTCTTTAAAATTAACTTTAGCCAAGACTATTTTAAACATGTTATGGTAATGTTTTATATAAAAAAAATATAATAGCATTGGTAAATGTTTCTTGAAATTGAAACTCTGCCTAGTTTAAATATGTCAAATATCTCATCTATGTAAGCTCCTAAGGAAGTGAAAGCATATATAATGTATGTACAAACAAGGAGAGTAAGAATAATACAATATATGTCATAACCTGAACTTAAAAATATTAGAGTAGGATTCTACCTAGAACTGAAGTTGAGCATTTACTTAATTGATAAAAATTTGATTCATCAGATTATATATTTAAATATAAAGACTATAAACGATTTGATTAAAATGAATATGAAATTTACAAAACACAAAAAATGTAGATAACCTAAAGAATAGTTTTTTTATTATTTAAAAAAACATAACAATTTGGCACTAAATAATACCTGTCCAAAGCTAAAACTATGAGTTCCACCAGTTGTTGGCGTTGCAAATCTCACGGCCTGGATCTCCGGGCCGAGGGGACATACGCGAACACGCGAGTCCTACTTTTGGGTGCCGTGCGGCTTGTGTGCGGGCGTGCCAGCACGGTCTACCGTGCGTCGAGGGTTTGATAGGTTTTGGGTAGGAAAAGTTTAAATAATGCGCCTGTTTGAACTTGGACTTCTAACCAAACGATTGTGGCCGAGAAAGGAACTGGTCTCGGCCGTCAGGTTCACGGCCTGAGCTACAAGGCCGTTTAATGGTGGTGTAGGTGGTGGATTTTGGGCGGTGCTCCGGCGCGTTGCTCGAGGAGCGACAGTCGTATGATATATGGGATGAGTGAGGCGATAACAAGGATGGTGCTCCGGTGCCTTGAGAAATCAAGGGTCGTATGATATATTGATGAATGGATTTTTCTTACAATCTACCACTACTCCTAGGAAAGCATGTAAAGGTATTGAAAGTGCGTTACAGAAAAATAAGTTGCTCTGTGGGAGGCTTTTGGTTTTGGTGTTGGACCTTTTGTACGTGGTCTTGATCGGTGCATAATTACATATCTTTTTGTACCCTTCTAACTTATGACTTGGTTATGTTTTTGAGTTAAACTTGTGCTTTTAATAATTTTTGTGTTTGTTTCAGTGTAATAAGCTTGAGACTCATTTAATGCATTTTGGAGACAAATTAGCCCAAAACGGTGTCTGCAGATCATTCAATTTCACGGATTAACCTGTACTTGCTCAAGAAGAACCAGATAATGAGCCATACATCATTGGAAAGATACAGAAGTCTAGTTTCCGTACCATTTTACGGTTCATGATTCTGAGTCTTCTAGAGGAAGTTATAAATGATCTAGTAGCTCAAGGTCAAAATTCGGCAGCATCTGCGTTACTGGGCCACAAATGACATTTGAAGGTCTTCCCAATTTTTCCTTGAGTTGGGCTGCATATGCTTGGAAAGATAAGACAAAGGGCTTGAAGATCCATATTTTTCCAGAATTTTATGAATGTATTAACAAGCCCAAAACGAGCCCAAAAGAATAGTGCAATGCATAGTCATGCATGACATATGTATGATGAAGTGCACTATCTAGTGGGAGTTGTTGGTGAAGTACACTAGCCAAAAGAATGAGTTTCTAATTACAAGTGCTATCTAATGGGAGTTGTTGGTGAAGAACACTAGCCGAAAGAATGGGTTTCTAATTACAAAAGCTATCTAGTGGGAGTTGTTGGTGAAGTGTGGGAGTTGTTGGTGAAGTGCACTAGCCAAAAATTGAGTTTTTAATTACAAGTGCTATTGGCATAAATCATATTCAATTCATATATTCCCCTTCCATTCTCCCTATAAATAGCACTCCAATTCTAAACACAAATCATTCACAATTCTTCTCATTCACTTCATCCTTCCACAAACACTCCATTCATCCCCAAAACACCAAAATAGCTCCAACAAGCCTCCATTCCAATTCCCTACGAATTTCCTCTTTCTTTTCCATCACCACTCACCCAAACTCATCCCAAATCATCTCTTTAGTTGCCATACTCTAGATGTGAGGAAGCTTTTGGAGCAGCATTAGACGTGGAGAAGCACTTGGAGAAGCCTTGGACACCACAAACAACTTCAGAAATGGGTTTTTCTACTCTTGTTGCATTCATTATGTTTTCTCATTTCTGTTTAAGTTTCATTTCCATTATGAGTAGCTAAATTCATAACTAGGGCTTCGATGTAACCTAACATGAATATTCTGGGTTTATAAGTTGAAGTTTTGAGTTTCAAGTTTGATTCATAATTCATGTTCTTATTCATTATGCTTATCAGTTAATATGCTTGTTTGGATGATTGAACACCATTAGAACTTGTTTATTGGCTATCTTAGTTTGAATCAAGAGTAGACACCATGCTTTGATTCGAATTGAACTATGAATAAGAAAAGTATGTATGGACATTCGACAACAGGGATTAGATACATGCTTGGTTGTTTAAATTGTTCTTCTATGCTTAATGGGTTCCTAATGCTTAATTTAGGTTAGACAACAAATGATCAAGTTAGGGAATTAGGAACACAAGGTTAGGACTAGACACCATGGCCTAATCATAATTTAGCTAGAATCAATCTTTGAATCCGAATTAAACTTGTCACTTGACGCCTTATAACCCAGAATTGAATTGTTATGGTGAATCGAATGCCCTAGTTTCCCAATCTATTTTCCAACCTACAAAAATACTCTTTGTTACATTTGCTCACTTTGCTTTTGTTTGAAACTTCGTTTTGCCTCATTTGTTCAACAATTACAATTACTCTTACTTTAAATTCTGTTTTAGACTTAACCTCCTACTTTCTTGAATTTGGTAATCTAAGTACATAACTAATTTTAACTTCTCAGTCCTTGTGGGTACGACCTCGTACTTGTCTTGCTATACTACTAATTGGCCCGTACAATTGCGAGTTAACGTTTTTAACGAACAGCTCTCGAGCTTGGTATTTATAGGAAGAGTCCTGGAGAGCCATTCGAGGCTGAAAAAAAGATCTTCTAAAAATATCTGCCTAATGGAGTCTGATTGGGGCAAGCAGGTAGTCCAATCGGCATTTGGGATCGTGAAGTATGGTGGTGTGACCGCCATAAATCTCGGCAAATCTCGGCCACCGTCCTGATCGTTGTCCTGCACCTCTGGCCGTGAGAACGCATTAAATGCTCTGATTTAGTGGTTGGTGAAGAGACCGCCAGTTACAAGAACACTTGCAAGAATGTTTGTACCTAACCACTCTGATTACCAAATCCTGACTTCAATCACTTCCCTTCTGCCCTCATGCATTAAATGCTTCATGCCCCAGTGGATTTTCTATGACGGACAGAGGCACTACTTCATTAAATGGGGCGTGGGGCCCAGAAGCCATGTGGCTTTCTGACCATAATATCTTCGGCCATGTTTTGCATGGTCCTCGGCCTCGGCCTATGAGGCTATGGTCGAGAGGCCGAGAAAACCTTGCCTTTGTATTTGCCTTGTGTTTCTTTAGGGGCGTAAGGCACTTTGATAAAACGCGGCCGTTCCACTTGGTGAACAGATGTCACGGCCGAGAAAAAACCCCTTCTCACGGCCGTGATTTATTAGGCACAAACACAAGTAGTTTGTGTAAAATGTCAACCTTGATCACAGTGCAAGGGGTTCCTGAGGCCACCAAGGTAAATTCAAAATTGTATTTTGCAATTCATAGTCAAAATGTAAATTCAAAGAGGACAAAAGCACCATCATCAAAACAAATAGAAAGTCTGTTGATAGCGATTGCTAGAAAATGATTTGGTTGTTTCATCTCTTTTCTTTTTCTATTTCTATTTCATGTTTGAGTCCAAATAGGTTAGTAGATGACAGAAAAAAATAATGGTGACTGAATGTAGACAATTAAGCTTAAAGCATGCAACTAGGATAGAAGTAGGTTTAAAGAAAATTGAGTTTTAACCATTATAAGGCACAGCTATAAATCTGTTTTAAAAGGGCAAAAGAAGTTGGGCTACTTTGTAATCTTCCTAGAGTGAGTCAAGCCTATCGTGGGTTGTGACACACGGGGGTAGTAATGACACGTTGTGCAAAAAAACATCATTTTATTTGAAAGAAACAATGTAATTGGTAAGCAGTGAACACCAGGGGATATCAAAGATAATTAAATCCAGATTGCCATTAGTTAATCCTCAAACTTAATATGTTGTTTATTCCAAGTTCATTCAGACATTGTTACATGTCAAGAAATAAAGAAGATGCTTTACGTAACCAGAAAAAGCATGCTGAGCAATGAGAGGCATCACGAAGAACAAAAATCTAACCTCAGGGAGTCTGACAGCAAAATATTTTATGAAATCCCTTCCGATATTCTTTACAATATTGTCCAAAAGATAAAGTTATGGTAACTTCTGCTCACTAGAAACCTGCGAATTACTTTCTGTAGTTAGATACGAAACACTAGTTACAGCCAATATTGTTTGAACAAATAAGTGACTGATAAACCAAAGACAGCTTAAGCTACAATGACATTACCCTATGACTAACTATAGATGATGTGGAGGAAAGAAATATGTGAACTCTCTGTCTCTCTGCCTCTAGGTTTAAAACAAAACTTCAAACCTTTTTTTTTTTGTTGGTATTTTTGTATCAAAAAATATATTTGTTTCACGGGAAAGTTTATAACTAAGAAAAGAAAGAAAGGAGCAAAATTATTGCATCTGAAATGGAACTTTAATAAATTTGACTATTAATTTCTCTAACTAGAAAAACAGAGAATTAATTCAAAAGATGGTGAATGCAAAGTCCAGGGCAACAACCAATTGAACATATGGCAACATTATCATATATCAAATTGAAGACTTGGATATATAAGCCCAAATCTACACCATTGTCATTGAACATAAGAGTATTAAGTACCGAAAAAAATTGCCCAGATTCATCGAAGAGTCAATTTGTCAAAATACAAATGACAAAAGTCCTAGTCAATTGTAGAATTAATTCAATCAATTGAACATTCATAATGGTCCCCAATTTTATCACATCGGTGAGCTGCTGTGGAGTAGACATAGTCATTTTCTTTTTACTTTTTTCAGTTTTAGATGACAGAGTTGTAGTTTGGTTTTGTTGTTAATGAAATTTGTATCAAGATGATGGTGGAATAGTAGTTCACCAAGTCTTTGTAACCCAAGGATGCATACAAGTGTGTTAGTTGAAATGAGATATAAAGTCATGTCTGCACTTACAGATAAGACATTCTTCAGCACAGATGCAATATTTAACATCAGGTAGAGGGAGAACCCCGATAACATCGCTATAAACGAGAAACTTCACAGCTGAGGTATTGTGATAATCTGCATTATGGGAATCATGTGCTGGAAAAAAAGAACCACAAAGGTAAAGAATAGTATAGGTCAATACGTATTACGTCGAAAGACATTTATCATGAAAAAAACAATGCAGAAGCTACAACAATGCAAAGGGAGCAGGAGCTGAAAATTACCCGTCCAATGCGAGCAATTATTACAGGACCAAGAAGCCTTTCCACAAATGAGTATATGGTGATTTGGAACACAAAAAGACCAAAACCTACGAGCTGATAAAATCGTCAGCGATTATTGAGCATGTGTAGATTTATTTACATAAATCAGAAATTGAAACTGTATCAAATGCTCTATCTTTTGAGTGAACTTATTGTCAAAATAAGTTATTCTACAATTTCTCATCTAGTCAAATTGTCAAAATAGAATTTCTCATATTTGGCCATGTTCAAATTACAAATTAAAGCATGAATCAAAACAACACAAACCAGAAAGTAAAAGAAACTTACCTTTGGAATATATACATGCATCATACATCAACTTTTGAAATATATTTCAATTTATACGCATATCGTAAATAATATTGGCTAAAGTAGTCATGAGGATACATTATACATGTGATGTCTACAAATTCTTTCTTCTATATAAAGACCAAGTGAGAGAGAGAGAGAGAGAGAGAGAGAGAGAGAGAGAGTTATATATATTTTTCACCAGGCTCTAGCTAATTTCATACAAATTACAAAGGTACGTTATACAACTCTCAATTGACAATACATAATATATGGCTCAAATAGCAAACATAGAAGTCCAAGCCTAACCTCCACCTTATATTGTCATACATTCAATCATAACTGTCAATTTCATAGCTGGACTATTATTTATCATAAACCTAACCTCCACCTTAATTAATTGGTTCTCTAAAACCATGATAGGAAATTTTTCTGGGGTTTCGAAAGAGACAGTTGAATCCATAGATGAGAAAAACAAATCATGCCTTCCGAACTGTGGAAGGAGAGGTCACGAAACACTACAAGAGTTTCAAGGCGACAGTTCAAGTTTCAAGACTGATAAGCTTGGAGATGAGCTTTTCTTCTCAGCTGTATTAGAGAAACCAGTTAGAGTATAAGAAAACCAAGACCAAGAATTTGAAGCCACTAGATGTAAATGGTATCTTGAGGTGATTTTCATCCATGTATTAGTTTAAATTCACTCTCACTACTTTATAAAGTTCTATCATCCTTTTGTCATCTTCGGGTTTTTTTAATTTCACAAAATTCATAAAGCTCAATATTGACATCCATGTCAAGTTTACATAGCATATATTTTGGTATCTCTGGGTTTTTTCTCTCACAAAATTCATAAAAAGCTCAATATGCACATCCATCTAGAGTAAATTTGCCAATGATTCTGTTAAGTTTTTGTACCAAACCAATTGGGGATTTGTTGAAAGCTTTAGTGTCAATTTCACCATGGGAAGTGGAAACTACTATTTTGTCACACCATGGGTCCAGCCTAAGTTTTAAGTTCATTATAGCTTTTGATTTATTCCATAACTAGTTTAACACGTAACAATCATCAATAATTTCAGGGATCAAACATTTCAACTATAAAAAAGTACATTTACAATTATAATCATTTCTGGTGAATGAATTTGGTGTTCTAAATTATTGAGAATTACACCTAAAGGGGGCAATATAGCAACAACAAAAAAAAATTATAAAAAGAACTGTGTTAATAAGTTCAAATTCCTTGCTCGGGGTGAAGGTACACTTTCTATAGAACAAAAAATTGGCACTTCCTACAGCTCAAATAAATTCAATTACCCGAAGAATGATATCACTACTATCTAGTAGAGAAATTCCTAAAAGAATTTGAGGACTTCTCCAATCATAACTGTCAATTTCATAGCTGGACTATTATTTATCATAAACCTAACCTCCACCTTAATTAATTGGTTCTCTAAAACCATGATAGGAAATTTTTCTGAGATTTCGAAAGAGAGTTGCAATAGCAGCTCATCAGTGAAATGGAACATGGAATACCAGAAGCAGAATGAGGCTGTTCCGGCTCCTAATAAGTATATGGACTTTGTGGTCATTCTCACTAATAATGTTGATGCCTACATTTTCAATAATGCATAACAGATGCACAACAAATTAAAGCATGAATCAAAATTGACGAAGAGCACTGCAACACCCATTAGAAATTTCTATTTTACCTCAAATATACAGAAAAAACCAACGAAAAGATATCAAATAACAATCAACAATTGAACAGGGAAATAACAATCAACAATTTAACAATCAATGAAGAAATTTCTATTTACCTATGGGTTTTTTAGAGTGGGGGTCAAGGGGATGAGAGATTACAAGTGGAAGGTGGACTTAATTAGCTGTGGTCATTGTCGAGGGAATAGATTGAAATGAGAATGTGTTGGTGATTGAATGTGGGAGACAATGGGTCACCCGAAGGGGGGAGACAGAGGGAGTAAGGGAAAGAGAGAGAGAGAGAGAGGAAGATGAGTGGACACATTGCACAAAACAAATAAAGAAGGATGGTAATGGGGTAGAGAAGGTTATAGGGATTTGCAATTATTGCAAATTGGAGATACCGGCGGACCCTAGAAAAAATGGGACAACGGGTTTAAAAAATCACATAGAGAGGAGATGCAAGCTCTCTCCTCTCTATCAACAACAAGGTGATGCAAATCAACCTTCTTTGACAACGGATACAATGGGTAGTGGATTGGTTCCTCACACATTCAATCAAAAAAAATGTGAGTTAAAGGTTGTGAAGTTCATCATTAAGGATGAGCATCATTTTAGAGTCGTTGAGGGCTCGGGTTTTAAGGAAATGATGAACGAGGTGCAACCTCGTTTCAAGGTGCCAAGTAGGAAGAAGGTTGCCGAGGGGGTATGGGAGTTATTCATGGTTGAAAAGGCAAAGATAATGAATGTGATTGGTGAGCAAAGAGTTAGTATCACAACCGATACTTGGACATCGATCCAAAACATAAATTATATGGTTGTGACGATCCACTTCATGGATAGTGATTGGAACTTGCACAAAAGAATAATTAGTTTCACAAAGATCACTAGTCACAAGGGCATTGACATAGGAAAAACCCTAGATGCATGTTTGACGGATTGGGGCATACATAAAGTGTTCACAATTACCGTTTGATCAGTGCATAATTACATATCTTTTTGTACCCTTCTAACTTATGATTTGGTTATGTTTTTGAGTTAAACTTGTGCTTTTAATAAAGTTTGTGTATGTTTCAGTGTAATAAGGATGAGACTCATTACATGCATTTTGAAGACAAATTAGCTCAAAACAGTGTCTGAAGATCAGTCACATTCACGGATTAACCTGTACTTGTTTAAGAAGAACCAGATAATGAGCCATATATCATTGGAAAGATACGGAAGTCTAGTTTCCGTAGCATTTTACGGTTCATGATTTGGAGTCTTTTAGAGGAAGTTATCCATGATTTAGCAGCTCAAGGTCAAAATTCGGCAGCATCTGCGTTACTGGGCCAAAAATGACATTTGAAGGTCTTTCCTATTTTTCCTTGAGTTGGGCTGCATATGCTTGGAAAGATAAGACAAAAGGCTTGAAGATCCATATTTTTACAGGATTTTTTGGAGTGAATAACAAGCCCAAAATTGGCCCACAAGCTGACTGCAATGCAATATCATGCATGACTATCTAATGGGATTTGTTGGTGAAGTGCACTAGCCAAAAGAATGAGTTTCTAATTACAAGTGCTATCTAGTGGGAGTTGTTGGTAAAGAGCACTAGCCAAAAGAATGAGTTTCTAATTACAAGTGCTATTGGCATAAACCATATTCAATTCAAATATTCCCCTTCCATTCTCCCTATAAATAGCACTCCAATTCTAAACACAACATCATTCAACAATCCATCAACTCACTTCATCCATTACTCATACACATTCAAATAAAGAGAGAGAGAGAGAGAGAGCTAGTTGCAAAAGGAGCAAAGCTTGGAGCTGTCTTGGGAATTCCTTGCTGCCATCATCTAGTTCTTTTCTTCTCTTTATCATATCTTGTGTATTTCCATTCTATATTGTTTTTCAATTATTAAATATGAGTAACTGAATTTCTTCTTAGTTAGAGGTGAATTCGAAGCCATGGACATATGTTTTATATGAATTGATCACTTCCAGTTATGATTTTGTAAAGTATGAATGTGATTTACTTTTCTGTTTTATTCAGGACTTATTCTTGCATGTTTATTAAGGATGCATACTTAGTTTGCATGCAGGGATTTGATGCTAGGATATAAGGGAATTTCACCTAATCGTTATGAACTTATATTCACAAGTAGTAAAAGTCACTAGTCATGATTGTGTTAAGTAAATTCCTGGCAGGAGTATCATGCTTTTCATAGTTACAAATGCCTTGTCAAAGCTTATGATTTTCATAGAACTTAATGATCTTTGATATGTATCTCTATCATGCTGTTCATATAGGGAACTTGATAAGAATAATTTGATTGAGTCGCTGAGTCCAACTCAATGAACTTAGGAAAATCTGAGAGTTAATTAGTGCATTCACAATTAATTTGGGGCTTTGACATTCATACTTTATTGAAAGAGTAACTGGAGATCGATTTGTATGCATATGTTCCATGTGTGGAGAAGAATCCTCTAGCTATCCCTTAATCCATATTTCATTCACATCTTAGTTATTTGCTGCTGTCAATTTTACTTTGGTCTAAATCATCCACTCCTCCCCCCCCCCCCCAATCATTGTTCCCTTAACTTAGTGTTGAACAAATAGTAACCTAAAAATTAAGCAACTATATGCACGTTTTAACTCGCAAGTGCACAAGATCAGATAAATAGTATAGAAAGCAAATACGAGATCGTTCCCACGAGGATTGGATTAATTTGTGCTTAATTTATTTTCCTTAAACTAAATGGCATTCGGTGTAGACAAAGTGTTCAAAAATGATGATTTTCTTATGATGGTATTGAAAACTGAAAATTTAAATACTAAATATTGAAAACAGCGTTTGATTAAAAATAGAATTGGATTGAGGTTAAAACAATGAGAAAACTAGTTAGGGATTCGATGTTCACCACTAATCTTTTTCCTTAAGCAAACGACATGCACAATGCTACAAAACACATTTTGGATGCTTATGTTTGTCAACCTAAAGGCATGATATCTACTCTTTAAGTTATTGATTTCCCTAAACAACAAGTTAGGCATAGGTATCTACTCTAACTCTTTTCATTCTTAAAGTGTTTAGCATGGTATCTACTAAGTTGTACTTTAAGAATGCATAACACAATGGAAATCGACAAACACACAAATTCTAGAACATGGTATCTATTCTAGTTATTCATGATGATTAATTTCAAGAACTTATAACTAGTTCTTTTGTTACTTTCATAGGTACAAGACTCGGTCATCTAAATTTACCTATGTAACAAACTCAATACATAGCATGCATATGATGATCAAGCATAACATAACGTATGTAAAGAGTAAAATATAATCTGAAATTAATCAATAAGCATCACAAAAGTAGTTTATAGCAAAGACATATCGAAATCCTTAAAGAAACATGATTAGGGCTTCAATCGAGCCCTAACTAAAATATTTAGCTATCCATAATTTGAATGGATAGCAAGAACATACAAAACAGAAAATAAAAAGAGAAATAAGAAGAAGATAGCTCTTTGATAAAGAAGACAACTCTTTGATGGTGTAAACAACTCTTTGATGGTAGACAACTCTTTGATGGTGCAGACAACTCTTTGATGGTGTACAATGGAAATGTAATTTATGGAATGTGAATGAGCCCCCTTTGAATGAGCTGAAACTCTCTATTTATAGGCTTCAAATTCGTCCTCCCCCTTGGCTGGTCTCTTAGCTGCCCATGTGTGGCAGCTCATGCTTTGTCTCCCATGTGCTTTGTCTCCCATGTGTGGTAGCTCATGCTTTGCAGCTGCCACAAGCTTTGCCTCCATGTGTGGTTGCTTTAATCACATGGATCAACAGCTGCCCATGCTTTGCCTCCATGTGTGGCTGCTTTAAGCACATGTGATAGCAAAGGTTTGTCTGTGAACCAGATTCGGTTTTTGACATGCTGAGGGCTCCAAACTTATCCAATTGAGCTGAAATTTGGATATGTTATAGTAGACACCCATTGGAACAACTTCTATCAAGGGTGTCGCCCCATCTGACTTGTGCAAGTAGCTGAACTGAGGCCTGTAAACTGACCCATGAAAACTGGACTGAGGCCTGGATTGTCTGTGAACCAGGTTCGGTATTTGACATGCTGAGGGCTCCGGACTTATCCAATGGGGCTGCAATTTGGATATGTTATAGTAGACACCCATTGGAACAACTTCTATCAAGGGTGTCACCCCATTTGACCTGTGTAAGTAGCTGAATGGAGGCCTGCAAAGTGACCTACGGAAACTGGACTGAGGCCCGAATGTTTGACCTTGAGCTACTAAATCATGTATAACTTCCTCTAGAAGACTCCAAATCATCCACCGTAAAATGCTACGGAAACTAGACTTCCGTATCTTTCCAATGATGTATGACGCATTTTATGGTTCTTTTTGAGCAAGTACAGGTTAATCCGTAAATATGACTGATCTGCAGACATTGTTTTGAGCTAACTTGTCTTCAAAATGTAAATAATGAGTCTCAACCTTATTATACTGAAACATACACAAAACTTTATTAAAAGCACAAGTTTAACTCAAAAACATACCAAATCATAAGTTTGAATGGTACAAAAAAGATATGTAATTATGCACCGATCAAATACCCCCAAACCTAGATTTTACTAGTCCTCGAGTAAAACAAAAATGAATATAAAGATAAAAACGAACTAGACCATTTTCGTAGGTAACTCGATTGCATTGAGCACATGCAACAAGCCTTTAAACCTCTAGGCATCCCTAGTAGGAGGAGTTGTGTCTCCTGAGGGTTTAACAGTTACGATACCCACAAACGTTTTACTGACTCTACAAAACAAAAGGTTAGAAAACTAACTTTGAAAACAACTAATGAAAATGAAAGAAAACTTTAGTCATACCTCCAACACCATAGAGTTGCCAAGATAGATGATCAATAAGTGTGTACAGTGGAAGCTATAGCTCAAAGGCACACGGCTTCAAAGTAAACATGCTCAATTCTTGAAGGAAGAACATGCTTCAACTCTAATTCTCACATATAGCACTCAATCACTCAGAACCTATGGCTTTATTCTCTCAAATAAGCAAAATGAGTATATGAAATAGAAGCACAATATTTGGTTAGATCTCATGAAGGGAATCAAATACTAAGAATAGAGATACACACATACATACCAGCACCCATGAATACATCCTCAAAGATCAGCTAGGTCTTTCACAAGGTTGTAATGAAAGGCTAAGGTTAAGTGAAGTGAAAGAATTGGAAGGAACACAATTAACTTAAGAACATACCAAGGTTGCATTCTTCATTGATCTGCAAGGTATCATTCATTTAGAATGGTATGGCTGCAACTTCATAGGATCATCTGGCATAGACCTTAAATTTCACATTTAGATCAAATCGAAACACTTTCTCTTTTTTTTTTTTTTTTTTTTGTGACTTGATCTACTTCTTCTTTAACTTTATTGCACAGATTCACACCAATTTACATTTAGGAATGTGGCAGCAACTTCCTTGCTTCAAACTTTATCTTGGCACACCTTGGTATATTTCTAAGCTTTATAGGGTATGGCTATAATAAGTTTAAATATCTCAGATTGAGATACAAAGTTAGGGGAATCATGAGGGTGATAGAAGAAAATGTCTTGAAGTGTTTGGCTACAAGAGAGCTGATGGAACACACGAATGGATAGGGTGAAAAGAAAGCACAGAGAATGGTTATACACACATAGCCTAGCATCATTTCAATGAGTTCATTCATGAGTGAGAGCATGCACCTGATATCTGCAAATAGAATCATCCTTAGTATTCAATCAAAATGGAACAATGAGATCATTTTAGAGTGAATTGAAGAAAATAAGTAGAGATGAGGAATAGAAACACTTTAAACCCTCTCAAGAAAGCAATTAGGCTCGAAATAGCTCACTAGGGTAGTCTCCACTATTATCCTTCAAGAACCTGAGCATGGTACTTTAGCCACCAGAATTCTAAGAGCAAAAGCTTTGTGAAGTGTAAAATGTTTGATATGAAAATCTCAATGGCAGCTCCATAGCATTGGTTGTATGATATTCTAAAAAAATTAGTAACAAGTAAACGAAAATTGGAAACATAAATGAACAAAAATTGAAAATTGAAAACACAAATTAACAAAAAATTGAAATACAAGTAAACAAAAATTGAAAATTGAAAACACAAATTAACAAAAAATTGAAATACAAATAAACAAAAATTGAAAACCTCCATTGATACCCCCAGACCTGAATTGGACATTGTCCCCAATGTGAAAGCATATAAGAAAACAGAAAACATGGATTAAGGGTAACCTTGGCACTACACGGTTCATCCTTCAAACATAGCATTTCTCAAAATGCTATCGATGGCTGAGCTCACCCATGGCTCTTCTTCTGACTCACTTTCCGAAGGGTCTGAAACAGACGAATCATATAGGGCTCCATCTATTATCAACTCATCCATCTGCTCCACGAAATCTCGGAGCCTTGTGGTCATGTACACTAATTGGAAGTGAAACTCGTCAAGCACACTTATGTAAATGCCAAACTCGTCTCGAATGTTACCTGTACAGTACATGTGACTGCTCACGACAACAGTTCTTGCCACAAACCTCCGATCTAGCAGATATTCCCTCCAAGTATCGAGACAATGTGCCAGCGCTGCAATCTGCATCTCTTCCAATCCACAATCCAGATCCCAATTTGGAACCATGTCTTCAATTGCCTCTATCACCCTACCTCTTTGAAACAGAAAGGCATCTATGGTAACTGCTGAGGGATCCATGGCAAACACAACCACGAGCACCTCAATCACCTCAAACACCCGTTGCATAATGGTGTCCTCTCCCTTAGGATCTTCTGGTGGGATAGCTGGCAGTGAGCTCAACAAAACCATTGGGCTAGACACCTTCACCATGCTCAATTTGGACTCCTCCTCCTTGAGCTTTCCATCGACGGCCTCCTGGAGTTTCTCCATTGACAAGATCTACAATAAACAACAATTTGGAGAATGTTTGGTTCGGGAGGAAGAGGAAGCTGAGATGTTCAGGGTTAGAGGGCGGCTAGATCAAATGAACGAAAGAGAGTTTATTTTTAGGGTTAATGTAGGTAGTGTTTCAGAGAAAGAGAAGGTTTTTTTTTTTTTTTTTTTTTTTTAAATTTTAATTTTTAATTTTATAAATTATAATTATATATATATATTTTTGAATAAAACACACGAATATACAAGTGACTCATGGATTACCAGTTAAGAACCTCAGAAAACACAGCCAGGGGATCCGGGAAGTTTGGAGAGGTCACAATGGTCCCGCTTAAAACCCAAACTTCTTAGACACCCAAGGTGTCGCCTATAGAACTCCTAGACACTGTATTAACAGAGGTGCTCATTGGAGTTACCATAAGTCAACTCATATGAAAAAAACTTTTTTTTTTTTTTTTGGTAAAAAGAAACATAAACTTAAAATAATAAGAAAACAAATTAAGGGAAAGGATTAGAATGCTCCCCCTTGAAGCAATTAGGTCGAGCATAGATGTATTTGGATGTCACGACTTCCCCGTTTATGGGTAATTGAATGGGCTGCAAAATAGAAAAAAAAAATTGCACGGGGTAAGCTCATAAGAATTTACAAAAATAAATTTATAAATAAATAAATAAAGAAAATTAAACATTGGGTTGCCTCCCAATAAGCGCTTGGTTTATAGTCGTTAGCCAGACTATTGGACTCTCATGCAATGTACTGAACAGGTTGGAGAGTCACATCCTCCTCTCTATCTCAAAGCTCATCTCAATATAAGGCTTTACTCTATTCCCATTCACCATGAATGTCTGATTCTTCTCTTTGCTATGAACCTCCAAAGCCCCATGAGGGAAAACCTTTGTAACAACATAAGGACCATACCACCTAGACTTGAGCTTACCAGGGAAAAGTCTCAATTTTGAATTGTAGATCAACACCTTCTGTCCCACATGAAACTCCTTCCTAACTAGCTGCTTATCATGATACGCCTTGGTCCGCTCCTTATACAACTTAGCATTCTCATATGCATCATACCTCAACTCTTCTAGCTCATTCAGCTGTAACTTCCTCTTGTCACCTGCTTGTTGCATATCAAAATTGAATTTTTTAATAGCCCAATATGCTCTATGCTCCAACTCACTGGTAGGTGACATGCCTTTCCAAAGACTAAACGATATGGGGACATGCCAATTGGGCTTTTGTACGCAGTCCGATATGCCCACAAGGCATCATTCAAGCGTAGAGACCAATCCTTCCTTATAGTATTCACTGTCTTCTCTAGGATGCTTTTGATCTCTTTATTGCTTATCTCTACTTGACCACTGGTTTGAGGATGATATGGAGTGCCAACCTTATGTGTGATCCCATATTTCTTCATTAAGGAAGCAAAAACTTGGTTATTGAAATGGCTACCTCCATCACTAATTATCGCCCTTGGTGTCCCAAACCTAGTAAAGATGTTATCCTGCAAGAATTTCACAACAACTTTGTGATCATTAGTTTTTGAGGGGACAGCCTCGACCCATTTAGATACATAATCCACACCCACAAGAATATATAAATAACCAAAGGAGTTAGGAAATGGACCCATGAAGTCGATACCCCACACATCAAAGAGCTCCACCACTTGAATGTTTTGCAATGGCATTTGATTTCTAGAAGAGATATTCCCTGTCCGTTGGCATCTATCACAAGCCCTGCAAAACCAAAAAGCATCTTTAAACACATTAGGCCAATAGAACCCAGATTGTAATACCTTAAGTGATGTTCTCTTCGCTCCAAAGTGTCCTCCACATGCAAATTGATGACAATGTTGGAGAATGCTCATATGCTCCTCCTCTGAAACACATCTTCTGATAATTTGATCTGGACAAAATTTGAACAAGTAGGGCTCGTCCCAATAATAGTGCCTAGACATAGACACTAATCGTTTCCTTTCTTGGCTAGACATACCTGGAGGAAAAACCTTAGTAGTTATATAATTAACAATATCTGCATACCATGGAAGTTGTAAATCAATTGCAAATAACTGCTCATCTGGAAAGTTTTCACTCAAGGGAAGCTTGTTTTCTTCCTCATCATGAAGTAACCTGGACAAGTGATCTGCAACCACATTCTCACTACCCTTCTTGTCCTTAATCTCAAGATCAAATTCTTGCAGTAAGAGCACCCATCTAATCAACCTAGGCTTAGCATCTTTCTTACTAAACAAAAATCTCAAAGCAGCATGATCAGTGAAAACAATAACTTTGGAACCAATCAAGTAGGACCTAAACTTCTCTAAAGCAAATATAACAGCTAACAATTCTTTTTCAGTAGTAGAATAATTAAGCTGAGCATCATTTAAAGTTCTAGAAGCATAAAAAATAGCATGAGGTACCTTCTTAACTCTCTGACCCAGAACAGCTCCTAGAGCATAATCACTGGCATCACACATAAGCTCGAATGGGAGGTTCCAATCAGGTGCCATCATAATGGGTGCAGATGTGAGTAGCTCTTTCAATGTATTAAAGGCTTTCATGCACCCTTCTGTCCACATAAACTCAACATCTTTAGACAATAATGCACAAAGAGGTCTAGAAATTTTAGAGAAATCTTTTATGAATCTTCTGTAAAATCCTGCATGCCCTAGAAAGCTTCTCACACCCTTCACAGATGTAGGAGGAGGCAATTTTGATATGATGTCAATCTTTGCCTTGTCCACCTCAATGCCCCTGCTAGAAATTACATGACCTAAAACAAGACCTTGTTGTACCATGAAATGGCACTTTTCCCAATTCAGCACTAGGTTGCATTCCTCACATCTCTTTAGAACAAGCTGCAAATGGTTAAGACAATTATCAAAGTTAGAACCAAAAACACTGAAATCATCCATAAATACCTCTATAAATCTCTCCACCATGTCTGAAAATACGCTCATCATGCACCTTTGGAATGTGGCAGGTGCATTACACAAACCGAATGGCATCCTTCTGTATGCAAATGTGCCAAAGGGGCAAGTGAATGTGGTCTTCTCCTGGTCTTCTGGTGCTATAGCAATCTGATTATAACCACTATAACCATCTAGAAAACAATAATGACTATGACCTGCTAACCTTTCTAACATCTGATCAATAAAGGGAAGAGGAAAATGATCTTTCCTGGTTTCATTATTGAGCTTTCTGTAATCAATACAGACTCTCCAACCTGTGGTGAGCCTGGTAGGAACAAGCTCATTCTCTTCATTCTTTATTACTGTGATTCCACTCTTCTTAGGCACAACATGAACTGGACTCACCCATTTGCTATCTGAGATGGGGTAGATAATGCCAACATCCAAGAGCTTAAGAACTTCTGTTCTCACTACTTCCTTCATGTGTGGGTTAAGCCGTCTCTGAGCATCTCTGTTAGGCTTTGCATTATCTTCAAGGAGGATCCTGTGCATGCACTTGGATGGACTTATGCCTTTGATATCGGCAATGGTCCACCCTAATGCAGTCTTGTGCTCCCTAAGAACTCTCAATAGCTTCTCTTGTTCCACCAAACTCAAGTTTGCAGCAACTATCACTGGTAATGTCTGGTTCTCTCCCAAGTAAGCATACTTCAGTTGTTCAGGTAGTTGCTTCAATTCTAGATCTGGTGCCCTGACAATGGAAGGGACAAGAGTAGTATTAGTAGACACAAGAGTTTCAAAGCGAGGTACATACTTACTTGGATAAGGCATAGAAGCCTCAAGAGAATGCACAGCTTCATGGAGGTCTATCTCTGTAACATCACATCCACGTTCATAATTCATCCTTGTGAGGCTGTGGGCTATGCATGCCTCCAATGGTTCAATGCTATGTACCTGAAACACTTGCTCCACAACACTTCCTACCACATCAATCTTGAAACAATCATGGTTATCATGTGGCAATTTGATAGTGTCAGACAACATGAATTCTATCTTCTTACCATCAACTTTCATGCGTATAGTACCCTTTTTTACACTTATCTTTGTATCAGCAGTTATCATAAAGGGCCTACCAAGAATAATAGGTAATGAAGATGGCATAGGAGAATCTTCCATATCCAGAACAACAAAATCAGCAGGCAAAATAAATTCATTTACCTGAACCAAAACATCCTCTAAAATACCTCTAGGTCTTCTTGCTTCTATCTGCCAATTGCAATGTAATTGAGGTTGGTTTGAGCTCCCCCAACCTCAACTCCTCATAAACTGTATAAGGCATCAGATTGATGCTTGCTCCTAAATCAAGCAAAGCACGTTCAAATAGACGGTCACTAACCCTGCAAGGAATTGTAAAACTACCTGATCTTTTAGTTTAGGTGGTAATTTTCTCAATAAAACCGCACTTACCTCCTCAGTTAATGCAACTTTCTTATGTTCCTGAAACTATCTTTTGTGTGTGCAACAATCCTTTAAAAACTTAGCATAAGAAGGAATTTGCTTAATTGCATCAAGTAAAGGAATGTTGATTTCTACTTTTCTCAAAGTTTCAAAAATATCAAGAAGATGTTTTTCTTTCTTTTGCTTAACTAACCTTTGAGGGAAGGGTGGAAATATCACCTTCTCCTTCTCACTTACCTTTGTGGCTGGAGAAGATTCAACATTTTCTTGTTCTTTCTTATCTGTCCCCACCTTGTTGTCAACTACCTTGCCACTTCTAAGGACTGTCACAGCCTTGAGCTGCTCCTGGCCCCCTGGATTAGGTATGGTTTGTGATGGAAACTCTCCTTTCTTCCTCTCACTCAACTCCTTTGCCAATTGCCCTACTTGTGCCTCCAATCTCTGAATAGCTTGGCTAGTTGTTGCTTCTAGTTTCTGAATGTTCTGACTAGTTAGAGCATTTGTCTGTTGCTGTGCAGTCAAGAATTGGAGTATGGCACCTTCAAGATTATTATTCTTCTTCTGGTCAGTATTTGGTGTGCCACCTGTGATGAAGTATGATAATTACTTCCCTGTTGGAAGTTCTTCTGTTGCCCTTGTGGATTAACCACATTTTGATTGTTGCTCCAAGAAAAATTTGGGTGGTCTTTCCATCCTGGATTATATGTGTTCGAATATGGATTGTTCTTGGGATGATAGTTGTTTTGCCCCACATAATTAGCTTGCTCATGATCTGTAAAACAAGACATAGGACAAGTCTCAGTAGTATGATTAGAATGAGAACATATAGCACATACCTCGATTTTAGCAACTTGTTGAACTTGAGAGATGTTCTGAGCTGACATTGCTTTCACTAGTATATCTAACTTCTTCTCCATTGCTGCCATTTGACTCTGGACTCCATCATTTGTGCTAACTTCATATACACCTTTACCTTTCACTCCTTGTCTCCCTCTTGATGAGAATTGCTGAGAATTTTCACTTAGGGTCTCAAATAGCACAATGGCTTCATCACTACTCTTTTCCATAAGCACACCTCCACAACCTGAATCAACAAGGCTTTTGTTAGTATCATTTAAACCTTCATAAAAAGCTTGTACCTGATCATCTTGAGATAGATTGTGGTGTGGACACTTGAGAAGCAACTCCTTGAAATGCTCCCATGCCTCAAAGAAAAGATCTCCATCCTTCTGTTGGAAGGTTTGAATCTCCCTTTTAAGTTGTCTTGTCTTTTGGGCTGGGAAAAACTTCTTCAAAAATTTAGTGGCCAATTGTTCCCAAGTAGTAATGGAACCTGCAGCCAGAGAATTCAACCACAACTTAGCATTATCTTTTAAGGAGAAAGGAAAAAGAATTAACCTGATTCCTTCTGTTGTCAAGCTTTGTATGTTTTGAGTCTTGCAGAGATCAAAGAAATCCCTAATGTGTAAGTATGGATCTTCAGAAGGTGTGCCTCTATAGTGTGGCACCATGTTAAGCAATTGAGGTGATAAATTGAAGCTGCCTTGCACATTTGGTTGGTAGGCAATGCATGATGGTTGATTAAGGTTTTGAGGGACAAAAGAGTCCTTCATTGGCCTTCGAACATGTTCATCACCCATTTCGTTCACAGTTTCCCTCTCAGCTTGCTTACGAAGACGTGTAAGAGTTCGTTCAATCTCAGGATTGTAGACAACAACACCTAAATTTTGGGATCGACGACCTTGCATAAACAAAATTCAACCTGTAAAAGAAAACAAATAAAAAAAATAAAATTCAGCACAAACTAGTTACACAATCCGCGGCAGCGGCGCCAAAAACTTGTTGAACAAATAGTAACCTAAAAATTAAGCAACTATATGCACGTTTTAACTCGCAAGTGCACAAGATCAGATAAATAGTATAGAAAGCAAATACGAGATCGTTCCCACGAGGATTGGATTAATTTGTGCTTAATTTATTTTCCTTAAACTAAATGGCATTCGGTGTAGACAAAGTGTTCAAAAATGATGATTTTCTTATGATGGTATTGAAAACTGAAAATTTAAATACTAAATATTGAAAACAGCGTTTGATTAAAAATAGAATTGGATTGAGGTTAAAACAATGAGAAAACTAGTTAGGGATTCGATGTTCACCACTAATCTTTTTCCTTAAGCAAACGACATGCACAATGCTACAAAACACATTTTGGATGCTTATGTTTGTCAACCTAAAGGCATGATATCTACTCTTTAAGTTATTGATTTCCCTAAACAACAAGTTAGGCATAGGTATCTACTCTAACTCTTTTCATTCTTAAAGTGTTTAGCATGGTATCTACTAAGTTGTACTTTAAGAATGCATAACACAATGGAAATCGACAAACACACAAATTCTAGAACATGGTATCTATTCTAGTTATTCATGATGATTAATTTCAAGAACTTATAACTAGTTCTTTTGTTACTTTCATAGGTACAAGACTCGGTCATCTAAATTTACCTATGTAACAAACTCAATACATAGCATGCATATGATGATCAAGCATAACATAACGTATGTAAAGAGTAAAATATAATCTGAAATTAATCAATAAGCATCACAAAAGTAGTTTATAGCAAAGACATATCGAAATCCTTAAAGAAACATGATTAGGGCTTCAATCGAGCCCTAACTAAAATATTTAGCTATCCATAATTTGAATGGATAGCAAGAACATACAAAACAGAAAATAAAAAGAGAAATAAGAAGAAGATAGCTCTTTGATAAAGAAGACAACTCTTTGATGGTGTAAACAACTCTTTGATGGTAGACAACTCTTTGATGGTGCAGACAACTCTTTGATGGTGTACAATGGAAATGTAATTTATGGAATGATATCCCCCTTTGAATGAGCTGAAACTCTCTATTTATAGGCTTCAAATTCGTCCTCCCCCTTGGCTGGTCTCTTAGCTGCCCATGTGTGGCAGCTCATGCTTTGTCTCCCATGTGCTTTGTCTCCCATGTGTGGTAGCTCATGCTTTGCAGCTGCCACAAGCTTTGCCTCCATGTGTGGTTGCTTTAATCACATGGATCAACAGCTGCCCATGCTTTGCCTCCATGTGTGGCTGCTTTAAGCACATGTGATAGCAAAGGTTTGTCTGTGAACCAGATTCGGTTTTTGACATGCTGAGGGCTCCAAACTTATCCAATTGAGCTGAAATTTGGATATGTTATAGTAGACACCCATTGGAACAACTTCTATCAAGGGTGTCGCCCCATCTGACTTGTGCAAGTAGCTGAACTGAGGCCTGTAAACTGACCCATGAAAACTGGACTGAGGCCTGGATTGTCTGTGAACCAGGTTCGGTATTTGACATGCTGAGGGCTCCGGACTTATCCAATGGGGCTGCAATTTGGATATGTTATAGTAGACACCCATTGGAACAACTTCTATCAAGGGTGTCACCCCATTTGACCTGTGTAAGTAGCTGAATGGAGGCCTGCAAAGTGACCTACGGAAACTGGACTGAGGCCCGAATGTTTGACCTTGAGCTACTAAATCATGTATAACTTCCTCTAGAAGACTCCAAATCATCCACCGTAAAATGCTACGGAAACTAGACTTCCGTATCTTTCCAATGATGTATGACGCATTTTATGGTTCTTTTTGAGCAAGTACAGGTTAATCCGTAAATATGACTGATCTGCAGACATTGTTTTGAGCTAACTTGTCTTCAAAATGTAAATAATGAGTCTCAACCTTATTATACTGAAACATACACAAAACTTTATTAAAAGCACAAGTTTAACTCAAAAACATACCAAATCATAAGTTTGAATGGTACAAAAAAGATATGTAATTATGCACCGATCAAATACCCCCAAACCTAGATTTTACTAGTCCTCGAGTAAAACAAAAATGAATATAAAGATAAAAACGAACTAGACCATTTTCGTAGGTAACTCGATTGCATTGAGCACATGCAACAAGCCTTTAAACCTCTAGGCATCCCTAGTAGGAGGAGTTGTGTCTCCTGAGGGTTTAACAGTTACGATACCCACAAACGTTTTACTGACTCTACAAAACAAAAGGTTAGAAAACTAACTTTGAAAACAACTAATGAAAATGAAAGAAAACTTTAGTCATACCTCCAACACCATAGAGTTGCCAAGATAGATGATCAATAAGTGTGTACAGTGGAAGCTATAGCTCAAAGGCACACGGCTTCAAAGTAAACATGCTCAATTCTTGAAGGAAGAACATGCTTCAACTCTAATTCTCACATATAGCACTCAATCACTCAGAACCTATGGCTTTATTCTCTCAAATAAGCAAAATGAGTATATGAAATAGAAGCACAATATTTGGTTAGATCTCATGAAGGGAATCAAATACTAAGAATAGAGATACACACATACATACCAGCACCCATGAATACATCCTCAAAGATCAGCTAGGTCTTTCACAAGGTTGTAATGAAAGGCTAAGGTTAAGTGAAGTGAAAGAATTGGAAGGAACACAATTAACTTAAGAACATACCAAGGTTGCATTCTTCATTGATCTGCAAGGTATCATTCATTTAGAATGGTATGGCTGCAACTTCATAGGATCATCTGGCATAGACCTTAAATTTCACATTTAGATCAAATCGAAACACTTTCTCTTTTTTTTTTTTTTTTTTTTGTGACTTGATCTACTTCTTCTTTAACTTTATTGCACAGATTCACACCAATTTACATTTAGGAATGTGGCAGCAACTTCCTTGCTTCAAACTTTATCTTGGCACACCTTGGTATATTTCTAAGCTTTATAGGGTATGGCTATAATAAGTTTAAATATCTCAGATTGAGATACAAAGTTAGGGGAATCATGAGGGTGATAGAAGAAAATGTCTTGAAGTGTTTTGGCTACAAGAGAGCTGATGGAACACACGAATGGATAGGGTGAAAAGAAAGCACAGAGAATGGTTATACACACATAGCCTAGCATCATTTCAATGAGTTCATTCATGAGTGAGAGCATGCACCTGATATCTGCAAATAGAATCATCCTTAGTATTCAATCAAAATGGAACAATGAGATCATTTTAGAGTGAATTGAAGAAAATAAGTAGAGATGAGGAATAGAAACACTTTAAACCCTCTCAAGAAAGCAATTAGGCTCGAAATAGCTCACTAGGGTAGTCTCCACTATTATCCTTCAAGAACCTGAGCATGGTACTTTAGCCACCAGAATTCTAAGAGCAAAAGCTTTGTGAAGTGTAAAATGTTTGATATGAAAATCTCAATGGCAGCTCCATAGCATTGGTTGTATGATATTCTAAAAAAATTAGTAACAAGTAAACGAAAATTGGAAACATAAATGAACAAAAATTGAAAATTGAAAACACAAATTAACAAAAAATTGAAATACAAGTAAACAAAAATTGAAAATTGAAAACACAAATTAACAAAAAATTGAAATACAAATAAACAAAAATTGAAAACCTCCATTGATACCCCCAGACCTGAATTGGACATTGTCCCCAATGTGAAAGCATATAAGAAAACAGAAAACATGGATTAAGGGTAACCTTGGCACTACACGGTTCATCCTTCAAACATAGCATTTCTCAAAATGCTATCGATGGCTGAGCTCACCCATGGCTCTTCTTCTGACTCACTTTCCGAAGGGTCTGAAACAGACGAATCATATAGGGCTCCATCTATTATCAACTCATCCATCTGCTCCACGAAATCTCGGAGCCTTGTGGTCATGTACACTAATTGGAAGTGAAACTCGTCAAGCACACTTATGTAAATGCCAAACTCGTCTCGAATGTTACCTGTACAGTACATGTGACTGCTCACGACAACAGTTCTTGCCACAAACCTCCGATCTAGCAGATATTCCCTCCAAGTATCGAGACAATGTGCCAGCGCTGCAATCTGCATCTCTTCCAATCCACAATCCAGATCCCAATTTGGAACCATGTCTTCAATTGCCTCTATCACCCTACCTCTTTGAAACAGAAAGGCATCTATGGTAACTGCTGAGGGATCCATGGCAAACACAACCACGAGCACCTCAATCACCTCAAACACCCGTTGCATAATGGTGTCCTCTCCCTTAGGATCTTCTGGTGGGATAGCTGGCAGTGAGCTCAACAAAACCATTGGGCTAGACACCTTCACCATGCTCAATTTGGACTCCTCCTCCTTGAGCTTTCCATCGACGGCCTCCTGGAGTTTCTCCATTGACAAGATCTACAATAAACAACAATTTGGAGAATGTTTGGTTCGGGAGGAAGAGGAAGCTGAGATGTTCAGGGTTAGAGGGCGGCTAGATCAAATGAACGAAAGAGAGTTTATTTTTAGGGTTAATGTAGGTAGTGTTTCAGAGAAAGAGAAGGTTTTTTTTTTTTTTTTTTTTTTTTAAATTTTAATTTTTAATTTTATAAATTATAATTATAATTATATATATATATTTTTTGAATAAAACACACGAATATACAAGTGACTCATGGATTACCAGTTAAGAACCTCAGAAAACACAGCCAGGGGATCCGGGAAGTTTGGAGAGGTCACAATGGTCCCGCTTAAAACCCAAACTTCTTAGACACCCAAGGTGTCGCCTATAGAACTCCTAGACACTGTATTAACAGAGGTGCTCATTGGAGTTACCATAAGTCAACTCATATGAAAAAAACTTTTTTTTTTTTTTTGGTAAAAAGAAACATAAACTTAAAATAATAAGAAAACAAATTAAGGGAAAGGATTAGAATGCTCCCCCTTGAAGCAATTAGGTCGAGCATAGATGTATTTGGATGTCACGACTTCCCCGTTTATGGGTAATTGAATGGGCTGCAAAATAGAGAAAAAAAAAATTGCACGGGGTAAGCTCATAAGAATTTACAAAAAATAAATTTATAAATAAATAAATAAAGAAAATTAAACATTGGGTTGCCTCCCAATAAGCGCTTGGTTTATAGTCGTTAGCCAGACTATTGGACTCTCATGCAATGTACTGAACAGGTTGGAGAGTCACATCCTCCTCTCTATCCTCAAAGCTCATCTCAATATAAGGCTTTACTCTATTCCCATTCACCATGAATGTCTGATTCTTCTCTTTGCTATGAACCTCCAAAGCCCCATGAGGGAAAACCTTTGTAACAACATAAGGACCATACCACCTAGACTTGAGCTTACCAGGGAAAAGTCTCAATTTTGAATTGTAGATCAACACCTTCTGTCCCACATGAAACTCCTTCCTAACTAGCTGCTTATCATATGATACGCCTTGGTCCGCTCCTTATACAACTTAGCATTCTCATATGCATCATACCTCAACTCTTCTAGCTCATTCAGCTGTAACTTCCTCTTGTCACCTGCTTGTTGCATATCAAAATTGAATTTTTTAATAGCCCAATATGCTCTATGCTCCAACTCACTGGTAGGTGACATGCCTTTCCAAAGACTAAACGATATGGGGACATGCCAATTGGGCTTTTGTACGCAGTCCGATATGCCCACAAGGCATCATTCAAGCGTAGAGACCAATCCTTCCTTATAGTATTCACTGTCTTCTCTAGGATGCTTTTGATCTCTTTATTGCTTATCTCTACTTGACCACTGGTTTGAGGATGATATGGAGTGCCAACCTTATGTGTGATCCCATATTTCTTCATTAAGGAAGCAAAAACTTGGTTATTGAAATGGCTACCTCCATCACTAATTATCGCCCTTGGTGTCCCAAACCTAGTAAAGATGTTATCCTGCAAGAATTTCACAACAACTTTGTGATCATTAGTTTTTGAGGGGACAGCCTCGACCCATTTAGATACATAATCCACACCCACAAGAATATATAAATAACCAAAGGAGTTAGGAAATGGACCCATGAAGTCGATACCCCACACATCAAAGAGCTCCACCACTTGAATGTTTTGCAATGGCATTTGATTTCTAGAAGAGATATTCCCTGTCCGTTGGCATCTATCACAAGCCCTGCAAAACCAAAAAGCATCTTTAAACACATTAGGCCAATAGAACCCAGATTGTAATACCTTAAGTGATGTTCTCTTCGCTCCAAAGTGTCCTCCACATGCAAATTGATGACAATGTTGGAGAATGCTCATATGCTCCTCCTCTGAAACACATCTTCTGATAATTTGATCTGGACAAAATTTGAACAAGTAGGGCTCGTCCCAATAATAGTGCCTAGACATAGACACTAATCGTTTCCTTTCTTGGCTAGACATACCTGGAGGAAAAACCTTAGTAGTTATATAATTAACAATATCTGCATACCATGGAAGTTGTAAATCAATTGCAAATAACTGCTCATCTGGAAAGTTTTCACTCAAGGGAAGCTTGTTTTCTTCCTCATCATGAAGTAACCTGGACAAGTGATCTGCAACCACATTCTCACTACCCTTCTTGTCCTTAATCTCAAGATCAAATTCTTGCAGTAAGAGCACCCATCTAATCAACCTAGGCTTAGCATCTTTCTTACTAAACAAAAATCTCAAAGCAGCATGATCAGTGAAAACAATAACTTTGGAACCAATCAAGTAGGACCTAAACTTCTCTAAAGCAAATATAACAGCTAACAATTCTTTTTCAGTAGTAGAATAATTAAGCTGAGCATCATTTAAAGTTCTAGAAGCATAAAAAATAGCATGAGGTACCTTCTTAACTCTCTGACCCAGAACAGCTCCAGAGCATAATCACTGGCATCACACATAAGCTCGAATGGGAGGTTCCAATCAGGTGTGCCATCATAATGGGTGCAGATGTGAGTAGCTCTTTCAATGTATTAAAGGCTTTCATGCACCCTTCTGTCCACATAAACTCAACATCTTTAGACAATAATGCACAAAGAGGTCTAGAAATTTTAGAGAAATCTTTTATGAATCTTCTGTAAAACCCTGCATGCCCTAGAACTTCTCACACCCTTCACAGATGTAGGAGGAGGCAATTTTGATATGATGTCAATCTTTGCCTTGTCCACCTCAATGCCCCTGCTAGAAATTACATGACCTAAAACAAGACCTTGTTGTACCATGAAATGGCACTTTTCCCAATTCAGCACTAGGTTGCATTCCTCACATCTCTTTAGAACAAGCTGCAAATGGTTAAGACAATTATCAAAGTTAGAACCAAAAACACTGAAATCATCCATAAATACCTCTATAAATCTCTCCACCATGTCTGAAAATACGCTCATCATGCACCTTTGGAATGTGGCAGGTGCATTACACAAACCGAATGGCATCCTTCTGTATGCAAATGTGCCAAAGGGGCAAGTGAATGTGGTCTTCTCCTGGTCTTCTGGTGCTATAGCAATCTGATTATAACCACTATAACCATCTAGAAAACAATAATGACTATGACCTGCTAACCTTTCTAACATCTGATCAATAAAGGGAAGAGGAAAATGATCTTTCCTGGTTTCATTATTGAGCTTTCTGTAATCAATACAGACTCTCCAACCTGTGGTGAGCCTGGTAGGAACAAGCTCATTCTCTTCATTCTTTATTACTGTGATTCCACTCTTCTTAGGCACAACATGAACTGGACTCACCCATTTGCTATCTGAGATGGGGTAGATAATGCCAACATCCAAGAGCTTAAGAACTTCTGTTCTCACTACTTCCTTCATGTGTGGGTTAAGCCGTCTCTGAGCATCTCTGTTAGGCTTTGCATTATCTTCAAGGAGGATCCTGTGCATGCACTTGGATGGACTTATGCCTTTGATATCGGCAATGGTCCACCCTAATGCAGTCTTGTGCTCCCTAAGAACTCTCAATAGCTTTCTTGTTCCACCAAACTCAAGTTTGCAGCAACTATCACTGGTAATGTCTGGTTCTCTCCCAAGTAAGCATACTTCAGTTGTTCAGGTAGTTGCTTCAATTCTAGATCTGGTGCCCTGACAATGGAAGGGACAAGAGTAGTATTAGTAGACACAAGAGTTTCAAAGCGAGGTACATACTTACTTGGATAAGGCATAGAAGCCTCAAGAGAATGCACAGCTTCATGGAGGTCTATCTCTGTAACATCACATCCACGTTCATAATTCATCCTTGTGAGGTGTGGGCTATGCATGCCTCAATGGTTCAATGCTATGTACCTGAAACACTTGCTCCACAAACATTTAACATCAATCTTGAAACAATATGGTTATATGTGGCAATTTGATAGTGTCAGACAACATGAATTCTATCTTCTTACCATCAACTTTCATGCGTATAGTACCCTTTTTTACACTTATCTTTGTATCAGCAGTTATCATAAAGGGCCTACCAAGAATAATAGGTAATGAAGATGGCATAGGAGAATCTTCCATATCCAGAACAACAAAATCAGCAGGCAAAATAAATTCATTTACCTGAACCAAAACATCCTCTAAAATACCTCTAGGTCTTCTTATGCTTCTATCTGCCAATTGCAATGTAATTGAGGTTGGTTTGAGCTCCCCCAACCTCAACTCCTCATAAACTGTATAAGGCATCAGATTGATGCTTGCTCCTAAATCAAGCAAAGCACGTTCAAATAGACGGTCACTAACCCTGCAAGGAATTGTAAAACTACCTAGATCTTTTAGTTTAGGTGGTAATTTTCTCAATAAAACCGCACTTACCTCCTCAGTTAATGCAACTTTCTTATGTTCCTGAAACTATCTTTTGTGTGTGCAACAATCCTTTAAAAACTTAGCATAAGAAGGAATTTGCTTAATTGCATCAAGTAAAGGAATGTTGATTTCTACTTTTCTCAAAGTTTCAAAAATATCAAGAAGATGTTTTTCTTTCTTTTGCTTAACTAACCTTTGAGGGAAGGGTGGAAATATCACCTTCTCCTTCTCACTTACCTTTGTGGCTGGAGAAGATTCAACATTTTCTTGTTCTTTCTTATCTGTCCCCACCTTGTTGTCAACTACCTTGCCACTTCTAAGGACTGTCACAGCCTTGAGCTGCTCCTGGCCCCCTGGATTAGGTATGGTTTGTGATGGAAACTCTCCTTTCTTCCTCTCACTCAACTCCTTTGCCAATTGCCCTACTTGTGCCTCCAATCTCTGAATAGCTTGACTAGTTGTTGCTTCTAGTTTCTGAATGTTCTGACTAGTTAGAGCATTTGTCTGTTGCTGTGCAGTCAAGAATTGGAGTATGGCACCTTCAAGATTATTATTCTTCTTCTGGTCAGTATTTGGATGTGCCACCTGTGATGAAGTATGATAATTACTTCCCTGTTGGAAGTTCTTCTGTTGCCCTTGTGGATTAACCACATTTTGATTGTTGCTCCAAGAAAAATTTGGGTGGTCTTTCCATCCTGGATTATATGTGTTCGAATATGGATTGTTCTTGGGATGATAGTTGTTTTGCCCCACATAATTAGCTTGCTCATGATCTGTAAAACAAGACATAGGACAAGTCTCAGTAGTATGATTAGAATGAGAACATATAGCACATACCTCGATTTTAGCAACTTGTTGAACTTGAGAGATGTTCTGAGCTGACATTGCTTTCACTAGTATATCTAACTTCTTCTCCATTGCTGCCATTTGACTCTGGACTCCATCATTTGTGCTAACTTCATATACACCTTTACCTTTCACTCCTTGTCTCCCTCTTGATGAGAATTGCTGAGAATTTTCACTTAGGGTCTCAAATAGCACAATGGCTTCATCACTACTCTTTTCCATAAGCACACCTCCACAACCTGAATCAACAAGGCTTTTGTTAGTATCATTTAAACCTTCATAAAAAGCTTGTACCTGATCATCTTGAGATAGATTGTGGTGTGGACACTTGAGAAGCAACTCCTTGAAATGCTCCCATGCCTCAAAGAAAAGATCTCCATCCTTCTGTTGGAAGGTTTGAATCTCCCTTTTAAGTTGTCTTGTCTTTTGGGCTGGGAAAAACTTCTTCAAAAATTTAGTGGCCAATTGTTCCCAAGTAGTAATGGAACCTGCAGCCAGAGAATTCAACCACAACTTAGCATTATCTTTTAAGGAGAAAGGAAAAAGAATTAACCTGATTCCTTCTGTTGTCAAGCTTTGTATGTTTTGAGTCTTGCAGAGATCAAAGAAATCCCTAATGTAAGTATGGATCTTCAGAAGGTGTGCCTCTATAGTGTGGCACCATGTTAAGCAATTGAGGTGATAAATTGAAGCTGCCTTGCACATTTGGTTGGTAGGCAATGCATGATGGTTGATTAAGGTTTTGAGGGACAAAAGAGTCCTTCATTGGCCTTCGAACATGTTCATCACCCATTTCGTTCACAGTTTCCCTCTCAGCTTGCTTACGAAGACGTGTAAGAGTTCGTTCAATCTCAGGATTGTAGACAACAACACCTAAATTTTGGGATCGACGACCTTGCATAAACAAAATTCAACCTGTAAAAGAAAACAAATAAAAAAAATAAAATTCAGCACAAACTAGTTACACAATCCGCGGCAGCGGCGCCAAAAACTTGTTGAACAAATAGTAACCTAAAAATTAAGCAACTATATGCACGTTTTAACTCGCAAGTGCACAAGATCAGATAAATAGTATAGAAAGCAAATACGAGATCGTTCCCACGAGGATTGGATTAATTTGTGCTTAATTTATTTTCCTTAAACTAAATGGCATTCGGTGTAGACAAAGTGTTCAAAAATGATGATTTTCTTATGATGGTATTGAAAACTGAAAATTTAAATACTAAATATTGAAAACAGCGTTTGATTAAAAATAGAATTGGATTGAGGTTAAAACAATGAGAAAACTAGTTAGGGATTCGATGTTCACCACTAATCTTTTTCCTTAAGCAAACGACATGCACAATGCTACAAAACACATTTTGGATGCTTATGTTTGTCAACCTAAAGGCATGATATCTACTCTTTAAGTTATTGATTTCCCTAAACAACAAGTTAGGCATAGGTATCTACTCTAACTCTTTTCATTCTTAAAGTGTTTAGCATGGTATCTACTAAGTTGTACTTTAAGAATGCATAACACAATGGAAATCGACAAACACACAAATTCTAGAACATGGTATCTATTCTAGTTATTCATGATGATTAATTTCAAGAACTTATAACTAGTTCTTTTGTTACTTTCATAGGTACAAGACTCGGTCATCTAAATTTACCTATGTAACAAACTCAATACATAGCATGCATATGATGATCAAGCATAACATAACGTATGTAAAGAGTAAAATATAATCTGAAATTAATCAATAAGCATCACAAAAGTAGTTTATAGCAAAGACATATCGAAATCCTTAAAGAAACATGATTAGGGCTTCAATCGAGCCCTAACTAAAATATTTAGCTATCCATAATTTGAATGGATAGCAAGAACATACAAAACAGAAAATAAAAAGAGAAATAAGAAGAAGATAGCTCTTTGATAAAGAAGACAACTCTTTGATGGTGTAAACAACTCTTTGATGGTAGACAACTCTTTGATGGTGCAGACAACTCTTTGATGGTGTACAATGGAAATGTAATTTATGGAATGATATCCCCCTTTGAATGAGCTGAAACTCTCTATTTATAGGCTTCAAATTCGTCCTCCCCCTTGGCTGGTCTCTTAGCTGCCCATGTGTGGCAGCTCATGCTTTGTCTCCCATGTGCTTTGTCTCCCATGTGTGGTAGCTCATGCTTTGCAGCTGCCACAAGCTTTGCCTCCATGTGTGGTTGCTTTAATCACATGGATCAACAGCTGCCCATGCTTTGCCTCCATGTGTGGCTGCTTTAAGCACATGTGATAGCAAAGGTTTGTCTGTGAACCAGATTCGGTTTTTGACATGCTGAGGGCTCCAAACTTATCCAATTGAGCTGAAATTTGGATATGTTATAGTAGACACCCATTGGAACAACTTCTATCAAGGGTGTCGCCCCATCTGACTTGTGCAAGTAGCTGAACTGAGGCCTGTAAACTGACCCATGAAAACTGGACTGAGGCCTGGATTGTCTGTGAACCAGGTTCGGTATTTGACATGCTGAGGGCTCCGGACTTATCCAATGGGGCTGCAATTTGGATATGTTATAGTAGACACCCATTGGAACAACTTCTATCAAGGGTGTCACCCCATTTGACCTGTGTAAGTAGCTGAATGGAGGCCTGCAAAGTGACCTACGGAAACTGGACTGAGGCCCGAATGTTTGACCTTGAGCTACTAAATCATGTATAACTTCCTCTAGAAGACTCCAAATCATCCACCGTAAAATGCTACGGAAACTAGACTTCCGTATCTTTCCAATGATGTATGACGCATTTTATGGTTCTTTTTGAGCAAGTACAGGTTAATCCGTAAATATGACTGATCTGCAGACATTGTTTTGAGCTAACTTGTCTTCAAAATGTAAATAATGAGTCTCAACCTTATTATACTGAAACATACACAAAACTTTATTAAAAGCACAAGTTTAACTCAAAAACATACCAAATCATAAGTTTGAATGGTACAAAAAAGATATGTAATTATGCACCGATCACTTAGTTCTAGTTTAATAAATTTAATTTGTGTTGATTAGCATCCCTCCTAATCCCCGGAATAGAACGATCCCTACTTAATCGTACTACGATTGCATGATTTATAGGGTTTAATTTGTGCGTTAGTTATTTCTCACGCCAAATTTTGGCGCCGTTGCCGGGGATTAGCAAAATTGCTAATCTTCCATGCGTTTTCGTTGTTCTTGTGTTTCTGATTTTATTTTGTTTTGTTTTCTTTGTTTTAGGTACAAGTGTATGACTCGAAGTTCACACCGTGTTCATGCGCACATATTGGACTTCGACGACGATCTCGAACGAACTTTGAGAAGGAAGAGGAAACAGCCAGAACTCAGTCCCCCTAGTTCTAGTTCCGAACCCGAATCTGAAGCAGAAACGGACTTGGAAGAGGAACAAGACATGGCTGTAGACAATAGATCAATCAAGGAACTTTCAGCCTCTGAATTGGACAATGCAGTCCCTCTTTGCATTCAATACCCCAGGGCTGCTGCAGGTAAGACCGATGTGTTTGAATTGAAGTCAAGTTTGCTACATCACATTCCCAGATACCATGGGCTGTCCATGGAAGATCCAAACAAGCATTTGAAGGAATTTGAAGTAGTATGTTCAAGTATGACACCCATTAACGTGGATGGAAATATTTTGAAGATGAAAGCCTTTCCATTTTGTCTTATGGACAAGGCTAAGGATTGGCTCTATGAACTAGCACCTGGAACCGTTACTTCTTGGAAAAGTATGAAGAAAGCATTCTTAGAGAAATTCTTCCCAACTTCAAGAATCATTATTTTGAGGAAGAAAATTAGTGGAATTCAACAAGGCCCGGGAGAATCCTTTCCAGTGTACTATGAGCGTTTTAAGACGTTAGTTACATCCTGCCCACAACATCAAATGAAGGAAGAGCTTTTAATTCAATATTTCTATGAAGGGCTACTTCCACTGGAGAGACAAATGCTTGATGCTTCAGCAGGAGGTGCTTTGGTTGACAAAACACCAGTTACTGCAAAGATCTTAATAGCAAACCGAGCTTTGAATGCACAACAATATGAAGGAGTTGGAGGGAGAGATCATGCACAGCCAAGTCAAGTTAATGAGGTAAGTGCTATTTCAGAACTTCAATCTCAAATGGCTAATCTCTCTACTCTTATTTCGTAGGTTGTTGAAGGACCCAAGGTGCAAAGTATAGCCACTTGTAGCGTGTGCTCTATGCATGGACACCACACTGATCAATGTCCTCAATTAATAGCGAATGAGGGATGGGAAAGTGCCAATGCCATAGGTTATCAAGGCCAAACTCAACCTAGGTATGACCCATTTTCAATCACCTACAATCCAGGCTGGAGAGATCATCCAAATTTTAAGTGGAAGGAGCCTCAACAAACTCAACAACAAGGCGGATATAGACAGCCACCTTCGGGGTTCTATCAAAGGTCATTCACACCACCACAACCTCAACCACAAACTGCCCAATCAAATTCAGGTTCAACAATGGATAATGATCAAATGCTTAAAGTGCTAACTTCTTTGACTCAGGGTTTACAGAATCAAGCCAAAGAGATGAGCGAAGTGAAGAAGCAAATTGGGCAGATGGCGGAATTCATGGGACAGTTTAGAGAAGAAGGCAAACTACCTAGCTCAACCATTGTCAATCCAAAAGGAGGTTTTGAAACGGCTAAAGCTATCATCTTGAGGAGTGGTAAAGAGATTGGAACCAATCCCAAAATGTCTAAACAAAGGCCAACAGAGAACGAAAAGTTGATTTTCAAAGAGAAGGAGGAGGACAAAGCCACAGCAAGGGAGGAACAACCCTTGCCGCAATCCCCTAAAGCTCCTACACAACCAAACTTAGGTAAGGTTGTTCCAAATTCAACTCATTCTAGCCCTATCCCACCAAATGTGCCTTTCCCTCGCAGGTTTATGCAGTCTAAGAAAGAAGATAATGAAAAAGACATCTTAGAGACTTTCAGGAAGGTACAAGTAAATATCCCACTTCTTGACGCAATAAAGCAAGTTCCAAAGTAAGCTAAATTCTTGAAAGAGCTTTGTACAACAAGGAGGAGGAATTCGAACAAAGAAGTGGTAAGGGTAAGTGAGAATGTTTCTGCAGTTTTGCAACGAAAACTGCCACCTAAATGCAAAAATCTAGGTAGTTTCACAATCCCTTGTATTATTGGTAACACCAAGTTTGAACATGCCATGTTAGATTTAGGTGCTTCCATTAATGTCATGCCATACTCTATTTATGCATCTATGAACTTAGGAGAGCTTAAAAACGATGGTGTTATAATTCAATTAGCCGATCGTTCTAATGCATATCCGAAAGGAGTTTTGGAAGATGTTTTGGTGCAGGATTCGGCCCATTCTACACCATTGCCAATCTTACTTGGACGACCTTTCATGAAAACAGCCTGAACCAAGATCGATGTATTCAAGGAGACATTGACAATGGAATTTGATGGCGATATCATTGATTTCAATATTTCTGAAGCTATAAGGTACCCTATTGATGATCACTCGTGTTTCTCTATTGATGCATTTGATTCATTGGCGCAGGAATATCTCGAATCGCTGGATAGGGATGCCCTTGAAACCACCATTGTTCAAGGAATTGAACTCATCACCAATGGGGCCAAACCTAATCATGAAGAAATCTGCGAGATGGTGGCTGCCCTTGAGTCATTGCCAAAATATGTTGGTAAGCCTCCAATCCCAATTCCAATTCCCGTTTCTGCTAACAAGTTGTTACCTTCAGTGATTCAGGCACCCACTCTTGAGCTTAAACCGTTACCGAATCATTTGAAGTATGTCTTCTTGGAAGATAAAGAGACTTTGCCCGTCATAGTCTCCTCATCACTCACGGTAGTGGAGGAGGAAAAACTAGTTCGGGTGTTGCAAAAGTACAAAACAACGATTGGATGGACTTTAGCCGACATCAAGGGAATTAGTCCTACAACATGCATGCATCGCATACTTCTAGAGGAAGGGGCTAAACCAACTCGAGAGGCTCAACGCCGACTCAACCCTCCAATGATGGAAGTTGTGAAAAGGAGATCATTAAGCTTCTCGATTGTGGGGTCATTTACCCAATTTCGGATAGTCGTTGGGTTTCACCAGTTCAAGTTGTACCAAAGAAATCAGGAGTCACTGTGGTAAAAAACGAAGAGAATGAACTTGTCCCGACTCGTATCCAAACAGGCTGGAGAGTTTGCATTGACTATAAGAAGCTCAACGCCACCACAAGGATAGATCACTTCCCTTTGCCGTTCATTGATCAAATGCTTGAAAGGTTAGCTGGTCATTCTTTTTATTGCTTTCTTAATGGCTATTCGGGATATAATCAGATTGTTACAGCCCCATATGACCAAGAAAAGACTACTTTTACTTGTCCATTTGGTACTTTTGCTTATCGACGAATGCCATTTGGTTTATGTAATGCGCCAGCCACCTTTCAAAGATGCATGGTAAGTATCTTTTCTGATTTCGTTGAGAAGATTATTGAGGTTTTTATGGATGATTTTAGTGTTTTTGGTGACTCCTTTGATGGCTGTTTAACTAATCTCACGTTGATATTAAAACGTTGCATTGAAACTAACCTTGTTTTAAATTGGGAAAAATGTCATTTCATGGTAAAACAAGGCATAGTTTTGGGACATATAATTTCAGAAAGGGGAATTGAAGTTGATAAATCAAAAATAGGTCTTATACGCCACTTACCCTCTCCCACTTCGGTGAGAGAGGTTCGTTCTTTCCTTGGACATACAGGATTCTATAGACGTTTTATCAAAGATTTCTCAAAGATTTCAACACCCATGTGTCGACTTCTACAAAAGGATGTGCCGTTTGTGTTTGATGACGAATGTGAGAAGGCGTTCGATCACCTCAAAGAATTGTTAACTTCGGCACCTATCATTGTTCCACCAGATTGGAGCCTTCCGTTCGAGCTTATGTGTGATGCTTCAGATTATGCTTTAGGGGCTGTTTTGGGGCAACGGAAGGACAAGAAGCCACACGTCATCTACTACGCATCCCGAACCTTGAATGATGCTCAATTGAATTACTCCACCACTAAAAAAGAACTTCTTGCTGTTGTGTTTGCTTTAGATAAGTTTCGTTCTTATTTACTTGGTACTAAAGTAATAATTTACTCTGACCATGCAGCTTTGAAGTATTTACTCATAAAGAAAAAAGCCAAACCAAGGCTTATTCGCTGGATGCTTCTTCTTCAGGAGTTTGACATGGAAATTAGGGACAAAAGAGGATGTGAAAATGTAGTGGCTGACCACTTGAGCCGTTTGGTACATGAAGAAGACCCTCTACCTATTCCAGAGGCATTCCCAAATGAACAATTGCTGACCATTGAGGTAAGTGAGCCATGGTATGCTGATATTGTGAATTATATTGTGTCTAAACAAGTACCAAGCACCATAACTAGGCACCAATGCAATAAACTTAAAAAAATGGCACGGTTTTATGTGTGGGATGACCCTTATTTGTGGAAATATAGCCCTGATCAAATTATTCGTAGATGTGTGCATGATTCCGAGTTTAATTCAATCTTAAACTTCTGTCACACTAATGCATGCGGGGGTCACTTTGGTACACAACGCACAGCACTTAAGGTTTTAGAATGTGGATTTTATTGGCCTACTATCTTTAAGGATGCTAGAACTTTTTGTATGACTTGTGATCGTTGTCAAAGAATGGGCAATATAGGTGCAAAAGATCAAATGCCACAAACTCCTATCTTTTCTGTTGAGATTTTTGATGTTTGGGGTATTGATTTCATGGGCCCTTTTCCTTTTCTCACATGGTTTTAATTATATCTTACTTGCTGTGGATTATGTTTCGAAATGGGTGGAAGCAAAAGCCACCCGTACTAATGATTCCAAAGTGGTTGCAGATTTTGTTAAAACTAACATATTTGCAAGATTTGGAATGCCACGAGTACTTATAAGTGATGGGGGCTCTCACTTTTGTAATCGGACCATAGAGGCATTGCTTAAGAAGTATAATGTCACACATAAGGTTTCAACACCTTATCATCCCCAAACAAGTGGACAAGCCGAAGTTTCCAATCGGGAAATCAAGCAGATCTTGGAAAAGACAATTGGACCAACTCGAAAGGATTGGAGCTTGCGTTTGAATAATGCATTGTGGGCATATCGTACTGCCTACAAAACACCAATTGGAATGTCTCCTTTTCGGCTCATTTATGGGAAACCATGCCATCTTCCAGTTGAGTTGGAGCATCGTGCACATTGGGCAGTCAAGACTTTCAACTTGAACATTGATGCAGCTGGACTTCATAGGAAATTGCAATTAAATGAGCTTGAGGAAATTCGGACTGAAGCTTATGAGAATGCTCATATTTATAAGGAGAAAACAAAGGCTGCCCATGATAAGATGATTCGTAGTAAAACGTTTTCTGTGGGGCAGAAAGTGTTACTTTTCAACTCTCGGCTTCGTTTGTTTCCAGGTAAGTTGCGTTCTAAATGGATTGGTCCTTTTGTTGTTACTAATGTTTTTCCCTATGGTGCAGTCCATATTCAAAGTTTAAAGACAGGACAAGAATTCAAAGTGAATGGACACCGCTTGTAGCCATACTATGAGTGTTTTGAGGAGCATGTAGTGGAGGATGTACCCCTCCATGCCGTTGGCCCTAGTGAAGCTTAAAGGGAGGTCTCGTCCAGCTGAAGACATAAAACTTAGCGCTTCATGGGAGGCAACCCAAGGTGACGAGGAGAAGATGATCGGTGCATAATTACATATCTTTTTATACCCTTCTAACTTATGATTTGGTTATGTTTTTGAGTTAAACTTATGCTTTTAATAAAGTTTGTGTATGTTTCAGTGTAATAAGGTTGATACTCATTACATGCATTTTGAAGACAAGTTAGTTCAAAACAGTGTCTGCAGATCATTCAATTTCACGGATTAACCTGTACTTGCTCAAGAAGAACCAGATAATTGGCCATACATCATTGGAAAGATACGGAAGTCTAGTTTCCGTAGCATTTTACGGTTCATGATTCTGAGTCTTCTAGAGGAAGTTATACATAATTTAGTAGCTCAAGGTCAAAATTCGGCAGCCTCTGCGTTACTGGGCCACAAATGACATTTGAAGGTCTTTCCGATTTTTCCTTGAGTTGGGCTGCATATGCTTGGAAAGATAAGACAAAGGGCTTGAAGATCCATATTTTTCCAGATTTTTTCGGAGCAAATACCAAGCCCAAAACCTGCCCACAATCTGACTGCAATGCAATGTCATGCATGATGTATTGTTGATTGTGGGAAGGTTAGGTGAAACGTATTCAAGTCTTATAATTGAAGTGGGAGTTGCAACACTAAGTTTAAAGAAAGAAAAATTGTTTTCAAATGTAGTGGTGTGTTAGGTGAAGTTGATGAAGTGAGTGGAAAGCAATATTTAATTTAGATTTTCAACTTCCTTAGGCCTATAAATAGTGAGGTTTCCCAATCTTGTAAACACACCCCAAGGGGGGAAGCTCTCAAACATTTCTCTAGAGCTCCCCTCCCTTCTCTCCCTCAAATTCTCTTAGTTTTCCTTTCTAGTTCTCAATTGTTGTAATAAAATCCTTTTACTTCTTAGTTGTAATTTGCTTTTTGTAATGTAAATTCTTTTCTTTAGCATTCAAGCTTGAGTGGTTTCCAAGTTTCAATTATGGTTTTTGTTCTTATTCATTATGCTTATAAGTTAATATGCTAGTTTGAATGATTGATCACCATTAAGGCTTGCATGTTAGCTATCTTGGTTTGAATTAAGAGTAGACACCATGCTTTAATTCGAATTGAACTATGAATAGGAAGAGTATGTATGGACATTCGACAACAGGGATTAGATACATGCTTGGTTGTTTAAAATGTTCTTCTATGCTTAATGGGTTCCTAATGCTTAATTTAGGTTAGACAACAAATGATCAAGTTAGGGAATTAGGAACACAAGGTTAGGACCAGACATCATGGCTTAATCATACTTTAGCTAGAATCAATCCGTTAATCTAAATTGAACTTGGGAACTTATTCGCTTGAGTTAATTTCTTTTCTTTCTTTCTTGTTTGATTTATTTTCTTTCTTTTTTTCATTTCTGTTTTGTACAGGGAATTGAATTAAATCAATCTATCATCAATCCTCGTGGGATCGACCTCGCACTTACATATGCTAAACTACCAACGGCTCGTGCACTTGTGAGTATCACAAGTTGAGGATGCAGCTGAATCTATTTTGGTGCAGCTGAATCGACGCAACAAGTTTTTGGCGCCGTTGCCGGGGATTGGCAACATAGTTTGGTTATATTTCTTTTCCCTACTTGTTTTACTCTTTTTTTTCTCTCATTTTCATGTCTTACTAGGCACTTTCATGTTTTAAAATTAATGATGTTAATTGACAAGTTGTGTTTGTAGTCCAACGGAACAGGACAATTGCCTAACAAGCAAGAGAACTGGGTTTAAGTCCCGGCTTACACAACACAAAAAAAAATAAATAAATTACTTTGAAGCATGGAATTAGATGTGTGTTGTTTTTTTTTTCCTTTTCATTGTAGTTTTTATGTCCTAATCCTTTTAATTCTCTTTCAAGTTTTTGTTTGTGTTTGTTTTAGCAATTTAGATAGCTAAATAAAAAAGGAGAGAAAATGCAACTCCAATCATGATGAGAAGTGTGGAGTTGTTTTTGTTTGTGTTTGTTTTAGCAATTTAGATAGCTAAATAAAAAAGGAGAGAAAATGCAACTCCAATCATGATGAGAAGTGTGGAGTTGTTTTTGTTTGTTGTTGTTTAAATTAGCAAATAAAAAAGGAGAGAACTCCAATCATGATGAGAAGTGTGGAGTTGTAGGAGAAGTCACGACCTCCAAATACATCTATGCTCGACCTAATTGCTTCAAGGGGGAGCATTCTAATCTTTTCTCTTAATTTGTTTTCTTATTATTTTAAGTTTATGTTTCTTTTTATATACAAAATTTAAATAAATAAATAAATAAAAGATTTTTCATATGAGTTGACTTATGGTAACTCCAATGAGCATATCTGTTAATACAGTGTCAAGGAGTTCTATTGGCGACACCTTCGGTGTCTAAGAAGTTTGGGTTTTAAGCGGGACCATTGTGACCTCTCCAAACTTCCCGGATCCCCTAGCTGTGTTTTCTGAGGTTCTTAACTGGTAATCCATGAGTCACTTGTATATTCGTGTGTTTTATTAAAATATATATATATAATAATAATTTAAAAAATTCAAAAATTATATAAAAATAAAAAATAAAAAAAAACCTTCTATTTCTTTTTCTTATTATTTGAATTTTTTTTTATTCATTTATTTTTTATATTAGTGTTTTTTTTATATTTAAATACTAATTTTTGTAAATGTTTATTAGTGGCTGGATTTTAAGTTATTGTGGACTGCCAAACACTGAAACACTACCCACATTAACCCTAAAATTAACTCTCCATCTTTCATTTGATCTAGCCGCCGCTAACCCCTGAACATCTCAACTATCTCTTCCCCTGAAACCAAACCTTCTCTTCCCAAGCCTTCTCCAAATTGTTGCTTATTGTAGGGCTCGTCAATGGAAAAACTCAAGGATGCCGTCGGTGGACACCTCAAGGAGGAGGAGTCCGAATTGAGCATGGTGAAGGTGCCTAGCCCAATGGTTTTGTTGAACTCATTGCCAGCTATCCCACCAGAAGATCCTTTGGGAAAGGATACCATTGTGCAACGGGTGTTTGAGGTGATTGAGGTGCTCGTGGTTGTGTTTGTCATGGATCCCTCAGAAGTTACCATAGATGCCTTTCTGTTTCATAGAGGAAATTGAAGACATGATTCCAAATTGGGATCTGGATTGTGGATTAGAAGAGATGCAACTTACGGCGCTGGCACATTGTCTAGATACTTGGAGGGTATATCTGCTAGATAGGAGGTTTGTGGCAAGAACTGTTGTGTTGAGCAGTTATATGTATTGTATAGGTAACATCCGAGTTGAGTTTGATATTTACTTAAGTGTGCTTAACGAGTTTGACTTCCAGTTAGGGTATACGACCACAAGGCTCCGAGACTTCGTGGAGCAGATGGATGAGTTGATGATAGATGGAGCCCTATATGATTCGTCTGTTTCAGACCCTTTGGAAAGTGAGTCAGAAGAAGAGCCATGGGTGAGCTCAGCCATCGATAGCATTTTGAGAAATGCTATGTTTGAAGGATGAACCATGCAGTGCCAGGTTACCCTTAATCCATGCTTTTTGTTTTCTTATATGCTTTCACATTGTGGACAATGTCCAATTCAGGTCTGGGGGTATTAATGGAGGTTTTCAATTTTGTTTTTCATTTGTGTTTTCAATTTTCAATTTTTGTCATTTGATTTGTGTTTTCAATTTTTGTTCACTTGTGTTTTCAATTTTTTGTTCACTTGTGTTTTCAATTTTTTGTTCACTTGTGTTTGATTTTTTGTTCATTTGATTTGTATTTTCAATTTTTGTTCATTTGTGTTTCCAATTTTCGTTCACTTGTTACTAATTTTTTTTTTAGAATATCATACAACCAATGCTATAGAGCTGCCATTGAGATTTTCATATTAAACGTTTTACACTTCACAAAGCTTTTGCTCTTAGAATTCTGGTGGCTAAAGTACCATGCTCAGATTCTTGAATGATAATAGTGGAGACTACCCTAGTGAGCTATTTTGAGCCTAATTGCTTTCTTGAGAGGGTTTAAAGTGTTTCTATTCCTCATCTCTACTTATTTTCTTCAATTCACTCTAAAATGATCTCATTGTTCCATTTTGATTGAATACTAAGGATGATTCTATTTGCAGATATCAGGTGCATGCTCTCACTCATGAATGAACTCATTGAAGTGATGCTAGGCTATGTGTGTATAACCATTCTCTGTGCTTTCTTTTCACCCTACCCATTCATGTGTTCCATCAGCTCTCTTGTAGCCAAACACTTCAAGCCATTTTCTTCTATCACCCTTATAATTCCCCTAACTTTGTATCTCAATCTGAGATATTTAAACCTATTGTAGCCATACCCTATAGCTTAGAAATATACCAAGGTATGCCAAGATAAAGTTTGAGCAAGGAAAGTGCTGCCCCATGCCTAAATTGTTGTGAATCTGTACAATAAAGTTAAAGAAGAAGTAGATCAAGTCAAAAAAAAAAATGATAAAGAGAAAGTGTTTCGATTTGATCTAACTGTGAAATATAAGGTCTATGCCAGATGATGCTATGAAGTTGCAGCCATACCATTCTAAATCAATGATACCTTGCAGATCAACGAAGAATGCAACCTTGGTATGTTCTTAAGTTAATCGTGTTCCTTCCAATTCTTCCATTTCCCCTAACCTTAGCCTTTCATTACAACCTTGTGAAAGACCTAGCTGATCTTTGAGGATGTATTCATGGGTGCTGGTATGTATGAGTGTATCTGTATTCTTAGTATTTGATTCCCTTCTTGAGATCTAACCAAATATTGTGCTTCTATTTCATATACTCATTATGCTTGTTTGAGAGAATAAAGCCATAAGTTCTGAGTGATTGAGTGCTATATGTGAGAATTAGAGTTGAAGCATGTTCTTCCTTCAAGAGTTGAGTACGTGTACTTCGAAGCCGTGTGCCTTTGAGCTATAGCTTCCACTTTACACACTTATTGATCATCTATCTTGGCAATTCTATGGTGTTGGAGGTATGATTAAAATTTTCTTTCATTAGTTGTTTTCGAAGTTAGTTTTCTAACCTTTTGTTTTGTAGAGTCAGTAAAGCGTTTGTGGGTATCGTTTCTGTTAAACCCTCAGGAGACACAACTCCTCCTACTAGGGACGCCTAAAGGCTTGTTGCATGCGCTCAATGCAATCGAGTTACCTACGAAAGTGGTCTAATAAACTTCTTGTTTTGTTTTTATCTTTGTTTTCCTTTTGTTTTACTCGAGGACTAGTAAAATCTAGGTTTGGGGGTATTTGATCGGTGCATAATTACATATCTTTTTATACCCTTCTAACTTATAATTTGGTTATGTTTTTGAGTTAAACTTGTGCTTTTAATAAAGTTTGTGTATGTTTCAGTGTAATAAGGTTAATACTCATTACATGCATTTTGAAGACAAGTTAGCTCAAAACAGTGTCTGCAGATCATTCAATTTCACGGATTAACCTGTACTTGCTTAAGAAGAACCAGATAATTGGCCATACATCATTGGAAAGATACAGAAGTCTAGTTTCCGTAGCATTTTACGGTTCATGATTCTGAGTTTTCTAGAGGAAGTTATACATAATTTAGTAGCTCAAGGTCAAAATTCGGCAGCATCTGCGTTACTGGGCCACAAATGACATTTGAAGGTCTTTCCGATTTTTCCTTGAGTTGGGCTGCATATTCTTGGAAAGATAAGACAAAGGGCTTGAAGATCCATATTTTTCCAGATTTTTTCGGAGCAAATACCAAGCCCAAAACCTGCCCACAATCTGACTACAATGCAATGTCATGCATGATGTATTGTTGATTGTGGGAAGGTTAGGTGAAACATATTCAAGTCTTATAATTGAAGTGGGAGTTGCAACACTAAGTTTAAAGAAAGAAAAATTGTTTTCAAATGTAATGGTGTGTTAGGTGAAGTTGATGAAGTGAGTGGAAAGCAATATTTAATTTAGATTTTCAACTTCCTTAGGCCTATAAATAGTGATGTTTCCCAAGCTTGTAAACACACCCCAAGGGGGGGAGCTCTCAAACATTTCTCTAGAGCTCCCCTCCCTTCTCTCCCTCAAATTCTCTTAGTTTTCCTTTCGAGTTCTCAATTGTTGTAATAAAATCCTTTTGCTTCTTAGTTGTAATTTACTTTTTGTAATGTAAATTCTTTTCTTTAGCATTCAAGCTTGAGTGGTTTCCAAGTTTCAATTATGGTTTTTGTTCTTATTCATTATGCTTATAAGTTAATATGCTAGTTTGAATGATTGATCACCATTAAGGCTTGCATGTTAGCTATCTTGGTTTGAATTAAGAGTAGACACCATGCTTTAATTCGAATTGAACTATGAATCGGAAGAGTTGATCAGTGCATAATTACATATCTTTTTGTACCCTTCTAACTTATGATTTGGTTATGTTTTTGAGTTAAACTTGTGCATTTAATAAAGTTTGTGTATGTTTCAGTGTAATAAGGATGAGACTCATTACATGTATTTTGAAGACAAGTTAGCTCAAAACAGTGTCTGCAGATCAGTCACATTCACGGATTAACCTGTACTTGCTCAAGAAGAACCAGATAATGAGCCATACATCATTGGAAAGATACAGAAGTCTAGTTTCCGTAGCATTTTACGGTTCATGATTTGGAGTCTTCTAGAGGAAGTTATCCACGATCTAGCAGCTCAAGGTCAAAATACGGCAGCATCTGCGTTACTGGGCCAAAAATGACATTTGAAGGTCTTTCCTATTTTTCCTTGAGTTGGGCTGCATATGCTTGGAAAGATAAGACAAAGGGCTTGAAGATCCATATTTTTCCAGAATTTTATGGAGTGAATAACAAGCCCAAAATCCGCCCACAAGCTGACTATGTCATGCATGACTATCTAGTGGGATTTGTTGGTGAAGTGCACTAGCCAAAAGAATGAGTTTCTAATTACAATGGGAGAGAGACACAGAGAGAGAGAGAGAGAGAGATAGAGAGCTAGTTGCAAAAGGAGCAAAGCTTGGAGCTGTCTTGGGAATTCCTTGCTGCCATCATCTAGTTCTTTTCTTCTCTTTATCCTATCTTATGTATTTCCATTCTATATTGTTTTTCAATTATTAAATATGAGTAACTAAATTTCTTCTTAGTTAGAGGTGAATTCGAAGCCATGGACATATGTTTTATATGAATTGATCACTTCCAGTTATGGTTTCGTAAAGTATGAATGTGATTTACTTTTCTGTTTTATTCAGGACTTATTCTTGCATGTTTATTAAGGATGCATACTTAGTTTGCATGCAGGGATTTGATGCTAGAATATAGGGAATTTCACCTAATCGTTATGAACTTATATTCACAAGTAGTAAAAATCACTAGTCATGATTGTGTTAAGTAAATTCCTGGCAGGAGTATCATGCTTTTCATAGTTACAAATGTTTTGTCAAAGCTTATGATTTTCATAGAACTTAATGATCTTTGATATGTATCTCTATCATGCTGTTCATATAGGGAACTTGATAAGAATAATTTGATTGAGTCGCTGAGTCCAATTCAATGAACTTAGGAAAATCTGAGAGTTAATTAGTGCAGTTCACAATTAATTTGGGGCTTTGTCATTCATACTTTATTGAAAGAGTAACTGGAGATCAATTTGTATGCATATGTTCCATGTGTGGAGAAGAATCCTCTAGCTATCCCTTAATCCATATTTCATTCACATCTTAGTTATTTGCTGCTGTCAATTTTACTTTGGTCTAAATCATCCAACTCCCCCCAATCATTGTTCCCTCAACTTAATTTCCAGTTTAATGAGTTTAATTTGTGTTAATTTAATTTGTGTTGATTAGCATCCCTCCTAATCCCCGGAATAGAACGATCCCTACTTACTCGTACTACGATTGCATATAGGGTTTAATTTGTGCGTTAGTTATTTCTCACGCCAAATTTTGGCGCCGTTGCCGGGGATTAGCAAAATTGCTAATCTTCCGTGCGTTTTCGTTGTTTTTGTGTTTCTGATTTTGTTTTGTTTTGTTTTCTTTGTTTTAGGTACAAGTGTATGACTCGAAGTTCACACCGTGTTCATGCGCACATATTGGACTTTGACGACGATCTCGAACGAACTTTGAGAAGGAAGAGGAAACAGCCAGAACTCAGTCCCTCTAGTTCTGGTTCCGAACCCGAATCTGAAGCAGAAACGGACTTGGAAGAGGAACAAGACATGGCTGTAGACAATAGATCAATCAAGGAACTTTCAGCCTCTGAATTGGACAATGCAGTCCCTCTTTGCATTCAATACCCCGGGGCTGCTGCAGGCAAGACCGATGTGTTTGAATTGAAGTCAAGTTTGCTACATCACATTCCCAGATACCATGGGCTGTCCATGGAAGATCCAAACAAGCATTTGAAGGAATTTGAAGTAGTATGTTCAAGTATGACACCCATTAACGTGGATGGAAATATTTTGAAGATGAAAGCCTTTCCATTTTCTCTTATGGACAAGGCTAAGGATTGGCTCTATGAACTAGCACCTGGAACCGTTACTTCTTGGGAAAGTATGAAGAAAGCATTCTTAGAGAAATTCTTCCCAACTTCAAGAATCATTGTTTTGAGGAAGAAAATTAGTGGAATTCAACAAGGCCCGGGAGAATCCTTTCCAGTGTACTATGAGCGTTTTAAGACGTTAGTTGCATCCTGCCCACAACATCAAATGAAGGAAGAGCTTTTAATTCAATATTTCTATGAAGGGCTACTTCCACTGGAGAGACAAATGCTTGATGCTTCAGCAGGAGGTGCTTTGGTTGACAAAACACCAGTTGCTGCAAAGATCTTAATAGCAAACCGAGCTTTGAATGCACAACAATATGAAGGAGTTGGAGGGAGAGATCATGCACAGCCAAGTCAAGTTAATGAGGTAAGTGCTATTTCAGAACTTCAATCTCAAATGGCTAATCTCTCTACTCTTATTTCGCAGGTTGTTGAAGGACCCAAAGTGCAAAGTACAGCCACTTGTAGTGTGCTCTATGCATGGACACCACACTGATCAATGTCCTCAATTAATAGCGAATGGGGATGGGAAAGTGCCAATGCCATAGGTTATCAAGGCCAAACTCAACCTAGGTATGACCCATTTTCAAACACCTACAATCCAGGCTGGAGAGATCATCCAAATTTTAAGTGGAGGGAGCCTCAACAAACTCAACAACAAGGCGGATATAGACAGCCACCTCCGGGGTTCTATCAAAGCCATTCGCCACAACAACCACAAACTGCCCAATCAAATTCAGGTTCCCCAATGGATAATGATCAAATGCTTAAAGTACTAACTTCTTTGACTCAGGGTTTACAAAATCAAGCCAAAGAGATGAGCGAAGTGAAGAAGCAAATTGGGCAGATGGCGGAATTCATGGGACAGTTTAGAGAAGAAGACAAACTACCTAGCTCAACCATTGTCAACCCAAAAGGAGGTTTTGAAACGGCTAAAGCTATCATCTTGAGGAGTGGTAAAGAGATTGGAACCAATCCCAAAATGTCCAAACAAAGCCCAACAGAGAATGAAAAGTTGCTCTTCAAAGAGAAAGATGAGGACAAAGCCACGGCAAGGGAGGACAAAGATCCTGCACAACCAAACTCAGGTAAGGTTGTTCCAAATTCAACTCATTCTAACCCTATCCCACCAAATGTGCCTTTCCCTCGCAGGTTTATGCAGTCTAAGAAAGAAGAGAATGAAAAAGACATCTTAGAGACTTTCAGGAAGGTACAAGTAAATATCCCACTTCTTGACGCAATAAAGCAAGTTCCAAAGTATGCTAAATTCTTGAAAGAGCTTTGTACAACAAGGAGGAGGAATTCGAACAAAGAAGTGGTAAGGGTAAGTGAGAATGTTTCTGCAGTTTGCAACGAAAACTGCCACCTAAATGCAAAGATCCAGGTAGTTTCACAATCCCTTGTGTTATTGGTAACACCAAGTTTGAACATGCCATGTTAGATTTAGGTGCTTCCATTAATGTCATGCCATACTCTATTTATGCATCTATGAACTTAGGGGAGCTTAAAAATGATGGAGTTATAATTCAATTAGCCGATCGTTCTAATGCATATCCGAAAGGAGTTTTGGAAGATGTTTTGGTGCAGGTTAACCACTTGATATTTCCAGCAGATTTTTATGTGCTTGAGATGGAGGATTCGGCCCACTCTACACCATTGCCAATCTTACTTGGACGACCTTTCATGAAAACAGCCCGAACCAAGATCGATGTGTTCAAAGGGACATTGACAATGGAATTTGATGGCGATATCATTGATTTCAATATTTCTGAAGCTATAAGGTACCCTATTGATGATCACTCGTGTTTTTCTATTGATGCATTTGATTCTTTGGCGCAGGAATATCTCGAATCCCTGGATAGGGATGCCCTTGAAACCACCATTGTTCAAGGAATTGAACTCATCACCAATGGGGCCGAACCTAATCATGAAGAAATCTGCGAGATGGTGGCTACCCTTGAGTCATTACCAAAATATGTTGGTAAGCCTCCAATCCCAATTCCAATTCCCGTTTCTGCTAACAAGTTGTTACCTTCAGTGATTCAGGCACCCACTCTTGAGCTTAAACCGTTACCGAATCATTTGAAGTATGTCTTCTTGGGAGATAAAGAGACTTTGCCCGTCATAGTCTCCTCATCACTCACGGCAGTGGAGGAGGAAAAACTAGTTCGGGTGTTGCAAAAGTACAAAACAGCGATTGGATGGACTTTAGCCGACATCAAGGGAATTAGTCCTACAACATGCATGCATCGCATACTTCTAGAGGAAGGGGCTAAACCAACTCGAGAGGCTCAACGCCGACTCAACCCTCCAATGATGGAAGTTGTGAAAAAGGAGATCATTAAGCTTCTCGATTGTGGGGTCATTTACCCAATTTCGGATAGTCGTTGGGTTTCACCAGTTCAAGTTGTACCAAAGAAATCAGGAGTCACTGTGGTAAAAAACGAAGAGAATGAACTTGTCCCGACTCGTATCCAAACAGGCTGGAGAGTTTGCATTGACTATAGGAAGCTCAACGCCACCACAAGGAAAGATCACTTCCCTTTGCCGTTCATTGATCAAATGCTTGAAAGGTTAGCTGGTCATTCTTTTTATTGCTTTCTTGATGGCTATTCGGGATATAATCAGATTGTTATAGCCCCAGATGACCAAGAAAAGACTACTTTTACTTGTCCATTTGGTACTTTTGCTTATCGACGAATGCCATTTGGTTTATGTAATGCGCCAGCCACCTTTCAAAGATGCATGGTAAGTATCTTTTCTGATTTCGTTGAGAAGATTATTGAGGTTTTTATGGATGATTTTAGTGTTTTTGGTGACTCCTTTGATGGCTGTTTAACTAATCTCACGTTGATATTAAAACGTTGCATTGAAACTAACCTTGTTTTAAATTGGGAAAAATGTCATTTCATGGTAAAACAAGGCATAGTTTTAGGACATATAATTTCAGAAAAGGGAATTGAAGTTGATAAATCAAAAATAGGTCTTATACGCCACTTACCCTCTCCCACTTCGGTGAGAGAGGTTCGTTCTTTCCTTGGACATGCAGGATTCTATAGACGTTTTATCAAAGATTTCTCAAAGATTTCAACACCCATATGTCGACTTCTACAAAAGGATGTGCCGTTTGTGTTTGATGACGAATGTGAAAAGGTGTTCGATCACCTCAAAGAATTGTTAACTTCGGCACCTATCATTGTTCCACCAGATTGGAGCCTTCCGTTCGAGCTTATGTGTGATGCTTCAGATTATGCTTTAGGGGCTGTTTTGGGGCAACGGAAGGACAAGAAGCCACACGTCATCTACTACGCATCCCGAACCTTGAATGATGCTCAATTGAATTACTCCACCACTGAAAAAGAACTTCTTGCTGTTGTGTTTGCTTTAGATAAGTTTCGTTCTTATTTACTTGGTACTAAAGTAATAATTTACTCTGACCATGCAGCTTTGAAGTATTTACTCACAAAGAAAGAAGCCAAACCAAGGCTTATTCGCTGGATGCTTCTTCTTCAGGAGTTTGACATGGAAATTAGGGACAAAAGAGGATGTGAAAATGTAGTGGCTGACCACTTGAGCCGTTTGTACATGAAGAAGACCCTCTACCTATTCCAGAGGCATTCCCAGATGAACAATTGCTGACCATTGAGGTAAGTGAGCCATGGTATGCTGATATTGTGAATTATATTGTGTCTAAACAAGTACCAAGCACCATAACTAGGCACCAATGCAATAAACTTAAAAAAATGGCACGGTTTTATGTGTGGGATGACCCTTATTTGTGGAAATATAGCCCTGATCAAATTATTCGTAGATGTGTGCATGATTCTGAGTTTAATTCAATCTTAACCTTCTGTCACACTTATGCATGCGGGGGTCACTTTGGTACACAACGCACAGCACTTAAGGTTTTAGAATGTGGATTTTATTGGCCTACTATCTTTAAGGATGCTAGAACTTTTTGTATGACTTGTGATCGTTGTCAAAGAATGGGCAATATAGGTGCAAAAGATCAAATGCCACAAACTCCTATCTTCTGTTGAGATTTTTGATGTTTGGGGTATTGATTTCATGGGCCCTTTTCCTTCCTCACATGGTTTTAATTATATCTTACTTGCTGTGGATTATGTTTCGAAATGGGTGGAAGCAAAAGCCACCCGTACTAATGATTCCAAAGTGGTTGCAGATTTTGTTAAAACTAACATATTTGCAAGATTTGGAATGCCACGAGTACTTATAAGTGATGGGGGCTCTCACTTTTGTAATCGGACCATAGAGGCACTGCTTAAGAAGTATAATGTCACACATAAGGTTTCAACACCTTATCATCCCCAAACAAGTGGACAAGCCGAAGTTTCCAATCGGGAAATCAAGCAGATCTTGGAAAAGACAGTTGGACCAACTCGAAAGGATTGGAGCTTGCGTTTGAATGATGCATTGTGGGCATATCGTACTGCCTACAAAACACCAATTGGAATGTCTCCTTTTCGGCTCATTTATGGGAAACCATGCCATCTTCCAGTTGAGTTGGAGCATCGTGCACATTGGGCAGTCAAGACTTTCAACATGAACATTGATGCAGCTGGACTTCATAGGAAATTGCAATTGAATGAGCTTGAGGAAATTCGGACTGAAGCTTATGAGAATGCTCATATTTATAAGGAGAAAACAAAGGCTGCCCATGATAAGATGATTCGTAGTAAAACGTTTTCTGTGGGGCAGAAAGTGTTACTTTTCAACTCTCGGCTTCGTTTGTTTCCGGGTAAGTTGCGTTCTAAATGGATTGGTCCTTTTGTTGTTACTAATGTTTTTCCCTATGGTGCAGTCCAAATTCAAAGTTTAAAGACAGGACAAGAATTCAAAGTGAATGGACACCGCTTGAAGCCATACTATGAGTGTTTTGAAGAGCATGTAGTGGAGGATGTACCCCTCCATGCCGTTGGCCCTAGTGAAGCTTAAAGGGAGGTATCGTCCGGCTGAAGACATAAAACTTAGCGCTTCTTGGGAGGCAACCCATGTGTTGAAGAATAAGGTGCTTGGTAGCGGTCGACCTAATCGCATCAAGAGGGAGTTTCTCTAATCCTTTGTCTTAAACTTTCCCCTTATTATTTACATGTTCTCACTCATCTTATATACTTTCACATTGAGGACAATGCTCCATTTAAGTTTGGGGGTAGGGATTGACAATTTTGTTAGGTTTTGTGGTAGAGTTAAGTTGTGTGAGCTTTGTTTTGCTTAGTATAATTTTGTTCAATGTCTTGCAAGCCTAAAAAAAAAAAAAAAAAAAAAAAAAATTTTTCATATGAGTTGACTTCTGGTAACTCCAATAAGCACCTCTGTTAATACAGTGTCTAGGAGTTCTATAGGCGACACCTTCGGTGTCTAAGAAGTTTGGGTTTTAAGCGGGACCATTGTGACCTCTCCAAACTTCCCGGATCCCCTGGCTGTGTTTTCTGAGGTTCTTAACTGGTAATCCATGAGTCACTTGTATATTCGTGTGTTTTATTCAAAAATAAAATAAAATAAAATAAAATAATAATAAATAAATAAAACAAATAAAAATAATAAAATATAAAAAAATAATAAAATAATAATAAAATAAAAAAATAAAAAATAAAAACCTTCTCTTTCTCTGAAACACTACATTAACCCTAACCCTCCATCTTTCATTTGATCTAGCCGCCCGCTAACCCCTGAAACCTCTTCCCAAGCCTTCTCCAAATTATTGCTTATTGTAGGGCTCGTCAATGGAGAAACTCAAGGATGCCGTCGGTGGAAAGCTCAAGGAGGAGGAGTCCGAATTGAGCATGGTGAAGGTGCTAGCCCAATGGTTTTGTTGAACTCACTGCCAGCTATCCCACCAGAAGATCCTTTGGGAGAGGACACCATTATGCAACGGGTGTTTGAGGTGATTGAGGTGCTCGTGGTTGTGTTTGCCATGGATCCCTCAGAAGTTACCATAGATGCCTTTCTGTTTCAAAGAGGTAGGGTGATAGGGGAAATTGAAGGCATGATTCCAAATTGGGATCTGGATTGTGGATTGGAAGAGATGCAGCTTGCGGCGCTGGCACGTTGTCTATATACTTGGAGGGTATATCTGCTAGATAGGAGGTTTGTGGCAAGAACTGTTGTGTTGAGCAGTCACATGTATTCTACAGGTAACATTCGAGACGAGTTTGGCATTTACTTAAGTGTGCTTGACGAGTTTCACTTCCAATTAGTGTACATGACCACAAGGCTCCGAGACTTCGTGGAGCAGATGGATGAGTTGATGATAGATGGAGCCATATATGATTCTTCTGTTTCAGACCCTTCGGAAAGTGAGTCGGATTGAAAGATGAACCGTCCTAATCGCTTCAAAGGGGAGTTTTTCTAAACTCTAACATTTGGTTATGTCTTTTCCTTCTCTTCTTTCCTTGCATTTGTGAGGCATTCCATGTTCTTACGTTCTTAAACATTGAGGGCAATGTTTCATTTAAGTTTGGGGGGAAGGATTTGGTTATGTTGTTTTACTGTCAAATTTTAAATTTTTTTTTTTTTTTTTTTTTTTTTTTGTGTTTAGCGTCTAAAAACGCAGGATTTTGTGTGTTGTTTTGTTATCCTTCCAAACACCTATGATAAGACGTGGATTTAATACTAATATGGTTTATCAGAAATTGAGAGTCATTTTTTAAGGACTTTGTGTGGTTCTGAGTTAACTCTGTCTTGCATGCCACCCTTGCACTTATTGAGCACTTTGCCAAGTTAGTCCAATTTTTTGTTACTTAGAGACGTTATGCAATTCTACTTATCTCATGATCTTGGTTTTGTACTCTAGAACTTATTTGAATATCTCTTGAGACATTTTGTTGCCATACAATGCTTAGGAAGTGATTTAGGCCATGTTTAAACCGTTTGAGCTTTTCTAATCTCTACATTTATTCATCCCTAGTCAACCCATTTGAGCCTGCATTAAGCCTTTCTTTGTGTAAACCATTCCTACCATAATGAACCTCTGTTTTCTTATTCTTACTTATTCTATGAGCAATTAAAGTTATCTTCAAAAGAGAGTTATAAAGAATGCAAGGTTTTTGGAGCAAAAGTGAATCATTAGTGCCATTACCCAAGTGTTGAAAAGAAATAAGTTTGGGGGTATTGGTAACTAATCAAAAGAGGTAATGAAGTGTGACCAATGTAGTCACGGCCCTAGGGTGTTATAAAAGAGAAGAGCATGGTGATCTAGGGTAAAGAGCCACAAAATTAGGCCAAATAAACACATTTGAAGGTGCTGAAATTATGTTGAAAATCTGCTCATGTATGTGTTCCTTGCTTGTTACAAAGTTCAAAAATCTCTTATGCTCTTACCTGTGCTTTAATTGTGCTAAAAATATTGTATCTCATATCCCTTCTTTCATTCTACCACTACCCTGAACCTCATTACTACCCTTGTAAAGTCCTTTTGATCCTTGGTGTTGCATGGTATTACTGTGGAGAGCAGATTGGATAATGAGCTTATGGGGTTCAGAATTATTGATTTTGCTCTAAGTGTGTGCGCATATACTTATTTGAGTGGTAGAGTTGTTCTGATTTGGCATTCACACACTACACTTAAGGGTGTCATTGTGAGCTTTGCTTTCTCGTGAATCATGTGTGGAACTTAGATTGTGATTGTTGTGTTTCTTTGGAACCATATACGTTGGTGATTCTTTGAGGATATTGTTTGGAAGGCTAGTTGCTTATTTCCTGTTTCCTAAGTTGTAATTTTATTTTGTTTTGCTCGAGGACTAGCAAAATCTAAGTTTGGGGGTATTTGATCAGTGCATAATTACATATCTTTTTGTACCCTTCTAACTTATGATTTGGTTATGTTTTTGAGTTAAACTTGTGCTTTTAATAAAGTTTGTGTATGTTTCAGTGTAATAAGGATGAGACTCATTACATGCATTTTGAAGACAAGTTAGCTCAAAACAGTGTCTGCAGATCAGTCACATTCACGGATTAACCTGTACTTGCTCAAGAAGAACCAGATAATGAGCCATACATCATTGGAAAGATACGGAAGTCTAGTTTCCGTAGCATTTTACGGTTCATGATTTGGAGTCTTCTAGAGGAAGTTATCCACGATTTAGCAGCTCAAGGTCAAAATTCGGCAGCATCTGCGTTACTGGGCCAAAAATGACATTTGAAGGTCTTTCCTATTTTTCCTTGAGTTGGGCTGCATATGCTTGGAAAGATAAGACAAAGGGCTTGAAGATCCATATTTTTCCAGAATTTTTTGGAGTGAATAACAAGCCCAAAATCGGCCCACAAGCTGACTATGTCATGCATGACTATCTAGTGGGATTTGTTGGTGAAGTGCACTAGCCAAAAGAATGAGTTTCTAATTACAATGGGATTTGTTGGTGAAGTGCACTAGCCAAAAGAATGGGTTTCTAATTACAATGGGATTTGTTGGTGAAATGCACTAACCAAAAGAATGAGTTTCTAATTACAAGTGCTATTAGCATAAACCATATTCAATTCAAATATTCCCATTCCATTATCCCTATAAATAGCACTCCAATTCTAAACACAATTCATTCAACAATCCATCACTTCACTTCATCCATTACTCATACACATTCAAATAGAGAGAGAGAGAGAGAGAGAGAGAGAGAGAGAGAGAGAGAGAGAGAGAGAGAGAGAGCTAGTTGCAAAAGGAGCAAAGCTTGGAGCTGTCTTGGGAATTCCTTGCTGCCATCATCTAGTTCTTTTATTCTCTTTATCCTATCTTATGTATTTCCATTCTATATTGTTTTTCAATTATTAAATATGAGTAACTAAATTTCTTCTTAGTTAGAGGTGAATTCGAAGCCTTGGACATATGTTTTATATGAATTGATCGCTTCCAGTTATGGTTTCGTAAAGTATGAATGTGATTTACTTTTCTGTTTTATTCAGGACTTATTCTTGCATGTTTATTAAGGATGCATACTTAGTTTGCATGCAGGGATTTGATGCTAGAATATGAGGGAATTTCACCTAATCGTTATAAACTTATATTCACAAGTAGTAAAAATCACTAGTCATGATTGTGTTAAGTAAATTCCTGGCAGGAGTATCATGCTTTTCATAGTTACAAATGTTTTGTCAAAGCTTATGATTTTCATAGAACTTAATGATCTTTGATATGTATCTCTATCATGCTGTTCATATAGGGAACTTGATAAGAATAATTTGATTGAGTCGCTGAGTCCAATTCAATGAACTTAGGAAAATCTGAGAGTTAATTAGTGCAGTTCACAATTAATTTGGGGCTTTGACATTCATACTTTATTGAAAGAGTAACTGGAGATCAATTTGTATGCATATGTTTCATGTGTGGAGAAGAATCCTCTAGCTATCCCTTAATCCATATTTCATTCACATCTTAGTTATTTGCTGCTGTCAATTTTACTTTGGTCTAAATCATCCAACTCCCCCCAATCATTGTTCCCTCAACTTAATTTCCAGTTTAATGAGTTTAATTTGTGTTAATTTAATTTGTGTTGATTAGCATCCCTCCTAATCCCCGGAATAGAACGATCCCTACTTACTCGTACTACGATTGCATATAGGGTTTAATTTGTGCGTTAGTTATTTCTCATGCCAAGAGTATGTATGGACATTCGACAACAGGGATTAGATACATGCTTGGTTGTTTAAAATGTTCTTCTATGCTTAATGGGTTCTTAATGCTTAATTTAGGTTAGACAACAAATGATCAAGTTAGGGAATTAGGAACACAAGGTTAGGACCAGACACCATGGCTTAATCATACTTTAGCTAGAATCAATCCGTTAATCTATGGCGTGAGAAATAACTAACGCACAAATTAAACCTTATAAAACATGCAATCGTAGTACGAGTAAGTAGGGATCGTTCTATTCTGGGGATTAGGAGGGATGCTAATCAACACAAATTAAACTTAACACAAATTAAATTCATTAAACTGGAAATTAAGTTGAGGGAACAATGATTGGGGGGGATTTTGATGATTTAGACAAAAGTAAAATTGACAGCAGCAAATAACTAAGTTGTGAATGAAATATGGATTAAGGGATAGCTAGAGGATTCTTCTCCACACATGAAACATATGCATACAAATTGATCTCCAGTTACTCTTTCAATAAAGTATGAATGTCAAAGCCCCAAATTAATTGTGAACTGCACTAATTAACTCTCAGATTTTCCTAAGTTCATTGAATTGGACTCAGCGACTCAATCACATTATTCTTATCAAGTTCCCTATATGAACAGCATGATAGAGATACATATCAAAGATCATTAAGTTCTATGAAAATCATAAGCTTTGACAAAACATTTGTAACTATGAAAAGCATGATACTCCTGCCAGGAATTTACTTAACACAATCATGACTAGTGACTTTTACTACTTGTGAATATAAGTTCATAACGATTAGGTGAAATTCTCTCATATTCTAGCATCAAATCCCTGCATGCAAACTAAGTATGCATCCTTAAAAAACATGCAAGAATAAGTCCTGAATAAAACAGAAAAGTAAATCACATTCATACTTTACGAAATCATAACTGGAAGTGATCAATTCATATAAAACATATGTCCATGGCTTCGAATTCACCTCTAACTAAGAAGAAATTTAGTTACACATATTTAATAATTGAAAAGCAATATAGAATAAGAAATACATAGGATAGGATAAAGAGAGGAAAAGAACTAGATGATGGCAGCAAGGAATTCCCAAGACAGCTCCAAGCTTTGCTCCTTTTGCAACTAGCTCTCTATCTCTCTCTCTCTCTCTCTCTGTGTCTCTCTCTCTATATGAATGTGTATGAGTAATGGATGAAGTGAATTGATGGATTGTTGAATGAATTGTGTTTAGAATTGGAGTGCTATTTATAGGGAGAATGGAAGGGGAATATTTGAATTGAATATGGTTTATGCCAATAGCACTTGTAATTAGAAACTCATTCTTTTGGCTAGTGCATTTCGCCAACAAATCCCATTATAATTAGAAACTCATTCTTTTGGCTAGTGCACTTCACCAACAAATCCCATTGTAATTAGAAACTCATTCTTTTGGCTAGTGCACTTCACCAACAAATCCCATTGTAATTAGAAACTCATTCTTTTGGCTAGTGCACTTCACCAACAAATCCCACTAGATAGTCATGCATGACATAGTCAGCTTGTGGGCCGATTTTGGGCTTGTTATTCACTCCAAACAATTCTGGAAAAATATGGATCTTCAAGCCCTTTGTCTTATCTTTCCAAGCATATGCAGCCCAACTCAAGGAAAAATAGGAAAGACCTTCAAATGTCATTTTTGGCCCAGTAACGTAGATGCTGCCGAATTTTGACCTTGAGCTGCTAAATCGTGGATAACTTCCTCTAGAAGACTCCAAAGCATGAACCGTAAAATGCTACGGAAACTAGACTTCCGTATCTTTCTAATGATGTATGGCTCATTATCTGGTTCTTCTTGAGCAAGTACAGGTTAATCCGTGAATGTGACTGATCTGCAGACACTGTTTTGAGCTAACTTGTCTTCAAAATGCATGTAATGAGTCTCATCCTTATTACACTGAAACATACACAAACTTTATTAAAAGCACAAGTTTAACTCAAAAACATAACCAAATCATAAGTTAGAAGGGTACAAAAAGATATGTAATTATGCACTGATCAATCTAAATTGAACTTAGGAACTTATTCGCTTGAGTTAATTTCTTTTCTTTCTTTCTTGTTTGATTTATTTTCTTTCTTTTTTTCATTTCTGTTTTGTACAGGGAATTGAATTAAATCAATCTATCATCAATCCTCGTGGGATCGACCTCGCACTTACATATGCTAAACTACCAACGGCTCGTGCACTTGCGAGTATCACAAGTTGAGGATGCAGCTGAATCTATTTTGGTGCAGCTGAATCGACGCAACAGAAGATAGAACCTGCAAGGAGCTGCTTACGTCCTAATCGCTTCAAAGGGGAGTTTTTCTAAACTCTAACCTTTGGTTATGTCTTTTCCTTATCTTCTTTCCTTGCATTTATTAGGGATTGACAATTTTGTTAGGTTTTGTGGTAGAGTTAAGTTGTGTGAGCTTTGCTTTGCTTAGTATAATTTTGTTCAATGTCTTGCAAGCCTATGAAAAAAAAAAAAAAAAAAAAAAAGATTTTTCATATGAGTTGACTTCTGGTAACTCCAATGAGCACATCTGTTAATACAATGTCTAGGAGTTCTTTAGGCTACACCTTCGGTGTCTAAGAAGTTTGGGTTTTAAGCGGGACCATTGTGACCTCTCCAAACTTCCCGGATTCCCTGGCTGTGCTTTCTGAGGTTCTTAACTGGTAATCCATGAGTTACTTGTATATTCGTGTGTTTTATTCAAAAAAAAAAAGAAAAAAAAAGAAAAAAAAAAACCTTCTCTTTCGCTGAAACACTACCTACATTAACCCTAACCCTCCATCTTTCATTTGATCTAGCCGCCCGCTAACCCCTGAAACCAAACCTTCTCTTCCCATGCCTTCTCCAAATTATTGCTTATTGTAGGGCTCGTCAATGGAGAAACTCAAGGATGCCGTCGGTGGAAAGGTCAAGGAGGAGGAGTCCGAATTGAGCATGGTGAAGGTGCCTAGCCCAATGGTTTTGTTGAACTCACTGCCAGCTATCCCACCAGAAGATCCTTTGGGAGAGGACATCATTATGCAATGGGTGTTTGAGGTGATTGAGGTGTTCGTTCTTGTGTTTGCCCTGGAACCCTCAGAAGTTTTCATAGATTCTTATCTGTCGCATAGAGGTATGCTGATAGAGGCAATTGAAGACATGGTTCCAAATTGGGATCTGGATTGTGGATTGGAAGAGATGCAGGTTGCGGCGCTGGCATAGTGTCTAGATACTTGGAGGGTATATCTGCTAGATAGGAGGTTTGTGGCAAGAACTGCTATGTTGAGCAGTCACATGTATTGTACAGGTAACATTCGAGACGAGTTTGACATTTACTTAAGTGTGCTTGACGAGTTTCACTTCCAATTAGTGTACATGACCACAAGACTCCGAGACTTCGTGGAGCAGATGGAGGAGTTGATGATAGATGGAGCCCAATATGATTCTTCTGTTTCAGACCCTTCGGAAAGTGAGTCGGATTGAAAGATGAACCGTCCTAATCACTTCAAAGGGGAGTTTTTCTAAACTCTAACATTTGGTTATGTCTTTTCCTTATCTTCTTTCCTTGCATTTATGAGGCATTGCATGTTCTTACGTTCTAAACATTAAGGGCAATGTTTCATTTAAGTTTGGGGGGAAGGATTTGGTTATGTTGTTTTACTGTCAAAATTTAATTTTTTTTTTTTTTGTGTGTTTAGCATCTAAAAACGCAGGATTTTGTGTGTTGTTTCGTTATCCCTCCAAACACCTATGATAAGACTTGGATTTAATACTAATATGGTTTATCAGAAATTGAGAGTCATTTTTTTAAGGACTTTGTGTGGTTCTGAGTTAACTCTGTCTTGCATGCCACCCTTGCACTTATTGAGCACTTTGCCAAGTTAGTCCAATTTCTTGTTACTTAGAGACGTTATGCAATTCTACTTATCTCATGATCTTGGTTTTGTACTCTAGAACTTATTTGAATATCTCTTGAGACATTTTGTTGCCATACAATGCTTAGGAAGTGATTTAGGCCATGTTTGAACCGTTTGAGCCTTTCTAACCATCCCTCTACATGTATTCATCCCTAGTCAACCCATTTGAGCCAATGTTAAGACTTTCTTTGTGTAAACCATTCCTACCATAATGAACTTCTGTTTTCTTATTCTCACTTATTCTATGAGCAGTTAAAGTTATCTTCAAAAGAGAGTTATAAAGAATGCAAGGTTTTTGGAGCAAAAGTGAATCATTAGTGCCATTACCCAAGTGTTGAAAAGAAATAAGTTTGGGGGTATTGGTAACTAATCAAAAGAGGTAATGAAGTGTGACCAATGTAGTCACGGCCCTAGGGTGTTATAAAAGAGAAGAGCATGGTGATCTAGGGTAAAGAGCCACAAAATTAGGCCAAATAAACACATTTGAAGGTGCTAAAATTATGTTGAAAATCTGCTCATGTATGTGTTCCTTGCTTGTTACAAAGTTCAAAAATCTCTTATGCACTTACCTGTGCTTTAATTGTGCTAAAAATATTGTATATCTCATATCCCTTCTTTCATTCTACCACTACCCTGAACCTCATTACTACCTTTGTAAAGTCATTTTGATCCTTGGTGTTGCATGGTATTACTGTGGAGAGCAGATTGGATAATGAGCTTATGGGGTTCAGAATTATTGATTTTGCTCTAAGTGTGTGCGCATATACTTATTTGAGTAGAAGGGGTTGTTCTGATTTGGCATTCACACATTACACTTAAGGGTGTCATTGTGAGCTTTGCTTTCTCGTGAATCATGTGTGGAACTTAGATTGTGATTGTTGTGTTTCTTTGGAACCATATACGTTGCTGATTCTTTGAGGATATTGTTTGGAAGGCTAGTTGCTTATTTCCTGTTTCCTAAGTTGTAATTTTATTTTGTTTTGCTCGAGGACTAGCAAAATCTAAGTTTGGGGGTATTTGATCAGTGCATAATTACATATCTTTTTGTACCCTTCTAACTTACGATTTGGTTATGTTTTTGAGTTAAACTTGTGCTTTTAATAAAGTTTGTGTATGTTTCAGTGTAACAAGGATGAGACTCATTACATGCATTTTGAAGACAAGTTAGCTCAAAACAGTGTCTGCAGATCAGTCACATTCACGGATTAACCTGTACTTGCTCAAGAAGAACCAGATAATGAGCCATATATCATTGGAAAGATACGGAAGTCTAGTTTCCGTAGCATTTTACGGTTCATGATTTGGAGTCTTCTAAAGGAAGTTATCCATGATTTAGCAGCTCAAGGTCAAAATTCGGCAGCATCTGCGTTACTGGGCCAAAAATGACATTTGAAGGTCTTTCCTATTTTTCCTTGAGTTGGGCTGCATATTCTTGGAAAGATAAGACAAAGGGCTTGAAGATCCATATTTTTCCAGGATTTTTTGGAGTGAATAACAAGCCCAAAATCGGCCCACAAGCTAACTGCAATGCAATGTCATGCATGACTATCTAGTGGGATTTGTTGGTGAAATGCACTAGCCAAAAGAATGAGTTTCTAATTAGAAGCACTATCTAGTGGGAGTTGTTGGTGAAGTGCACTAGCCAAAAGAATGAGTTTCTAATTACAAGTGCTATCTAGTGGGAGTTGTTGGTGAAGTGCACTAGCCAAAAGAATGAGTTTCTAATTACAAGTGCTATTGGCATAAACCATATTCAATTCAAATATTCCCCTTCCATTCTCCCTATAAATAGCACTCCAATTCTAAACACAACATCATTCAACAATCCATCAACTCACTTCATCCATTACTCATACACATTCAAATAGAGAGAGAGAGAGAGAGAGGAGAGAGAGAGAGAGAAAGCTAGTTGCAAAAGGAGCAAAGCTTGGAGCTGTCTTGGGAATTCCTTGCTGCCATCATCTAGTTCTTTTCTTCTCTTTATCCTATCTTATGTATTTCCATTCTATATTGTTTTTCAATTATTAAATATGAGTAACTGAATTTCTTCTTAGTTAGAGGTGAATTCGAAGCCATGGACATATGTTTTATATGAATTGATCACTTCCAGTTATGATTTCGTAAAGTATGAATGTGATTTACTTTTCTATTTTATTCAGGACTTATTGTTGCATGTTTATTAAGGATGCATACTTAGTTTGCATGCAGGGATTTGATGCTAGGATATAAGGGAATTTCACCTAATCGTTATGAACTTATATTCACAAGTAGTAAAAGTCACTAGTCATGATTGTGTTAAGTAAATTCCTGGCAGGAGTATCATGCTTTTCATAGTTACAAATGCCTTGTCAAAGCTTATGATTTTCATAGAACTTAATGATCTTTGATATGTATCTCTATCATGCTGTTCATATAGGGAACTTGATAAGAATAATTTGATTGAGTCGCTGAGTCCAATTCAATGAACTTAGGAAAATCTGAGAGTTAATTTGTGCATTCACAATTAATTTGGGGCTTTGTCATTCATACTTTATTGAAAGAGTAACTGGAGATCGATTTGTATGCATATGTTCCATGTGTGGAGAAGAATCCTCTAGCTATCCCTTAATCCATATTTCATTCACATCTTAGTTATTTACTGCTGTCAATTTTACTTTGGTCTAAATCATCCAACTCCCCCCTCGCCCCCCAATCATTGTTCCCTTAACTTAGTTCTAGTTTAATAAATTTAATTTGTGTTGATTAGCATCCCTCCTAATCCCCGGAATAGAACGATCCCTACTTACTCGTACTACGATTGCATGATTTATAGGGTTTAATTTGTGCGTTAGTTATTTCTCACGCCACCGTTGATAATGCTTCCGCCAATGATGGGGCGGTTGAGTACATGGCACAAAGCCTAAAGGCAATGAACACCTTAATGTTGGATGGGAAGTACTTGCACTTGAGGTGTGCTTGTCACATTCTTAATTTAATTGTTAAGGATGGGTTGAAGGAGCTTAGTGCCTCAATTGAGAGTATAAGAAATTGTGTGAAGTTTATTCACTCTTCTCCAGCGAGGTTGGATAAGTTTAGAGAGTTTTCCATTGCATGTAGGATGGACAAGATGGCAAATGTGCCAATGGATGTGCCTACAAGGTGGAATGCAACCTATAAAATGCATGAAGGTGCATTCAAATATAGGCAAGTTTTTTAGAAGATGGCATATTCTTGTGAGGTGTTTCAAGCTTACTTTCTAGAGGAAGAAAAAGTTAAGAAAGTAAAGGTTAAGAGAGTGGGACCTCCAAAAGATGATGATTGGGAGAAGGCATTAGCTTTTGTGCATTTTCTCAAAAAAATTTATAATGCTACATTGAAACTTAGTGCAACCAAAACTTGTACATCCACAATAATTTTCCTAGAATTGGTTGCTTTACAAGTTCAGATAGAAGCTAAAATGAAGGATCCTAGTGTTAGAGTTTGTATAGGAAATACACTTGCATTTAGTCCTACATTGGAAAAGAGTAGTTTCCTTCCATGCTTTATAAGCACCAACACTTTAGAAAAACCAAATAGAGTGTGGGCCTAGTGGAGGCAAATTCATGGTTTGGGCTTGGGTTATATATATATTTGTGTAATAAATATATATATAATTAATGGTCAAAAGATGGGCCTTGGGCTCGGTTGATTTAATTAATAATTTAATTTTTATTAATTGAAAATTCTGTTTTTCAGATAATACCAATATCTGAAATTCGAATTATATGAACAGTTAACATAACTGTTGGATGAAGAGGTACCAGACCTCTTTATATTGACCATACGTTCAAACCAGAAAGACACTTTTGGAACAGCATTATCATTCTCACATTTTAACACTTTCTGAGAGAATTCATACCACAGTTCGCCAGAAATCAAAGCCACTGTGCTTAGACTTTGATTTAAGATAGTTTAATCCTGGTGGACAGACTCCTATTGAACTACAAGCACAAGGGTAGAGGAGAAATACTGTCTAAAGGACACTGCAATCTGCAGGACTCTATCTACAATTCAAGTCAGTATTCAACAATTTACATTACTGTTGTATTAATTCAATTTTATCAATATAGAATATATTTCGTTTGTTTTACTATTCTGTTATTTTGGTTTTATTCTGATTGTTTTCCAACAATCTTTAGACAGTATAATGGAACAATCAGGAAGTAAGACCTCTCATGCCGAAAAGCCTGAGAAATTCAAAGGCACTGACTTCAAACGTTGGCAACAGAAGATGTTCTATTTGACAACATTAAATCTAGCCCACATTCTCAGACAGGATGCCCCTGTGTCGAATGAGAAACCTGCAACCAAAGAGATTGTCGCTGCAATTGATGCATGGACACAATCTGATTTTCTGTGCAGGAACTATATCTTGAATGGACTTGATGATGCACTGTATGATGTTTATGCAGCATTCAAGACGGCTAGAGAGGTTTGGGAATCTCTTGAGAAAAAATATAAAACTGAAGATGCAGGATCCAAGAAATTTGTTGTAGGCAGATTTCTGGATTTCAAGATGGTAGATTCCAAACCTGTTGTCAAACAAGTTGAAGACCTCCAGAAAATTATCCATGAGATTCTTGCTGAAGGCATGAAGATCAATGAATCTTTCCAAGTGGCGTCCTTGATTGAAAAACTTCCACCAAACTGGAAAGAATTCAAGAGTTATCTGAAGCACAAGAGAAAGGAGATGAGTATGGAGGATCTCATTGTTAGGCTTCGGATTGAGGAGGATAACAGAATGAGTGAGAACAAGAATGTGGTTTCAAACATGGAAGCCAAGGCAAACGTAGTTGAAGGAACCTCAGCAAAACCAAAATTCAATCCCAAAAAGAACAAGAAGATCTTAGTTCCTGGAGCAAAAGGAAAAGACTTCAAAAAGATTAAAGGAGCATGCTGGGTCTGTGGGAAAACAGGCCATAAGGCTCAAGACTGCAGGCATAGAAGGGATCAGAATCCTGCAAATCCTACCAATCCAAACAGCAACAGGCCAAGGAACAATCAGGCCAATGTGACTGAAGAAAACCTGGCTGCAATGGTGTCAGAAACCAACATGGTTTCGAATGACAATGAGTGGCTGATTGATACTGGAGCCACCCGCCATATCTGTGGTAATAAGAATGTGTTTCTTACTTACCAAGAGATACATGGTGGTGAGCAATTGTTTATGGGAAATGCCTCTGCATCTGCTATTGTTGGAAAGGGAAAAGTGCTTCTGAAATTCACCTCTGGAAAGGAACTAACCCTCCTAGATGTGCTGCACGTGCCAGACATACGAAGGAACTTGGTATCTGGACCTGTTCTAAGTAACAAAGGATTCAAACTAGTTTTCGAATCCAACAAAGTTGTACTAACTAAGGGGGGAATGTTTGTGGGAAAAGGTTATCTTGCTGATGGGTTGTTCAAACTCAATGTATCTGCCAATTCTATGAATAATAATATAAATAAGGCTTCTGCTTATATGGTTGACTCTTCTTCTACATTATGGCATGCTAGATTAGGACATGTTAATTTTCGTTCCTTACATAGAATGTATAATTTAGGATTGCTGCCTAAGTTAGATTCTATTGAAAATATTAAATGTGAAACATGTACATAATCTAAATTTGCTAGACAAAGTTTTAAATCTGTACATAATAGGTCCAATGAGTTGCTAGGCTTAATTCATAGTGATTTGTGTGATTTTAAATCGACACCAAGTCGTGGAGGAAAGCAATATTATGTGACTTTCATTGATGATTGCAGCAAGTACTGTTATGTATATTTATTACATAGCAAAGATGAGACCTTGAATATGTTTAAGACATATAAGGCTGAAGTTGAGAATCAACTCAACAGAAAAATTAAAGTCCTAAGATCAGATAGAGGAGGGGAATACGAATCCACTGCATTTGCTGAATTTTGTGCCACAAATGGTATAATTCATCAAACGACAGCCCCTTATACACCGCAACAAAACGGTGTTGCTGAAAGGAAAAATAGGACATTAAAGGACATGATAAATTCTATGCTGAATAGTTCTGGGCTTCCACATAATATGTGGGGTGAAGCCTTACTTACTGCAAATACAATCTTGAATCGAATTCCACATAAAACGAGCAACAAGTCACCATATGAAGTATGGAAAGGAAGGTTGCCAACTTATAAGACACTCAAAGTGTGGGGTTGCCTAGCAAAAGTTCAAGTTCCTTTGCCAAAAAGAACTAAACTTGGACCCAAAACTATAGATTGTGTCTTCATTGGATTTGCATCCAACAGTGCTACTTATAGATTTTTAGTATTTCACTCTGATGTTTCTGATATACATGTCAATACAATACTAGAATCTGTGGATGCAATATTCTTTGAGGACATTTTTCCTTATAAACAAGGAAGGTCCAATGTCAATAGGAAAAGAACTATTGATGATTCTAGAATAAATGAGAATTCTAGAATAGATGATGGTAATCCTACTTCATCTAGTGTTCAAGAAAATGAAAAAGATCAAGAACCTAGAAGAAGTAAAAGGACAAGAATACCAAAAGATTTTGGACCAGATTTCTTGACCATGATAGCTAAAGCTGAGCCTCAAACATATAAAGAGGCGATATCAAATCCAGAAGCTCCATTTTGGAAGAAGCAATCAATAGTGAGGTTGAATCCATTATGCAAAATCATACATGGGAATTGGTTGATTTACCACCTGGTAATAGACCAATTGGATACAAATGGATCTTTAAGAAGAAGTTAAAAGCAGATGGTACAATTGATAAGTATAAGGCTCGTTTGGTAGCCAAAGGATACCGTCAAAAGGAAGGCTTAGATTTCTTTGACACACACTCACCCGTGACAAGAATATATATGGAACAACCTGAGGGGTTTGTAGTAAAAGGTCAAGAACAAAAGGTTTGCAAACTTGTAAAGTCCCTCTATGGACTAAAACAAGCTCCAAAGCAATGGCATGAAAAATTTGACCATACTATGATGACACATGGTTTTAAAATAAACGAATGTGATAAATGTGTCTATATCAAGACACATAAGAACGCATGTGTTATAGTGTGTCTGTATGTAGATGACATGCTCATAATTGGGACTAACAAGGACATAATTAACTCTACCAAGAAAATGTTAAACTCCAGTTTTGACATGAAAGACTTAGGTCTTGCTGATGTAATTCTTGGAATTAGAGTTAAAAGAAATTCAGATGGTTATATATTAACACAGTCCCATTATGTAGAAACTGTTCTTAGAAAGTTTGGTCATTTTGGAAGTAGTCATGCGGTAACACCTTTTGATGCAAGTTGCAAATTAAAGAAGAATGAAGGTGAATCCATTTCACAAAAGAAATATTCACAAATCATTGGTAGTCTTATGTACATTATGAATTGTACAAGACCTGATATAGCCTATTCTGTGAGTAGACTTAGTAGGTATACAAGTAATCCAAGACATGATCATTGGGAAGCATTGATTAGAGTTTTGAGATATTTAAATTACACTTTGGAGTATGGATTACACTATACCAAATATCCTCCAGTACTAGAAGGATATAGTGATGCCAATTGGATTTCTAATGATTTAGAAACAAATTCCACTAGTGGATATGTTTTTACACTAGGAGGAGCATCCATATCTTGGAAATCTAGTAAACAAACTTGCATAGCCCGATCAACAATGGAATCGGAATTTGTAGCTTTAGATAAAGCTGGTGAAGAAGCCGAATGGCTAAGAAATTTTTTGGAGGATATTCCTATTTGGCCTAAGCCTGTGACGGCTGTTTGTATACATTATGATTGTATGGCTGCTCAAGCAAGAGCCAAAAATAATGTATACAATGGAAAGTCTAGACATATTAGACAAAGGCATAATACAATCAAGCAGTTGCTCTCAAATGGAATAATCTCGATTGACTATATAAAGTCAAGACAAAATCTTGCGGATCCGCTTACAAAAGGCTTGTCAAGAGAGCAAATCAAATTAACATCGAGGGGAATGGGATTGAAGCCAATTCAATAAATGAATTGGCCTAACGGAAACCTAACCTAGCTGATTGGAGATCCCATGGTCTAGGTTCAATAGGCAAACTGGTTAGGCATAATTCAAAAGAGCTAACACACTTAGATCTCATTCCTATGATGGAAAGAAGTGTGTTGTCTGCAAGAAGTCTATTAGGGTACGAAAGTTTAATGATGTTGATTTCTTGAAATCAAGAGGAATAGAGCAGACTATTCTTAGTCAACATTACCTATGTAGGAGTAAATGTGGGGTCGCATTTATGAGAATGAGATGGCTAAATTCTCTAAAGCTCCTATGAATCCAGGATTTGTTCAGGACCAAAATGAACACAAACGTATGAATAAGTGGTATGTTAAGATGTAACATATGTGATACTTGTTGTCTCGGTTTACTACAATAGGTGAACAGTTCAAGATTTTATATTCACTGCGTCACCTAGTAAATCCGATAAGTACTCACTAGGGTAGGTTCAAGTCCAAAAGACACCTCTCCTCATGTGTGTTATATCTAAGTTTTCTCTCAAATACGCACATTATAGTTTTCCTATACAAATGTGGGGTATTGTTAGAGTTTGTATAGAAAATACACTTGCATTTAGTCCCACATTGGAAAAGAGTAGTTTCCTTCCATGCTTTATAAGCACCAACACTTTAGAAAAACCAAATAGAGTGTGGGCCTAGTGGAGGCAAATTCATGGTTTGGGCTTGGGTTATATATATATTTGTGTAATAAATATATATATAATTAATGGTCAAAAGATGGGCCTTGGGCTCGGTTGATTTAATTAATAATTTAATTTTTATTAATTGAAAATTCGGTTTTTCAGATAATACCAATATCTGAAATTCGAATTATATGAACAGTTAACATAACTGTTGGATGAAGAGGTACCAGACCTCTTTATATTAACCATACGTTCAAACCAGAAAGACACTTTTGGAACAGCATTATCATTCTCACATTTTAACACTTTCTGAGAGAATTCATACCACAGTTCGCCAAAAATCAAAGCCACTGTGCTTAGACTTTGATTTAAGATAGTTTAATCCTGGTGGACAGACTCCTATTGAACTACAAGCACAAGGGTAGAGGAGAAATACTGTCTAAAGGACACTGCAATCTGCAGGACTCTATCTACAGTTCAAGTCAGTATTCAACAATTTACATTACTGTTGTATTAATTCAATTTTATCAATATAGAATATATTTCTTTTGTTTTACTATTATGTTATTTTGGTTTTATTCTGATTGTTTTCCAACACCTAGAAATCCTACTATGCAACGGGTAGCATCTTTAATGAAGTTGAAATTTGACAAATATTGGGGGAGCTTTGATATTGTGAATAAGCTTATATTTTTGGGCAATGTGCTAGACCCAAGGATGAAGCTTCAAATGCTCCAAATAAGCTTTGGGAATCTTGGGGCAGATGTTAGAAAGCAAGATGAGATTGTGAAGGAGGTTGTAAAGTGTTTGAATGAATTGTATAATGAGTATAAAGGGGTTGGAGGGGGTGTGAGCCAAATTGATGAGGATGAGATTGATGATGAGGTTGCACAAATTGGTGATGATGTTGATGTCACATTTCAACTAATGCAACAACTTGTGCAAAAGAGGAAGGATGAGCAATCCGTTGAGATATCCAATGAAGTGGATAAGTACTTGACGGATCCTTTTGAGAGCCCCTTGAGCAAACAATTCAATCTCTTGAATTGGTGGAAAGGGAACCAAACAAGATATCCTATTCTTTCACAAGTTGCCAAGGATATCTTTGCAATTCCAAGTTCTACGGTTGCTAGTGAAAATGCTTTTAGCCTAGGCAAGAGGATTGTGGATCCTTTTAGAAGCTCTTTGCATCCTAAAATGGTAGAGGCATTAGTGTGTACTAGTGATTGGCTTAGAGAGGATGAATTTTCCTTTTACAAGGAACCAACGGATGATGAGGTTGAATTCTACAAGGAAATGGAACATATGACAACTTGTAAGTAATTAGTTTATTTATGTTAATGTTATTTATGCTTCTTAAAATAAAATGTACTAAACTATGTTGTTTTATTTGTAGATAGCATTGGTGCTCAAACAACACAACGGGGTTCTTCAAATCCACTCACCACCAACACTTTAGTTTGTAACATTGTTGCATTGTATTTTCCTTTTAGTTTGTAACTTTAATTAACTTTGAATTGGATTTTTCTTTTTGGTTGTAACTTTAATTCATTTTGCTTTGCATTTTCCTTTTGGTTTGTAACTTTAAAGGATTTGGAATTGGAATGCTTGAGAAGTTTAACTTTAATTAAAATGCTTGGAATTGTAACTTTAATTTTCTTTAGGTTGTGAATTTATAATATCCTTGAGGAGATTGTGAATTTATAATATGCTTGAGAAGTTGATGTTGTGTATTTAGGTTGTGAATTTTTATTTTTGTGAATGCTTGAGAACTTGCGGTTTTAAACCGATAATTCGTGGTAACCGACCGCTTTTTGTGGTTTGAAAAATTACCAAACCGCAAATAGTCGGTCGGTTCGCGGTTTGGGCAAAAATTCGCAGTTACCGAACTGCAACCACCCCTAAAAATTATATGTTTGTGCTAATTAGTGAGAGGGTGCTTACTTCAGGAACTTAATCATGAGGACAGTGGTCAGCTGGACTGATCTCATAATATGCATAAAGTTGAATAGAAGAAAGCATATGATACAAAAATTCTTGATTAAAGAATAAGTATTCATGTTAACCTTTTCACTACAACAATATTGAGTAATAATAGTCACTATTATATTGCATCCATTAACATATAAGTTGCAATTGTCCCTTTAAAAAGTCACAATCTCGTTCCCCTGGGCCGATACTTGTCACTCACCCTTGGATTTAGCATCGAAGTTTAGAAAAAATAAGTTTAAAAAATCAATATATCATCATTTTATTTAAATTTAATATACAATATATTACTTTTACTTAAATAATTTTTTTTTTTATTAAAAATATAAAAAAGTAGAAGCTAAGGTTAAAATTATAGAAACCTTGGGGTCAAAATGGAAATTGCAAAAGTTGATTTAATCGCACCCAGCCTCTCCTTCTCGCAGAAGTTAGGTTTTGCCTCTGTAAAAGAAACAGCGGCAACAGAAGGAAGAAGAAAGAAGAAGAAAGAAAAGAAGGAAAAAGAAAGCAGGAGGAATAAGAAAGAAGGTACCCACTGTCTTCTATCTACTGCATCTGCTGCTTAACAACAACAAGGTTTTAGATGTATATTTTTTTAATGCTTTAGCTTAACTCACTGAAAATTTGCATCCTTCAAAATTTGCTGCTCTTGTTTCTGGTGCGGGCAGCAATCTATAAACAGCATGCTGCTGTTTCTTCTGGTGTGAATTTTATTAAATGAACTGTTCCCAATTTGAATCATTTTTAACCCTAACGATTTATAATAGAACAATGAGAAAACAAGAAAATTGCATTCCGTTTATTGTAATACTTAGAAATCTTGGTAATCTGTTTAATGGGTTGCGTTTGCATATATTTGTTGATGTAGTAATTTTGTGTCTCTTCTGGAATAAAATACATGGGACTGATATTTTAGTTTGATTGAGCTCTCATTCCTTTCCCACTCTTTTCTTCTTTAGGTTTCGAAACTCTGCAGATTTTCCGATATGAAGCTGACCGTCGAATTTGGGTACTTAATTTCTTTTCCCTCTACTATTTCACAAAATTTTCGAATGGTTCTTTGTTCTTGCAAAGTACAAAAAAAGAAAAAAGAAAAAAAAAGGACAGTATGACAATATGCAACATTAGAGATATGGCTCTTCTATGGGCTATTCTTAACATTGACTGAGATTGCCATTGTATTATGCTTGGTTGATGTGGTTTTTTTTTTTTTAATTCTCTATTTTTTACTATGGGCAAACTCTTGTTAAAATTACATGAGTTACTGTAGACCTAAGTTGGTTCAGAGTCATATATTATTATTTTTTAGTACTCTTGATGCTTTTATAAGGTATTCATAGTTTGAGTTTTGGACATTTCATTTTTTGCTTTTTATATGGTAATCCATTTCTACTTTGTGCCTTGTGAACTTGAGTCAAATCATGTTTGCTTTTTTTTTGTTTTTGGCCTGAAATCATATTTTCTTTATGTAGCGGAGGATTAGAGCTTCTTTGCAACTCTGTAAAGATCCATAATGTCAATGTAGAACTGCAAAACGAAGCAGAAAAGGTAAGTTCCAGCTTTTGTTAAGGCCAAAAAGAATAATGAAATATGCAGCTGATTTTGTCTTTTTGGTGCTTTTATTTTTATAAGTCAACTCATTGTCATTTGGTTCTTGTCAGTTAACAATGAAGGATTTGCTCTCTTGGATTCGTACCAATTTGATCAAGGAAAGGCCTGAAATGTTTATGAAAGGAGATACTGTGTAAGCTAAATCCTGCTTCAAGTCTTAATTTTGAAGTGAATGTGTGCCTCAGACATGGAATGATAATTTTATATTACGTATGCGGTTAATGGGTTTGATGGAAGACATTTATTAAAGGTAAAACATAGTAAGACTACACGAAAAGGAGAGAGGACTCTTTCAAATGAAACAAATTTGCCACAAAATCATATAAGTACTTCTGCGAAACATGACCATTATCTTCTTGTTAGATCATGAATTTTGTTCTGTTTTGCAGGAGACCTGGTGTTCTGGCCCTTGTGAACGATTGCGATTGGGAGCTGAGTGGCCAACTTGATACAACACTAGAGGAGAAGGATGTGGTTGTTTTCATTTCAACCTTACATGGTGGATAGTATGTGGATCTTTGCAATATCTTTAGATTACGAGCAATCATTCGTCTTGGGATTGTAAGAGCTTGACCTTATTATCCATGTATGTGAACATCACTACTTACTGTTTCCCTATCCGAGCATTTAGGAACGAGCTGGAAGTATATTGATATAAGGTTGACATCATTATGTAGTTGGATTGAGACTGAAGTAGTTCAGTTATATATACTCTTCAGAAGTGGTTTGAAACCACCCTATGGGTTTTGCTGACTTGATGGGTTTAAGGCACTGGCATAGCTTTGTAGACCAGGGAGGGAATCTTCACTTTCCTCAGAGCTTTTGTGCACATATGAATAGTGAGATAGTGGTGCATCTTAAAGTTCCATGGATTGTGACTGAAATAAGATCATTGAAATGGTATGTGATTCTGTGCTGATGACCAGAGAGTGAAGAATGTGCTAGCGATTACCTTGGGTTTCAATCCCATAAAATACAGGAGGGGTATAATACTTATAAAATACATATGCGTATTATTTGGTAAATTTCTTTAAAATGTACGGTGAAAAATTCGGCCATTATAAAAAAAATTTAAATTCTGCTATTTGTAGTTCTTTTTCAATAATATATGAAAAATACAAATAAAATATGCCGATAGTATGCGTATTGTTGTCAAATTTTGAGGAAAATGTGTATTATTTGTGAAAAATACATCAATACGCGTATAATTTGTGATTAATTAATTTGCATAAAATATGAGTATATTTTTGTATTTTTTCGAACCCCACGGCACCTTAGTATGTATTCGAAAAAAAATTCCCTCCCCCTCCCTAAAATACCAAGGAATTCATAAATGATAGAACTTAATGTTCTTGAGTTTGTAAATTTTTTGTTTGACTAATGAATTTAAACACAAACTTTAACTTTTATTATCTTGTGGTAGTGGTGACGCCATCATATGTGATATTTGTGGTGAGATTGTTAGTTGTAGCGTGGTGGTGGATTGGATTATGATTTTTCCAATCCAATCCTACCAGATCAAAGGTTTAAATTCAATCCAATCCATCAATTGGATTAGATTGAATTAGATGATCAATTTTGATAATGAATTAAGACAATAATAAATTATGAAATAGTTTTAGTCAGATTTAATCTAATCAAACATTTTAATATATGTAAATGTAAAATATAAATGAAATGCTAGAAAAAATTGCTTTGATTCTATAATATATTAAACATAACTCCATGACTACAAATATTTATAACTTTCTCATTCTCAATTACAAATACCTACATGAGCGGAAAAAAAAAACCTTAAAATTAACTAGAATGAATTGAATTCTCATAAACAAATCCAATCATGTTGATTTTGGAAATTAGAGATTCAATTTAATTTGCCAAATTGTTGAAATTGATTAAAATTTGAATTGAATTGAATTGGGCTGAATCGGTTTATTTGGGCTGATTGAATTGGATCCTGTTTACTTTACCGTCTTTTGTCGGTTTTGTTGTAAATACCCTATATAACCTTGCTCTGCGTCTTATCTTATGACAAATAAATTTTTTTTATTTTTAAAATAACCTTGCTCTGGATCTTTTCATCTGGCCGCCGCCACGACATACCAGTCCCCCACACCTGCTGGTCTCCCTCTTCCCTTCACGGCATCTGCAGTGCCCGTTGCCAAATAAACCTTTCTTATTCCCAGCAGCAAGTCCGTTGTTATTTGGGCTTTTGAATCTCACCAATCATTATTTAATTTTTTCTTTGATCGGCTGCATCTGTAACTGTGGGTTTTCAGTTTTGGGTTTTTTCTGGAAACTACAGCGACAACATACTTGAGCTCTTGGTCTGAGGTTTGTAGGTTGAGTTTTATTTCTTTTAATTCGATTAAGATTCACCTATTTTGCAAGTCTTGATTCAAGTCTGTTTAATCATCGCGTACAAAATCATGGAAATTCATTACTCTTTAGACTGATTTATGTGTTAGGTTCTTGAATTGAATTGAGTGATAAAACTTATGGATTTATCTTTTGATTACTTGCATAAATATCTTCCCAAAATTTTGGGTTAGGAACTGGATGATTATAGGGGGAGCTGTTTTCGGAGCTTTTAATTGATTGGTATTTTAAAATTCTTAGCAAATGAAAAAAGAAAAATCCTCTATGTATATAGAAAACAAAATTTGGGGGTGGGGGAATGGGGAATTTGGGAATCCTTGCAAGCTTCCAATCTGAAGTTGAACACCTCAAACTTTGTCAAAGGATTTTGTGTAAACTGTCCATGAGAACCGTCACGTTGAAACAAATACCTGCAATATAGGTGATGCAGGAGCATCTACCCGTCAGCCAATAACCTAAGTTTGAGTTATTTTAAATTGATAAGTTATCATTTGTTTTCCTATTCCAACTAGGATTTGTTTTAATTTCCTGTTTTGGTTTAACTTTCCTTTGTCAATTAGGTTTCCCTTTTATTCTAGGGTTTGATGGCTATTAAACCTTGTCAAGAGATGTAATAAGGGTCTTTTATCAGTTCTATTCACAAGTTACAGATTATAGATTTTCTTTTGGGTCTCTATGCGCGAAAACTCAATTATCTTCATTCCAACTTCTATTCTATAGTTTTATCCTTCTGTTCTCTGTATTTTGGGACTGTTTGGGTCACTGGACAGCAGCTTGTAGCCGCTTTTGATGCTGTACTTCTTTGTATTGTGCTGATCTGATTGTAATTTAACATCATCTATAGCTGAAGTTAGTTGAGTTTTGTTCCTTTTTTTATTTTTTATTTTTTTATTTTTTTATTTTTATATCAGATAACTGCTGCAATGGGAAAGAAGAAGACAGAGGAGGCTGGTGCAACCACGAAGGTTAAGTCAACCGGAAAAGATGCGTCTAAAGACGGGAAGAAAGAGAAAGTATCAGTGTCTGCCATGTTGGCCAGCATGGACCAGAAACCTGATAAGCCCAAGAAAGGATCTTCCTCAAGTACAAAGGCGAAAGGTGCTCCAAAGCGTACATCCTACACTGATGATATTGATCTCCCCCCCTCTGATGAAGAAGATGAATATGTGTTGGAAGAGGGCCAACAAGAAGAAAAGCAGAAGAGGCCAGAATATAAGCCACTTGATGTATCCATAACAGACAAAGAGTTAAAGAAGCGTGCTCAGAAGGACCTTCTAGCTGCCCATGCTGTTGAGCAGGCTAAGAAGGAGGCCCTTAGAGACGATCATGATGCTTTCACTGTTGTTATTGGAAGCCGGGCATCGGTACTTGATGGTGAAGATGGCGATGCTAATGTCAAGGATATAACAGTAGAAAATTTTTCTGTGTCGGCTCGGGGAAAGGAACTTCTAAAGAACACCTCAGTGAAGATATCACATGGGAAGAGATATGGTTTGGTTGGCCCTAATGGAATGGGCAAGTCTACTCTCTTGAAGCTTCTTGCTTGGAGGAAGATTCCAGTACCAAAAAACATTGATGTGCTTTTGGTTGAACAGGAGGTAGTTGCTGACGATAGAACTGCCCTTGAAGCAGTTGTTTCAGCTAATGAAGAACTTGTCAAAATCCGGAAAGAGGTTGCAGATTTGCAGAATTCAGCTTCTGCTGAGGAAAAGGACAGTTATGATGATGATGTAGAGGGAGAGAAGCTTACTGAATTGTATGAGAAATTGCAGTTAATGGGGTCGGATGCGGCTGAAGCTCAGGCTTCAAAGATTCTTGCTGGGTTGGGGTTCACAAAGGATATGCAAGGCCGTCCAACTAAGTCCTTCAGTGGTGGTTGGAGGATGAGAATTTCATTAGCAAGGGCACTTTTTGTGCAGCCAACGCTTTTGTTGCTTGATGAACCCACTAACCATCTCGACTTGAGAGCTGTACTCTGGTTGGAGGAGTACTTGTGCCGCTGGAAAAAAACTTTGGTTGTCGTCTCACATGACCGGGATTTCCTTAACACAGTTTGCAATGAGATTATTCATCTGCATGATCTGAAACTCCACATCTACCGTGGAAATTTTGATGATTTTGAAACTGGGTATGAGCAACGTCGCAAAGAAGTGAACAAAAAGTTTGAAATTTATGACAAGCAGATGAAAGCTGCTAAAAGGAGTGGAAATCGGGTTCAACAGGAGAAGGTCAAGGATCGAGCAAAGTCTGCAGCAGTTAAGGAAGCATCAAAGAACAGGGGCAAGGGCAAGGTTGATGAAGATGACACACCAGTTGAGGCTCCTAAGAAGTGGAGAGATTACAGTGTGGAGTTCCACTTTCCTGAACCTACCGAGCTTACTCCTCCACTCTTGCAACTTGTTGAAGTCAGCTTCAGTTATCCAAAAAGGGAGGATTTCAAGCTGTCAGGTGTTGATGTTGGTATTGATATGGGGACTCGTGTTGCCATTGTTGGACCTAACGGAGCTGGAAAGTCTACTCTGCTCAACCTTCTTGCAGGTGATTTGGTTCCTACGGAGGGTGAAGTACGGAGGAGTCAGAAGTTGAGGATCGGTAGGTATTCACAGCACTTTGTAGATCTCCTGACAATGGGTGAGACCCCAGTTCAGTACCTTCTTCGCCTTCATCCAGAACAAGAGGGACTTAGCAAGCAAGAGGCTGTCCGGGCAAAGCTTGGGAAATATGGACTCCCTAGCCACAACCATCTTACTCCTATTGCAAAATTATCCGGAGGGCAGAAAGCACGAGTTGTCTTCACATCAATATCCATGTCAAGGCCCCACATTTTGCTGTTGGATGAGCCCACGAATCATTTAGATATGCAGAGTATTGATGCCCTGGCTGATGCACTTGATGAATTCACTGGTGGAGTTGTACTGGTGAGTCATGATTCTAGGCTGATATCACGGGTGTGTGACGATGAAGAGAAGAGTGAAATTTGGGTTGTTGAAGAGGGTACTGTGAGGACTTTTCCAGGGACTTTTGAGGAGTACAAGGAGGAGCTACAAAGAGAAATTAAAGCTGAGGTCGATGACTAATAAGGCCAGAGGCTTTTCTTTTTCTTTTTCTTTCTCTCTTTTTTGTACTGATAGTAAAATTTTGCAGATTCCATGTTTTAAGATTTTCCATGAGTTTGCTTGCTCATGGACTACATCCTACTTACTGATGCATTTTTATTGTTTCTGTCATTTGAGTGTATTATAATCCTACTTTGGTATTAGCTCATTGATGTATTCACTTCAACATTTTATATGTAGTTTTCATTTTCAACAGTGGAGCAATTCCCGTAAATTATTGTATTTCTTTTTAGGGATTTCTTTTGGGGGAGTTTGTTCTAGACTTGTAGACTTTGATTATAAGGAAAATTCTGTTGAGAAGACAATTACTTTCGAAATTGGAAAAATATTGTAATCTTCTTGTTTAGGGTTTGGTTTGCTGTGTTTAAGGCCAAACGATTGTTAAATTCTAAAAAGTAGCCTCTTGAGTGTGTAATTGTCTTAAATTTTGTGTACATTTGGCAGAACTCTCATATTCACCTCATATAGATGGCGATGACAATATATATTTGTGGTGGGTTTTATATTTAGTTAATTGTGGCTAGTTTTATTGAAGTGGTGTAACCTTATTGTGTCTTATTGTGTGTGTATTGGCTCGGTGTTTGAGTATATGAGCTAAATTGGAATTCATCAAGTCTCAAGTTTAAGTATATGAGTTAAATGGGCAGCTATCATGTTTACCTCTCAACGTTTTAAATGCCAAATATCAAACAAAGTTCTTTCTGCATTTCATTCTCAAAGCCTAAAACAAAATGAGAAAAACAAAAACAAATCCGCCCAACGTGTTAAACTTACGCGGTCCCTTGCTAAATGTCAAAAAGTCCACCCAGCGACGACCGGATCCTAGCCGCCACTAAACGTGGGGCCCAACAAGGATTGACGGTCCACATAGCGATAGGACCCTTCTCAGCACTGACAGAAATCCACAGGTCGACAGGTCCACCGTTCTAACCAAAATTAAAAATAAATAATAAAAATAAAATATATAAAACAAAAAAATTAATGAAAAAAGAGTGAGAACAGAAAAAAACGTCTGTCTTGAAAAGTGGAATGAGCTCTTCTATCGCATGACGTGTCTCTGCAAATTCTGATGGAATCGAACCCCCAGCCTTCAGGTTCGTGAATTTTCCCATGAAATTTTTCATGAATTTCTGGCTATTCGATTTCGTTTCTCTTTAATTCTGTTGAATTTCGCGGTGCTTCTTTCTGGGTTAGACAGAAGTTCGAATTTTTTTTCCTTCTTGGTTTCTTTTTGACGTTATTGTTAGTTTGGTTAAGGGGTGGATGGTTTGGCAGTTTTGATGGGTTGTTAGAGTTATTGGAGTTTTGGGTTTTGATTGTTGAACAGGGATTATGAATTTTATGTTCGAATTGTTTTGAGGATAGGATTTGTTTGTTTGCTGAGAAAATTTGTGAGAAAAAGGATGGAATTCCAGTTTTGATTCATTTCTTGTTCATCTTTTTATGACCCTAGTATAACAAACACAGCCAATTGACTGAAAAAGACTCCCCGCGCCCCCTTTAAGCAACAAAGTTTTGGGTTAGTGTTAAGGGGTCGAATTGTGGTGATACAGATGACGATTCGGCTAGTGAAATATGTATCTAATTTAGCTTTTTTATTAAAAGAAAAAAGATGATGGGTTATTGCAATTTGGGTGATATGAATGATGGTTCAGCTATTGAAATTATTGACAGAATGGAATATCTTTTAAAATGGAGTACTAGATTTTGTTCGAGCAAAATTAACACGTAGCTTGCTTGCTCATAGCTCTCTTTGTAGCTAAAGCTGTCGATAAAGTTACATGAAGTTTTGTTCGCTCAGTATGCTGAACTTGTGGACTATCTTTAATGCTAGGTGGTAACCCCTTTACTCATTTATCACCCAAACTCCCCTTAGGTAGTTTGAGAAACTCAATATCTTCTGTTGGAAAAACGGTTTCTCTTATGTTTTCTTTCTTGTTAAGAGTTTTGTCTGGTCTGTCAGAGTTACTGTAGTCCTCCTATGTTGATGTTCTTAGGTTGTTTGGAACCTATTGGGAATTTTCTATGGTGTTTAATGGGTTCAACCAGATTTATCAGAAATAAGAAAATCAACTGGATAGCAGGGTAATCTGAAGCACAGGGGCAAGTAGGAAGGCATAATAGGAACTTGAGAGGAAAAAAGGACAACAACGTTCAAATGCTTACCAATAAAACCCTAGGCAGTGCAAATCAACTAATTATGACCTCCGAATAAAACAAAAGAAAATTACCTGAAGCACCCTTGCTTCTACCAAAGTGGCATGGACAGTACCACTTGGACGGTAACTAGCTATAGAAGTTGAAATAAAAAATTTACAAAAAGAAACTTTCAAAATCTTGCAAGGACATGCTTCATGACCGCAAAATGTTGCTGTAATTCAGAGATTTAGTCAGGCAGGCAATGTGCTATGACTTTTTTGGATTTTTGTAGGTTTAAAAGATGTAGGAGTTGTAGGAAGTCTGTTTGTGTAACCTCAATGTTTATTAACTTGGTAGATTGTGGTTAAGGTCGTGTGGTAGTTATGGTATTTTTGTTTTGGAAAGTGAGTTACATTGTTGCCTTTCACAGCTAATGGTCCTCCCCCAAAACCGTGGGAGAGAGCAGGTTCCTCATCTGGTCCTGCACCTTTTAAACCCCCATCAGCTGGAAGCACAAGTGATGTAGTTGAGGCTTCAGGAACTGCTAAACCTGGAGAAATAGTTTCAAGTTCTGATAGAAATGCCACTGTTAATAGAAATGCTCTTGCTAGGCCTGTTCCCTCAAGGCCATGGGAGCAGAACTATGGGAGTAGCAGCAACTACGGAGGTTAGTGAAAGCATGAACCTCTCCATCCCCTGATTTGTTGCTTTCCAAAATTTTATTTGTGTTTATTCGTCTGTTTTTTGTTTTGCCTTAGGCTATGGTTCCACTGTGAACTATAACTCGGGTTACGGCTCCGGAATCTCCGGAATGTCTGGAATGTCTGGAATGTCTGGAATGTATGGTTCATCATATGGTGGAACTGGAGGATTATATGGTGGAACTGGAGGATTATATGGTGGGGGAATGTATGGCAACAACAGCATGTATAGGGGAGGGTATGGAGGTGGAATGTACGGATCTTCTGGGATGTATGGAGGTGGAATGTACAATAGTGGTCTTGGAAGCCAGATGGGTGGTATTGGAATGGGCATGGGTGGCCCTTATGGAGGTCAAGATCCAAATGATCCATATGGTGGTCCTCCATCTCAACCAGGGTTTTGGATTTCAGTACTTCGGGTGGTAAGCATTTTATGTTTTTACTTGTTTATACTTTCATATTCTATGGATGAAAAATGCATAATATAATAAACAAATGTATTATGAAAGTAGTAAGGTATAATAGACTCTCAAGCTTTCTAAATGAATGTGTCAAAATTAGTATAACATGAATCATATTGTTTGCCGGTTTACCTTGTTTTCTGGAGCCTGCTTATAGGGCATCTGTAACTCTTTTTTTTTGGATGGGGATTGGTAGAACAAGAAAGGGATGTGCTTTTTATCACCCCCTATAATAATAAATAAAAAAATTAATTAGAGTTATTTTGGAATTTTGATGACTTTCATACGATTACTTATTCTCAATTTTTCCTCTTATGGCAGACGCAAGGTGTGGTTAACTTTTTTGGTCGAATTGCAATTCTCATAGACCAGAACACCCAGGCATTCCATATGTTCATGTCTGCACTTCTTCAGGTAATCATCTGTCAATGCATCTCTTTATTTGTCGTCAGTGTAGAATCAAATTTTGTTCAACACCTGTGAAATGAATTATTTCTTAGAGAAGCCCATCATTTTCAATCCTAGACATGGAGCATGCAGTAGAGATTCTAAAGTCTGACATATTTTAACCGGAAGTTTAATGTGGTGGTTTAGAATATCTGGTCATCTTACTTTTTGGTTGCATCTTGCCACCTTCCTTTAGCAGATGATATTGAAATGGCAACTGGAGGAATTCCTATATATAAGTTGCTGTAACTTTCATGCAAAAAGCACAGAAAGTTCCTATATCTTATTAAAGATGTGGTGACCGGTTTGATAGCGCTTTCATATCCTCGCTTCTTCGGGGTGGAATGGAAAACCAATGGCCATAGCTTTGGAATTATTTTGCAACTTCTTGGCCCCATTTAAGCATTTTCTAACTGGTTGTCAATACTTTGGTGCAGCTTTTTGATCGCTCTGGATTATTGTATGGTGAGCTGGCTAGATTTGTATTAAGGATACTGGGAGTTAAAACAAAACCCAATAAGGTTCATCCACAAGGTCCCAACGGGGGTCCTCTCCATGGACCCCATGGACCCCAGAACTACATCGAGGGTCCGAGACCTGCTCCGAGTGGTGGTTGGGACAATGTTTGGGAGAATGATACCAGTAAATGATGAGACTTTACAAAACAGTGTGAATCTTGCTTGCCCCTGTGAATCTTGCTTGCATTTAGAGAACCAGAAAAGGAGAAAAGGATCTCTTCCACTCCCAATTTGAGTGAACGGAAATGCCAATATGAATGTTGATGTGGTGTCATGTAATCTCTGCAGCTCGTGCCAAATTGTTTATGGCTCATTAGATGACTAGCCAGTAAAAAAATAGCAATAATAATATATAAGCTTTGTATCATGAATTTTAATATGGATGACTACCAATTATAAGTTGTGATGTTACATTCATGACATCCTCATTCTTGATCTTATTCTACCTGCCGCAATAAATCCTCTGATCTTGGAAATTAAGCTGGGGTATTTGCTTTGGTTTTTCATCAATGTAGGTGCTACACTTGGAGTGAACGTACTTTCACATCGTCGAACTAGTACATTACTCCTCGGTGTGTTAGTTTGTGTTTAAAAACTAAAATACTTACTACTCCCAAGCACAACACTACTACTTAAGCATAGATTATCACTAGTACACTATCACTCCGAGCACGAACATTTGAATTTGGTACACTTCCACTCTAAGCACAAATATTACCACTAAAAGAATATTATCACTACCACTATTCGCACTTAGTGCAGTGAAGCACCGAGAAAAACTATATCCCTTTAGTTTTTCATGATAATTGGGGGAGCAAGTTAGGCACATTCATTTGATAGGAGGCCAATGAGTCTGAAGGACTTAGGTCCCGTTTGAGAATTTTTTTTTTTTTGGGTAAAAAATCGGCTTTATTTTAAAGTTAAGGAGTTTAAGGTCTTTGGAAAAAATAAAATATGCTGATTATTTTAAAAGCAATGACCTCCTGAAAAGAACCTCTAAGTTGCTTTTGAAAGCTGCTTTCACAAGAAGTAGAGAATAGCCTTTAATGAATTTTTTCAATTCCCATAATATCATCATTAGTTTTAAAAAATGACATCGTCTACCACCACCACCTCCACCACCACCACTACCACCACTACAACATCGCCACTACCACCACGTAGTTAGCACATAACACTTTCAGCAAGATGTCCATTTCAGTCATTATCAACAGTATGTCCATTTTAGTCATTATCCAAAATTACAACAGTTTTGTATTAAAATTTACCAAACGGTTTTCACACTACTTTTTATATTAATAGCATTTTAAAAATATTATTTACCGAACATGGAAGTGGCAGCAATACTAAATTGGTCCTTAGTTTTATACATTTACGAAGCTTTTTATTTCATTGTTTTTCTTTTTTCCCATTATGGGGGTCTTTTTGTTCCAGCAGCTCTAGGTGGACTTGGGCCACTGTAAAGAGAAAGTGAAGTTGCCCCTTTGCCTGGGTTCAAGGACTAAGCCCCAAAATATCCAGCAAGAATGCCGATTCTTAGGGAATATTCTGGTCATCTTCAATGGCTCCTTGCAGGTTTTGATGTGTAACAGGTACTGAAATGATTTTGCTTGATTTTACTGTGTTGGAAGTGCTCTTCTTGAAGTGAGAATAGTGTTGGAACAAGTGCTGGAGAAGACGAAGTATTTGGCGGCTGTTGGCATACGATAGCTGATAAATGGTGTGAGATGGCTATGGAAAGAGTTCATATTGTACAAAGACTATACAGGCTTGGCATGAGAGCCTGTTTTAGTGAATCAAATATGGAAGAGCTTGGCACAAGAGGCTTATGGCATGGGAGCTAAGCCTCCATGAGTTTAGCAATAGAGAGAGCAAGCTTGGATTTCTTATGGGAAACAGAGGTTTAGGTAAGCCTCAATTTAGTTATTTTTATTATTCAACTTAATTACTTTTAACTATATTGTAGAAGTGTATTGGAGCAATTAACGAGACACATGTTGTTGCTAGGGCACCAGCACAAAAACAAACCTCATACTGTGGTAGAAAGGTTCTTATTCCTCAAAATGTTATATGTGCATGCTCTTTTGATATGATGTTTACATTTGTTTACACCGGATGGAAATGGACTACAAATGATTCTAGAGTGTTCACAGATGCGGTGTTGAGGCCAGAGAACGAATTTCCTTTTCTAGAGGAAGGTATGAATAAACATAGAAAATTAAATTGAAACTATAACTAACATTATTATCACATGCAAATAACGAATTAATTAACAGGATATTACTATGTTGTGGATGTTGGATATACAAATATGCCTGGATTCTTGGCACCTTATTAAGGTGAGAGATATCATTTGCGTGATTATAGGGGACCGCGTCGAGCACCAAGAGGTCCTACAGAATTCTTTAATTATAGGCATTCTTCATTACGTAATGTAATTGACTGGTGTTTTAGTGTGTTGAAAGCTCGTTTTCCAATTTTGAAATTGATGCCCAATTATCTTCCATGTAAGCAACGGCGTATCCTTATTGCATGTTGTGTGTTACATAATTTTATCCGAAGGAAGCACGTCATGATAGGTTGTTTAAAGAGTTTCAAGTAGAAGACATGATTGTTGACGGTAAAGATATGGCTACACCAAATTTAGATATGTTTTTGGGAAATATTGCACAAATGACCAACATTAGAGATACTATTGCACAAGATTTGTGGTGTGATTTCACCCAAGGCTCTTGATTATGTTATTGTAATTTTTAAGTAGTATTTTTTTTTTCCGGGTTGCAATACATGTAATCTTTGGTCTAGAAACTTGTGTGACTAAACACATTTAGTCATAGCTAGTTAAGATATTAACTTGGATAATTATATCATGAAAGCCAATGAATGTTTTCATCGACTAATTTAAACTTAGCCAAATGCATAGCTAAATCACTTATTTTTTAAAATCTAATTTAATCCAAGCTCTTTGATTTTAGTAAAATGAGTCAACTGAGGAAAACATGTTTGGTGTGCATAATAAAAAATGAGTTAGACTAATTACATACATAAATATATGAAAATGTTAGTTAATTTTTGTTTTTAAATCCTCATACCGAACGCATATATATTCATTGTTTTTGTCATTTTCACGTATTAGTGCCAGACACGTTGTCATTGTTTTTGTTCTCTGAAACTGTTTTTTGACTAAGCTAACAGCCGCGTTTTTGTTCTCTGAAAATGTATTTTCATTTTCTCGTTTTCATTCTACGAAAATGCTCTCTAAAAACATAACTAGGGGGCCTAAGAGCATCTAGGAATTCTTGCAAGCTTAGTGGAAGGAAAATAGTTTTGGTAACGTTGGTTGTCTCATAAGCCTCAACGGCCAATTCAGCTTTTAGCTCTCATTAGCCCACATACTTTTCTTGTACATGTCTTCATTTTTTTGCCATGGTGATTTTTACCAAAGTAGCCATGCAGCAATTTGCAGAGGCTAAATCACTGTCAAAGACTTGCTGCTCCAGTCTAAATCACTGGACTGGTGAGAGCAACAGCACAAGAACCGAGCTGCTAATTGAAAATCAATTAAGCAGAATAAGCAGCAAAAGCATAAAAAGATGGAAAACGTACAAAACATGACACCTTTAATTAACTTGCAGTTGAGTAAGCCAATACGAAAGTCCAGGCATAAACAGAATAAAGCATCCTTGCTGAATTTTCACACACATGGATATGATATCCTTATTTAAATAGTTTCTTGCAGCTCATTAACTCTATCTTTCGTATCACTAGCTCATTCTTCTCTTCTTCTTCTTCTCAAATTGAGATAGGAGTCTCTAGCTGCCTTCAGTTTGTTGACAACAACATCCATTTGCATCCGCTCAGTTGGTGATATTGCAGAGCATGAGAGTCCTATCTGCATCACTGAAACCAAACATTCCTCCAATCTTGTTGCTTGGATAGGGCTGCCATCCTGATAGCTTGTAGTTCGTCTTGTTCGTATTTCACTTTCGTGTCTTTCCCCATCACCATCTGCATCATTTCTTTCAATGAGCAATGAAGGGTCAATTACGTCCATGACATGTTCAGGCATTGTGATGGCTGTGAATTGGTGAATGCTTAGACCATCTTTGAACATGTCATCTGTAGGTCTTTTTCCAGTGAACATTTCTAGCAACAGTATTCCAAAGCTATAGATATCTCCCAGAATGGAAACTTGGCCTCCCATGCCATACTCTGTCATTCAATTCATGCCTTTTGACGTTACAATCAAATAATTTACAGTTACATCTCATTTCGATTATCTTTCTTCTGTTTTATTGGAAGAGACTTAATAAACTCATTAGGTAGAGAGAAAAAGAGAATGATACCTGGAGGAATGTAGCCTATCGAACCCCTTAGCCCAGCTGACATGGTTTGACTTTGGGAGTAATTATCTGATGCTTCCAAGAGGAACCTTGCTAAACCAAAGTCACCAACATGGGCTACCATATCTTCACTAAGAAGAACATTGCTTGGCTTTAGATCACAATGAACAATGGTTGTTTCACAACTGTGGTGGAGATAATCTAATGCAGAAGCAATGTCAGTCGCAATATTGAGCCTTTGGATAAGGCTCAATCTCTTACTTTGTTGAGGTTGCTCATCATCTCTAGGATGCAGCCATGAGTCTAGACTTCCATTTGCCATGAACTCGAATACTAGACTCTTGAAGTCATTACCCTGATTATCAATGCTCGAGCATGCAGTAATGATCTTTAGAAGATTACGGTGCTGTATACTTCTTAAAGCTTTGCATTCATCAATGAAACTCCTGAAAGCTCCTCGTTGTTGAAGATTTAATACCTTAACAGCAACTGCCCTCCCATCACTAGGAAGTACTCCTTTGTAAACAGAACCAAAACTTCCGGAACCAATCAAATTGTCCACAGAGAAGCCGTTAGTTGACTCAACAAGTTCGAAGTAAGAGACTGATTTCCAGCCCTTATAAGAATCTGAAGTTACTAGGCCACCTCTTGACTTTTTCACCTTCGAACGAGCAACAATGAAGCATGACAGAGCAATTATGCTTGCAACTGCACAAGCTACAAGGATGATTACCTTTGGGGCAAGTAGTCGATGAGTTGATGAATTGGACTTTTTGATGGAGCATGCACGTAAAAGTAATTTTGGGAGACCACCACAGACCTTATTGTTTCCAATAATTGAGAGACCACTTGCATTTGAAAAGATCCCTTCTTTAGGCAATTCACCTTCAAAATCATTATAAGAAAGATTGAGATATTTAAGAAACCTGAGCTTTTCTAAAAATTTAGGAATCTCCCCGGATAAGTTGTTGTGTGAAATATCCATTTCTTCCAAGGTTCTTAAACCTTTAAGAGACTCAGGAATTGTTCTTTCAAATTCATTACCTTGCATATACAGGCGCTCCAACATAATACAACTGCCTAGAGTTGTTGGGATTTCACCTGATAACTTATTTCCTGACACATCCAGCTCCACAAGATTTACCAAATCACCCACTTCAGATGGTAACGAACCAGTCAAAGAATTGTTAGAAATTCTCAAAGAAACTGAAAGGGATGAAATCCCAAAAAGCTCTCTAGGGATGGTGCCTGTTAGACGGTTATTAGAAACGTCAAGTGTGAGTAGACTTTGGCAGTTCCCAAGACTTGGAGGTATACTTCCCTCAAACCTATTCTCGTCCATGAATACCGTTATCAATGAAGTCAAGTTACCTAGGGAGGACGGTATCGGCCCAGAAAATTTGTTAAAATGCAAATACAATTCCTGTAACTTTTGAAGCTTCCCAATGGCATCAGGGACACTACCACTGAAATAGTTGTCCTCCATTGCAAGACGGGCCAAGCTTGCAAGATTTCCAATGCCTTCAGGGATGCTTCCATGTATCAAATTTCTCCCCAAATAAAGATATTTTAGTTGGGTAGATAGGTTGGCTATGTTCGTTGGCAATTCTCCTCCAAAATGGTTACGGTCCAGACCCAAGTCCTCTAGGCCAGTACAATTAGCCAAGAAGCTGAGAAAATTCAAGTCACCAGCTTTCCCACTTCCCAGTCTATTGCGACTGAAGTTTATCCAAACTAAGCTTCGCAACCTTCCAAGATTTTCAGCAGGGAGTGTCCCGGTCAAACCATTTCCACCACAATCAAGCCTTTGAAGTCTAGAAGAATTTGACCACGACGCAGGAATAGCTCCTGTGAAGTTGTTCATACCACATGAAAAATATTCGAGATTGGGAAGACTAATGCCAACATTTGGTGGTAGCTCTCCATGCAGCTGGTTACCAGTAACATCGAAAGATGTAATGGAAGAAATATTATAGATTGAAGAAGGGACAATACCAAAGAGATTATTCAATGAAATTGAAAATTCCGCCAAGCGTGTCAGACGCCCGAGCTCATTTGGTATGCTTCCTCGAAAATTGTTTTGGGTAAGATAAAGACTATTTAAATAAGAAAAGTTTCCTATCCAATTTGGGATTGCTCCAGTGAGATTGTTTTCATCAGCAGATACATAATATAAATTCACCAATGAACTGAGTTGGTTCGGAATGGATCCAATAAGCTTATTCGAAACTAAACGAAGCACTCTTAGTTGTGCACAGTGAGATATATTACTTGGAATTTTGCCGCCAAAGGAATTCCGAGACAGGTTGAGAGATCGCAGGCTTCGAAGACGACCTATTTCTTGAGGAATTTCACCAGCAAAGCTGTTGTTCCTCAGGTCGATTCCGGTAAGGCGAGAAAGATTTCCTATAGATTTTGGTAAGGAGCCTGCCAATTTTTGAGCAGTCAGCTTCAAAATCACAACTCTTTTGGTGCAACGGTTGCATGTAACGCCAACCCAATTGCAGAAATGAAGGGAATCATTCCATGAGCTCATGACATGGAGAGGATCTTGAGTGATTCTTTTCTTCAAGTCCAGCAGCGCCAGACGATCAGTTTCATTTCCAAAAGTATTACAACTAGGTAGAGTTGCAGATTCCAGAGGCGTGTTCATGCATAAAAGAAGGAATCCATGAAGGAAGGTAAACAAAATCAGCCTACCATGAGGCTCCATCCTTTCGTAAATACAAAGCAAATCTGAAATCAAGTGTGTGTTTGTTTTTTGTTTTCTTTTGTTTTTTCTGTCAAAATAAGAATCCAAGATCCGTTTGCGGGGAGGGGATGCAAAAGAAGGACCAAATACTTTTGCAGGAAATTGAAGACCAAGACCACGGAAAATTCTAGAGTGTGCATTTAATTTAGTCACTCTTGAGACTTGACTCTTTTCATATGTACATTTTTATGTTAATTTATCAATCTTGACTCTTTTGATAATTCCACAAAATATTGATCAAGAAAAAGAAATTTCGAAGAGATTATACTGAAGAATGGTGATGGTATACCTCGAGTTAAAATGGCGATAAGAAATATTTCCTAAATTTTATTACTACAATAGAGGGTTCATATTAAAACAAAGAAATTTCTTAGTTATGACATGTTTTACCTTCTAATTAAGGAGGAGTTACACTCTCAAACCAATTGCATTCTCTAATATCAACAACCCCTCCTTGTGTGCCGTTGATGATCTGACAACATTGTCTACGTGGTGCCTGCCCATTTCTCCTTTTGTGCATGTATACAACAAAACAAATAATAACTCCATGCATATATGCCACTAATTGCGCTGAACTATTACACAGCAAATTCAGCAGAAGATTTAGGCGCTTTCTGTTTATCGTTTTCTTCCCTCCACATTATATTTTGACTATCTGGTCCACGAATCTTGATCTTGGGTCAATGCCTCTAAAGCATTTCAGTTTGGTAACTAAACTATAAAATTATGACAAAAATATCAATGAAACTAAGGGCTATATATGAAGTCCATGTTCTTATTTTTATCTGATTCTAGAGAATTCATGCAACTAATTAAAAGGCAAATTTTAAATTCCCCACCTTATCCCACAGTTCTGAACACACCATGGATGAGCAATTGGTGGATATGGAGCAATCCACACACCAGGGACGGAGCCAAAAAAAAAAAAAAAAAAAAAAATTCATTGGGGCATCTCCAAACAACAAAGTAAAGAATAAAAATTTCAACAACATACTTAAAGACAAAAGTTCATATATTAATGCATAATTTCTTTCATGAAATGCATTACAATCTTGAAATACGTTACAATTAGAAAAACCTTCACCCACAAAATAATCACTACCTGCTTGTTCTCCATTTTTGGTTTAAAAAGGTAGCAGCAAAGACAAATAGCAGAATCTGTTTCTATACTATATTCCAACCAAGTAGAAAAATCATCAAACCGAGCAGGATTAAATCTTCTTAATGTTTTTCCAAATTGCTTGTAAGGGAAATTATGGCCTCTAGGCCATTTCAATTTTAGTTTTTAGTTTTTCATTTTTTGTGCTGGAGTATATATAGAAGAAAAAGAGGGAGAATGGAAGTGAAAATGAAAGTGGAGATGGGATTGAGAGGAGAAGATGGGAGGGATGAGTGACAAAGGTGAAAACAAAAACCACAAACTGAAATCTATTTCAAATTGTTTTCACTTCTGTTACTTATCTCTCTCATCCTCTCCTCTCGTCCTCACTCTCATTCTCACTCTCATTTTCCTCTATAATATAGAACAAAAAATAAAAACTAACAACTAAAATTGAAACTATCAAACAACCCTTAGATTTTTATTCATTCTCAGCAATAGTTTTGTTTTGTTTTTCCTTCTTCTTAAAATTTGGTGAACTTAATCTGAACAGAGAGACTGTGTTGTGCAAAGAAGAACTATAAATTGACAAAGCACCCAGAATGACGCATGTTGGACCCAGCAATGTTTTTTTTTTCTTCGCATAAGGGGCTCGGGTTCTTAGCTTTTAGTTGCCTTGTGTTTATTAGCTATTTTTTTTGTTCTTATTTAGTTTTATGTTTTCATGATCATTTAAATTTCGTAGCATTATACATCTTGACATGTATAAGTAATTAGTGTTTTTTAGCACGTAAATTTTAGTCAAAACTGCTGCCAATAATAGAAAGAGATTTTCTATTGGGTAATTTGCTGTAGACGTCCCTGAACTTGGCTCCCATTTGCAATTGGGGTCCGTAAATTTTTTTTTGCTAATTACATCCTTTAATTGGACAAATAATTACAATTGGGTCATACCGTCCAACTCTGTCAATTTGTCCGTCAAAATAAGCGGTAAAAGCGTCCTTTCGAATTTGAAGAAAAAAACTGAAAAAAAGTGAAAAAAAAAATAAATAAACTTAAAAATAAAAATCCCCCTCTTTCTCTCTGTCTCTCCCTCTCTGTCGCAACCCACTCCCCACTCCTTATCCCAGCCCCCTCAAAACCCAGATCCCAATCCCTCTCTCTTTTGTGAAAATTAATTTGTTGAGAAATAAATAAATCAGAGAGAGAGCTTGACGCATGAGCGAATCGGATCGAATCGTATCTTTCTTCTTCTACGATGGACTCTGAGTTCTGGACCTCCCGCCTCGCCGCCGCCAAACGCAAGTACACGTTGTAGCACCATCACCAGAGCTCCCACTTTGGTTCGTACGCCCTCTTGCTCTGTTTTTGTTGTTCATTTCTCATTTCATCTATGTTCATCAATTATTGAATCTGATATATCATTTCTCCTTTTTCTTATTCTGTAAAAAAAAAAAAAAAAAATTAGATCGGTTAAGCATCGATGATTTCGAGGTTGAAGAAAAGGTCCAACGATCCGACTGCCCGTGCCCGTATTGTTATGAGGACTCGACATCGCGTCCTTGTGCTCGCACCTCGAGGACGAGCGCTCTTGCGAATCTAAAGTCACCGTATGTGTTTAATGATGAGGAAGAGCTGCCCTTCAAACTTCAGAACCTGATCCTGACTGATGCCAAGGAATGGTTCACCAATGCTTATGTTCCTAACTCCAAGACTACCAGGGTTCCCGTTTCTCTGGTGTGGGAACCCCCAGATTTTGGCTATTTTAAACTAAATGTCGACGGCTCTCGGAAACCTGCTACTGGGGCTATTGGTGCTGACGGTGTTATTCGCAACTCTGATGGGGAGTGGATTGCTGGATTTACAGTCAACTTAGGCAAGGGTCAGATCCTAGATGCAGAAATCGGGGGGCTGGCTTTTGGTCTTAAGCTTGCAGTTGATCGTGGGATTCCTAACCTCATTGTGGAAATGGATTCAACAACTACTGTGCATCTTATTCAATCTCCTGATATCATTAATTTTCACCCTCTTGTTGGTGTGATTTGTAGCTGCAAGGAATACATGGAGAAAATCAACAAGAGCTTTGGATTTTTTTTAATCTAAAGGACTCGAAAGGACGCTTTTGCCCCTCATTTTGACTGACAATTGACTTGACAGAGTTGGACGGTAGGATCCACTTGCAACTATTTGTCCAATTAAAGGATGTATCTGGGTTTTGAGCAAAATGACTTTATTGATAAAGCTTTGATTTGCAATGTATATTAATGGAGTAATCGAACTGCTGACTGATGCAGTTTTGCATGTCCTTGGTTAATGAATTTATGTTTGCTCTACACATATAATAATTTTTTAGGAGAAATGGAGACTTAAAGAGAGAAGTTATGGATCTGATAAGGGTTTAGGGTTTACTATCTCTAATTTTTGGATCCTAATGGAATTTCTTTGATTACATATGCATTTTTTTGGTACTGATTTCTTTATTTTTGTAATGTTTGTTTGCTCATCATTTCTGCATTTTCATGTTTGTATATTTCTTTTCTTCGACAACTTTATACACATTTCACGTAAATTTATAACTCGCAGCACCGCGTGGGTCCTTTTGCTAGCATGTAACTAATCCTTAACATACAAATACTTAATTATTGGAGAATCTCCCCATTATACTAGAAATAAGATCTTTTATATTTTAATTCACATGGTAATTGAAATATAACGTAAATTTGTGTAAATTAACCACTTGACCTGAAGTAGATTGAAAAAAAATTAAATAAAATTTTAATATTAATAGCACCCTTTTTTGTTGCTTGTGCAAAAAGTAAACAATCATCATAAAAGTAATAAAGAGTGTAGATTTCTAGAACTTGACTGGAGGAGAGAAGCCCTATATGAGAAAATGTATTCAGAGAAGAGTAATTTTGATGTCTATAACAACTAATGCTTAGGGCAGAAGATAAGAGCATCTAGGAATTCTTGCAAGCTTAGTAGAAGGAAAATAGTTTTGGTAACGTTGGTTGGCTCATAAGCCTCAACGGCCAATTCAGCTTTTAGCTCTCATTAGCCCACATCCTTTTCTTGTAACATGTCTTCATTTTTTTGCCATGTTATTTTTACGAAAGTAGCCATGCAGCAATTTGCAGTTGAGTAAGCCAATACGAAAGTCCAGGCATAAACAGAATAAAGCATCCTTGCTGAATTTTCACACACATGGATATGATATCCTTATTCAAGTAGTTTCTTGCGGCTCATTAACTCTATCTTGCGTATCGCAAGCTCATTCTTCTCTTCTTCTCAAATTGAGATAGGAGTCCCTAGCTGCCTTCAGTTTGTTGACAACAACATCCATTTGCCCCCGCTCAGTTGGTGATATTGCAGAGCATGAGAGTCCTATCTGCATCACTGAAACCAAACATTCCTCCAATCTTGTTGCTTGGATAGGGCTGCCATGCTCACAGCTTGTAGTTCGTATTGCTCGTATTTCACTTTCGTATCTTTCTCCATCACCATGTGCATCATTTCTTTCAATGAGCAATGAAGGATCAATTATGTCCATGACATGGTCAGGCATTTTGATTGCTGTGAATTGGTGAATGCTTAGACCATCTTTGAACATGTCGTCTGTAGGTCTTTTTCCAGTGAACATTTCTAGCAACAGTATTCCAAAGCTATAAATATCTCCCAGAATGGAAACTTGGCCTCCCATGCCATACTCTGTCATTCAATTCATGCATTATGATGTCACACTCAAATCATTTACAACTTACATCTCATTTCGATTATCTTTCTTTTGTTTGAATGGAAGAGACTTAATAAGTTGGCTTAGTCATAAACTTATTAGGTAGAGAGAAAAAGAGAATGATACCTGGAGGAATGTAGCCTATCGAACCCCTTAGCCCAGCTGACATGGTTTGACTTTGGGAGTAATTATCTGATGCTTCCAAGAGGAACCTTGCTAAACCAAAGTCACCAACATGGGCTACCATATCTTCACCAAGAAGAACATTGCTTGGCTTTAGATCACAATGAACAATGGTTGTTTCACAACAGCGGTGGAGATAATCTAATGCAGAAGCAACGTCAGTTGCAATATTGAGTCTTTGGATAAGGCTCAATCTCTTACTTTGTTGAGGTTGCTCATCATCTCTAGGATGCAGCCATGAGTCTAGACTTCCATTTTCCATGAACTCGAATACTAGACTCTTGAATTCATTACCCTGATTATCAATGCTCGAGCATGCAGTAATGATCTTGAGAAGATTACGGTGCCGTATACTTCTTAAAGCTTTGCATTCGTCAATGAAACTCCTGAAAGCTCCTCGTTGTTGAAGATTTAATACCTTAACAGCAACTGCCCTCCCATCACTAGGAAGTACTCCTTTGTAAACAGAACCAAAACTTCCGGAACCAATCAAATTGTACACAGAGAAGCCGTTAGTTGACTCAACGAGTTCCAAGTAAGAGATTGATTTCCAGCCCTTATAAGAATCTGAAGTTACTAGGCCACCTCTTGACTTTTTCACCTTCGAACGAGCAACAATGAAGCATGACAGAGCAATTATGCATGCAACTGCACAAGCTACAAGGATGATTACCTTTGGGGCAAGTAGTCGATGAGATGATGAATTGGACTTTTTGATGGAGCATGCATGTAAAAGTAATTTTGGGAGACCACCACAGACCCTATTGTTTCCAATAATTGAGAGACCACTTGCATTTGAAAAGATCCCTTCTTTAGGCAATTCACCTTCAAAATCGTTATAAGAAAGATTGAGATACTTAAGAAACCTGAGCTTTTCTAAAAATTTAGGAATCTCTCCGGATAAGTTGTTGTGTGAAATATCCATTTCTTCCAAGGTTCTTAAACCTTTAAGAGACTCAGGAATTGTTCTTTCAAATTCATTACCTTGCATATACAGGCGCTCCAACATAATACAATCGCCTAGAGTTGTTGGGATTTCACCTGATAACTTATTTCCTGACACATCCAGCTCCACAAGATTTACCAAATCACCCACTTCAGATGGTAACGAACCAGTCAAAGAATTGTTAGAAATTGTCAAAGCAATTGAAAGGGATGAAATCCCAAAAATCTCTCTAGGTATGGTTCCTGTTAGACGGTTATCAGAAACTTCAAGTGTGAGTAGACTTTGGCAGTTCCCAAGACTTGGAGGTATACTTCCCTCAAACCTATTCTCCGCGATGAATATCGTTATCAATGAAGTCAAGTTACCTAGGGAGGACGGTATCGGCCCAGAAAAGTTGTTAAAAGACAAAGACAATACCTGTAACTTTTGAAGCTTCCCAATGGCATCGGGGACACTACCACTGAAATAGTTCTCCTCCATTGCAAGAAAGGCCAAGCTTGTAAGATTCCCAATGCCTTCAGGGATGCTTCCATGTATCAAATTTCTCGCCAAATAAAGATATTTTAGTTGGGTAGATAGGTTGGCTATGGACCTTGGCAATTCTCCTCCAAAATGGTTATGGTCCAGAAGCAAGTTCTCTAGGCCAGTACAATTAGCCAAGAAGCTGAGAAAATTCAAGTCACCAGCTTTCCCACTTCCCAGTCTATTGCGACTGAAGTTTATCCAAACTAAGCTTCGCAACCTTCCAAGATTTTCAGCAGGGAGTGTCCCGGTCAAACCATTTACAGAACAATCAAGCTCCTGAAGTCTAGAAGAATTTGACCACGACGCAGGAATAGCTCCTGTGAAGTTGTTCATACCACAGTCAAAAATTTCGAGATTGGGAAGACTAATGCCAACATTTGGTGGTAGCTCTCCATGCAGCTGGTTCCCAGTAACATCGAAAGTTGTAATGGAAGAAATATTATAGATTGAAGAAGGGACAATACCAAACAGATTATTCAATGGAATTCCAAATTCCGCCAAGCGTGTCAGACGCCCGAGCTCATTTGGTATGCTTCCTCGAAAATTGTTTCTGCCAAGATAAAGATTATGCAAATAAGAAAAGTTTCCTATCCAATTTGGGATTGCTCCTGTGAGATTGTTACGAGTAGCAGATACATAATATAAATTCACCAATGAACTGAGTTGGTTCGGAATGGATCCAATAAGCTCATTGACGCCTAAACGAAGCACTCTTAGTTGTGCACAGTGAGATATATTACTTGGAATTTTGCCGCCAAAGGAATTCCAAGACAGGTTCAGAGATCGCAGGCTTCGAAGACGACCTATTTCTTGAGGAATTTCACCAGCAAAGCTGTTGTTCAGCAGGTCGATTCCGGTAAGGTGAGAAAGATTTCCTATAGATTTTGGTAAGGAGTGATGAGTCGATTTTATATTATATATTTAACCTCATTCTTAGTATATTTTGGTTAATATTTGGGAAGAATTTTGATACTTTGAATTATATTTTCAATATAGGACTTTCGACTTCCTCTGGAGCAAAACATAATCAAATGGATGAATTTTGGAGTAATTCCAGTTGGAGGACGTACGTGAGTCACTTATCTTGATAGTATCAAAATATCAGACTTTTCCACCAAGCGATGAGTTCCTGGCGAATAAATGAAGGAGCGATGTGCAGTGCTGGAATAGTGACGTTTTGGGCTTGTATTGCGTTTTTGGAGCCCAAGATGACCTCGGATGGGTTCGTGGCCTTCTGGAGAAGTGTTCGGAATATTTTTATCTTTAAAACGAGCTATCTTGGGCCAGATTTGGAGGAGATTTGAGACCAAAACGTGGCTGGGCAGATTGTGGACAGATTCTCCTAATCCAATTTGGTTTTTATTTCCTAGTCTTGTTTTATTTTAACTTAGTTTCCTTGTGGGGATTGGGTAGCTAGGTTTTAGGAGGTATTTAAGCTCCTTTTCACAGCAATTTAGGGGACTCCCTTTTTACTTCTTTTTGGCTTTTGGAGCAATTGCTAGGGTTTTGGATTTTCGCGACTTTCAGGTGTTTTCATTCTTATTCTTCTTAATGATATTTTCTTGGATTTCAATTATGCGTATGCGTAACTAAATCTCTTTTGCTAGGGTGAAGCCTTGAGCCTTAGCATGAATATGTGATTTTTATTTAATTGCTTATGATTGAGTGCATGCATGCTTTGAATTGTTAATCACTGGTTTAAACTATCTGATTGTCTTGATGCCTGATCACCATTAGGATCTTTAGAAAAGTAATTTGATGCAATTTTGGTCGGAAGGTTCCCTGAAATTGATGCTAGCTTCTTGTGATTAATAATTGTAAGTTCACTTAAGGCGAACATCACGCTCTTAAGGGTTGCATGGTTTTTCAAAGGGTTTTCACAAAACTTAATGAGTCTTTCATGTTCAGATTTGATCCGAACGTCCGGACGGGTTGCATGTTAGATATACGTTCTATGTTGGAGGTTCCAAGTAGAATATAAATTAGGAAAACCTAACCTTCAAAGTGGCATGTGCAAATCATAAGTAATTGGTAAAAATTCATAGGATTGCTAGGTGATGGTGGAACCCTAGTGCCTTTATAAATTGATATTCAAAACTTCTTCATTAAATCGTATTTGTTTTTTTTTGTTTAATATTTGTTTTTAGAATCAACCAACTTCATATTCATCTCTCTACTTTAATTTTAGGTAGTTAATTAGAAATTGTTTTCACATAAATTGCTAAATAGTCCTTGTGGAAAACGACCTTGCACGAGCATCTATACTACAATAGCCTTGTATTCTTGCAAGTATTTTACATGGTTTTAACCCTGTTTGCGCAGGTACTAAAAATCATATCAAGGAGCCTGCCAATTTTTGAGCAGTCAGCTTCAAAATCACAACTCTTTTGGTGCAACGGTTGCATGTAACGCCAACCCAATTGCAGAAATGAAGGGAATCATTCCATGAGCTCATGACATGGAGCGGATCTTGAGTGATTCTTTTCTTCAAGTCCAGCAGCGCCAGACGATCAGTTTCATTTCCAAAAGTATTACAACTAGGTAGAGTTGCAGATTCCAGAGGTGTGTTCATGCATGAAAGAAGGAATCCATGAAGGAAGGTAAACAAAATCAGCCTACCATGAGGCTCCATCCTTTCGTAAATACAAAGCAAATTTGAAATCAAGTGTGTGTGTGTGTTTGTTTTTTTTTCTTTTGCTTTTTCTGTCAAAATAAGAATCCAAGTTTCGTTTACAGGAATTCAAAAGAAGGACCACATGTAGTGTTGCAGGAAATTGAAGACCAAATCTTATCACACAAATTTTTTTTTAAAAGACAAAGGTGTAGTGTGTTATTGGTGGAAAATTTTAGTGGAGGAATAAAAAACTCAAACAAGTTTGAAAGTGTGCATGGAAGAGAGAAATCTTATTCCAGAGAAAAATAAAATAAAAAGCTTCATTATGTTAGTGTTGGAAAAATTGTAGACTAAAACAATTTTGATTTGTGCATAAAAACAGAGGAAAACAAAAAAACTTCGTTGGCAACTGTTGGAAAATTTTAGTGGGTGATAAAAAAAAGTTCAAAATATTCTAAAAGTGCGAATAATGGAGTAGAAGAAGTCTTATCTCATCATTAAGAGGCTTAATTACTATTTTACTCCCTAAAATGAGTGTTCGGTCTCATTTTACTCTATGAAGTTGAAATTTTCTCACTTAACCCTCAAAATCTCTAAAATTTGATGAAATTTTCTCACTTGACCACTTCCATCAATTTCTATCTATAAAACCATTAATTGAGTTGACGTGACATGTGCATTTTAGTAATTTTAGCTATTAAAAACTTTAAAACTCAAATTAATATAAAAAAACAAAACAAGTTTTTTTTTTTTTTTTTTGTGTGGTGCAAAACTATGCATCAGCTTGGTCTCTCTCATCGCATTTTGTCAAAATATTCGTAAAAATCAGTCATGTTATGGTACACTATCATGTCGACCAAATTGATGTGTAGACAAAAAAATGAGGGATAATATTGATTTATTTAAGATTTTTAGAACTAAATGAGAACTTTCTTAGAGACCACTATCGTTTTGCATCAAAAGGAAAAAAATCTATTAGAGAAAGAAAGATCCACCATGTTAGTGTTGGAAAAGTTATGGTGGATAAGACCAACGTTATACAAAAGCTCCACTACTTTAGCGTTGGAAGAATTATGGTGGATAAGACCAATGTTATGAAAGCGTGCATAAAACGGAAGAAATCTTATCGGAGTAAGAAAAGCATCAATATTGCTTTAGTGTTAGGAAACAAATTAGTGGATGAATAAAAGTTTGTAATAATTCTCGAATGGAGCTTCAATAGAGGGATTCCTCAAATAAGCTTATTTGAGAGACACCCTTGTAGAGCCCACTCCACATTGTATTTCACCATTCCAAACTGTCTATTTTTTAGATAATCATTCAAAGATCATCTCTACAAAAAAATCACTTGAATCCGATATCATTTGAACATTCAATTGAGTAATAAAAATATAGTACTTTCTTGAAGCACCGTGTTTGTTGATTTTGTAGGATATAATTGGATGTCGAAATGGTTTCCGATTTGTTTACTTTTTTGCAAGGATGATCTATTAATATTGACTTAAAAAAATAGATGGTTTGGATTATTGGAAAGAAAAAAAAAATTGTAGAGAACCCTAAAGGGTGTCCCTCAAATAAAATTATTTGAAGGATCCCTCAAAAGTCGGGGGCATGTATGTATATACAGAGAGATTTCATTGAGGAATCCTTCATATAAGTTTATTTGAGGGACACCTTTGTATAGCCCACTCCGTATTGTATTTTACTAATCCAAATAGCCTATTTTGTAGATATTCATTCAAAGATTATTTTTACAAAAAATCACTTGAATTCGATATCATTTGACCACTCAAATGAATTATTGAAATTTTAGTACTTTCTTAAAGCACTGTGTTCATTGATTTTGACACAATAGGATGTCAAAACGATTTTTGATTTGTCTAGTTTTTTGAAAGGATGATCTATGAATGTAGACTTAAAAAAAAAAGATGATTTGGATCGTTTAAAAAAAATTCGTAAGGGACCCTAAAGGGTGATATTTATTTGAGGAATTTCTCAATAGACGGGGACTATATATATATATATATAAGTTCCCAATTTTTTTTAGTGAATGAACAAAAAATTCAACATTGTATTCAACACTATATATTCTCGAAGCATGCATATTGTAATTTGTAATCTATGTATTTTAAAGAAAAAAATTCAACACTGCGTTTGCGGATTTAAGTCAAACAATTGGGAAAGAGTTTACACATCCAGCTTTGCGTACACTAACTCTCAAATTTGGTCTAGTGCTATTTGTCTTCAGTTGATTAGAGAATGTCTCAGGTCCCACCCACATTAATGACAATATATATATTTGTGATGAGTTTGATGTCTAGTTGTGAAGTAGTTTTATTATCGGTGTGTTGGCTCTTTATATAAGTATCTTGTAAATATATTCCTATAGTTTGTCAAGAAAACAAACTTGAAATAAAGGTAATGAATCAGTAGATAGTCTCTTGTGTCGTCCGTGTGTGGTGGATCCGGATGCATATGTAATGCTTCTTGCCTAATCAGCCATTAAAAGTAGGTTTAAATGCAAAAATGGTCCATGTGTTTTACTACATTGGCAAATTTAGTCCTTACATTTTTCATTTGGCCAATTTGGTCCATGTGTTTCGGACTGTTAGCTAATGTTGTCCATTCCCTTAAAATTCTTGTTAATTAAAAACTATTTGAATACAATTTAAAAAATAAATAGATAAGGGCTAATTATAAAATAAAAAGCCCTAAAACTTAAAATTTTAATAAATCAAAGACACCTCCTTCCAATTATCCCATCCGCCACCACCCCATCTGTCTTATTTCTCCCCAAGAACAACCCAAGATCGGATTCAAAGGCACACCCAACATTAGCTATGCTCGTGTATTAATAATGAGTTACCCCATCCCAGTCACTCCCCTTGATCTTCCACCTGATCTTCGCCTCCATCTTTGCCCACCCAGTCATTGCCCCCCACCCCCCCTCTCCATCTCTCCCGTTTCAAATGTGCCCCTCCTCTCATCACCCTCATAATTGAAGGAAATATTGTATTTTTCCATAGAAACAAGGTTCATTTAGACATATAATTTATCAAAAATTCTTTGATATAGGCAACATAAGACTCTAAAAAAAAATCCTAGAACCTAAAAACAAAACCTTTCAAAGGATCTTGAGGTTCAAAGGGTTGATGTGCTACATAAACTACTTTACAAGAAAATAAATAGAGAAAGGTAGCTAAAAACTCACTCTTGGGGCGCCACTTGAGTCCAACCCAAGCATTCCGCCAAGTGATGGTGGTAGGATCCACTTTCTTCTTCTTCTCCAAGTCATAAAGTAGTCACATCTAAAGACTCCACACCAAGCTCTTATCTTTGGAAGGATGATGACTCACAAGAGTAGTTAATGGTGCTAGCAACACTCCTCTTGGGACCGATTTTAGCTAGCCCAAGAAAGGGAGAGATTTTATGTTTTCCCTCGCTTCCTCCTCGCCTTTGCAAGACTTAGAACTAGGGTTGGGCATCGGGATCGGAAAACCGGAATTTCAAACTAGATCAGATGAAAAAAATCGAAAACAAATTGGTTGACCAAAAAAGTCATCAAATTGGGACCGGACCGAACCAGACTAGTTGTAACCAATTCCAGTTCCAATTTCACACTGCACCAAACCTGACCTATTGTGTATAAAAAAAAATTTATACAAAATTATTTAAATCCAATGCTACATTTTTAATTTTATAACTAATATTTTTCCAAGTCCAACTTCAAAACATCTCTCTTTGTATGAATTGGATCATTTATTAATTTTCAAGCCCAAAAAATAAATTTTTGTCAGAATTTGTATTTTTTAAAAATAAAATATATTTTTTAAAAATAAAAAAAATTATTAATCCAATTCAAAACAGAACCAAAACTGGCGAGAAGCGGACCGGTTGGTTTTTTAAAAAAAGAACTAAAATCGGAACAATTAAATAGTATCATTCCGGTTCCGATTTGAGGTGAGAATTGGACCAAACTGGACCGTGCCCACTCCTACTTAAAACCGTAGGAAGAAAATGAGCTAAGAGGTGCATATATAGACCGCATGGGAGAACTATAAGAATCTCCCTCTCTCTCCATTTGGACAACGCAAGGGGGTAGGCCACTTTGGGCCTCTTGCTCCAATTTGTCCCGCTTATCTCTTCCAAAGCCCCTTTTACTAAAACCCATGGGCTTTTAGTTTCTTTAACAATTTCAAGGCTCATTCTATTTCCACGTAATTAATTAACTGTAACATCCCATCCCGACTAATTATTTTATTTTGTGAAGTTAGATTTTTACCCTTGGGGGTAGGGGCTACTTTAGTCACTTTTTGTTCGGAATTAGTTTTGGTAGTTAGAGTTGCATTATTCTGTAGAGCTCTCTCTCATGAGTTCATACACACGTGGTGGGCTCAAATCGGAGTTTTAACGAGGAAGTTGTGATATACGAAAGTGCAATGGCACCATCGTAAATTTGGAGAAGTCAAAATTTAGAAACCCCAAAGTCAGACCCTCCCACGCCTGCCTATTACATTTCGCATGCTGTTTAGTCCATTTGGTAACTCCCATATAACTATTCCTTCCATTTCCCCGAAGAAAACTCTCTCAAACTCCCCCATAGCCTTCCAAACCGGTTAGATGTGTTGCATGCTTCGAAACCGCTCTCTCCTGAACTCAAAACGAAATATCTTATTCTTCAAACCTGTTCATCTGGTTGTCTAGTAGAATATATCCAAAAATTAGCCCAATCAAAGAAACATAAACATCTCAAAACCCAGTTGGAGGACAAATAGCTCATCTCTGCCTAGTACTCTGTGCAATGCACGGATTTGTCTTTGCATGCGAGTTTCTATTGCTTTTTTCACCTCTATTGTTGTTTTTGAGGTCGCTAGCTACAACATATTCAAATTTCAAGGCAATTAGAATGTCTATCTACCTGAAAACATGTTCAAGATGAGACTAGTATTCTCTTACTTCCTATATGAAAGTTCCACACTAGTGTGAATTTATTCACTCTTGCATGTAGCCTTCCTTTGCTCTAATGGCATATGGCCCTTCATCAAATTGTCTGTCTATGTCTTGGCTATAATCTTTCAAAGGTTGAGCTCCATCCAAGAAGTATAGCCATCTCAAGACAATCTAATTGCAACATGTTCATCCTTGTCTAATCTGTTGATGTAGGCTCGGATTCTGTCTTGCATGTCGATGATCGGTGCATAATTACATATCTTTTTATACCCTTCTAACTTATGATTTGGTTATGTTTTTGAGTTAAACTTATGCTTTTAATAAAGTTTGTGTATGTTTCAGTGTAATAAGGTTGAGACTCATTACATGCATTTTGAAGACAAATTAGCTCAAAACAGTGTCTGCAGATCATTCAATTTCACAGATTAACCTGTACTTGCTCAAGAAGAATCAGATAATGAGCCATACATCATTGGAAAGATACAGAAGTCTAGTTTCCGTAGCATTTTACGGTTCATGATTCTGAGTCTTCTAGAGGAAGTTATACATGATTTAGTAGATCAAGGTCAAAATTCAGCAGCATCTGCGTTACTGGGCCATAAATGACATTTGAAGGTCTTCCCGATTTTTTCTTGAGTTGGGCTGCATATGCTTGGAAACATAAGACAAAGGGCTTGAAGATCCATATTTTTCCAGATATATTCGGAGTGAATAACAAGCCCAAAACCTGCCCACAAGCTGACTGCAATGCAATGCAATGTCATGCATGATGAAGTGTTGTTGATAGTGGGAAGGTTAGGTGAAGCATATTCAATTCTTATAATTGAAGTTGAGTTTTCCAGCAGCCAATGGAAGACAAAGAAGATGAAGTGGGAGCTCTCCCACTAAGTTTAAAGACACAAAAATTGTTTTCAAATGTAATGGTGTGTTAGGTGAAGTTGGTGAAGTGAGTGTGGTAGGTAGAATCAATACTTAATTCAGATTTTCAACTTCCCTTAGGCCTATAATAGTGAGGTTTCCCAAGCTTGTAAACACATCCCAAGGGGGGGAGCTCTCAAACATTTCTCTAGAGCTCCCCTCCCTTCTCTCCCTCAAATATCTTAGTTTTCCTTTCTAGTTCTCAATTCTCGTTTTCCTTTTGCTTCTTAGTTGTAATTTATTTTTTGTAATGTAAATTCTTTTCTTTAGCAATTCAAGTTTGAGTAGTTTCCAAGTTTCAATTATGGTTTTTTGTTCTTATTCATTATGCTTATAAGTTAATATGCTAGTTTGAATGATTGATCACTATTAAGGCTTGCATGTTAGCTATCTTGGTTTGAATTAAGAGTAGACACCATGCTTTAATTCGAATTGAACTATGAATAGGAAGAGTATGTATGGACATTCGACAACAGAGATTAGATACATGCTTGGTTGTTTAAAATGTTTTTCTATGCTTAATGGGTTCCTAATGCTTAATTTAGGTTAGACAACAAATGATCAAGTTAGGGAATTAGGAACACAAGGTTAGGACCAGACACCATGGCTTAATCATACTTTAGCTAGAATCAATCCGTTAATCTAAATTGAACTTGGGAACTTATTCTATTGAGTTAAATTCTTTTCTTTCTTTCTTGTTTGATTTATTTTCTCCTTTCTTTTTCATTTCTGTTTTGTACAAGGATTCGAATTAAATCAATCTATCATCAATCCTCATGGGATCGACCTCGCACTTACATATGCTAAACTACCAACGGCTCGTGCACTTGCGAATATCACAAGTTGAGGATGCAGCTGAATCTATTTTGGTGCAGCTGAATCGACGCAACAGGCTCGGATTCTGTCTTGCATGTCGATCTTTCAAAATTCCTAGACATCCAGTAAGTTTAGCCCTGTCAGAAGTGGTACAAACTGAAACACGCTTGGCGTGAGAAATAACTAACGCACAAATTAAACCCTATATGCAATCGTAGTACGAGTAAGTAGGGATCGTTCTATTCCGGGGATTAGGAGGGATGCTAATCAACACAAATTAAACTCATTAAACTGAAAATTAAGTTGAGGGAACAATGATTGGCGGAGTTGGATGATTTAGACCAAAGTAAAATTAACAACAGCAAATAACTAAGTTGTGAATGAAATATGGATTAAGGGATAGCTAGAGGATTCTTCTCCACACATGGAACATATGCATACAAATCGATCTCCAGTTACTCTTTCAATAAAGTATGAATGACAAAGCCCCAAATTAATTGTGAACTGCACTAATTCACTCTCAGATTTTCCTAAGTTCATTGAATTGGACTCAGCGACTCAATCAAATTATTCTTATCAAGTTCCCTATATGAACAGCATGATAGAGATACATATCAAAGATCATTAAGTTCTATGAAAATCATAAGCTTTGACAAAACATTTATAACTATGAAAAGCATGATACTCCTGCCAGGAATTTACTTAACACAATCATGACTAGTGATTTTTACTACTTGTGAATATAAGTTTATAACGATTAGGTGAAATTCTCTCATATTCTAGCATCAAATCCCTGCATGCAAACTAAGTATGCATCCTTAATAAACATGCAAGAATAAGTCCTGAATAAAACAGAAAAGTAAATCACATTCATACTTTACGAAACCATAACTGGAAGTGATCAATTCATATAAAACATATGTCCATGGCTTCGAATTCACCTCTAACTAAGAAGAAATTTAGTTACACATATTTAATAATTGAAAAACAATATAGAATGGAAATACATAAGATAGGATAAAGAGAAGAAAAGAACTAGATGATGGCAGCAAGGAATTCCCAAGACAGCTCCAAGCTTTGCTCCTTTTGCAACTAGCTCTCTCTCTCTCTCTCTCTCTCTCTCTCTCTCTCTCTATTTGAATGTGTATGAGTAATGGATGAAGTGAAGTGATGGATTGTTGAATGATTTGTGTTTAGAATTGGAGTGCTATTTATAGGGAGAATGGAAGGGGAATATTTGAATTGAATATGGTTTATGCCAATAGCACTTGTAATTAGAAACTCATTCTTTTGGCTAGTGCACTTCACCAACAAATCCCATTGTAATTAGAAACTTCACCAACAAATCCCATTGTAATTAGAAACTCATTCTTTTGGCTAGTGCACTTCACCAACAAATCCCACTAGATAGTCATGCATGACATAGTCAGCTTGTGGGCCGATTTTGGGCTTGTTATTCACTCCAAAAAATTCTGGAACAATATGGATCTTCAAGCCCTTTGTCTTATCTTTCCAAGCATATGCAGCACAACTCAAGGAAAAATAGGAAAGACCTTCAAATGTCATTTTTGGCCCAGTAACGCAGATGCTGCCGAATTTTGACTTTGAGCTGCTAAATCATGGATAACTTCCTCTAGAAGACTCCAAATCATGAACCGTAAAATGCTACGGAAACTAGACTTCCATATCTTTCCAATGATGTATGGCTAATTATCTAGTTCTTCTTGAGAAAGTACAGGTTAATCCGTGAATGTGACTGATCTGCAGACACTGTTTTGAGCTAACTTGTCTTCAAAATGCATGTAATGTGTCTCATCCTTATTACACTGAAACATACACAAACTTTATTAAAAGCACAAGTTTAACTCAAAAACATAACCAAATCATAAGTTAGAAGGGTACAAAAAGATATGTAATTATGCACTGATCAACGCTTCTTTGTTTCTTGTAGGGGCTTTTTTTCTCCCAGCAGCTACAAATGGGCTGGGCTGTCGTAAGGAGTAGATTGCTGAAAGTATCCCCTGTGCCTGAGTTCAAAGATCAAGCCCCAAGGGTGTTTCGAAAGGACAGTAGGGCCTTAGGAAACATCTTGGTTACCTTCACCGACAAAAATAACACCAGCTTACAGATAATTTCTTAGTGCTTACAGGTAAAATCTTAGTTTGGCATGAGAGGCTTGTGGCATGGGAGTAAAGTTTCCATGAGTTTAGCACTAAAGAGAAAATTATGTGTTCTTGGGAGGAAGAAAGGGTGTCCATGTAAGAGAGGAAAGGTTTGCAAGAGGATTTGGCTAAGAAGGAAGGGAAAGAAAGGACAGGGTAGCTTGAGCGTTTCTTCCGGCAGCTTGACAGAGACTCTGTCAAATGTTAGAACAATCTGCCAAAAGAGGGAGAATAGGGAAGATGGGTGAATAGTGCATGAAATTGATGGGTGTCTGGATGTGGATGATTTTTGTTGGGTAGAAGAGGCCCTATTTATAGCAACTGGACGCCATTCTTTTTCTAAGAAACCCTAATGGCTTCTATCCCATTTTGCCAAGTCTTTCCCTTCCTTTCTCCCCTTATCCCTTCAATCATCCTATTTTGGTAAAATCTACTCTGCTCCTTTGCACAAAATCAGGGATTTTGGGGGCTCAAGGTCCCTGCCCTAGTGAAAAATTCCTATTTTTAAACATCCCCCTTCCTTTCTTTTCTCCCCTATTTCATGGTCAGATCTGATGAAGGGAAGAAATGGGTGTACATGCTGGTTCGAAGGATGATTCCCACTTTGCGCGCCAACATCCCATGGTTCGCTAGGTGTTTCTTGCTTGAAACTTGTTCCTTCCCACATGCTGGAGCCTCCCAGCAGCTCTGCACACATGACCTTTCAATCTTCACCCATGGCTTTGGTTTCTATCCAGTTGCTGATGGTTTTCCAGATCTTTATTTCATTTATATGGGCCTTCTAGAATAATGGGTTGGCTTATCAAATAAATGGGCCAACTTCACCAAGTTTTGGCCTATTTTGTTGAGGTGTTGGGCTAATTTTGGTTAAGCTAATGGGCTATTTTGACTAAGGTAATGGATTATTTTGGTTGGGACATTTTCTTTCTTGTGCTCACCCATATGTTTGGGCCTAAGAAATGGGCCTGAGTTTCAAGGCTCCCAAGCAACCCGGAACTTCCATTTCTCGGCCCATCAATGGGCCTCATGACAACTTATTACCATCCATACCACAACCCACTCAAGCAAGCCTCGGGTATTTGAGTGGCTTGGGGCCCACTTAAGCTTGTAGCGTGATTGGGTGCAGAATAATAATTCCTTGCTTGGCATGGCATGTCGCTTGGCGTGGTTCAATTTTATCTTCCTTTAAGAGGGACACAGTGCTTAGTTTAGCATGGGCTTATATTTTATAATATTATTTCAGTCCTTGGCATGGAAAATTATTTATTTAGCATGGCACATGGACTATGACTTGTATATGACGAGCCTTCGTGCACTCCGATATGTGACCTTTCTTAATACAGTATCGTATTAGACCGAAAACTTATTTGGGCCCAACCATGGACTTTTTTGGGCCTCAACATTTCCAAATGCTGTTTTGGTGGTTGTTCTCCTTGGGAGGTGAATTGAGGATTTCAGACCAATTTAGAGGAGTGAGGTAAATATTTACGATGCTTAATTTCTGGGAATTTGCTTTAGAGGTTAAATTCTTAAGATTTTGTGGATTGTTGAATTGTTCCAAAGTTAAGTAGAATTGTGAACCTATAAGAATGTCCAAATCAAACATGTGGGCTACCTTGTGGCTGCCCATTGAGTTCTAAAATACTCTCCACATCATCCCCAACATGATGGTATGCTCTGATTAGCATCTGTTTACCGTTTGACTATCGAACGGATATTGCGCCTATTAAGCGATATCCAGGTTTGATAGGGTCGGACCGTTCGATTTGTGCTATTTTCAATTATGTTACTTTCTGTACATCGAGGATCCTATAGGAACTTGTTGATCGAGAATCGGAGTCTCGGATACTCCAAACAAATTATTTAGGGTTAGGCAAACTGATCATGCAATTGGCTTAGATCCGACAACTCGATCGAGACTGATCGGTGCATAATTACATATCTTTTTTGTACCATTCAAACTTATGATTTGGTATGTTTTTGAGTTAAACTTGTGCTTTTAATAAAGTTTTGTGTATGTTTCAGTATAATAAGGTTGAGACTCATTATTTACATTTTGAAGACAAGTTAGCTCAAAACAATGTCTGCAGATCAGTCATATTTACGGATTAACCTGTACTTGCTCAAAAAGAACCAGAAAATGCGTCATACATCATTGGAAAGATACGGAAGTCTAGTTTCCGTAGCATTTTACGGTGCATGATTTAGAGTCTTCTAGAGGAAGTTATACATGATTTAGTAGCTCAAGGTCAAACATTCGGGCCTCAGTCCAGTTTCCGTAGGTCACTTTGCAGGCCTCCGTTCAGCTACTTGCACAGGTCAAATGGGGTGACACCCTTGATAGAAGTTGTTCCAATGGGTGTCTACTATAACATATCCAAATTGCAGCCCCATTGGATACGTCTGGAGCCCTCAGCATGTCAAATACCGAACCTGGTTCACAGACAATCCAGGCCTCAGTCCAGTTTTCATGGGTCGGTTTGCAGGCCTCAGTTCAGCTACTTGCACAAGTCAGATGGGGCGATACCCTTGATAGAAGTTGTTCCAATGGGTGTCTACTATAACATATCCAAATTTCAGCCCAATTGGATAACTTTGGAGCCCTCAACATGTCAAAAACCGAATCTGGTTCACAGACAAACCTTTGCTGTCACATGTGCTTAAAGCAGCCACACATGGAGCAAAGCATGGGCAGCTATTGAGCCATGTTCTTAAAGCAGCCACACATGGAGGCAAAGCATGGGCAGCTGCTGATCCATGTGATTAAAGCAACCACACATGGAGGCAAAGCTTGTGGCAGCTGCAAAGCATGAGCTACCACACATGGGAGACAAAGCACATGGGAGACAAAGCATGAGCTGCCACACATGGGCAGCTAAGAGACCAGCCAAGGGGGAGGACGAATTTGAAGCCTATAAATAGAGAGTTTCAGCTCATTCAAAGGAGGATTTCATTCCATAAATTACATTTCCATTGTACACCATCAAAGAGTTGTCTACACCATCAAAGAGTTGTCTACCATCAAAGAGTTGTTTACACCATCAAAGAGTTGTCTTCTTTATCAAAGAGCTATCTTCTTCTTATTTCTCTTTTTATTTTCTGTTTTGTATGTTCTTGCTATCCATTCAAATTATGGATAGCTAAATATTTTAGTTAGGGCTCGATTGAAGCCCTAATCATGTTTCTTTAAGGATTTCGATATGTCTTTGCTATAAACTACTTTTGTGATGCTTATTGATTAATTTCAGATTATATTTTACTCTTTACATACGTTATGTTATGCTTGATCATCATATGCATGCTATGTATTGAGTTTGTTACATAGGTAAATTTAGATGACCGAGTCTTGTACCTATGAAAGTAACAAAAGAACTAGTTCTAAGTTCTTGAAATTAATCATCATGAATAACTAGAATAGATACCATGTTCTAGAATTTGTGTGTTTGTCGATTTCCATTGTGTTATGCATTCTTAAAGTACAACTTAGTAGATACCATGCTAAACACTTTAAGAATGAAAAGAGTTAGAGTAGATACCCATGCCTAACTTGTTGTTTAGGGAAATCAATAACTTAAAGAGTAGATATCATGCCTTTAGGTTGACAAACATAAGCATCCAAAATCTGTTTTGTAGCATTGTGCATGTCGTTTGCTTAAGGAAAAAGATTAGTGGTGAACATCGAATCCCTAACTAGTTTTCTCATTGTTTTAACCTCAATCCAATTCTATTTTTAATCAAACGCTGTTTTCAATATTTAGTATTTAAATTTTCAGTTTTCAATACCATCATAAGAAAATCATCATTTTTTAACACTTTGTCTACACCGAATGCCATTTAGTTTAAGAAAAATAAATTAAGCACAAATTAATCCAATCCTCGTGGGAACGATCTCGTATTTGCTTTCTATACTATTTATCTGATCTTGTGCACTTGCGAGTTAAAACGTGCATATAGTTGCTTAATTTTTAGGTTACTATTTGTTCAACAAGTTTTTGGCGCCGCTGCCGCGGATTGTGTAACTAGTTTGTGCTGAATTTTGTTTTTTTTATATTTGTTTTCTTTTATAGGTTGAATTTTGTTTATGCAAGGTCGCCGATCCCAAAATTTAGGTGTTGTTGTCTACAATCCTGAGATTGAACGAACTCTTACACGTCTTCGTAAGCAAGCTGAGAGGGAAACTGTGAACGAAATGGGGGATGAACAAGTTCGAAGGCCAATGAAGGACTCTTTTGTCCCTCAAAACCTTAATCAACCATCATGCATTGCCTACCAACCAAATGTGCAAGGCAGCTTCAATTTATCACCTCAATTGCTTAACATGGTGCCACACTATAGAGGCACACCTTCTGAAGATCCATACTTACACATTAGGGATTTCTTTGATCTCTGCAAGACTCAAAACATACAAAGCTTGACAACAGAAGGATTCAGGTTAATTCTTTTTCCTTTCTCCTTAAAAGATAATGCTAAGTTGTGGTTGAATTCTCTGGCTGCATGTTCCATTACTACTTGGGAACAATTGGCCACTAAATTTTTGAAGAAGTTTTTCCCAGCCCAAAAGACAAGACAACTTAAAAGGGAGATTCAAACCTTCCAACAGAAGGATGGAGATCTTTTCTTTGAGGCATGGTAGCATTTCAAGGAGTTGCTTCTCAAGTGTCCACACCACAATCTATCTCAAGATGATCAGGTACAAGCTTTTTATGAAGGTTTAAATGATACTAACAAAAGTCTTGTTGATTCAGGTTGTGGAGGTGTGCTTATGGAAAAGAGTAGTGATGAAGCCATTGTGCTATTTGAGACCCTAAGTGAAAATTCTCAGCAATTCTCATCAAGAGGGAGACAAGGAGTGAAAGGTAAAGGTGTATATGAAGTTAGCACAAATGATGGAGTCCAGAGTCAAATGGCAGCAATGGAGAAGAAGTTAGATATACTAGTGAAAGCAATGTCAGCTCAGAACATCTCTCAAGTTCAACAAGTTGCTAAAATCGAGGTATGTGCTGTATGTTCTCATTCTAATCATACTACTGAGACTTGTCCTATGTCTTGTTTTACAGATCATGAGCAAGCTAATTATGTGGGGCAAAACAACTATCATCCCAAGAACAATCCATATTCGAACACATATAATCCAGGATGGAAAGACCACCCAAATTTTTCTTGGAGCAACAATCAAAATGTGCTTAATCCACAAGGGCAACAGAAGAACTTCCAACAGGGAAGTAATTATCATACTTCATCACAGGTGGCACAACCAAATACTGACCAGAAGAAGAATAATAATCTTGAAGGTGCCATACTCCAATTCTTGACTGCACAGCAACAGACAAATGCTCTAACTAGTCAGAACATTCAGAAACTAGAAGCAACAACTAGCCAAGCTATTCAGAGATTGGAGGCACAAGTAGGGCAATTGGCAAAGGAGTTGAGTGAGAGGAAGAAAGGAGAGTTTCCATCACAAACCATACCTAATCCAGGGGGCCAGGAGCAGCTCAAGGCTGTGACAGTCCTTAGAAGTGGCAAGGTAGTTGACAACAAGGTGGGGACAGATAAGAAAGAACAAGAAAATGTTGAATCTTCTCCAGCCACAAAGGTAAGTGAGAAGGAGAAGGTGATATTTCCACCCTTCCCTCAAAGGTTAGTTAAGCAAAAGAAAGAAAAACATCTTCTTGATATTTTTGAAACTTTGAGAAAAGTAGAAATCAACATTCCTTTACTTGATGCAATTAAGCAAATTCCTTCTTATGCTAAGTTTTTAAAGGATTGTTGCACACACAAAAGACAGTTTCAGGAACATGAGAAAGTTGCATTAACTGAGGAGGTAAGTGCGGTTTTATTGAGAAAATTACCACCTAAACTAAAAGATCCAGGTAGTTTTACAATTCCTTGCAGGGTTGGTGACCGTCTATTTGAACGTGCTTTGCTTGATTTAGGAGCAAGCAACAATCTGATGCCTTATACAGTTTATGAGGAGTTGAGGTTGGGGAAGCTCAAACCAACCTCAATTACATTGCAATTGGCAGATAAAAGCATCAGAAGACCTAGAGGTATTTTAGAGGATGTTTTGGTTCAGGTAAATGAATTTATTTTGCCTGCTGATTTTGTTGTTCTGGATATGGAAGATTCTCCTATGCCATCTTCATTACCTATTATTCTTGGTAGGCCCTTTATGATAACTGCTGATACAAAGATAAGTGTAAAAAAGGGTACTATACGCATGAAAGTTGATGGTAAGAAGATAGAATTCATGTTGTCTGACACTATCAAATTGCCACATGATAACCATGATTGTTTCAAGATTGATGTAGTAGGAAGTGTTGTGGAGCAAGTGTTTCAGGTACATAGCATTGAACCATTGGAGGCATGCATAGCCCACAGCCTCACAAGGATGAATTATGAACGTGGATGTGATGTTACAGAGATAGACCTCCATGAAGCTGTGCATTCTCTTGAGGCTTCTATGCCTTATCCAAGTAAGTATGTACCTCGGTTTGAAACTCTTGTGTCTACTAATACTACTCTTGTCCCTTCCATTGTCAGGGCACCAGATCTAGAATTGAAGCAACTACCTGAACAACTGAAGTATGCTTACTTGGGAGAGAACCAGACATTACCAGTGATAGTTGCTGCAAACTTGAGTTTGGTGGAACAAGAGAAGCTATTGAGAGTTCTTAGGGAGCACAAGACTGCATTAGGGTGGACCATTGCCGATATCAAAGGCATAAGTCCATCCAAGTGCATGCACAGGATCCTCCTTGAAGATAATGCAAAGCCTAACAGAGATGCTCAGAGACGGCTTAACCCACACATGAAGGAAGTAGTGAGAACAGAAGTTCTTAAGCTCTTGGATGTTGGCATTATCTACCCCATCTCAGATAGCAAATGGGTGAGTCCAGTTCATGTTGTGCCTAAGAAGAGTGGAATCACAGTAATAAAGAATGAAGAGAATGAGCTTGTTCCTACCAGGCTCACCACAGGTTGGAGAGTCTGTATTGATTACAGAAAGCTCAATAATGAAACCAGGAAAGATCATTTTCCTCTTCCCTTTATTGATCAGATGTTAGAAAGGTTAGCAGGTCATAGTCATTATTGTTTTCTAGATGGTTATAGTGGTTATAATCAGATTGCTATAGCACCAGAAGACCAGGAGAAGACCACATTCACTTGCCCCTTTGGCACATTTGCATACAGAAGGATGCCATTCGGTTTGTGTAATGCACCTGCCACATTCCAAAGGTGCATGATGAGCGTATTTTCAGACATGGTGGAGAGATTTATAGAGGTATTTATGGATGATTTCAGTGTTTTTGGTTCTAACTTTGATAATTGTCTTAACCATTTGCAGCTTGTTCTAAAGAGATGTGAAGAATGCAACCTAGTGCTGAATTGGGAAAAGTGCCATTTCATGGTACAACAAGGTCTTGTTTTAGGTCATGTAATTTCTAGCAGGGGCATTGAGGTGGACAAGGCAAAGATTGACATCATATCAAAATTGCCTCCTCCTACATCTGTGAAGGGTGTGAGAAGTTTTCTAGGGCATGCAGGGTTTTACAGAAGATTCATAAAAGATTTCTCTAAAATTTCTAGACCTCTTTGTGCATTATTGTCTAAAGATGTTGAGTTTATGTGGACAGAAGGGTGCATGAAAGCCTTTAATACATTGAAAGAGCTACTCACATCTGCACCCATTATGATGGCACCTGATTGGAACCTCCCATTCGAGCTTATGTGTGATGCCAGTGATTATGCTCTGGGAGCTGTTCTGGGTCAAAGAGTTAAGAAGGTACCTCATGCTATTTTTTATGCTTCTAGAACTTTAAATGATGCTCAGCTTAATTATTCTACTACTGAAAAAGAATTGTTAGCTGTTATATTTGCTTTAGAGAAGTTTAGGTCCTACTTGATTGCTTCCAAAGTTATTGTTTTCACTGATCATGCTGCTTTGAGATTTTTGTTTAGTAAGAAAGATGCTAAGCCTAGGTTGATTAGATGGGTGCTCTTACTGCAAGAATTTGATCTTGAGATTAAGGACAAGAAGGGTAGTGAGAATGTGGTTGCAGATCACTTGTCCAGGTTACTTCATGATGAGGAAGAAAACAAGCTTCCCTTGAGTGAAAACTTTCCAGATGAGCAGTTATTTGCAATTGATTTACAACTTCCATGGTATGCAGATATTGTTAATTATATAACTACTAAGGTTTTTCCTCCAGGTATGTCTAGCCAAGAAAGGAAACGATTAGTGTCTATGTCTAGGCACTATTATTGGGACGAGCCCTACTTGTTCAAATTTTGTCCAGATCAAATTATCAGAAGATGTGTTTTAGAGGAGGAGCATATGAGCATTCTCCAACATTGTCATCAATTTGCATGTGGAGGACACTTTGGAGCGAAGAGAACATCACTTAAGGTATTACAATCTGGGTTCTATTGGCCTAATGTGTTTAAAGATGCTTTTTGGTTTTGCAGGGCTTGTGATAGATGCCAACGGACAGGGAATATCTCTTCTAGAAATCAAATGCCATTGCAAAACATTCAAGTGGTGGAGCTCTTTGATGTGTGGGGTATCGACTTCATGGGTCCATTTCCTAACTCCTTTGGTTATTTATATATTCTTGTGGGTGTGGATTATGTATCTAAATGGGTCGAGGCTGTCCCCTCAAAAACTAATGATCACAAAGTTGTTGTGAAATTCTTGCAGGATAACATCTTTACTAGGTTTGGGACACCAAGGGCGATAATTAGTGATGGAGGTAGCCATTTCAATAACCAAGTTTTTGCTTCCTTAATGAAGAAATATGGGATCACACATAAGGTTGGCACTCCATATCATCCTCAAACCAGTGGTCAAGTAGAGATAAGCAATAAAGAGATCAAAAGCATCCTAGAGAAGACAGTGAATACTATAAGGAAGGATTGGTCTCTACGCTTGAATGATGCCTTGTGGGCATATCGGACTGCGTACAAAAGCCCAATTGGCATGTCCCCATATCGTTTAGTCTTTGGAAAGGCATGTCACCTACCAGTGGAGTTGGAGCATAGAGCATATTGGGCTATTAAAAAATTCAATTTTGATATGCAACAAGCAGGTGACAAGAGGAAGTTACAGCTGAATGAGCTAGAAGAGTTGAGGTATGATGCATATGAGAATGCTAAGTTGTATAAGGAGCGGACCAAGGCGTATCATGATAAGCAGCTAGTTAGGAAGGAGTTTCATGTGGGACAGAAGGTGTTGATCTACAATTCAAAATTGAGACTTTTCCCTGGTAAGCTCAAGTCTAGCTGGTATGGTCCTTATGTTGTTACAAAGGTTTTCCCTCATGGGGCTTTGGAGGTTCATAGCAAAGAGAAGAATCAAACATTCATGGTGAATGGGAATAGAGTAAAGCCTTATATTGAGATGAGCTTTGAGCATAGAGAGGAGGATGTGACTCTCCAACCTGTTCAGTACATTGCATGAGAGTCCAATAGTCTGGCTAACGACTATAAACCAGGCGCTTATTGGGAGGCAACCCAATGTTTAATTTTCTTTATTTATTTATTTTTCGTAAATTCTTATGAGCTTACCCCGTGCAATTTTTTTTTCTATTTTGCAGCCCATTCAATTACCCATAAACGGGGAAGTCGTGACATCCAAATACATCTATGCTTGACCTAATTGCTTCAAGGGGGAGCATTCTAATCCTTTCCCTTAATTTGTTTTCTTATTATTTTAAGTTTATGTTTCTTTTTACAAAAAAAAAAAAGTTTTTTTCATATGAGTTGACTTATGGTAACTCCAATGAGCACCTCTGTTAATACAGTGTCTAGGAGTTCTATAGGCGACACCTTGGGTGTCTAAGAAGTTTGGGTTTTAAGTGGGACCATTGTGACCTCTCCAAACTTCCCGGATCCCCTGGCTGTGTTTTCTGAGGTTCTTAACTGGTAATCCATGAGTCACTTGTATATTCGTGTGTTTTATTCAAAAAAAAATATATATATATATAATAATAATTATAATTTATAAAATTAAAAATTAAAATATAAATAAATAAATAAATAAAACCTTCTCTTTCTCTGAAACACTACCTACATTAACCCTAAAAATAAACTCTCTTTCGTTCATTTGATCTAGCCGCCCTCTAACCCTGAACATCTCAGCTTCCTCTTCCTCCCGAACCAAACATTCTCCAAATTGTTGTTTATTGTAGATCTTGTCAATGGAGAAACTCCAGGAGGCCGTCGGTGGAAAGCTCAAGGAGGAGGAGTCCAAATTGAGCATGGTGAAGGTGCCTAGCCCAATGGTTTTGTTGAGCTCACTGCCAGCTATCCCACCAGAAGATCCTAAGGGAGAGGACACCATTATGCAACGGGTGTTTGAGGTGATTGAGGTGCTCGTGGTTGTGTTTGCCATGGATCCCTCAGCAGTTACTATAGATGCCTTTCTGTTTCAAAGAGGTAGGGTGATAGAGGCAATTGAAGACATGGTTCCAAATTGGGATCTGGATTGTGGATTGGAAGAGATGCAGATTGCAGCGCTGGCACATTGTCTAGATACTTGGTGGGAATATCTGCTAGATCAGAGGTTTGTGGCAAGAACTGTTGTCGTGAGCAGTCACATGTACTGTACAGGTAACATTCGAGACGAGTTTGGCATTTACTTAAGTGTGCTTGACGAGTTTCACTTCCAATTAGTGTACATGACCACAAGGCTCCGAGACTTCGTGGAGCAGATGGATGAGTTGATGATAGATGGAGCCCTATATGATTCGTCTGTTTCAGACCCTTCGGAAAGTGAGTCAGAAGAAGAGCCATGGGTGAGCTCAGCCATCGATAGCATTTTGAGAAATGCTATGTTTGAAGGATGAACCGTGTAGTGCCAAGGTTACCCTTAATCCATATTTTCTGTTTTCTTATATGCTTTCACATTGGGGACAATGTCCAATTCAGGTCTGGGGGTATCAATGGAGGTTTTCAATTTTTGTTTATTTGTATTTCAATTTTTTGTTAATTTTTGTTTTCAATTTTCAATTTTTGTTTACTTGTATTTCAATTTTTTGTTAATTTGTGTTTTCAATTTTCAATTTTTGTTCATTTATGTTTCCAATTTTCGTTCACTTGTTACTAATTTTTTTAGAATGTCATACAACCAATGCTATGGAGCTGCCATTGAGATTTTCATATCAAACATTTTACACTTCACAAAGCTTTTGCTCTTAGAATTCTGGTGGCTAAAGTACCATGCTCAGGTTCTTGAAGGATAATAGTGGAGACTACCCTAGTGAGCTATTTCGAGCCTAATTGCTTTCTTGAGAGGGTTTAAAGTGTTTCTATTCCTCATCTCTACTTATTTTCTTCAATTCACTCTAAAATGATCTCATTGTTCCATTTTGATTGAATACTAAGGATGATTCTATTTGCAGATATCAGGTGCATGCTCTCACTCATGAATGAACTCATTGAAATGATGCTAGGCTATGTGTGTATAACCATTCTCTGTGCTTTCTTTTCACCCTACCCATTCGTGTGTTCCATCAGCTCTCTTGTAGCCAAACACTTCAAGCCATTTTCTTCTATCACCCTCATGATTCCCCTAACTTTGTATCTCAATCTGAGATATTTAAACTTATTATAGCCATACCCTATAAAGCTTAGAAATATACCAAGGTGTGCCAAGATAAAGTTTGAAGCAAGGAAGTTGCTGCCACATTCCTAAATGTAAATTGGTGTGAATCTGTGCAATAAAGTTAAAGAAGAAGTAGATCAAGTCACAAAAAAAAAAAAAAAAAAAAAAAAAAAAAAAAAGAAAAAAAAAAAGAAGAGAAAGTGTTTCGATTTGATCTAAATGTGAAATTTAAGGTCTATGCCAGATGATCCTATGAAGTTGCAGCCATACCATTCTAAATGAATGATACCTTGCAGATCAATGAAGAATGCAACCTTGGTATGTTCTTAAGTTAATTCTGTTCCTTCCAATTCTTTCACTTCCCTTAACCTTAGCCTTTCATTACAACCTTGTGAAAGACCTAGCTGATCTTTGAGGATGTATTCATGGGTGCTGGTATGTATGTGTGTATCTCTATTCTTAGTATTTGATTCCCTTCATGAGATCTAACCAAATATTGTGCTTCTATTTCATATACTCATTTTGCTTATTTGAGAGAATAAAGCCATAGGTTCTGAGTGATTGAGTGCTATATGTGAGAATTAGAGTTGAAGCATGTTCTTCCTTCAAGAATTGAGTATGTTTACTTTGAAGCCGTGTGCCTTTGAGCTATAGCTTCCACTGTACACACTTATTGATCATCTATCTTGGCAACTCTATGGTGTTGGAGGTACGACTAAAGTTTTCTTTCATTTTCATTAGTTGTTTTCAAAGTTAGTTTTCTAACCTTTTGTTTTGTAGAGTCAGTAAAACGTTTGTGGGTATCGTAACTGTTAAACCCTCAGGAGACACAACTCCTCCTACTAGGGATGCCTAGAGGTTTAAAGGCTTGTTGCATGTGCTCAATGCAATCGAGTTACCTACGAAAGTGGTCTAGTTCGTTTTTATCTTTATTTTCATTTTGTTTTACTCGAGGACTAGTAAAATCTAGGTTTGGGGGTATTTGATCGGTGCATAATTACATATCTTTTTTGTACCATTCAAACTTATGATTTGGTATGTTTTTGAGTTAAACTTGTGCTTTTAATAAAGTTTTGTGTATGTTTCAGTATAATAAGGTTGAGACTCATTATTTACATTTTGAAGACAAGTTAGCTCAAAACAATGTCTGCAGATCAGTCATATTTACGGATTAACCTGTACTTGCTCAAAAAGAACCAGAAAATGCGTCATACATCATTGGAAAGATACGGAAGTCTAGTTTCCGTAGCATTTTACGGTGCATGATTTAGAGTCTTCTAGAGGAAGTTATACATGATTTAGTAGCTCAAGGTCAAACATTCGGGCCTCAGTCCAGTTTCCGTAGGTCACTTTGCAGGCCTCCGTTCAGCTACTTGCACAGGTCAAATGGGATGACACCCTTGATAGAAGTTGTTCCAATGGGTGTCTACTATAACATATCCAAATTGCAGCCCCATTGGATAAGTCTGGAGCCCTCAGCATGTCAAATACCGAACCTGGTTCACAGACAATCCAGGCCTCAGTCCAGTTTTCATGGGTCAGTTTGCAGGCCTCAGTTCAGCTACTTGCACAAGTCAGATGGGGCGATACCCTTGATAGAAGTTGTTCCAATGGGTGTCTACTATAACATATCCAAATTTCAGCCCAATTGGATAAGTTTGGAGCCCTCACCATGTCAAGAACCGAATCTGGTTCACAGACAAACCTTTGCTGTCACATGTGCTTAAAGCAGCCACACATGGAGCAAAGCATGGGCAGCTATTGAGCCATGTTCTTAAAGCAGCCACACATGGAGGCAAAGCATGGGCAGCTGTTGATCCATGTGATTAAAGCAACCACACATGGAGGCAAAGCTTGTGGCAGCTGCAAAGCATGAGCTACCACACATGGGAGACAAAGCACATGGGAGACAAAGCATGAGCTGCCACACATGGGCAGCTAAGAGACCAGCCAAGGGGGAGGACGAATTTGAAGCCTATAAATAGAGACTTTTAGCTCATTCAAAGGAGGATATCATTCCATAAATTACATTTCCATTGTACACCATCAAAGAGTTGTCGACACCATCAAAGAGTTGTCTACCATCAAAGAGTTGTTTACACCATCAAAGAGTTGTCTTCTTTATCAAAGAGCTATCTTCTTCTTATTTCTCTTTTTATTTTCTGTTTTGTATGTTCTTGCTATCCATTCAAATTATGGATAGCTAAATATTTTAGTTAGGGCTCGATTGAAGCCCTAATCATGTTTCTTTAAGGATTTCGATATGTCTTTGCTATAAACTACTTTTGTGATGCTTATTGATTAATTTCAGATTATATTTTACTCTTTACATACGTTATGTTATGCTTGATCATCATATGCATGCTATGTATTGAGTTTGTTACATAGGTAAATTTAGATGACCGAGTCTTGTACCTATGAAAGTAACAAAAGAACTAGTTCTAAGTTCTTGAAATTAATCATCATGAATAACTAGAATAGATACCATGTTCTAGAATTTGTGTGTTTGTCGATTTCCATTGTGTTATGCATTCTTAAAGTACAACTTAGTAGATACCATGCTAAACACTTTAAGAATGAAAAGAGTTAGAGTAGATACCCATGCCTAACTTGTTGTTTAGGGAAATCAATAACTTAAAGAGTAGATATCATGCCTTTAGGTTGACAAACATAAGCATCCAAAATCTGTTTTGTAGCATTGTGCATGTCGTTTGCTTAAGGAAAAAGATTAGTGGTGAACATCGAATCCCTAACTAGTTTTCTCATTGTTTTAACCTCAATCCAATTCTATTTTTAATCAAACGCTGTTTTCAATATTTAGTATTTAAATTTTCAGTTTTCAATACCATCATAAGAAAATCATCATTTTTTAACACTTTGTCTACACCGAATGCCATTTAGTTTAAGGAAAATAAATTAAGCACAAATTAATCCAATCCTCGTGGGAACGATCTCGTATTTGCTTTCTATACTATTTATCTGATCTTGTGCACTTGCGAGTTAAAACGTGCATATAGTTGCTTAATTTTTAGGTTACTATTTGTTCAACAGAGACCAAACTTTTGGGACTTGTTTAGTAGATGTTGTTTGACCCAGTGAAAGTCATGCACATACTTTGAGTCTCGGGAATTAGGATTTTGGGTTAAAGCTCATGGTTGAATACTCTTAATGATTAAGTTTTCATGTTCTTCTAAATAGGTAGTCAGGCTCCATGTACTCAACAAGCAAGGTCAAGAAGCTTTGGACTTTTTGTGAGTGGACGTTGTTTTTAAATTATCATTATTTTCAAATGATGGAATTACATGCATGTATATGGGTTTGATGGGGGATTTGATTATTTTGGTTACCACAACTATGGAATTATTTTATTGTCTTAACTATGGTTTTACAATACTTATGAGAGCTTAGTACCTATATTTTATATAAAGAAATTGGATATTGAGTTTTGGGCTATGATGTTGTCGGATGTTTATATATATGGGTTTGGGTGCATTTGAATATTTGGAATTCGGATATGTTTATAGTAATTGAATTGGGAAATTGAATATGGTATATTGGAGTTTGGATAGCACCATAATATGTACCTCCCCTTAGATATGTCGAAACCCAGATACCCTTGGTGGGATGTGCGCTAGGCCCTTAATGGGCAGTCTGCGCACGTGAGACTTATTTCAGCAGCACGTGCAATCCCTTAGTTGGGTGGCTCCACCCTAGTCACATGGTAATGTGATGCTATCATGTGGTCTAGCCAAACAATCCCCTAGTTGGATTGTTTCCCAGATGCTTAATAATGGTGTAGTGAGTATGTATGTGTGTATATATACACATGCATACATACTCACTACACACACACACACACACATATTTTTATACTTATATATTTATAAGGATCCTTTCTTGCATATTGTATTTTTGCAAGCATATGTCTTGGAAAGGGGATTGTTAAATGGAAAAACACTACTACAAAAAGTGAAAAAGACGACGGTATAGCAAACAACCGTCGTTGTTTTTATAAAGACGACGGCAGAGCAAAAAACCGACGTGTATTGTTTCCAAATTTTTTATAATGACGCATACAAATAAACAAGCGTCGTCTTATTAAAAAGGTCTTTTTCAGAGTTAAAATCTGACCAACAAACAACGACATCAGGCATGACAAGCGTCGTCTTATTAAAAAGGTCTTTTTCATAGTTAAAATCTGAACAACAAACAACGACAACAGGTATGACAAGCATCGTCTTATTAAAAAGGTCTTTTTCAGAGTTAAAATCTGACCAAAAAACAACGACAGCAGGTATGACAAGCGTCGTCTTTTAAAAATCAAGTGTCCTTTCAAAGACGAGTGAAAATTTGAAAATTTGTCGAGTGCGAATTCACTTAAGCGGCCATTTTTTAGCGTGTTTTAAAAGACGACGCTTTTTAAAAAAAGATCGCCGTCTTTACATATAATAGACGACCTTTTTAAAAAAAAAACCGTCGTCTTTACTTCATAAAAACAGTGGAAGCATAAGGGACATAGCGGGAATTTGCAATTTTGTCGTCCGAGCTCTGATTGAGGTCCATGATACCTTTTTGAAAAGGGAATGAAGCCAGAAATCAGACTCAGTGCTCTGCACTGACATATGGTGGTTTTTGGCCATTTGAGGTTGTTTAGCCTTCCAAAAACACATTTAAAAAAAGCGTCGTCTATTATAGGTATAGACGACAGTTTTTAAAAAAGCGTCGTCTATTATAGGTATAGACTATGCGTTTTTAAAAAAACCGTCATCTTTACCTATAATAGACGATGCTTTTTTTAAATGCGTTTTTGGAAGGCTAAACAACCTCAAATGGCCAAAAACCACCATATGTCAGTGCAAGTCTGATTCCTGGCTTCATTCTCTTTTCAGAAAGGTATCATAGACCTCAATCAGAGCTTGAAAGACAAAATTACAAATTCCCGCTACGTCCCTTATGCTTCCACTGTTTTATGAACGACGATTTTTTTTTTTAAAAGGTCGTCTATTATATGTAAAGATGACGATCTTTTTTTTAAAAGCATCGTCTTTTATAACACGCTAAAAATACCCGCTTAAGTGAATTCGAGCTCGACAAATTTTCAAATTTTCACCCGTCTTTGAAAACCTTATCTCTCATTAACAAGCGTCGTCTTTTAAAACACGCTAAAAAAAGGCTACTTAAGTGAATTCGCGCTCGACAAATTTTCAGATTTTCCCCCGTCTCTGAAAACCTTATCTCTCCCTCCTTGAAACCCTCATGCACTCTCTAAAACACCCTCATGAAACTTTCTAAAATACCCTTCTATATCTTGCTAGTGAATTCTGGATTAGTCTCTTTGCGTTTCTGGTATATTCTTTGTCTCCCTAATTTTAGATTTTGTCTCTCTTGATTTGTCTGATTTGTTTACATATTTTTTTATATTTCTGGTTTCTTTTTAGATTTTCTGATTTAGTTATCAGGAGATGATGAGGAAGCTTGCAGATTTATAACTTTTTCTTTTACAAGTTTTCTATGTGAGTCATATGTTTTTTTTTTGTTGAAAATTTGTTACCTTCTCTTTTCACCATAATTTTATTTATATATTTTTCCTTTTGTAGGTTCTCGATGGTCTTTTTTATGCTAATTTTACAAGTTTTCTATGGAAATATGGACCAATGGTAAAATTTCTCTTTCACCTAATTTTTTATGTTTATAATCTTAGCTTTTTTTCTCTCTTTGTCATTTTGATTTATTTACAGGGATGATGGAGGAGACTTCAGTTGTGCATCATTTATATGTTTGGATGAGGAATGCTTGGATTAGGAGTACTTAGGTCTTGTTTGGAATTATGTTTGTTGTAGAATAAAGATTGGTTAACTATGTAATAACTATTGAATCTTCAAGTTTTATGAAAGAAACTATTTGTGTATATATTCATTAATAAAGCATTATGGTTGGTTTTCTAGTTAAAATCGTTGTATAGCATCATAGGAAATCAAAAAGAACTAAAATGTAGCAGTTTGGAAACTTATTAGACGACGGTTTTTATAATAAATCATGGTCTTTACAGATAATTAACGACGATTTTTATAAAAAAAGTGTTGTCTATTATAGGTAAAGATGACCTTTTTTTACAAAAGGGTCGTCTATTATATATAAAGACGACGGTTTTTTTAAAAAACCGCCGTCTTTATAAATAATCCACGACGGTTTTTATAAAAAACCTTCATCTTTACATATACAATACACGTTTTATTAAAAAATCGTCATCTTTACAAACAATACATGACGGTTTTTTTTAAAAACCATCGTCTTTATGAATAATGATCGGTGCATAATTACGTATCTTTTTATACCCTTCTAACTTATGATTTGGTTATGTTTTTGAGTTAAACTTGTGCTTTTAATAAAGTTTGTGTATGTTTCGGTGTAATAAGGTTGAGACTCATTACATACATTTTGAAGACAATTTAGCTTAAAACAGTGTCTGCAGATCATTCAATTTCACGGATTAACCTGTACTTGCTCAAGAAGAACCAGATAATGAGCCATACATCATTGGAAAGATACGGAAGTCTAGTTTCCGTAGCATTTTACGGTTCATGATTCGGAGTCTTCTAGAGGAAGTTATACATGATTTAGTAGATCAAGGTCAAAATTCGGCAGCATCTGCGTTACTGGGCCATAAATGACATTTGAAGGTCTTTCCGATTTTTCCTTGAGTTGGGCTGCATATGCTTGGAAAGATACGACAAAGGGCTTGAAGATCCATATTTTTCCAGAATTTTATGAATGTATTAACAAGCCCAAAACAAACCCAAAAGAAGAGTGCAATGCATTGTCATGCATGACATATGCATGATGAAATGCACTATCTAGTGGGAATTGTTGGTGAAGTGCACTATCTTGTGGGAAGGTTAGATGAAGCATATTCAAGTCTTATAATTGAAGTGGGAGTTGCAACACTAAGTTTAAAGAAAGAAAATTTGTTTTCAATGTAATGGTGTGTTAGGTGAAGTTGATGAAGTGAGTGGAAAGCAATATTTAATTTAGATTTTCAACTTCCTTAGGCCTATAAATAGTGAGGTTTCCCAAGCTTGTAAACATACCCCAAGGGGGGGAGCTCTCAAACATTTCTCTAGAGCTCCCCTCCCTTCTCTCCCTCAAATTCTCTTAGTTTTCCTTTCTAGTTCTCAATTGTTGTAATAAAATCCTTTTGCTAAATGTTTCTAAGTTCTTCTTAACTTTCCATTGTAATGTAAATTCTTTTCTTTAGCAATTCAAGTTTGAGTAGTTTCCAAGTTTCAATTATGGTTTTTCTTCTTATTCATTATGCTTATAAGTTAATATGCTAGTTTGAATGATTGATCACCATTAAGGCTTGCATGTTAGCTATCTTGGTTTGAATTAAGAGTAGACACCATGCTTTAATTCGAATTGAACTATGAATAGGAAGAGTATGTATGGACATTCGACAACAGGGATTAAATACATGCTTGGTTGTTTAAAATGTTCTTCTACGCTTAATGGGTTCCTAATGCTTAATTTAGGTTAGACAACAAATGATCAAGTTAGGGAATTAGGAACACAAGGTTAGGACCAGACACCATGGCTTAATCATACTTTAGCTAGAATCAATCCATTAATCTAAATTGAACTTGGGAACTTATTCGCTTGAGTTAATTTCTTTTCTTTCTTCCTTGTTTAATTTATTTTCTCCTTTCTTTTTTCATTTTTGTTTTGTACAGGGAATTGAATTAAATCAATCTATCATCAATCCTCGTGGGATCGACCTCGCACTTACATATGCTAAACTACCAACGGCTCGTGCACTTGCGAGTATCACAAGTTGAGGATGCAGCTGAATCTATTTTGGTGCAGCTGAATCAACGCAACAAGTTTTTGGCGCCGTTGCCGGGGATTGGCAACATAGTTTGGTTCTATTTCTTTTCCCTACTTGTTTTTTTTTTCTCTCCTTTTCATGTCTTACTAGGCACTTTCATGTTTTAAAATTAATGATGTTAATTGACAAGTTGTGTTTGTAGTCCAACGGAACAGGACAATTGCCTAACAAGCAAGAGAACTGGGTTTAAGTCCCGGCTTACACAACACCAAAAAAAAATAAAAAATACTTTGAAGTATGGAATTAGATGTGTGTTTTTTTTTTCCTTTTCATTTTAGTTTTTATGTCCTAATCCTTTGAATTCTCTTTCAAGTTTTTGTTTGTGTTTGTTTTAGCAATTTAGATAGCTAAATAAAAAAGGAGAGAAAATGCAACTCCAATCATGATGAGAAGTGTGGAGTAGTAGGAGAAGTCACGACCTCCAAATACATCTATACTCGACCTAATTGCTTCAAGGGGGAGCATTCTAATCTTTTCTCTTAATTTGTTTTCTTATTATTTTAAGTTTATGTTTCTTTTTACACAAAATTTTATAAATAAAAAAAAGATTTTTCATATGAGTTGACTTATGGTAACTCCAATGAGCATCTCTGTTAATACAGTGTCTAGGAGTTCTATAGGCGACACCTTCGGTGTCTAAGAAGTTTGGGTTTTAAGCAGGACCATTGTGACATCTCCAAACTTCCCGGATCCCCTGGCTGTGTTTTCTGAGGTTCTTAATTGGTAATCCATGAGTCACTTGTATATTCGTGTGTTTTATTCAAAAAAAAAAAAAATATATATATATATAATAATAATAATTTAAAAATTAAAAAATTAAAATAAAATATAAAAAAAAAACCTTCTCTTTCTTTTTCTTATTATTTGAAAATTTTTTATTATTTATTTTATTTTTTATTATTTATTTTTTTTATTAGTGTTTTTTATTATATTTAAATACTAATTTTTGTAAATGTTTATTAGTGGCTGGATTTTAAATTATTGTGGACTGCCAAACACTGAAACACTACCCACATTAACCCTAAAATTAACTCTCCATCTTTCATTTTATCTAGCCGCCCGCTAACCCCTGAACATCTCAACTTCCTCTTCCTCCCGAATCAAACATTCTCCAAATTGTTGCTTATTGTAGATCTTGTCAATCGAGAAACTCCAGAAGGCCGTCAGTGGAAAGCTCAAGGAGAAGGAGTCCGAATTGAGCATGGTGAAGGTGCCTAGCCCAATGGTTTTGTTGAGCTCACTGCCAGCTATCCCACCAGAAGATACTAAGGGAAAGGATACCATTGTGCAACGGGTGTTTGAGGTGATTGAGGTGCTCGTGGTTGTGTTTGCCATGGATCCCTCAGAAGTTACCATAGATGCCTTTCTGTTTCATAGAGGTAGGGTGACAGAGGAAATTAAAGACATGATTCCAAATTGGGATCTAGATTGTGGATTAGAAGAGATGCAACTTGCGGCGCTGACACATTGTCTAGATGCTTGGAGGGTATATCTGCTAGATAGGAGGTTTGTGGCAAGAACTGTTGTGTTGAGCAGTCATATGTATTGTACAGGTAACATTCGAGTTGAGTTTGATATTTACTTAAGTGTGCTTAACGAGTTTGACTTCCAGTTAGGGTATATGACCACAAGGCTCCGAGACTTCGTGGAGCAGATGGATGAGTTGATGATAGATGGAGCCCTATATGATTCGTCTGTTTCAGACCCTTCGAAAAGTGAGTCAGAAGAAGAGCCATGGGTCAGCTCAGTCATCGATAGCATTTTGAGAAATGCTATGTTTGAAGGATGAACCATGCAGTGCCAGGTTACCCTTAACTCCTGTTTTCTGTTTTCTTATATGCTTTCACATTGTGGACAATGTCCAATTCAGGTATGGGGGTATTAATGGAGGTTTTCAAGTTTTGTTCACTTGTATTTCATTTTTTTTTTCTTTTTTTGTTATTTTGTGTTTTCAATTTTTGTTCATTTGTGTTTCCAATTTTCGTTCAATTGTCACTAATTTTTTTATTTTTTCATACAACCAATGCTATGGAGCTGCCATTGAGATTTTCATATAAAACATTTTACACTTCACAAAGCTTTTGCTCTTAGAATTCTGGTGGCTAAACTACCATGCTCAGATTCTTGAAGGAGAATAGTGGAGACTACCCTAGTGAGCTATTTCGAGCCTAATTGCCTTCTTGAGAGGGTTTAAAGTGTTTCTATTCCTCATCTCTACTTATTTTCTTCAATTCACTCTAAATGATCTCATTGTTCCATTTTGATTGAATACTAAGGATGATTCTATTTGTAGATATCAGGTGCATGCTCTCACTCATGAATGAACTCATTGAAGTGATGCTAGGCTATGTGTGTATAACAATTCTCTGTGCTTTCTTTTCTCCCTACCCATTTGTGTGTTCCATCAGTTCTGTTGCAGCCAAACACTTCAAGCTATTTTCTTCTATCACCCTTATAATTCCCCTAACTTTGTATCTCAATCTAAGATATTTAAACCTATTATAGCCATACCCTATAGCTTAGAAATATACCAAGGTATGCCAAGATAAAGTTTGAGCAAGGCAGGTGCTGCCCCATGCCTAAATGTAAATTGTTATGAATCTGTGCAATAAAGTTAAAGAAGAAGAAGTAGATCAAGTCAAAAAAAAAAAAAAAAAAAGATAAAGAGAAAGTGTTTCGATTTGATCTAACTGTGAAATATAAGGTCTATGCCAGATGATGATATGAAGTTGCAGCCATACCATTCTAAATCAATGATACCTTGCAGATCAACGAAGAATGCAACCTTGGTATGTTCTTAAGTTAATCGTGTTCCTTCCAATTCTTCCATTTCCCCTAACCTTAGCCTTTCATTACAACCTTGTGAAAGACCTAGCTGATCTTTGAGGATGTATTCATGGGTGCTGGTATGTATGAGTGTATCTGTATTCTTAGTATTTGATTCCCTTCTTGAGATCTAATCAAATATTGTGCTTCTATTTCATATACTCATTATGCTTGTTTGAGAGAATAAAGCCATAGGTTCTGAGTGATTGAGTGCTATATGTGAGAATTAGAGTTGAAGCATGTTCTTCCTTCAAGATTTGAGTATGTGTACTTTGAAGCCGTATGCCTTTGAGCTATAGCTTCCACTTTACACACTTATTGATCATCTATCTTGGCAACTCTATGGTGTTGGAGGTATGACTAAAATTTTCTTTCATTTCCATTAGTTGTTTTCAAAGTCAGTTTTCTAACCTTTTGTTTTGTAGAGTCAATAAGCGTTTGTGGGTATCGTTTCTGTTAAACCCTCAGGAGACACAACTCCTCCTACTAGGGATGCCTAGAGGTTTAAAGGCTTGTTGCATGCGCTCAATGCAATCGAGTTACCTACGAAAGTGGTCTAATAAATTTCTCGTTTTGTTTTTATCTTTGTTTTCCTTTTGTTTTACTCGAGGACTAGTAAAATCTAGGTTTGGGGGTATTTGATCGGTGCATAATTACATATCTTTTTATACCCTTCTAACTTATGATTTGGTTATGTTTTTGAGTTAAACTTGTGCTTTTAATAAAGTTTGTGTATGTTTCAGTGTAATAAGGTTGAGACTCATTACATACATTTTGAAGACAATTTAGCTTAAAACAGTGTCTGCAGATCATTCAATTTCACGGATTAACCTGTACTTGCTCAAGAAGAACCAGATAATGAGCCATACATCATTGGAAAGATACGGAAGTCTAGTTTCCGTAGCATTTTACGGTTCATGATTCGGAGTCTTCTAGAGGAAGTTATACATGATTTAGTAGATCAAGGTCAAAATTCGGCAGCATCTGCGTTACTGGGCCATAAATGACATTTGAAGGTCTTTCCGATTTTTCCTTGAGTTGGGCTGCATATGCTTGGAAAGATAAGACAAAGGGCTTGAAGATCCATATTTTTCCAGAATTTTATGAATGTATTAACAAGCCCAAAACAAACCCAAAAGAAGAGTGCAATGCATTGTCATGCGTGACATATGCATGATGAAATGCACTATCTAGTGGGAATTGTTGGTGAAGTGCACTATCTTGTGGGAAGGTTAGATGAAGCATATTCAAGTCTTATAATTGAAGTGGGAGTTGCAACACTAAGTTTAAAGAAAGAAAAATTGTTTTCAAATGTAATGGTGTGTTAGGTAAAGTTGATGAAGTGAGTGGAAAGCAATATTTAATTTAGATTTTCAACTTCCTTAGGCCTATAAATAGTGAGGTTTCCCAAGCTTGTAAACACACCCCAAGGGGGGGAGCTCTCAAACATTTCTCTAGAGCTCCCCTCCCTTCTCTCCCTCAAATTCTCTTAGTTTTCCTTTCTAGTTCTCAATTGTTGTAATAAAATCCTTTTGCTAAATGTTTCTAAGTTCTTCTTAACTTTCCATTGTAATATAAATTCTTTTCTTTAGCAATTCAAGTTTGAGTAGTTTCCAAGTTTCAATTATGGTTTTTCTTCTTATTCATTATGCTTATAAGTTAATATGCTAGTTTGAATGATTGATCACCATTAAGGCTTGCATGTTAGCTATCTTGGTTTGAATTAAGAGTAGACACCATGCTTTAATTCGAATTGAACTATGAATAGGAAGAGTATGTATGGACATTCGACAACAGGGATTAGATACATGCTTGGTTGTTTAAAATGTTCTTCTATGCTTAATGGGTTCCTAATGCTTAATTTAGGTTAGACAACAAATGATCAAGTTAGGGAATTAGGAACACAAGGTTAGGACCAGACACCATGGCTTAATCATACTTTAGCTAGAATCAATCCATTAATCTAAATTGAACTTGGGAACTTATTCGCTTGAGTTAATTTCTTTTCTTTCTTCCTTGTTTAATTTATTTTCTCCTTTCTTTTTTCATTTTTGTTTTGTACAGGGAATTGAATTAAATCAATCTATCATCAATCCTCGTGGGATCGACCTCGCACTTACATATGCTAAACTACCAACGGCTCGTGCACTTGCGAGTATCAAATAATCCACGACGGTTTTCATAAAAAACCGTCACCTTTACATACAATACACGACGGTTTTATTAAAAACAGTCGTATTTCCTCCTATAATGAACGATCTTTACCTCTAAACAACGACGATTTTGTTTAAAAACCGTCGTCTTTATTGATAAACAACGACGGTGAATTAGCGTCGTGGTTTGTTAGGGAAAAGATGACGGTGGATTCCACGACTATTGAGAAACCGAATACACGACAGTGATTTACCGTCGTCTTTTTGCTTTTTTGTAGTAGTGAAAGGTCCAGTTTGATTATTGTATTATATGCTATATCTGGTTTATGGGATTATAATGATTTCAAATTCAAGTATACTTTAATAATGGATTTCATTGCATGGTTTTACATCGTTTTTATAAAACGGTGGGGGTTAGTACGTTCGATTATAACTATGTTCAAACTTTATTTTTGTCCACTCATAATTTTTGTTTTGCGCCCCCCAAGTCATAGCTTGACGTGACTCGCACAACCAAACTAAGTCTCTCTCTTCCCATGCATCGACTTCCTTGTAGGATATCTTGTTGTTTATTTCTTTCGAAAAATACTTGGGTTGTGTAAACTAAAGAGTATCTTAGATTGCTATGATATTGCCCATGTAGGATTGAATTTGGGGCTGGAGGCCTATGTCGTAAAATGTGTGCAAGCATTGTGTGTGCTGCCAGTTGAATTTTTTTAACTACTTCATTTGCAGTGTTTGCAGTCTCGGCCCATCTTCTTTGTTTCAGGGAAGACGGTTATTTCAGTAAGTGGGCCCGGCATTGGTTAGATGTCAGACAAACAACAAAGTTCGTCACAGATTCCAAGGGAAAATCTGGGGCAAGTCCCGTCGTGAACTCTTTAATTAATTTTTTTCCTTAACCAACTAATCTAATTAATTAACTTAATTGATTTCATCATCTTCCATTGTTAACCAAATTACAAACTTATGGGTGTGCGATCTAATGGGTTTTAATTAGTGAGGCCATGTACGATCTCGAATTCTTTCTTAATCGACTGTGAATTAAAATCCCCTTTTATTCTCCCGTTCATGATGACCCAGTTATGGAATGTCCTTAGGACTTCTACAAACTGTGAGTGACATTTAGTAACATGTCACGACTACCCATGTTAATATAGAATATATTATGAGAACCCATTTAGTTGGAATTACAATGCAATTTGATCCTTCTCTATTTCCCAATGTCCTTGATCTCATTAAGAGGATACAAAATTCATGTCAAATCCCTAATATGATCGTTGTTCACTATATGATTCAATATAAGCACAATTAGAAGACTCTTTCTTAATTTTGCTAGTATGTTTATTTTCAATTATGTTATGACAGGACTCGACCCAAATTCCACTTTCGAATCTGCGCCAATCCCTGTGTGTATCCGACACCTGGCAGGTGCCAAGCACATTTGACCAAATTGCCCTTCTAACAAAAATTCAAAATTTCTTTAGTGTTTGACTTCTGCCAAATATTCGGCTGAGTCTCCTCTATAAATAGCTCGTTTCCCAAAAAAATTCACATGTACAACATGCAATTCAAATATCCACAACTGTTTAGAATTCATACAATCCAACATCCAAACTTTGTGGCCTCAGGCCTTACAGAAAACCTTAGGGCAATTTTAAAGCACGCTAATTCAGTTAATTTACAAAAGTGGTGGAAAGGATAAGTGGTAGGTGATGACCGCCCTTTGGTGGTGCTCTGGTACACAACTACTGCCTGGGGGCGCAAAACATTAAAAGTGTGAGTGGACAAAAGAATGTTTTGGAAAATATAATATCAACACACTAACCCCACTGTTAAAACATTTAGAAATTCAATTATAACCATGTTCTATATTCGTACAAAAATCAAGCATGTGTATCTATATACATATAACTGATCATGCATTTAGTTAAATCATCGAAACCAATTGAAAGGTGATAATTCCTTTCCACCAGGGTGTACCCATCATAAATCCGTCAATTCCATGATTTTCTATTTAATTCCCACATTATACTGTCAATTCCTTATGCCACATAATGTGACACGTCCTCGCAGGTCTCAGTAACACAAAGTCAACCCCAGCCGCATTCCTTCCAAGACTCAGGAGACACTTGGTCAACCTGAGCCGCATTCCTCGCTCCTCACGATGTTGTGTAGCATTTGAACGATTGTGGCGTTTTGGAATTCGATTTTGAACCTAGGTTTTGGCCTGATTTCAATGTGAAATTTCGGCCGATTGCTGCCCAAATTGGACCTCCTCGTAGTTAACTAAAATGCTCCACTCGTCGAGTAGGACCTATAGCCGGGAGGGTGGCCCATGATTTTGGAGTTTTTCGGCGATCGATATTGCTTTGGATACCCACGCGCTGCAGGCAAGTGTGGCGACCCATGGGCACTGTAGCAAAGGGGCATTGTGTCCCAATGCGATCCCCTAATTCTCATGAGCGCGAAGGTGTGCTTGGATTTCAATTCGGATATCGTTTGAGCCCCGAACGGGTTTCGCCTATTGTGCAATTTTCGGGTTTCGCCTTATGTTGTACTCTGTATTTCCAAGATCGTATAGGATTTGACGGATCGTGAATCATGAGCGCGTATAGGGTTTCGCCTAGGGGAAGATAAATTTGTAGTTGTCAGATCGTCCGATCGTGTTCAATCCGACCATCCGATTTGGACCAAATTTGCAAGGTAGGTTTAGAAGGGTGCGTTGAACCTATAGGGACTCCCAGATTTGTGATCAGAGTTCATGGGCCCCATGAGCCTGGTGGACCAAGTTTGGGTAGTTAGACCACTATGTGACCGTGAGTCTTCCGAGGTAGTTTTACCCTTCGAGAAGTACTAGAACGACCATGTAAGCGAGTCTTGACCGTTATTGTGGTTGTCCTAATTATGTTGGGATTAGGAGTTTGTTTTATAGTATCTTATAGAAATTATTGGATTTAGTTTTAAAACGTGCATTATGTTCAGTAATTAAATGAATATGCATGAAATTTAGTTCGAATGAAAATTTGGGAAATTTAAATATATTTATAATATGTTAGTGTGATTTTGATATAACTTTTGTTGATAATGAGTCTTGAAACCTTGATTGATTATAGTGACGGTATTATGTTGATTATATGCAAATGTTTACTTATGATAAATCTTTGGATTGAACTATGGTCACTTAGGCAAATGAATAATGTTGATGAATATGGAATTATATAATTACACTATGTTGAATACCATCCCCCGGTTTCTAGACTTCCCACACGTGGCGTTGGAAATTTTCCGGCGTGTGCGAAGAATATGTGATTATCTGGTCTCACACGTGGCGTTGGAATATTCCGACTTGTGAGACCACTTCCCACACGTAGCGTTGGAAATTTTCCAGCGTGTGGGAAGAATATGTGATTATCTGGTCTAACACGTGGCGTTGGAATATTCCAGCTTGTGAGACCCTGTGATTTGTTATGGATTATCACACATGGCATTGGAGAATTCCAACATGTGATAATGGATTTCCCACACGTGGCATTGAAAATTTCCGGCATTTGGGCTCATTGAAATATTGGCTACCTTACCACACGTGGCGTTGGATTATCCGACGTGTGGTAAAAGATCCGTTTACTTGTCTTATCATTATTTTACTACGTGTGGCATTGGACCTTTCGGCGTGTAGTAAAATAACAGGGAGATGACTAAAGGATTATTATACTATTTGGGGAAAGTTTGATGTTTGAAAAGGATTATGTTTGGTATGATGTAATTTAAAGAAAAGGAAAAGGGGTAAATTATAAAAGTTACTATTTTGTATTGCTGTAATTGATTGCATGTTATTGGAACCGGGATTTTTGTAGAAAGAACTACGTGTGGCTTGATCCCTCAGTAAGGGTATGTAGGTAGCCTGGGGTCCCATCTAGGTGATGCCGCGAACTAAAGATAATTCTGGAACTTTAATTTAGTCGTTTGAACTTAGTCTCACTTCTTTTGTTCTTTGAACGAGTTTGCTTTTGACTTTGTCAATAGTACCTAAGTTCGTTTGAGAACGAGGCTTGATTGATCGATTTTATTTCAATTATACCAAGTAGCCGTGGATCAAAGGTGTTTGTGGTCTTGTTGAGTCCAAAACCCGTTGGTATGAGAGTTTGATCCTGGTCTCAGTCTTTAGAATTCCTTTGTTTTTACCCTTACTAGGGTATGATTGTGAGGCTGGAGGCCATCTTTGTAACCTGCATGAAATTATCTTGTGCGTGCTACTAGTTGGTGATATTAAATGTGCTTTAACAGGTTGAGAAATTTTGGGAAATGTCCATTTTTCAGGGGAGACTCTGTCGAAATTTCGACAGAAAGTCTCGTGCCTTTTTTCCTTAATTTTGTCAAAAGAGGATATAGTAATAGAAGTGGGCCCGGCATTAGTGTGATGTCGAAATTTTCACAGGATTCGTCTCGGGTTCCGAGGAATTCGGGGCGGGTCCTGTCACTGACCCCGGCTTGAAATGTGTGTGTACGTAACTTAAGAAAGTTCTTAGGCCCATTTCCAACAGTTCTAACAAGTGGAATGGTCTAAAAAGACTCGAGATAAAATAAGCAATTAAATTCCCATATTGGTCATTCCGGTCTCCCGTGGGGTCCACGACCTCCGATTGCTAATCTGAGAGTTCCTATAGGTTTAAGACAATTTACTGAACATGTGCCCTACAAGTTTGATTCGAATCGAACTATCGGATTGCTCGCAATTGCACTATCGGACAGTTACTGTTTACCTAAACTTTGAATTATTGAATCGGAGTATCCGGGACAACGATTCTTGATCCGCGAATACCTACACTATCTTACAGTCAAACGGTAACCAAAATGAAATCTGAGCATTTGAGGATCAAAAGGACCATCCAACTCTGGCCCATGCCCCGCCACACTAGCAGGCAGCGCGTGGGTGTCTAGAGAAATTTCGGCGACCAAAAAATCTCTGAACCATTAGTCAAGACCTATACCTACATATTCAGAACAACAAGTGGAGCAAATTTTGTTCTTGGACCACGACCAAAAAGTGGCCGGAACTTGCCCGAAACTTGAGCTGAAAACCAACTGAAATTTAAGCGATAAAACAAGTTCCAAAACGCAGAAAATCGATCCTAAACAACCCAACCATCAGCTAGAACACATTGAGAGGGTAAAAAGCATACCTGGATCGACAAATTTGGTGGCCAGAATTGTCCGAAAATGACGACAAAAGGAGTGGTTGGGCTCACCGGAGAAGGGACGGGTTGGAAAGAGGAAGTTGAGATGATTCTAATGAAGTAGGCTGTGGCCAACGGCGATCAGATGGAGGAGTTGCCGGCCAAAGAATGGCCGGGGCTGTGTTCGCAAGAGTGAGAGAAAGGGAGGTCGTGGGAGGGAGAGAGAAATGAAGGAGAAGAAGAAAAAAAATGAGTTTTTAAAAAAAATGACTTCAAAATATTTACGGTTGTGCCACTGCACTTCCATTAATCGTAACTGCTTCGTTATAACTCTGATTTGTGCCCACTACGTGTCTACAAACTTGTTTCGACGTGCTCTACGCAATGGTATTACTCAAATTCCTAATTACTTCCTGAATAAAAAGGCAACTTTTAAACTCATTAAAATATTCCTGGAGTAAAATTATCTTTTACTTGAATAAATTAATAATTAAATATTAATTTAGAATCGGGTTATTGCATGTTAAAACTTTGTTTTTGTCCACTCACAATTTTCTATTTTGTGTCCCCCAAGCAGTAGCTTGACGTCATCCGAACAACCAAGCCAAGCCTTCCTCTTCTCGTGCCTTGACTTAATTGCAGGACTCTTATTGTCCATTTCCTTTGAAACTTTTACTTTGGTTGTTTAACTGTAGATTCTTAGACTGCTTTGTTATTACCCATGTAGGGTTGAATTTAAGGACGGAGGCCTATTCTGTAAACTGTGTGCCTATTGCATTGTGCATGCTGGCAATTGGTATCTTTCTGTGCTATTTTTGGTTGGTAAAGTCCATTTTTTAGAGGAGACTCAGCCGAAATTTCAGTAGAAGTCTCGACCCCTTTTCCTTTGTTTCGGAGAAGAGGATGTTTTTAGTAAGTAGGCCCGACATCGGTTAAATGTTGGAAAAACCGTAGGGTTGGTCATGGATTCCGAGGAATTCGAGATGGGTCTTGTCAATGGAGGCAAATGAATGTACAACAAGAGATCTCTAATCTCTTTAAGGAAAAAAAAATACTCCAACGATATGATTGATGAAATCTCTGTGCAGAGTAGTGGATAAGATTTGAAAGTAAAAGTCTTCAAATCTTACCAGGATACTCATATAAAGGAATAATTCACATTAGGATATTCGACATTAAATTCCATTATCTAGTAATGTGAATAAGGAGTATTGTATAAGAGAAAGATTCAATTGCTCAGTCATGCCAATTCAAATAGGTTCTTGCCTACACCTAATTAACCCTGAAATGTTGCTAGGCGTCAAGCATGGTATGTGGAAGTCCTGAAGGGTTCAATCATAATTGACCTTCACCAACTGGAAGAATTAAATAGTGAGATTTAACTCACAAGTCAACTCAGAGAAGTTGAGTCTACCCACTCTCTACCTAGAGAAAGACTAGCTCCTAAGTTCTCTAGGTTGATTTCTCTTCATATCTAGTCCATTTTGGTGTGGTGAGGTAGAGGACTTCACTCTTGGAGTCTTGGGTTGTGAGAAGAGGAAGAACAGAAGACATTTTCCTAAAAAGGTCTTCATTCTTGGCTTGTCCAAAAAATAGTCTTCAAGAGTAAAAACTTATCCTTTCTCTATTTCCTATTTTTTTGCGCAAAGAGACTAGATCATAAGATGCTAATTGGGTTAAAATGAAAAAGTCTTAGCTCAACTAGAATAAGTATAATTAATCCACCATTATGAATGTTTATGCATTATATGTTTTGGCTAAATTCATGCCATGAGTGATTAAATGCAAAATGTTTCCTTCAATATCTACTCTCACAGTATGCATCCTTTTGGCAAAAGTGGTACATGGACAATTAGACCCAGTTTCAACTGACAAAAACTACAAGCTAAGAATGTATCACTTAGAATTGGCAAGTAATCACATATTGCTTACAAGCAAAGTCAAATTTCTGAGATTAGATATGATTTGAGTCAATCACAATCAATTCAATCCTAATTAACCTAGGTCAAAAGCTTTATAAAACGGACGTCGTACGTCTAATTAAGGGACCTACAATTTTTTCGAAAAACAACTCAACAAAAATCTTTTTCAACAAACAACTCAACACAATCTTTTCCAAAGAAGATCAAGACTTTTGTATGATTTCTTTGCTTGCATTCTCATATTCAGTGGCAGACCTGTGCAGGCGCAAGGAGGTGCACCTGCACCTTCGCTCGCCGGAAAACTCCATTAGAGGGTGCTGGAGTTGCACCTTTGCTCAAACTAGAGACGGACTCAAAGTGTTCAATGAAATGTCGGAATGGCCTAGGCGATGCGCTGCTGGCTGCTGCACGCTCCTTTTTTTTTTTTAAACAAAGCTTGGCCAAAATAACATTGTTTTGGACCAGGCTTTTTAAAACACACAGTTTTTTTTGTTTTTAACCTAGCCAAAATGACAGGTTTATTTTAAAAAAAAAAAAAGAAAAAAAAAGAAGGGGAAACTACTGGGTCATTACGTGGGCTTTTAAAAGGGCTTCTATAATTCCTTATTTAATTGGGTTTCAATATGGCCTGCACAATTCCTTATTTAAGTGGGATTGAGAATTCTCTTTATAAAGGACCAATTTAACATCACCCAATTTTATCAAAGAGTGCGTGCATCACAAGAATCCTGCGTTTTTTTTTCCTTCTTGAGTACGCCAATCCAAAGTAAGTTGGATGCATTTTTTTTTCTTGAGCAAACGCTAATTTTGTTTATTCTATTTTTAATAATTTTTATTATTATTTAGCTCTCTCTGTATTAGTAAGATTAGTAGCAAGAACTCTTAGCTTTTAAAAATTGCACCTTTGCTGAAAAATTCCTAGGTCCACCGCTGCTCATATTCCAAGCCTTCCCGAGCCTTATGTGGCTTAGATATTCGCGGTTTGATAATAGCTTTGCCAATTCTAACATTAGCAATTGAAGGTGTTGTTTGCTTTTGCAGTGCAAGATCTAACACATTTGATTTGGCTATCATAAAGCTCTCCAACCACATGTTGGACTTTCCTGACGCACTGAGCTGTTCCAGGCGATCTACGGTGATTCAAGGTGATGATAGCACTAGTTCCAACTAGATCTGACTAGTATGACGCTTTATTTATTGATTATTATGTTTTCTTGCTTTCTAGTCTGTATTAGGGAGATTATAAATTCCTTATTTGTGTTAAGGCATAGAAAATAATCAATATTGAGCCAACTCCCCACTCATTGCATAATTGTTTGATTAAAGTTAGTTTTCTTGGCACAAAAGATACTTTTGCTGACTTTTAGTCGATTAGGGTTTTACACTGGTAATAGTGGGTTATCGTAAAAGCAATCTTTTGGCCTATTTAAGAGGCTGTGAGATTTGGGGTAAACACTTTCACAATGTCACACACACATTGGTACATATGAGATAATATCCTTATCCCAATACCTTCTTGCATATAGATGGATTAAAGCTATCGATAAATGATCTCCTTCATCTCAATCCCTTGAGAGAGGTCTCTGCAGCATAGATCCCCTATAATATAATCTCAATCCGTTGAGAGGTTATGAAGTCACGCATGGCAATTTGGATAGTAACACAATAAAGTACATTACTCCAGTGATATTGAGGTGGAGTTTGAAATTGGTGGTCAGGGGTTTGACTCCCTTTAATATCAGTTTTTGGAATATTAGCCATTTATGAAAGTCGGTTTGGTGGAACCGACAGTATAGAAGACTCTGAACTCTGAACCGTGAACCAAACCAACCGATCCAGTTTGGTCTGTTCATCAAATCAGATTATTGGTAAAAAAATCCCAGCCCTAGTGATTTCACTTTCGGAGCCTTGCACAAGCAAAGCAAAGCAGGTGGCAGCACTAAACTAGTACTATAAGCTTAGCACGTGAAATTTTGAGTAGATGTCCCCTCCCCTTTGATCTTTGCCTCATCCTCATGAGATATAAAATAATCTTGAATTCCCCCTCAGCTCTCTCTCCCACTCCCACAAACCTAGAATATTTTTCACCATTAAATATTCACAAATCATCTTCTTTCCTACTCACCTCCCTCAGAAATTACCCCACCGACACTTAAAAAGTATGAGCTTTGGAACTCTTGCCCTCAGAAAACTCCAACCAAATTGATGGTGATCAATGGAGCTTCTTGTCTCCTCTCTCTTCTCTCCTCTGCATGCACAGCACAGTTGTCGTGGTAAAGCTTTGGACAAGCTTGCATTGCAGATGGCAGTATATATTAGCCACCACGTGACCAGATGCTCTCTGTGCTTTGTGCATGCATGCATGCATCATCACTACTTTCGCTTCAGTCTTTTATCAAGCAACCCATGACACGTGGCATCACTACGTGTCACCCAAGCCCTCTATAAAAATCTCATAGCAACAACTCATCTGTATCTCATCTTAATTTGCAGCTTTCAGCCATTGTTAGCCATGGAGAGGAAATCTTTCTTTGGGCTTGTACTTTTGCTCTTCATTGTCTTGGCTTCACGTATGTGATTCGTCAAGACTCTCTCTTGTTCATCTCTCAATCTTCTATGTACTCCATTGCTTGCTTTCTTTCACTAAACTTCATGATGTTGTTAGTTTATTTGTTTTTTATATTTAATTTGTGCACATAACATAATTGTAAACCTTAATTATGAATTGTTGGGTAAATAATTCATTTGATTGGGGGCATGCAGAAGAGATGGTGGTGCCAAGCGAGGCAAGGGTTTGTCAGTCACAGAGCCATGGGTTCCGTGGACCATGCATCCGCCACCACAACTGTGCTCTCGTATGCAGGAACGAAGGCTTCTCCGGTGGCAGATGCCGGGGCTTTCGTCGCCGTTGCTTTTGCACTCGCCTCTGTTGATCACTGGGTCGTCATTGATTAACCAGGTCGATCGGTCGTACAAGAAAATGCGTTGCATGTTATATGCAACTAGCTCTAGATGGAAATTAATAAATGGAGTTTTCTTCCAAGCGTTAGATCGAGGGAAGTGTTATCATGTTATTCTGGTTACTTAATGGAAATTAATAAATGGGTTATTGAGTTCAATTTCTCTGTGACCAACCAAACTCCCTGTGCCACTCTGTGACCTCCTTATTTTTTTGACATAAAGTTAACACTGTTAACTTCATTTGAAAATTAAAAAATTAAAAAATAATTCCTCATCCTCTCTCTTTGGTTTATGCCCGGATATTCACTCTAAGCGATAAATTATCATGCAAAAAAATTTCACAACAATAACCCATGAGTGGTATATTTGCTTGTGTATTTTTGTCCGGTCGTCAACATCAATGAACCCGTCTTAAATTCACAAGTTTTTCTTTGTTGTGTTTTACCGCCGTTGGCTTGGTTAATTTCCAACAAACGCACATCAATTGGCGACACCCACGGGCTCCGATTTATGGAACCCAGATGAAACCACCGTCATCCAACACTTGAAAGTTGTCGAACCCGCTGTAGAAATCTTTGTCGAATCTGCAATTTGCCGATCTGTCGAGCTTCTGCTCTAGTTGTCGAGGCCTAGCAATAGAACCGCCATGCTCCGATGTACAAAACCCCGTCAGTCTTTTAACCAACTTACACTGGAAAACTGTTTTCTTGTCCTTCATCTTTCCTACGCTCTAATCTGAAAACTCAATTTCGTTAAAAAAAAAATCTGAAAACTCAGCCAGTTCTTGAAAAACAAACCTTTAATATAATTATTTTAATTATTATTTTGATAGAAATTAAAGACTTAATTAATAGAGTTAAGTTCTAGTTAAGTAAAGGGAAAAGAATAAGAAGGTCATCACAAGGTCACAGGGTGGGCACAAAGAGTTTGGTTTGGTCACAGGAAAATTGAACTCCGTACTATTTGGGGAATGTACGTCGTATTTAGTTAGCTCATCAAGGCAATGATTTTATATTTTTGGCTATACTGTCCAATACATTTTCTATTTCCTAGACTAGACATATACTCATCATTCTAAATTTATTTGTAAAATTCAATTTCAAATTTAAATAATTAGTATAATATAAGAGATCATAGTATTCCTATATTTTTACATCGTTGCCACCAGACTTTATATTTTATTTATTGTAAATTAAAAAACAAACTGTAAATTACATATTCAATAATGTACCTATAAAAAATATAAATATATACCTATAAAAATATATGTATATTATTTAAATAAAATTTAAGCCTATTATTTACTAAAAAAAATTATAAAAAAATAGGTACACAATAATTTATATAAAAAATAATAATAGGTAGATTATTATCCACCAAAAAATTAGGTATAATAAATTTAAAGAAAATATAGATACTCAATAATTTATCCTTTAGAAAAATAGGTACATAATAATTTATAATAAAAAATAATAGGTAGATTATTATCCACTAAAAAACTAGGTATAATAAATTAAATCCAACCTCTAAATAAGGTAGATTATTATTCGGGAAAGATGGAGCAAAATTTCAAAAAGGCAATAAGGAAAACTACCTTTTTCGGCCAACACATTGTTGACAGAATTGATAAATTTTAATAATAAAATAGATAATTAATTGCAGCGAAATTTTTAGAGGGATTCACCACAATAAATTGGGGAACCAAAAATTAAAACACCACCTCATTACATGTTGAAATATAAATAAGGGTATTTTGGCAATCAAAAAATAATAAATCAGAAATTGAGCTTAATAAGGTAATTTGATGAGTTGGATCCTAATTATGGGTTTTTACTTATAAAAATTGGGTATTATTTATAGGAACAAACAGTAAAGGGTTATAGGTAAAGTAAGTTAAATTTGAAGGGTGTAAGCCAAATTTACGATATTTTTTTAATAAAAAGACGGAATTTAAAACTTGGTACATTTTCAACCTAAAATAAAGGTACATTGTACATAAATCTTCACTTTTGGTACACAATATAATGAAATATCATGAATATCGGTATAAGGATCTTTCTTCAGGAAGAAATATTCATTTTTATAGCTTCCATGAAGATAATCTTAGTATAAAATATCTGTCAGCAAACGGAAGACCCGATCATTTAGGCCTTTTTATTAATTGATCTTCGCCCTAGAGGCTTGAAATATCCATAATATTTCAAGTGAAAATATAATTCTGCAAGCGTTGATATTCGTACTAGTGAGGTTTGGCATGTGGGGAGGTTTATCAATTTCACATACCCACATCGCCTAGCACGTTACTTCATATCAAGCATTACTTAACAAGGCCCTAAGGCATTGTTGTACGAACACTACTACATGGTAACGTGGCCCAAATGTGTGGACACGAGTCACATGCAACAATTAGGCTTCCTCTACTGCCAAATCGCCCGACAATTAGTCCCATGCAACAATTTGTCCTTTTATTTTTATTTATTTTCTCATTTGAATTCAAATAAAAATACTAGAAAATCAAATTCCCACCAAATCAAAATATGAAAATTCGGTTTTAGTGCAATATACGATTTAGGCTAAAAATGATGGCTCATTAAGTCAATACATACTTCATACTAAAATCCCATAAAATCAAGTTTTCTTATTTGATGTGTAAGAAATAAAAGCCGCCAAAAATTATCTTGAAAAAATGATTATTCCGAAAAACCATTTTCATTCTTAGTCAATATTGCACCTCCACTAAAAAAAATCTGGGTCTGCCAGTGGTTACAAGGGTCCATACTACCTATTATGGTTCAAAAGGTGGTTTTGGGATGTTTGGAGCACTAAAATTGTCGTGGTGCAATTCTAATAAACACCTAGGGCATACTAGGCTAGTTGTGGTGCGGATAGTTACAAAGGTCCATACTGTCCATTATGAGTTCAAAAGGTGATTTTGGGATGTTTGGGGCACTAAAATTCAAGCTCATTTGCTTGAGCTGACTACATGGGTGAGCGAGAGAGAATTCCCATAACCCCTTCTTTAAGAAGGAATTAGCCTTGTCGAAAATTCAAACAAAGCCAAGCCTTTTGCCGGAACAATATCTTTACCTTAAAAGCTCACGCAGGAAAAGAGAAAGGAAAGCAAAGATTGAGCTTTGCCAAGGAGGGAAGCCTCTACAAGGTCGAGTTGCATGAACCTAGCATATTTCAAGAATGTTTAACTAATGAAGGTCAAATTGGAGGAAGTGAGGAGAAATAAGTGAAAACATGTAGCTAAAGAGAAAGAGCAAGAAGACCATACCACAAGCACCGCAATATACTTTGTTTTAAGATTCAAGCACCACAATTGTCTCTCTTTTATTAAATTTATGGGCACTTAGCTACCACACCACAAGCCAAGCTAAGTCTTGATTTACCATAATTATTCTCTTATTGATTAGAACAATTTGAAGAAAATGAGAGCACTCCCTAAGAATTTACACCATTTCAGAGTGTTTTAGGCATCAGAATTAGACTCACCCCTTACAACGGTCCAAAAACCTAAAAGCCCATTTCATAGTGTTTTTACCAAGCTACAGGGACCAAAAGTGACTTTTTGCCCCACAAGAAAAAACCGTTGTACCATCATCAAGTAGAATCTCAAGGCAGAGAGTTCCACTCATAAAAAATCAAGACTCAAAAAGATCAACTCGATCACCTTTGAGCTAGGGGAGATAAGGGAGGTTGTCTGTACTCCTATCGACCTTAGTTGACTGCTTGAGAGGCTTTGGTCAAGTCAAATCTCCAAACATATTCTAGCATATGCTTGTCAATGTCTAGCTCAGGGAGAAGCATACACATAACATTGTATGTGTTTGTGCAAATAATCTCGTGGGAGAATATTCACTTTTAGATCCTTCAACTTTCGACCTTCCTTCTCTCTCTTCCTCGATTCCTGTAAAAAAGATTGGAGTAAATAGACCACACCCGGGGGGTGTTAGCCAAAGGCGCTCCGATGCCTAAGTTAGTTCGAGTGTTTGTAGGAAAACAATAGCTAAGCAAAGGGTACGGAGTTTATGTATGGTGTGAACCGGGCGGCCGAAGCGGTGTGGAGAAAATATGAAGAGTGGAGAGGGTTGTGTGGATTCAGCTGCACCAAAATAGATTCAGCTGCATCCTCAACTTTTGATACTCGCAAGTGCACGAGCCGTTGGTAGTTTAGCATATGTAAGTGCGAGGTCGATCCCACGAGGATTGGTGATAGATTGATTGAATTCAATTCCCTGTAAAAAAAACAAAAATGAAAAAAAGAAAGAAAATAAATCAAACAAGAAAGAAGGAAACGAAATTAACTCAAGCGAATAAGTTCCCAAGTTCAATTTAGATTAACGGATTGATTCTAGCTAAAGTATGATTAAGCCATGGTGTCTGGTCCTAACCTTGTGTTCCTAATTCCCTAACTTGATCATTTGTTGTCTAACCTAAATTAAGCATTAGGAACCCATTAAACATAGAAGAACATTTTAAACAACCAAGCATGTATCTAATCCCTGTTGTCGAATGTCCATACATACTCTTCCTATTCATAGTTCAATTCGAATTAAAGCATGGTGTCTACTCTTAATTCAAACCAAGATAGCTAACATGCAAGCCTTAATGGTGATCAATCATTCAAACTAGCATATTAACTTATAAGCATAATGAATAAGAACAAAAACCATAATTAAAACTTGGAAACTACTCAAACTTGAATTCTAAAGAAAAGAATTTACATTACAAAAAATAAATTACAACTAAGAAGCAAAAGGAAAACGAGAATTGAGAACTAGAAAGGAAAACTAAGATATTTGAGGGAGAGAAGGGAGGGGAGCTCTAGAGAAATGTTTGAGAGCTCCCCCCCTTGGGGTGTGTTTACAAGCTTGGGAAACCTCACTATTTATAGGCCTAAGGAAGTTGAAAATCTAAATTAAATATTGCTTTCCACTCACTTCATCAACTTCACCTAACACACCATTACATTTGAAAACAATTTTTCTTTCTTTAAACTTAGTGTTGCAACTCCCAATTCAATTATAAGACTTGAATATGCTTCATCTAACCTTCCCACAAGATAGTGCACTTCACCAACAATTCCCACTAGATAGTGCATTTCATCATGCATATGTCATGCATGACAATGCATTGCACTCTTCTTTTGGGTTTGTTTTGGGCTTGTTAATACATTCATAAAATTCTGGAAAAATATGGATCTTCAAGCCCTTTGTCTTATCTTTCCAAGCATATGCAGCCCAACTCAAGGAAAAATCGGAAAGACCTTCAAATGTCATTTATGGCCCAGTAACGCAGATGCTGCCGAATTTTGACCTTGATCTACTAAATCATGTATAACTTCCTCTAGAAGACTCCGAATCATGAACCGTAAAATGCTACGGAAACTAGACTTCCGTATCTTTCCAATGATGTATGGCTCATTATCTGGTTCTTCTTGAGCAAGTACAGGTTAATCCGTGAAATTGAATGATCTGCAGACACTGTTTTAAGCTAAATTGTCTTCAAAATGTATGTAATGAGTCTCAACCTTATTACACTGAAACATACACAAACTTTATTAAAAGCACAAGTTTAACTCAAAAACATAACCAAATCATAAGTTAGAATGGTATAAAAAGATATGTAATTATGCACCGATCAGAGAGGGAGAGAGAGTTTCGGGTATTTTCTCGGGTTTTGGAGAAGGTTTAGATGTACCTTGAATGATGAATGAGATAGTCTATTTATAGGAGCCTCAGGGCTAGAGTTTTGTAGAGAATATGAAGAGCTTATTCTCTACCCAAATTCGTAGGGATCGAGTCGGACTTGATTATATCTCTTTATTGAAAATAATATCTTATTTAATGATATTATCTTCTCTTTATTAGGATAATATCTGAATTAATGATATTATCTTATTAAATAAAGATAATATCTTATTAATTAAGATATTTATTCCAATTAATTAATTGGCCAGATAAACTGGTTCAATTAATTAATTTAAGAGATAATCTTCTTTTCCACGTGGCGTGCCGTGATTGGAGACGGAAATATTTGCTCCCACAGTATGTAGATCTCAATTATATATCTAATCCTTTTCACAAATGGAACATACGTACTAGATGATCTTACCTACAGCCTATAGGCCACGTTTAGTGTCTAGGATTGAATTTGATTGATTGCGTAACTCACCATGTTGGTCAGCTTGCACAGAAATGAAACCAACACTTTTGACTAACAAAAAGGTTTACTTCCCCAAACTGATTCATTGGCCTTCAACAATAGGTACATAATGCATAAACTAAAATCGAAGAAATCATTCTCTAGATCAATTTATACCTAAAGTCAATCTCCGTTGTTGGGAGGAGAAAAACTTCCGCTCACTCGTTGCATGAAGCATTTCCCTCACATCAAGTTGAAAGACATCTCCTTCCATTCCCGGGCTCACGAATCCCACCTCCAAGTTTTCAAGGATCCATTGCCATTAGGCAAAACAACTTTTGGAATAGGTGCATTGCCTGTGCGTGCGGAGAAAAATTTTGTATACCACGAGGATAGCACTGTTTTGTTATCCCCAACCAATCACGTTCCACCACACATTATAAAGATTCCACATGGCAGAGTATGATTGGATGGGGATGGAAAAACAGTGCTATCCGAATGACACGCAAGTCTTTCATGGGTGTGGGCGCAGCTCGAGAATCACCAGCCAATATCTTTAGTTTTTTCTTTTTCTATTTTTATAACAAAACAATTTGTTGTCCTCATTACACCTGAATCACTCTCTATATATACACAATGTTGCCACAAATAATTTTCATCACAATAAGGTCACATGACGTTATAACTAGTTGCTTACTATCATTTCAGCTTGTTTTGACCTTAATAGGCATCAACAAATCACAGTTCTGTTTTTGTGTTTGTATTTCGTCGGGCGTGTATGTGTGTGTGTGTGTGTGCGTGAGAGAGAGAGAGAGAGAGAGAGAGAGAGAGAGAGACCACCCACTCATATACATAAAATCCACAAAACCAATTTTCAAAAGCCGTAACTCAAATCAAACCCGCTTTGCTCAACCCTCAGCTAAATCTCTTCAGTACAACAAGGTACCGAAAATAAAAAATGAAACAATGGGTATCAGAAATTCCACCCGACCACCACGACAGCCTGCATCAAAACATCGCTCTCAAAATGTTAGACATTGTCTCTGAAAAAGGTCTTCGGGGCAAGGGAAATACAAATACCAAAACTTGGTAGACGTACGCTCAACCATTTTGTTTCTTATACCAAAACAAAAAATAAAAAAGGGAAATATAACACCGCATGGTAAATCTTGAATATAAATACATTAAGCCCTGAATGCTAATTTCATTTTTCACATTTCCAAATATTGCATTGATTTCTTTTTTCCAAGTCATTATGCATGTCAACTTTGCAAACTTTGTTAAACACATTAAAACCAAAGAACCAGAAAATTCACAATAGCCAGAAAGTGCAGAATGCAATGACACACCAGGATTTTTAAAAGTCTCCGATGTTGGTAGTGCAGGCAATGACATCTCTGCAAAATACAGTTATAGCAATGAGGACATGAATTTCATGCAAAAAGGCAAACATGATATTTGTAGAACCTCAGTAGTATTTTATTGTATACTGCAACTATTTTATTTTTTCAAAAGAGAAATTGCATACTGCAACTATTAAGGAAAAAAAGAAAGGAAAATCATTCTTTGTCCCATCACTTACCAGGCCCACAAAGGGAGAAAGAGGAAATTGAGGATGACGAAGGCCATGGTGCTGCAATGTTGTCACTCAAATCACATGTAAAGCTGTAGCCGGTTGAATTGTCAAATATCATATCTGAGGGCAAGCTTCGAAGTAGACACCCTACATTTGAACAAAAACCAAAATAATCAACTTAATAAATATAGTTGATGATCATACTCCAAGGACCTACTATGGTTGCCGTCAAGTAGATGTAAGGGAACATGAAATCCAACTTCACTTAAGAACACCAAAACAGTTCGAATCATCGAACTATCATACGGAGTGTGACCCACAAAGTGTCCCTTAAGTAGTGCTATTTGATAAATCCCTCAACTAAAGCTCGTTTCTTGCCAGACATTAACCACCTTAGCTAATTGACATCCATTTGACGTCATAGAGTTAGACTACGAATTAAGACTTGAAAATTAGACGGTCGGATCACTAAAATACAATGAAGAGTGGGCTCTCCAAGGGCACTCCTCAAATTATTTGAGGGATCCCTCAATTGAAAATCCCTTATCATAGAGCACACTCAAAGTGATCCACGGAAAATGCCCAAGAAAACTTTTTAGTCACACATAAGGCATGCCAATTACCAGATGCAGTGCTCTATGGGAAACACCTACTGGAAAGTATAAAACCCTTCCAATGCTATAGGCGCAACATTGGATACCAAGCAATCACAGATGAATAAAATAAGGAAATTGGATAGTAAAAAAAATAGCATACCTTGTTGACCATATGCTGCTTCAGAGCCCAAAGGGATATATCCATAGATAAGAAGATATATATCAGATATACTGAAGGAACAAATAGAGGTAAAAAATAGAGAAGAATCACATATAGCAGGATGTACCTTGAATGCTAAAGTCTTTCAAGTCAACATCACAAAGCTCATAAATATTAGACATGACCCCTCCTTTCCTCAACATGGACCCAAACATTGTAGCACAGACTATAGCTTGTCTATTTGTAATTAACATTTGTTTTTGTATTCCTGCGATGTAAGCGTTTAATGAGCTACAGCAGGAAGGAGCGGGGGCAGCAATATTGCGACATTCTTTAATCACTTCCGTAGGCTGGTTAAAATCCAAAGGGCAAACTGTACGACCGAGAATCATTTTCATGAGAGACAGTACAAATCAAACAACACATGTAACTGTAACCATTGCACTGTTACAAACCACATATGATGCATAGAGTCGATCAGGGGGAAAAAGAAAGAGATGAACAAGATAAAGCAAGCCTAATAGAATGTATAATCAAACTTAAAAACTGCAGAGCAAAAGCAGGCAAACACACCCACCCACCCCCACAGCCACTCAGCTGCTGCCGCCAGCCCAAACCACCACCCAAAACTCCCAAACCCCAACCTCTGGCAAGCACACCAAATCACCCACCTACCCCATAAGCATTTTCATGAATGATGGTCCTAATTGTAATTTGCATGATTCCAGTAGAAAAAAGAAAAATTAATAGAAGTATTCAACCCTTTTTATGCATCCGACCTTGCAAATTTAATACAACATAATTCTTTGCACCCTCAAAATGCACAACAATAGGCGCGTGCGCGCACCACAGAGAGAGAGAGAGAGAGAGAGAGAGAGAGAGAGAGGTAAAAACAAAACTTAACAAGAAACACCCAAAGTGTGTAAGTCTAAAATGAAAAGTTGTTCATTTCATACTTTAACATGTACCTTTGTTAACTTTGCAGGCAGATAATATTCGAAATGCAGTATTTACAGCATCTGGCGAGAGTTTCCTTGAAAGATAGGTAAAAACCACTCCTTTACAGTCAGTCAAAGTATCAACATGAGATAACTCACCCACCAAATTCTTATTCTCGTTCAACGAAAATTGTTTTCCTGAAATCTTAAGTGCAGCATCCATGATTGCAGGCTGACAAATTGGTCTGCAGCACTCTTTAAGAGGATCAACAGTGGTGCAGGCCTCCAGTAATCTGCTTGAATTTACCGCTTTCTCAAAGGAAACAACATCCTTCACTGGACAAGACCCACCTGTAAGGTTTACTGAATTTATGGAGCAAAGTGTTGGTATTGTACTGTTCGCACCCCTACTGGCTAAGATATTGATAATGTCTGTAAAACAATCATTTGCAACCGAATTTTGCAAAGCCAACTTATCAGACGAGAAGCTATAGAGACCCTGGAAGATGCGGATCAAACTACTAAACTGTGGGCAACATATCACATTTCCTACAACTGCTGCCAAGGGTAGAGAACAATCAGATGCAGTTTTGTCCATGACACTCGATATAGCAGAGAAATTTACAGGACACTTCCCAGTTAAAACAGGCTCATATCTAGTTGGAAAAGTTGGGTACATTGGTGGAAAAGACTCATCAGGATCTGTGTAATGTGGAATAACAGCAGGTGATATTTCTATGGGACCAAAGAGTCCACTAGTAGGTGGTTTAGCTAGATCTGGAATGGAGGAAACATGACTTTGATCATAGACTGTCTGCAATGCCACTGCTTCTTGAAAACTTGATAACCAGATAAAGAATAATAATAACTGACAGCACAGAGAACCTGCAACCACATATAAACCTATCTTCAGCGAGTAGCAAGGAGATATAATACTTCTTACCCTAAAGAATGTAATGCAACTATAATACACAACAAACATGTATCTAAAACTGAGACACATGCAATTCAGTCATATGTGTGTATGAGAAAGAGAGAGAGCAAAGTTTTCAGTCAGATGAGACTGCATCCATTTTCTTATTCATAAGTTCGTCTTATATATATAAACATAAGAGCAACTGATTTGTCCCAAGGGAGAATACTGCACAAGCCAACCATAACCAGCAGTATATCATTGTGTTATATGCCAGTCAAACTTGTCATTCATGGCCCTTCATCTGACCATGGCCCCAAACATGTGTAAAAGCATCTCCATCACTTATTCTTTAACTAATAAACAAACAAAACTCGTTGTGCCTTTTGTGTTCATAGTCAAAACAACAGCACAAATGCATCTTTACCAGAACATTAAACCCTGAGTTAGACACATAGTCAATCTGTCCTATCTACAGCCACATTTCCTGGGTTTTTCGCAGCAGTGGTCCCTCAATTATACCCCGTTTTGCATTTGGGTCACTGAACTCAATTATTACTTGCAGAGGTCACTCAACTATGTGTGTCGTTGCACCAGTAGTCCTTCCGTCAAGTCCGTTAGTTTTTCCGTTTAAAATGATGACGTGGCAAGATTATTGATGACTTTTTAGTTAGGATTATTTGTAGTAATGATCCCTCAACTATACTTGGAGTTACATTTTGATCACTTAACTCCAAAAAATAATAATAGAGGTCACTCAATTAGGTGTTGTGTTGCACTATTAGTCCCTTCCGTTAGAGAGACTTGACGGTAGGGACTAACGGTGCAATGAAACACATAGTTGAGTGACCTCTGCAACTAATAATTGAGTTCAGTGACCCAAATGCAAAACGGGGTATAGTTGAGGGATCACTGCTGCGAAAAACCCAAAAATAAATAGCAGCAAAAAAAAAGGGAGATTGGGAATGCTCACTGAGATAGCCAGAACATAGAGACAACTATCAAATTCCAAGTGAGAATCCAGTACATATCACACTCCAAGTAGTTCATTCCTCCAATAAAGGATAATCTTATTCTAAATTTGGAACAATTTATCGTCAAACAATAATCATTAAACCATGATGCCTTTTTGATAGACAAGCTGCTTAAAAAAAACCACAGAACCATACACTGCAAGTTTAAAATTACTTTGAAGATAAAGGTTACCAAAAGAATTAATTTAAGGGAGATGTCTGACAATATATCACCACTACTACAGGATGAGACTTATTTCAGTCATACCAGTACTACAGTAGTCATATCATCTGAAATCCAAACTTATGCTTCACTGACATTTCCCATTCTTTTCCTTCACCCTACTGAAAATTCCAAAGCAGGCTAGGTGGAATTAATTACAAGCTTACCTTTGAGATGACTAACAGTTTGAAAGCAGTCCATAACTAGCCCTCTGGTGTCATAGAGATTTACATAAGTAATCGTTACAGTAGTTGGTGATATGCCCAAAAACAGCTCAGGTCAATGAAGCAATACCTGTGCCACCTTCAAGCATCAGCAAGTACATAAGGGAACATTATTAACTCCTACAGAGTGCAGATAAAAAGACATAACACACATTAATATTTTCAGCAATCACAGCAATAAAAGAAACACTAGCGACAAATTTGTGAATTTCAAGTATCAAGAATAATATTGCCTCTCACAAAATAAAATCTCCAAAACGCAAAGAAGAAGAGTTTTAAGTTGTTGGCACAAAGGCAATAATTTTTATTGACCAAGAACACTGCTAGATACATCTTTAGCCTTATGAGAACGTCTTGTCTCATGCAAGCTTCAAAAATTAGCTCATTTCCAGAGAGAGAGAGAGAGATAGTAGACACGGAGGACGTATATTGCGTAGTTTGAAACATTAAGAATATCAATGCAACTAGAAGTACTGAAATGAAGTTTTATGATTAGATTAACTGCACCAGAACTAGAGTATATAGACATCCTAACGGAGGGTTTTTATTTACCCTTTGGTTCTAAGCTCATACGCTCAGAAAGATTATGGCAAATCCACCTGTTTTAGGATACACAACCACCACCTCAGATCATATTAATCCAAATTCCAATTTTCTAGTAAACCTAATATTGATGGGTCGACAACTGTAACCACTCAAGGGGAGTTGCTTCATCTTTTCAGAAAACAAAGCACACAATAAACATACCATCTAAAGTTTCATTTCACAGCAATGAAGCTAATGATAGATCATGAAATCAAAGTATTATTACTTTTAATATTAAAAAGCGGAAAAGGGAAAAACAGCAGCAAAAAAAATCTGAATATACCCAGATAGGACGTATCTGAGATATCGCTCACGGAGAGAAATTGAACATAATGTAGCTCAGAATTCCCATTCTTTTGGCAGCAAAGAAAGGGAAAGAGAAGGCAATGAAAGGAACAAAATTCAGAAACAAAACTTAAGATTCACAGTTTTCCAATTGAGGAGAAAATTGAAAAAGCAGTCACAGCTACCTACCACCAAATCTTTTCTGGTATTTTCCAACATTTTAGCCACCAAGCAGCAGATGAATTATAGATATCCAAGTACAAGAAAACCAGAAGAAACAGAAAAGTACCTGAAGATGTTGAACCCATAGTACATAGATTTAGTAGTGAGAAATTGAAAGGGTTCTGGGTTTGGATCGGAAGCCCTAGCAGTCACTCATTGTTTGGGGGTAGTAACTTTGGGGTGGAGGAAACCAGTCAATTTGGAAACCCTAACCGGAGCGGAGCTGAGCCTGCTGAGGTGAGTTTTGAAAGCATGAAAATGGTGGTCTCTCTCTCTTCCACTGTGTTTACTTACTGCTCGTGGGGGTGGATAAAGTAGACGACGAGCCATTCTTGGTGCGTACAGGCGTATGAGCCGTTAGATGAAATTGGACCGTGGAGATTAAAACATGGCTTTAGTTAGGTTTCACGTAGAAACGGGTAAAACAAAACCCGTACACCCACCCGACCCGACCCAAACAAAGCAGATCCTCTTCGTCCTTTCTCTATCCACCTTTTGTTTTTTTTTTTTTTTGGGAAATAGCACTTAATGCCACCTTTTTTTTTTAATTTTAACTGGAAATACCACATTTCACCGTAAATTTTGCAAATATCACCTATAAATATATACTTATTACCTACTTATCGATGAGATAACACTTTTGGTCAGTTTTTGGTTTCTCTCTCAGCTCGCTCTCTCTCTCTCTCTCCTCTCTCTCTCTCTCTCTCTCTCTCTAGCTAACTATGCATCTTCTCACGAAGAAGAAGATCAAGAACAACCTACAAAACCCAGTTCTTCCTCTTCCTCTCTGTTTTCTTCTCTACCCAAATTCAAACCCCAACTTCGTCTCTCTTCAAATCCCTTCTGCAACCTAAACAAACCCAAACAAAACTATCTTTTCTGAATATGACAGCATGTCTTGGCTTTTGGTGGCCATTATTTGAGCATTTTGGTCCAATTTTGGGGGGTTTTGAAGTCAAGGTTTACATGCCCTCTTCAAGAACAGCTTCTCCAGAAAATGAATTGTTGGGAATATGTAAGTTTTGATGTTAAATTGAATTTGATTATTGAAATTGGAATTGTGATTGATTTCGTCTGTATTTTGTGTAGAAAGTGACGTATTGAGATTGATTTTGTTTGTCTGAAACAACAAATGTGTTTGTTCTTTGTTGATTGATTCTTGCATTTGGTATTGGGATTTTCTATGAACTTGTTATGATTATATCATAGTGAGGTAGCATTGTTGATTTGCTATTGCAATTGTATTGTGGTTTTATTGCGGTTGTATTGTAATGGTATTGCTTTTGTATTGCTATGGTATTGTTGTTATATTGATTTTTTTTGGTATTTTATTGATATGTTACTATAATTTAATAGGAATATATGTTGATATCATTTTTCTTTATCTGCTTATGATTTGTGTAGGAGTTGAGATTATTCTTGGCTGAAATATTATTTACGATCTCTCTCTCTCTCTGCTCTTCGTATTTTTCTCAACATTTATGTGTTAATTTAATGCATGGTATTATTTTGGAACCATAATCATTGTCAATCTCATTGTTTCTTTAAAAGATTGCTGTGAAATTGTTACTCCATTTTCTTCTTTCCTTTGTTTTAAGATATTTTTATTTGGGGAAAAAGAACTCTGTTTTTGTAATCTAAAAGACTAGGTACTCTTGGTGAGCGTTATCTGATCTGCAAGATCCAAACTTTATGTATGTCAGTTTACTACTTTTGCACTTGAACTTTGGCTGTCTAAAATTTGAAAAGTCTTGTATGCCAGCAGTGTATCTATGTCACACATCTTGGGTAAAAGGTATTCTTCAATTGTGATAGTTTGCTCTGTTGTATGTATTCAAATTGCCTTAAAATGTTTTCATTGCTGTCTTAAGTTCAATACCAGCAAAAGTTTTTAAATGATAAGAAATTATGAAAAACTTATACATAACAGACATATAGTTCAACATAGCTAGAGTGTATATCTAGAAAGATGTCATTGTGCTTCAAATTAGCAAATTTGTGGGGTGAAAGCACAATGGTTGACATGTCATTCTGCATTTGATGAAAATAATTGATGACTTTGTATGGAAGTATACTCATTAAATATCTTAGATTCTATAAATGAATGAAATATTTGCCTTCAAGAGCTTCATGTTTTTTGGTTTGTTTTATCAAGTATCTTATATTCTATAAATGAATGAAATATTTTGGTAGATTGGAGAGACTAGTCAGCTAGTGGATTTTGGATCATGACACTACTACAAAAAGGGTAAAAGACGACAAGAAAAAGACGACGGTCGGAGTAAGAGCCGTCGTGGTTTTTAAAAAGACGACGGTTATAAAAAAACCGCCGTGTAATACCACCTTAGACACCTAAAAAATCGAGATTCAAATGGCTGTTCAAAAACAACGACGTAACTAATTCAAAAACCGACGTCTATTTGAAACAAGATTTCCGAAGTGTAAAATCAAAGCCAAAAAACAACGGCAGAAGATATGAATATACCGACGTAGAAAGTAAAGACGACGATTTTAAAAAAAGCCGCCGTATTTACTCAGACAATAACACGACCATGTTTTCGTATAAGACGCCGTATAATTATAAATAAATTCACGGTGTTAAAATAAAAAGTATCGCCGTATTAAATTAATTTACAACGACGTTAAATATAAATATATCGACGTCATTATATTATAGTTCTACGACGTTATATTCAAATCTGACAACGTTGTATTTTTAATCGACGTATTATAAACTTTAACGTCGTATTATTCACTTTATACGTCGTACCTTTAATTTAAACCGTCGTCTTAATAAGAATTTTTTTTAAGAATTTTTTTCTTTGATTTTCTTATCCTACGTAGATCTACTTATAATTTTTGTCTTTAACAATTTATGTCCCAAATTGAATTAATTTAAAATTTCCTCAGGAAAGAAAAATCTATTTATAATTTCCTCGGGTTAGTAATAATGCGTCGTGTTAGTTTACAAATTCTAGAACATTAATTTCCCTCATTTTAATTATCCTCGGGAAAGAAAAATCTATTTATAACGCATTGTAATTGAAAACTAAAACTGAAAGTATTCGAAAAAAAACTCTATTTATAATTTAAAAATAAAATCCACGTCGGTAGTATTACCCTTAACGACGTTTAACAGAATAATCTACGTCGGTAATTATAAATATACCGTCATCTCACTTATACTAAAAGACGACTAGAAAAGACGACGGTAGAACAGAAACACGTCGTCAGAATAATCTACGTCTGCAGTCCTTATATTGTTCAAAGCATTGACAATGTCTTCATCATATCTCCCAGCAACTACTGATTCGATTGCTCATGCTTTAGAGGCCATCTGAAGCCATTTCTATTCTTTATCGCATTCTTGAAACCCATCTTCTTCTTCTGAAGCTCTACGGATAAAGGAACAGGCTATCACAAATCTGGCGGATCTTTTTAGCCAAGAAAATCAAGCAGAGGATCAGGCGCATCTGATCTTCAGATTTCCCTGAGAAGCAAACTTTCCTTCGACAGCGAGTGGAGGCCAGGCTTGCATCTCTTTTGATGGAAAGCAAGGAGTATTCAGAAACACTAAGTGTCCTATCAGGCTTGTACACGGAAGTGAGAAGGCTAGTTGACAAGCTCCTTCTTGTGGACATAGATTTGATGCGAGTAAGCTCCATTTCTCTTTGAGAAAGACATCTAAATTATTGTCTTTGAGATGTGAGAGAGAGTGTCTGTGAGAGAGGAAGAACTTGGAACCCTAAATATAAACTGAAACTGAATGAAAGCGAAAAATTTATAGAATAAATTTTAAAACCAACGGCGGTCCTTACAAAAAACCGACGTTTAATTATACAATCAACGTCGTTATAACAGACGTATTTTATAAAATCCACGTCGTTATATTACTAAAAACGACATTTTAAATGATCTACCACGTCGACATTTTAAAAGTGTTTATACGTTGTTGTTTGTTATTTATACGTCGTAGTTATATATAACCGCCGTCTTATTTTTTTGAAACGGTTCGCATACATAGGCAACTTTTCGTCTACCTTAGTTACACATGAACTGTTTCGAAACATTTCGCCCAGAGAAAACTTTTCGTCTTTTTTCCTTGTCAGAGCACTGTCAGAGTAGTTCATCGTCTTCCTCTTGTCTTCTTCGTCGTCTCTGAACTTAAACAACAAACTCCGAGAGAAAGCTTTCATTGCACGCAAAAGGTAAGCTTTCATTTCTCACTATTTGGGTTGAGGTTTTTACTTTTTTTCTGGGCAAAATCATTTCTCACTATTTCTCGCAAAAGGTAAACTTCTTTCCAAGTTTGATAAAATTTACAGACAATGAGGGAAAGTTTCCAACTTTGAAAGCAACTACCTCAACTAAGTAAGACGACGGTAGCTTCTTCAGTCGTCCTTGCGTCGTCTGAAAATTGATCAAATTTGCTTTTAAAATGACAGTCTTTTTTTTATTAGCTTGTTTAATTGCAAGTTTGATTTCTCTGAACCATGGTTTTTGTTTTTCCTAATTTGATAAAATATAAAGAAAAAGAAAGTAGGGTTTGGTATCTAAGATAGACGACGGTATAGACGACGCAAATATTTATATTGACGTCGTGTGAATAGACATACCACGACGTCATGTAAATATTTGCGTCGTCTATATTTAATTATCACGACTTCATGTAAATATCGACGTAATAATATCTTATTACGTCTTATTTTATATTATTTCGTCGTTGTTCAAGTACTTTGTTTTAAACATTTATTACGTCTGAGATTATTCATTGCGTCGTTTAAAATCATATCATACGTCGTCTTTTATTAATAACCGTCGTTTGTGTTCTTATTTTTTTCCTGGAATCTTTTCACATGCAGGTTTGTTTTGTCTGTAAAAATGGTTTCTCAAGACCAAAGTAACCAATCTGGCTCCAAGAGAAATGGAGGTGAGGAGGTTGGAATGGTAACTCCTCAAGAGAAGTCTTCGAAGAAGATGAAGTTTGTTTCATCTTCTGCTGAGACAGAACCAACCAGCACGACAACAATTTCTGAGGATTCAAAGTCAGGTCGAGGTATGAGCACAATGCCTCGTGTTGTGAAGAGAAAACTTCAGAAAATCAAGCCAATTGTTGAGTACAATAAAAGGGGGAAAGGAATTGGCCAAGCACATAGTGAGATGCAGTCCTACATTGGTGTGTTGGCACGCTCCAGAGTTCCACTTGTGGACAAGAAATGGGCTGAAATCCCCAAGGATATAAAGGAGCAGATTTGGGAAGCCGTTGACATGGCTTTTGTGGTAGGTCAAGGGGCAAGAACTCTGTGTTATCTTCTGCTGCCAAGAAATGGAAGGATTTCAAGTCTACACTAACGAGGCATTATATCCTTCCATACATCAATGACAGGGAGAGATTAAGCCACCCCCCTGAAACATATAAATTCATAGAGAAAGCACAATGGGATGCCTTTGTAGCTTCAAGGTTATCCCAAGAATTTCAGTATGTGCATTCTCAACATGTAGGGATTAGGGAGAAACTTGAGTACAATCATCGATTGTCTCGAAAAGGATATGCTGGTTTGGAGGATGAATTGGAGGAAACCATGCCTGGGGTAGAAATTGATCGATCTACCTTATGGAAGAGAGCTAGAACGGACAAACATGGTAACATCCCTGATCCAAAGGTGGCAGAGAAAGCAAAATTAATTGTAAGCCTCTACTCACTCTGTTTTAATTTTTTATTAAACTGTGCATAATTCTTATTACGTCATATGTTATATTATACGTCGTGTGAATGATATTACCACGTCGAAATGTTTAAAAAACCGTCGTTAAAGTTCTAAATCTGGAAGCACCTGTAATTATACCATAAGACGTCGGTGATTAATTTAGCGTCGTTTAATTATAATACTACGTCGAAATGTTTTAAAACAACGTCGTTAAATGTATGAAATTGAATTACTCATCTGTCATTATAGCATAAGACGTCGATGTTTATTCATTACGTCGTTTTAAACAAATAACCACGTCGGTATAAATACCGTCGTGATAAATTATAATAACGTCGTTTTCTGTGTTATTGCGTCGTTTGAAATTGTATAATACGTCGTTTGGTTATAAATAACCGTCGTGTGTTTTCTTGTCTTTGTTTCAGGATGAGTTGCAAAAAAAAGTCTCGGAAGGCAAAGTCAGTGTATCTGGCAGCAATGATGTGCTGACCATGGCTTTGGGTCCCGAGCATCCAGGCAGAGTGAGAGGTGTAGGTGCTGGGATTTCCCCAAAGCAATATTTCAATTTACCCAAACCACAAAGGATGAGCTTTGACGACCGTTTAAAGGACAGTGTAAGAGTTCTCCTTCAAGAAGAGACTAAAAAGATGGAAGCTAAGGCAAGGGAAGAGGCTTTAAGGATGGAAGCTAGAACCAAACAATTGGTAGAGGCTGAGAGGGAGCATTTACTGAGTCAGCTTTCCCAATTCATTCCCAATTTTGATCCAAGCTTGCTTAAACCGAAAATTAGCCCCTGTCAAAACCAAAGTCCCAAAAATCCAATGTCTGACAAAGCAAGCTGCTCTGGGGGTGATGTGAGATCCCTACAGTTTGAGGATGATAAGGTAACATATCTGTACTTTGAATTCTCAGTTTTTTTTTTAATTATAAGACGTCGTTATTATGACTAAAACGTCGTTTGAAATACATACCACGACGATTGTAAAATAAACCGTCGTTTGTATTTCAATACCACGTCGTATTTATTTTACTGGTGTTACACGCCTTTAAACGTCGTTATTTTTAAAACTTTGTTCTCTTTAGACGACGTTTTTAATAATTGACGACGTAATATATAACTCCCACGACGTTTACTATGTACCGTCGTTTAATAATTTTAAGACGTCGTAATTCTTACATACCGTCTTGTTTTATGTCTTACCACGACGTTTTAATTTAATTTTTTTTACTTTCTCTACTTTCTTTATTACTTAAAACAGGAAAATGAAGGAAATCAAGATAAACAGAAGAATGAAGAAAAACAAGATGAACAGAAGGGTGAAGAAAAAAAAGAAGCAGAGAAGACAGAAGAAAAAAAATCTGAAGAGAAGGAAGAAGAAAAAAAAAATGAAAATGAAAAAGACAAAAAAGAAGCTGAAGAAAAGCATGACGTGGAGGTATGTTCTCATAACTTTTCCTTCTCATTTGTTTTTCAAAATTTCAGACGTCGAAATTTGTCTTTAAACCGTCGTTTGTTTTCAATTTAGACGTCGGAATTTTTTTCCTTCGACGTAATAAGTTGTTCAACACGACGTTGTTTTTGTTACCGTCGTTTAAATTCTTTTCAGACGACGTTTTATTATTTAAACAGTCGTGTTTATTGAATTACCACGTCATTTTTTTTTTGTTTAAACAGGTGATTGAAGGTGTTGATTATTCAAATACTGAGGCGCCATCTTCTTTAAAATCCCTCTGTACTTATGTGGAATCCAAACCTAAGGAGCAGACAATTAACTTTACAATTGAGAAGGAGGTGTTTGGTGAAGAACGCAGTACCTTCTTGCTGCCTGAAGATATTACACAACTTGCAGGCATGGAAGAAATATGGGCTACTGTGATTGCTGTATATATGAGGTTTGTCATTATTAAATATTTATTTCTAACATAAGACGTCGGTAGGTGATCAATGCATAATTACATATCTTTTTGTACCCTTCTAACTTACGATTTGGTTATGTTTTTGAGTTAAACTTGTGCTTTTAATAAAGTTTGTGTATGTTTCAGTGTAATAAGGATGAGACTCATTACATGCATTATGAAGACAAGTTAGCTCAAAACAGTGTCTGCAGATCAGTCACATTCGCGGATTAACCTGTACTTGCTCAAGAAGAACCAGATAATGATCCATACATCATTGGAAAGATACGGAAGTCTAGTTTCCGTAGCATTTTATGGTTCATGATTTGGAGTCTTCTAGAGGAAGTTATCCACGATTTAGCAGCTCAAGGTCAAAATTCGGCAGCATCTGCGTTACTGGGCCAAAAATGACATTTGAAGGTTTTTCCTATTTTTCCTTGAGTTGGGCTGCATATTCTTGGAAAGATAAGACAAAGGGCTTGAAGATCCATATTTTTCCAGAATTTTTTGGAGTGAATAACAAGCCCAAAATCGGCCCACAAGCTGACTATGTCATGCATGACTATCTAGTGGGATTTGTTGGTGAAGTGCACTAGCCAAAAGAATGAGTTTCTAATTACAATGGGATTTGTTGGTGAAATGCACTAGCCAAAAGAATGAGTTTCTAATTACAAGTGCTATTGGCATAAACCATATTCAATTCAAATATTCCCCTTCCATTCTTCCTATAAATAGCACTCCAATTCTAAACACAATTCATTCAACAATCCATCACTTGACTTCATCCATTACTCATACACATTCAAATAGAGAGAGAGAGAGAGAGAGAGAGAGAGAGAGAGAGAGAGAGAGAGAGCTAGTTGCAAAAGGAGCAAAGCTTGGAGCTGTCTTGGGAATTCCTTGCTGCCATCATCTAGTTCTTTTCTTCTCTTTATCCTATCTTATGTATTTCCATTCTATATTGTTTTTCAATTATTAAATATGAGTAACTAAATTTCTTCTTAGTTAGAGGTGAATTCGAAGCCATGGACATATGTTTTATATGAATTGATCACTTCCAGTTATGGTTTCGTAAAGTATGAATGTGATTTATTTTTCTGTTTTATTCAGGACATATTCTTGCATGTTTATTAAGGATGCATACTTAGTTTGCATGTAGGGATTTGATGCTAGAATATGAGGGAATTTCACCTAATCGTTATAAACTTATATTCACAAGTAGTAAAAATCACTAGTCATGATTGTGTTAAGTAAATTCCTGGCAGGAGTATCATGCTTTTCATAGTTACAAATGTTTTGTCAAAGTTTATGATTTTCATAGAACTTAATGATCTTTGATATGTATCTCTATCATGCTGTTCATATAGGGAACTTGATAAGAATAATTTGATTGAGTCGCTGAGTCCAATTCAATGAACTTAGGAAAATCTGAGAGTTAATTAGTGCAGTTCACAATTAATTTGGGGCTTTGTCATTCATACTTTATTGAAAGAGTAACTGGAGATCAATTTGTATGCATATATTCCATGTGTGGAGAAGAATCCTCTAGCTATCCCTTAATTCATATTTCATTCACAACTTAGTTATTTGCTGCTGTCAATTTTACTTTTGTCTAAATCATCAAAATCCCCCCCAATCATTGTTCCCTTAACTTAGTTCTAGTTTAATAAATTTAATTTGTGTTGATTAGCATCCCTCCTAATCCCCGGAATAGAACGATCCCTACTTACTCGTACTACGATTGCATGATTTATAGGGTTTAATTTGTGCGTTAGTTATTTCTCACGCCAAATTTTGGCGCCGTTGCCGGGGATTAGCAAAATTGCTAATCTTCTGTGCGTTTTCGTTGTTCTTGTGTTTCTGATTTTGTTTTGTTTTATTTTCTTTGTTTTAGGTACAAGTGTATGACTCGAAGTTCACACCGTGTTCATGCGCACATATTGGACTTTGACGACGATCTCGAACGAACTTTGAGAAGGAAGAGGAAACAGCCAGAACTCAGTCCCTCTAGTTCTGGTTCCGAACCCGAATCTGAAGCAGAAACGGACTTGGAAGAGGAACAAGACATGGCTGTAGACAATAGATCAATCAAGGAACTTTCAGCCTCTGAATTGGACAATGCAGTCCCTCTTTGCATTCAATACCCCGGGGCTGCTGCAGGCAAGACCAATGTGTTTGAATTGAAGTCAAGTTTGCTACATCACATTCCCAGATACCATGGGCTGTCCATGGAAGATCCAAACAAGCATTTGAAGGAATTTGAAGTAGTATGTTCAAGTATGACACCCATTAACGTGGATGGAAATATTTTGAAGATGAAAGCCTTTCCATTTTCCCTTATGGACAAGGCTAAGGATTGGCTCTATGAACTAGCACCTGGAACTGTTACTTCTTGGGAAAGTATGAAGAAAGCATTCTTGGAGAAATTCTTCCCAACTTCAAGAATCATTGTTTTGAGGAAGAAAATTAGTGGAATTCAACAAGGCCCGGGAGAATCCTTTCCAGTGTACTATGAGCGTTTTAAGACGTTAGTTGCATCCTGCCCACAACATCAAATGAAGGAAGAGCTTTTAATTCAATATTTCTATGAAGGGCTACTTCCACTGGAGAGACAAATGCTTGATGCTTCAGCAGGAGGGGCTTTGGTTGACAAAACACCAGTTGCTGCAAAGATCTTAATAGCAAACCGAGCTTTGAATGCACAACAATATGAAGGAGTTAGAGGGAGAGATCATGCACAGCCAAGTCAAGTTAATGAGGTAAGTGCTATTTCAGAACTGATCGGTGCATAATTACATATCTTTTTTGTACCATTCTAACTTATGATTTGGTATGTTTTTGAGTTAAACTTGTGCTTTTAATAAAGTTTTGTGTATGTTTCAGTATAATAAGGTTGAGACTCATTATTTACATTTTGAAGACAAGTTAGCTCAAACAATGTCTGCAGATCAGTCATATTTACGGATTAACCTGTACTTGCTCAAAAAGAACCAGATAATGCATCATACATCATTGGAAAGATACGGAAGTCTAGTTTCCGTAGCATTTTACGGTGCATGATTTGGAGTTTTCTAGAGGAAGTTATACATGATTTAGTAGCTCAAGGTCAAACATTCGGGCCTCAGTCCAGTTTCCGTAGGTCACTTTGCAGGCCTCCGTTCAGCTACTTGCGCAGGTCAAATGGGGTGACACCCTTGATAGAAGTTGTTCCAATGGGTGTCTACTATAACATATCCAAATTGCAGCCCCATTGGATAAGTCTGGAGCCCTCAGCATGTCAAATACCGAACCTGGTTCACAGACAATCCAGGCCTCAGTCCAGTTTTCATGGGTCAGTTTGCAGGCCTCAGTTCAGCTACTTGGACAAGTCAGATGGGGCGACACCCTTGATAGAAGTTGTTCCAATGGGTGTCTACTATAACACATCCAAATTTCAGCCCAATTGGATAAGTTTGGAGCCCTCAACATGTCAAAAACCGAATCTGGTTCACAGACAAACCTTTGCTGTCACATGTGCTTAAAGCAGCCACACATGGAGCAAAGCATGGGCAGCTATTGAGCCATGTTCTTAAAGCAGCCACACATGGAGGCAAAGCATGGGCAGCTGTTGATCCATGTGATTAAAGCAACCACACATGGAGGCAAAGCTTGTGGCAGCTGCAAAGCATGAGCTACCACACATGGGAGACAAAGCACATGGGAGACAAAGCATGAGCTGCCACACATGGGCAGCTAAGAGACCAGCCAAGGGGGAGGACGAATTTGAAGCCTATAAATAGAGAGTTTCAGCTCATTCAAAGGAGGATATCATTCCATAAATTACATTTCCATTGTACACCATCAAAGAGTTGTCTACCATCAAAGAGTTGTTTACACCATCAAAGAGTTGTCTTCTTTATCAAAGAGCTATCTTCTTCTTATTTCTCTTTTTATTTTCTGTTTTGTATGTTCTTGCTATCCATTCAAATTATGGATAGCTAAATATTTTAGTTAGAGCTCGATTGAAGCCCTAATCATGTTTCTTTAAGGATTTCGATATGTCTTTGCTATAAACTACTTTTGTGATGCTTATTGATTAATTTCAGATTATATTTTACTCTTTACATACGTTATGTTATGCTTGATCATCATATGCATGCTATGTATTGAGTTTGTTACATAGGTAAATTTAGATGACCGAGTCTTGTACCTATGAAAGTAACAAAAGAACTAGTTATAAGTTCTTGAAATTAATCATCATGAATAACTAGAATAGATACCATGTTCTAGAATTTGTGTGTTTGTCGATTTCCATTGTGTTATGCATTCTTAAAGTACAACTTAGTAGATACCATGCTAAACACTTTAAGAATGAAAAGAGTTAGAGTAGATACCCATGCCTAACTTGTTGTTTAGGGAAATCAATAACTTAAAGAGTAGATATCATGCCTTTAGGTTGACAAACATAAGCATCCAAAATCTGTTTTGTAGCATTGTGCATGTCGTTTGCTTAAGGAAAAAGATTAGTGGTGAACATCGAATCCCTAACTAGTTTTCTCATTGTTTTAACCTCAATCCAATTCTATTTTTAATCAAACGCTGTTTTCAATATTTAGTATTTAAATTTTCAGTTTTCAATACCATCATAAGAAAATCATCATTTTTTAACACTTTGTCTACACCGAATGCCATTTAGTTTAAGGAAAATAAATTAAGCACAAATTAATCCAATCCTCGTGGGAACGATCTCGTATTTGCTTTCTATACTATTTATCTGATCTTGTGCACTTGCGAGTTAAAACGTGCATATAGTTGCTTAATTTTTAGGTTACTATTTGTTCAACAAGTTTTTGGCGCCGCTGCCGCGGATTGTGTAACTAGTTTGTGCTGAATTTTATTTATTTTTATTTATTTTCTTTTACAGGTTGAATTTTGTTTATGCAAGGTCGTCGATCCCAAAATTTAGGTGTTGTTGTCTACAATCCTGAGATTGAACGAACTCTTACACGTCTTCGTAAGCAAGCTGAGAGGGAAACTGTGAACGAAATGGGGGATGAACATGTTCGAAGGCCAATGAAGGACTCTTTTGTCCCTCAAAACCTTAATCAACCATCATGCATTGCCTACCAACCAAATGTGCAAGGCAGCTTCAATTTATCACCTCAATTGCTTAACATGGTGCCACACTATAGAGGCACACCTTCTGAAGATCCATACTTGCACATTAGGGATTTCTTTGATCTTTGCAAGACTCAAAACATACAAAGCTTGACAACAGAAGGAATCAGGTTAATTCTTTTTCCTTTCTCCTTAAAAGATAATGCTAAGTTGTGGTTGAATTCTCTGGCTGCAGGTTCCATTACTACTTGGGAACAATTGGCCACTAAATTTTTGAAGAAGTTTTTCCCAGCCCAAAAGACAAGACAACTTAAAAGGGAGATTCAAACCTTCCAACAGAAGGATGGAGATCTTTTCTTTGAGGCATGGGAGCATTTCAAGGAGTTGCTTCTCAAGTGTCCACACCACAATCTATCTCAAGATGATCAGGTACAAGCTTTTTATGAAGGTTTAAATGATACTAACAAAAGTCTTGTTGATTCAGGTTGTGGAGGTGTGCTTATGGAAAAGAGTAGTGATGAAGCCATTGTGCTATTTGAGACCCTAAGTGAAAATTCTCAGCAATTCTCATCAAGAGGGAGACAAGGAGTGAAAGGTAAATGTGTATATGAAGTTAGCACAAATGATGGAGTCCAGAGTCAAATGGCAGCAATGGAGAAGAAGTTAGATATACTAGTGAAAGCAATGTCAGCTCAGAACATCTCTCAAGTTCAACAAGTTGCTAAAATCGAGGTATGTGCTATATGTTCTCATTCTAATCATACTACTGAGACTTGTCCTATGTCTTGTTTTACAGATCATGAGCAAGCTAATTATGTGGGGCAAAACAACTATCATCCCAAGAACAATCCATATTCGAACACATATAATCCAGGATGGAAAGACCACCCAAATTTTTCTTGGAGCAACAATCAAAATGTCTTAATCCACAAGGGCAACAGAAGAACTTCCAACAGGGAAGTAATTATCATACTTCATCACAGGTGGCACAACCAAATACTGACCAGAAGAAGAATAATAATCTTGAAGGTGCCATACTCCAATTCTTGACTGCACAGCAACAACAAATGCTCTAACTAGTCAGAACATTCAGAAACTAGAAGCAACAACTAGCCAAGCTATTCAGAGATTGGAGGCACAAGTAGGGCAATTGGCAAAGGAGTTGAGTGAGAGGAAGAAAGGAGAGTTTCCATCACAAACCATACCTAATCCAGGGGGCCAGGAGCAGCTCAAGGCTGTGACAGTCCTTAGAAGTGGCAAGGTAGTTGACAACAAGGTGGGGACAGATAAGAAAGAACAAGAAAATGTTGAATCTTCTCCAGCCACAAAGGTAAGTGAGAAGGAGAAGGTGATATTTCCACCCTTCCCTCAAAGGTTAGTTAAGCAAAAGAAAGAAAAACATCTTCTTGATATTTTTGAAACTTTGAGAAAAGTAGAAATCAACATTCCTTTACTTGATGCAATTAAACAAATTCCTTCTTATGCTAAGTTTTTAAAGGATTGTTGCACACACAAAAGACAGTTTCAGGAACATGAGAAAGTTGCATTAACTGAGGAGGTAAGTGCGGTTTTATTGAGAAAATTACCACCTAAACTAAAAGATCCAGGTAGTTTTACAATTCCTTGCAGGGTTGGTGACCGTCTATTTGAACGTGCTTTGCTTGATTTAGGAGCAAGCATCAATCTGATGCCTTATACAGTTTATGAGGAGTTGAGGTTGGGGGAGCTCAAACCAACCTCAATTACATTGCAATTGGCCGATAGAAGCATCAGAAGACCTAGAGGTATTTTAGAGGATGTTTTGGTTCAGGTAAATGAATTTATTTTGCCTGCTGATTTTGTTGTTCTGGATATGGAAGATTCTCCTATGCCATCTTCATTACCTATTATTCTTGGTAGGCCCTTTATGATAACTGCTGATACAAAGATAAGTGTAAAAAAGGGTACTATACGCATGAAAGTTGATGGTAAGAAGATAGAATTCATGTTGTCTGACACTATCAAATTGCCACATGATAACCATGATTGTTTCAAGATTGATGTGGTAGGAAGTGTTGTGGAGCAAGTGTTTCAGGTACATAGCATTGAACCATTGGAGGCATGCATAGCCCACAGCCTCACAAGGATGAATTATGAACGTGGATGTGATGTTACAGAGATAGACCTCCATGAAGCTGTGCATTCTCTTGAGGCTTCTATGCCTTATCCAAGTAAGTATGTACCTCGCTTTGAAACTCTTGTGTCTACTAATACTACTCTTGTCCCTTCCATTGTCAGGGCACCAGATCTAGAATTGAAGCAACTACCTGAACAACTGAAGTATGCTTACTTGGGAGAGAACCAGACATTACCAGTGATAGTTGCTGCAAACTTGAGTTTGGTGGAACAAGAGAAGCTATTGAGAGTTCTTAGGGAGCACAAGACTGCATTAGGGTGGACCATTGCCGATATCAAAGGCATAAGTCCATCCAAGTGCATGCACAGGATCCTCCTTGAAGATAATGCAAAGCCTAACAGAGATGCTCAGAGACGGCTTAACCCACACATGAAGGAAGTAGTGAGAACAGAAGTTCTTAAGCTCTTGGATGTTGGCATTATCTACCCCATCTCAGATAGCAAATGGGTGAGTCCAGTTCATGTTGTGCCTAAGAAGAGTGGAATCACAGTAATAAAGAATGAAGAGAATGAGCTTGTTCCTACCAGGCTCACCACAGGTTGGAGAGTCTGTATTGATTACAGAAAGCTCAATAATGAAACCAGGAAAGATCATTTTCCTCTTCCCTTTATTGATCAGATGTTAGAAAGGTTAGCAGGTCATAGTCATTATTGTTTTCTAGATGGTTATAGTGGTTATAATCAGATTGCTATAGCACCAGAAGACCAGAGAAGACCACATTCACTTGCCCCTTTGGCACATTTGCATACAGAAGGATGCATTCGGTTTGTGTAATGCACCTGCCACATTCCAAAGGTGCATGATGAGCGTATTTTCAGACATGGTGGAGAGATTTATAGAGGTATTTATGGATGATTTCAGTGTTTTTGGTTCTAACTTTGATAATTGTCTTAACCATTTGCAGCTTGTTCTAAAGAGATGTGAGGAATGCAACCTAGTGCTGAATTGGGAAAAGTGCCATTTCATGGTACAACAAGGTCTTGTTTTAGGTCATGTAATTTCTAGCAGGGGCATTGAGGTGGACAAGGCAAAGATTGACATCATATCAAAATTGCCTCCTCCTACATCTGTGAAGGGTGTGAGAAGTTTTCTAGGGCATGCAGGGTTTTACAGAAGATTCATAAAAGATTTCTCTAAAATTTCTAGACCTCTTTGTGCATTATTGTCTAAAGATGTTGAGTTTATGTGGACAGAAGGGTGCATGAAAGCCTTTAATACATTGAAAGAGCTACTCACATCTGCACCCATTATGATGGCACCTGATTGGAACCTCCCATTCGAGCTTATGTGTGATGCCAGTGATTATGCTGGGAGCTGTTCTGGGTCAGAGAGTTAAGAAGGTACCTCATGCTATTTTTTATGCTTCTAGAACTTTAAATGATGCTCAGCTTAATTATTCTACTACTGAAAAAGAATTGTTAGCTGTTATATTTGCTTTAGAGAAGTTTAGGTCCTACTTGATTGGTTCCAAAGTTATTGTTTTCACTGATCATGCTGCTTTGAGATTTTTGTTTAGTAAGAAAGATGCTAAGCCTAGGTTGATTAGATGGGTGCTCTTACTGCAAGAATTTGATCTTGAGATTAAGGACAAGAAGGGTAGTGAGAATGTGGTTGCAGATCACTTGTCCAGGTTACTTCATGATGAGGAAGAAAACAAGCTTCCCTTGAGTGAAAACTTTCCAGATGAGCAGTTATTTGCAATTGATTTACAACTTCCATGGTATGCAGATATTGTTAATTATATAACTACTAAGGTTTTTCCTCCAGGTATGTCTAGCCAAGAAAGGAAACGATTAGTGTCTATGTCTAGGCACTATTATTGGGACGAGCCCTACTTGTTCAAATTTTGTCCAGATCAAATTATCAGAAGATGTGTTTCAGAGGAGGAGCATATGAGCATTCTCCAACATTGTCATCAATTTGCATGTGGAGGACACTTTGGAGCGAAGAGAACATCACTTAAGGTATTACAATCTGGGTTCTATTGGCCTAATGTGTTTAAAGATGCTTTTTGGTTTTGCAGGGCTTGTGATAGATGCCAACGGACAGGGAATATCTCTTCTAGAAATCAAATGCCATTGCAAAACATTCAAGTGGTGGAGCTCTTTGATGTGTGGGGTATCGACTTCATGGGTCCATTTCCTAACTCCTTTGGTTATTTATATATTCTTGTGGGTGTGGATTATGTATCTAAATGGGTCGAGGCTGTCCCCTCAAAAACTAATGATCACAAAGTTGTTGTGAAATTCTTGCAGGATAACATCTTTACTAGGTTTGGGACACCAAGGGCGATAATTAGTGATGGAGGTAGCCATTTCAATAACCAAGTTTTTGCTTCCTTAATGAAGAAATATGGGATCACACATAAGGTTGGCACTCCATATCATCCTCAAACCAGTGGTCAAGTAGAGATAAGCAATAAAGAGATCAAAAGCATCCTAGAGAAGACAGTGAATACTATAAGGAAGGATTGGTCTCTACGCTTGAATGATGCCTTGTGGGCATATCGGACTGCGTACAAAAGCCCAATTGGCATGTCCCCATATCGTTTAGTCTTTGGAAAGGCATGTCACCTACCAGTGGAGTTGGAGCATAGAGCATATTGGGCTATTAAAAAATTCAATTTTGATATGCAACAAGCAGGTGACAAGAGGAAGTTACAGCTGAATGAGCTAGAAGAGTTGAGGTATGATGCATATGAGAATGCTAAGTTATATAAGGAGCGGACCAAGGCGTATCATGATAAGCAGCTAGTTAGGAAGGAGTTTCATGTGGGACAGAAGGTGTTGATCTACAATTCAAAATTGAGACTTTTCCCTAGTAAGCTCAAGTCTAGGTGGTATGGTCCTTATGTTGTTACAAAGGTTTTCCCTCATGGGGCTTTGGAGGTTCATAGCAAAGAGAAGAATCAGACATTCATGGTGAATGGGAATAGAGTAAAGCCTTATATTGAGATGAGCTTTGAGCATAGAGAGGAGGATGTGACTCTCCAACCTGTTCAGTACATTGCATGAGAGTCCAATAGTCTGGCTAACGACTATAAACCAAGCGCTTATTGGGAGGCAACCCAATGTTTAATTTTCTTTATTTATTTATTTATTTATAAATTTATTTTTCGTAAACACTTATGAGCTTACCCAGTGCATTTTTTTTTTCTATTTTGCAGCCCATTCAATTACCCATAAACGGGGAAGTCGTGACATCCAAATACATCTATGCTCGACCTAATTGCTTCAAGGGGGAGCATTCTAATCCTTTCCCTTAATTTGTTTTCTTATTATTTTAAGTTTATGTTTCTTTTTACCAAAAAAAAAATAAATAAAAAATAAATTTTTTTTTCATATGAGTTGACTTATGGTAACTCCATTGAGCACCTCTGTTAATACAGTGTCTAGGAGTTCTATAGGCGACACCTTGGGTGTCTAAGAAGTTTGGGTTTTAAGCGGGACCATTGTGACCTCTCCAAACTTCCCGGATCCCCTGGCTGTGTTTTCTGAGGTTCTTAACTGGTAATCCATGAGTCACTTGTATATTCGTGTGTTTTATTCAAAAAAAAAAATATATATATATAATAATAATTATAATTTATAAAATTTAAAATTTAAAAAAAAAAAAAAAAAAAAAAAAAAAAAAAAAACCTTCTCTTTCTCTGAAACACTACCTACATTAACCCTAAAAATAAACTCTCTTTCGTTCATTTGATCTAGCCGCCCTCTAACCCTGAACATCTCAGCTTCCTCTTCCTCCCGAACCATACATTCTCCAAATTGTTGTTTATTGTAGATCTTGTCAATGGAGAAACTCCAGGAGACCGTCGGTGGAAAGCTCAAGGAGGAGGAGTCCGAATTGAGCATGGTGAAGGTGCCTAGCCCAATGGTTTTGTTGAGCTCACTGCCAGCTATCCCACCAGAAGATCCTAAGGGAGAGCACACCATTATGCAACGGGTGTTTGAGGTGATTGAGGTGCTCGTGGTTGTGTTTGCCATGGATCCCTCAGCAGTTACCATAGATGCCTTTCTGTTTCAAAGAGGTAGGGTGATAGAGGCAATTGAAGACATGGTTCCAAATTGGGATCTGGATTGTGGATTGGAAGAGATGCAGATTGCAGCGCTGGCACATTGTCTAGATACTTGGAGGGAATATCTGCTAGATCGGAGGTTTGTGGCAAGAACTGTTGTCGTGAGCAGTCACATGTACTGTACAGGTAACATTCGAGACGAGTTTGGCATTTTCTTAAGTGTGCTTGACGAGTTTCACTTCCAATTAGTGTACATGACCACAAGGCTCCAAGACTTCGTGGAGCAGATGGATGAGTTGATGATAGATGGAGCCCTATATGATTCATCTGTTTCAGACCCTTCGGAAAGTGAGTCAGAAGAAGAGCCATGGGTGAGCTCAGCCATCGATAGCATTTTGAGAAATGCTATGTTTGAAGGATGAACCGTGTAGCGCCAAGGTTACCCTTAATCCATGTTTTCTGTTTTCTTATATGCTTTCATATTGGGGACAATGTCTAATTCAGGTCTGGGGGTATCAATGGAGGTTTTCAATTTTTGTTTACTTGTATTTCAATTTTTTGTTAATTTGTGTTTTCAATTTTCAATTTTTGTTCACTTGTATTTCTTTTTTTTTTTTTTTTTTTTTTTTGTTAATTTGTGTTTTCAATTTTCAATTTTTGTTCATTTATGTTTCCAATTTTCGTTCACTTGTTACTAATTTTTTTAGAATGTCATACAACCAATGCTATGGAGCTGCCATTGAGATTTTCATATCAAACATTTTACACTTCACAAAGCTTTTGCTCTTAGAATTCTGGTGGCTAAAGTACCATGCTCAGGTTCTTGAAGGATAATAGTGGAGACTACCCTAGTGAGCTATTTCGAGCCTAATTGCTTTCTTGAAAGGGTTTAAAGTGTTTCTATTCCTCATCTCTACTTATTTTCTTCAATTCACTCTAAAATGATCTCATTGTTCCATTTTGATTGAATACTAAGGATGATTCTATTTGCAGATATCAGGTGCATGCTCTCACTCATGAATGAACTCATTGAAATGATGCTAGGCTATGTGTGTATAACCATTCTCTGTGCTTTCTTTTCACCCTACCCATTCGTGTGTTCCATCAGCTCTCTTGTTCCCAAACACTTCAAGCCATTTTCTTCTATCACCCTCATGATTCCCCTAACTTTGTATCTCAATCTGAGATATTTAAACTTATTATAGCCATACCCTATAAAGCTTAGAAATATACCAAGGTGTGCCAAGATAAAGTTTGAAGCAAGGAAGTTGCTGCCACATTCCTAAATGTAAATTGGTGTGAATCTGTGCAATAAAGTTAAAGAAGAAGTAGATCAAGTCACAAAAAAAAAAAGAAAAAAAAAAAAAAAAAAAAAAGAAAAAAAAAAGAAGAGAAAGTGTTTCGATTTGATCTAAATGTGAAATTTAAGGTCTATGCCAGATGATCCTATGAAGTTGCAGCCATACCATTCTAAATCAATGATACCTTGCAGATCAATGAAGAATGCAACCTTGGTATGTTCTTAAGTTCATTGTGTTCCTTCCAATTCTTTCACTTCCCTTAACCTTAGCCTTTCATTACAACCTTGTGAAAGACCTAGTTGATCTTTGAGGATGTATTCATGGGTGCTGGTATGTATGTGTGTATCTCTATTCTTAGTATTTGATTCCCTTCATGAGATCTAACCAAATATTGTGCTTCTATTTCATATACTCATTTTGCTTATTTGAGAGAATAAAGCCATAGGTTCTGAGTGATTGAGTGCTATATGTGAGAATTAGAGTTGAAGCATGTTCTTCCTTCAAGAATTGAGTATGTTTACTTTGAAGCCGTGTGCCTTTGAGCTATAGCTTCCACTGTACACACTTATTGATCATCTATCTTGGCAACTCTATGGTGTTGGAGGTATGACTAAAGTTTTCTTTCATTTTCATTAGTTGTTTTCAAAGTTAGTTTTCTAACCTTTTGTTTTGTAGAGTCAGTAAAACGTTTGTGGGTATCGTAACTGTTAAACCCTCAGGAGACACAACTCCTCCTACTAGGGATGCCTAGAGGTTTAAAGGCTTGTTGCATGTGCTCAATGCAATCGAGTTACCTACGAAAGTGGTCTAGTTCGTTTTTATCTTTATTTTCATTTTGTTTTACTCGAGGACTAGTAAAATCTAGGTTAGGGGGTATTTGATCGGTGCATAATTACATATCTTTTTTGTACCATTCTAACTTATGATTTGGTATGTTTTTGAGTTAAACTTGTGCTTTTAATAAAGTTTTGTGTATGTTTCAGTATAATAAGGTTGAGACTCATTATTTACATTTTGAAGACAAGTTAGCTCAAAACAATGTCTGCAGATCAGTCATATTTACGGATTAACCTGTACTTGCTCAAAAAGAACCAGATAATGCATCATACATCATTGGAAAGATACGGAAGTCTAGTTTCCGTAGCATTTTACGGTGCATGATTTGGAGTTTTCTAGAGGAAGTTATACATGATTTAGTAGCTTAAGGTCAAACATTCGGGCCTCAGTCCAGTTTCCGTAGGTCACTTTGCAGGCCTCCGTTCAGCTACTTGCGCAGGTCAAATGGGGTGACACCCTTGATAGAAGTTGTTCCAATGGGTGTCTACTATAACATATCCAAATTGCAGCCCCATTGGATAAGTCTGGAGCCCTCAGCATGTCAAATACCGAACCTGGTTCACAGACAATCCAGGCCTCAGTCCAGTTTTCATGGGTCAGTTTGCAGGCCTCAGTTCAGCTACTTGGACAAGTCAGATGGGGCGACACCCTTGATAGAAGTTGTTCCAATGGGTGTCTACTATAACATATCCAAATTTCAGCACAATTGGATAAGTTTGGAGCCCTCAACATGTCAAAAACCGAATCTGGTTCACAGACAAACCTTTGCTGTCACATGTGCTTAAAGCAGCCACACATGGAGCAAAGCATGGGCAGCTATTGAGCCATGTTCTTAAAGCAGCCACACATGGAGGCAAAGCATGGGCAGATGTTGATCCATGTGATTAAAGCAACCACACATGGAGGCAAAGCTTGTGGCAGCTGCAAAGCATGAGCTACCACACATGGGAGACAAAGCACATGGGAGACAAAGCATGAGCTGCCACACATGGGCAGCTAAGAGACCAGCCAAGGGGGAGGACGAATTTGAAGCCTATAAATAGAGAGTTTCAGCTCATTCAAAGGAGGATATCATTCCATAAATTACATTTCCATTGTACACCATCAAAGAGTTGTCTACACCATCAAAGAGTTGTCTACCATCAAAGAGTTGTTTACACCATCAAAGAGTTGTCTTCTTTATCAAAGAGCTATCTTCTTCTTATTTCTCTTTTTATTTTCTGTTTTGTATGTTCTTGCTATCCATTCAAATTATGGATAGCTAAATATTTTAGTTAGGGCTCGATTGAAGCCCTAATCATGTTTCTTTAAGGATTTCGATATGTCTTTGCTATAAACTACTTTTGTGATGCTTATTGATTAATTTCAGATTATATTTTACTCTTTACATACGTTATGTTATGCTTGATCATCATATGCATGCTATGTATTGAGTTTGTTACATAGGTAAATTTAGATGACCGAGTCTTGTACCTATGAAAGTAACAAAAGAACTAGTTATAAGTTCTTGAAATTAATCATCATGAATAACTAGAATAGATACCATGTTCTAGAATTTGTGTGTTTGTCGATTTCCATTGTGTTATGCATTCTTAAAGTACAACTTAGTAGATACCATGCTAAACACTTTAAGAATGAAAAGAGTTAGAGTAGATACCCATGCCTAACTTGTTGTTTAGGGAAATCAATAACTTAAAGAGTAGATATCATGCCTTTAGGTTGACAAACATAAGCATCCAAAATCTGTTTTGTAGCATTGTGCATGTCGTTTGCTTAAGGAAAAAGATTAGTGGTGAACATCGAATCCCTAACTAGTTTTCTCATTGTTTTAACCTCAATCCAATTCTATTTTTAATCAAACGCTGTTTTCAATATTTAGTATTTAAATTTTCAGTTTTCAATACCATCATAAGAAAATCATCATTTTTTAACACTTTGTCTACACCGAATGCCATTTAGTTTAAGGAAAATAAATTAAGCACAAATTAATCCAATCCTCGTGGGAACGATCTCGTATTTGCTTTCTATACTATTTATCTGATCTTGTGCACTTGCGAGTTAAAACGTGCATATAGTTGCTTAATTTTTAGGTTACTATTTGTTCAACAAGAACTTCAATCTCAAATGGCTAATCTCTCTACTCTTATTTCGCAGGTTGTTGAAGGACCCAAAGTGCAAAGTGCAGCCACTTGTAGCGTGTGCTCTATGCATGGATGTTGCGTCGATTCAACTGCACCAAAATAGATTCAGCTGCATCCTCAACTTGTGATACTCGCAAGTGCACGAGCCGTTGGTAGTTTAGCATATGTAAGTGCGAGGTCGATCCCACCAGGATTGATGATAGATTGATTTAATTCAATTCCCTGTACAAAATAGAAATGAAAAAAAGAAAGAAAATAAATCAAATAAGAAAGAAAGAAAAGAAATTAACTCAAGCGAATAAGTTCCCAAGTTCAATTTAGATTAACGGATTGATTCTAGCTAAAGTATGATTAAGCCATGGTGTCTGGTCCTAACCTTGTGTTCCTAATTCCCTAACTTGATCATTTGTTGTCTAACCTAAATTAAGCATTAGGAACCCATTAAGCATAGAAGAACATTTTAAACAACCAAGCATGTATCTAATCCCTGTTGTCGAATGTCCATACATACTCTTCCTATTCATAGTTCAATTCGAATTGAAGTATGGTGTCTACTCTTAATTCAAACCAAGATAGCTAACATGCAAGCCTTAATGGTGATCAATCAATCAAACTAGCATATTAACTTATAAGCATAATGAATAAGAACAAAAACCATAATTGAAACTTGGAAATTACTCAAACTTGAATTGCTAAAGAAAATAATTTATATTACAATGGAAAGTTAAGAAGAACTCAGAAACATTTAGCAAAATGATTTTATTACAACAATTGAAAACTAGAAAGGAAAACTAAGAGAATTTGAGGGAGAGAAGGGAGGGGAGCTCTAGAGAAATGTTTGAGAGCTCCCCCCCTTGGGGTGTGTTTACAAGCTTGGGAAACCTCACTATTTATAGGCCTAAGGAAGTTGAAAATCTAAATTAAATATTGCTTTCCACTCACTTCATCAACTTCACCTAACACACCATTACATTTGAAAACAATTTTTCTTTCTTTAAACTTAGTGTTTCAGAGGATCCAAGGCTCTCTTAATTGCTCAACATGTAAGGCTCAAAAGAGGATCCAAGGCTCAAAAGAGGATACAAAGCTCAAAAGATGATCCAATGCTCAAAAGAGGATCCAATGCTCCAAAGAGGATCCAATGACATTGCATTGCAGTCAGCTTGTGGGCAGGTTTTGGGCTTGGTATTTGCTCCGAAAAAATCTGGAAAAATATGGATCTTCAAGCCCTTTGTCTTATCTTTGCAAGCATATGCAGCCCAACTCAAGGAAAAATCGGAAAGACCTTCAAATGTCATTTGTGGCCCAGTAACGCAGATGCTGCCGAATTTTGACCTTGAGCTACTAAATTATTGATAACTTCCTCTAGAATACTCAGAATCATGAACCGTAAAATGCTACGGAAACTAGACTTCCGTATCTTTCCAATGATGTATAGCTCATTATCTGGTTCTTCTTGAGAAAGTACAGGTTAATCCGTGAAATTGAATGATCTGCAGACACCGTTTTGGGCTAATTTGTCTCCAAAATGCATTAAATGAGTCTCAAGCTTATTATACTGAAACAAACACAAAACTTATTAAAAGCACAAGTTTAACTCAAAAACATAACCAAATCATAAGTTAGAAGGGTACAAAATGATATGTAATTATGCACCGATCAATGGACACCACACTGATCAATGTCCTCAATTAATAGCGAATGGTGGATGGGAAAGTGCCAATGCCATAGGTTATCAAGGCCAAACTCAACCTAGGTATGACCCATTTTCAAACACCTACAATCCAGGCTGAAGAGATCATCCAAATTTTAAGTGGAGGGAGCCTCAACAAACTCAACAACAAGGCGGATATAGACAGCCACCTCCGGGGTTCTATCAAAAGCCATTTGCACCACCACAACCTCAACCACAAACTGCCCAATCAAATTCAGGTTCCCCAATGGATAATGATCAAATGCTTAAAGTACTAACTTCTTTGACTCAGGGTTTACAAAATCAAGCCAAAGAGATGAGCGAAGTGAAGAAGCAAATTGGGCAGATGGCGGAATTCATGGGACAGTTTAGAGAAGAAGGCAAACTACCTAGCTCAACCATTGTCAACCCAAAAGGAGGTTTTGAAACGGCTAAAGCTATCATCTTGAGGAGTGGTAAAGAGATTGGAACCAATCCCAAAATGTCCAAACAAAGCCCAATAGAGAATGAAAAGTTGCTCTTCAAAGAGAAGGAGGAGGACAAAGCCACGGCAAGGGAAGAACAACCATTGTTGCAGTCCCCCAAAGCTCCTGCACAACCAAACTCAGGTAAGGTTGTTCCAAATTCAACTCATTCTAACCCTATCCCACCAAATGTGCCTTTCCCTCGTAGGTTTATGCAGTCTAAGAAAGAAGAGAATGAAAAAGACATCTTAGAGACTTTCAGGAAGGTACAAGTAAATATCCCACTTCTTGACGCAATAAAGCAAGTTCCAAAGTATGCTAAATTCTTGAAAGAGCTTTGTACAACAAGGAGGAGGAATTCGAACAAAGAAGTGGTAAGGGTAAGTGAGAATGTTTCTGCAGTTTTGCAACGAAAACTGCCACCTAAATGCAAAGATCCAAGTAGTTTCACAATCCCTTTTGTTATTGGTAACACCAAGTTTGAACATGCCATGTTAGATTTAGGTGCTTCCATTAATGTCATGCCATACTCTATTTATGCATCTATGAACTTAGGGGAACTTAAAAATGATGGAGTTATAATTCAATTAGCCGATCGTTCTAATGCATATCCGAAAGGAGTTTTGGAAGATGTTTTGGTGCAGGTTAACCACTTGATATTTCCAGCAGATTTTTATGTGCTTGAGATGGAGGATTCGGCCCACTCTACACCATTGCCAATCTTACTTGGACGACCTTTCATGAAAACAGCCCGAACCAAGATCGATGTATTCAAAGGGACATTGACAATGGAATTTGATGGCGATATCATTGATTTCAATATTTCTGAAGCTATAAGGTACCCTATTGATGATCACTCTTGTTTCTCTATTGATGCATTTGATTCTTTGGCACAGGAATATCTCGAATCCTTGGATAGGGATGCCCTTGAAACCACCATTGTTCAAGGAATTGAACTCATCACCAATGGGGCCGAACCTAATCATGAAGAAATCTACGAGATGATGGCTACCCTTGAGTCATTACCAAAATATGTTGGTAAGCCTCCAATCCCAATTCCAATTCCCGTTTCTGCTAACAAGTTGTTACCTTCAGTGATTCAGGCACCCACTCTTGAGCTTAAGCCGTTACCGAATCATTTGAAGTATGTCTTCTTGGGAGATAAAGAGACTTTGCCCGTCATAGTCTCCTCATCACTCACGGCAGTGGAGGAGGAAAAACTAGTTCGGGTGTTGCAAAAGTACAAAACAGCGATTGGATGGACTTTAGCCGACATCAAGGGAATTAGTCCTACAACATGCATGCATCGCATACTTCTAGAGGAAGGGGCTAAACCAACTCGAGAGGCTCAACGCCGACTCAACCCTCCAATGATGGAAGTTGTGAAAAAGGAGATCATTAAGCTTCTCGATTGTGGGGTCATTTACCCAATTTCGGATAGTCGTTGGGTTTCACCAGTTTAAGTTGTACCAAAGAAATCAGGAGTCACTGTGGTAAAAAACGAAGAGAATGAACTTGTCCCGACTCGTATCCAAACAGGCTGGAGAGTTTGCATTGACTATAGGAAGCTCAACGCCACCACAAGGAAAGATCACTTCCCTTTGCCGTTCATTGATCAAATGCTTGAAAGGTTAGCTGGTCATTCTTTTTATTGCTTTCTTGATGGCTATTCGGGATATAATTAGATTGTTATAGCCCTAGATGACCAAGAAAAGACTACTTTTACTTGTCCATTTGGTACTTTTGCTTATCGACGAATGCCATTTGGTTTATGTAATGCGCCAGCCACCTTTCAAAGATGCATGATAAGTATCTTTTCTAATTTCGTTGAGAAGATTATTGAGGTTTTTATGGATGATTTTAGTGTTTTTGGTGACTCCTTTGATGGCTGTTTAACTAATCTCACGTTGATATTAAAACGTTGCATTGAAACTAACCTTGTTTTAAATTGGGAAAAATGTCATTTCATGGTAAAACAAGGCATAGTTTTAGGACATATAATTTCAGAAAAGGGAATTGAAGTTGATAAATCAAAAATAGGTCTTATACGCCACTTACCCTCTCCCACTTCGGTGAGAGAGGTTCGTTCTTTCCTTGGACATGCAGGATTCTATAGACGTTTTATCAAAGATTTCTCAAAGATTTCAACACCCATGTGTCGACTTCTACAAAAGGATGTGCCGTTTGTGTTTGATGACGAATGTGAGAAGGCGTTCGATCACCTCAAAGAATTGTTAACTTCGGCACCTATCATTGTTCCACCAGATTGGAGCATTCCGTTCGAGCTTATGTGTGATGCTTTAGATTATGCTTTAGGGGCTGTTTTGGGGCAACGGAAGGACAAGAAGCCACACGTTATCTACTACGCATCCCGAACCTTGAATGATGCTCAATTGAATTACTCCACCACTGAAAAAGAACTTCTTGCTGTTGTGTTTGCTTTAGATAAGTTTCGTTCTTATTTACTTGGTACTAAAGTAATAATTTACTCTGACCATGCAGCTTTGAAGTATTTACTCACAAAGAAAGAAGCCAAACCAAGGCTTATTCACTGGATGCTTCTTCTTCAGGAGTTTGACATGGAAATTAGGGACAAAATAGGATGTGAAAATGTAGTGGCTGACCACTTGAGCCGTTTGGTACATGAAGAAGACCCTCTACCTATTCCAGAGGCATTCCCAGATGAACAATTGCTGACCATTGAGGTAAGTGAGCTATGGTATGCTGATATTGTGAATTATATTGTGTCTAAACAAGTACCAAGCACCATAACTAGGCACCAATGCAATAAACTTAAAAAAATGGCACGGTTTTATGTGTGGGATGACCCTTATTTGTGGAAATATAGCCCTGATCAAATTATTCGTAGATGTGTGCATGATTCCGAGTTTAATTCAATCTTAAACTTCTGTCACACTTATGCATGCGGGGGTCACTTTGGTACACAACGCACAGCACTTAAGGTTTTAGAATGTGGATTTTATTGGCCTACTATCTTTAAGGATGCTAGAACTTTTTGTATGACTTGTGATCGTTGTCAAAGAGTGGGCAATATAGGTGCAAAAGATCAAATGCCACAAACTCCTATATTTTCTGTTGAGATATTTGATGTTTGGGGTATTGATTTCATGGGCCCTTTTCCTTCCTCACATGGTTTTAATTATATCTTACTTGCTGTGGATTATGTTTCGAAATGGGTGGAAGCAAAAGCCACTCGTACTAATGATTCCAAAGTGGTTGCAGATTTTGTTAAAACTAACATATTTGCAAGATTTGGAATGCCACGAGTACTTATAAGTGATGGGGGCTCTCACTTTTGTAATCGGACCATAGAGGCACTGCTTAAGAAGTATAATGTCACACATAAGGTTTCAACACCTTATCATCCCCAAACAAGTGGACAAGCCGAAGTTTCCAATCGGGAAATCAAGCAGATCTTGGAGAAGACAGTTGGACCAACTCGAAAGGATTGGAGCTTGCGTTTGAATGATGCATTGTGGGCATATCGTACTGCCTACAAAACACCAATTGGAATGTCTCCTTTTCGGCTCATTTATGGGAAACCATGCCATCTTCCAGTTGAGTTGGAGCATCGTGCACATTGGGCAGTCAAGACTTTCAACATGAACATTGATGCAGCTGGACTTCATAGGAAATTGCAATTAAATGAGCTTGAGGAAATTCGAACTGAAGCTTATGAGAATGCTCATATTTATAAGGAGAAAACAAAGGCTGCCCATGATAAGATGATTCGTAGTAAAACGTTTTCTGTGGGGCAGAAAGTGTTACTTTTCAACTCTCGGCTTCATTTGTTTCCAGGTAAGTTGCGTTCTAAATGGATTGGTCCTTTTGTTGTTACTAATGTTTTTCCCTATGGTGCAGTCCAAATTCAAAGTTTAAAGACAGGACAAGAATTCAAAGTGAATGGACACCGCTTGAAGCCATACTATGAGTGTTTTGAGGAGCATGTAGTGGAGGATATACCCCTCCATGCCGTTGGCCCTAGTGAAGCTTAAAGGGAGGTATCGTCCGGCTGAAGACATAAAACTTAGCGCTTCTTGGGAGGCAACCCAAGGTGATGAGGAGAAGATAGAACCTGCAAGGAGCTGCTTACGTCCTAATCGCTTCAAAGGGGAGTTTTTCTAAACTCTAACCTTTGGTTATGTCTTTTCCTTATCTTCTTTCCTTACATTTATTAGGGATTGACAATTTTGTTAGGTTTTATGGTAGAGTTAAGTTGTGTGAGCTTTGTTTTGCTTAGTATAATTTTGTTCAATGTCTTGCAAGCCTTAAAAAAAAAAAAAAAAAAAAAAGATTTTTCATATGAGTTGACTTCTGGTAACTCCAATAAGCACCTCTGTTAATACAGTGTCTAGGAGTTCTATAGGCGACACCTTCGGTGTCTAAGAAGTTTGGGTTTTAAGCGGGACCATTGTGACCTCTCCAAACTTCCCGGATCCCCTGGCTGTGTTTTCTGAGGTTCTTAACTGGTAATCCATGAGTCACTTGTATATTCGTGTGTTTTATTCAAAATAATAATAATAATAATAAAATAATAAAATTAAAATAAAATAAAATAAAATAAAAATATATAAAAAAATATATAAAAACCTTCTCTTTCTCTGAAACACTACATTAACCCTAACTCTCCATCTTTCATTCGATCTAGCCGCCCGCTAACCCCTGAAACCAAACCTTCTCTTCCCAAGCCTTCTCCAAATTATTGCTTATTGTAGGGCTCGTCAATGGAGAAACTCAAGGATGCCGTCGGTGGAAAGCTCAAGGAGGAGGAGTCCGAATTGAGCATGGTGAAGGTGCCTAGCCCAATGGTTTTGTTGAACTCACTGCCAGCTATCCCACCAGAAGATCCTTTGGGAGAGGACACCATTATGCAACGGGTGTTTGAGGTGATTGAGGTGCTCGTGGTTGTGTTTGCCATGGATCCCTCAGAAGTTACCATAGATGCCTTTCTGTTTCAAAGAGGTAGGGTGATAGGGGAAATTGAAGGCATGATTCCAAATTGGGATCTGGATTGTGGATTGGAAGAGATGCAGCTTGCGGCGCTGGCACGTTGTCTATATACTTGGAGGGTATATCTGCTAGATAGGAGGTTTGTGGCAAGAACTGTTGTGTTGAGCAGTCACATGTATTCTACAGGTAACATTCGAGACGAGTTTGGCATTTACTTAAATGTGCTTGACGAGTTTCACTTCCAATTAGCGTACATGACCACAAGGCTCCGAGACTTCGTGGAGCAGATGGATGAGTTGATGATAGATGGAGCCATATATGATTCTTCTGTTTCAGACCCTTCGGAAAGTGAGTCGGATTGAAAGATGAACCGTCCTAATCGCTTCAAAGGGGAGTTTTTCTAAACTCTAAACATTTGGTTATGTCTTTTCCTTCTCGTCTTTCCTTGCATTTATGAGGCATTGCATGTTCTTACGTTCTAAACATTGAGGGCAATGTTTCATTTAAGTTTGGGGGGAAGGATTTGGTTATGTTGTTTTACTGTCAAATTTTAAATTTATTTTTTTTTTTTATTTATTTTTTTTTATTTTTTTGTGTGTTTAGCGTCTAAAAACGCAGGATTTTGTGTGTTGTTTCGTTATCCTTCCAAACACCTATGATAAGACTTGGATTTAATACTAATATGGTTTATCAGAAATTGAGAGTCATTTTTTAAGGACTTTGTGTGGTTCTGAGTTAACTCTGTCTTGCATGCCACCCTTGCAATTCTACTTATCTCATGATCTTGGTTTTGTACTCTAGAACTTATTTGAATATCTCTTGAGACATTTTGTTGCCATACAATGCTTAGGAAGTGATTTAGGCCATGTTTGAACCGTTTGAGCCTTTCTAACCATCCCTCTACATGTATTCATCCCTAGTCAACCCATTTGAGCCAATGTTAAGCCTTTCTTTGTGTAAATCATTCCTACCATAATGAACTTCTGTTTTCTTATTCTCACTTATTCTATGAGCAGTTAAAGTTATCTTCAAAAGAAAGTTATAAAGAATGCAAGGTTTTTGGAGCAAAAGTGAATCATTAGTGCCATTACCCAAATGTTGAAAAGAAATAAGTTTGGGGGTATTGGTAACTAATCAAAAGAGGTAATGAAGTGTGACCAATGTAGTCACGGCCCTAGGGTGTTATAAAAGAGAAGAGCATGGTGATCTAGGGTAAAGAGCCACAAAATTAGGCCAAATAAACACATTTGAAGGTGCTGAAATTATGTTGAAAATCTGCTCATGTATGTGTTCCTTGCTTGTTACAAAGTTCAAAAAAAAAAAAAAAAAAAAAAAATCTCTTATGCTCTTACCTGTGCTTTAATTGTGCTAAAAATATTGTATATCTCATATCCCTTCTTTCATTCTACCACTACCCTGAACCTCATTACTACCCTTGTAAAGTCCTTTTGATCCTTGGTGTTGCATGGTATTACTGTGGAGAGCAGATTGGATAATGAGCTTATGGGGTTCAGAATTATTGATTTTGCTCTAAGTGTGTGCGCATATACTTATTTGAGTGGCAGGGGTTGTTCTGATTTGGCATTCACACACTACACTTAAGGGTGTCATTGTGAGCTTTGCTTTCTCGTGAATCATGTGTGGAACTTAGATTGTGATTGTGGTGTTTCTTTGGAACCATATACGTTGGTGATTCTTTGAGGATATTGTTTGGAAGGCTAGTTGCTTATTTCCTGTTTCCTAAGTTGTAATTTTATTTTGTTTTGCTCGAGGACTAGCAAAATCTAAGTTTGGGGGTATTTGATCAGTGCATAATTACATATCTTTTTGTACCCTTCTAACTTACGATTTGGTTATGTTTTTGAGTTAAACTTGTGCTTTTAATAAAGTTTGTGTATGTTTCAGTGTAATAAGGATGAGACTCATTACATGCATTATGAAGACAAGTTAGCTCAAAACAGTGTCTGCAGATCAGTCACATTCGCGGATTAACCTGTACTTGCTCAAGAAGAACCAGATAATGAGCCATACATCATTGGAAAGATACGGAAGTCTAGTTTCCGTAGCATTTTACGGTTCATGATTTGGAGTCTTCTAGAGGAAGTTATCCACGATTTAGCAGCTCAAGGTCAAAATTCGGCAGCATCTGCGTTACTGGGCCAAAAATGACATTTGAAGGTCTTTCCTATTTTTCCTTGAGTTGGGCTGCATATGCTTGGAAAGATAAGACAAAGGGCTTGAAGATCCATATTGTTCCAGAATTTTTTGGAGTGAATAACAAGCCCAAAATCGGCCCACAAGCTGACTATGTCATGCATGACTATCTAGTGGGATTTGTTGGTGAAGTGCACTAGCCAAAAGAATGAGTTTCTAATTACAATGGGATTTGTTGGTGAAGTGCACTAGCCAAAAGAATGAGTTTCTAATTACAATGGGATTTGTTGGTGAAATGCACTAGCCAAAAGAATGAGTTTCTAATTACAAGTGCTATTGGCATAAACCATATTCAATTCAAATATTCCCCTTCCATTCTTCCTATAAATAGCACTCCAATTCTAAACACAATTCATTCAACAATCCATCACTTCACTTCATCCATTACTCATACACATTCAAATAGAGAGAGAGAGAGAGAGAGAGAGAGAGAGAGAGCTAGTTGCAAAAGGAGCAAAACTTGGAGCTGTCTTGGGAATTCCTTGCTGCCATCATCTAGTTCTTTTCTTCTCTTTATCCTATCTTATGTATTTCCATTCTATATTGTTTTTCAATTATTAAATATGAGTAACTAAATTTCTTCTTAGTTAGAGGTGAATTCGAAGCCATGGACATATGTTTTATATGAATTGATCACTTCCAGTTATGGTTTCGTAAAGTATGAATGTGATTTACTTTTCTGTTTTATTCAGGACTTATTCTTGCATGTTTATTAAGGATGCATACTTAGTTTGCGTGTAGGGATTTGATGCTAGAATATGAGGGAATTTCACCTAATCGTTATAAACTTATATTCACAAGTAGTAAAAATCACTAGTCATGATTGTGTTAAGTAAATTCCTGGCAGGAGTATCATGCTTTTCATAGTTACAAATGTTTTGTCAAAGCTTATGATTTTCATAGAACTTAATGATCTTTGATATGTATCTCTATCATGCTGTTCATATAGGGAACTTGATAAGAATAATTTGATTGAGTCGCTGAGTCCAATTCAATGAACTTAGGAAAATCTGAGAGTTAATTAGTGCAGTTCACAATTAATTTGGGGCTTTGTCATTCATACTTTATTGAAAGAGTAACTGGAGATCAATTTGTATGCATATATTCCATGTGTGGAGAAGAATCCTCTAGCTATCCCTTAATTCATATTTCATTCACAACTTAGTTATTTGCTGCTGTCAATTTTACTTTTGTCTAAATCATCAAAATCCCCCCCAATCATTGTTCCCTTAACTTAGTTCTAGTTTAATAAATTTAATTTGTGTTGATTAGCATCCCTCCTAATCCCCGGAATAGAACGATCCCTACTTACTCATACTACGATTGCATGATTTATAGGGTTTAATTTGTGCGTTAGTTATTTCTCACGCCAGTAGGTTATTTATTGAGTCGTTTTAACTCACTAACCACGTCGTTAGTATGAACCAGCCCGTCGTTTGAGGCATGGAAGAAATAACGTCGTGTTCTATATCAGCCCGTCGTTTTAAATTATATAATACGTCGTTAGTTTATACATAACCGTGTGTTTTTTGTGCTGACGTTTGTTATATATCTTTGTTTATATGTTCAGGGTCTTATATGAAAAATTGAAAAAAGCAAATATGTGCAGCATGGTTGGCCTTATCGACCCTGCTACAGTTAGTGCCAACGCTGGTACAATCTCTTCCAGATCACGAATCGTAGCAGGTCGACTTCAGAAGACTGACGGTGAACAGATTTTCATGATGCCTTACAATCCAGGGTTAGTCTCCTTAACAGGATTTTGTTTTTATGATTTTCAATAATTTTTTGCCGTTTAAAATATCTAACCACGTCGGTGTTTTATTTTATCGAGTCGTTTGAAATTAGTAACCACGTCGGTTTTTATTTTGCGTCGTTATAATTTTATAATGTCGTCGATTTCTAGTTATTTCGTCATGTGAAATAATATAATACGTCGTTTTTATAAATAATAGTCGTGCGAAATTTTATAATACGTCGTTTTTATAAATAACTGTCGTTTGCATACTAATTTTGTGCAGCCGTCATTGGGTCTTGCTGATTATGAGAGCAAAGAGGGAAACCGTCTACTTTGTAGATCCTCTGCCTGGACCTCGTGTGGTTGATGATGAGGCCAAAAACATCGTCAACAGTGCTATAAAAATTTATAATTCCCACATTGGCAGGCAGGGCCGTAAAGCACCAATATGGAAAACTCTTCCAGGGACAGCAAAGCAACCCAGCAGTGTGGAATGCGGATATTATGTGATGCGCTTCATGAGGGACATCATCATGGATCCTTCCTTGGCGTTTGAGAAGACGGTAAGAAGAAATTACCTTCATATATTTTATGTCGTTTTTTGTATTATCAACGACGGTAGATTTAAAATTAGCGACGTTGAATATATATATACTACGTCGGTTATGAAAAATAGCGTCGTCTGTTATTGAATTTTTTTTTATAAACCCTAATATTCATTGTTATGGATTGCAGTTTGCCAAGGGAAAAGAGGAAGCGCCATACCCCCAAGAAGCCATTGATGAAGTCCGTAATGAATGGGCAGAGTTTGTTAGCCTTCATTTGGAATTATAGAAAACTTGATTTTTTTGTATAGTATACAAATTTTGTTTGTAATATATAATGTACAAATTTTATCTATAATATACAAATTTTGTTAGCCTTTTTTCTCCCTGAAAATATGTTGAGGATCAATAAATTAAAAAAAACAAACAAACAAACAAATTTCGTAACCGACGTGTAATAAAATTCCAACGACCTAATTAAGTCAAAAACCGTAGTTTGTTGTTGGTTCGATTTAAACAAAGACGACGTAAAAGGCTGATTAGACGACGTTTATGTTTAGTGTAATACTTTTTAACGACGGTGATTGAGTCGTGGAATACTTAATTTACGTCGTATATTAAAATATCCGCCATTGTTTCAAATTTAAACGACGTCATTTTTAAAAGTGAGTCATTTATTATTATTTACAACGTCGTGTATTTAATAACACCGACGTGGTTTTATGTTGTTATAATAATATTTTATTATTTTTATTTTCAAATATTCAAAATAAATTTTAAATAAATCCGAAAAATGCAACGTCAACTCCTATGAAGTCATTGATATATTTTCTTCCCCCTAAACCTTGAAAAAATTCATTTTGAATAATAAAATTTTAAAATATCCAACCAAAACCAAATTGTTTTGATGTGTCCTAAAATCACTTATGGTTTTATGGTTTAGGGTTTAGAGTCTAGGGTTTAGAGTTTAGGGTTGTTATTTATTAGGGTTTATTTTTAAAGTATAATTTTTGGGGTTTAGGGTTTATGTTTGTTATATATTAGGAGGTAAAACCATGAACCCTTTTATAAAATTAATTTTTTAAAATATATAATTTAGTTTTAAGGGTTTAGTGTAATACTTTTTAACGACGGTTATTGAGTCATGGAATACTTAATTTACGTCGTATATTAAAATATCCGCCATGGTTTCAAATTTAAACGACGTCATTTTTAAAAGTGAGTCGTTTATTATTATTTACAACGTCTTGTATTTAATAACACCGACGTGGTTTTATGTTGTTATAATAATATTTTATTATTTTTATTTTCAAATATTCAAAATAAATTTTAAATAAATCCGAAAAATGCAACGTCAACTCCTATGAAGTCATTGATATATTTTCTTCCCCCTAAACCTTGAAAAAATTCATTTTGAATAATAAAATTTTAAAATGTCCAACCAAAACCAAATTGTTTTGATGTGTCCTAAAATCACTTATGGTTTTATGGTTTAGGGTTTAGAGTCTAGGGTTTAGAGTTTATGGTTGTTATTTATTAGGGTTTATTTTTAAAGTATAATTTTTGGGGTTTAGGGTTTATGTTTGTTATATATTAGGAGGTAAAACCATGAACCCTTTTATAAAATTAATTTTTTTAAATATATAATTTAGTTTTAAGGGTTTAGGGTATTACTTTTTAACGACGGTTATTGAGTCGTGGAATACTTAATTTACGTCGTATATTAAAATATCCGCCATGGTTTCAAATTTAAACGACGTCACTTTTACAAGTGAGTCGTTTATTATTATTTACACCGTCCTGTATTTAATAACACCGACGTGGTTTTATGTTGTTATAATAATATTTTATTATTTTTATTTTCAAATATTCAAAATAAATTTTAAATAAATCCGAAAAATGCAACGTCAACTCCTATGAAGTCATTGATATATTTTCTTCCCCCTAAACCTTGAAAAAATTCATTTTGAATAATAAAATTTTAAAATGTCCAACCAAAACCAAATTGTTTTGATGTGTCCTAAAATCACTTATGGTTTTATGGTTTAGGGTTTAGAGTCTAGGGTTTAGAGTTTAGGGTTGTTATTTATTAGGGTTTATTTTTAAAGTATAATTTTTGGGGTTTAGGGTTTATGTTTGTTATTTATTAGGAGGTAAAACCATGAACCCTTTTATAAAATTAATTTTTTAAAATATATAATTTAGTTTTAAGGGTTTAGGGTATTACTTTTTAACGACGGTTATTGAGTCGTGGAATACTTAATTTACGTCGTATATTAAAATATCCGCCATGGTTTCAAATTTAAACGACGTCACTTTTACAAGTGAGTCGTTTATTATTATTTACAACGTCCTGTATTTAATAACACCGACGTGGTTTTATGTTGTTCTAATAATATTTTATTATTTTTATTTCCAAATATTCAAAATAAATTTAAAATAAATCCGAAAAATGAAGCGTCAAAATAGACGGCATAACGTTCAGGTTTTTCGTCGTGGAATATTATATTTACGTCGGTTCTTGTAGAACTTTCGCCATGTTTTTTATGTCGACGTTTTAAAAAGCGCGGTTCCTAAAAATTTTGGCGCGACCTAAAATTTTTACATTTGGCTTTTATTCTTATACTTCCAGCCCAAAATTTTCAGATTTCGCGCAACATAACATTTCGCTCTCTCTCTTCTGCTCTAATTCAAAGTTGGGCTCTCCAAGCTCCGTCGAATCCATAATCTGTGAACTCGTCCAACCTGTAAGTACAAACCCTATCTTCCCCTTGTAAATTCATTGAATGATATTAGGTTGTTTTGTTAAAGGGTTTTAGGTATATGGTTTGCGATCTGTAAATTCATTGATGGATTTTCTGTTTAATGTTTTCATTGATGGGTTTTAGGTATGTTGAATTGGCAATGGATTTAATTTTGTCGAATCTTTTAATCACTCTATGTTATGTTGAATTCCTTTATTGTTTTCATGCTTTGTATATGTTGGGTTCATGCTTGGTTTCATATAGGGTTTTGTATATGTTGGTTTCATGCTTTGTATTTGTTGTGTTCTTAATAGGGTTTTGGGTTCTGGAAAATAAACTGAGCTACCACGCTTTTGACGACGGTTTTTTCATAAACCGTCGTTTGTATTACCTAAACACGACGGTGTTTTTTAACTACCGTCGTTTGTATTACGTATACACGACGGTAAATTAACTACCGTCGTGTGTATTACTTACATTAGACGACGGTTGTTGAAAAGCCGTCGTCTATATATGTTAAATACGTCTGTTTTTTTTAAAAACCGTCGTCTGTTACTTGCCATTAGATCTTTGTATTAAATCTGCTATAGTGATGGTCATTGCCTGTATTTTCACTTTATTATAGATAATAGGTTATAGTGTCGGAGATGGATAAGTCATGGATGCACTCAGATAGAAGATCGAAGGCATATGAGTTTGGGGTTGAAGCATTTTTGAACTTTTCTGTAGAAAATCTTCTAACTACAACACATATCCGTTGTCCATGTGTTAAATGTGTTAATTTGAAGATGTTTGGGGTTGGAATTATAAGGGATCACTTATACTTTAATGGAGTTGACCAAAGCTATCAGAATTGGACATTTCACGGAGAACCTTGGGAAGCAACTACTAATGCTAGTAGAAATGTTGAAGAAGATGATGGCCATAGTAGGTACAGTTTCGTGTCTGAAGAAATTGATATGGATGATAATGATTTTGGTGATTTTGGATCCGATCCTTATGAGTTTGCCAATGTGATTTGGGAATGGAGATCAACCAATGTACCCTGGTTGTAGAAAGTACACGAAGTTATCGGCATTAGTGAAGTTGTATAATTTGAAGGCAAAACATGGGATGAGTGATGTATGTTTTACAGAATTATTGATACTTCAAGGCGATTTGCTTCCAGAAGGAAATACAATACCCACCTCTATGTATGAGGCTAAAAAGACTTTGTGTGCATTGGGGCTGAGTTATGAGAAAATGCACGCATGCCCCAATGATTGCATCTTGTATAGGAAGGAGTATGAGGATTCAACTAATTGTCCTAGTTGTGGTATCTCAAGGTGGAAGGAAGGCAAAGATTCAATCTTGAAAGAGGGTGTGCCAGCGAAGGTGGTGTGGTATTTTCCTCCAATTCCAAGGTATAAAAGGATGTTTCAATCACATGAGACAGCTAAGAGTTTGACTTGGCATGCTGCTAGAAAATCAATTGACGGTCAGATGTCTCATCCGGCGGATTCCCCGTCTTGGAAACTTCTTGATGATAAATGGCCTGAGTTTGGTAATGACCCGAGAAACTTGAGATTGGCTCTTTCATCTGATGGATTCAATCCCCACAGTTCTCTAAGTAGCAGATATAGTTGTTGGCCAGTTATCTTAGTTACATATAATCTCCCTCCATGGATGTGCATGAAACGAAAGTTCATAATGTTGACCTTATTGATTTCCGGTCCTAAACAACTCGGAAATGATATAGACGTCTACTTGGAGCCTTTGATTGATGATTTAAAATCTTTGTGGGATGGGATTAGAGGAGTGTATGATGCACATAATGGAGAATACTTTACACTCAGAGCTGCATTAATGTGGACAATTAATGATTTCCCCGCTTATGGAAACTTATCTGGTTGTGTTGTTAAAGGATATAAAGCTTGTCCAATATGCGGCGATGATACACCTAGTCACAGGTTGAAAAATGGCCACAAAATTTGTTACATTGGGCATAGAAAATGGTTACCAATCAATCATCCATATAGGAGGCAACGTGCAGCTTTTAATGGGAAACCTGAATATGGCACACCTCCCGAGCCATTAACCGGAGAAGAAGTGCTGCATATGGTTGAAGATGGTGACAGCGTTTGTTGGAAGAAGAAATCAATATTCTTTGATCTCGAGTATTGGAAATACCTTCCTGTGAGGCATGCGTTAGATGTTATGCACATTGAGAAGAATGTTTGCGATAGTATCATTGGTACATTGCTGGAGATCCCTGGAAAAAATAAAGATGGGATTGCTGCTCGATTAGATTTATTGAACATGGGGGTCAAAACTGATTTGCAACCCGAGTATGGAGAAAGACGTACTCGTTTGCCTCCTGGGCCTTGGAATTTGTCGAGAGCAGAGAAAAGAGAGGTTTGCAATTCTTTCTATGGTATGAAGGTCCCTGAAAGTTATTCTTCAAATATAAAAAATCTTGTATCTTTACAAGATTCAAGACTTCTGGGCCTTAAATCACATGATTGTCATACCTTAATGCAACAATTGCTCCCTGTGGCAATTCGTTCTGTTTTGGAGAAGCCTGCAAGGTATGCAATAACTCGTTTGTGTTTCTTCTTCAATGCTATATGTGCAAAGACTGTTGATGTTTCCAAGCTAGATAAGTTGGAAGAAGATGTAGTAGTTACTCTGTGTTTGCTTGAGAAGTACTTTCCCCCTTCATTCTTTGATATCATGGTTCATCTAGTAGTACATCTTGTCAGAGAAGTTCGTCTATGTGGGCCAGTATATTTTAGGTGGATGTATCCATTTGAAAGATATATGAAAGTGCTAAAGGGGTATGTTCAGAATCGTACTCGTCCCGAAGGTTGCATTGCTGAGCGGTATATAGCTGAAGAAACTGTAGAGTTTTGTACCGAGCATTTATCTGATGTTAGTACAGTTGGAGTGCCTTCAAGCCAAAAGATGGGAGTTTCAAAGCCATTATCAGGTTGCACAGTGAGCGTAGTTGATCAGGACCTGTTGAATCAAGCACATCTATATGTCTTGGAGAATACGGAGGAAGTCCTACCTTATATCGAGTACGTATGAGTTTTATTCCTTAAGTTTCCATTTTAAATTATTTCTTATGTTTATCTTATATATTTGGGACCGTAATACTTGAATTTTTCGTGTCATGTAGGCAACATATGATCTACATTAAGACCACTTATCCAAAATTTAGAAAGGGAACAAAGTGGCTGCAGGATAAGCACAATAGCACTTTCATTCAATGGCTACGCTTCAAGGTATATGTTATTGAATAACATATTTCTCTTTTCATTTTCTTCTTATTTCTATGTATGATTGAATTAAGATATGATTAATTTGCAGGTTCAAAGTGAACTTGAGGAAGACAATCATGGCGTATCAGAAAATTTAAGGTGGCTAGCAGCTGGTCCAAACATAGCAGTGCCATTATATAGGAGCTATCTTATTAAAGGTATTAAATTCAACATCAAGGCACAAGATGATGTGCGGACAACTCAAAATAGTGGAGTTTATTTACTTGCACATACCATGCAAGTTGCTAGTGCCAAGGATAAAAACCCAATTCTCTCAAATATGGGTTTCTATGGTGTCATTCAAGAAATTTGGGACCTTGACTATGATCGGTGCATAATTACATATCTTTTTTGTACCATTCTAACTTATGATTTGGTATGTTTTTGAGTTAAACTTGTGCTTTTAATAAAGTTTTGTGTATGTTTCAGTATAATAAGGTTGAGACTCATTATTTACATTTTGAAGACAAGTTAGCTCAAAACAATGTCTGCAGATCAGTCATATTTACGGATTAACCTGTACTTGCTCAAAAAGAACCAGATAATGCATCATACATCATTGGAAAGATACGAAAGTTTAGTTTCCGTAGCATTTTACGGTGCATGATTTGGAGTCTTCTAGAGGAAGTTATACATGATTTAGTAGCTCAAGGTCAAACATTCAGGCCTCAGTCCAGTTTCCGTAGGTCACTTTGCAGGCCTCCGTTCAGCTACTTGCACAGGTCAAATGGGGCGACACCCTTGATAGAAGTTGTTCCAATGGGTGTCTACTATAACATATCCAAATTGCAGCCCCATTGGATAAGTCTGGAGCCCTCAGCATGTCAAAAACCGAATCTGGTTCACAGACAAACCTTTGCTGTCACATGTGCTTAAAGCAGCCACACATGGAGCAAAGCATGGGCAGCTATTGAGCCATGTTCTTAAAGCAGCCACACATGGAGGCAAAGCATGGGCAGTTGTTGATCCATGTAATTAAAGCAACCACACATGGAGGCAAAGCTTGTGGCAGCTGCAAAGCATGAGATGCCACACATGGGAGACAAAGCACATGGGAGACAAAGCATGAGCTGCCACACATGGGCAGCTAAGAGACCAGCCAAGGGGGAGGACGAATTTGAAGCCTATAAATAGAGAGTTTCAGCTCATTCAAAGGGGGATACCATTCCATCATTTTACACTTTCATTGTACACAAAGAGAGGGATAGTTGAGAGTCACAAAGGGAGAGAAGAGAGAAGGCAACAGCTGGGAGGCTTTGGCCTCCTGGCAGCCAAGGAGATGAATCTTTTCCATCTCTAGCATGTTGTCCTTATCTTCTTCTCCTCCCTTTGTCTTTTATTTTCTTCTTGTATTTCTTTTGTTTCACTTTGTTTTTCTGTTATTAGTTTTAATAAATGTGGATTCTAAAACCTCACCATCTTGTCTTAGTTCTTTTATTTTTTTTTTTTTTTGTGTTCTTTTGTTTTCTTTTCTGTTTTGTGTAGGAAAACTAAAAGGGATCATTCAATCACCAATCCCTGTGGAATCGACCTCGCACTTACATATCTAAACTACCAACGGTTCGTGCACTTGCGAGTTAAAACGTGCATATAGTTGCTTAATTTTTAAGTTGCTATTTGCTCAACAGACTACCAAAAGTTTACAATCCCAGTCTTTAGGTGTGATTGGATAGATAGTGCTTCTGGTCTTGTAGTCGACGAACTTGGATTTACCCTTGTAGATTTGAGTAAAATTGGACATAGGAATGACCAATTTGTTTTGGCTTCTCAAGTCAAACAAGTATTTTTTGTTGACGACCCCATGCATCGTGGTTGGTCGGTAGTGTTATCAATGCCTAATAGAGAATATAATGATGCTATTGGTGATGATGTCTTAGGTGATGTGATAATTGAGTGTGAGCCATTTACTAGAGGGATGCCAAATGTTGACACATTTGATGAACTGGTGGGTGAGTTAGGTGGTCAAAATATTAGAGATGGGTGTGAAGATATATGGATTGAATGATGCTTATGTAATTGGCAGTGTATGACATTAATTTTGTAATATATTGTAATGTGATTTCTTCACTTTCATTATACAGGTTTTGTCCACAAAACAATCAGTGCAAAAAATACAGGTTCCAGATTACAAACACGACGGTCTTGATAAAAAAGTAAAAAACCGACGTCTGTTAAAATAAAAAACGACGTAATTGTGAACAAGTTATTTAGCATATTTACCGACGTCTTAAAGCAACGTAACAATGAAGAACCACGACGCTATTGTGAAAAAGATATTCAGGATATAACGTCGGGGAATCATTAAGAACCGCCATGTAATTAAAAATATCACGACTCCAATCCATAATACCGACGTCTAAAAGAAAATATAAATAATCATTAATTTAAAAACACGACGTCATGATTAATTTACCACGTCGCAAGTTCTTTCAAAACGAAGAGGAACAGATGTAATTTCCGACGGTAATTCATTTTAAACGCCGTCTAATAAATATTAGACGACGTTATTTTGTAATACAGCTCTCACTTATTTATATCCGACGTTGTTTCTTCATTCCACGTCGTCTATATAAACTCATGCGTCGTGAGTAATGACAATGTCATCTATTTCCACGTCATCATTCATAGAAAAATCGAAGTGGAAAATATATTTCACGTCGGATTTTTTAAATGTAGTGACGTAGATAACGTCGTCTTTATGTTTTTAAAGACGTCATTTTTCTTCTTGTCGTGAACTGCTTTTTTAACGGCGCTATGTTTTAAATACCGTCGTTGCATGTCTATTTTGCGGCTATGTTCTGTTAATATATGTCATATGTTTTATTTTTAACGACGATTGTTTGTTAGATTTCGTCGTCTATTCTCATCATCGACTATTTATTAGCTCTTTAGAACGTCGGTTTTTTGTTTTTTTTGACGTTGATATTCTTAACAACGACGATTTATTACCGTCGTTGTTGGAATAGAAAAATATGACGTATAAATTCTGTAATACGGCTCTCATATATTTGGAACCGACGTTGTTTCATATTTCAACGTCATCTGTAGAAATACATACGTCGTAAAAAATGACACTGACAACTATTTCCACGTCATCTTTCATAGAAAAATCGAAGTAGAAAACTTATTTTACGACGGTTTTTAGTAAATAAGTGACGTAGTATATTTCAATAACGTCGTCATCTCATGTATTGAAGACGTCATACTTTTTAGTGTCGTTAAAAGTTTATTTAACGGCGTTAAGTTTTAATGTTCGTCGTTGTATGTCTATATTGCGTCGTTGTTCTGTTAATATTTGTCATATTTTTCCTTTTTAACGATGGTTGTTGGTTTGATTTAGTCGTCTATTCTTATCCTCGACTGATTTTTTAGATCTTTTGCAGTATAAAGACGTCGGTTTTTATTTTTTTGAGGACGTTGTTTGTTCTAACAACGACGGTAATTTCGCGTCGTGGTTTCTTAGGGAAAAGATGACGGTGGATTCCACGACCATTGAAAAATCGAATACACGACGGTGAATTCCCGTCGTCTTTTGCCTTTTTTGTAGTAGTGTGACTTTTGAGGAGAACTAGCAAATAAGTTTGGCTTATACTTGTTATTATTAGGCCCCAAGAATTAGTAATTTGTAAGGACATCTAAGACGTTATGTATTCTTCTTGTGGAGCCTTATGACATGATGCTTTATTTCATTGGTTCTTGTGTATTCTTCTTATAGCAATTCTATGAGCTGTAGGTGAACTCATTGCTTGTAGTTAGCTTGTACTTAGTAGCATGCAATAGTCATCTTTTTAAGTTGTCTGAGAAGTGGAATTATTTGGGCCTTTGAAATTCAAATTTGTTTTTTATTGCTTGTTTATTTCCATTTTATTGCCTCTTTATTGCATTCTGTTGCCATTTTATTGCTTTGTGGTAGACAGTTAACTTCACTCTTAATAATGGTGAACTCTCTTCCCTCTTAATAATTTTTTTCATTATTAACTTCATTTTGATATGGAGATTATATTTGTGAACTAAAAGAATTTACACTTGAGGTTTTACGTTCTTGTTGTAAATTTAAGCATGGTTCAGTTTTGGTTATGTTTGCAAGTTGTGAATTTAACTTGGGGGCTTGCTTGGTTTCATTTCATATTATTGGGTTTGTTTTGGTTGGTTTGGCTTGAGCAGCTGCAAGAGTAATAGGGATGATGCTTCATGTAAATTCAACAATTAAATAAGAGATTTTTGTTTTCAATTTGTTAATTCTTGAGATACTTGGTCATTTTTTTAGATTATGTGAAATAAAAAACATGTATTGAATATTATTGTATACGAGACCATGTAATTATTTTGATACCATTAAATGAAATTTTAGTTCAATTTACTTGAAAACTTTGGGATCTTGAGTAGGATACGGCAGTCACGGATACGACAATTTTGAAACATATAAGACGACAATATAAGAAGGGTTAATTTTGACGATATCCATAGTTGCTTCCACTCCATTATAATGTCATGTAGATTATAAAGTGGCAATAGACAAGCAATACAAAAGCAATATGAAACCAATAAACACGCAATAAAGTGGCAATAGACAACCAATAAAAAAAATCAATAAAATGGCAATAAACAAGTACCTTATGAATGTCTTTGTACTCTTTTTCCCATATTATATAATGTTATAATTGTTGAACTATTACAATATTCAGTCGTTACAGATAATAAATAGTACATAAAAAATAATAACCATGTATGAAAATTTCATATCTTTATAATAATGACCTCAAAAACAGTATCAAGTACATTACACAAATATTAGAAACATACGGCTCCACAATAAGAATACATAATGTTTTAGATGTCCTTACTAATTCTTGGGGCCTAATAATAACAAGCACAATCAATGATGTGTACAGTTTGCTTAGCATTTTCATAATAGAAGCTTTGCTTTTGTCTTCAGAATGCATCTCAAAGAACTCCTTGTCTACACATTACATTGTGCACAAAATGGTCTCCAACACCAGTGTATGACTTGCACATCAGTGCTTGCACAAACCAGCTAAAACACATTGTGTAACTGTTAACCTCAAATTTGTTCTTGACATGGAAATGAGTTGGGTGCGGCTTTTCTTTTTCTTGTGCACTTTGAAAAGAAAACGAGAAAGAAACATAAATTGTCAAGATAAAACTGCAGCAAATTATAATTTGGTCAAGTACTCACCGTTGGGAAACAGTATGCTTTCAATGAAGAAATAACTGTTGAGGCCCAAAAAAAATCCACGCTTCGGCCCAAATAAATTCGCAGCCCAATGCGATACCTTATCAAGAAGAAATCCGATTTGGGCATGCGAAAGTTCATCACATGCGCTTGCACACATGCCACGCCAAGTGACACGCCACGCCAAGCAAGGAATTATTATTCCGCACCTAATCACGCCACAAGCTTAAGTGGGCCCAAGCCACGCAAGATGCATAGGGCTTGCTTGAGTGGGTTGTGGTATGGATGGTAATAAGTTGTCATGAGGCCCATTGATGAGCTGAGAAATCGAGGTTCCAGGTTGCTTGGGAGCCTCGGAACCCAAGCCCATTTCTTAGGCCCAAACATGTGGGTGAGCACAAAGAGAAAATATCCCAACCAAAATAGCACAACCAAAATAGCCTATTGACTCAACCAAAAAGCCCAAATATTTGATAAAGAAAGCCCACTTACTCAATAAATCAACTTGGCCCATACAATTACAATAGAAGAGTTGCAAAGCTCCAGCACTTGGCTGAAGAATAAAGTCATAAAGGAAAGTCTGAAAAGCTACTGGGAAGCTCCAGCACATGGGAGGAGCAAGTTTCAAGCAAAAACTTCCAAATGACCAATGGATATTGGAGCGCAGATCACCCTTTGAACCAGCATGCATACCCATTTCTTTCCTTCATCAGACCTAGCCTTGGAAAAGGGGAGAAAAAGAAGAAAGAAAGATGGCTGAAAATAGGAGTCTGAAACAGCCGCGGGAAAGGGGGTCTTGAGCTCCCAAAAAATCCCTGATTTTGTGCAAATGGGTAGAGTGGATATCACCAAAAAAGGATGATTGAAGAGATGAGGGAAGAAATGAAGGGAAAGACTTGGCCAAATTGGATAGAAACCATTAGGTTTTCTTGGAAAATGATAGCTTCCAGTGCCTATAAAAAGAGGCATTTCCTACCCATCATCACAACTCAGATTCAGAGAGCAAGCTTTCTCTCTTACTTGCAAAAACCCAGCAATTTCGTGCACTATTCACCCTTGTTCTCCATTTTCCTCTTCTGGCAGACCACTTTCACATCTATCAGAAGCTTTGTCGAGCTGCCGAAAGAACGTTGTTCTTTCTTTCTCTCTTCTCAGCCAAATTAGCCTGCAAACCTCTTCTTCCTCACCTTAAACACTCCCATTTTCTCCCTAGGAAGCCATATTTTCCTCTTTGGTGCTAAACTCATGCTGATTTTGCTTCCATGCCACAAGCCTCTCATGCCAAGCTAGAAATTTATCTGTAAGCATCAAGAAATCATCTATAAGCAGCCATTATTTTTGTTGGTGAAGGTAACCAGAATGCTTCCTAAGGCGCGACTGCCCTTTCGAAGCGCTTTTGGGGCTTGATCTTCGAACTCAGGCTCAATGGGCAATTTCATCCATTTGCCCTTTACGGCAGCCCAGCCCATTTGTAGCTGTCGGAAGAAAAAAAGCCCCTACAATAACATATTAATTTCAACCAACACTACTGCACAACTCATCTCATAAATATGATTGAGATACAAACATACAGGTAAAAGATTCAATCCATTAAAGCACACACATGCAAAAAGCGAACCTAAATTATAATGCCAACTCAAGCTACAAAAACCCAACTTGTTGAGCACCAGTCAACAAGTTTTATAGGCAAATTGAAATCAAGTAGAAATTACTTCAGCAGTAACACCTTCATTTTTTCAACCAAAGATGCCAGTTTCCTTTCAATATCAAAAACCACATTCAATTAGTCCCAAGATGTGGGCCATAGATACCTAGTCTTTTAGATTCCAAAAACAAAGTTCTTTTTCTCCAAACAAAAATATCTTAAAACAAAGGGAAGAAGAAAAAGGAGTAACAATTTCACAGCAATCTTTTAAAGAAACAATGAGATTGACAATGATTATGGTTCCAAAACAATACCATGCATTAAATTAACACATAAATGTTGAGAAAAATACGAATAGCGAAGAGAGAGAGAGAGAGAGAGAGAGAGAGAGAGATCGTAAATAATATTTCAGCCAAGAATAATCTCAACTCCTACACAAATCACAAGCAGGTAAAGAAAAATGATATAAACATATATTCCTATTAAATTACAGTAACATATCAATAAAACACCAAACAAATATATATATATATAACATCAATTCCATAGCAATACAAAAGCAATACCACTACAATACAATCACAATAAAACCACAATACAATTACAATAGCAAATCAACAATGCTACCTCACTGTGATATAATCATAACAAGTTCATAGAAAATCCCAATACCAAATGCATGAATCAATCAACAAAGAACAAACACATTTGTTGTTTCAGACAAATAAAATCAATCTCAATACTTCACTTTCTGCACAAAATTCAAATGAAATCAATCACAATTCCAATTTCAATAATCAAATTCAATTTAACATCAAAACTTACATATTCCTAACAATTCATTTTCTGGAGAAGCTGTTCTTGAAGAGGGCATGTAAACCCTGACTTCAAAATCCCCCAAAATTGGACCAAAATGCTCAAATAATGGCCAACTAATGCCAAGACATGCTGTCATATTTAGAAAAGATGGTTATGTTTGGGTTTGTTTAGGTTGCAAAAGGGATTCGAAGAGAGACGAAGTTGGGGTTTAGATTTGGGTAGAGAAGAAAACATAGAGGAAGAGGAAGAACTGGGTTTTGAGGGCAAAGCTGTATGTTTTGTAGGTTGTTCTTGATCTTCTTTTTCGTGAGAAAAGGTATAGTTAGCTAGATGGAGAGAGAGAGAGAGAGAGAGAGAGAGAGAGAGAGAGAGAGAGAGAGAGCGTTGAAAGAGGAAGAGAAAACTATGCGATAGAGTTGAGAGAGAGCGAGCTGAGAGAGAAACCAAAAACTGACCAAAAGTGTTATATGGCCAATAAGTGGGCAATAAGTATGTATTTATAGGTGATATTTGTAAAATTTATGGGGAAATGTGGTATCTCCAGTTAAAGTTTAAAAAAATAGTGGCATTAAGCGCTATTTCCCTTTTTTTTTCCTTTTCAAACAAGATGATTCAAACCAAACAGAGAGTACAATTTTGAGACTAGATGAAATCTAATCAAAATCAGAAAATCAGAACTTTGAGAAAAATCAATATACAAAATGATAAAAATAAAAAATAAAAAAATATATATTTTATATTAGGATCAATTATTACTTTATAGTTTCTCTTATTTAAAATTATATTTTGGGACTTTTTTTTTTTTTTGGTGGTCATTCGATAGGGAGGGGAGGTGGGGATGGGGGAGTATTATGTTGAGTTGTCTCTAGAGGTGAACATGGTGGGGGGAGGGGGAGAATTTGGCCCACTTTTCCACTGTGGTGTTATCCCATATGCTATTTTTGACACTTCATTGTCAAAAATAATGTCATAGGAGTTTATAGCATTTTTTTTGGTGTATTTTTCTAATTTCTTATTAAACTTTTTGTTGAAACACAAAAAATAAATAAAAAGACACAATTGTGGGCACCATTTAGCGTTTGCCACGTATCATTATTTTGCTTTTAGTTATCTTATTTCCATGTTTTAATTTTGAAAATTTGTGATAAACACAATAAAAATCAGACAAATACACTGAAAATTCGTTGTAACTCCTTGTAACATTTTCTTCGTCCCCAAAGCTGCAAAATACTCATTTTGACCAATAAAAATGGAAAGTAACTACCCAAACTCAATTTTGTTATAATATTTATAATTTTTTCGACACTCCTTGTGATGGAACATATGGCTTAGATTTTTTCTAATTTAATATATTCGGTTTTGTGTGTTTATATGGGTGTATTATTTTTTTAAATAATTTTTTAATGTATTTTTTATTTAATTTATGTAACGTTGTATCATGTGGACATTCATATTAGTCAAAGGATCCTTTCATTAAACTTAAATGAAGTTACTATTCAGATAACAGTCCTGATCTCTTGGACTACAGGGGTCCAAGAGATTTGTGGTCACTCACCGTTGGATGTAAATTCAACGGTTCACTCACTCTTGCACTCCTTTTAAGAAACTTTTTTGAACAATTGGATTAATTTCCAACGGTGAGTGACCACAATTTCTTGAACTCCTGTGGTCCAAGAGATTGAGACTGATTCAGATAAATCATGTAACTAATATGAATGTCCATATCTATAATCCATATATGACACCATCATTCTAGCCTTTCCGAATCATAAAATGACTCTCCAATCAATGCCTAGGTAAGCCTGTCCATAGGGCCTGAGCTAAACCAATCTTTAAACAACAGGCCAAGCTAAGCCTTCCCAGATTACAGGGCTAGGCCAGCGCATGTCCCAAAAATGGGTCCGAGTTCGAGTAGCCCATCTGCATAATTATTTACATCCATTTGGGTCTAAGTTCACACATGTTTTCTACGTGCTAGGTACATGTCACAAACTTCTATCTTCATAAATTTTGTACATAAATAACTACATATGCACATTTCATGAATACATGTAGATATCCATTTCTATACAATCATCAAAAATAGAAGGAAAAAAAAAAAGGTGGTATCAACCTCTCAAGCAAGTCAATAATTAGAAGCTATGACTACAGAAAAAAAATCGAATGATTATTATTCATTCCTATAACCCAAAACATTCTAGTCCATTTTTCTGTCTTGCTGTACCAGTAATAAAATGAGCGGCAGTTGAAGCTTCTGTATCATGTAAGCATCTTGACACCATTCTTATCATCTCGTTCCATAGAGGATGGCAAAATATTCCAATAAACACAGCTTGAGAGACTGGATAGATCCCTTAGTCCCTGGCTGGATTGCAAAACATGAAACAATCGAACTAACTGTAGAGATTTAGAAGATTTAAGAGTTAAAAGTTATGTTACTAAGGAGCCAAACAAAACGACACAAATAGAAATGTATTATGAATTATCAAGCACAGAAAGCAGTTTGGTTTTGTGCATCTTATGAGACGAACAGAAAACACAAATACCAAATTGGAGAAACCGACCAATCTTGGGGAAAACAGATAGAAAACTCCAAACAAAATTAATTTCAATTTAGTGGGTTACCAAATTGAACTATACTCCAAGCCACGAACCAAATGAACGTCAACAGAGAGATCCCTGCCACTTAAAACAAAGCATCTAAAGTTGTAATAACAGGGAGGAAAGTGAGAACTGGTTAGGACAATTTGCAATCTTGAAAGAAAGTGACGAACTGGGTTCCATTGTTCCTACCATCCCCACTCCACCTCCTAAAGTCCATTTCCTATTGTTATACCAACCAAAAAGCACAAAAAATTTAACACGCAATAAACATAAAAGACTTCTATAGTGACCTGCATGCCCACAGAGTTTTTTATATTCCCTGCACAGAAAAAGGAATGTAGGCCATCAAATGAGATTACAATAAAAGGAGGGGGCTGCTAACCTCTTTTGAATCAAAAGCACCTTTTTCATCTACTAATCGACCAATTTCTCCTCTAATCCAACATGAAACAAACACAACATTAGAAACCAATTCTACTATTTTGCAATTTTGTTTAATGATCCATACAAAAATAAAGAGAGCATGATCAGGGACGGACCCAGGATTTCAAATTGGGTTGTGCTAAATTTACCTTACACACATAGCTATTAAACTTGATAGTACGAAGTGAAATTCATTGATAACAAAAGACTATACCTAATCATGATGACATAATGAGTTTTACCCCTCAAAATGCATTTAGTACATAGTTCTTTTATATTTTCTACATGCAAGGGTATGTGAAGTGAAGGGGGGGTTATTTTTTACCCAAAAAGAAATAAGAGGGGTTGTTTTTGACCAAAATATAAAAGAAGCAGGGGTTTTTTGTGTTTGGCCTTTGGCCCATTTTGTACCAAAAAGAAAAAGAGAGAAAATAAAAGGTGAAGGGGGATTGTGAGAGTGCAGTGCAGGGCTATTCATTGGGTGGGATGGGTGTATCAGTTTAGTCTTAAAAAGACAAAGTCACCTGGGCAATATAGCACAGGTTAGTCAAAGAGTAGGTCCGTATGCATGCTGGTTCAGAATCGTTTTCACTCTGTAATTGTCCAATTTCCTTCAGTTTGTCAACCTGTAAATCATCAAGTTAGGCATACAATCCTAAAAAAATATACAGAACTGCAGTATGAAATGTGAAAGAACACAATCCTCAACAGATGTCCACTAACTCTTACTTTGCTTATGAATTTAGATAATATTACCTCTCACTGTATATGTAAATCATGTTGCGACTGTCTTATGGAAACAACACGAACTCAAATCATCCAAAACAATTATTTGAACAATTATCAGAGACAAATCAATTGACGAAAAAAAATATTACCATGAGAGTGAATAAGACTCTGCTCGAACTGAAAAACAACTCTGTAACGCCACAACTACTGGAGAGATATTAAGGGTGCCACAGAAGAGAAGAGGTTAATGGAGAAAAAAAAAAAAAAAGAGAGGAACTGCACAATGGGGAGAGTTTTTTAAGTAGCCTTTTACAATAATACCCATGTCAACTATTGATATGGATTTTGACTGCAGCAACTACCTTTTTGTTTCAGGGGTGTTGTTTTCCTCTCTTTTTTGGTGAAGTCTGTGACCCCAACTGCTTTTGACCTCGCTTTATAATAGTAGAGATAGATAAAAATAGGACAGAAGCGCCCAATTCAAAAATAAAAATAAAAATAAAAATGAGATTCGCATATCCACTTTAACCTTTTTTTTTTTTTAACAAAAAAAATTTATACAAGCCATAATCTAAATTACTTTAAATACTTTCTAAACTCTCATGTATGAGATTATTTTTATTTTTTAATTATGTTAGTAGATAGATTATGATCAGGAATGGCATTTGTATGAGGAATTATCTAGTCACTCCAAAATGTCCCAAAAACCAGGTAATTAAAGAAAATCATCCCCATATGCATAAATATTCATCAAAATGTTTGGCAGATAGCACTCCAATCTGAAGAAAAAGTATATTTCATTTAATACTTTATAAATCTCTTCTAATTGAGGATGTGATTTATCAGCAGCCAAAAATTCATGAAACTCACCCTCCACCTCTATCAAGCTACGCCCAGGATTCTTCCTCACACCCCTCTCTTTCATCAAGCTTCTAACAATCCTTACATCATCCCATCTTTTTTTATTAGCATATAAATTTGCCAGCAGTACATAAATACCACTGTCTTCTGGATCCAACTGTAACAGCTTCTCAGCTGAAAGCTTTGCCAGCTCTACATTCCCATGAATCTTACATGCATTAAGAAGGGCACCCCAAGCAGACACTCCTGCTTCCATTGGCATTTTGTTTATCAGCTGATAAGCTTCTTCTAGCCGCCCAACTCTTCCAAGCAAATCTATCATGCATGCATAATGTTCCTCTTTGGGCTCTACATCATAATCTCTAGCCATGCTTTCGAAATGCTCTCTGCCTTGAGAAACTAATCCACCATGGCTGCAGGCAGACAACACCGCCACAAATGTGATATCATCAGGCCTCAATCCCATAGTTTTCATTTGGTTGAAAAAAGTGAGCGCTTGATTAGCATGGCCTGCATATCCGGCAATCATGGTATTCCAAGAAACCAAATTTCTCTCTGGCATTTCACCGAAGAGTTCTGTAGCCAAATTTATGCTCCCACACTTGGCATACATGTCCATCAACGCATTCCCCAAAATTACACTGGGTTGAATACACCTTCGATTGAGATAGTGATGGTGAATCCACTGACCCAAATCCAGGCAACCCAACTGACCACAAGCAGAGAGCACACACACTAAACTGTTCTCTGTCGGAACCAAACCTGTCTCCACCATCTCATGAAACAATTTCAACGCTTCACTTGGTCGATTATTCTGAGTATAACCCGCAATCATGGCATTCCAAGATACTACATTTCTTTCAGGCATGTCATTGAAAAACTTTCTTGCAGAGTTTAAATCCCCCAATTTAGCATAACCATTAACCATACTAGTCCATGAAAACACATCCCTGACTTTCATGTTGTCAAAAGTCTCTTTAGCCGCTGTCAAGCAACCACATTTCACATACATATCCAACAAAGCATTAAGCAAATTTAAGCTACAATTCACATTCTTCTTTTGTACATATTCATGAATGGTCTTCCCCACACCAACATTTCCCTTATCGGAACAAGCAGAAAGCACCGCAATTATAGTAACCTCATTTGGCTCGACATCACTCACCAACATTGAGCCAAACAATTTCATAGCCTCATCTGAACATGTACGAGTTGCATACCCATCAATCATTGAGGTCCAAGTCACAACATCTCTAACAAAACTTTCATCAAAAACCTTGCGTGCAAGATTTAGGAACCCACCTTCCGCGTAGTAATGCACCAACCCATTTCGTACCAGCAAATCAGAATCAAAACCCATCTTCCAAATCAGGCAATGAACCGAATGCCCCTCCAGGATTCTCGTAAACTGCTCGCACGCCTTCAGCACAAAAATAAAACTTCTGCTGTCCATTTCGACGCGTTGACGGACCATTTGGCCAAAGAATGAAAATCCAATTGTTGGAATTTGAACTTTACAGTAGCCTCTGATCATCGTGTTCCACATATAAGTATTGGGTTTTTCAATTTGCGTAAAAAGAAGACGCGCATATTGAATGTCACCGCCATCGGCAAGAGCACAGAAGGCTAAAATCCTGCTGAGTGGAAATGTGTGCGTGATGAGGCCAGTGCAAGTCATTTGCGCTTGAATTTGCTTCAACTCGAGCATGGTGGTGCAAGACTCCATGATTAGCAGAGTTGGGTTGGTGATTATTACGTTGGTCTTGGAGTTCCATATGGCTTTGGTGGTGGACGTTGATGAGAATGGTTTCAGATATTGGAGGAGGACTTGGGGCCTGTAAGCAGAGAACAGAGAGTGGAACCAGGACTTCATAACAGGGCGGGTATGGGCTCACTGACTTTTGTATGGGACCAAAGAGTCCACTAGTAGGTGGTTTAGCTAGATCTGGAATAGAAGAAACATGACTTTGCTCATAGACTGTCTGCAATGCCACTGCTTCTTGAAAACTTGATAGCCAGACACTGACAACACAGAGAACCTGCAACCACATATAAACCTATCTTCAGCGAGTAGCAAGGACATATAATACTTCTTACCTAAAGAATGTAATCCAACTATAATACAAAACAAACATGTATCTAAAACTGAGACACATGCAATTCAGTCATATGTGTGTATGAGAAAGAGAGGGAGCAAAGTTTTCAGTCAAAAGAGACTGCATCCATTTTCTTATTCATATGTTTGTCTTATATATATATAAACATAAGAGCAACTGATTCATCCCAAGGGAGAATACTGCACAAGCCAACCATAACCAGCAGTATAACATTGTGTTATGCCAGTCAAACTTGTTCATTCATGGCCCTTCATCTGACTATGGCCCCAAACATGTGCAAAAGCATCTCCATCACTTATTCCTTAACTAATGAACAAACAAAACTCATTGTGCCTTTTGTGTTCATATAGTCAAAACAACTTTACCAGAACATTAAACCATGAGTTAGACATATAGTCAATCCGTCCTATCTACAGCCACACTTCCTGCCAAAAAAATAAATAGCAGCAAAAGAACATGGGAGATTGGGAATGTTCACTGAGATAGCCAGATGCATGAAGACGATCACAGAACATAGAGACAACTATCAGATTCCAAGTGAGAATCCAGTGCATATCACACTCCAAGTAGTTCATTCCTCCAAAAAAAGATAATCCTATTCTAAATTTGGAACAATTAATCGTCAAACAATAATCATTAAACCATGATGCCTTTTTGATAGACAAGCTGCTAAAAAAAACCACAGAACCATACACTGCAAGTTTAAAATTACTTGGAAGATAAAGGTTACCAAAAGAATTGATTTAAGGGAGATGTCTGAAATATATCACCACTACACTACAGGATGAGACTTGTTTCATAGTCATACCAGTACTACAGTAGTGAATGAGACTACAATATATTACCACACATTAAGTAGTCATACCATCTAAAAACCAAACTTATGCTTCAGTGACATTTCCCATTCTTTTCCTTCACCCTACTGAAAATTCCAAAGCAGGCTAGGTAGAATTAATTACAAGCTTACCTTTGAGATGACTAACAGTTTGAAAGCAGTCCATAACCCTCTGGTGGCACAGGTATTGCTTCATTGACCAAGAACACTGCTGGATACATCTTTAGCCTTATGAGAACGTCTTATCTCATGCAAGCTTCAAAAATTAGCTCATTTCCACAGAGAGAGAGAGAGAGAGAGACTAGACACGGAGGACTTATATTGTGTAGTTTGAAACATTAAGAATACCAATGCAACTAGAAGTACTGAAATGAAGTTTTAAGATTAGATTAACTGCACCAGGAGTAGAGTATATAGACGTCCTAACGGAGGGTTTTTATTAACCCTTTAGTTCTAAGCTCATACGTTCAGAAAGATTATGGCAAATCCACCTGTTTTAGGATACACAACCACCACCACAGATCATATTAATTCAAATTCGAACTTTCTAGTAAGCCTAGTATTGATGGGTCAACTACTGTAACCACTCAAGGTGAGTTGCTTCATCTTTTCAGAAAACAAAGCACGCAACAAACATACCATCTAAAATTTCATTTCACAGCAATGAAGCTAATGATAGATCATGAAATCAAAGTATTATTATTTTTTAATATTAAAAAGCGGAAAAGGGCAAAACAGCAGCAAAAAAAATTTGAAAATACCCAGATATGACGTATCTGAGATATCACTCACGGAGAGAAATTGAACATAATGTAGCTCAGAATTCCCATTCTTTTGGCAGCAAAGAAAGGGAAAGAGAAGGCAATGAAAGGAACAAAATTCGAAACAAAACTTAAGATTCACAGTTTTCCAATTGAGGAGAAAATTGAAAAAGCAAGCACAGCTACCTACCACCAAATGTTTTCTGGTATTTTCCAACACTTTAGCCACCAAGCAGCAGAGGAATTAGAGATATCCAAGTACAAGAAAACCAGAAGAAACAGAAAAGTACCTGAAGATGTTGAACCCATAGAACATAGATTTAGTAGTGAGAAATTGAATGGGTTCTGGGTCCGAATGGGAAGCCCTAGCAACTGGCGGATCAAGGAATTTTTAAGAGGAAGTGCAACATTTCAAAGCCTACTGTATCACACAGCAAAAAAAATTACTTTGGAAATTGTCGGTTGTTTAGACAAAAATAACCTGTATAATTCATGAAAGAAATAACATTTTCTTATTAATTAAAAAAATTCACTGATGAATTTTTTGTTTTTTGTTTTGAAAAACTTGCATGATGCACATTCATGATTTGAATATATTGATTAATTGGATTTACAATATTGTAATGTATATATGAAGTAACAAAATTTGCTTGTTATAAATGTGCAATTTATATATTCAGGGAAAAGAACACAAAAAAAAAAAACAAAAAAAACTTGCAATTTATTTCCTTATGTCAAAGATTAACAAATAATTTCATTAATAATTCAACAGCATTTTAATGTTCAATATGTGCTTTTATATATATCAAAGTGTTTCTAGGTTAAGCCATCAAATTCTAAGAGCATCTCCACCCACAAGGGCTAAGTCTAAGGCAAGGGTAAGCAAGGGCTGCTACTATTCACATGAATAATGTCAGCCTTGTCATTTACAACTCCACCCATGAGGGCAAGTCAAAGGCAAATACTATTCATTGTACTTCATTTCCCTTTTTTTATACTTTAAACCATTAATTTTGATAATCTTTTGTAATTAAATTTTTGGATAAAAAAATATTGGATGTAGAAGAATTGTATGAAGATTTGGTATGGAAAGTGAATAATGAGAGTGGAGACTAAAAAATATTGGATAAAGAAGAATTGTATAAAGATTTGGTGTGGAAAGTAAATAAAATGGTTAGGTATTTTATAGGGAAAAAATACATAATTTTTTGGTATTTTAAAAAAAAATTTCAGAATTTTTTCGATTTTTTTTGCAATTTTTTAAGCCAAAAAAACGAGGACCGTCGGATTTCTGAAAAAAAACAATCGGAGCGTCCCTGTCGCGACACGTGGCACAACGGTAAAAAAAAATTGAATTTCTGTGCGCTGACGTCAGCATGACGTCAGCGCTGACATCACAAAACTCGTTTTGAAGCCCAGGCAAAACTTGCCCTTGGGCCTGCCCGGGCTAGTGGGACCCAGCAGTTGCCTGGGCTGCAGGTGCTGCGCTGGAGTGCGAAATTGGGCTTTGGGGGCCCTTTTGCCCGGGTTATTGCCTAGCGCTGGACATGCTCTAATGACTACTCTACCCTCAAACTAAAGCTGTAGCCTGATGTGGTCTTTAATAGAATAAAAATTAAACACGTATAATGCACACAGGGATTTTAAAACATATTAATTGATCTGGTCCAAAAACATTCGTTTTGGCCAGATCATTAAACATAAAAGTAGATCGTGCTTACTGTTGTTGCTTTTCACTCCAGCCTTTCCACAAACAAGTTGTGGGCATTCTTGCCCAGCCACCCAAGCGCCCAAGAGCTCAAGATGACTGACTTCTATGGTATTGTCAAGCTAGGGGAGGTGCATCTACGCCTCATTGCACCTCTGTGGGTCTACCACTGCTAGCATGCACTCATTGCTTGGGTGTAGTAACTTTGAGGTGGAGGAAACCAGTCAATTTGGAAACCCAAACCGGAACGAAGTTGAGCCTACTGAGGTGAGCTTTCAAAGCATGAAAATGGTGGTCTTTCCTCTTCCACTGTGTTTACTTATTGTTCGCGGGAGTGGATAAAGTGGACCACGAGCCGTTCTTGGTGCGTCCAGGTGTATGAGCCGTTAGATGAAATTGGACCGTGGAGATTAAAACATGGCTTTAGTTAGGTTTCACGTAGAAACAAATAAAACAAAACTCATACACCCACCTTACCTAACCCAACCCGACCTAAACAAAGCAAATCCTCTTCTTCCTATCTCTCTCTCTTCACTTTTTTTTTTCCTTTTCAAACAAGATGATTCAAACCAAACAGAGAGTAGAATTTTGAGACTAAATGGAATCTAATCAAAATGAGAAAATCAGAGCTTTGAGAAAAATCAATATACAAAATGATAAAAATATATATATAATATAAAATTTATATTAGGATTAATTATTACTCTCTAATTTCTCTTATTTAAAATTATATTTTAGGACCAACCCGAGTGAACTTGGTGGGAAAGAAGGGGAGAGTTTGGCTCACTTTTCCACTATGGTGCCACATCCATGTGCTATTTTTTATACTTCATTATCAAAGATAATACATATGAGTGTTGTTAATATGTTAACTCGCAATTGTACGGGCCAACTAGTAGTATAGCAAGACAAGTATGAGGTCGTACTCACGAGGACTGAGAAGTTAAACTTAGTTAGGTACTTAGATTACCGAATTCAAGAAAGTAGGAGGTTAAGTCTAAAACAGAATTTAAAGTAAGAGTGATTGTGATTGTTGAACGAATGAAGCAAAATGAAATCTGAAAATGAAAGCAAGTAAACAAGTGCAACAAAGAGTGGTCTTAAGGGCTGGAAAACAGATTTGGAGACTAGGGCATTCAATTCACCATAACAATTCAATTCTGGGTTATAAGGATTCAAGTGACAAGTCTAATTCAGATTCAAAGATTGATTCTAGCTAAAGTATGATTAAGTCATGGTGTCTGGTTCTAACCTTGCATTCCTAATTCCCTAATTTGATTATCTGTTGTCTAACCTAAAATTAAGCATTAGGAATCCATTAAGCATAGAAGAACATTTTATAACAACCAAGCATGTATCTAATTCCTGTTGTCGAATGTCCATACATACTATTCCTATTCATAGTTCAATTCGAATTAAAGCGTGATGTCTACTTTTAATTCAAACTAAGATACACAAATCTGAATGGTAGCTAGGCATTCCGATTAGCATATAGGCAGGTAGGCATAATGAATAAGAATATGAATCTTGAATCAAGCTTCACAGTCTCAGACAACTAAACCACCAGCTAACCCTTAGAGAAAGAAGTTTAAGTCACCAACAAAAATGAAGGATTTTTTGGAAAGGAAGAAAATGTTAGACAAATATCAAGTTTGGAGATACTGAGACAATTGGGAATAGAAGGAATGAAATTGGCATGTATTTTGAAGACTGTTTGAACTTGTATTTTGAAGTTAATTTGGGATTCCAATATTGTCTAGAAATGGCATTGTCTTTTGGTTGCCTAGATTTGGTGTTGTCTTTTAGTTGCCCAGAATTGGCATTCTAATGTTGATATTTTGTTGAACTGGAATTTCCAATGCCAATGTTGATATGAAGTATGTATTTTGAACTAGATGAATGATGTTAATTATGAATGCTTTGAACTATCTATGTTTATGTCCCCGAAAAAAAAAAAAAAAAAACTAGCTATGTTTACGTCAATGATTTTTTATTTATTTATTTTTTATAACTCTTAACTGTATGATGTGAATGCTTGTTATGATTATAACTACCCATGTTGAATGCTTTTAGGTATTAATTATTTGTTCTCTAAATTTGTATTTTGAACTCTAACTATGTGATGTTGGATATGAATTATTTGAGCTCTAAGTAGAAATGTTTTTCTCAAACTTCACCAACTTCATTAATTGGGGTAAAAAAACCAACTTCATTACTTCAACTGTACATTTGTAAAACAGGAGCTTAGCTCTTATAAAACCTACGGGGGGGGTGAAGTAGGCTTTAGAATAAAACTCACCAATTAAAATTTTACTTAGGAACAACTGACAATAAAACACAAATATTGCTTGTGGTGATCAAGTAACCAAAGTAAATACAATAATGTAATTGACACAGTATTTGTTAACCCAGAAACCCATAAGGGAAAAACTGGGGGACCAAGCCAGGAAAAGATTCAATCCACTCAATTGTAAAGTACAAGAAATATAGGGATGTTAGCTCAACTACACACAATAGGCAGCTAACTATCTAACCTTCTAGCAAAGCACCATTTCTTCACTTCACAGCAACGGATTCTTTTCTTGACTTTGCAACAGTACCATGCACAAGTTGCTCCCGATATGATGTTTATGAAGTGAGTTGTGATTTCATAAAATTTATCTATATCAATCATACAAATGATTGAACTAGATAAAAGAAACCGTGTACATTTATGATTTAAAACCAAAAGATGTTTGAACTTTGAAACATGGTTTAATCATAAATACAATAATGAAACTGCAGCAGTCATTTGATCAAAGTGAGAATGAACTTGGAGTAAGCTGTTATGTGTATGCAATCATACTCATAACTCTCAAGCATTCAAGATGACTGAAAATAAGTTTTTGAATGTTTTAAAAAACTGATATAATTATCTTTCAAAAACATAAACATGGAAGCATAATAATAGCTGAAGTTCAAAACGTGATGACAAATGCTCAATAATGCTTGCCTCTTCATCAAAGCTAAGTTCAGTATTTATAGAGAAATGAAGAGCAAGTTTCAATAAAGAGGAGTTTAAATAACAAGAACCAGGTTCAGTCAGGAACCTGGTTTCAAGAAGAATAATTTCCAGTTTTGAAAAAACAATAGTTCCAATGAGGTGGAACTATCTTAAAACTATTGATTCCATGATGAACAATAGTTTCAAGAAGCATATGTCTGAAAGAGCAGAGAATGAAGATGCAGAGGATAATTGTTTTTTAATCATTTTCAGAAACCAAGTGCAGAGAAGATATTTCTAATAAACTATCAGTTGATTTCTGCGATAAAATGGATTAAAACATATATAAGATGGATTGATACAAAATGAACCAGAAAACGATTTTAAAGTTGTATCAATCCAAGTGTAACAATCCTAGTGAATGTATGCAAAAATGTTCTTACCTGTTCTTCATCAAGGAGATCTTTGGAACCCATCGACCACTTAATCTAACCTAGAAACTATCTCAAATGTCAAAGGAGATTACAATGGTTTTGTTCCATAAAAAGAGAAGAGCCAAACAAAGCAATAATTACAATCCTTACAATCTCCCCCTTTGGCCTTTTCTTAAACAAAACCATATTTTGAACAATTTCATGATTTTAAAACTAACTATGTGAACCATCAGATAATGCCTGCACAAGTCTCACAAAAGATGATTAAAGACTTTCAAGTAATCTTTAACAACAGGATTCCCAGAAGGTAATTAACAACACACATAGTTAAAAGAGATTTTAAAGTAATATAAACCATAATATTTAAACCAAGGAAAACAACTGAGTTTAATTTACAACATGCTTAAGTATTTTCCAGATTGTTCATTTTCTCCCCCTTTTTGTCTTTAGAAAAGACAAAGGGATCACAGACCAAAAGAGAACTAATCAAAAGACATACAAAGCAAAAGAAAGAAACAAAGGAGACAGAGTCTCCCCCTCAAACACAGAGACATCGTCTCCCCCTCAAAAACAGCCTGCCAACTTAGTTCTTCCTCCTAGGAGCATTAGATTTCCTCTGGGCTGGAGAAGAGACAGCATTAGTTTGGTCATGGCTTGGAGTCTTACGTTTGCCTTTGTTCATGCGAGAACTAATGGGTTCATCTTCCATCCAAGTATCTTCAGGATCAGTAAGTACATTATCTCCAACAGTCTCATTGTTAAGTGAGATAAGAGGAGAGGAATGTGGAGAAGTATCAGTATTGAGACCATGGTCGACAAGAAGATTCTGAATGGCAATGATGGAGGATTGATTTGCTGCAACCTCAGACACCAGATTCTGAGTGATACCAGAGAGGGTTTGAAGAAGGGCAGAGATAGCATCTAGTTTAGCATGAAGAGTTTGATCTGATGAGGGAGTTTGATCTGATGAGGGATGGCTTGGTATTGCATCATGTTTCTTGCGAGATGATGCAGCATCACTTTTTTTTTTAAAAGTGGTGGTGTTCACAATGAGTGGAGAAATGTGGATGTCAGAGTCAAAGACAGAACACCTTTCTCGGTTTGCAAGGGCAGTGAGAAGGGAAGGAAACACAAGTTTCTTGGATTTGTCATCAAAGTTGTAGACACCGGCATGGAGAATACTGTAAAAGATCCACCTAGCTACAGGCAAAGGCTCAGAAGCAGTAATAAGTAAGTAAGCCATACCAACAAGAGCCTTTGGCAACCTGGATTTGTTTGTGGGAGGAAACACATTGGATTTTAACAGATAGCAGACACAGCGACCAAGTGGAGTCATATTAGCAATGTAAAACAAGCATTTAGGTTTCACAGGTTTGTCAGGCCTGAATAACACAGCATTAATGTCAGAAAGAGGAACAGACTCTCCCTGTTTCCAGAGCAAATCAGCTTGTTCTTGAGTGGAAGAAGGGAGCTCAAAGAAATTTTCTATAACAGCAACATTTAGAGAGATTGTTTTGCCACGACATAACACAGAGAGGGTTTGGCTTTCATTTTCAGGATTCACACGTCTGGTGGGAAAATTTGCATAAAACTCTTTGACAAGGTGAGAATTGTATGGCAATTTGTGTGTGCACAGTAATTCAAGGTGATGCTTATGAATAAGAACTAGAAATTCCTCAGGCATGGATTTAAGGTCGAAAACGCATTCACCAAGAATAGGGCGAAAGAAGTAACAGTAGTGAAGAGTTTTTGACTTGAGAGAGAAAACCTTTTGACAAGAGCAGATTTTTCCATGGTTGGAGCCGGAGGGGTAGTGTGACATCGAGAGGAGATGACGGCGCATCGAGAGGGGACGACGGGCATCAGAGGAGGTTGCGGTTGTGACCTTGGAGGAGGCAGGTCCATTTGTTCCCACCATGATGAAGTGAAGACGAGATCTGAAAAAAAAACTTGAGAGAGAAATTTTTTTGGAAGAAACTGATTTTGGGTGAATGACTCTGACTAGGGTTTTCGAAAGGGGGTTAAACAAGGAAGAGAGAATATTTCAGGAATATTCGGAAAAAAAATAATAATAATAATAATATAATAATAAAAAATAAAAAAAAAATATAACTAAAAAAAACTTTCGAAAGAGAGTAAGGGTGGATTGATACATATGTGCCATTCCTTGAAACTGTATTGATACAATTAATTTTTTTATCAAACCAATAAATGCTAAGGAATGAACTTCTCTTTTTTTTCAATGATTTCCAAACACAATCGTAAGAAACGAATACCCTGGTCATTGACTAAAGAAGTAACACTGCATCTCTGTAAGAAAAATGATAATCATGCAGACACACGTATATGAGTTAGCTATGAATCAGAAGAGTTTCAAGAGAAGGATTTTGAAGAACTGAAATGAAATAACAAAGTTGTAATCTAGAGATCAAAAACTCTTATCACACCATGTTAACAAGAAAGCTCTTTTTATTTCCCAGAAACTGATGAAGATGTTCAGGTAAATCCGTTTTGACCTTAACAAAGAAATATCCAGAGAACTTTTCGTTTTTCTTTTCTTTTTTTTTTTGTATTTTTTTTGTTGTTTTTTGTTGTTGTTTTTTTTTTGTTTTTGAGGAACATATGCACACTAGACATTGCTAGAAAGGCAGCAATTTCCAAGCAAAACTAGTATATTCACCTTGTTCTGTTGGGTGCTACACCTATGCATAAATGTATTTTTCTTTTCTTTTCTTTTCTTCCTCCTTTTTTTTTTTTTTTTTTTTTTTTTTTTTTAATATAAATTTGAAAAGTTCAACAAATTGACTGAAAAAATTCATAAGACATCTTGTACTTAAAGATTTTTCCTGAAAACATGTTGTTTGTTAGGAGAGAGAGACCTTCAATAGACTGCAACTAGAAATCAAAGAAGTTCCAGAGAACCTTTTTATTGAAACTCGACAGATGCATAGTAGACAAAAAGTAAAGAGCAAGCAAGTGACAGAGACTGAAGAAGAGATGCAGCATTAATCCTTTGGGCCAATGCCAAGGGATTTTCTTAAGAACTCAAATCTAGGAAAGTCAAGAGGTTTAGTTAAAAGGTCTGCTAGTTGATGTTCAGTGGGACAGTAGACAAGTTTTAAAACTTTTTCTTCAAGTTCCCTAATGAAATGATGCCTGATATCTATGTGCTTGGTACGAGTGTGTTGAATTGGATTTTTGGCAAGACATAAAGCAGAGATATTATCACAATAAACAATGAATGTATCCTCAATGATTCCATAATCTCTCAACATTTGTTTCATCCATATCAATTGAGTGCAACAATTTCCAGCAGCAATATATTCAGATTCAGTGGAAGAAAGAGCTACACTAGTTTGTTTCTTACTCAACCAAGAGACCAAGTTCTGACCAACAAAGAAGCAACCACCAGAGGTGCTCTTTCTATCATCTACACAGCCAGCATAATCTGAATCACAATACCCTAAGAGAGCAGTATTATCTTGCTTAGAATACCAAAGACCGAAGTCAGTGGTAGAATTGACATACTTGATGATCCTTTTCACAGCTTTGTGATGGGATTCTTTAGGATTAGCCTGAAATCTTGCACAAATTCCAACATTAAAGGCAATGTCGGGTCTGCTGGCAGTTAAATAAAGCAAGCTTCCTATCATACTCCTATATGATTTTTGATCAACAGAGTCTCCATCTAGATCAGCACAGATTTTGACTTTACTACACATAGGAGTTCTAGCTTTCTTAGATGTATCTAGACCAAATTTTTTCACAAGGTCTTTTGCATATTTGGATTGGCAAATGAAAATTCCATCATCACTTTGGTTCACCTGTAAACCAAGGAAATATGTGAGTTCCCCAACCATGGACATCTCAAACTCACTTTCCATGAGTTTAGTAAACTCATGAATCAATTTTTCTGAAGTTGCACCAAAAACTATGTCATCAACATAGACCTGTGCAATAATTCTGTCTGATAAGCAAGTTTTTACAAACAATGTTTTATCAGCAGATCCTCTAATGAAACCTTCAGACAAAAGAAAATTAGAAAGCCTCTCATACCAGGCTCTAGGAGCTTGTTTAAGACCATAGAGGGCCTTTTTCAATTTGTAAACATGATCAGAATGATCAATGTCTTCAAAACCCTTTGGTTGCTCACAATAAACTTCTTCATTTATGATTCCATTCAAGAAAGCTGTTTTAACATCCATTTGATATAATTTAAAGTTCATGTAACAAGAAACAGCAAGCAAAAGTCTAATGGATTCCAATCTAGCAACAGGGGCATAAGTTTCCTCAAAATCTATACCTTCAACTTGAGAGTAGCCTTGAGCTACAAGTCTAGCTTTATTTCTCACAACCTTTCCTTCATCATTTGATTTATTTTTGAAAATCCATTTTGTTCCAATAACATTCACTCCTCTAGGTCTCTCAACTAAATCCCAAACATTATGTCTCTTGAACTGATTAAGCTCTTCTTGCATAGCTAAAATCCAATCATCATGACATAGAGCATCCTTGATGTTCTTTGGTTCAATTTGAGACATGAAACACAGAAAATTGATTTCTTCAAGAAGTTGGCTTCTTGTTTTAACTCCGACAGATGGGTCACCTAAGATAACATTATTGGGATGATTTCTTTGAACCCAAGGAGCAGGACTAGGTTCCACAGGTTCTGTATGAACAGACACAGATGAGAAGGGATCCTCATCTTTACTTGGTATTTGTTCAGTGACAACTGACTCGGGGGTACCTTTTTCTTTATCAAAAACATCAAGATCGACACACACTTTGTCAGGTTTATCCAGAGAGTCATCAATGACAACATTACTGGATTCCATCATAGTTTTCGTTCTGTTGTTGAAGACTCGGAAAGCTCTACTATTTAGTGAATAACCTAGGAAAATTCCTTCATCACTCTTGGAGTCAAATTTTGCTAAGTGTTCCCTATCCCTTAGAATGTAACACAAACTGCCAAATACTCTAAAGTATTTTAGATTTGGTTTCTTAGCTTTCCATAACTCATATGGAGTTTTGTCAGAGTTGGGCCTTGTGTAAACTCTATTTATCACATAACAGGAGGTGTTCACTGCTTCTGCCCAAAAGAACTTGGGCAAACTTTTGCTAGAGAGCATTACTCTAGCCATTTCAATTAAAACTCTATTCTTTCTTTCAACCACACCATTTTGTTGGGGTGTGATAGGAGAGGAGAACTCATGTCTAATTCCTAATTCATCACAGTATTCAATGAAAGATGAGTTATCAAATTCAGTTCCATGATCACTCCTCATTCTAGACAGAGAGTTAACTGTTTTGTCTTTCTCATTTTGAATTTTGTTGACAATGGACTTGAAATGTATGAAGGTTTCTCCTTTGTCTTTGAGAAAGGCAACCCAAGTAAATCTAGAGTAGTCATCAACAACAACCAAAATGTACTTTTTCCCTCCAAGACTGATGGTTTGAATGGGACCAATTAAGTCCATATGAATAAGTTCAAGAGGTCTGGTGGTGGTCATGGAATTCACAATCCCATGACCAGTTCTGGTTTGTTTTCCTAGTTGGCAGCCACTGCACACAAATTTTGTGGTATTTCCAAACTTGGGAATGCCTCTTACAATTTCTTTCTTGGATAAATTCTCAAGGTCTTTGAGATTCACATGACCCAATCTTTGATGCCATAGCACCAAGGAGTTGTCAATTGCTAAGTTGCAAGCCACACGAGGGGAAAGTGCTTTAGAAACCACACAGTAGCAGTTATCACTTGACCTTAAACCACTCAAGACAATTTTTCCATCTTTGTTTAAGACATTGCATCTATCCTTTGTGAAACTGACATTGTACATGTCTTGATCACAAAGCTGACTTATGCTAATCAAATTTGATGTAAGGTTTTCAACATACATAACATTTTCTAGCTTGTCAATCCCTGGGGCAGAAATGGTTCCCTTACCAAGGATTCTTGATTTTCCACCATCACCAAAGGTAACACTACCAAGCTCAGACATGAGAGAGAGATTTAAAAACAGATTTTTGTCTCCAGTCATGTGCCTAGAGCAACCACTATCAAAGTACCAAGTATTTGAATTTCTAACAGACAAGGCATTCAAGACAACAAGACATGACTCTTTTTCCTTTTTTAACCAAACCCTTTTTGGAGGTTCAATTTTAGGTTTCAGCAAACCTAGGATTATTTCAACTTCTCTTGATAAGTTTTCCACTTGTCTTTGCAGATTTGTGGAATTTATCCTTTCTTTTAGTTTGAAACAATAAGGTCTTATATGCCCCTTTTCATTGCAGAAGTGACAAACAGGAATAAAATTCTTGGTGTTTGCAGTATTTCTAACAGGTTCAAAAGTGGATTGATACGAATTTTCAGTGTTTATTAATCTGGATTGATCCAAATCAATAATTTTCTTATCCACGTTATCTGCAGATTCCAAAGCTTTCACAAACCTTATGTTAACACCAGAATTTTTCTTTGTTTCAGAAGTGAAACCAAGTCCAGTCTTATCTCCATAATTCTTTCCTGAGTTTAACATTTTGTCAACTTTTTCAGCACCTATTGTGAAATCAATTTCTCTTTTCTTTATCAAGTCTAATTCAAATTTCAATTCCTCATTTTCTTTCCTTAGTTGACTCATATGTTTTGACATATTGATGTTTTCCTTTTTAAGCATGACAACCTTATCAGAGAGAAAAACACTTTGCTTTTTTATTTTGTAGGACACATCAACAAGTTTCTCATATTTTTCAATTAGTTCTTCCTCACTTTCAATTTCCTCAACTTCATTTTCTATTTCAATGTGATCAGTGGATTTTGCTGTGAAAGCAACAATGTTTTCATCATTTTCAGAGTCAATTGTTGACTCATCCTCACTGTCACTCCAAGTGGTTTTTAGTGCCTTTTCTTTTGATTGATTTTTCTTTTTCAAAGTGTTTGCACATTCAGGAGCAATGTGACCATTTCCACCACACTCATAACATCTAATGGAATTACTATTTCTCTTTTCCCTAGGTTCTGTTTGTTGAGTATTCCTTTCATTTTTAAAACCAGTGTTTGATTGAAAATTATTTCTGTTTCCTCCTGGTTTTCTAAACTTAAGAATTTTCCTGAATTGCCTAGTGAAGAGAGCCATGTCCTCATCAGTTACAGGTTTTTCAAGTGAGGAACAACCTTCTTCCTCATTGACAGATTTTAAGGCAATAGTTTTGCCTTTCCTGGGAGTATTTAAGTTCATTTCCATTTCATAGGTTCTAAAAGAGCCTACAATTTCATGAAGTTTCACAGTTTGGAAATCTCTAACTTCAGAGAATGCGGTTCTCTTGGCATCAAATCTGGGAGGCAAGGATCTAAGGAACTTTTTTACCAATTTTATTTCTGGAATCTGTTCTCCTAGATTATGTGAGGAGTTAGCTAGAGAACTGAATCTAGCATAAAATTCTTGAATGGTTTCTGAATCTTGCATTCTGAGATTTTCAAACTCAGCACTTACCATGTCTAGTCTAGCTTCTTTTACTTTTGCATTTCCTTCATGAGTAAGCCTAAGAATATCCCAGGCTTCTTTGGATGTTTCACAGTTTTCAATGTAGGCAAACTGTTCGGAACTAACAGCAACAAACAAAGCATTCAAGGCCTTTCTATTAGAGTTAGCAAGGGACTGTTCTTCAACAGTCCAATCATCCTCCTCTTTTGGTTCAAGTGTTCCAAAAGGATTAACTGTGGTTGGAGGATTCCAACCATCAATTGTCATTTTCCAAGCTTTAGAATCTAAGGCAAGTAAGAATGCACGCATCTTGTGTTTCCAAGCAGAGTAGTATTCACCATTAAATAATGGTGGATGAGCTACAGAGCTAGAAGCTCTATCTCTATCCATAGAGAAGATTTAGAGTAGGATCTACACTAATTAAAATGTAGTGCCTGCTCTGATACCAATTGTAAAACAGGAGCTTAGCTCTTATAAAACCTACGGGGGGGTGAAGTAGGCTTTAGAATAAAACTCACCAATTAAAATTTTACTTAGGAACAACTGACATAAAACACAAATATTGCTTGTGGTGATCAAGTAACCAAAGTAAATACAATAATGTAATTGACACAGTATTTGTTAACCCAGAAACCCATAAGGGAAAAACTGGGGGACCAAGCCAGGAAAAGATTCAATCCACTCAATTGTAAAGTACAAGAAATATAGGGATGTTAGCTCAACTACACACAATAGGCAGCTAACTATCTAACCTTCTAGCAAAGCACCATTTCTTCACTTCACAGCAACGGATTCTTTTCTTGACTTTGCAACAGTACCATGCACAAGTTGCTCCCGATATGATGTTATGAAGTGAGTTGTGATTTCATAAAATTTATCTATATCAATCATACAAATGATTGAACTAGATAAAAGAAACCGTGTACATTTATGAATTAAAACCAAAAGATGTTTGAACTTTGAAACATGGTTTAATCATAAATACAATAATGAAACTGCAGCAGTCATTTGATCAAAGTGAGAATGAACTTGGAGTAAGCTGTTATGTGTATGCAATCATACTCATAACTCTCAAGCATTCAAGATGACTGAAAATAAGTTTTTGAATGTTTTAAAAAACTGATATAATTATCTTTCAAAAACATAAACATGGAAGCATAATAATAGCTGAAGTTCAAAACGTGATGACAAATGCTCAATAATGCTTGCCTCTTCATCAAAGCTAAGTTCAGTATTTATAGAGAAATGAAGAGCAAGTTTCAATAAAGAGGAGTTTAAATAACAAGAACCAGGTTCAGTCAGGAACCTGGTTTCAAGAAGAATAATTTCCAGTTTTGAAAAAACAATAGTTCCAATGAGGTGGAACTATCTTAAAACTATTGATTCCATGATGAACAATAGTTTCAAGAAGCATATGTCTGAAAGAGCAGAGAATGAAGATGCAGAGGATAATTGTTTTTTAATCATTTTCAGAAACCAAGTGCAGAGAAGATATTTCTAATAAACTATCAGTTGATTTCTGCGATAAAATGGATTAAAACATATATAAGATGGATTGATACAAAATGAAACAGAAAACGATTTTAAAGTTGTATCAATCCAAGTGTAACAATCCTAGTGAATGTATGCAAAAATGTTCTTACCTGTTCTTCATCAAGGAGATCTTTGGAACCCATCGACCACTTAATCTAACCTAGAAACTATCTCAAATGTCAAAGGAGATTACAATGGTTTTGTTCCATAAAAAGAGAAGAGCCAAACAAAGCAATAATTACAATCCTTACAATCTCCCCCTTTGGCCTTTTCTTAAACAAAACCATATTTTGAACAATTTCATGATTTTAAAACTAACTATGTGAACCATCAGATAATGCCTGCACAAGTCTCACAAAAGATGATTAAAGACTTTCAAGTAATCTTTAACAACAGGATTCCCAGAAGGTAATTAACAACACACATAGTTAAAAGAGATTTTAAAGTAATATAAACCATAATATTTAAACCAAGGAAAACAACTGAGTTTAATTTACAACATGCTTAAGTATTTTCCAGATTGTTCATTTTCTCCCCCTTTTTGTCTTTAGAAAAGACAAAGGGATCACAGACCAAAAGAGAACTAATCAAAAGACATACAAAGCAAAAGAAAGAAACAAAGGAGACAGAGTCTCCCCCTCAAACACAGAGACATCGTCTCCCCCTCAAAAACAGCCTGCCAACTTAGTTCTTCCTCCTAGGAGCATTAGATTTCCTCTGGGCTGGAGAAGAGACAGCATTAGTTTGGTCATGGCTTGGAGTCTTACGTTTGCCTTTGTTCATGCGAGAACTAATGGGTTCATCTTCCATCCAAGTATCTTCAGGATCAGTAAGTACATTATCTCCAACAGTCTCATTGTTAAGTGAGATAAGAGGAGAGGAATGTGGAGAAGTATCAGTATTGAGACCATGGTCGACAAGAAGATTCTGAATGGCAATGATGGAGGATTGATTTGCTGCAACCTCAGACACCAGATTCTGAGTGATACCAGAGAGGGTTTGAAGAAGGGCAGAGATAGCATCTAGTTTAGCATGAAGAGTTTGATCTGATGAGGGAGTTTGATCTGATGAGGGATGGCTTGGTATTGCATCATGTTTCTTGCGAGATGATGCAGCATCACTTTTTTTAAAAGTGGTGGTGTTCACAATGAGTGGAGAAATGTGGATGTCAGAGTCAAAGACAGAACACCTTTCTCGGTTTGCAAGGGCAGTGAGAAGGGAAGGAAACACAAGTTTCTTGGATTTGTCATCAAAGTTGTAGACACCGGCATGGAGAATACTGTAAAAGATCCACCTAGCTACAGGCAAAGGCTCAGAAGCAGTAATAAGTAAGTAAGCCATACCAACAAGAGCCTTTGGCAACCTGGATTTGTTTGTGGGAGGAAACACATTGGATTTTAACAGATAGCAGACACAGCGACCAAGTGGAGTCATATTAGCAATGTAAAACAAGCATTTAGGTTTCACAGGTTTGTCAGGCCTGAATAACACAGCATTAATGTCAGAAAGAGGAACAGACTCTCCCTGTTTCCAGAGCAAATCAGCTTGTTCTTGAGTGGAAGAGGGAGCTCAAAGAAATTTTCTATAACAGCAACATTTAGAGAGATTGTTTTGCCACGACATAACACAGAGAGGGTTTGGCTTTCATTTTCAGGATTCACACGTCTGGTGGGAAAATTTGCATAAAACTCTTTGACAAGGTGAGAATTGTATGGCAATTTGTGTGTGCACAGTAATTCAAGGTGATGCTTATGAATAAGAACTAGAAATTCCTCAGGCATGGATTTAAGGTCGAAAACGCATTCACCAAGAATAGGGCGAAAGAGAGTAACAGTAGTGAAGAGTTTTTGACTTGAGAGAGAAAACCTTTTGACAAGAGCAGATTTTTCCATGGTTGGAGCCGGAGGGGTAGTGTGACCATCGAGAGGAGATGACGGCGCATCGAGAGGGGACGACGGCGCATCAGAGGAGGTTGCGGTTGTGACCTTGGAGGAGGCAGGTCCATTTGTTCCCACCATGATGAAGTGAAGACGAGATCTGAAAAAAAACTTGAGAGAGAAATTTTTTTGGAAGAAACTGATTTTGGGTGAATGACTCTGACTAGGGTTTTCGAAAGGGGGTTAAACAAGGAAGAGAGAATATTTCAGGAATATTCGGAAAAAAAAATAATAATAATAATAATAATAATAAAAAAAAATAAAAAAAAATAATAAACTAATAAAAAAAAACTTTCGAAAGAGAGTAAGGGTGGATTGATACATATGTGCCATTCCTTGAAACTGTATTGATACAATTAATTTTTTTATCAAACCAATAAATGCTAAGGAATGAACTTCTCTTTTTTTTCAATGATTTCCCAAACACAATCGTAAGAAACAGAATACCCTGGTCATTGACTAAAGAAGTAACACTGCATCTCTGTAAGAAAAATGATAATCATGCAGACACACAGTATATGAGTTAGCTATGAATCAGAAGAGTTTCAAGAGAAGGATTTTGAAGAACTGAAATGAAATAACAAAGTTGTAATCTAGAGATCAAAAACTCTTATCACACCATGTTAACAAGAAAGCTCTTTTTATTTCCCAGAAACTGATGAAGATGTTCAGGTAAATCCGTTTTGACCTTAACAAAGAAATATCCAGAGAACTTTTCGTTTTTCTTTTCTCCCTTTTTTTTGTATTTTTTTTTGTTGTTTTTGTTGTTGTATATTTTTTTTTTGTTTTTGAGGAACATATGCACACTAGACATTGCTAGAAAGGCAGCAATTTCCAAGCAAAACTAGTATATTCACCTTGTTCTGTTGGGTGCTACACCTATGCATAAATGTATTTTTCTTTTCTTTTCTTTCTTCTCCTTTTTTTTTTTTTTTTTTTTTTATATTTTTAAATATAAATTTGAAAAGTTCAACAAATTGACTGAAAAAATTCATAAGACATCTTGTACTTAAAGATTTTTCCTGAAAACATGTTGTTTGTTAGGAGAGAGAGACCTTCAATAGACTGCAACTAGAAATCAAAGAAGTTCCAGAGAACCTTTTTATTGAAACTCGACAGATGCATAGTAGACAAAAAGTAAAGAGCAAGCAAGTGACAGAGACTGAAGAAGAGATGCAGCATTAATCCTTTGGGCCAATGCCAAGGGATTTTCTTAAGAACTCAAATCTAGGAAAGTCAAGAGGTTTAGTTAAAAGGTCTGCTAGTTGATGTTCAGTGGGACAGTAGACAAGTTTTAAAACTTTTTCGTCCACAAGTTCCCTAATGAAATGATGCCTGATATCTATGTGCTTGGTACGAGTGTGTTGAATTGGATTTTTGGCAAGACATAAAGCAGAGATATTATCACAATAAACAATGAATGTATCCTCAATGATTCCATAATCTCTCAACATTTGTTTCATCCATATCAATTGAGTGCAACAATTTCCAGCAGCAATATATTCAGATTCAGTGGAAGAAAGAGCTACACTAGTTTGTTTCTTACTCAACCAAGAGACCAAGTTCTGACCAACAAAGAAGCAACCACCAGAGGTGCTCTTTCTATCATCTACACAGCCAGCATAATCTGAATCACAATACCCTAAGAGAGCAGTATTATCTTGCTTAGAATACCAAAGACCGAAGTCAGTGGTAGAATTGACATACTTGATGATCCTTTTCACAGCTTTGTGATGGGATTCTTTAGGATTAGCCTGAAATCTTGCACAAATTCCAACATTAAAGGCAATGTCGGGTCTGCTGGCAGTTAAATAAAGCAAGCTTCCTATCATACTCCTATATGATTTTTGATCAACAGAGTCTCCATCTAGATCAGCACAGATTTTGACTTTACTACACATAGGAGTTCTAGCTTTCTTAGATGTATCTAGACCAAATTTTTTCACAAGGTCTTTTGCATATTTGGATTGGCAAATGAAAATTCCATCATCACTTTGGTTCACCTGTAAACCAAGGAAATATGTGAGTTCCCCAACCATGGACATCTCAAACTCACTTTCCATGAGTTTAGTAAACTCATGAATCAATTTTTCTGAAGTTGCACCAAAAACTATGTCATCAACATAGACCTGTGCAATAATTCTGTCTGATAAGCAAGTTTTTACAAACAATGTTTTATCAGCAGATCCTCTAATGAAACCTTCAGACAAAAGAAAATTAGAAAGCCTCTCATACCAGGCTCTAGGAGCTTGTTTAAGACCATAGAGGGCCTTTTTCAATTTGTAAACATGATCAGAATGATCAATGTCTTCAAAACCCTTTGGTTGCTCACAATAAACTTCTTCATTTATGATTCCATTCAAGAAAGCTGTTTTAACATCCATTTGATATAATTTAAAGTTCATGTAACAAGAAACAGCAAGCAAAAGTCTAATGGATTCCAATCTAGCAACAGGGGCATAAGTTTCCTCAAAATCTATACCTTCAACTTGAGTAGCCTTGAGCTACAAGTCTAGCTTTATTTCTCACAACCTTTCCTTCATCATTTGATTTATTTTTGAAAATCCATTTTGTTCCAATAACATTCACTCCTCTAGGTCTCTCAACTAAATCCCAAACATTATGTCTCTTGAACTGATTAAGCTCTTCTTGCATAGCTAAAATCCAATCATCATGACATAGAGCATCCTTGATGTTCTTTGGTTCAATTTGAGACATGAAACACAGAAAATTGATTTCTTCAAGAAGTTGGCTTCTTGTTTTAACTCCGACAGATGGGTCACCTAAGATAACATTATTGGGATGATTTCTTTGAACCCAAGGAGCAGGACTAGGTTCCACAGGTTCTGTATGAACAGACACAGATGAGAAGGGATCCTCATCTTTACTTGGTATTTGTTCAGTGACAACTGACTCGGGGGTACCTTTTTCTTTATCAAAAACATCAAGATCGACACACACTTTGTCAGGTTTATCCAGAGAGTCATCAATGACAACATTACTGGATTCCATCATAGTTTTCGTTCTGTTGTTGAAGACTCGGAAAGCTCTACTATTTAGTGAATAACCTAGGAAAATTCCTTCATCACTCTTGGAGTCAAATTTTGCTAAGTGTTCCCTATCCCTTAGAATGTAACACAAACTGCCAAATACTCTAAAGTATTTTAGATTTGGTTTCTTAGCTTTCCATAACTCATATGGAGTTTTGTCAGAGTTGGGCCTTGTGTAAACTCTATTTATCACATAACAGGAGGTGTTCACTGCTTCTGCCCAAAAGAACTTGGGCAAACTTTTGCTAGAGAGCATTACTCTAGCCATTTCAATTAAAACTCTATTCTTTCTTTCAACCACACCATTTTGTTGGGGTGTGATAGGAGAGGAGAACTCATGTCTAATTCCTAATTCATCACAGTATTCAATGAAAGATGAGTTATCAAATTCAGTTCCATGATCACTCCTCATTCTAGACAGAGAGTTAACTGTTTTGTCTTTCTCATTTTGAATTTTGTTGACAATGGACTTGAAATGTATGAAGGTTTCTCCTTTGTCTTTGAGAAAGGCAACCCAAGTAAATCTAGAGTAGTCATCAACAACAACCAAAATGTACTTTTTCCCTCCAAGACTGATGGTTTGAATGGGACCAATTAAGTCCATATGAATAAGTTCAAGAGGTCTGGTGGTGGTCATGGAATTCACAATCCCATGACCAGTTCTGGTTTGTTTTCCTAGTTGGCAGCCACTGCACACAAATTTTGTGGTATTTCCAAACTTGGGAATGCCTCTTACAATTTCTTTCTTGGATAAATTCTCAAGGTCTTTGAGATTCACATGACCCAATCTTTGATGCCATAGCACCAAGGAGTTGTCAATTGCTAAGTTGCAAGCCACACGAGGGGAAAGTGCTTTAGAAACCACACAGTAGCAGTTATCACTTGACCTTAAACCACTCAAGACAATTTTTCCATCTTTGTTTAAGACATTGCATCTATCCTTTGTGAAACTGACATTGTACATGTCTTGATCACAAAGCTGACTTATGCTAATCAAATTTGATGTAAGGTTTTCAACATACATAACATTTTCTAGCTTGTCAATCCCTGGGGCAGAAATGGTTCCCTTACCAAGGATTCTTGATTTTCCACCATCACCAAAGGTAACACTACCAAGCTCAGACATGAGAGAGAGATTTAAAAACAGATTTTTGTCTCCAGTCATGTGCCTAGAGCAACCACTATCAAAGTACCAAGTATTTGAATTTCTAACAGACAAGGCATTCAAGACAACAAGACATGACTCTTTTTCCTTTTTTAACCAAACCCTTTTTGGAGGTTCAATTTTAGGTTTCAGCAAACCTAGGATTATTTCAACTTCTCTTGATAAGTTTTCCACTTGTCTTTGCAGATTTGTGGAATTTATCCTTTCTTTTAGTTTGAAACAATAAGGTCTTATATGCCCCTTTTCATTGCAGAAGTGACAAACAGGAATAAAATTCTTGGTGTTTGCAGTATTTCTAACAGGTTCAAAAGTGGATTGATACGAATTTTCAGTGTTTATTAATCTGGATTGATCCAAATCAATAATTTTCTTATCCACGTTATCTGCAGATTCCAAAGCTTTCACAAACCTTATGTTAACACCAGAATTTTTCTTTGTTTCAGAAGTGAAACCAAGTCCAGTCTTATCTCCATAATTCTTTCCTGAGTTTAACATTTTGTCAACTTTTTCAGCACCTATTGTGAAATCAATTTCTCTTTTCTTTATCAAGTCTAATTCAAATTTCAATTCCTCATTTTCTTTCCTTAGTTGACTCATATGTTTTGACATATTGATGTTTTCCTTTTTAAGCATGACAACCTTATCAGAGAGAAAAACACTTTGCTTTTTTATTTTGTAGGACACATCAACAAGTTTCTCATATTTTTCAATTAGTTCTTCCTCACTTTCAATTTCCTCAACTTCATTTTCTATTTCAATGTGATCAGTGGATTTTGCTGTGAAAGCAACAATGTTTTCATCATTTTCAGAGTCAATTGTTGACTCATCCTCACTGTCACTCCAAGTGGTTTTTAGTGCCTTTTCTTTTGATTGATTTTTCTTTTTCAAAGTGTTTGCACATTCAGGAGCAATGTGACCATTTCCACCACACTCATAACATCTAATGGAATTACTATTTCTCTTTTCCCTAGGTTCTGTTTGTTGAGTATTCCTTTCATTTTTAAAACCAGTGTTTGATTGAAAATTATTTCTGTTTCCTCCTGGTTTTCTAAACTTAAGAATTTTCCTGAATTGCCTAGTGAAGAGAGCCATGTCCTCATCAGTTACAGGTTTTTCAAGTGAGGAACAACCTTCTTCCTCATTGACAGATTTTAAGGCAATAGTTTTGCCTTTCCTGGGAGTATTTAAGTTCATTTCCATTTCATAGGTTCTAAAAGAGCCTACAATTTCATGAAGTTTCACAGTTTGGAAATCTCTAACTTCAGAGAATGCGGTTCTCTTGGCATCAAATCTGGGAGGCAAGGATCTAAGGAACTTTTTTACCAATTTTATTTCTGGAATCTGTTCTCCTAGATTATGTGAGGAGTTAGCTAGAGAACTGAATCTAGCATAAAATTCTTGAATGGTTTCTGAATCTTGCATTCTGAGATTTTCAAACTCAGCACTTACCATGTCTAGTCTAGCTTCTTTTACTTTTGCATTTCCTTCATGAGTAAGCCTAAGAATATCCAAGGCTTCTTTGGATGTTTCACAGTTTTCAATGTAGGCAAACTGTTCGGAACTAACAGCAACAAACAAAGCATTCAAGGCCTTTCTATTAGAGTTAGCAAGGGACTGTTCTTCAACAGTCCAATCATCCTCCTCTTTTGGTTCAAGTGTTCCAAAAGGATTAACTGTGGTTGGAGGATTCCAACCATCAATTGTCATTTTCCAAGCTTTAGAATCTAAGGCAAGTAAGAATGCACGCATCTTGTGTTTCCAAGCAGAGTAGTATTCACCATTAAATAATGGTGGATGAGCTACAGAGCTAGAAGCTCTATCTCTATCCATAGAGAAGATTTAGAGTAGGATCTACACTAATTAAAATGTAGTGCCTGCTCTGATACCAATTGTAAAACAGGAGCTTAGCTCTTATAAAACCTACGGGGGGGGTGAAGTAGGCTTTAGAATAAAACTCACCAATTAAAATTTTACTTAGGAACAACTGACAATAAAACACAAATATTGCTTGTGGTGATCAAGTAACCAAAGTAAATACAATAATGTAATTGACACAGTATTTGTTAACCCAGAAACCCATAAGGGAAAAACTGGGGGACCAAGCCAGGAAAAGATTCAATCCACTCAATTGTAAAGTACAAGAAATATAGGGATGTTAGCTCAACTACACACAATAGGCAGCTAACTATCTAACCTTCTAGCAAAGCACCATTTCTTCACTTCACAGCAACGGATTCTTTTCTTGACTTTGCAACAGTACCATGCACAAGTTGCTCCCGATATGATGTTTATGAAGTGAGTTGTGATTTCATAAAATTTATCTATATCAATCATACAAATGATTGAACTAGATAAAAGAAACCGTGTACATTTATGATTTAAAACCAAAAGATGTTTGAACTTTGAAACATGGTTTAATCATAAATACAATAATGAAACTGCAGCAGTCATTTGATCAAAGTGAGAATGAACTTGGAGTAAGCTGTTATGTGTATGCAATCATACTCATAACTCTCAAGCATTCAAGATGACTGAAAATAAGTTTTTGAATGTTTTAAAAAACTGATATAATTATCTTTCAAAAACATAAACATGGAAGCATAATAATAGCTGAAGTTCAAAACGTGATGACAAATGCTCAATAATGCTTGCCTCTTCATCAAAGCTAAGTTCAGTATTTATAGAGAAATGAAGAGCAAGTTTCAATAAAGAGGAGTTTAAATAACAAGAACCAGGTTCAGTCAGGAACCTGGTTTCAAGAAGAATAATTTCCAGTTTTGAAAAAACAATAGTTCCAATGAGGTGGAACTATCTTAAAACTATTGATTCCATGATGAACAATAGTTTCAAGAAGCATATGTCTGAAAGAGCAGAGAATGAAGATGCAGAGGATAATTGTTTTTTAATCATTTTCAGAAACCAAGTGCAGAGAAGATATTTCTAATAAACTATCAGTTGATTTCTGCGATAAAATGGATTAAAACATATATAAGATGGATTGATACAAAATGAACCAGAAAACGATTTTAAAGTTGTATCAATCCAAGTGTAACAATCCTAGTGAATGTATGCAAAAATGTTCTTACCTGTTCTTCATCAAGGAGATCTTTGGAACCCATCGACCACTTAATCTAACCTAGAAACTATCTCAAATGTCAAAGGAGATTACAATGGTTTTGTTCCATAAAAAGAGAAGAGCCAAACAAAGCAATAATTACAATCCTTACAACATTGCGTCTATTTTACATAACATTGCATAGTCTACTTTACATGCCTCAGCTTGAGGACTTCACAAAAACCACAACAACCCATAAAATAAACAAAGCAACCCAGCAGAGCTTCCTTTATCTTGCTCGCATACGCTCAACATCCTATTTCAATTGTCTCATTCTCCTCAAAAGTCAAGCCATCACGCCTTTCTTACTTGGAGGCATCTCATCATCAACCCAATAGAAAAACCTATAGCTGTTATTTCTCTGCTACAAAGACAAGCCAAATTTCATAAATTTCAAACATTAGAAGCAAAAGCGCAGCACTATCACACCATCACTTACCCCTAATTTTGAACAGGCAGGGAACCTCCTCATTGGGTTCGATTCAGTCCATGAGGTTTGAAGCCGAGCCACTTTCCCACAGTGGCAACAAGGTGCTACAACATGGGCCTCTTCTCCAAATGAAGGTTCGGGTCTCATCTTCAGTTTCAGTTGCAAAAAGGAAGGAGGAATAAGGTTTGAGCTGTGAAGGAATAAGGAAGGAAGGAATAAATATGAAGAAGAAGAAAAAAGGCTTCACATAGCCTTTTATTGACATCAATGGCGGGAATAAATGAGAATTGGGGATGAAATGGGCAGACAAAAGTGAGAGAGGAAGTGTTAGGGCTTGGACGGAGACCACTTCGCCACATCAGACAGCCGTTTGCTGAGGAAAAAAGGGACGTGGATGAAATTCCCATTATGCCCATGCCACATCATAAAAAATAACGAAATTTGAGACAAAGTTGACGTCAGGGGGCAAAATAGGTCACTAAAACACTGTCAAGCGGGGAAAGTAGGCCACTTTAAGTTTGAGGGGCAATGTGAGATTTGATTGTAGTTTCAGGAGGCATTGATGTAAATAAACCTAATTAGAAAATCAGAGCTTTGAGAAACATCAATATACAAAATGATAAAAATAAAAAATAAAAATCCTGTAAAATTTGTATTAGGAAATCAATTATTACTTTCAAATTTCACTTATTCAAAATTACATTTTTGACACTTTATTCTCGAAAATAATGTCATAGGAGTTTGTAACAATTTTTTGTGTATTTTCTTGATTTTTTTATTAATTCTTTTTATGAATTCTTTTGTTAAAAACACAAAAAGTAAATAAAAAGACATCTGACACACACGTATTAACTTTGAGTACTACTTGTGCGCACACATATTAATGTTAAAAACCACAAATGAAAAAAATAAAAACATATAGGCCTGTTTGGTATTCAACTTGAATCTAACTTTTTAAACTCAAAAACAGAATTTGAGTCCAAAATAAAGAAAACATGTTTGGTAACCCTACTTTTAAAAACTCAAACTTAAGAACAACTAAAAAAACACTATAATTATTAAAAACAAAAAATATCTATTTTTTCAATTTTTTTTAACAACTCATAAATTCTCAAATTTTTAAGATTTGAAAATAGTTTTCAAGTTGCATACCAAACAAGTTTTTGAATCTTAAAAATAGATTTAAGAACTTCTTGTTTTTAAGAAAAATCAAAGTTTTTGAATTTCCTATTTGAATAGGATACCAAATGCCCCTTAAAAAACGAAACCTATAATTTTGTGAATCTAATGACTTTTTTTTTTTTTTGGTTTTGTTTTGGCTTTTTATTATTATTTATATTTATATTTTTTAAATTATTTATATGGTGACTGGTCAGAGCTGAGAGTAAAGGACTAGCAAGCACAGAGAAGAAGAGAAGAATGGTCATTGTAGAGCAACCATGAAGAACAGCAGCAGCCAAAGCTACAACAGTGAAGAAAACAACTCGAAGAAAGAAAGTGCTTTCTCAACCCTGGATTCAAGATTCAACCAAACCCTCCGAAATGTTCAAGGGTACCAATCACTGTTCCCAACAGTTTCTCTTTTTTATTTTCATTTTAAATTTATAGTTTGTTTTCTCCTAATTTATGATTTTCCTCAGATTTGAAAACCCATTGAGCAAAAGCTTCTATCTTATACATGAACTATTAGACTTTCACAATTCGACTGTTTATCTCACACTCGTAAAATATAGCTTATTTCTCTCCAATTCTACAAGGTGATTGAGAAAATGACTACGGGTTTTGGTGATTTCGATTTATTATGTAAATCAGTAGAAATTTTTTTGGGATTTGTGAAATTACTGTGCTTAAATTGAATTATTCATTAATACTCTGTTCTGTTTGGTTGATGAGAAAATGGGGACAACAGATGCAATCAGACTATATTAATTTAATTGGTAATTCGCAGTTTGATCCTGCTTACTGTGCTTAGTTTTCTTGTTTACCCATTGTATAGGCGTAACCTTAAATTGATGTCATGTAGCTGAAAATTGGTGACAGTAAATTCGATTATTTCTGGGTTTATTTTCCTGACTAAGAAGTACGTACTTGGGTTTCTCAGATTTACTCATTTGTGTCATTTATTATATTTAGTTTCAGAACTATGGTTCAGTTCTTCAGTAATTTTTGCATTTATTTTGTCCCAGTCCTGCACTTTCCATGAGCTCTGGATTTAGATTTTAGGTACATTTGGTATAATGTTCTATCTGATATCTGCAGTATCAGTAGTTATAGAAGTTCGCATGAATCCTTAATGTGTGTCAAAAAAATTTCTCATAAAACTTTTGGTTGTTATTAGTTTGTGTCACAAAGTGAAGCAATCCAGAGCTCTTTTGATAGCATATCAGGAAGTCTTGTGGTTCTGTTGTGTGCTTCAGTTACTAAATGTCCTTCTGGACAAAACAAATGTGATGTATTGTCCTAAAATTTGCTAACTATCTAATTTTTATGTCTGTCCTGGTTTATTTATCATGATTTCTAGGTTGCTCAAAGGGCGTAGTATTCCTGGTAAAGTGTTACTGAGTAGATCAGACCCACTAGATCAGTCAAACATACAAGAGCACTCTCCAAATTATGAAAGGAGCTTCTCATACAATGATGCTGAAACAAGTGATCGCATGTCCAAGGACCTAGAGGTTTATTTTGATATATCTTTTCTGTAATAAATTTCCATATCATAGTATTTGCTATAAAGTATTAACTGAGAATGTAACAGCTTGGTTTTTACTTCTAACACAGGAAGAAGTGCAGAACCCGAACAAGCCAAGCAATAATGCAAATTCAAATGGCCTAAATTCATCAACCTCAAATATTGAGAATACTTCCAAAGAAGCACAAAAATCCACCATGGGTGCTAGAGCTACTGATTCTGCAAGAATTATAAAGTTCACAAAGGTCCTTTCAGGGACAACAGTCATACTGGGTATAATGACTAAGTCATTACTCTTTCCCCTTTCTTTTCTCCCTCCAATTTGATGAAATTATAGTTATACCAGCAGGGTCGTGCTTGTAACTGTTAGAATATGTTCTGGGTCTTGTTTCTTGCTTAGGAGCTTTACATTTTTGTATAATCCAATCTTCATGATCACTGGCCAACCTCATCATGTGATCTAAATTTGCACACTTGTTATTGTTACTCTTTTGATATATCTATTACCTCCACAAATTTTGTTTGTTGCTAACCAAGCTCTGTATCTTTTATTTCCTTTTCCTTTTTCTTTTCAAAAATTTAATTTTCTATGGTTTGTGTAGAGAAGTTGCGTGAGTTGGCTTGGAGTGGCATACCACCATATATGCGACCTGATGTATGGAGACTTCTTTTGGTAAGCTTGTTTGATACTTTTAAGATTAACATTGAAAGTTTTAGAATTTTAGTCATTGGATAATATTCAACCAAAGAATTTAGCTGTCATGTTATTTCCTATTGGACTGCTAGAAGGATTTCAAGTAGGGTGGGCATTACATGAAAATTATCCACTTTGTATGGCTTGCATATGGTATAATAGGCTCGCAAAGGCATGTCCTTGCAAAGCTCCACAAAAGTGATGAATCCCAAAAAAGCCATTGGTTTTGTGCAAACCTTGCGAGAGGGAGCATTATGAACATAGAAGGTGCAAGGTTCTCCTTATGGTCCACTAGGTTTAGTTTACTTTGTATTGCCTTCTGTAGTTCTGTGGTTTTGTTTATTGCAACCATCCATGCCTGCAGCTGGGTCAGAGTTGTCAAGTGCACCCTGGGTGTCCATTGTTCCGCCCATGCTTTGAACTTGAGGTTTTATGCATCTGTTTTTTTACTTCACTTTTTCTAGAAACCTTTTATTTATTTATTTATTTCTGTTTATTAATATATTTTTTTGTTTTATTCTTTTTGGTAATTGAAATGGAAGTTCTAGAGAACTTGTTCAAGATAGTATCATTTCCTATAAAAGGAGTTTATTTTTCTCAGCCATTTTAATAACCTGGGATTTTTTTCATCTGGTAAACATTGTTGCTTGTTTGAAATTAAACATGAACTGACAACAGGGATATGCACCACCTAATTCAGATAGAAGGGGGGGAGTTCTGAAAAGGAAGCGCCTTGAGTATCTTGACTGTGTTTCCCAGTATTATGACATTCCAGATACTGAGCGTTCAGACGATGAGATAAACATGCTTCGCCAGGTGTTTTAAATTTTACCCACAATGCCTACCTGCTTAGTGTAATTCGTGCTTCGTTATTTTGACAATTGCTTTTTTATCCTTTTTAGATTGCTGTCGATTGCCCAAGAACTGTGCCAGATGTATCTTTTTTTCAGCAAGCTCAAGTCCAGAAATCCTTGGAACGCATCCTTTACACATGGTTAAAATACTATACCTGTCCTTGTTTGTTTTTTTGGATGCTTTATGTGTTCATGTCAGGAAGAGAGAAATATTGCATTAATGTGGAAATTTTGTTTTTGTTAACTTAACAGGACTTGCCAACCCTTCCTCCCCCCCAAAACAAAATAATAATTCCTTGATAGTTCTCCAACAGATTTACCAGTTTTGATATGTTTGACCTTTGTCTTTTATGTTTTTGTCCAATTGTCTTAGTGATTTTGTTCATCCAAAGGCCTTTAGTTCATTAAACACTTTGGTAAATATGTTGCAATGTATTCTCTACACTATATTTTTGCGGCTTGATTGTATTGACACCATACGTTTAGAGAGCTGGGAAACATGGGGCCTGATTCTCAACATGTCAGTTAACTGAACATATATGTACATACATATGCACTACTATCGAATCTTATGATCAGGACGTTTTTGTAGTTTTATTCCATCGGTTTTGGATGGTAAGTGTTTTCCTTAGATGTGGACCATAAGTTGACAGAGTGAGTCATAATGTTTACTTATCAAAGTGACAAGATTATGCCAATACTTATTATGCTAGAATGACTAGTTGGATGAGCAGAAATCAGGTTCCAGTAATTTAGCTTTTAAAAATTTGATTGAGATATGGAGCATGGTTTCAAGATGCCACCATTTTGAGTTATTTGTTTCTCAAATTATGTAGTTCTTATGATTATTAGGATGTCTTTTCAAGTTGCTTTTCATAATGTCTTTCAGGGCCATTAGACATCCTGCAAGTGGATATGTTCAGGGAATAAATGACCTTGTTACTCCCTTTCTAGTCGTTTTCTTATCAGAATACTTAGAAGGGAGTGTGGATAGTTGGTCAATCTCTGATCTGTCTCCTGATAAAATATCTATCATAGAGGCTGATTGCTATTGGTGCCTATCAAAGTTACTTGATGGTATGCAAGACCATTACACATTTGCCCAGCCAGGAATCCAGAGGCTTGTGTTTAAGCTAAAGGAAGTGGTCAGGCGGATTGATGGTAACCCCCATTTCTCTGTTTTTAGTTTCTCTTTCTTGCATCTTTTTTTTCTGCATGAACTGATACTTCAATTTTGTATGGACTTACAAGATGCATTTCATTAATTTGCTGAATATTTCTCTAAATTATTTGTAGAATTAAATATTTTCCTCTGTCATAGTTTTCAATATGGAAGTCTCATTGCTTTTCTTTATGCATATTAGGACTTACGAATAACCAGTGGCGAATGAGGGAGCCAAGGCAAAAGGCTCCAATTCTTGTAGGGTACTTGAGAAAGAGTTGGTTGTGTTGCTGGGGTGTAGGTTATGTTGTCAATAGAGAGTAATTAAAGGGTGGTAGAGTGGTCTAGAGATGGGTATGGCAGGCATGACTTCACATATGTAGGATTTAGCTGGCTAAAGAGTGGAGCATTCTGAACATATAGGAATTCATGAAAGGAAATTCAGTACTTGTGTTAAATCCGCAAACATTATACTAAAATGTATGCTTCTATATTATTATTTATTTTGAAAACTGTACCTATTTTATAGCGGATAAACAATAGAATTACGGAATAGTGACCATAACGAACTTCACAAAACAACAAAACAAAGTTACAAGAACTATGTATTGTTAAAACAGACCCAACCAAAACATGAACATCTGATGCTTGCCAATTTAACCAAATATCTGTAAAAGACCCCCTAATTTCTGTGGAAACAGATGCCAAAAGAGAGCTAATATAGAACTCTCCTTTGGGCCTATATGCCAGCGAAAGGGCTAGAACTTCAAAAATCATTTTGCTTCTCTGCAGCCAAAATACCCAGAACACAGTGAGGACCATGCAACCCTACATAACTTTGGCTTTCTTCAAACTTTCTGCCACTTTATCCTTCTTGCAAAGAAGAGAAAGAATGTATCTTGGAATAACCCAGCTTACTCATTTCCCTAAACAGTTTCAGTGAAAGACACAAAGCCCACAGGATACTTTAAGAAAATTGATCCACAGTCCTTTAAACACATTATTCACCATTGAGGGTAGAGGCATGCATCAGGCTAAATTTGGGGTTGGCTATTATATGTTATAAAGATTTTGAGGTAATTTCTTTGCATTTACTGTTTTTCCAATTCTCCACCTGATGCAATAAAATTTTGGTACACATTTTTATTGTAGCAAGGAGAATTCTTTAATCAGTAAATGTGAATTCTTGAAAGTATATTTCTAGGGATGTTTCTTATTTAGAAGAGAAACCTGTCGAAGTTTTACAATTATCCTTCATGTGTACTTATGATTTATTCTTACTGTACTAGAACCGGTATCTACACACATGGAGGAGCAAGGGCTAGAATTTCTTCAATTTGCCTTCCGCTGGTTCAACTGTCTTTTAATACGTGAGGTGTGATCCTAAAGATCTTTTCTGCATACATTTCTGTAGATTTCCCTGTTTTAATGATATTCATATATTATGGACAATGTCACCCTAAGGTTATTGGGTAGCTGAGAATGTTTCTAAGTGAAATTTGGTCACAGCGTTGTGGTTTTGTCATTTATTGCAAAGCTAATGGCAATTTTTTCTTTGTCCTGCTCAGATTCCTTTCCATCTTATTACTCGCCTATGGGATACTTATCTTGCTGAAGGAGATGCATTGCCAGACTTCCTTGTGTATATATTTGCCAGTTTTCTTTTAACGGTAAGATAGAAATTCTTGCCTTTGAAAGGATATAATTTCCTTGGTTACATGTTTGGATGTATTAGCTGTGGTAAGAAAATGCATCTGTTGATTTATTTGTGCATTAACAATGTGTTTTCTTTGCCTTCGGTAAATTATGGGGGGTCTAAGCTAATAGGTTTGACATACCTTTCTCAGCCTTGGTTATGGAAGAAATCTATTATAATGCTTTGACACCTTATAGATTGTTTTAAAGATTTTTCTGAATAGCATTCATGGCATCCGACTTGTTCAAAACTGAAGAAATATACTGTGCACTACTTTCCATTAACAGAAATAGTGGATGCATTCTTGCTTATCATTGAAGTGACCATTTTGGTGCTCTTCTTTCTATTTCTTTTTCCTTTTTCAAGTTTCAGTCATATCTTAGAATCTGGGGATGGTTATGTGTGGAACAAAAACGTCAGGCCCCACAAATTACCAATTTCATGCAATACCATGCATGATGTTTTTAGTGTTGACTGGGAGGCTCAGGGAAAGGTCGCCTTTTATTGGCTTTTCTGCTAATTTTCCTGGCCCATGTTTGCCTTCTCTCCAGATTGTTTCTGCACGTATATACTATGCTTATGTGGTGGGTGCAACAACTTATTTCTTTCTATACAACGGTTGTGTGTGGGTTAATTTGACTGCAGAGAATCTGAATGGCTGTATTCTCTGGCTCTGTGTATTATGCATGAGTTTCGTGGTCAGCTGAAATTGCTTGTTTTTTCTTTTTGGTTGCTCAATGAAGTGGATGTCAATAACTTAAAAAGAACTATTATTTGATTCAGTGGTCAGATAAGCTTCAGAAGCTTGATTTCCAAGAGTTGGTTATGTTTCTTCAACACCTTCCAACTAATAACTGGACTCACCAAGAGCTAGAGATGGTGCTTTCAAGAGCTTTCATGTGGCACAGTATGTTCAATAGCTCTCCTAGCCATTTAGCCAACTAAAAGGAATTTGTAATATCTATTAGCGGCTTTGTAATTTGTTTGTTTGCTTGTTTTTTCTTCTTCTTCATTTAGTTGTCCGTTTTTCTGATCCTAATTTGGTTTTATTACAATGGTTTCTGTTATGGTGGAGGGCCTTGCCCATATAGTATCAGGTGTCTCTAATATTTGCATTTTCAAGCATTTCGTTGTAGAATTTGGCTTTGATCAGTGGAGGAAAAAGAAAAATGATGTATTATTATGTACTCTTCTTTCTTTGAATGGAGCTGATGGAATTTGTGACCCAATGCTTTCTATAAATCTTAATAAACTGCCTGCAAATCCTGATACAATCCCTTGTGCACCCTGCACACTGGTGCCTGGGTTTGCTTTTTTCTCCGCATAGACCTTTGAGACTCAAAATCTAAGGGGCTTAAGTGCAATCCCTTCATAATTCCTTCTTGAAAATTTTAAAATACAATTACAGATCCATTAAAAAGAAAGAGAGAGGGAGAAGAAGAAAAAGGATTACAAAAAATAGTAAAATAAAAACCTCCTCTTGCCTATAACCTCAGATTCCATATAACAAACAAAACTTAATTTGCTGATTACTAGTTACGTTCGGTCAATTTGTCACTGAATGGGAGGGAGCGGAAGGAGAAGAAAGGCATGCAATATTGCCATATATGATATATCCAAATTGTCTTCCTTTGCTTTACTTGGATGACAAGCATGCAATATTTCCATAATCCGAATTTATTGCACAACCATATGTAATGAACAAGACATATAATCACAAAATTGTTCTTCTAGGAGGTTGTACTCTATAGATCTTAAATCAATTGTCCCTAATATGAACGCAATAGCCCGAAAAAGGCTTCTGAACATGCTGCCTTATGATAAATTACAATAAACAATTTGTTAAACCATTTTCTCTAATTCCTCACATGAGCATTACTAAGGTCAGTGGTCCACAATGCACCAACGACTAGGAATTCATCCACACACACACGAGCGAGCGACTGATCTACCATCTTTCTGTACTGGTAATACCACTGTCAACAGACCCGATATTTGCGGTCCCAAGAGCGGGAAATTATCAAACAAAATTGAGTGATCTCGTCCTCTGCAGTAATAAATTAATAATAAACGGAGCAGTCAGATACTTAAAATGACACTTTAAATTCATTTCATATGCTCTTAATTTGCTCACATTCCACTTTGAAAAATGCTAAGAGATGGCCTTACCCTACTTTTAACCAACATGACATCCACAACAACTAGTTTCCCTAACATAGATCACATGAGTGAGGAAATCAAGTACGCACCAAACCCTTTGTTTACTTTATCTCCTTTTATAACATGCTTGTACTAGGATTTCTTTAGAACCAAGGAATCAAAATTCTTTGCAAGGAACTAGAGTGACTTTATACATTGGATACATTGATACTAGAAGCCAGGAATATAATGTTATTGCGGAATATAGCCTACTTCATCTGTGATGTACTCAGCCTCTGTGCGTCCCAAGATTTACAGTTGAAATGGTAATAGAAAGTGATTAAAAAACAACATTTACTGCAGAACACTAAATATGAACTTGATTGGCCTCTGGCTTGCGTTTCCAGATGATGAAGGCATGGAAATTTATTACTTAAGATGGAGACAAGAAAATAACTATCACAAATTCACTGCAGACACCCTTAACAACAGACGATTCTATCTCATTAACCCCAAAACAACATATTCATATATTATGGACAAGGTCAGAACATAAATGTTTGAACACTTACATGTTTTCTTTCAACTTCTTCAAAGAATTTCTCAGGAGAATCTACATATTCAGCACAATCTTTCTTTACATGAGCCGCCAATTCTTCTTCTCCAACCTTCTCAAGGTTTCTAATCAATATTGTAAACGTTAATTTATCTGGCGCACAACCTGATGCCTTCATCAACTCATATGTTTCCATTGCCTTTTCGGTCATACCCACTTGTATATAAGCTCCAATCATCTCAGTAAAAGCCCTAGTGTCATATTCTAATCCTTCTTCCTTTAATCCAGAGAAAAGCTCTTCAGCCATTTCAATCAGTTTGTTCTTTCCCAACAATAGGATCATGCTACAGTATAATGATAAATCTGGCTTGTACCATACTTCCTCCCGCACAAATTTGAAGACCTAAAGCCTGATTCCAGTTCAGATAACATATAACATCTCAAGTTGAAAATAACAATATTCAACTATTATCATAGAAAACATTATGATTAAAGTAGTTGACAATTTAGAGCTTGCTTTGTGACCATTTTGTTTTTAGTTTGCATTTTTTGTTAGAGATGGAGGGAAAATATAGAGGAAAACAGAGAGATGAAGGATGGTGGGAGGATGTGAAAGAAATGCTTGTGAAATGGTGCGTAAGATGAAAACTGAATACTAAAAACTGAAATAAAAATATATAAATTTAAGTTGTTTTCATTTTCGAGTTTTTGTTTCCTACATTCTCTTTATTTTCTCAATCCTCCCTCGCACCACCCCCCTTCATGTCTCATTTCTTCATACATTTCCCCTCTATCTCTAGCCAAAAAATGGAAACTAAAAACGAAATGATCACAAAACGAACCCTTAGTTTTACAGTTTTCATAACTGGAGTCAGAAATTCTGAAACTTACAAACTAGCCGTTGCAGGATTGTTAATTGTATAGAACTACAATTTAATTACACCATGCACTGTTCAAACTAACTAAACATTCCAACCTGGTTGAATGAGCAGCCAGAATTGGCAGCAAAGGGCTTGTTTCTTATTCATGCCTCAAAAAAAACTATGTGACTGTTATAAGTTACATTAAGAAAATCTGAAGCCGTGAAAGTGGCAAAAAGCAGGAGATAAACCATTTTTCTCCTTTATTTCATCCCAAATTAAGTAGTAAAATAAGGACTTCGAATTATAATCAGAACCGTAACCAGAAAAGCATTGCATTATTCAAATTAGAAAAAGTAAGAAAATTTCATCTTCCTTTTCCTTTCAGAATCATTTAGAAAGCACTTATGGCTTAATAACTTTTGATATTCTTTAGAATATCCTAAGCAGAATGAAAAAGATACATCCTTTGACAACAAAACTATCCATCACGTAATTCAAATCCTTATGAACAGACTAATATATCCAAAGATATACTCACAACAATCAATATTCAGTTATTCATATCTGATCACAAAACCAAAGTTCATTGAACTTCAGAATAAAAAGTCACTTGCTGGTGTGAAGAAATCCATAAATTCCATATAATTGGACTTGTGGTCATAATTTTCTCAAATTTACTTTTAGTGCCGCTGAGAGCATACCCTCTCACTTATTTCCCAAACCCCAAAAGCCAAAAAGATGATCAAACCTGCTCTTAATGATTGGTATCCTGTTTAGTCGTTTATGCACAACAATAACAATCCAAATTGTAAAGGGTAATTTTGCCAAACGTTTTCTTTTATAAATTTTCTAAACATGGCGCAAGAGAGATGATGACCAAAGGGAAGAACCCTAACCTTGAGCGCTAATTCCACTTCATTTTGTCTCTGCAACTCAGCCAAGGCGTCTAACAAGTCAGCTTTCAAGAGCCTGGAGAGCCTACCGCCCATAACCTGCTCGAGCTTTGATGGGTTTGATTTGGAAAGCTTTAGAGACTGAACTGCCTGAATGGCTTCAGTTGAGAGCACCCTTGACCTCCATAAAGGCCTTCTTGGTCCCCCTCTGAGGCCACAGACGATGTGGCTTGGGGTTGAAGAAGAAGAAGGTAACGCCAAACGATAGCGTAGGTGGGGTTCTGGGTAGTTTTGCTTGAAACCCACTTGAGGAATATGGAATTTGATAGAACCCATGAGAGCTTCCATGGAAGGTGTTGTATTCCTGTAGACTCTGGAGCGAGGTCGTTGAGGTTTAAGAAACCTTCCACAGAAAAACTTGGTTGCAACTTTCGTTTTTATATTTTTGGTTGCCACTTTGCTATCCTGGCTAATAATATGGGAGTGAAAATGTTATCACGTGTCATAATTTAATTGGCCGGAATAGTAAAATGCAAGTGTTTCTCAAACTTCCAAAGGGCAACACCACTAACAACCAAGCCCAAGAAATTTGGTTTTTCGCCTCCATAAAAAAATAAAAAAAATAATGCTACTCTTACCACATTTTCATATCACAATTAAAAAGTGTCAACAAATTATAAAAGAAAAAAAATTAAATTAATGAGTAAATGGTACTTTTACCACATTTGTATATCACATTCTCATATCATCTTATGTGATAGATGTGGTATACAAATGTGGTAAGAGTAGCCTTACTAAAAAAATAAAAGTTAATTCCAATTTTCGTTTTCAATGTTTGATATTCATTGCAATTTAAAAGAAAAGTTCAAATTTCTTTCTAATTCCTTTATATTCATGTGATGAGATATGTAAACATTTATTCTAGACAGAATCTTGGATGGGAATTGAATTGCAATGGATATTGAACTTATAGAAGCTACAAGCCTTGTGGCTCAAATGGTTAACAACATTTACACATGCATCTGAAGTCTTGGATTCGATTTGCTCCTTGTTGTTATAAATGTTAACTTGCAATTGTACGGGCCAATTAGTAGTATAGCAAGACAAGTACGAGGTCGTACCCACGAGGATTGAGAAGTTAATATTAGTTATGTACTTAGATTACCAAATTCAAGAAAGTAGGAGGTTAAGTCAAAAATATAATTTAAAGCAAGAGTGATTGTAATTGTTGAACAAATGAAGCAAAACGAAATTGTAAACAAAAGCAAAGTGAGCAAATGTAGCAAAGAATGTTTTGTGGGCTGGAAAACAGATTGGGAGACTACGGCATTCGATTCACCATAACAATTCAATTCTGGGTTATAAGGAGTCAAGTGACAAGTCTAATTCGGATTCAAAGATTGATTCTAGCTAAAGTATGATTAGGCCATGGTGTCTGGTTCTAACCTTGTGTTCCTAATTCCCTAACTTGATCATTTGTTGTCTAACCTAAATTAAGCATTAGGAACCCATTGAGCATAGAAGAACAATTTAAACAACCAAGCACGTATCTAATCCCTGTTGTCGAATGCCCATACATACTTTTCTTATTCATAGTTCAATTCGAATCAAAGCATGGTGTCTACTCTTGATTCAAACCAAGATAGCTAATATACAAGTTCTAATGGTGATCAATCATCCAAACAAGCATGTTAACTGATAAGCATAATGAATAAGAACATGAATCATGAATCAAACTTGAAACTCAAATCTTCAACTTATAAACCCAGAATATTCATGTTAGGTTACATTGAAACCCTAGTTATGAATTTAGCTACTCATAATGGAAATGAAATTTAAACAGAAATGAGAAAACATAATGAATGCAATAAGAGTGGAAAAACCCATTTCTGAAGTTGCTTGTGGTGTCCCAAACCTTCTCCAAGTGCTTCTCCACGTCTAATGCTGCTCCAAGAGCTTCCTCACATCTAGAGTATGGCAGCTAAAGAAGTGATTTGGGATGACTTTGGGTGAGTGGTGATGGCAAAGAAAGAGGAAATTCGTAGAGAATTGGAATGGAGGCTTTCTGGAGTTGTTTTGGTGATTTTGGATAGAATGGAGTGTTTGGGAAAGGGTGGAAGTGTTAGAGAACGGCTGAAATGGAGTGACATTGGGTGAGTGTGAAGCTTTCTATTTATAGAGTGTGAAGCTCCCCCTTTGGCTGATCAAGCACACCCATGTGTGAGCTACCCATATGTGAGCTGTCCATGTGAGCTGCCCATGTGTGAGCTGTCCATGTGAGCTGCCCATGTGTTTGCTTTGAGCACATGGCTCTTTATCTCCCCTTTGTGGCTGTTTTTCTGTGTAACACAAGGCTCTAGGAATGGCAGGTGCCCATACTTCTGAGTTTACATGCTGGTTTGTCTCCCATGTGGCTGCTTTAAGCACATGGCTCTATAGCTGGCAGCTGCCCATACTTCTGAGCATGGTTCAGTGTTTGAAGGGCTAAGGACTCTATATATCTTCAATTGGGCCGAAATTTGGATATGATATACTAGACACCCATTGGAATATCTTCTGTGAAGGATGTCTCTTCATCCAAGTAGTGCAGGTTACTGAATTGAGGCCTGCAAGATGACCCACGAAACTGGACTGACAGAAGTGTCCCAAATTGGTTCTGGAAAATTCACCCCCACATTCATGGTTGTAATGTTCGTGCAATTGCATATGTCTATATGCAATTACTAATCATCTGTATGCAAATCCAAGTAGTTCCGTGCAATCGCATATCGGTACATGCAATTATAGAGCCACTGTATGCAAATCCTGGTGTAAACACGAATTTCCTGCGACAAATGAGACAAGAACACGTGTACAAAATAATAATTGTATTTATGAAATTTGGGATTACAATCTCTGTTTTGAATCCTCTGATTCGATCTCCAAAGTGTTTAAAGAAAATTTGTGTTTGATGCAAGGGTCGTAGAGACTTGATCTTGATCAAACGGGTAGCACAAAGCTTGTTTGGTGTTTGGGATTTTTCTAGGGTGGAGGAACCGGCACTTATTTGTTGTGCTTGGTAGCTCTTCCAAAGAGGGGTGAAGAATGCAAAGAGTGTTTTGCTTTGTTTCTTCTCAATGCTTCCTTTTCTCCCTCCTGAAGCCTCTTATTTATAGGCTCTTCTTTCATCTTGGACCGTTTGATGCACTCCGTCGGATGTCGACACGTGTCACCTTTTGATTTTGATGAGTCACACGCCACATGGGCGAATTATGAGGCCCACAATTTAATCCATCGAACCCCAATTATTTTCTCGTCCAATGGAAAAAATTCCTTTGTCTACAAATTGCCCCCACTTCATGATGCATTGTAGACACGTGCTTTGTCACATGCAGGAGGTGCAGCTTGAAGTGTAACCCTTTTTTTTTTTTTTTTTTTTTTTTTTTTTTTCAAGAAGAATTCAACGAGAGCAATGTTCTCATCTTCTTTTTTTGTTCTTTCATTTAGCTTTTTTATCCGTAACATTCATTATAAAGTAAAGAACATAATCATGTATGTTCAGGAAAAAGCGAACATCCATAAGTGCAAAGCAAAAGCATAAATCATAGCACTCAAGTACTATACTTAATTATCTAAGAAAACAAACACCCGGATTACAAAAGCATACTCAAGTGATGGCATAAGCTGCCACAAAACAAAGCGTCATCTTTTGGTTTCTTCTTTTTTTTGCTTTTCCTCTTTTGGTTTTCCTCTTTTGGTTTCTTCCTTTTTTGCTTTTCCTCTTTTGGTTCTTCATTTTTTTTTTTTGAAGCTTTATTTGCCGAGATCGAAGGTTAACAACGATACAAATGGGTCCACATGGTAATTACTTCCTGTTGAATAAAAGAGGGCCACATAAATGCATGAATATGCAAAAGTCTGAAGCTTTAATTGCCGAGATCGAAGGTTAAATGCAAGTGGGTCCACATGGCAATTACTTCCCGTTGAATAAAAGAGGGCCACATAAATGCATAAATATGCAAAAGTCTGCAGCTGCATTAATCATCTGACGACAAAAGTAGGGGAGCGGAGTCTTCGGCAGAGAGTTGTCCTCTTTTTTATTCTTCAGTGTCTGATTCTTTATATATATATATATATATATATATGCCTGCTTGCAGTCAGCGGAACAAAGGAAACTGACATTGAAATTTTTTTTTTTTTTTTTTATAGTCACCAGAACCCACCGTTTGGAGCATATCAAGACTTGATGGATGAACATCAGATTCTCAATTGGTATGAACAGAAAATTCCTTCATACTTATTTACTATGCTTGCGTCAGTTTTTTTTTTTTTTTTTTTTTTTTTTTGAAAACCAGATTGGAGGGTAGAAGGTTGGCAGGCCTGCATGCATTGCCGGAGGTCTGGAAGGTTGGCAGGCCAGGAGGAAGGACCCGGTTTGACGGAGGAACTCGAGCATGGGCTTGAAAACGGTTTCGACGAGTTCGGGTCTGAACGAACCGGCGGAAGCAGGGTAGGAGTTTCGAAGAGCGCTCAGGGCAATGAGGGAGGAGATTTTTTTTTTTTACGGCGGAGTGGATGTCGAAGTGGATGAGAGCTGTGTGGATGTTTTTTTTTTTTCATGGCAGGGATGAGGAACTTGGTGGTGTTGCGGGTATTGACGAAGACCTCGTTGCCGACTGCAATGGTTTCGATTTGAGTGTCGGGGTGGTAAGCGACGACGTTGCGCTGGACTCAGTTGGTGGCGAAGGGCTGGGACTTGGCGACGGAGAAGAGAAGCTCGTTAGGGACGTCGACTGTGACCTTGATGTTGGATCTGGCGAGAGCTCGAAGCACGGCAGGGCCGGAGTCGAAGACCTTCACCCGCTCCAAGCCCCGGGACTTAAGAAGTTGCACCACCCTATACGCCGACGGAAGATTGTCGGTGATTCTGCCGTAGTTCACTCCCACAGAAGCTGCATCTGCGTGAGACGATAAGACGGAGAGGAGGAGGAGAGATAGAGTAAGGAGGTGGCGGTCCATGCTCTGGTTTTTGGAGAAACAGAGCTTTGCAGAGAGCTGCTTCTTCTTCTTTGTTGTCTCAGGTTTGTTTGCAGGTAATGCGAGAGTGGAGTGAGCGTCGGGAGTGAGGTGGGCTGGCGCTAGGAGAAGAAGGGCTAGGTCTTGGCGTGACGTGGGCTGGTGCTAGGAAGGCAAGAGGGTCCATCCAAGCTTTCATAGGATAATTTTCACAGGCCCATCCAAGCTTTCACAGGACCTGCCGTTCGGCAGCACAGCCACCACGTGCTGCTGGCCAGGCGCGTCATGGGTTCGAAGTGGAGGCGCGTCATGGGTCCATTGCTGTTGCGGAACTTGGAAACGTGGCTGTTCACCCAAAGCGTGCCTTCAATAGACATATTCAGCACCTCCGGTTGGGCTCGCTTCAAAACAGACTTGTAATGAGGAGCAGAGCTGGTAGTTTTAGAAGACAAGTTGTTGCTGCACTCGATTTCAAACCAGTCGTCTAAGTAGCAAGATTTGTTAGATCCAATTCCAAAAGGGTACGGGATGAGGACGTCTCCGCAATACGCATGCGGAGCAGGCCTTGCCCGACATGGACCTGGGGCAGGACGTTAGCTGGGCTGTTCGCATCGTGGGTCTATATGGATGCACACTGGGCTGCGACAACTGCTGGTTAGGCTGGAGAAGTGTGCAGACTGGACTGCCCCTTTAACTTTGGCTGGTCCAAACAGCTTGAAATAACTTTTTTTTTATTTTTTATTTTTATTATTTAATTTTTTTGCACACCTATCACTCTTTCAATCCCTTTTTTTTTTATTTTTTTTTATTTTTTTATTATAAATTTTATATGATGATATTTATACATATATATTTTTGACAATAGGTACTCTGAAAGAAAATGAAGAACGCGGACGTCCTATACCGCTTGGGTTTGATCCATCTCTCCGACTTGGTGATAACCCGCTCAAGCGCTTAGGCTTTACGTAAGTGGAGGACAAGTGAAGATTGTTTCTCGAGACATTCCACATTCACTCGACTCTTCAAATTTATACAAGTAAGCTCTTTTTTTTTTTTTTTTTTTTTTTTTTTTTAAGTATAAAGTCATAAGCCTGATACTGAATATTGTTTCATGTTGCTTATCTTATATAGATGGCCTTCTTCAAGTGTTTCAAGAAAGGCACCGTTACTATTCTTGAGGGTGAAAGTGATAACCGGGACGAAGGTACCACGTTGCTTATAGGTGCGCCTCTCCTAGCTTCAGAAGTATCTGAGGTGGACAATTCTTTTCATATTCCGTCTTGGTCGCAAGAGGTGTTTTGTCAACTCAGCAGCTTTAAAAAATCCAGGTCTACAGATAGGGATCTTCACTCCACTGTTTTACAGTTAAAGTCCTCCCATCATATAGATACCGGTTCATCGAAGGCTTTCGAGCTTCTTAGCGATCGAATCCATAATGGAGCAGTGAATTGGGATTGTGCTCTCCTGACAGCTGGTGAATCTACATTTACCGAGTATTACTGGGAGTGGCTTGAAGATGTGCTAAGTAGAAATACTCAGGTTCTTAAGAGCACCGGCCTATATGATGCAGTATTTGCCTCATTATTTAGCTATGATCGACATGCTCCAGTCATTCGAGCCTTCTGCGAGTATTGGTGTCCTGCAACAAATACTCTTCATATGTCACAAGGAGAGATGTCTATTTCTCTTTGGGATCTTCATGAGATTGGCGGCCTCCCTATTACAGGTCGATTTTATGATGAAGTTATTCCAACCACTGAGAGTCTCAATAGGAAGGATCATAAAGGAGTGCCTTATATACCACACATTTGTCGCTACTTATTCTTAGCGTATCACAAGATTTTACGGGATTCTAAAGGAAAGTCTGGAGTGAGAATGACTGCTTGGATAAAGTACTGGTATCGAGGGCCATTCAAGTATAAAAAGTCTTCAAGGAAAACCGTACGGAACAAGTCACAAAAGCCAAAGGAGGACTCTGATCCATCTGGTATCATTCCGACAGCACTGAAACGCGCTGAGGAAGAGAAAGGGATTTTTGAAGATTTGGGTATAGCTGATGAAGACATGGAAAAATCCTACTTGGCTGCATTCCTTGCTTGTTGGTTGTGCAAATTTGTATTTCCCAAAGACGACGTAACTTTGATCAGACCAGGGGTTTTCAAAGTTGCCAGTCGAATGGCACACGGTGTATCATTTGGCCTAGCAGTTCCAGTATTGGCCAGCATTTACAAGGGGCTGAACGATATTTCTAGTGCAGATGATCCAGGAAATTGCGCAACTGTTCTACCCTTCCATTATGTGTATGGGTGGTTGGGCGAATACTTCGACACACATTTTACATCATCTTCTGAGAAGTCCATTCCTATCATGGCAAGGTTCTCAGGAAAACTTTCGGCGAAATTTTTTGAAGATTCGACAGCTCGAGCTTTGTTCCGTACTTGTGGTAAAGTGAAAATGAGTCGTCTGGCAAGAGTACTTTCAGAATGTAAACAACTGACTGATGAAGATCATATTTCTAAAGAAGACTTTGAGTATTTGATATGCCTTCGTTCGGGATTCGTTTCTCTACGACAGGAAAACTACCGAGTTATCCAACCTTATAGCCCGCATCGGTTCTGTAGACAGTTTTGTTATGTACAACATGTGCCAGGAGAACTTAAAGATGACGTCCGGAATGGGACTGTGCTATCAGTGTATTCTCATTGTTAATCATGCTTAAAGATTGGCAGTGCATCTACAATAACCTTACCCACCAAGGACAATATCCGGGAGTTTGGGGTCACATCCGATTATGTTATTTGGTGGTCGAAGGTGCATCGCTTTGAATCAACGAAATCAAAGACAATCTCAACTGTAGGCAAGTCGTCGTCGCTTTCTCAGCCAAAATCTTTTAAGTCTCAAGGCAACGAAACTTTAGTCCATGATAAACTCACTCGTGGTAGAGCCCTCCAAGTTCATCCAGAAGTTGAAGGTAGTTCTACTACTCCTGTGCCTCGAGTTCAACACATACCTCCAATTGATGTTCTTTTAACTCAAGTCCCTAATGATAAAGGAAAAACAGAAAGTGTAGCAGATTCCCAGGAGGATTTCATTCCCCTTGGCCGACGAATTAGCCGTTTGAAGCGAGGGCATATAAGCAGCAATGAAGAGAGTGAGGTCAACTTTAGGCATAAGAAGACAAGCATTGAACCTCTTTATTGCGATCTGGACACGGCATACCCACTTGATGACACATTCTTTTGTGATGTACCCGCTATTTCACAACCAGTTCTAATGAACGAGGTATGTATTTTACTTTCTCTTTTTTTTTTTTTTTTTTTTTTTTTTTTTTTTTTTTTCACAGCAACCAATTCTTATTTATTATATACATTTTAGGGAGAAGTAGCACATCATGTTCCTACTGTGTCCGAGCTCGTGCCATTTAACCATTTGCCTATCGAAGGAGGAAACGATACTTTGCACCGGACAAGTGGTTCAGGTGCTAGTCTAAGAGGTATGCTTTCAAACTTTATCACACTTAGTGTTGAGAAATCTTTGAACATACTTGCTTAAACATTATTCCTCGACCACTGTAGGTTCGTTCGCACAGCCACCTCTATTAAAGCCGGCTAATCATGCATCGACTTCTGAAATGTCATGTGGGGAACCCAAATTAGGTGTTGCGGACAAAACTCTTCGCAAAGTAATCTCCATTTTGGGAAACCAAATAAAAAGTATAATCTTGAAGGCTTCATTAGAAAGGCTTCCTTCATTCAAAGATGAGCTTGGCAAGTTGTTGACTACCCTTGACAATGTGGGGGCGGACGTCTCATCTTTACGAGCTATGATCGATGCACTTATGGTAACCGCAGTTGACTATCATTCTGCGCATTCTTCTTACTCCCAGAAGCTATCTCCCGAGGCTCAGAGCGATCACTTAGCTGCAGTTGACTCTTTACTTTCTATTGCCTTGGCTTTGCAACAAGCTGAAGAGACTCATCAGTCTTCCGTACTTGAGTCTATTCAATCATCGTCGTGAGGTTACCCGCTTGAGAGAGGATAAGGTTGCGGTTGAAGAAGCTCCCATACTATCTGCTGCAGATGCCGAGACTTTAGATACATTACGGGTTTCTTTTGAGAAACTGCGTAACGGCTTTAAGGACTTGTCTTGGGAATAGCAAATTCTATTGTTGTAAACTTTCTGTGCTTTATTTATATTTCTCTTCGAACTTGTCAGAGTGTTGACGTTTGTTAATTAACTTTCATAATGAAATACAAGCATTTTCTTATTTCATTATTTCTTTCGAATGGCTCGAATTGACGGGGGAAACCCTCTGTTTTTATTTTGATGTGACTGAACTTAGAATTATTTATCCAAGCTGCCTACGTACCCTCGGTGAAAAGGGATCAAGTCATCACGTAGTTCAAGGGACCTTTTTGTTTTTTTTGTTTTTTTTTTTTTGGGTGTCCTAACTTTTGCTTGAACCGCCCTTTCGGGTTTTCAGTTCAACGGACTTTCTTGTGCTCTAACTTTTGCTTGGATCGCCCTTTCAGGTTTTCAATCCAACGAGCCCCCTTTTTTTTTTGTTTGATGGATGCCGTACGCAGTTTAGGCTCATGCGGGCCAGGAGCTTTTTGGTGCCTTGTGCAGTTTCAGCTCGTGCAGACGGAGGAGCTTGATATCATTTCATGCGTAGTATCGTTTCAAGAACTTTCCGTTGATAGGACCGACTCTTAAACCGTCCTCGGCTATGATCTTGTAAGCACCACTTGTGTACACCTCTTGAACTACGTAGGGCCCATCCCATTTCGAAGTAAACTTACTTCCGGTTTTGTGTGTTGTGATGATAGGTCTACGTAATGCGAGGACAAGATCTCCTACTTGAAAAGACCTGGGGCGAACCTTCTTGTTAAAAGCATTCGAAAGCCGAGCTTGATAACACTCTAAGCGTTGTTGCGCTTCGAGTCTCTTTTCGTCTAGTGCTTCTAACTCTTGGAGACGTAGCTTTGCATTCTCTTCATCAGTCAATCCCTCTTGTACGGCCATCCTCAATGATGGAATTTGACTTTCTAGAGGCAAGACTGCTTCCACGCCATACACGAGTGAGTATGGTGTAGCCTGAGTAGGCGTCCGGTATGTCGTCCTATAAGCCCACAATGCTTCATTTGTCCTTTCATGCCAATCTTTCTTGGTTCTTCCAACAACTTTCTTCAACAGGTTGCAAAGAGTTTTGTTGAACGCCTCCGCAAGACCGTTGGCTGGGGCATTGTACATTGAAGAGTTGCGTTGTTTGAAACCGAAGTCTTCACACAATTTATCCATCAACCGGTTCGAGAATGGCTTTCCATTATCTGTGATGATGTAGCGCGGCACACCATACCGATGAATGATATTCACTTTGATAAAGTTCACTACGTTTTCTTTCTTCACTTCCTTTAAAGGTACAGCTTCCGCCCATTTTGAAAAGTAGTCTGTGGCTGCAAGGATGTAAGAATGACCATCAGAAGATTTGGGTGCTATGGGTCCCACCACATCAAGACCCCATGCATCAAATGGCCATGAAGCAATTGTAGGATGTAGCGGCTCCGGCGGCTGATGTATAAAGTTGGCATGGAATTGACATGCTTGGCATTTCTTCACATAATCCATGCAATCCTTGACCATGGTCGGCCAATAGTAGCCCATCCTCTTTATTTGGAAATGTAGTTTTGGCCCTGATTGATGAGCTCCGCAAATACCTGAGTGAGCCTCCTCCATTGCTTTGGATGCATCTTCTTCCCCCAAGCATCTTAGAAACAGGCCTTCGAATGAACGACGATATAAAATCTCTTTATAATAAATGAATCGAGGTGCCCGACGCCGTACTTCTGATCGATGTCTCGAATCATCTGGTAGTTTTCCATGTTCAAGATAATCAATCAAAGGTTGCCTCCAGTCATTAATGTCAATGGACAATACCGAGATAACGTTGACTCCTTCTTGCGATGCCCCAAGTGTTAATGGAATGACCCAACGTTGGCAAACTGGAAGATTCACTGCTTCATCTTTTGTCAATGCCAACGTAGCAGCAAGGTTGGCTAAGGCATCTGCCATTTGGTTGTCCTTTCTTGGCACATGCTCCAGCGTCACGAAGTCAAACCTTTCTAGTAATTGCGTGGCCATTTGGTGATATGGAATTAGATCATCCTTCCTAACTTCGTAGTGGGTCAACAATTGGTTGATCACTAACATGGAGTCACCATATACTTCTAAGCTCGATATCTTCATCTCTATGGCCATTTGTAAGCCCATGATCAAAGCCTGGTATTCTGCAACGTTGTTCGAGCAAAGTTCACTTAAAGAGAATGAATAGGGCAATACGTGTCTCTCGGGTGACACGAAGACTACGCCAGCCCCCGCCCCATCTTTACGGGCTGATCCGTCAAAAAACATCATCCAAGCAGGAAAAACGTCAGCGAAGAAGACTTGTTCGTCGGGTAAGTCGTCTGAAATTTCCCAGTCTGCTGGAATTGGATGATCGGCTAGGAAATCTGCAACAGCTTGCCCCTTTACCGCCTTTGCTGGAGTGTAGATGATTTCATATTGATTGAGAAGTAATGCCCACTTGGCCAAACGCCCCGTCAAGACTGGTTTTGACATAACGTACCTCACCGGGTCAGCTCATGCAATTAGATGAACCGTGAACGCTTGCATGTAGTGCCTTAACTTTTGAATAGCAAAGACAAGTGAAAGACACGTCTTTTCTATAGGTGTGTAGTTCAGTTCAGGACCAGTAAGAGTTCGGCTTAGATAATAGAGTGCTCGCTCCTTATGTGACTCGTTCTCTTGTGCCAACAGGGCTCCAATTGACCTCTCTTGAGCTGCAATGTACAATATGAGTGGTTTGCCTGGAATAGGAGCTCCTAATAGTGGTGAACTCGATAGGTACTCCTTTATGCTTTCAAATGCATTATGACAAGCTTCATCCCAAACAAATGGAACATCCTTTTTTATAAGGCGACTGAACGGCTGACACCTTCCTGCTAAATTTGAGATGAATCGCCGAATGAACGCGAGACGCCCTTGTAAACTTTTCAACTCATGTAAATTTCTTGGCTCGGGCATACCTTGGATAGCTTTGATCTTAGTCTGGTCTACTTCGATGCCTCGATGTTTAACGATGAAACCAAGAAATTTACCTGACGTGACGCCGAAAGCACACTTCAATGGGTTCATCTTGAGCTGGTACTTCCGTAATCTGTTAAACACCATTCTCAAGTCTTTCAAGTGATCTTCTCTTCTTTTTGACTTGATCACCAGGTCATCAACGTAGCACTCGACATTCTTGTGAAGCATGTCTCCAAAGATCTTTTGCATTGCACGTTGATAGGTCGCACCTGCATTCTTGAGTCCAAATGGCATCACCTTGTAACAGTAAATTCCTTTTGGAGTGCGGAAGGCTGTGAGTTCTTCGTCCTCTGGCGACATTCTTATTTGATTGTATCCAGATGAACCATCCATGAAGGATAAGGCTTCATGACCTGTTGTTGCATCAACCATGAGCTCAATTATGGGCAATGGGAAGTCATCCTTTGGACAAGCCTCGTTTAAGTCTCGGAAGTCAACACAAATACGAATTTGTCCAGTGATTTTCTTTTTCACCGGAACGATGTTTGCTATCCATGTCGGGTATTTCACCTCCCTAATAAATCCGGCGGCAATCAACTTGTCAACTTCGGCTTCGATTTGACTTAGGAGCTCCGGACGGAAGCGACGTTGAGTTTGTTTGATTGGGCGTGTTCCAGGTTTGACTGCAAGGTGATGGACAGCAACTTTCGGATCAAGACCTGGCATCTCCTTGTATGTCCAAGCAAAGATATCTTTATACTCAAGTAGCAGTTGATGATAGGACTCCTCTTCACTAGGATTCAAAAGTGCACTAACGAAGATAGGTCTTGGGTCTTCGTTTGTGCCAAGATTGAGTTCTTTTAGTTCATCAACAGTCGCTTGGCCTCCGTCTTCTAATGCGGCAGGAGCGTCATGAACCTCCTCCTCTAAAGGTTCCTCTTCGTCGAGCTCTTTGATCGTAACATGATGAACAGCTAGAATCTCCGCTTCTTCATCGTCACTTTTGTTTTGCTGACTCAAAGTTTCCCGAGTTTGTATGATTATTCGTCGTTTCACTTTGAGTTGGTCACCTGAAGTTACGTCTAATGTAGAGTGACGTTTCATACGTGACGGGATTAAGCTCCGAATTTCATTGTCTTCCGTTGAATTGACATGATTTTTCTCTTTAGACGACTTGCTTGGAACTCCAAGTCTTTCTAACGCCGATCTGCGTGGGCTGATTGAATTCCCCTTTGGCCATCATGTCCAGTTATCCTTTTGAACACAGAAGGTTGTGATGTTGATTCTTTTATGCGGCTGAAAATGAGGTCCGCTGGGTAGGCTTGGCTAAACGGTCGAACACTGAGGCTCTCTTAACAGTCTTTGGTTCTTCTTCCTCCTCAACCGCCTCGACACTAATATGTTGAGCTTCTGCTTTCTTTTCTCTTCTTCTAGCAGAGATCTTGACAGGTGCGATAGGAGTAAAACCTAGGCCTGCTCTAGCTGAGTCAATTGTGTAACCTTGCTCCTTCAACTTCTTTTGGGTTTCGCTAAGGCCATGCGTCTTTTCTCCTGTGACATCTGGATTAAGCTCTCCCATCGAAGAAGATAAGCCGAAATCATAACCTGCCTTTGACATGAGCTTATAAGCATTAGGGTCAAAACCTTCTTTTGTTCTTGTGACCGGAAGAGATTTGTGTCTTGTTGCCTCTTGTGATGGTCTGACGAATCCTGGTACCGAAGATTTCGAAACGTCTGAATTATTCAACTTGGGTAAAGGTATGGTTGTTGACTCCTTCAAGAACTTCATGTCGCTTTCTCCCCATTTCCTTGGCTTTACTTCTTCTCCAAATGGGGATTGTCCTTCCTTCCGTCGGGACGGTGAGACATAGCGGAGGACGGTAGTAGACACCTTCTGTGAATCTGTCGGTGATGATCCCATCTGTCCGGACAAGGTGCTTCTTGATTTCTTCGAAACATCATCCTCTGCGGGAGGGCATTTTGAATGCTCTTCTCTTCTTGGCATGGCTTTTCCTGTTGAGTGAACCTCCACAGGAATAACTTCAGATAGCATGTCTTCATCCATGTAAAATTTGGCATCCGCGAAGTAAGACTCGGCTTCAGTAAATGGTTTGACGTCACCCAAGATTTTCTTTACTCCTCCTCTGTAAAACTTGAAACATTGATGTAAGGTTGAAGGCACTATCCCATTTTCATGCACCCATGGCCTTCCTAATAGGAGATTGTAGGAGGTCTTAGCATCAATCACGTGAAATAGGGTGTTTGACTTTAGATCGCCTATCACGAGCTCAATTCTGATCATGCCCATAGCTCTTTGTCCTCCTTGATTGAAGCCTTGAATCATGAGACGACTGCGAGACAATTCGTCCATGGTGATGCCTAACTTCATCATCGTGGATTTAGGCATGATGTTCACTGCTGAGCCTCCGTCCACAAGCATGCGACTAAGTTTTTGTTCTCGCATATACCCTGACACGAAAAGCGGACGATTATGTGGTTTAGATCCTAACAAGAGGTCTTCATCGGTGAATGTGATGGAAGCGCACGTCGCGCAACAAATAACATGGTCTTGAGACTCAGGCTCTAATTCTCTGGTCTTCCTTATCTTATTTGGTTGGATATCAAGATCCATTAATGCCTTTACCAATGCTACACGTACGGCTTCAGGGAGTTCCACCGCTTCTTCAATATTTGAATGCGCTGGTGGATTTTCTGCCTGTGTTGAGACGTTTCGCTCTTCATGAGTTTCACATCTTCCTTCCGAGGCATCTTCGTCATCTACCGATAGCAAGTTGTCATATGGACTGTCTCCGTTGGCCCTCTTACGAAGAAAACTTTGGGAAAGTATTCTCCTAGCATAACTGGAGGTCGTGGCTCTTGGATTAATGGTCCATCTTCTTGTTCGGAATCTCTCCTCACCATCCGTCTGGTTTTGTTCTTAGATTGTCGGTGCGAGCTTCTCTTTCGCAGCTCTTTCTTTGATTGAGCATTTTGTCGTCGGGGAATGCGCTTTGTACGAGACTTTCGCCGAGTAACGAGCGTCCATCCTTCATTGTCATCAAAAGATGAATCGCCAACAAAGCCATCACCACATTGATTGTTTGGTTCGCCCACCACTTCTTTTGTACATAGACCAGTCTTCTGGTGCATGCCCCTTGTAGATTGAAACTCCGATCTTTTTGACAATAAGGGCAACGGTACCGGATCAAAGGATCCGAACACAATTGTGGCAACATTCGCCTCTGCAGTTTCGTCAACATCCAACTCGATCCTTCCTTGTCTAGCTAAGTTCATAATTAGTTCCTTCAACACGAAGCACTTCTCTACTGGATGGCTGACAATTCTATGGTATTTGCAAAATTTAGGATCGTTGACCCGGTTCATCTCCTCAGGCCGCTTACATTCCGGCAATTCGATCACCTTCTTTTCTAGCAAATCCTCAAGCATACCTGCGACATCGGAGTCAGGAAAAGGGTACGTTTTCTCCTCCAATTCCTTCAAAGTGCGCCGACGTCTATCTACCTCTCGGGATGACTCCATCTTTTTGACTTCCATCTTCTTATCTCGGGTGGAGATTTTGACCGGGACAGTGTTGATTGTCATTGCTTCCTTGGTAGGCTTTTTGACCGGCTTATCTGTCTTTTGTCCAAAGATTTTCTCTTTTTTATGCTCGATGACGGGCTCATGCTTTCCTCCGTGGCTGGCGATACTTAACTCCATATCATGGGCACGAGTGGCCAGCTCCTCAAACGTGCGGGGTTTAATCCCTTGTAGAATGTAGAGTAATCCCCAATGCATCCCTTGAATGCACATCTCAACTGCCGATATTTCCAAAAGCCTATCTTTGCAATCCAAGCTTAATGAACGCCATCGATTGATGTAATCAACGACAGGTTCATCTTTCCATTGCTTGGTATTCGTGAGTTCCATCATACTCACGGTGCGACGAGTGCTATAGAATCTGTTCAGGAATTCTCGCTCCATTTGGTCCCAACTGTCAAGGGATCGGACTCCAGGTCTACATACCAATCAAATGCATTTCCCTTCAGGGACCGAACAAATTGTTTCACCAGGTGGTCGCCCTCCGTTCCAGCATTGTTGCATGTTTCGACGAAATGTGCAATGTGTTGTTTTGGATTGCCCTTTCCATCGAATTGTTGGAACTTGGGAGGTTGATATCCCGTCGGCATCCGCAAGTTGTCTATCCTCCTGGTGTATGGCTTAGAATACATGAGCGTGTCTCGGGAAGGTGCTCCGTATTGAACTCTGATGGTGTTCGCGATCATGTCCTGAAGTTGTTGGACCGACAAAGAACCCACCGAGGCGGCGTCAATTTTTTCGTGCGAATTTTCACCCGCCTCTTTTTCATGACCCAATCCTTTCTCGCTGGATTCAGCCTCACGGTGTGGTACTTTCTTCTTGCGTCTTGACCAGGCTCCTTATCCTGATGTGTTTCCCACTTGTTGATGAGAGAAGCAATCTGCGCATCCTTCTCTTCCACCATCTTCGTCAGTTTCGTGACTGCTTCGCTCATATGGGCCAGTTGTTCTTCAATAGACATTGCTCCCGTCATCATAACCTGCATGGCCATAGAATAAGACTCACCTATGGACGCCGAGGCAATCTTCTTCTGTTGGTCGTCAAGCGGGGATCCATGGTATGAGCCTGTGCTTGAGTCAGCGTCTGAAACAGGCGAGAGGGAACGTTCTCTTGAATTCTTCGAGCCCGAAAAACTCCTTTCTTCATTCCGAGAGTTTCTTTCATCCGCCCGGGAGGTATTCTTCTTTGCCCCCAAGGAGGCCAGATTGATAACCGGTTCATGCCTTCGGTTCACGTCTTTCGCCTTGGCTTGAATCGGTATGGAAGTGACCTGTGGAGTTGCGGACATCGCCTTGACCTTGCTCCGGGTGATGACCCCAGCAGAATCTCCGCTTGAGAAGGAAGCGCTCACCCCTTTCCCTTTCGCCACAGGAACGGTTTGACTCTTCTTAGAGGCCATCGTGTTTGGCGTGTTGGTTGATTTTGGAACTGGAGAAAGAGATGAGAGGTAGAGATGGTCCCACTGGGCGTGCCAAATTTGTAAACACGAATTTCCTGCGACAAATGAGACAAGAACACGTGTACAAAATAATAATTGTATTTATGAAATTTGGGATTACAATCTCTGTTTTGAATCCTCTGATTCGATCTCCAAAGTGTTTAAAGAAAATTTGTGTTTGATGCAAGGGTCGTAGAGACTTGATCTTGATCAAACGGGTAGCACAAAGCTTGTTTGGTGTTTGGGATTTTTCTAGGGTGGAGGAACCGGCACTTATTTGTTGTGCTTGGTAGCTCTTCCAAAGAGGGGTGAAGAATGCAAAGAGTGTTTTGCTTTGTTTCTTCTCAATGCTTCCTTTTCTCCCTCCTGAAGCCTCTTATTTATAGGCTCTTCTTTCATCTTGGACCGTTTGATGCACTCCGTCGGATGTCGACACGTGTCACCTTTTGATTTTGATGAGTCACACGCCACATGGGCGAATTATGAGGCCCACAATTTAATCCATCGAACCCCAATTATTTTCTCGTCCAATGGAAAAAATTCCTTTGTCTACACCTGGTCATCGTATTTTTGCATATTTTCCTATCCAAAGCCACCATTGTAACCTAAAGCCCAATGAACTGAATAACAAACCAAAATAGATTAAAAGCACAAGTTTTTCTAAAAAAACATAAGCAAATCATAAACTAGAAGGGTACAAAACGATATGTAATTATGCATCGATCAAATACCCCCAAACCTAGATTTTACTAGTCCTCGAGTAAAACAAAAGGAAAACAAAGATAAAAACAAAACGAGAAGTTTATTAGACCACTTTCGTAGGTAAATCGATTGCATTGAGTGCATGCAACAAGCCTTTAAACCTCTAGGCGTCCCTAGTAGGAGGAGTTGTGTCTCCTGAGGGTTTAACAGAAACGATACCCACAAACGCTTTACTGACTCTACAAAACAAAGGGTTAAAAAACTAACTTTGAAAACAACTAATGAAAGAAAATTTTAATCATACCTCCAACACCATAGAATTTCCAAGATAGATGATCAATAAGTGTGTAAAGTGGAAGCTATAGCTCAAAGGCACACGGCTTCAAAGTACACATACTCAAATCTTGAAGGAAGAACATGCTTCAACTCTAATTCTCACATATAGCACTCAATCACTCAGAACCTATGGCTTTATTCTCTCAAACAAGCATAATGAGTATATGAAATAGAAGCACAATATTTGGTTAGATCTCAAGAAGGGAATCAAATACTAAGAATACAGATACACTCATACATACCAGCACCCATGAATACATCCTCAAAGATCAGCTAGGTCTTTCACAAGGTTGTAATGAAAGGCTAAGGTTAGGGGAAATGGAAGAATTGGAAGGAACACGATTAACTTAAGAACATACCAAGGTTGCATTCTTCGTTGATTTGCAAGGTATCATTGATTTAGAATGGTATGGCTGCAACTTCATAGCATCATCTGGCATAGACCTTATATTTCACAGTTAGATCAAATCGAAACACTTTCTCTTTATCTTTTTTTTTTTTTTTTTTTTTTTTTTGACTTGATCTACTTCTTCTTTAACTTTATTGCACAGTTTCACAACAATTTACATTTAGGCATGGGGCAGCACCTTCCTTGCTCATACTTTATCTTGGCACACCTTGGTGTATTTCTAAGCTACAGGGTATGGCTATAATAGGTTAAGTATCTCAGATTGAGATACGAAGTTAGGGGAATTATGAGGGTGATAGAAGAAAAAGGCTTGGAGTGTTTGGCTGCAACAGAGCTGATGGAACACACAAATGGGTAGGGTGAAAAGAAAGCACAGAGAATGGTTATACACACATAGCCTAGCATCACTTCAATGAGTTCATTCATGAGTGAGAGCACGCACATGATATCTGCAAAGAGAATCATCCTTAGTATTCAATCAAAATGGAACAATGAGATCATTTAGAGTGAATTGAAGAAATTAAGTAGAGATGAGGAATAGAAACACTTTAAACCCTCTCAAGAAAGCAATTAGGCTCGAAATAGCTCACTAGGGTAGTCTCCACTATTCTCCTTCAAGAATCTGAGCATGGTCCTTTAGCCACCAGAATTCTAAGAGCAAAAGCTTTGTGAAGTGTAAAATGTTTGATATGAAAATCTCAATGGCAGCTCCATAGCATTGGTTGTATGACAAAAAAAAGAAAAAAATTAGTAACAAGTGAACAAAAATTGGAAACACAAATGACCAAAAATTGAAAACCTCCCCCCCAGACCTGAATTGAACATTGTCCCCAATGTGAAAGCATATAAGAAACAGAAAACAGGGATTAAGGGTAACCTGGCACTGCACGGCTCATCCTTTAAACATAGCATTTCTCAAAATGCTATCGATGGCTGAGCTCACCCATGGCTCTTCTTCTGACTCACTTTCCGAAGAGTCTGAATCAGAAGAATCATATTGGGCTCCATCTATCATCAACTCATCCATCTGCTCCACGAAGTCTCGGAGCCTCATGGTCATGTACACTAATTGGAAGTGAAACTCGTCAAGCACACTTAAGTAAATGCCAAACTTGTCTCGAATGTTACCTGTACAGTACATGTGACTGCTCAACACAACAGTTCTTGCCACAAACCTCCTATCTAGCAGATATACCCTCCAAGTATTTAGACAATATGCCAGCACCGCAAGCTGCATCTCTTCCAATCCACAATTCAGATCCCAATTTGGAATCATGCCTTCAATTTCCTCTATCACCCTACCTCTATGAAACAGAAAGGCATCTATGGTAACTTCTGAGGGATCCATGGCAAACACAACCACGAGCACCTCAATCACCTCCAACACTGGTTGCATAATGGTGTCCTTTCCCAAAGGATCTTCTGGTGAGATAGCTGGCAGTGAGTTCAACAAACCCATTGGGTTAGGCACCTTCACCATGCTCAATTCGGACTCCTCCTCCTTGAGCTTTCCACCGACGGCCTCCTGGAGTTTCTCCATTGACAAGATCTACAATAAGCAACAATTTGGAGAAGGTTTGGTTTGGGAGGAAGAGGAAGTTGAGATGTTCAGGGGTTAGCGGCGGCTAGATAAAATGAAAGATGGAGAGTTAATTTTAGGGTTAATGTAGGTAGTGTTTCAATGTTTGACAGTATACAATAACTTAAAAAAAACAGCCACTAATAGATATGCACATAAAATAAAATAAAAAAGAAACATAAACTTCAAATAATAAGAAAAAGAAAGAGAATTTTTTTTTTTTAAAAACACACGAATATACAAGTGACTTACGGATTACCAATTAAGAACCTCAGAAAACACAGCCAGGGGATCCGGGAAGTTTGGAGAGGTCACAATGGTCCTGCTTAAAAACCAAACTTCTTAGACACCGAAGGTGTCGCCTAAAGAACTCCTAGACACTGTATTAATAGAGGTGCTCATTGGAGTTACCATAAGTCAACTCATATGAAAAAAAAAAAATTTTAAAAAATTTTTAAAATTTTTTTTTTATATTATTATTATTATATATATATATATATATTTTTTTTTAATAGGCTTGCAAGACATTGAACAAAATTATACTAAGCAAAACAAGGCTCACACAACTTAACTCCACCACAAAATCTAACAAAATTGTCAATCCCTACCCCCAAACTTAAATTGAACAATGTCCTCAATGTTAAAGCATAACAAAGATGAGTGAGAACATGTAAATAATAAGGGGAAAAATTTAAGATAAAGGATTAGAAAAACTCCCTCTTGATGCAATTAGGTCGACCGCTACCAAGCACCTTATTCTTTAACACATGGGTTGCCTCCCAAGAAGCGCCTTAGTTAATGTCTTGGCAAGACATTATGCGATTAGCTAACTTGATTGTACGAAGGGAAGATGATCCACCACATGACCAGTTTGAATTCCAACTGACACTCCCTCATAGAATGGCTTTAAACGTTGTCCGTTTACTTTGAAAGTCGAGCCATCTTTAGGGTTTTGAATCTCCACAGCTCCATAGGGAGAAACATTGACCACGGTGAATGGGCCAAGCCACCTAGACTTCAATTTTCCTGGAAAGAGACGCAAACGTGAGTTAAACAAAAGAACTGACATACCTTTGGTGAACTCTTTCCGTTGAATGTTCCTGTCATGGTAACTCTTGGTACGTTCTTTGTAAAGCTTTGCATTCTCATACGACTCATGTCTAATTTCTTCCAATTCATTGAGCTGAAACTTTCTAACATGGCCGGCCTTGTCCAGATCAAAATTCAACTTCTTGATGGCCCAAAAGGCATTGTGTTCAAGCTCCATTGGCAAGTGACAGGCTTTCCCAAACACAAGACTGTAAGGGCTCATTCCGATGGGAGTCTTATATGCAGTCCTATAAGCCCACAATGCATCATTGAGCTTGGCAGCCCAATCTTTCCTTGTACTATTCACCACCTTCTCTAGGATCTGCTTAATTTCTCTGTTGCTTATTTCTACTTGACCAGAAGTTTGAGGATGATATGGTGTAGAGACACGGTGGGTGATGTTGTACTTCTTCATGAGTGCTTCAAATGGCTTGTTGCAGAAGTGGCTGCCTCCATCACTAATGACAGCCCTTGGAGTACCAAACCTTGTGAAAATATTGTCCCTCAAGAACTTCAGCACCACCTTATGATCATTGGTTTTGGTGGCTATGGCTTCCACCCACTTAGACACATAATCAACAGCAACAAGTATGTAGGTATAACCAAAGGAAGATGGGAATGGTCCCATGAAATCAATACCCCATACATCGAAGAGTTCCACAAAGAGTATGCTCTTCAATGGCATTTCGTTCCTGTGGCTTATGTTTCCCATCCTTTGACACCTATCACACTTAACACAAAAATTAAATGCATCTTTGAATAGAGTAGGCCAAAAGAAACCTGATTGCAAAATTTTAAGTGCTGTTTTCTTAGCTCCAAAGTGGCCTCCACAAGCCAATTCATGGCTATGCCTAAGGATGCTTTCTTGTTCTTCTTCTGGAACACATCTTCTAATGAGTTGATCTGGGCAATGCTTGAATAAGAAAGGTTCATCCCAGACATAATGTTTCACCATGGAAAAGAACTTCTTTTTGTCCTGATAAGTTAGATCATTTCTAAGAACACCACAAGCAAGATAACTAACAAAATCAGCATACCATGGCTCTTTGACTTAGGCAACATATAGTTGTTCATCTGGGAAAGTCTCATTCAATGGTAGCATAGCTTCTCCTTGCTCTTCAACCACAATTCTGCTCAAATGGTCAGCCACCACATTTTCACATCCCTTCTTATCTCGAATCTCCAAATCGAACTCTTGCAGCAAGAGAATCCATCTGATCAAGCGTGGTTTGACGTCCTTCTTAGTGAGCAAGTATCTAAGAGCAGCATGGTCAGAATAAACAATTACTTTAGAACCAACAAGGTAAGAACGAAATTTTTCTAAAGCAAAAACAACAGCAAGCAACTCTTTCTCTGTTGTGGAGTAATTGAGTTGGGCATCATTCAAGGTCCGGCTTGCATAATGAATCACATGGGGAAGCTTGTTCTTCTTTTGACCTAAAACTGCACCAATAGCAAAGTCAGAGGCATCACACATTATTTCAAATGGTAAAGACCAATCTGGAGCTATGATAATAGGGGCTGAAGTTAGCTCTTTCTTCAAGGTCGTAAAAGCTTCCATGCAAGTTTTGTCAAACTCAAAAACAGCATCCTTAGCAAGGAGATTGCACAATGGTCTTGAAATGCTTGAAATTTTTTTGATGAACCTTCTATAGAATCCGGTATGGCCCAGAAAGCTTCTAACTCCTTTAACAGAGGATGGGGGTGGTAGATTTGAGATGATATTTATCTTGGCTTTGTCCACTTCAATTCCATTGCTTGAAACAACATGGCCTAACACAATTCCTTGTCTTACCATGAAGTGACACTTGTCCCAATTCAAAATCAGATTTGTTTCCTGACATCTTTTAAGCACTAGAGACAAGTGGTGAAGACAATCATCAAAAGATGAACCAAAAACTGAAAAATCATCCATAAATACCTCCATGAATCGTTCCACTATATCAGAAAAGATTGCCATCATGCATCTTTGGAAAGTTGCTGGAGCATTGCACAAACTAAATGGCATCCTTCTATAAGCAAACGTACCAAATGGGCATGTGAATGTGGTTTTCTCCTGGTCTTCCGGAGCAATGGGAATTTGATTATAACCTGAAAATCCATCAAGAAAACAGTAGTAAGCATGGCCAGATAAACGGTCAAGCATTTGATCAATGAAAGGCAAGGGAAAATGATCTTTTCTCGTGGATGTGTTCAACTTCCTGTAATCAATGCAAACTCTCCACCCGGTGATAGTTCGTGTTGGAACTAGCTCATTCTTCTCATTCCTTACAACGGTGATTCCGGACTTCTTTGGAACAACTTGCACAGGGCTCACCCACTTAGAATCTGAAATTGGGTAGATGATTCCCACATCAAGTAGCTTTAAAACTTTAGCCCTAACCACCTCTTTCATGTTGGGATTCAGCCTCCTTTGTGCATCACGAGATGGTTTGCTGTCTTCTTCCATTAAAATTCGGTGCATGCACATGCTTGGACTAATTCCTTTGATGTCTGCTATGGTCCATCCAAGGGCTGTTTTATGCTCTTTTAGAACTTCAATTAAGCTGTCCTCTTCATGTAAGGTGAGACCTGCAGCAATTATAACAGGGAGAGTTTCATTAGCACCCAAATAAGTATATTTAAGATGATTGGGTAGAGGTTTAAGTTCTAGCTTTGGTGGGGTGTGTGATAACGGATGGGTCCAATCTTGTGGAGGATGGTCCAAGAGGCTCGAGTGGTGGCCTAAATGATGGTGGGTATGGTTGAAACACTTCTAAGGCAGCCATCACTTCTTGGAATTCTGATTCACAGAGATCTTCCTCTTCTTGTGTTAGGACCGCTTCTAGAACATCATTAGACTTTTCCTGCACAATTTTAGAAGAAACCTCATGATCCACAACATCAATTGAAAAACAAGTATCATGAGTGATAGAAGGTTGAGAGAGAGCATCAAACACTTTAAATTCAACAGTTTCACCCAAAACAGTCATGGAGAGGGTGCCATCTTTCACTTTGATGATTGTGTCTGCAGTGGCCATGAATGGTCGTCCGAGGAGAATGGGATCAACACGGTCTCCATATGGGTTATCCTCCATATCCATCACTACAAAATCAGCCGGAAGAATGAGTGTATTAACTTGAACTAAAATATCTTCTACAATACCTTTTGGATATTTGATAGAATGATCAGCTAGTTCAAGACGAATTGAGGTTTTCTTCATCCCTTCTAAGCCAAGCTCCTGATAAACTGAATATGGCATTACATTGATGCTTGCTCCCAAGTCCAACATGGCTCTTCCAACCTTCTTATCTCCGATGTTAATGGGAATGTCAAAGCTTCCAGGATCTTCTAGTTTTGGTGGAAGCTTCCTTTGCAACACAGCACTCACATTTTTGTTGAGTTTTACTTCTTCACTTGGAGCAAAATTGAGCTTGTGAGTTATCAAGTGCTTGATGAACTTTCCATATGCAGGAATCTGTTTAACAACATCAAGCAAGGGCAAATTAATATTAACTTTACTCAAAATATCATAAATCTCTTTAAACGCCTTATCTTGATTTGCTTTCTTCAAACGGCCTGGAAATGGAATCGGTGGAATATATGGAGGAGGTGGGATGTATCTATCTTGATGAAGATGTGATGGCACAAATTTGTCATCTCTTTTATGCAATTGAAATGGATTGGGTTCCTGAGAATCAGATTTGGCTTTAGGAGCAGATTGGGACGTTTTGAGTTGTTCTCCTTCCCTAGCTGTGGTTTCCTCTTCATCTTTATCCTCTACAATCACAACATCATTTGATAGATCAGAACCAACTTTGTTATCAACAATCGTACCTGATCTGAGCACATGAACGGCCTTGGCTTCTTGGTTTTTTGGATTGATCACGGTTTGGCTTGGCCATTTCCCAGGCTCTCTTTGAGCTATTTCCGTTGCTATCTGGCCTAATTGGACTTCCAACTTGGAGATGACAGCTTGTGTAGTTTGCTGGAAATTGGATTGGTTGATTGCCATTTGCTTCACTATATCCTCCAATGATGATGATTGTTGTGGCCTTTGGAGTGCAGGGGGATTTGCTTGATTCTGTGTATTTCTCCATGAAAAGTTTGGATGATTCCTCCAACCTGGATTATAACTTTGAGAATATGGATCATTTATTGGACCTCGGTTGTAGGAATTTACCAACTTAGCTTGCTCTTACACAAATTCTGGATATGCTGCCCCAAAGGGACAAGAAATGGTAGGATGATCATGAGTTTCACAGATGCTACACACTTCCTTTGAAGGGTTTCTTGAGTTCAATGCAAGGAGGGCATCTAGCTTTTGTTCCAATTTGGAAATCTGCATACTGGAAGAATCATTAGAACCACCAGCAATACGTTTACCTCTTGTATCGATGTGTTGGGTCTCCATTGCTATCCCCTCAAAGAGTTCATATGTTTCTTCTGGAGTCTTAGTCTTATAAGAACCACCTGCAAAATTAGTGACAATATTATGACTAGAGGGGGTTAGTCCTTTATAAAACATACGCATATGAAGTTTCAATGGAATCCCATGATGAGGACATTGATTGAGCAGCCCATTGAATCTCTCCCATGCTTCACAAAACGACTCATCATCTTGTTGTGCAAATAGGAAGATCTTGTCCCTAAGCATGTTGGTTTTTTGCGTGGAGAAGTATTTCTCCAAGAACTTCTTTTGAATGGCTCCCCAAGTCGTGAGTGTACCAGGCTTCAAAGAATTCAACCAATATTTCGCCTTATCTTTCAAAGTGTAAGTAAACACTCTCATTCGAAGTTGATCTTCCGTCACACCTGTCAAGGGAAAAGAGCTCACAACATTAAAAATATCCTTTATATGAGTTAATGGATCTTCATTAGGTAAACCATAACAGGAAGGCAGCATATTAAGATAAGAAGATTTAAGCTCATAGTTTCGGGCTGCGGTGGGCAGCAAGATGCTTGAAGGGGATGCTGGAATTGTTGGGATATCAAGGTCTCCCATGAACTCATTGGCAGCCATCTCTTCTTCTTCTTCTTGGTCTGAACTTGATTCTGAATTTGAAGGTGAAAAACCTGGGAGGTCAGTGTGGATAGCAAGACCTTCAAATGTGGCAATGACTTGCTCTTTTGCAGTTTCCAACTCTCTTTCAGAGATCACCCGGTTTGGTTGCAAAGATGGCCCTGCGTTCAAAGATCTCGAACGTTGGAACGAAGACCTCACTTGATCAAGGAAGGGATTTCTAGACATAAACTACCTGAAACAGAAAATCACTTGAGTTAATTGGGACTACTAAAAGAATAGGGTAACCTTGGGCACATAACCAGGGAAGAACTTTCATTCAATCCCCGGCAACGGCGCCAAAATTTTATTGTTATAAATGTTAACTCGCAATTGTACGGGCCAATTAGTAGTATAGCAAGACAAGTACGAGGTCGTACCCACGAGGACTGAGAAGTTTATATTAGTTATGTACTTAGATTACCAAATTCAAGAAAGTAGGAGGTTAAGTCTAAAACAGAATTTAAAGCAAGAGTGATTGTAATTGTTGACCAAATGAAGCAAAACGAAATTGTAAACAAAAGCAAAGTGAGCAAATGTAGCAAAGAATGTTTTGTGGGCTAGAAAACAGATTGGGAGACTAGGGCATTCGATTCACCATAACAATTCAATTCTGGGTTATAAGGAGTCAAGTGACAAGTCTAATTCGGATTCAAAGATTGATTCTAGCTAAAGTATGATTAGGCCATGGTGTCTGGTTCTAACCTTGTGTTCCTAATTCCCTAACTTGATCATTTGTTGTCTAACCTAAATTAAGCATTAGGAACCCATTGAGCATAGAAGAACAATTTAAACAACCAAGCATGTATCTAATCCCTGTTGTCGAATGCCCATACATACTTTTCTTATTCATAGTTCAATTCGAATCAAAGCATGGTGTCTACTCTTGATTCAAACCAAGATAGCTAATATACAAGTTCTAATGGTGATCAATCATCCAAACAAGCATGTTAACAGATAAGCATAATGAATAAGAACATGAATCATGAATCAAACTTGAAACTCAAATCTTCAACTTATAAACCCAGAATATTCATGTTAGGTTACATCGAAGCCCTAGTTATGAATTTAGCTACTCATAATGGAAATGAAATTTAAACAGAAATGAGAAAACATAATGAATGCAATAAGAGTGGAAAAACCCATTTCTGAAGTTGCTTGTGGTGTCCCAAACCTTCTCCAAGTGCTTCTCTACGTCTAATGCTGCTCCAAGAGCTTCCTCACATCTAGAGTATGGCAGCTAAAGAAGTGATTTGGGATGACTTTGGGTGAGTGGTGATGGCAAAGAAAGAGGAAATTCGTAGAGAATTGGAATGGAGGCTTTCTGGAGCTGTTTTGGTGATTTTGGATAGAATGGAGTGTTTGGGAAAGGGTGGAAGTGTTAGAGAACGGCTGAAATGGAGTGACATTGGGTGAGTGTGAAGCTTTCTATTTATAGAGTGTGAAGCTCCCCCTTTGGCTAATCAAGCACACCCATGTGTGAGCTACCCATATGTGAGCTGTCCATGTGAGCTGCCCATGTGTGAGCTGTCCATGTGAGCTGCCCATGTGTTTGCTTTGAGCACATGGCTCTTTATCTCCCCTTTGTGGCTGTTTTTCTGTGTAACACAAGGCTCTAGGAATGGCAGGTGCCCATACTTCTGAGTTTACATGCTGGTTTGTCTCCCATGTGGTTGCTTTAAGCACATGGCTCTATAGCTGGCAGCTGCCCATACTTCTGAGCATGGTTCAGTGTTTGAAGGGCTAAGGACTCTATATATCTTCAATTGGGCCGAAATTTGGATATGATATACTAGACACCCATTGGAACATTTTCTGTGAAGGATGTCTCTTCATCCAAGTAGTGCAGGTTACTGAATTGAGGCCTGCAAGATGACCCACGAAACTGGACTGACAGGAGTGTCCCAAATTGGTTCTGGAAAATTCGCCCCCACATTCATGGTTGTAATGTTCGTGCAATTGCATATGTCTATATGCAATTACTAATCATCTGTATGCAAATCCAAGTAGTGCCGTGCAATCGCATATCGGTACATGCAATTATAGAGCCACTGTATGCAAATCCTGGTCACCGTATTTTTGCATATTTTCCTATCCAAAGCCACCATTGTAACATAAAGCCCAATGAACTGAATAACAAACCAAAATAGATTAAAAGCACAAGTTTTTCTAAAAAAACATAAGCAAATCATAAACTAGAATGGTACAAAATGATATGTAATTATGCATCGATCACCCCTCCCAAATGTCGAAGGTATTAAAACAAAGACAAATAAGAAAACAAAGAGTGACTCTTTCAAATAAATTTTCTTTTATTATTATTATAATTCAGAAAAATGCTGATTAACATAAAAAATCAACAAATAAATAAAGAAACTCATAAAATATTGAACTATAAAGTTTTAGACGGGAATTTAATGAGTGATTATAGTATATTACGATAATATGATCACATGTTACATCTTATACACGTATTATAATATAAGTTGATATTTATTGATACTATTCCTTAAAAGAGGGAAAAATAAACCATATTATCCACCCATATTATAATACATGTACAATATATATCGCATGACCATACTACTATAGTATTATATAATTTCTTGAAATTGAATTTGCAATAAATATCAAACTAATCAATAACATCTGAATCGAAGTGTAAAATCCCACAAAGAAGAGGGAAAAAATGTGGACCTTTTCCAAGAATATACATATCAGCAAATAAATAAATAAACTCATAAAATACCGACTCACTATCCGTTAGGGCCTCAAAACGTGAAACCCAACGCTGCGCGCATAAAACCAGAGGGGTTGGAGAGATGGGAATCTCAAGCTCAAAGCGAGTGAAGTCGTCGCTCTCCAACTCGGCCGCGTTCGACTCAGCTTGCGACTCGGCCTTCACTCACTGCCTCTCGCTCACCGAGCACGCTTTCCAAGGCGTCTTCCCCTACCAGCTCCCCACAGCCTCCAACCACCTCCACGAAACGCTGCGCACCGTCCACCCCCACCCCCTCATCCTCAAATGGGTCCCATCTCCGCCGACTCGCTCCCGGGTCGACTCGGCCCTCGAGGCCGTGACTCGCTCTCCGCGGACCCAGACGATCGGGCCGGCCGAGTTCAAGCAGTGGGCGGTGGAGCTCTTCGCCGGAGCTGTGGTGGAGAACGCCAGGAAGGCGGTGATGTGGCGCGTTCCGATTGGCGTGGCTGGGATTGCTGGGGTTGGGGCCGCGACGAGGTCCGGGAAGGAGTTGATTGGGACGGCGATTGGGGCGTACGCGCTTGGCGTTGCGACTTCGATTTCTCTGAGTTTGTCTGGGTAGGGGATGAGAATGGGAGACTGTAGCAGTGGGTGAGAAGTAGTAAAAACGAAGTTTCCAGCAACTTTTTGTAATGCAAGTGGTTTATGCTAATTAGTATTTTAAATATCATAGTTTCTTCGTACGATATCTAATTTCTTGTGCTTTGTTTGTACACTAATCTAATTCTTTTTTGTTATGCAACCATAAATCACAACACATGATATCCAAGTTATATTGTTGATGATGGTGCTTGATGTTTGTGGCTCATCTGTTAGACTGAGTGAAGATAATGGTTTTGAAAGAGCCTCCACAGGATCAGCCTCATGGGAGCTGCTCGAATCCACCTGCAATCTAATCTGAACTGCGTCTCTGAACCATGTCTATAGAATACTTTCAATCAATCAGCTTCAGCACAAATGTACTGTTCTATCAAACTTGTCAAAACATGATTTCAAGCCGCTTACACTTACCCAACACATCTGCGCAGGCAGAGGCTCATCTCATCGGTTGTATAGCAACGAAACATAATTTCAAGCTGCTTATCAAGTTTGGGACTATCAGGAACTGGAAGAACATCCCAAATCTTCTGGACGGATCTCAGTGTCTTTAATCTTTTTTTTTTTTATGGAATTCTGAAATTCATTGGTGAAGCAAACCTATACAGGAAGAAGATTGATTTAATGCTACAAAACATAAAATCTAAACTCAAATATCCTAAGAACCAAGCCACTAAAATTTTTATGTGGACTAAGGCCCCATTTAGTTCATGAAAAAGGAAGCTTAGGGATGAAAAATCAATTGCTTTTCTATTTTTGGTAAGTTAAGTATGTCTTGGCAAATGGAAAAATAGGGGGAAACATGAAGCCATCCTCCCTCCTTGGGTTTTACTTGGGTTTTACTTTCCCTTCTCATGAAAAAGTAAGGCCATCATTAAATGCACCTTTTTTCTTACTAATAATTTATAATTACAATTTTATCCAACAACTATTAATATTCTTTTTATTATTTTTTATTTTTTTAATTCATAATTCTTAAAATCCTCCTAGCAACATTCTATTTCCCTAGAACGTATTTCATTTTTTTAATTCATAATACTTAAAATCCTCCTAGCAACATTCTATTTCCCTAGAACGTATTTCTCATAACTTCGTTATCACAAGGAAGGCAAAACTTCAATCTCACCCAAGTTTTCACATTCTCCTCCTCAGAGCAACTTCAAGCAAGGTGGGTATTATACTTCTAACAAAATGAACATATTTTTCATATTTTTAATAGGGGTACAATTGGGAAACTATACAAAATTTGTTTTCCATTTTGGGAAAGGAAATGAAGTGATATTTCCAAGTTACTTTCCCAGCATAACCAAACATGGGAAAGGAATTGTCATTTCCCACCTCTTAGAAAATGATATGGAAAATGATTTCCCATCAAATCTGTTCCATGAACCAAATAGGATCTAAAAGAACGAATTCGCCTTTAAAGAGGCATGTTCCCCCATTCAAGGGAAATTTGTGCTCTATAAGCTTTGATTCATAATGTCAGGTGCAACATAACACTATATATTGGTGGCATGCAGAACAGCAGTCCAATATAATTCAAACGGAAAGGAAACGTAGCAGCACACCTTCCATTTGGCATTTTTGAACAGCAGAGAATCGGAATCAAGTGGAATATGAAGTTGGCCAAGCTCCATGAGGGCAGCTGCAATGGCCTAAGCCAAGTTCTTGTCCTCATCAGCATTATAAAAACATTTGCGTTTCTTTGCGTCAAGAATTAGTTTCTTCCAAATAGAGTTAGTTCTAATCAAAGTCGCTTCATTCCCCAAAATCCAAAGACTGTGTCAACAGACACAAAGAAACAAATCAACTTCATCAGAAGCACCAAAAATTCAGACAGTACACCTAAGCTACTACATGTACAACTGCAATGTGACAGAAGCACCTTGCATGCGTTAGCATCACGTTTGCTCTTTGAGGATTGGATATGAAACGTACATAAGCTTTCTCATTACATCTGACTCTGGAGATAATATTAATTATCACATCATCTTCACCATCTTGGAAACCATCAACAGATTGAACACTTACAGAGAACCATCAGTGCCAGAAACTCCACTGTAATTCTTTTACTCTCTCTTGAATTGCATTAACTTGAGCTTTGTAAGATGATATTACCAGAACACTAACCTTCTTTTTTGTTCGAATAAATTCTGTGGTCCATAAAAAAAGTTACAGAAAAACCTTCCAAGCATTACAAGCATAACTGAAGCAGTTAAGAACATCTACACCATATTTTCAGACCGCAGCAACCTTAACCATATTTTTACGACTATGCCCGCAATCAAATTCTTCTTGTCCATTGGCTACATCATATAAAGGAGTAGCATTCTTATATTTTTCCTGAAAGAAAGCACTTCTCATAGCTTCTTTGCTTGACATTTGGACCGTCTAATATCCGGTTGTTGTAAAACTCCATTTTTGGGAATAAGCTGATTGATGGATGCATTCTATACTGGACATTGAGAAGGTGCCTCTCATGTCCCAACAGTAGAGGTCTTCCGAACAAACTTCTTCCAAAACCAGCCTTCTCTTCTCAGAGATCTGAAAGTGCATTGTTCAAAATTCACATAAAACATAAAGCTTTACAAATTTTTTTAACTATACAGCACAAAGGACAAAATGAAACCTTGCTTATAACCATAGCAGGGAGTTGCCTCTCATCTCCTATGAGAACAGCATGGCGAAGACCCGGGTGTTGCAAAAGAATTGCTGATTCACATTCTTTAAGCTGAGCGGCTTCATCAATCACTAACAAATGCACCTTTTTCTCTGTCTGCAATTTAGCAGAGCTTGGCACGATGCAAAATATTAAGGAAGCATTTGCCAAGCAGAATATCCTTATTTTCTCCAAAATTTTCAAATTAGGAACACAAAATTTATGAAGTGACCCCAGTTTACGAAGATAATCTTTTAGAACTAATTGTGACCTTTCATTAGCAAAACCAACCTCACGAAGTAAAGATTTAAGAGAATTGAGCAAATCCAAAGCTCCAATCATGTCTGTCACAACCTCTAGTGAAATGCAAGAAGTTGGTAAGTGAGTGTACAAATTTACCATGCAAAACTCCACATGCCCACCAATTGAATTAAGTTTTTCATTCACAAGCGAAGGAATGAAAGTTTCATGTAACTCGTCACAGTCGAAAATGTCTTAGGAATTTTTGTCACCTGTAGTAGTAGGTTACAATCATCAAAGCAATAATATTGATAAGCATGCATAACTCATCACATTGTAGCTACTACATGACAAGATACGAACACGGTTATATGTACGCATCCCTGCGGATTATATCCCCAAGGATATAAATACAGCATTTCATGTCATGTTCCGTAAATTGACCTAACCTTCTGACGAACTGGGGATTATATCCCCAAGGATAAACAACTCACTAAGCAAATTTAAGACAAAGTATGAGATGTGAATAGTATACTTAACATGAGCCAACATTTCCTGTCAGTAAAACTGAGATTACTTTAAACACCATAAAAGAAACAACATTCAGAGTAGATTCCAAAGAAACAAAATTGCAGATACTGTCTTGCCATGATAAGAAGAAACCTCAGGCAGGTAATAAGTAAAAAACATAAGATAAATTGATCATGAAAATTGAAAAAAAGCAATCAAGTTTCATCTTCTTCCCGTGATCCTCAACAAAGGAGAAATTATACCCTGTATCACTTGCAATGATTGTTGTATTCGTATTTCCTCCTCAACAGACCTTTTAAGGTTTCTAATATGACCCTTCAAATCGTCAGAAGCTCTAATGTCTTCAGCCCTCATCTCTAGAACCTTCTTTGTCAACCCCATCAACAACCCTGAGTAACTAGGGACGGTCGAGTGCTTCTGCAAAAACATCAGCAACAATCCAAGCTCCTCCGTATCCAAATTCGAAACACATTTCAGCAATTTCTTCCTTGCTACCAATTCCTCCATCACAGCCACAGCATTTTCCGGATTCTTACTACCCAACACAGACACTAGAGCTTCCTTGTGCCTAAATTTCTTCAACAGCTTGTCATGCTCGCCTAATTTCACTTTCCTTGGTCTCATTACCAAATACTCCCCCTCGGATGGCTTCTCTCCTTGCCCTCTGTGGAAATATCGAAAATTAGTAGGCTTCAAAACCCGAACCTGTGGTTCCTCCACAGGTCCCAATCCCCCAGCATCCCCAGAGCTTAACGCCTTCAGCTTCTTTTGCCTCCTCTCATATTTGGAAAGCGGCCTCTCTAGCTCCTCATCAGAGCTACCCTCAAAATCTTCCTTGTTCTTCCTCCTCCCAGCGTATATTGTCCCATTCGAAGTCCCAATAACCCTGGTCAAACAATCTGGCGAAAACCCTACTGACATGAGGGGAGCAGGGAACCTCATGGAATGAGTAACTTTCATTTTGGCATAATCAAACACCTTCATATAACCATCCAATGCCACACTCAAAATCCTGTACTGCTGTGCTTCTTCCCCAACATCCTTCCCAAGTTTTCCAACACAAATCGAAGTCACAGTCTTGTTATGGCTCTCCATTGAATACACCATTTTTCCACCTCCCATCAAATCCCAAATCTTCACAGAATCGCCACCAGCTGTTGCAATTAACCCCCCGGATGGCAAGAAAATTACGTCCTCAACCGGCTTTCCATGATTCACTTCCATTACTGACCCAGAATCCTTAACTCTTACATCCCAAAGCTTCACTGTGTGATCATAAGACCCAGTTATGAACATGTCCGCACTAACCGGTGAGCAATCGCCGCACCTCACATAGTCCTTGTGGCCCAGCAAGTCACAAATTGGGGTCTCGCCCGAGACGTCCCAGTACTTAACGATTGCGTCGTCGCCGCCGGAAACCAAATGGAGCTTATCGGCAACTGGGTATTTGACGAAACGGGCTGGGCGTGTGTGGGAACGAAGCTTCCGAAGTGGGGTTCGGGTTTTGACGTCGAATACTTGGACGAGGCCCGAGAGGTCTGAGGCGGCGATGAGGAGACCATCGCATCGGAACGAGGCAGAGGAAACGACGTCGCGGAAGGAAGAGATGGTGGCGGTGGGTGAAAATTTGTTTTGGGGATTGTAGAGGGTGAGAGAGGCCGAGTGCGCCGCAGCGAATGAGTGTGGGGTTGTGGGTGAGAAGGTTAGGGAGGTTATGGAGGAGATGAGGTCTGGGATTTGCTTGGTTTTGAAGGAGGACCAGTATTTGGATTCTGCGGTTTGTTTTGGGGTTCGGGGCTTAGGTTTGTGCTTGGGTTTCACAGGGTACGTCTTGGAGATTTGGGGTTCCGCCATTGAAGGAGCTCAAATTTGGTCTGTCTCCTGGTGGTTTTTGGCGTCAGGGTTTTGGTTCTGATGGAGTTAGGGTTTTGGGTTTTGAGGGAAGATTCTGCAACGACGCCGTTATGTACTCTTCTAACAGCAACCCCAACCCAAAGGGCAAGGGCAAGGGTAAGGGCAAGGCAAAAGCAAGTTTGACACTATTCACGTAAATAGTGGTAGTCTTGCTTTTTTTTGTTCTACCCTAAAGAATAAGGGCAAGGCAAATGCCATTCACTTTAATTTATTTTCTATTTTTTATGCTTAAATCATTAATTTTGATAAGGTTTTCAGATAATATTTTCGGTTGCCACGTGTCACTATTTATTATAAAATTCTCACCTAAAATTTCAGATAATATAGATAATATTTTCGAATAAAATTTTCGGTTGACACGTGTCCATCAAATTTCATATAAGATTTTCGGATGAGACTCTCAATTGCCACATGTCTTATTTAGATAAGATTTTGACCCTTTAAAATTGCGCCACATGTCCCATGTCAGATAAGATTTTCGGATATTTATTAAAAAATTATAATATCATATTTCAGATAAGATTTTCACCCTCTAAAATTGCACTACGTGTCATCTCTATCTTCTTAATCCCTCTATAAAACTACACCCTCAACTCATACCTCTGACACCATATCTTCTCTATTATTCCATTTCTCAAATTTTACAAAACACATTCTACTCTCAATGTTTAACATGAGAAGGGTGTTGGAGAGGCAAGAGCGAGAAGAAGAAGAAATCAGGCGCAAACGTGCTGAAGAAGGTGAGGCCGATGATGAGGAGAAAAAATGGTTTTAGCGGTGTGTATGCTCAATGAATCAAGGTAACACCATCGTCGTCATGCCCCGAATGTGGACAGAAATAGACAGTCTCGGGGTAAGAATCTCTTGGGAGATTACTTTATCCCAAATTCGTTATATCATGTTTCTCATTTTCGAGAGAGATATAAAATGCAGCCTCATTTGTTCCAAAAAATCATGCATGATATTTGCAATTACGACACATACTTCGTTCAGAAGTATGATGCTATTGGGGTTTTGGGTCTTCTTCAGGAGCAAAAACTTATAGCTGCTTTGCGGATGCTTGCATATGGGGCATCTATAGAGCAGGTGGATGAGATTGCGTGGATGAGAAAATTCACTATCCTAGAGTGCTTGGTCGGATTTTGTGATGCAATGGAAAATCTCTACAAGAGGGAGTACCTCTACAAACCTACGACTAGGGACCTCTGAAGGCTTGTACAAAAAGCCAAGGCTCGAGGTTTCCCAGGCATGATTGGAAACATCGATTGCCTAACTGCTTGGCAGGGAGATTATGAGAATCGAAAGGGCTTAAAAAGTATAATTCTGGAGACCGTAGCTTCATTCGACACTTGGGTTTGGCATGCCTTCTTCGGAGTTGCCGAATCACAGAATGACCTCAATGTGCTTGGTTAATCCCTGGTATTCAACGATGACTTGAGAGGTCATTCCCCCCCCCCCCCCCCCCCCCCCCCCCCCCCCCCGATCACATACCAAATCAACTATACTTGGGTGCGTACTACCTCGCCGATGGAATTTATCTGAGGTGGACTACATTCGTGAAAACAATTCTGAATCCCCAATCCAAGAAGGAAAAAAGCTTTGCTGCCTTTCAAGAAGTTATAAGAAAGAGACGTGGAAAGGTATTTCGGTATCTTGAAAACTCGTTGGGCAATTATCAGGAGAGCTGCTCGGATGCTTGATGAGGAGGTGCTGGGGAGCATTATGATAACTTGCTTCATCCTCCATAACATTATTGTGGAGGATGAGTATGATTATGATGCTCCAGAAGTGTTCGAACCCGATATGTTCAAAAGAGACATCAAGTTGACTTCATCGAGCACTTGTGGGAGATGAAAGGCAATCATAGTGATGAAGTGAGATTTGTTTTTAATTATGATTTGTTTTATGTGTGGTTTGTTTGGAATTATGCTTTGTTTTTAATTATGTTTTATTTTTTGTGTGGTTTGTAATGAATTAAGGTTTATTTTTAAATATGCGATGTTTTGATGTATGAAATGTTTTTAATAAATAGCTATATTTTTTTAATGCTTTCTTTATTGAATAAAAGGGAAACAATACAACAAATTAATACATATTGAATAAATAGGAAACAATACAACACATTAATACATATGACAACCCTTTCAATACAACCTAATGGTTTTGAACATTTAACCAGTCTGTGTTGCTAGGTCCATCGTCATGGAAAAGCTTTCTTCTCATAACATCCTTTTGTTTTAGCTTCCAATAGGACTTTGTTTCAGGAGACATATGGCTCGTATCCATGGCCATGATTTTCATCTCTCTGTCCTCCATGTCTTGTTCTTATGCCTGCTGCCTTTGAATTGCAAATGCTTCATGTCGTGCCTTATCCGTTTCTTCTCTTTTCAAGTCTCTCTTAATTCTCATTGCGCCATTCCTAGCAATTTGCTCCAAAAATTGTGCACATTCATTGTTCGAAGTGCTCCCTCTCTTGGCCTCTTTGCCGCCTTTTTCCCAACCGCCGAACCTGTGGAAATTATTTTGAATCCAAGACAATTCTTCACAACGTCCCAACATTGGTGATTCATGAAACTTTTTTTGCCTTGACCCATGGCACTGAACCACATTTGTGTTTGTATGATCTATTAAAAATAAATAATTGTAAATGCAAGAAAATATAAACAATTTGGAAATGTAAGGAAAAAAATGAATATGCAAGAAAATATAAATATATTGGAAATGTAAGAAAAAAAAAGGATTATGCAAGAAAAGCAAAATTATTATGCAAGAAAATATAAAGAAATTGGAAATGCAAGAAAAAAAAAAGAATATGCAAGGAAAAAAAGTTACATTAAATTGAATAAAATGGCATTTATAAATATTTTATCTCATCAGCAAGATTTTGACTGCTTCAAATGGTGTCCCTTGCTTTTGCCAACGCATCTCTCCATTTCCCTAACTCTTTATTCAAAAAATTTCACCTACTAGCCAAGGCCATTTCCATCCAAGACGAACCCGATCTTTCACAAAATTCTCCATGAATTTTTCTCCACATATGACAGAACTTCATCTCATTGTCCGTGACCGGGCAATGACTAACTTTCACCCAACCCTCACACAACACAATATATTCCTGAGTTGTCCACGCGCCTCCTGCTTCAATAGAAGAGGCCATTTGTTTTTATTTTTATTTGTTTTATTTATACAAATGGAAAGTAGTATAAAAATGTGAGTGAAAAGTAAAAAAATATTGGAAGGAGAAGAGTTTATATCAAGATTTGGTGTGGAAAGTGAATAAAATTGTTAGGTATTTATAGGGAAAAAATCCAAATTTTTTTGGTATTTTGTAAAAAAAAAATTTGAATTTTTTAAAATTGTTTTAGCCAAAAAATCAAGGCCGTCGAATTTCTGGATAAAATTCAATCAGGGTGTCTGGTAAGCGCCATGTGCCATTTTCCCATTGGGGCATGTCAGCTCTGGTGTCAATCGTGACGTCACACTGACATTAGCCCCTTCGGGCTTGAGCCCAGTCAAGAATTGCCCGTGGGCTTGCCTGGGTTGATGGATCCCATGCCTTGTTCGGGCTGCCTTTTGCGTGCTGGAGATCCAAATTGCCCTTGGGGGGCCTGTTGCCATGGCTGGGGGCCTACGGTGGAGGTGCTCTAATAGCGGAGACAAAATTTTAAAAAAATGTTTATGAGAGGCTTTTCTTAGACCATCTCCAACCATGTTGAGGTTAAACTCAAATTTTCACCCTTTAAAATACAACTATTTATGTAATTTTAGGTCTCAAATGATTTTTTCCTCAAGCATTGCAGACTCATAATTTGAGTCCGCAACTTTATTAAATTGTTTAAGAATGGTTAATCCCTAATTTTTTTTTTTTTTAATTTTTATTGACATTATTTTTGTTTCAACATTCATGATTTAATTTTCTGAATATTTTGATCTAAAAAATCCAAAAATAATTTCACTTAAAGAATAAAAGCAAGTATAACAAAAAGATGGGTATTTATAGAGTTTGGGATGAGTTTTGAGGTTAGATATAATTTAGATTAATTATAAAAATTATTTGACCACTAAATTTCAATTTTAGCCGTTGGATGTGAATTTTTTTCGTCGAGATTTCCTAAAAATAATCGTGGCCATTGATTATATATATGTTGGATTTAAAAATAAAATAAAATGGGAAACATCAACTTCTTTGGAATAGTTGTTGGTGTTTTAAAAAAAAATGGATCAGGAGCTTTCAAAATGGAGCCGTTGGATTTCAATGCCTCCTTCATGTGCCCATGACACTTGTCACATGGAAAGGAGGGGAGTGGTCGACATTAGTCTGTAGCACAGGGCCCACTTTTTTTTCCTTTCACATTGGCTGCACAACTGGCTATTGGGCTCCACAAAAATTACGAGTCTAGACAATATTAGACTGATATTCTGCCCAATATTCTGCTTGGACTCAAATTCCTCCTGCCCAAATACACGGGAGATGAATTTTGGGCTCAAAACCCAAATTTTGACATTTCACCCTTTGGGTTGGAGATGGTCTTATGGCTTATTTATGGATATGCCCTATGTGCTTTCAAAATAGTCTCAGATTATCACATGTTCTTTGAAATGTCTCAATATACCACCTATGCTTTCATTAAGTGTCTCACGTAAGCGATTCCGTCAGATTTAAGAGAAGTTCTGTTAGCTGATGTGACTCGCACTTCTTTTCAATCTCTTAATAAGGGAAATGAAGGGTTAGCCAGGTTGAGAAAATTGGGAATTTGGGAGAAGAAGGTTAGGTTGAGGGAATTTCAGATTTGGGAATCTCCGAAAGAAGGGCTTGAATCTTTGAATAGGGAGGAAGGCTGCTTTTTCTTTGTTTGAACACTAACTGAGTCAGTGTGTTTATCTGGGTAGGGGGTTGCACGATTTCATCTGTTTAGTCACTATTTGGTGTTGGATTTTAAGGCTACAAAGTGCAAAGAGGATGGTGCTTAGAGAATCTGGAGGTTGTCAGCCCATATGTAAGTGTACCCATTCTTCAGTCGTTTTTCTTGTTGTTGGCATGTGCATTGAATTGTTGTGGGAGTTTTTCTTTTTTTTGGGTATACTTTTTTACCCTTTGCTAGTTCTTGTGTGGTCTTTGTATTGTCTTTGTTACCTTTTTTGTTTTGTTAAGTGACTCTTCCTCATACCTCTTACACAGATAAAGATGCTGATGAGGTTGTTACATTTAAGTTTTTCCATGGAGGTAAACTAGTTCAAAATGGGTCAAGTGATAGTGAATGGTCTTATTTTGGTGGTGACTATATGTCCATCTTAGAGCTATTTGGAATGGCTAAAGATGTGGGATAAAGGTCAAGGAGTGATAGTTCACTCAATCTCAAACTCCTCTAGGCTCATGGCCCTATAAAAGAGCCATGCCTGCGACCAAAAAGAAAAAAGAGAAAAAGCAGAGCACAGAGCAGCCGCAGGAAGGAAAAAAGACAGCAAGCATGCTAGAGAAAGCAAAAGCCATCTGAAGGTAAAAATCATAGTTCTATGGCACAGTTTTCTTGTTTGCTCACAACTCCAGGTTTTGATGTTCTTGGCTATGATGATTTCTATCATCATAAAAAAGTAGGGATCTCTCTAACGCATGGCTCCGCTCAAATATTGCCACAACCAACAGGGAAGATTGTCTTCCATGATGATTTCAGTCATCATATATTAAGATGCGTCTGTTCCAATAGGCAACTCCAATTAAATGCTTCCAATATGTGTTCAATATCCGATTCACAAGCAATTTGTGAGAATCGCTTGTCATGGTGGGCAAGCCATCACAAAACCCAAACTGGTGTACAACGCTTTTCAAAAGACATAGAGGAAATCCTAGAATTCTCTGGATTCCTCTTACTGTTACCCCACAGTAGCAAAATCGTTCAATGATGTTCGCCATGAGATGGACAGCAAACGAAAAGAATCAAAGGTAGGTAATTCATGTAATTATCCAAGAAGAAATTCCAAGCTTTCCCACGACACGGAGACAATGTGGTTTGTCTTTGATTAAAGCTGACTACCTGGAGATCAACAATATGCAGATTTAAAAAAAAGAAAAAAAAAAGAGAAGAAAGGTTTTACTATGAGAAAAGTACAGACACACCGACCCAAGTTTATGGGGATTTTTTGCTCTGATGAAGACAAAATAACAATTAAAGCAAAGGAGAAAACTATTGTTTGTGAACTCACTAGGTGAAAGCAAGAGGGTTTTTTTTTCCCTTTGTGTGTAGTTGGCGATGAGCAAGGCAAAGTGAAGTGGAACTCTAAGGCAGAGTCCTGCCAATTGAAACTCTCAAGGTTCTCTTTGGTTATTGATCTTGGGAAGTTTTAGCAAACAAATGACAACAAGGGGATTTGTGGTTCCACATCACTTGCAAAGAAAAATCCCAGAGTCACCCAATTGACAAGAAGATCTTCTGTTGTTGCCCATGCAAAAGCCAAGTTAGTTCAATAAATGAAAATAAAAAAGAATTAAAGAAAGAAAATAAGAGGATGATGCATGAGGATGCTATCACGTGGAGGACAAAACAAGAGAATGAATTCTCTCTAATTGGCAGCAGAGGTCAAGCAAAGTCTATGGTTTGATAAAGAAGAGTTCTTTGCCTTAGTTTACTGTGGTGCGAATGTAAAAGGGCTTGTTCTTCTTGTGCTTTTTGTGTTTAGTTGCAAAGAGACAAAACAAAAGGAAGGCAGCCAGAAGAAAAAAAAATATAAAAAAAAGGGCTGCGTCACACAGCCCCTCCCTCTCTTGAATGATTCTCTTGGTCTACTTTGATTGAAAATTGAGTAAAGGAAAAGAGATTGGAAATAGGGGACACAGCCCCTCCCTCTCTTGAATGATTCTCTTGGTCTACTTTGATTGAAAATTGAGTAAAGGAAAAGAGATTGGCAATAGGGAAAGGATTTCTACAGTAGACGAGAAGAAAAGAAAAATAGGCTAAGCAAATACTCAACCTCAAGGATTAAAATATCGGCCGTGCAGATGATATCGGGCCTCCAATTTACGGATATTTCGGGGGATATATCGTTATCGTTTTAGGTATCGGGAAAAAATCAACAAAAATGACAGATATAGGCATTGAAACACATAATTTTGGTGTAAAACTTTCATAGATGTTATATACATTATCAATGAATGTATTGAACAAATAAAACTCAAAATTTACTAATAATAAGATATACATATGATGAAATATAAGTGGTATGTAATGCGCGTTAATGAAAAGTTTGAAAATAAAATGTTAATTAGAATGAATAAACCATGCATAAATTCATAGTTTGTTTAAACATTGGATTACAAATTAGATAAGTGTCCATCTACATAAATGAAGAGCTCCTATGAGATTCAAACAATGAGGAACAACCATCTAGATTCATACAATAGTCATACCAAGTCATGTAACTCGAGCAGTTTATAAGCCATGTTTGAACATGGTGCACATAGGTCTCTCTTAAGACCCCTATTGTCCTCCCATATATGGGATAGTTAGGATTAACCAACTAGTAGGTCCATAATCTTTTTTATCATCTTGAGCTCCATAATTAGTTCTACTATAATGAGACATGACATAACCATAGCCATCATAAGATTCATTTGAGTTAGTATTAGGTCTAGTTCCTATGCTCATAGATCCAAAACTGATTGCCATGTCCTCTTCAGATGGATTTGAGGTATGTGGGCAGTGGATTGTGCATAGATTCTTCACATTAATATATTATAGGGCTCTCGACAATGATTAGCTATTTTTGGGTTTCAATTTGCTTCACTTGCCTTTAAAACTTCTAAATTTTTTTTGGGTTCTGTTATGGGTATCGGGAAATATCGGGGATATCGGCAAAATATCGAGGATATCGCACTTCTCGGGGATATATTGTCGATACATGGGAAGATATGGCCTTACCCCCCAGTATCGGTGTCGACAGTTGAAAATACCGATATATTGGCAGATATATCGGTGTATCGCCCGATATTTCAATCCTTGCTCAACCTAGATTTGTTTTTGCTCTCTGAAGCAAGAAGACAAATTGCAGCAGATGTCTCAGCGGGAAATGAACAATTTGTTGCTTCTTTTGATGATGCAGTAGATGTCTTGGGGAAGTCTACGGGTTGGTCTGGGAAAGCAAATATATCAAAAGCTATCGCTTTGTTTGCTAGTTCCTTAAAATTGCAGTGCACATGTCCTTTTAAAGGAAATTTCATATTGCCTAATAGGGGTGGGCATGGTTCGGATTGGACCGGTTTTTGCCTCAAATTAGAACCGATCCGGTACTATTCATCCAGTTTGGTTTGGTTCGGTTTTAATATAAAAAATTCAAAAATTGTTCAGTTTGGTTGAATCGATTTTGGTCCGGTTCCGGTCCAGTTCAGTTTTGAAACAGATTATAAAAATTAATTTTTAATACAATTCTCAACTGAAATATTGTAATTTTCACTTGAAAATTAACAAATTATTCAATTTCATATAAAAATAAATATTAAAGTTAAAAGAGAGAGATATTTTGAAATTGAACTTAGTTAATTATTAGATTTTTTTGTGTGTGTGAAAATATAGCATTAAATATAAATATATATTGAAATTATATATTTCTTAATTTGACCAGTTCGGTTCGGCCGGGTCCGGTTTTTGAAGACATGGAACCGGATCCAAAATCAGTCCAAACTGGTCCAGTTCAGTCTTTGACTGGTTGTTGACTTTTTGGTTAACTCGGTTTTTTTCCGATTTGGTTTGGTGCGGTTTGGCTCAGATTTATGGTTCACCGGTTTGAGTTCCCTATTGCCTAATCCTATATGGACAAAGGACTTACAGCTTTCCTGGATCCTCAAGGGGTTCCAATGCGATAAGGAGGCTAATTCATACTTCACTTGGAGAAGGATTTTTTATCCTTGAGTGTCTTGATCAAATTAAAAGATATTTGCTTTTGGCACCAAGCCGTAAAAGAACTAGCTGGATAAGGCACACAAATATCATTTGAAAGTCTCAAGCAAACAACATAAGCTATGAGATTTTTTTTTGTGATGACAATGATCCACCAGCAAGAAAAGGCTAGTTCCCTTTGCTGACTTATGGCAGTCAAGAAGTCATAAAGAAGAGCTCAATTGCTACTCGTCATATGGGGTGGAGGCAAGGCTCAAGACAACCAACTTGTTCAAACCACTGATGTTGCTATATCAATTAAACAAAACGCGGGGGTGTGGAGTCTGCCACTTTGCTACAAGTTTTCGAATTGCTAAATTCGTATTTGCTCGACTAGGTCACATGAGGCCAGGAGGAATAATGGATGTTTAGCAAAAGAAAAAGGAAATGGAAGATTAAGCCTTCTGTATTATGTGTGGTGGGTAGCTCTGAAAGCCAACTCAAATGACAAAGCAAGTAATATGATTGGTGAACAAATATTTATAAAATAGCTTAAACACACCACCTAATATGCCATTCAAGAATTCCCAAATACAGGGCTCAGGGGGTCCAATTTATTCCAATTGCTGTTGTTAGCATCAAGAAAATTAAAAATAGGCGATGTAGGTTCGGTTCTACCAATTAAAGGAAAAAAAAAAAAAAACTAATTCATATTTGCTTTGCCAAGATCAGGAGGGGTGAAGGCAAATAAAAAAATTGGAGAGAAGGCTCTTGTGGTGATTAATCCACCACGTGAAAGATCAAAAGGAAAGAAGCAGATGCCTTCCTTTTGTGATACAGTATGTCTCAAAATTTCACAAGCCCACATACTCAAGGCCAGTTCGAGAAAGCCAAAACACAAGGCTTCGCTCATGGAAAGATCTCCATCTTAAGTCCGTCTACAATAGTGTAGTTCCGCTCAAATTCAAAGCTGAGTCAATCAAGGACTGCCAAATCAAATCAGTTAAAGTGGGCTTCATGGGTTTGTTGTACAAAGTCACAAGGACCACGCAACAAGTCCGGGAGTCAACGTAAAGTAAGTTATGCCTAGTAAAATAGTGAGCTATCAAGTGAAAGCTAATGTCTCAAGACCTGACATCTCCAATCTCGCATCCCAAGATTTGGTGGTATTAAATACAATGGGCTCATTCCATTACAAATCTCAAGCTCAATGGAATTGTCCATTAAAAATCTGATTGGCAAACAATTTATCCGAGATCTTAAATTCATGAATCATGGATTAGTGGGTTGAAATCCAAAGTGCCCTTTAATTCCCAAGGCAGCAGATGAAAGCACATGAAGTGCTATAAAATCACATCAAAAGCTCTAGCGGTGTAAAACCACATCAAAAGCCTAAATGGTACAAAATCACTTTGAAAGCCCCACTAAGAAATGTGGGAATCAATCACTGTGGCAAAGAAGCTATTTAAAAAGAAGTATCAAGTGATTCATCCATGCTGTGACGATGACTCGAGTCCAAATAAATGATTGGTCATGCCCCGAGCATCAAGCTCAATTTCAAAAGATACCACAGGAGCATCAATATGGATTAACGGGTTTATCAATCACAAAAGCTCATTAATCTCAAATCCTCCAAATCATGCATGGATACAAATGCATGTGATCAAATTTAATTAGTGGGTTCATCTAAATTGCCCATTAAATTTCTTTGATATTGACAATGAAAAAAATGGTACAAAACCATTCCAAATTTTCCCATGGGTCATCTACCCATGCAAATTTCAATGAGATTAAATTCAAATTTCTCAAACACAAATTCTCAATTAGTGGGCCACACTTACTCATTAATTTCCAATTTTTTTTATTTATGAAAATCTCCAAACTGTCTCAAAGACACAAATTCTAAATTATTGGGCCACACTTACCTATTAATTCCCAAATTTCGGAACTACGTTGGTTTGATCCCTTCGAAAGGGTACGTAGGCAATCTAGAGACTCAATCTTGATGCAACCGCCCAAATCTCAAATCCAAACAGAATCTTTGGTTTATTCTTAACCAAATTCACCCCAAACACACATCAAAATCAAACCCCTGGTTTATTCAGTTAAATTCACGCAAACACACTTTCCAATACAATTCAAATCAAATTTCCCTCGCAATGAGTCATTTATTCATTGCAAATCTTTGAACTACGAGTGGCTTGATTCCCGCAAAGGAGACATAGGCACCCTGAAATTGGACTTGGGAGCAGCCGCAAAACCGAACACACACGTTCGGCTTCTTTATGATGGAATCAAAAGGTGTTCCCTTGAAGCAAGGGATTGTAATTAGGAGACACTGCGTCTCGAATGGGTTGATCCTAAAATAATAAAAACCCCATTATTTAATTAGCAGTGGTGAAATTATGTTGGGAGGATCACATTTTCCTTCAACAACTTGAAAGTAGTGAGCCATACTTCAAGCCAAGTGGGGAATGATAGCAATGATCTAGACTTATGTTCTGAGGATGATGATAGCAGTGATACAGACTTTGAAGACAGTGACTATGCACAAAGTGATGAAGAGATTTACTTATTGAAGAAGGATGATAAGTGGTTTGAAGGTTATGTGGATCATACTTGTACTAACAATGATCCTAATGCAGAGGAAAATAATGAGTCAGACAGTGGAGAAGAGTCACCTACACTTACCTGCCCAAGTAGCTCTTCAAGTGAAGATGAAGCACTAGGTAAACTAAGAAGGAAGAGGAGTAGAATGTCAAAAGGTGAAGATTTCATACCTGAAATTGATATGGCAAACCCAGGATTCAAAGTGGGTTTAAAGTTGCAACTATCGACATGTGTTTAGAAAAGCTGTAAGGAGATACTCCATTAATTATGGAAGGGAATTGATATTTATGAATAATGACCGTAACAAAATAAGAGTAGTATGTGAAGAGGGTTGTCCTTTTGTTATCTATGCTTCAAGTGTTAGTGATAGCACTTACCAGCAGGTGAAAACCTTTAATCCTACACATGTTTGTAGTAAGGGGAGTAAAAATATACATGCCATTGCTAGCTGGTTGGTTGAAAGATATGTTGGGCAGTTAAAACTCAATCCAAATTGAACTGCTTCTTCTTTTGCAGAGCAAGTTCACCAAGACTATGGTTATAGACCATCTAGAGCAACAGTGTATAGAGCAAGAGCCATGGCAGTTGACATTGTAGAGGGGTCGTACAATAAACAATATGAAATATTGTGGAATTATTGTCATGCTTAAGAACGAGAAATGTAGGAAGTACAATTATCATTAAATCTGAAATGGAAGGTGATAGGCCACGGTTTCAGAGGATTTACATCTATCTTGTAGCCTGCAAGGTGTTTTTAGATGGTTGTAGGCATGTGGTTTGCTTGGATGGGTGTCATGTCAAAGGGCCTCACCCTAGGCAAGTGCTTTCTGCAATGGGATTTGATGCAAACAACGAAATGTTTCCACTTGCCTATGCATATGTAGAGATTGAGAGCAATTCGACATGGGTGTGGTTTTTAGAATTATTGAGTGCTGATATGAATAGTAGGAATAGTCATGGTTATGTATTTATGACTAACAAGCAAAAAGGTTTAATATATGCCATGGATGATCTATTCCCTAATGCAGAGCACAGACATTGTTTGAAACATATGTATGGAAACTCTTATTTGGAGCATATAGGTCTTACTTTTCAATATCAAATGGAAGCAATTGCTAGGCCACAACAATGCCATAGTTTGATGCAGAGATGAGAAAGATATTGGAGTTGTCTAAACCTACATATGATTGGCTTGTAGAGAAAGATCCTAGGCATTGGAATAAGGCACATTTCAAGAGTGATTCCAAGTTTGACATGCTTATGAACAACCTATGTGAGACATTCAACCATAGCATAATGGATACTAGAGACAAGCCTGTTTTGACTAAGCTAGAAAGAATTAGGTTGTATATAGTGTTGTTGATGGCTGGAAGAAGAGTTTTGTGTGAGAAATGGCATTGAAAAGTTCGGCCAAGAATTAGAAAGATATTAGAGAATAACAAAAGAAAAGCTCAATGGTGCATTCTTAAGGCTGCTGGACAGAATGGTTTTGAAGTAATGCACCATAGTGGCTGCAACTTTGTTGTTGATTTGAATGCCCACTCTCATTCATGCCATGCTTGAGATTTGAATGGAATACCATGTTTGCATGCTTGTGCTACAATAAGTTGGTTTCATGGGAATCCAGGGACTTTTACGATGCGGTGTACAAGAAAAAGGCTTATTTGAGAGCCTATGAACCAATGATTATGCCTATGACTAGACAAGATCAGTGGATGAAGATTAATTTACCTCAATTACTCTTTCCAAAATACCACAAGCAGCTTGGTAAGCCTATGAAGACAAGGAAACAAGCTTTTAATGAGCCTAAACAACCTGTTAATCCATATAAGTTTCCTAGGTATGGCATTCCTTTATGTGGCAATTGTGGTGGAGAAGGCCATAATTGAATTGGTTGCAAGGTATGTGTCATTATACAAAATTGCTTTACATTTAAATCTATTTGATATGGTTTCTGACTTCATGACTTTGCTTATTAGGAACCTAGAAATCCCAACATAAAGCCTACTAAGAAGAGGAAAGTTGCCAAGGAAAAACTTCCAGTAAGTGCCACTTCTTAAACTAGGTATTAAACATTCAGATTTTCATATCATGCCTACCTAATTATTATTTGTTTTAGGTAAGAAGGAGAGATGGTAAAGAGCAAAGTACTAGACAACAAAGTATATAACTAAGGCAAAGGAAACAAGCAAGTGGTTCCCAAGGTCCTTCTCAATCCCAGGCATCTCAAGTAGCCCAAGCTTCTCAATCCCAACCATCTCAAGTAGCTCAGGCTTCTCAATCCTAACCACCTCAAGCAGCTCAGACTTCTCAATCCCAACCATCTCAAGTAGCTCACGCTTCTCAAACATGTGATTCATCTCAATTTTTCAAACTATCTTAAGTACAACAACGTAGGAGGATGAAAGAACAACAAAGACAACAAAGGAACCATTTTGTCAAAGATCCTTTTTTTCATTCTTAGATGTGATGATGCGGAACTTTTGCAACAACCTATTTTTGAATTAGGATAAACTCTTTTTGAATTATGGTTTCATGGAAGAATGGTCTGAATGTTGTGGAATTATAGATTATGCAATTGGTTGTTAGTTTTGTAAGACTTTAATGTCTTCATGGTTGCAATTGGGTTGTTGGTTTGGTAATACTTTGATGTCTGTGATGGTTGGTTTTATTAGGCTTTGATGTCTGTCAAGGTTTTTGAGTCAGGTACTTAGATATAATTGACCATTTGATATATAATGTGATGGTTGGAACCTGTTTTTGGTGTGGTGCCTAGATTGATTAGGTATTGAGATGTAGCCATTTGCTATGGCATAAACAAGATATGCTTATCAGTAATATGTTTTTGTAAGCTATTTTTGGTATCCAATGAACAAGATATGGTTGTATCCTGTTTTTGGTGTAATGTTTATTAGTATGTCACCATTTGATATCCAATGAACAAGATATGATCCAAGATCTGCTACTGGTTTCCATTCATATCATAATATAAAGAAAACTCAAAACTCAAAACAAATTACATTGTTTTCCCACCAAATTACATTGCATTACACCCTTTGGTCTCAAGTAGCCCAGGCTTACTGAACTACTACTACTGGTTCACTTGGTCTCAAATTACATTGCTTATTGAACTACTGCTACTGGGAACTTACCAATCATAACAAATAGCCTTAGGTTGCTTATTTCCTGAGAGTTTCCATCGGTTAAGTGGTCTAACCCCCCAGGGCGGACCCCAACCAAAAGGCGTTAGACGGACTAGCGGCAAGCGAGTAGCCTAGGCTTCTCAATCACATTACACCCACCAAATTACAACATATATTACTCTTAATTCCTCTTGATTCATCCTAATTCCTCCTAATTCATCTTCATGGCAAACACCACCAACCAGGAAAGCAACATAGCAGCCCACAATATACTTGACTTTGCTCGAATCTTTGTATTTTCCTCTTCCACCCTATCAATCTTCTTTAGCAAACCAGGTATCAAAGACTTTGAACTCTCACACATTTCTGCATCAAACCACTGAAAAAACCTACATCATCTTTGACAACTTCCCTGTATCAACCTAGAATAATGACTAAAAATTTGATCAATTTTATCAATAACTGAAATTTTGATCAATATGAACTTTATCAATTTATGATGCCCAAAACAACGACTGAAAATTTGATCTTAAACATTCTTACCTTTGACTTTGGGTAGACTAGAAATCTCCGCCTTGGGTTTGAAGTGGTCCACGAAGTCTGCATTCCTACTAACTTCCCACAATGACATCGTTGGGCATGCCTTGCTTCTCCTGTTTCTGATCGGTGCATAATTACATATCTTTTTATACCCTTCTAACTTATGATTTGGTTATGTTTTTGAGTTAAACTTGTGCTTTTAATAAAGTTTGTGTATGTTTCAGTGTAATAAGCTTGAGACTCATTAAATGCATTTTGAAAACAAATTAGCTCAAAACAGTGTCTGCAGATCATTCAATTTCACGGATTAACTTGTACTTGCTCAAGAAGAACCAGATAATGAGCCATACATCATTGGAAAGATACGGAAGTCTAGTTTCCGTAGCATTTTACGGTTCATGATTCTGAGTCTTCTAGAGGAAGTTATACATAATTTAGTAGCTCAAGGTCAAAATTCGCCAGCATCTGCGTTACTGGGCCACAAATGACATTTGAAGGTCTTTCCGATTTTTCCTTGAGTTGGGCTGCATATGCTTGGAAAGATAAGACAAAGGGCTTGAAGATCCATATTTTTCCAGATTTGTTCGGAGCAAATACCAAGCCCAAAACCTACCCACAATCTGACTGCAATGTCATGCATGACATATGCATGATGAAATGCACTATCTAGTGGGAATTGTTGGTGAAGTGCACTATCTTGTGGGAAGGTTAGGTGAAGCATATTCAAGTCTTATAATTGAAGTGGGAGCTGCAACACTAAGTTTAAAGAAAGAAAAATTGTTTTCAAATGTAATGGTGTGTTAGGTGAAGTTGATGAAGTGAGTGGAAAACAATATTTAATTTAGATTTTCAACTTCCTTAGGCCTATAAATAGTGAGGTTTCCCAAGCTTGTAAACACACCCCAATGGGGGGAGCTCTCAAACATTTCTCTAGAGCTCCCCTCCCTTCTCTCCCTCAAATTCTCTTAGTTTTCCTTTCTAGTTCTCAATTGTTGTAATAAAATCTTTTTGCTAAATGTTTATGAGTTCTTCTTAACTTTCCATTGTAATGTAAATTCTTTTCTTTAGCAATTCAAGTTTGAGTAGTTTCCAAGTTTCAATTATGGTTTTTGTTCTTATTCATTATGCTTATAAGTTAATATGCTAGTTTGAATGATTGATCACCATTAAGGCTTGCATGTTAGCTATCTTGGTTTGAATTAAGAGTAGACACCATGCTTTAATTCGAATTGAATTATGAATAGGAAGAGTATGTATGGACATTCGACAACAGGGATTAGATACATGCTTGGTTGTTTAAAATGTTCTTCTATGCTTAATGGGTTCCTAATGCTTAATTTAGGTTAGACAACAAATGATCAAGTTAGGGAATTAGGAACACAAGGTTAGGACCAGACACCATGACTTAATCATACTTTAGCTAGAATCAATCCGTTAATCTAAATTGAACTTGGGAACTTATTCGCTTGAGTTAATTTCTTTTCCTTCTTTCTTATCTTATTCATTTTCTTCTTCTTTTCATTTTTGTTTTGTACAGGGAATTGAATTAAATCAATCTATCATCAATCCTCGTGGGATCGACCTCGCACTTACATATGCTAAACTACCAACGGCTCGTGCACTTGCGAGTATCACAAGTTGAGGATGCAGCTGAATCTATTTTGGTGCAGCTGAATCGACGCAACAAGTTTTTGGCGCCGTTGCCGGGGATTGGCAACATAGTTTGGTTATATTTCTTTTCCCTACTTGTTTTATTTTTATTTTTTCTCCTTTTCATGTCTTCCTAGGCACTTTCATGTTTTAAAATTAATGATGTTAATTGACAAGTTGTGTTTGTAGTCCAACGGAACAGGACAATTGCCTAACAAGCAAGAGAACTGGGTTTAAGTCCCGGCTTACACAACACCAAAAAAAAAAAAAAAAAACTTTGAAGCATGGAAATTAGATGTGTGTTGTTTTTTTTTTCCTTTTCATTTCAGTTTTTATGTCCTAATCCTTTTAATTCTCTTTCAAGTTTTTGTTTGTGTTTGTTTTAGCAATTTAGATAGCTAAATAAAAAAGGAGAGAAAATGCAACTCCAATCATGATGAGAAGTGTGGAGTAGTAGGAGAAGTCACGACCTCCAAATACATCTATGCTCGACCTAATTGCTTCAAGGGGGAGCATTCTAATCTTTTCTCTTAATTTGTTTTCTTATTATTTTAAGTTTATGTTTCTTATTATACAAATTTAAAAAAACAAAACAAAACAAAAAGATTTTTCATATGAGTTGACTTATGGTAACTCCAATGAGCATCTCTGTTAATACAGTGTCTAGGAGTTCTATAGGCGACACCTTCGGTGTCTAAGAAGTTTGGGTTTTAAGCGGGACCATTGTGACCTCTCCAAACTTCCCGGATCCCCTGGCTATGTTTTCTGAGGTTCTTAACTGGTAATCCATGAGTCACTTGTATATTCGTGTGTTTTATTCAAAAAAAAACAAAAATGTATATAATAATAATTTAAAAAATTTAAAAAATAAAAAAAAAAAAAAAAAAACCTTCTCTTTCTTTTTCTTATTATTTGAAATTTATTTATTTTTTATTATTTTTTATTTACTTTTTTTTATATATATTAGTGTTTTTTTTATATTTAAATACTAATTTTTGTAAATGTTTATTAGTGGCTGGATTTTAAGTTATTGTGGACTGCCAAACACTGAAACACTACCCACATTAACCCTAAAATTAATTCTCCATCTTTCATTTTATCTAGCCGCCCGCTAACCCCTGAACATCTCAACTTCCTCTTCCTCCCGAACCAAACCTTCTCCAAATTGTTGCTTATTGTAGATCTCGTCAATGGAGAAACTCCAGGAGGCCATCGGGGGAAAGCTCAAGGAGGAGGAATCCGAATTGAGCATGGTGAAGGTGCCTAGCCCAATGGTTTTGTTGAGCTCACTGCCAGCTATCCCACCAGAAGATCCTAAGGGAAAGGACACCATTATGCAACCAGTGTTGGAGGTGATTGAGGTGCTCGTGGTTGTGTTTGCCATGGATCCCTCAGAAGTTACCATAGATGCCTTTCTGTTTCATAGAGGTAGGGTGATAGGGGAAATTGAAGACATGATTCCAAATTGGGATCTGGATTGTGGATTAGAAGAGATGCAACTTGCGGCGCTGGCACATTGTCTAGATACTTGGAGGGTATATCTGCTAGATAGGAGGTTTGTGGCAAGAACTGTTGTGTTGAGCAGTCATATGTATTGTACAGGTAACATCCGAGTTGAGTTTGATATTTACTTAAGTGTGCTTAACGAGTTTGACTTCCAGTTAGGGTATATGACTACAAGGCTCCGAGACTTCGTGGAGCAGATGGATGAGTTGATGATAGATGGAGCCCTATATGATTCGTCTATTTCAGACCCTTCGGAAAGTGAGTCAGAAGAAGAGCCATGGGTGAGCTCAGCCATCGATAGCATTTTGAGAAATGCTATGTTTGAAGGATGAACCATGCAGTGCCAGGTTACCCTTAACCCCTGTTTTCTGTTTTCTTATATGCTTTCACATTGTGGACAATGTCCAATTCAGGTCTGGGGGTATTAATGGAGGTTTTCAAGTTTTGTTCACTTGTATTTCAATTTTTGTTCATTTGATTTGTGTTTTCAATTTTTGTTTTTTTGTTTTTTTTGTTTGTTTTTTGTTTTTTTTGTTTTTTTTTGTGTTTTCAATTTTCATTCACTTGTCATACAATCAATGCTATGGAGCTGCCATTGAGATTTTCATATCAAACATTTTACACTTCACAAAGCTTTTGCTCTTAGAATTCTGGTGGCTAAAGTACCATGCTCAGATTCTTGAAGGAGAATAGTGGAGACTACCCTAGTGAGCTATTTCGAGCCCAAATTACTTTCTTGAGAGGGTTTAAAGTGTTTCTATTCCTCATCTCTACTTATTTTCTTCAATTCACTCTAAATGATCTCATTGTTCCATTTTGATTGAATACTAAGGATGATTCTCTTTGCAGGTATCAGATGCATGCTTTCACTCATGAATGAACTCATTGAAGTGATGCTAGGCTATGTGTGTATAACCATTCTTTGTGCTTTCTTTTCACCCTACCCAGTTGTGTGTTCCATCAGCTCTGTTGCAGCCAAACACTTCAAGCCATTTTCTTCTATCACCCTCATGATTCCCCTGACTTTGTATCTCAATCTGAGATACTTAACTTATTATAGCCATACCCTATAAAGCTTATAAATATACCAAGTTGTGCCAAGTTAAAGTTTGAAGCAAGGAAGTTGCTGCCCCATGCCTAAATGTAAATTGTTGTGAATCTGTGCAATAATGTTAAAGAAGAAGTAGATCAAGTCAAAAATAAATAAATAAATAAATAAATAAATAAAAGAAAAAAAGATAAAGAGAAAGTGTTTCGATTTGATCTAACTGTGAAATATAAGGTCTATGCCAGATGATGCTATGAAGTTGCAGCCATACCATTCTAAATCAATGATACCTTGCAAATCAACGAAGAATGCAACCTTGGTATGTTCTTAAGTTAATTGTGTTCCTTCCAATTCTTCCACTTCCCTTAACCTTAGCCTTTCTTTACAACCTTGTGAAAGACCTAACTGATCTTTGAGGATGTATTCATGGGTGCTGGTATGTATGAGTGTATCTGTATTCTTAGTATTTGATTCCCTTCTTGAGATCTAACCAAATATTGTGCTTCTATTTCATATACTCATTATGCTTGTTTGAGAGAATAAAGCCATAGGTTCGGAGTGATTGAGTGCTATATGTGAGAATTAGAGTTGAAGCATGTTCTTCCTTCAAGATTTGAGTATGTGTACTTTGAAGCCGTGTGCCTTTGAGCTATAGCTTCCACTTTACGAAATTATTGATCATCTATCTTGGCAATTCTATGGTGTTGGAGGTATGATTAAAATTTTCTTTTTTTAGTTGTTTTCAAAGTTAGTTTTTTTCAAAGTTAGTTTTCTAACCTTTTGTTTTGTAAAGTCAGTAAAACGTTTGTGGGTATCGTTTCTGTTAAACCCTCAGGAGACACAACTCCTCCTACTAGGGATGCCTAGAGATTTAAAGGCTTGTTGCATGCGCTCAATGCAATCGAGTTACCTACGAAAGTGGTCTAATAAACTTCTCGTTTTGTTTTTATCTTTGTTTTCCTTTTGTTTTACTCGAGGACTATTAAAATCTAGGTTTGGGGGTATTCGATCGGTGCATAATTACATATCTTTTTATACCCTTCTAACTTATGATTTGGTTATGTTTTTGAGTTAAACTTGTGTTTTTAATAAAGTTTGTGTATGTTTCAGTGTAATAAGCTTGAGACTCATTAAATGCATTTTGAAGACAAATTAGCTCAAAACAGTGTCAAAACACTTTCGTAGGTAACTCGATTGCATTGAGCGTATGCAACAAGCCTTTAAACCTCTAGGCATCCCTAGTAGGAGGAGTTGTGTCTCCTGAGGGTTTAACAGAAACGATACCCACAAACGCTTATTGACTCTACAAAACAAAAGGTTAGAAAACTGACTTTGAAAACAACTAATGGAAATGAAAGAAAATTTTAGTCATACCTCCAACACCATAGAGTTGCCAAGATAGATGATCAATAAGTGTGTACAGTGGAAGCTATAGCTCAAAGGCACACGGCTTCAAAGTAAACATACTCAAATCTTGAAGGGAGAACATGCTTCAACTCTAATTCTCACATATAGCTCTCAATCACTCAGAACCTATGGTTTTATTCTCTCAAACAAGCAAAATGAGTATATGAAATAGAAGCACAATATTTGGTTAGATCTCATGAAGGGAATCAAATACTAAGAATAAAGATACACACATACATACCAACACCCATGAATACATCCTCAAAGATCAGCTAGGTCTTTCACAAGGTTGTAATGGACGGCTAAGGATGGAAGAATTGGAAGGAACACAATTAACTTAAGAATACACCAAGGTTGCATTCTTCATTGATCTGCAAGGTATCATTGATTTAGAATGGTATGGCTGCAACTTCATAGCATCATCTGGCATAGACCTTATATTTCACATTTAGATCAAATCGAAACACCTTCTCTTTATCTTTCTTATTTGCTGACTTGATCTATTTTTTTTTTTTTTTTAAAATCAAACTTGCACAGATTCACACCAATTTACATTCAGGCATGTGGCAGCAACTTCCTTGCTTCAAACTTTATCTTGGCACACCTTGGTATATTTCTAAGCTATAGGGTATGGCTATAGTAGGTTAAATATCTCAGATTGAGATACAAAGTTAGGGGAATTATGAGGGTGATAGAAGAAAATGGGTTAAAGTGTTTGGCTGCAAGAGGGCTGATGGAACACACAAATGGGTAGGGTGAAAAGAAAGCACAGAGAATTGTTATACACACATAGCCTAGCATCACTTCAATGAGTTCATTCATGAGTGAGAGCATGCACCTGATATCTGCAAAGAGAATCATCCTTAGTATTCAATCAAAATGGAACAATGAGATTATTTAGAGTGAATTGAAGAAAATAAGTAGAGATGAGGAATAGAAACACTTTAAACCCTCTCAAGAAAGCAATTAGGCTCGAAATAGCTCACTAGGGTAGTCTCCACTATTCTCCTTCAAGAATCTGAGCATGGTACTTTATCCACCAGAATTCTAAGAGCTACCGCTTTGTGAAGTGTAATATGTCTCATATGAAAATCGAAATGGCCGCTCCATAGCATTAATTGTATGACATTCTTAAAAAAAATAGCGACACCGAACGAAAATTGGAAACACAAATCAAATGAACAAAAATTTAAAACACAAATCAAATGAACAAAAATTTAAAACACAAATCAAATGAACAAAAATTGAAACCCCCCCCCCCCATACCTGAATTGAACATTGCCCCCAATGTGAAAGCATATAAGAAAACAGAAAACAGGGATTAAGGGTAACCTGGCACTGCACGGTTCATCCTTTAAACATAGCATTTCTCAAAATGCTATCGATGGCTGAGCTCACCCATGGCTCTTCTTCTGACTCACTTTCCGAAGGGTCTGAAACAGAAGAATCATATAGGGCTCCATCTATTATCAACTCATCCATCTGTTCCACGATGTCTCGGAGCCTTGTGGTCATGTACACTAATTGGAAGTGAAACTCGTCAAGCATACTTAAGTAAATGCCAAACTCGTCTAGAATGTTACTTGTACAGTACATGTAACTGCTCAACACAACAGTTCTTGCCACAAACCTCCTGTCTAGCAGATATTCCCTCCAAGTATCTAGACAACGTGCCAGTGCTGCAAGCTGCATCTTTTCCAATCCACAATTCAGATCCCAATTTGGAATCATGTCTTCAATTTCCTCTATCACCCTACCTCTTTGAAACAGAAAGGCATCTATGGTAACTGCTGAGGGATCCATGGCAAGCACTAACACGAGCACCTCAATCACCTCAAACACCCGTTGTACAATGGTATCCTTACCCAAAGGATCTTCTGGTGGGATAGCTGGCAGTGAGTTCAACAAAACCATTGGGCTAGGCACCTTCACCATGCTCAATTCGGACTCCTCCTGCTTGAGCTTTCCACCGACGGCCTCCTGGAGTTTCTCCATTGACGAGATCTACAATAAGCAACAATTTGGAGAAGGTTTGGTTCGGGAGGAAGAAGAAGTTGAGATGTTCAGGGGTTAGAGGAAGCGGCTAGGTAAACATTTACATAGAAAAGAAACACAGCCAGGGGATATACACGGATATACACGAATAAGAAAAAGAAAGAAGGAAAAAAAAAATTAATTTAAAAATACACGAATATACAAGTGACTCACGGATTACCAATTAAGAATCTCAGAAAACACAGCCAGGGGATCCGGGAAGTTTGGAGAGGTCACAATGGTCCTGCTTAAAACCCAAAACTTCTTAGACACCCAAGGTGTCGCCTATAGAACTCCTAGACACTGTATTTAACAGAGGTGCTCATTGGGGTTACCAGAAGTCAACTCATATGAAAAATCTCTTTTTTTTTTTTTTTTTTTTTCATAGGCATGCAAGACATTGAACAAAATTATACTAAGCAAAACAAAGCTCACACAACTTAGCTCTAACACAAAACACAAAATTGTCAAACCCTACCCCCAAACTTAAATGGAGCATTGTTCTCAATGTTTAAAAGAAGGAAATGCACTGCAATAACCAAACTAGACCTAAAAAAAAAAACACAAAAAGAAAAATACTCTAAAAATAAAAACAACATAACCTGGTATTGAAAAAGTTAGGGTGTGGTGAACTCAAGGGAGTCCACAACTTGTGTTTCCAGTATGTTATCCAAGTATTGTTTCAACCGCTGCCCATTCACCTTGAAAACTGTCCCGTTCCTTACGTTTTCAATCTCAACAGCTCCATGAGGAAAAACTTGAAGCACCTTGAACGGGCCAAGCCATCTAGATCTCAATTTACCTGGAAAGAGACGCAAACGTGAGTCATACAATAAAACTTTCATACCTGGCTTGAATTCTTTCCTGAGAATGGCCTTGTCATGATAACGTTTGGTCCTTTCCTTGTAGATTTTGGCATTCTCATAAGCTTCATTCCTTAGCTCCTCCAATTCATTGATCTGCAACTTTCTGACATTCCCAGCTTCCTTGAGATCAAAATTGAACTTCTTAATTGCCCAATATGCTCTGTGCTCAAGCTCCATCGGCAGGTGACAAGCTTTCCCAAACACGAGTCTATAAGGGCTCATCCCAATGGGAGTCTTATACGCTGTCCTATATGCCCAAAGTGCATCATTGAGTCGCAACGCCCAATCTTTTCTAGTCGGACTGACAGTTTTCTCCAAAATGTTCTTGATCTCTCTATTGCTGATCTCGACTTGTCCGGATGTTTGAGGATGATATGGAGTCGCCACTCTGTGTGTGATATTGTACTTTTTCATTAAGGCTTCAAATGGTTTATTGCAGAAGTGGCTGCCACCATCACTAATGATAGCTCTGGGAGTTCCAAACCTAGTGAAAATCATATCTCTCAGGAATTTTAGGACAACCTTGTGATCATTAGTCCTTGTAGCCAACGCCTCCACCCATTTGGACACATAATCCCATATGTCAAACAGCTCCACCACCAAAATGTTGTTCAGTGGCATCATATTCCTCCGGCTTATGTTTCCCATTCTTTGACACCTATCGCATTTAGAACAGAAATAAAAGGCATCTTTAAAAAGAGAGGGCCAAAAGAAATCGGATTGAAGAATCTTAGCTGCTGTTTTCTTGGCACCAAAATAACCTCCACATGCAAATTCATGACTGAACTTGAGTATGCTTTGCTGCTCATTCTCTGGGACACACTTCCTTATGATTTGGTCGGGGCCATGTTTGAACAAATATGGATCATCCCAGAAGTAATGTTTGGCATTGGCAAGGAACTTCTTTCTTTCCTGAAAAGTTAAATCATCTCTCAAAACACCACTAGCAAGATAATTAACAAGATCAGCATACCACGGTTCTTGATCATGAATGGCCAATAGTTGTTCATCTGGAAAAGATTCATTGAGGGGCAGGACATCCTTATTCTCATGGTTACCATCGATGAGACGAGATAGATGATCAGAATATACAATCACTTTAGACCCAACAAGATATGAACGAAACTTCTCTAAAGCAAAAATTACAGCAAGCAACTCCTTCTCAGTTGTAGAGTAATTGAGCTGAGCATCATTCAATGTTCGGCTTGCATAATAGATGACATGAGGGAGCTTATTCACTCTTTGACCTAGAACTGCACCAAGAGCATAGTTAGAAGCATCACACATTAATTCGAAAGGTAAAGACCAATCTGGTGCTTTGATAATTGGAGTTGATGTTAGTTCAAGTTTCAAAGTGTTAAATGCATCTAAACAATCTTTATCAAAGTTGAAAACAGAATCTTTAGCCAAAAGATTGCATAGAGGACGAGTGATTTTGGAGAAATCTTTAATAAAACGACGATAAAAACCTGCATGTCCTAGAAAACTCCTCACTCCCTTCACTGAAGTAGGGGCTGGCAAACTAGAAATCAAATCAATTTTTGCTTTGTCTACCTTAATACCTTTGCTGGAAATTGCATGACCTAACACAATACCTTGCTTCACCATGAAGTGACACTTCTCCCAATTCAAAATGAGATTCGTTTCCTGGCATCTTTTAAGCACTAATGACAAGTGGTTAAGACAATCATCAAAAGAAGATCCAAAAACTGAAAAGTCATCCATAAATACCTCAATGAACCTCTCTATCATGTCTGAAAAGATAGCCATCATGCATCGTTGGAAGGTGGCTGGAGCATTGCATAAACCAAATGGCATTCGTCTATACGCAAATGTTCCAAAAGGGCATGTGAATGTTGTCTTCTCTTGATCTTCTGGGGCTATTGCAATTTGATTATAACCTGAAAAGCCATCAAGGAAACAATAATGTGAGTGACCAGCTAGCCTTTCAAGCATTTGATCAATAAAAGGTAAAGGAAAGTGATCCTTTCTAGTGGCAGTGTTTAGCTTTCGATAATCAATGCAAACTCTCCATCCCGTGATGGGTTTTGTCGGCACCAGCTCATTGTTCTCATTCTTCACCACTGTGATGCTTGACTTCTTTGGAACAACTTGGATAGGACTCACCCATTTGCTATCTGAGATAGGATAAATGACTCCTACATCAAGTAATTTGAGTATTTCAGTTCTTACAACATCCTTCATAGGTGGGTTGAGTCTCCTTTGGGGCTCACGAGTTGGCTTGGCATCCTCCATCAAAATTCGATGCATGCACATTGTAGGGCTTATTCCCTTGATATCTGCGATGGTCCATCCGATAGCATTCTTGTGGTCTCTCAGAACTTTAATCAGCTTGTCCTCCTCTAATGGTGAAAGGTCAGAAGCTATAATGACAGGAAGGGTTTCTATCTCACCAAGGTAAACATATTTAAGGTGTTGTGGAAGAGGTTTGAGCTCAAGTTTAGGTGGTTTGACAATGGAGGGAACTAGTTTAATGGAGGCAGGTTCAAGAGGCTCTATAATGGGTGAAATGGAAGAATGGTATGGTTTCGAAACCTCAAGGGCAACTGCAACTTCCATGAACTTAGGTTCATCATCAAGGTCACCTAAAGGTTGTGTCAAAACAATTTCTAAATCATCATCAGATTGTGCCTGCACAAATTTAGAGAAGACCAGAGAATCCAAACAATCAATTGAAAAACAATCAACTGAATTAGAAGGATGAGATAAGGATTCAAACACTTTGAATTCTACGGTCTGGCCAAGGACTGTCATTTTGAGAATGCCATTTTTAACATCAATGAGAGTGTTTGCTGTGGCCATGAATGGTCTTCCAAGCAAGATAGGCAGCTCACGGTTATGAATGGGTGCATCTTCCATGTCTAACATTACAAAATCAGCAGGCAATATTAGCTTATCAACTTGTACCAAAATATCTTCAACTATACCTCTAGGATATTTCACTGAGCGATCAGCAAGTTGTAAGCTGAGTGTGGTGGATTTCAATTCTCCCAAGCCTAGTTGAAGATATACTGAATAAGGCATTAGATTGATACTTGCACCTAAATCCAACATGGCTTTCTCAGCTCGTTTATCTCCAATGGTTATGCCGATTGTAAAACTGCCTGGATTCTTGAGCTTAGGAGGAAGTTTCCTTTGAAGGACAACACTTACATTTTCAGACACCAACACCTTCTCATGAGGGCTATACCTTCTTTTGTGTGAATTCAACTCCTTAAAGAATTTAGCATAAGTTGGCATATTCCTGATCATATCAAGCAGAGGCAAGTTAACATTGACTTTACTAAGTATGTCATAAATTTCAGCAAAAGACTTATCGTGTTTGCTTGTAGCAAGACGCCCAGGGAAAGGAATTGGTGGCAGATAAGGGTTCTTGGCCTTGTGCATTTGAGGTGAAATTGTTGACGTGCCAATGGGAATTGCTTCCTTTGGTGTGGTCTTTTCATTTTGTTCATCACCTGCATTCACAATATCATCATTAGTAACTTCATTGCCAACTTTATTATCAAAAACCTTACCACTTCTAAGCACTGTGATTGCTTTGGCTTGCTCGTGATGCTTGGGATTCACATTTGTTTGGCTAGGGAATTTTCCGGGTTCTCTTTGGTTCAAACTATCTGCAATTTGTCCTAATTGAATCTCCATCTTGGTAAGGGCAGCAGAATGTTGTTGAAGAGCACCATTAGTAGTTTGCTGGAATTGCAAAGTATTTTGGGCCAACAACTTGACTGTGTCCTCAAATGAACTAGATTTGGGTTGGAATGATGAACTCGCTTGATTTTGATTTTGATTGTTGCTCCAAGAGAAGTTTGGATGATTCCTCCAACCCGGATTATAAGTGTTCGAGAAGGGGTCATTTCTTGGCCTTTGGTTGTATGAATTCATCATGTGGGCTTGTTCATGGATAAACGCAGGATAATCATTCCCAGCTGGGCACATGTGAGTTGAATGTCCTTGAACATTACAGATACCACAAACTTCAACTTGAGGAACTTTAGGTACCATGTTGAGCACAGAGTCAAGCTTCCGCTGTAAACCAGCAACCTGTAAAGCAAGCTCATTGTTAGGACTAATCTCATAGATACCAGCACTTTTACCTCTTGTATCTTTGTGTTGGTCATTGGATCCCAACATCTCAAATATGTCATATGACTCTTGAGCATTCTTCTTCTTTAAAGCTCCACCTGCAGCATTATTGACAGTAGATTGACAAGTCTCGGTTAGTCCATCATAAAAAATTTGCATTTGTAAGTATAGAGGTAACCCATGATGTGGACATTGCATTAGAGTTCCTTTGAAACGCTCCCAACATTCATTGAATGGTTCACCATCATGTTGTGAGTAGTTGAAAATCCGAGACCTCAAGGTGGCTGTCTTTTGGGAGGAGAAAAACTTCTCCAAGAACTTCTTAGCTACAGCATCCCAACTGGTTAGTGATCCAGGGGTTAATGACATCAACCAAGTCTTTGCTCTATCTTTCAAAGTGTAAGGGAACACCCTCATCCTCAGATCTGCTTCAGACACATCCTTCAAAGGCAAAGTACACACAACAGTATAAAATTCTTTAATGTGAGCCAAAGGATCTTCGTTAGGTAAACCATAAAAAGAAGGAAGCATTTGAAAGTGAGAAGATTTAAGCTCATAGTTTCTAGCTTCTGTGGACAGCAAGATGCATGAAGGTGAATTTGGTATGACTGGTTGGCCAAGTTCCTCCAAAGCACGTTGGTCATTGGCTGCCATCTCTTCTTTTTCTTCTTCTTCTTGATCTGAGTTAAAGATGTTGAATTGAGAGTACTCTTCTAAGCTTGCAGAATTGGAGGTTTCAGCTTCTGAATGATTGAGAATAGATTCAATGGCTGCCACTCTTGCTTCAACAAGCCTTTCTTCAAGTTCAGCAAGAGATGGTTGTTGTGTACCACGGATTGGTTGGATCTTAATGGTTCCGGATTGAGAGTGTTTCCTCACCGCTGATACAACTTGTTCAAGCAATGGTTTTTTCGACATGCAATACCTGAAAACAAAGAAAAACTAAAGAAAGTAAGCAGTAGTAACAAGACTCTTAATCAAGTCCCCGGCAGCGGCGCCATTTTTTGTTAGACAGATTTTGTTCTATCTATTTCTCGCAAGTGCACGAATCAATTATAGTATAGGAATGCAAGTACGAGGTCGTTCCACAGAGACTTAGATGAAAGCACTTAATACTACTACTTAGATTCCAAATAACCTAAAGCTAAACAGAATTTAATTGAGATTGAATTGAGTTGTTTGGAGTGAAAACTACTAAAAAGGAATGCAAAGAGCAAGTGATCAGGAGTAGATGTTTAGAGAATGTAAAGACGATGAGACAAGCACTAGGCATTCAACTTCACCATGACAATCCAATTTCAAGTTACAAGTTGACAATCACCTAAATTGATTACAATTCTGGAGTTCGTGTTATGTATGATTATCCATATGATGTTTGGTTTTAATCAAGTACTCAGAAACACAACCTAGCTATGATGTTTAGTCTAAGTTATGAATCTGAATCCATTAAGCTTGAGTACCAACACTATAGAACCAAGTAAACATTTAAACATGATGTTTGTCCTAAATGCATTACTCACTCATTCACTAATCAGTTCAAGAGTCATATGATGTTTATGTAAACTTGAACTAGATAGTCAACATGCAGGTGTTAATAATGGCCAGTTATTTAAACATGCATAAGGATTCAATAAGAGCAAGTGAATGAAACCAGAATTTAGAAGTAATCAACAAGGGTAACATTAACTTGAAAACATGAAATTGTCTTGACAGGCTACATTGAACCCCTAGTTATGGTAATTAGTTACACATGATTAATGGAGAATACAATTGAATCAAAGTAAACATGGAGAAGGTAAGAAAAACCCGTGAAGATCAAATTATGATGTTGAAGAACTCCTCACAGCTTCCACCATGTATGCTTGCAGCCAGAGATGAAGAGTGGTGTGAATGTAGGAATTGTGTTTGGGAGATGATGGGGATGTGAAGGATGGAGTGGTTTCTGGGAATTGGGCTAGAGGAATTGTGTTTGGGAGATGATGGGGATGTGAATGATGGAGTGGTTTCTGGGAATTGGGCTAGAGGAATTGTGTTTGGGAGATGATGGGGATGTGAAGGATGGAGTGGTTGCTGGGAATTGGACTAGAGGAATTGCTGAATGCTCAGATGTTGTTGTCTTTGGAATGAGATGGATGTGGTATTTATAGGGAGAGTGAGAAGAGGAATCTGAATTGATTTAAGCCTCCACCATCAGCCATTGCAATTAGATATTAGTTTCTTGGCTGCTCACCAACAATTCCCACCAGAAACCACACCTCATCCCTTAGCTAAGCATGACCAAGCAAGCAATGAGCTCATCTGTAAGTCAGCATGACGTGTATTTTGATGGGCTCACGGATTGGGCTTGCCTTACTCAACTGATGACATTAAGCTATCCATCTTGAAGTTCAGGCTTTCATCTTTCCAACCACATGCTATATGGGCCAATCCAAGTTCGGATGAAAAAGATAAGTCCGAAATGAATTTGTAACTCAGTCTTCAGTTTTCACACATTTTTCACCATTTTACTCCAAATGTCTCAAGTATTACCTAGAGCTCAATGAACTGAATGACAAACACAAAAGAGGTTAAAAGCACAAGTTTTACTTAAAAACATACCAAATCATAAGTTAGAAGGGTACAACAAGATATGTAATTATGCACCGATCAAGGGCCCTTGGCCAACACCACACTGGTGCTTCGATTGATCGCCATTATTTTGCAGGGGTCGAGGAAGAAGATAGTCAAGAAACGCAAGGATCTTCTCCGAATATTCCAGGGGAGGAAAATTGCACAAACAATGCCTTTAAGGTATGGAGTTATATATGTATTCCTCTTGCTATGTCTCATACATTCTCTTTTGATTTTGGGGATTGGTTAGCTTAATCTCAAGAGTAAGATTAAGGCTTCCCAGAGTTTGCGATGGGTTATTGTGTTCACTATTACTATCTGGCACTGTTGGAAATGGCGTTCTCGTTCAACTTTCAATCCTGACTATGAGCCACCTTCCAATCCTCATCACACAATTCTTTAGTGTGATAAGGAATGATTTGATATTAATAAGATGGTTAATGGTAAGCGAGCAAGAGAGGTTATTCAAATTCATTGGAGATCCCCTACTGCGAGCAAATCCAAATTGAATGTGGATGGCAGCTGTAAAACTAATTCTTGGAAGATCACTGCGGGCTGTCTATTGAGGGACTTAGATGGTTCTTGGATATGTGGGTTTTCTGTTAATATTGGAATTGGAAATATTGTTAAGACAGAGTTATGGAGTCTCCTTATAGGGTGGCAAATGGCTTAGAATAAGGGTATTAGGACCCTTGATATTGAATGCGACTTTTTATCTATTGTTTCTCTGATGGCCAAGGTATTTGACCAATCCCACCCCTTTTTGTCTAATTGAAGATTGCAAGTTATAGCTGAATCGTGATTGGAGATGTAAGATTTCTCATGTTTACACAAAACAAAACAGAGATGTTGACCACCTTGCTAGTTTCGGGTATGATTTACCTTTTGGGCTTCTTAATTTTAAGTCAGCTCAGGATTCTATTTCGAACTTCTTGTTGAATGATGTGCTAGGAAGGGCCTTTGAGAGGGCTATGATCTGTTAGTTTTTTTTTCTTGTTTCGTACTGGCTTTAGCCTCATTGTAACAGGAAAAAAACAAGCTGATTAGCAAAAAAAAAAATATATATCTCATCAAATAAATAAAGAAACTCATAAAATACCAACACACTCATATTAACGTTGGTTGGGGCCTCAAAACATGAAAACCAAACCGCGTGCACAAATAAAAGAACCAAAAGAGAAGCGAGAAGGAGAGATGGGAATCTAATGCTCAAAGCGAGTGAAGTTGTTGCTCTCCAACTAGGCTGCGCTCGACTCAACTTACAACTTGACCTTCACTCATTGCCTCTCACTCATCGAGCATGCTTTCCAAGGCATCTTCCCCTACCAACTCCCCTTAGCCTTCGACCACCTCCGCAAAACATTGTGCACCCTCCACCCGCTCCCTCTTATCCTCAAGTGGGTCCCATGGCCTACTCGCTCGACATGGGCCCAGACGATCAGGCCAGCCGAGTTCAAGTAGTGGGCATTGGAGTTCTTCGCTGAAGCTATGGTGGAGAACGCCATCAAGGCAGTGATGTGGTGTGTTCCAATTGGAGTGGCTGGGATTACTGGGGTTGGGGCCACGACGTGGTCCAAGAAGGAGTTGGTTGGGACAAAGATTGGGGTGTACATGCTTGTCATTGCGACTTTGATTTTTCTGAGTATGTCTAGGTAAGATAGGGTATAGGGTGAGAGTGGGAGTGAAAAAGGGAATTATGAAAAGGGGAATACTAGCAACCTTCTCCCTCTCATCATGACATGACAATTGTCACTTTCCTTACACTTAAAACAATATCATTAATGGATCACACAAACAAGGTTTTTGTTTTCCAAGTTTACCTTTATTAAATGTATTATTAATTTTTTTTTTAATAACAAGCTAGTTTTTTATTATAATTTTTTTGTATTTTTTACAACTTTCTTACCATCTTGTTAAAAAATGAAATAAGAAATAAAATTTGAACTTTTTTTATTAATTTTTTTTTTCTAGAGAGAACATACGTTTTGTTAAACACAAAAGAAAGATGATATCACTTTCATGATAACAATGTCATGAAACAAACTTTATTTATATATAATAAAAAAAAAGATTTGACGTTTTTTCTTATTAAAATTTTAACAATGTGCTAAGGAAGTTGTAACAAAATCTGAGTAAAGTGATGGAAATTTAAAATCCAATACATTTAATAAGATTTGAAAAACAAAAACTAACTTGTGTGATGCATTAATGACATTATTTTAAGTGAAGGGAAAGTGACACTTGTCATGAGGAGAATGGAGAAGGTCTAAAAGAGAAGGTTAGAGAGAAGATTGCTAGCATTTCTCTTTGGAAAATTAAAATGCAATGGTGTATTTATGTTACTAATTATTATTTTTAATATCATAGTTTCTACTTATGATATCTAATTTCTTGTGCCTTGCTTTGTACATATGAATAATATATAATTTCTTGTTTGTTTTGCAACCATAAATCATAACACCCAAAAAAAAAAAAACATGATATCCATTTTTTGTTTTTTTGTTTTTTTTTTTTTACAAAGGCAATGTTCTGAACTACTGTAATGTATGGAGGGGGATCAAACTTTGGCGAAAGGGGGAATCAAACTTGTGAATATCAGGATAGAGTTTCTAACTCGAAATTAATTGGCAACAAGTGAAGTGTCTTGTTCAAAGCTTAAAATTCTCCTCATGTGAGATTTTATATTATCAACAAAAATCTAACTTATAACAAGGGGAGGCGGACCAATGCAGAAGAATGCTATCAATCAAGTAATATAATATAATTGGTTCATATATTCCAAAGGAGTAATGCTAGACTTACCACATTTTTCATACCACAATTGTACCACCTCTCTAATAGAGGTAGAGCCCACCAATACAATGGGGCCTACCTCTATTAGAGAGGTGGTACAATTTTGGTATGAAAAATGTGGTAAGCCTAGCATTTTTGATTCCAAAGTAATTGTTTGATTGAATTTCTAAATCAAGTCAACAGCAATCCCATGTTTTGGAGGTCCTAGGCGAACAAATTAAATGGGGTCTTCTACTTTCTGTGTATAGTATGTGAATTTTTTTTTTGGTAAGTTAAAAAAAATATTATATGAACTCAAATTCACAATTGTAATAGAAAAGAAACAAACATGTAATTTACACAACAACTTTATAAAATGTATCTCACTTAAATATCACTCGTCTTGCATTTTTTGATTCAAAAGTATCAATTAAACTTTACATAATCAAACTTTTCTACTATGTCCTTTCAATGGACAACATAGCCAAGCCATTCAATTTTTCTTGTGATATAGTTGATCGAAATTCAATGGTCAACTAATGCTTTATATTCTTGCCTGATAAAAAAATCAATACAAAATATAAATAATGCTGAACAACAATGAAAATACGTAATAGCACCACACTTAGGGCCAGTTTGGCATTGCTGTGCTGTGAAAATAATCACTGTCATATTTGCTATGAGAGAAATCAGCTGTGAGATAAAGCAGTTTGGCGTTTGGTAAATTTTTTGTTAAAAGTGTTGGTAAAATAATCAGTTTATGAGTATTTGGTAAATTTTGTATAAAAGTGCTGTGAGCTGTTTCTAATGACTAAAAAGGGCATATGTTGAAATTTCTTTTCTATTCAATTGTTTGGTAAAAAGAAAAGCAATTTCATTTTCACTTTCACTTTCACTTATATAATTCTTGTATTTAATATGTTTTCTAACCTTAACACCTAAAAATCATTTTAATCATAAAATAAATAAAGTATTACGTTAAAATTGTTAAATCATTGCAATATTTAGGTGCTATCAATAATAAATAGTACATAAAAAGCTGTGTGCAAGTCTTGAGTCGAGAAGACTCCAAGCGCTCTTGCATTGCTTTAAGTTCAGAAGCTGTGTGTGCATACCAACACTGCACATGATATAAAAGGATAAAGAAATATCTAAAGAAAGTTCTATGTATTCCTAATTCCAAGTAAAAACCTTTTGTTTATGGGAAACAAAACAGCCATAAGTAAACCCATCTTAACCACAAAAAAGAAATTGGCAGCAAATTTGGGAAAAATAATGTCAATAAAACCTAAAAGATGACTAGTGCTTACCTGTATACAATACTACAGACTGTTTATCAGAATTATATATGTATTTAAATTCACTGATATTTATTGGGCCCACCTGTCAACCAAAGTGATTCAGTTCACGCCATGAAGAACACTTCAGTTGGAAAGCGAAAAATTAAAAAACAATTGACCAAGGCACCATTAGAATACCAGTTCACAATAATGTTTAAAGCTCCCAGGATCCTTTGGCATAACAGTTGCGAGTACAGCCACTTCAATTGATCCAACAAGAAAAAAAAATGGAGGAAGAATGGAAGAGAAGGAGATGAGTGCTCTGTGGCGTGGGAAGGAGAAGACGCTTGAAGAGGAGAACTTGAAATCATATTGGGGTATTTTCGGAATTTTGTAATTTTCATTAAACCTAGTGCCTTCTCAAATCTGATTATCATATAATCAGAAATTGAAAGCAGCCCATTAGCAGCTTTCCTTTATTGCTTTCTCCCACTGCAATTTTTAATAATAAGTGATTTTCTCATAGTTTACCAAACGGGTTGGGCTTCCCAAATTTTTTTTAAAATCACTTATAACCCCAAATAAGCAATGCCAAACGGGTACTTACAACAACAGTAATACTCATATATTTGAATTTTCAAAAATATAAGATTGACCGGCTATGTTGTATCATACAACTTGTATGCTATCGAAACCTCTTGTTTATATTCACTTTTCAACTTCTTGCTTTTTTGGTGGGTTGTCGAAAACTTTATTGTATGCTATGCTGCAGGGTTTTGGCTTTGATGATAAATACATGTATTTGATTTCCTAATTAATTCAACTAGATTAATTGATTTATGCTATAAGTGGGCCTTTATTGAGTTTTCTATTTTTAATTTTGAATTGAATGATTGAGTAAGTTTTTTATTTAAATTTTTTTATACAATAATTAGTTTGGACCTAACATAATTATATTATATAAATTTTTTTTTTAAATGTATGCATATATCTATATATATAAAGCAAAAGACAAAGAATGGTAAAACATCCAAAATATCAGAAAATGTCATTTGTTAATTCAAACATTAAGAAGTGAAATTATTAATTACATGAGGATAATATGGTAAATTCATATTTTCTCATATTAAAATAATTAAAATTAAAAACAAAATAAGATAATAAGTGAGATTTTCTATTTAAACTCCGCACTTCTCTTTGTTCACCCCAATACTTAAATTATTAAGCTGTAAGTTTTATTATTGTGTAAAAAGACAAAAAAAGTCATCCAACTTAATAATTAACCCTAGTACATCTATACACCCACACACCCCACCACTCTTCATATTAAGTTTTAGAAACTGACAAGGTCATAATTTCACACATTTGCATGCTTTCTTTGCTTAGTAATTTTGTTTAGCTTCTCTTTATTTTGAGTCTCTTACCTATGTTTGTGTGTTTTGTAGGTTAAGACAGCAAGAGATCACATTTGATGCAATCCATGCTTGATAAGGGCTGATTGGGATAAGAGGAATATGAGCTTAAGGACAAACCCAATTTGGGCCACACTCCTTGTCAGTCCAATTTCGTGGGTCATCTTGCAGGCCTCATTTCAGCAACCTACACTACTTGGATGAGGTGACATTCTTCACAGAAGTTGTTCCAATGGGTGTCTAGTATAACATATCCAAATTTCGGCCCAATTGAAGACATCTAGAGTCCTTAGCCCATCAAACACTGAACCATGTTCAGAATATGCATTGGATCATCTTTTGAGCCTTGGATCCCATTTTGAGCTTTAGATCCTCTTTTGAGCCTTGGATCCTCTTTTGAGCTTTGAATCATCTTTTGAGCATTGGATCCTCTTTTGAGCTTTGAATCATCTTTTGAGCCTTGGATCCTCTTTTGAGCATTGAATCATCTTTTGAGCATTGGATCCTCTTTTGAGCCTTGCATGTTGAGCAATTAAGAGAGAGCTACACCAGCCAAAGGGGAGGACGAAATTTCTCTCTACAAATAGAGAGCTACACAGACATCCACTTCATCCATCAATTCACTTCATCCATTACTCACACACACATTCAGATTCCATCATCCACCACAAAGAGAGAAGAGAGCTAGTTGCAAAGGAAGGAGAGCTTGGAGCTGTCCTGGGAACTACATTGCTGCCAGCTAGCTTTTCTCTTCTCTTTATCCCATCTATGTATCTCTTATCTTCTGTATTCATTGTTATGTCTAGCTAATCTATTTAGTTAGGGCTTAGGATGAAGCCCTAGTCATGAATATTCAATGTTATGAATGATTTATAGTTAATTGATTTCCTTGCTTTCATTATCAAGTTGTTAATCTCCAGTTTACTATGTGCTTGATGTATGCTTTCTTGGAGTAGCTAACTATGATTTTATGCATCTAGCACAGGTTGGGAAGGGGTTTAGATTCACCAATTCTACTCTCCTTTCACAAGCAACACATGAATGGCCTAAGAATCATTCAAGGGGTTAACAACCATAGGTTGACTAGGACAGATACCATGTTCTAGGACTTGTGTGATTATCATATTCTCAAGGAACTTAATGACTCTTGTATGCTTTATTCTAAGTAGATACCATGCTTAGGTTGCATATTAGAGATCACGTGTTGTGTAGATACCATGCATAATCACATGCCTTAGGAGAATCATGCATCCTGCACCTAGATACCATAGGCTTGTATGCGATAATCTATTGATGATGAAGCTTGAGTCAATTTATATGCATTCATAACTTGGATAGGAAAACTAGTGGTGGATTCCAAGGCTCTAACACCTCTCATTCATCGTTTCACAGCTTGTTGATTGCTGCCAGTGTTTACTTTCCAGCACTTTCATTTCATGTTCTTGTTCTCATTTCAACACAACAAAAACCCCCCATTTCGAGTGCGTGTGTGGTGCTAGGATTCTGTCCTAGACCTTGAGTAATTAGCAAGAGGCATTGTTGAAATTCGACCTTGCCTTTAGCTAGTTAGTCAGTTTCCTTATTCTATGTTTTTATAGCATTCTAAGTAATTTAACTTGCAACCAAGTTACCATTCTCCGTGGGATCGACCTCGCACTTACATAAGCTATACTATAAACGGTTCGTGCACTTGCGAGAATTAAAGTTGCTGTTTTTAATAACTCATTTTAGTTGTTAAGAAATAGGCTCAACAAGTTTTTGGCGCCGTTGCCGGGGAATCCGGTAACGATGGTGCTATAGTTAGATTAGTTTGATTGTTTTTGTTTTGTTTTGTTTTTTGTTTCATTTGTTTCTTTTCATTGGTTTTTCCTTTAGTATTCTGTTTTTGTATTTAGTTGTTATCTCCCTTGATGGCACTGAATTGAGTTCCTTGGTGTATGTATGTCCGAATCTGACCAGGAGCAAAGTTCACCTGAGCCACTCTCACCAAGAACCGCTGTTGTACGTGCTGGTTTGAGGAGGAACTATAGTTCTTCAAGCACTGAATCTAGGAGTTGCGAATCTGAAAGTTCAAGCAAGATGGCAGAGATTCCGAACAACAACAATAATGTTGAAGGAGGTGCTGCGCTTGTTGTCCAACCTCGAAAACCCTTGTGTGAGTTTTCCATTCCCAAAGTCACCGATCAACCTTCATGCATCGTCTATCCTCAACTCACAGTTGACAGGTTTGAGCTTAAAAGTGGTATGATTCATCTTCTCCCAACTTATTATGGTAATACCACTGAGGATCCTTACATGCATATTAAGCAATTCTTTGAAATATGTGCTACGATCAAAATTCAAGGCCTTGATGATGAGCAGATTAAGATGAGGCTATTCCCATTCAGTTTAAAAGATAAAGCTAAGTCTTGGTTATACTCTTTGCCTAATGCTTCAATTCATACTTGGGAAGAGCTTTCTAATAAGTTTTTGCAGAAATTCTTTCCAGCTCAAAAGACTAACAAGATTAGACAGGAAATTCTTCGTTTCACACAAAAGGAAGGAGAAGCTTTTCATGAATGTTGGGAGAGGTACAAGGAGATGATAAGTTCTTGCCCGCACCACAACATAGAGACTTGGATGCAAATGCAGTCTTTCTATGAAGGTTTGCTTGATTCCGAAAGGATGATGTTGGATGCAACAAGTGGAGAGGGATTGATGAACAAAACAGCAGATGAGGCTTTTACTCTCTTTGAATCCTTGAGTGCTAACTCTCAACAATGGAGCCACAATAAAGAAAGAGGAGCTCCTATGAAAGCTGTGGTCTCTGAGGTAAGTACTAATAATGAGATTGCAGCAAAACTTGATGTTATGTGTTCTTTGTTTCAACAGGCAGTGATTGGACCTCTAGGAAGCAAAGTGGAAGTTCAAGATCAATCTTTTGCAGAGCACATGCTAGAACAAGCAAATGCCCTTCAAGCAAGGAATCCTAATAATGATCCTTACTCAAACACGTACAATCCGGGGTGGAGAAATCATCCTAATTTCAAGTGGAGCAATAACTCAAATGTGCAACAATCTCAAGGACCTCCCCCAGGATTTCAATTACAACAAAGGCAATTCCAGCAAGCTCCCCAACAAGTGCAAGAGAAAAAGGGTGACCAAATGGGAGAATTGCAAGATATGTTCAAGCAGTTCATGGGCCAGCAGATGCAAACCAATCAGAATCTTCAAAATGCAGTGAGCAAGCTAGAAGTGCAAGTTGGGCAGATTGCATCCTCCTTGAGCAATAGAGCATCCGGAACATTTCCAAGCCAAACGGAGGTGAATCCAAGGCATCAAGAGCATGCGAAAGCAGTACACATCTTGAGAAGTGGTAAACAAGTTGATAATAAGGTTGGAGATGCCAATGAAGAGCAAGAAGATGGGGAAAACGTGGAGATCATTCAGCCACCACATGGGCAGCCCACATGTTCCACCAAACAACCCCTCAATGCCTCTGGAAAGAGCACAGGTCCTAAGGTATCATCTAGTGCTAATCAAGTTCCAATTTCAACTAATGCTTTTAGGCCTATTGCACCCTTTCCCAGCAGGTTATTAAAGTCAAAGAAAGATCAAGGCTTGGATGAGATAATGGAAACATTCAAGAAGGTGCAAATCAACATCCCATTGCTCAATGCCATTGCTCAGATTCCAAAGTATGCAAAGTTTTTGAAGGATCTATGCACTAACAAGAGGAGATTCAAAGAGCATGAACAAGTTGCATTGAGTGAAGAGGTAAGTGCAGTGTTACAAAGAAAGCTACCTCCAAAGCTAAAGGATCCAGGTTCGTTTTCTATACCTTGCACAGTTGGTGATTTCAAGTTTCAAAAAGCTTTGCTTGATCTTGGTGCTTCTATAAATCTTATGTCATATCATGTTTATGAGAAACTTAACCTTGGTGAGTTGCAAGCCACATCTGTGAGCATTCAATTGGCAGATAGAACTATTAGGTACCCCAAGGGCATTCTAGAAGATGTTTTGGTGAAAGTGGAAGAGCTAATTTTACCTGCCGATTTCTTGGTGTTGGAAATGGAAGAAGCACCAATTCATGACAATCAGTTACCACTCATTCTAGGTCGGCCATTCATGGCAACTGCCGGTGCTATTATTGATGTGAAGAAGGGTACATTGACCATGAACGTGTTTGATGAGACAATAGCATTCAAAGTGTTTGAAGCCTCCAAGTTTCCAAGTGATGAGCATGAAGTTTTCCAGCTTGATGCAATTGATACTATGGTGAAAGAAGCACTGCCAATGAGTTATTTGGAGCCTATCGAAGCATGCATCACACAAAGCATAGGGGGAAAGAAGAAGTGGACAGCTTAGAGGCTGTGATCTCTCCTTTACTTCTTGAGCTTGTTTGCAGCATGGATAGCTACATAGAAGTTGGAAAGAGGTATGCAAACCAATTTGAATCATTACCCCCACCTACTAATAAGGTTTTACCTTCTATTGTGCAGGCACCAGAGTTGGAATTAAAGCAATTGCCAAAACACCTTAAATATGCTTATTTAGGTGAAAGTGAGACTCTACCTGTCATCATTGCCTCACATCTCGGGACCAAACGATGAAAAGAAGCTTTTGAGAGTTCTAAAAGAGCACAAAACTGCAATTGGGTGTAGCATTGCAGATATCAAAGGCATAAGCCCAACAATGTGCATGCATAAGATATTATTGGAAGACAATGCAATGCCTAAGAGGGATGCCCAAAGACGTCTCAATCCGAACATGAATGAGGTGGTAAGGAAAGAGGTAATGAAGCTTTTAGATGTTGGTATTATTTACCCTATTTCTGATAGTAAATGGGTGAGCCCAGTGCAGGTTGTCCCAAAGAAGTCAGGTATCACAGTGGTGAAGAATGAAGCAAATGAGCTTGTACCTACACGGGTGACCACAGGCTGGAGAGTTTGCATTGATTATAGGAAGCTCAACACAGCAACAAGCAAGGATCACTTCCCTCTTCCATTCATTGATCAGATGCTTGAGAGATTGGCTGGCCATAGCCACTATTGCTTCCTTGATGGATATTCAGGCTACAACCAAATCGCTATAGCCCCGGAGGATCAAGAGAAGACGACCTTCACGTGTCCCTTTGGCACTTTCGCTTATAGGAGGATGCCTTTTGGTCTCTGTAACGCCCCAGCCACTTTTCAAAGGTGCATGATGAGCATTTTCTCCGACATGGTAGAAAGGTTCATTGAGGTATTCATGGATGACTTCTCTGTCTTTGGTGATTCTTTTGATCAATGCTTGCATAACTTATCTAAGGTGTTGGCTAGATGTGAACAGACTAACCTTGTTCTTAATTGGGAAAAATGTCATTTTATGGTTAACCAAGGCATAGTTCTTGGTCATGTCATCTCTAGTAAAGGAATCGAGGTAGATAAAGCTAAGATTGATTTGATTGCCTCCATGCCCTCACCTACTTCTGTCAAAGAAGTACGTTCTTTCCTTGGCCATGCAGGTTTCTATAGGCGTTTCATTAAGGATTTTTCTAAGATTGCAAGGCCTTTGTGCAATCTCCTTGCCAAGGACATGGATTTTGCGTTTGATCAAGACTGTGAGAATGCTTTCAATGCTTTGAAGAAGATGCTCACAACTGCCCCAATCATTATACCACCAGATTGGAGCTTGCCTTTTGAATTGATGTGTGATGCCTCAGATTATGCCGTTGGAGCTGTTTTGGGACAGCGAGTTGATAAGAAGCCACACGCCATCTACTATGCTAGTAGAACCCTCAATGATGCCCAACTCAACTATTCCACCACAGAAAAGGAGTTGTTAGCAGTCATATTTGCTTTAGAGAAATTCAGATCATATTTGATTACTAATAAGGTTATTGTTTACACTGATCATGCAGCATTGAAATACTTGTTAGCCAAGAAGGATGCCAAGCCACGACTCATTACTTGTTGCAAGAGTTTGACTTGGAGATAAAAGATAAGAAAGGAAGTGAGAATGTTGTGGCTGATCACTTGAGTAGATTGGTGCATGTATCTAATGAAGAGGAGGATTCATTGCCATTGCGTGAAAGCTTCCCGGATGAGCAACTCTTTTCCATTTGTGCTTTGAATTCTCTCAATCCATTGCCTTGGTTTGCTGATATCGTTAACTACTTATGCACTAATGAACTCCCTACAGGGTTGTCTACATTCCAACGTGACAAGCTTAGGAAACAAGCAAGATACTACTTTTGGGATGATCCATATCTATTCAAGCACTGCCCAGACCAAGTAATTCGGAGGTGTGTGCCGGAAGGTGATTTTAAGAGCATTCTTGAGTTTTGTCACTCCCATGCATGCGGAGGCCATTTTGGAGCAAAGAAAACTGCCAACAAAGTGCTACAATCAGGTTTCTTTTGGCCTACCCTTTTTAAGGATGCTTATGCTTTTTGTGCTTCATGTGATAGATGCCAACGGATGGGTAATTTACATGCTAGAAATCAGATGCCTCTCACCAATATCTTAATCATTGATATATTTGATGTTTGGGGAATTGATTTCATGGACCCTTTTCCTACCTCTTATGGATTTGAATATATACTAGTTGCTGTCGATTATGTTTCTAAATGGGTGGAAGCCATTGCCACTAGAACTAATGATGCTAAGGTTGTGATCAGTTTTCTCAAAGGAAATATTTTTACAAGGTTTGGCACACCTAGAGCAATCATTAGTGATGGTGGCTCCCACTTTGTTAACCAAGCTTTTGCAGCACTCTTGAAGAAATATGGAATCACTTATAAGGTGGCAACACCTTACCATCCTCAAACTAGTGGGCAGGTTGAGATAAGCAATAGGGAGATTAATCACATACTTGAAAAGACAGTGAACAGCACAAGGAAGGATTGGTCAATGCGTTTGGATGATGCATTGTGGGCTTATAGGACTGCTTACAAGACCCCTATAGGTATGTCTCCATATAGGCTTGTTTTCGGTAAATCTTGTCACTTACCAGTGGAGCTTGAGCACAGGGCTTATTGGGCAATCAAGGCCTTCAATTTTGATATGAAAGCTGCTGGTGAGAAGAGGAGGCTTCAACTCAATGAGTTGGAGGAATTGCGACATGAAGCATATTAGAATTCTAAGCTTTACAAGGAGAAAACAAAGCAATATCATGACAAGAAAATTCTTAGGAAGACGTTTGAGAGAGGGCAGAAGGTTCTCCTGTTCAATTCACGCCTTAAGCTCTTCCCAGGTAAGCTTCGTTCTCGGTGGATTGGCCCTTTTGTTATTACTAATGTGTTTGATCATGGTGCAGTGGAGATTCAAAATATTAAGGATGGCAGCACCTTCAAGGTGAACGGACATCGATTGAAACCTTACTTTGATGCCAACTTTGATGCCAATATTGAGTCTGAAGCACTCAAGGAGCCTCCACCACTCTCTTGAAGCTCACCGAAGTTTGGACGTCCGGCTGAAGACATAAAACTTAGCGCTTCTTGGGAGGCAACCCAAGGTGATGAGGAGAAGATAGAACCTGCAAGGAGCTGCTTACGTCCTAATCGCTTCAAAGGGGAGTTTTTCTGAACTTTAACCTTTGGTTATGTCTTTTCCTTATCTTCTTCCCTTTCATTTATGAGGCATTGTATGTTCTTACATTCTAAACATTGAGGACAATGTTTCATATAAGTTTGGGGGGAAGGATTTGGTTACGTTGTTTTATTGTCAAATTTTAACTTTTTTTGAGTGTGTTTAGTGTCTAAAAACGCAGGATTTTGTGTGTTGTTTCGTTATCCTTCCAAACACCTATGATAAGACTTGGATTAAATTCTAATATGGTTTCTCAGAAATTGATAGTCATTGTTTAAGGACTTTGTGTGGTTCTGAGTTAATTATGTCTTGCATGCCATCCTTGCACTTATTGAGCACTTTGCCAAGTTAGTCCAATTTCTTGCTACTTGGAGATGTTATGCAATTCTACTTATCTCATGATCTTGGTTTCATGCTCTAGAACTTATTTGAATATCTCTTGAGACATTTTGTTGCCCTGCAATGCTTTGGAAGTGATTTAGGCCATGTTTGAACCGTTTGAGCCTTTCTAACCATCCCTCTATATGTATTCATCCCTAGTCAACCCATTTGAGCTTATGTTAAGCCTTTCTTTGTGTAAACTATTCTTACCATAATGAACCCTCTGTTTTCTTGTCCTTATCTATTCTGTGAGCAACTAAAGCTATCTTTAAAAGAGAGTTATAAAGAACGTAAGGTGTTGGAGCAAAAGTGAATCATTAGTGCCATAACCCAAGTGTTGAAAAGAAATAAGTTTGGGGGTATTGGTAACTAATGAAAAGAGGTAATGAAGTGTGACCAATGTAGTCACGGCCCTAGGGTGTTATAAAAGAGAAGATCATGGTGATCTAGGGTAAAGAGCCACAAAATTAGGCCAAATAAACACATTGGAAGGTGCTGAAATTATGTTGAAAATCTGCTCATGTATGTGTTCCTTACTTGTTACAAAGTTAAGTAATCTCTTACCTGTGCTTTAATTGTGCTCAAAATATTGTATATCTCATATCCCTTCTTTCATTCCACCACTACCCTGAACCTCATTACTACCCTTGTAAAGTCCTTTTGATCCTTGGTGTTGCATGGTATTATTGTGGAGAACAGATTGGATAATGAGCTTATGGGGTTCGGAATTCTTGATTTTGCTCTAAGTGTGTGCGCATGTACTTATTTGAGTTGCAGGTGTTGTTCTGATTTGGCATTCACACACTACACTTAAGGATGTCATTGTGAGCCTTGGTTACCCTTGAATCATGTGTAGAACTTAGATTGTGATTGTTGTGCTTCTTTGGAACCATATATTTTGGTGATTCTTTGAGGATATTGTTTGGAAGGCTAGTTGCTTATTTCCTGTTTCCTAAGTTGTAATTTTATTTTGTTTTGCTCGAGGACTAGCAAAATCTAAGTTTGGGGGTATTTGACAAGGTCATAATTTCACACATTTGCATGCTTTCTTTGCTTAGTAATTTTGTTTAGCTTCTCTTTATTTTGAGTCTCTTACCTATGTTTGTGTGTTTTGTAGGTTAACACAGCAAGAGATCACATTTGATGCAATCCATGCTTGATAAGGGCTGATTGGGATAAGAGGAATATGAGCTTAAGGACAAACCCAATTTGGGCCACACTCCTTGTCAGTCCAATTTCGTGGGTCATCTTGCAGGCCTCATTTCAGCAACCTACACTACTTGGATGAGGTGACATTCTTCACAGAAGTTGTTCCAATGGGTGTCTAGTATAACATATCCAAATTTCGGCCCAATTGAAGACATCTAGAGTCCTTAGCCCATCAAACACTGAACCATGTTCAGAATATGCATTGGATCTTCTTTTGAGCCTTGGATCCCCTTTTGAGCTTTGGATCCTCTTTTGAGCCTTGGATCCTCTTTTGAGCTTTGAATCATCTTTTGAGCATTGGATCCTCTTTTGAGCTTTGAATTATCTTTTGAGCATTGGATCCTCTTTTGAGCTTTGAATCATCTTTTGGGCCTTGGATCCTCTTTTGAGCATTGAATCATCTTTTGAGCATTGGATCCTCTTTTGAGCCTTGCATGTTGAGCAATTAAGAGAGAGCTACACCAGCCAAAGGGGAGGACGAAATTTCTCTCTACAAATAGAGAGCTACACAGACATCCACTTCATCCATCAATTCACTTCATCCATTACTCACACACACATTCAGATTCCATCATCCACCACAAAGAGAGAAGAGAGCTAGTTGCAAAGGAAGGAGAGCTTGGAGCTGTCCTGGGAACTACATTGCTGCCAGCTAGTTTTTCTCTTCTCTTTATCCCATCTATGTATCTCTTATCTTCTGTATTCATTGTTATGTCTAGCTAATCTATTTAGTTAGGGCTTAGGATGAAGCCCTAGTCATGAATATTCAATGTTATGAATGATTTATAGTTAATTGATTTCCTTGTTTTCATTATCAAGTTGTTAATCTCCAGTTTACTATGTGCTTGATGTATGCTTTCTTGGAGTAGCTAACTATGATTTTATGCATCTAGCACAGGTTGGGAAGGGGTTTAGATTCACCAATTCTACTCTCCTTTCACAAGCAACACATGAATGGCCTAAGAATCATTCAAGGGGTTAACAACCATAGGTTGACTAGGACAGATACCATGTTCTAGGACTTGTGTGATTATCATATTCTCAAGGAACTTAATGACTCTTGTATGCTTTATTCTAAGTAGATACCATGCTTAGGTTGCATATTAGAGATCACGTGTTGTGTAGATACCATGCATAATCACATGCCTTAGGAGAATCATGCATCCTGCACCTAGATACCATAGGCTTGTATGCGATAATCTATTGATGATGAAGCTTGAGTCAATTTCTATGCATTCATAACTTGGATAGGAAAACTAGTGGTGGATTCCAAGGCTCTAACACCTCTCATTCATCGTTTCACAGCTTGTTGATTGCTGCCAGTGTTTACTTTCCAGCACTTTCATTTCATGTTCTTGTTCTCATTTCAACACAACAAAAACCCCCCATTTCGAGTGCGTGTGTGGTGCTAGGATTCTGTCCTAGACCTTGAGTAATTAGCAAGAGGCATTGTTGAAATTCAACCTTGCCTTTAGCTAGTTAGTCAGTTTCCTTATTCTATGTTTTTATAGCATTCTAAGTAATTTAACTTGCAACCAAGTTACCATTCTCCGTGGGATCGACCTCGCACTTACATAAGCTATACTATAAACGGTTCGTGCACTTGCGAGAATTAAAGTTGCTGTTTTTAATAACTCATTTTAGTTGTTAAGAAATTGATCAACAGAAACCTCCTTCCAACTTCATGTTTACAAACTCTCTCTCTCTCTCTCTCTCTCTCTCTCTCTCTCTCTCAACAATACCCAAGTGTTAGAATTCCAGTTACAATTCTTGGAGAGAGGTAAAGCTATTCTCTTTCTCTAGAAAGTATTATATTTCTAATTTGGGATTTCATTTGTTTGTGTTTTTTTTTTTGCTGGGAAAAAAGAAAATTGTGGGGTTTAAATAGAAAATCCATTTTAGTTCTTTTTTTTCCCAGTTTGGGGTGTATTTAAGGGTAGTTTGGGAAGATAATTGGGTTTTCTTAGAAATTGTGAAAATTTAAATTAAAAGTTGGGGTGAACTTAGAACATGGGGTGAACTAAGAGAAGTGTGAGGTTTAAATAGAAAATCTCTAAGTTCTACTTTTATGTAACATAACTACCCATATTATCTTTTCTTAATTCTAAAATAAAATAAAAATTAAAAAAGAAAATCAATTCACGCATGTGCGAAGGGACTGATATGAATTTACACAAATTGGGTGCGTTCTCAATTTGGGGATCCTAGGCACTTGCCTATTTGTGCCTAGGACCTCCCCTAAATCAAGTAATAAAATATTTCTCCCTTCTTTTCCCTACATCATCTGGTATTGGGCCCCACTTTCAGGATGTATAATGTAATAATGGCCGCAACCTTCAAGATCAACATATATTATTGATCTCATGTGCACCATTTTAAGGGCCCCACCTTCAGGACGTGTAATGTAATAATGGCAGCAACCTTCCTTCAGGACGTGTAATGTAATAATGGCAGCAACCTTCCACATCAACATATATTATTGATGGTGTTCTCCTGTGCACCATTTTAAGAAGTTAAGGTGTGTTCAAATATACTAAAGTTTATTTATGAAAACATTAATGTTATTTGTACTATATTTATTGACTTTGATGACTACTCTAATAGGGTGGGCCTTATCAATATATTTGGGGTCCATTTGCATTAGAGAGGTGGTCCATAATGTGTTCAGTAACTGGGATACACATAGCACCACTCTTGCGAAAAAATGACTTAAATGGAGAGAAACATTTGCAATGTATAATTATAAAATTTACCTCATTTGGTAAGTAGGAAGAAGATAGGAAATTATAAATAGTTATCTCATCGGTCATCAACGAAGCAAAGCTTAATTAAATTACCTCTGGAACTTGGTGGCCTGCTTTCTCTGCCTTCTGGGCATATTATTTTTAGTCTTTCTGAAAGTTTTTCATATGAAGGAATTAGAACTTAAATTATAACATCACATATATTGTATTTAGAAAGAGAAAAAGTACTAAAAATACATGTGGTTTAGTCAGTCAGATATATGGAAGAAGATGAACAAAGTTAAAAAAAAAAAACTCACCTATGACTCTGTGGTTGACTGCTTGATGTTTGGGGCTCATCTTTTAGACTGAGTGAAGATAATGGTTTTGAAAGAACCTCCACAGGATCAGCCTCAGCCTCATGGGAGCTGCTCGAATCCACCGGCATTCTAATCGGGACAACTGCGTCTCTGTCGCAATTGAGAAACAATGGATGATTTAAGCCATGATAGCACAAATGTACTGTTATATTAAACTTGAACATTTGTCAAATCCCTATATACATACCCATCAACACATCTGAGCAGGCAAAGGTTCATCTCAGCGGTTGTATAGCTATGAAACATGTTCTCAAGCCGCTTATCAAGTTTGGGAGTATCAGAAACTGGAAGAACATCCCAAATCTTCAAAACCTGGACATAATCTGAGTTCTCCTGGAGAACATCTACAGACCAAATGAGATTCAGCAGCCCTTTAACTTTGTACTTCTGTAACACTTGAGCACAAGTCCCATGGACTATAGTTCTTTTATTCTTGCGAGATTGGCGCCAACCATTGGAGAGCTTTGTTAATAAGGAAACCAGTTCCCGATGGATCTCAGTGTCCTTAATCTTTTGCATGGAATTCTGAAATTCATTGGTGAAGCAAACCTATACAGGAAGAAGATTGATTTAATGCTACAAAACATAAAATCTGAACTCAAATATCCTAAGCACCAAGCCACTAAAAGTTTAATGAGGACTAAAAGAACGAATTCGCCTTTAAAGAGGCATGTTGCCCCATTCAAAGGAAATTTGTGCACTCTATAAGCTTTGCTTGATAATGTTAGGTGCAATAGAACACTACATATTGGAGGCATGCAGAACAGCAGTCCAATGTAATTCGAACGAAAAGGAAACGTAGCAGCGCACCTTCCATTTGGCATTTTTGAACAGCAAAGAATCAGAATTAAGTGGAATATGAACTTGGCCAAGCTCCATGAGGGCAACTGCAATGGCCTGAGCCAAGTTCTTTTCCTCATCAGCATTATAAAAACATTTGCGTTTCTTTGCGTCAAGAATTAGCTTCTTCCAAATAGAGTTACTTCTAATCAAAGTTGCTTCGTTCCCCAAAATCCAAAGACAGTGCCTACAGACACAAAGAAACAAATCAACTTCCTCAGAAGCACCAAAAATTCAGACAGTATAAGCTACTACATGTACAACCGCAATGTGACAGAAGCACCTTGCACGCGTTAGCATCACGTTTGCTCTTTGAAGATTGGAAATGAAACCGACATATCCTTTCTCGTTACATCTGACTGTGGAGATAATTATCACATCATCTTCACCACCTTGGAATCCATCAACAGATTGCACACTTACAGAGAATCCATCAGTGCCAGAAACTTCACTGTATTCCCTGACTCTCTCTTGAATTGCATTAACTTGAGCTAAGTAAGGTGATATTACCCCAACAGTAACCTTATTTTTTGTTCGAATAAATTCTGCGGTGCATAAAAAAAGTTACAGAAAATCCTTCCAAGCATCACAATCATAAATGAGGCAGTTAAAAACATCTACAGTAGCTTACATTAAAAATTACCTCTGTAAAGGCTTGCAACAATCTCACAGACCACAGCAACCTCAACCATATTTTTCCGACTATGCCCGCAATCAAATTCTTCTTGTCCATTGGCTACATCTATAAAGGAGTAGCATCCGTACATTTTCCCTGATAGAAAGCGCTTCTCATAGCTTCCTTGCTTGACATTTGGACCGTCTAATATCCGGTTGTTGTAAAACTCCCTTTTTGGGAATAAGCTGATTGATGGATGCATTCTATACTGGACATTGAGAAGGTGCCTCTCATGTCCCAACAGTAGAAGTCTTTCGAACAAACTTCTTCCAAAACCAGCCTTCTCGGAGATCTGAAAGTGCATTGTTCAAAATTCACATAAAACATAAAAGCTTTACAAACTTTTTAAACTTTTTAAACTATACGACACAAAGGACAAAATGAAACCTTGCTTATAACCATAGCAGGGAGTTGCCTCTCATCTCCTATGAGAACAGCATGGCGAAGACCCGGTAGTTGCAAAGGAATTGCTGATTCACATTCTTTAAGCTGAGCAGCTTCATCAATCACTAACAAATCCAGGGTTGCCTTTTTCTCTGTCTGCAATTTAGCAGCGCTTGACACGGTGCAAAATATTAAGGAAGCATTTGCCAAGCAGAATTTCTTTATTTTCTCCAACTTTTTCAAATTAGGAACACAAAATTTTCTAAGCGACCTCAGTTTACGAAGAAAATCTTTTAGAACTAATTGTGACCTCTCATTAGCAAAACCAACCTCACACAGTAAAGATTTAAGAGAATTGAGCAAATCCAGAGCTCCAATCATGTTAGTCACAACCTCTAGTGAAATGCAAGAAGTTGGTAAGTGAGTGTACAAATTTACCATGCAAAACTCCACATGCTCACCAACTGAATTAAGTTTTTCCTTCACAAACTTCTCAAAGGTCTGAAAATCATTCTGATCATCCCTTGTTGAGTACTTTTCCTGTGGATCCTCAAGCAAACCTATCATTGACTCCAACCAATGTTTCCATCCAGTCCAAGGGTTAAAACATTTGGCCAGAATTTCAATACGATAATCAAGAAATACCTCAACAAGGTCATCATAATTATCGATCTTCATTCGCTCCCCATTCCCAAATAGAATTATATCTCCAAGTCCATACTTTCCATGATCAAGAGACTGATTAATCAATCCCAGGAGTCTCGCTGTCACTTCTAACACGGCGACATTCGTTGGAGCACATGTTAGTGTTCTGCACTTCAACTTCAAGAGGGCAAAGAGTGACATAGCAACTGTCTTGGTTTTTCCAGTCCCCGGAGGACCCCATATTAGTTTGATGGTATTTTGGTGAGTACATTTACTCAAATTGATACAGTTCAAAACTGCAGCTTTTTGGGAATCATTTAGATCAGAGCCCATTGAGGGCCATCTATTTGAAAGGGCGGCAGAGCATTTTTCCTTAGAAAAGCAAATTGAACAAGAATTCCCACCCTGTAAAAAAAGAAACATAAATGCGTTGTTCGGAGCTTTGCGAATCAATTAGCAACTAAACATATCAAACAATGCACTAAGAGTAGATCATTCTTATTCTGAAAACATAGGACAAGGCCTAATTAATGTGCAGGCATGATGTTAAAGAAAAGAAAGAGTCTAGAAAAAAAAAATACCTGTGATGAATTGGGTTGCACTTGCAGCACATTCTTAATTATATTTGTGTTTGCCTTTTCTGAGATCAAAGCTTTCCATATGCGAACATTTGTTGTCATGTTGATCAGATACACAGCAAAAAGTTTTCCTCCTCCTCTACTTATAGGCTTTGATGAGCGTATAAAGAGCCTATTATCTCCGCCTGGACCAACATACGCAATGAGATATGAATCTCTCAGCCTGTTCAAATGATCACTGCATGTTGGTCTAATATCAGTCAAGGCAATAAGATCTCCATGCTGCGGCTCATAATTTTTGGCTTCTCCACTGCTCCTTATTATAATAACATAAGAAAAGTCCTTGGCATTTTTATGACCCTTAGGTTTAACAGCCAGAATTTCACAAGTAGGTGCCTGTGGCAGAGTCTCCATGCTTGAGAGTAAATCAGCATGTGTTTCCTCAACAAGCGAAGGAATGAACGTTTTCATGTAACTCGCCACGGTCGAAAATGTATCAGGAATTTTCGTCACCTGTGGTAATTACAATTTACAAACATCAAAGCAAAATTGACAAGCACGCATAACTCATCACATTGAGATTACTACATGACGAGACACGAAGAAGAGCAGACAAACCTGTTTTTTGTATAGATTCCTGTTGAGAACATCCTCCATAGACCAAGAGAAGACCAAATCGATTAAGCCACTGCCAGCAACTCCCTCCTTTTCCACACTAGTCTCTTGATGATCCATAGCTGCTTACTGATTTTCTGATATTCGCAATGAATTCTTTGTAAGTGGATGCTCAAGTCAATTGCTTAGCACCGAAGCAGAGCAGGGCAGCGGAAGAGACCTTCCCACCAGCTGCATTTCATGTTTTCTTTTGCTTTTGCAATAACAAATTGATACCCAAGTACTTTTGCAATGAATAAAGGGCTAAGGTAAGTATAAAGTAACAACTTGTAATAATTAAACATTCTCGTTAAAATAGAAAAAATGGAAGGAAAATAAGAGTGGTCTCGGTTCGACCTCATAAAGTTTAGACTATGGCTTGAATTAAAAATAAAATAAAAATAATTAAAGATTATAAACATTTCTTTTCCAGGAAGTAAACAAACGGGTACAAGAACATTGGAAGTGCCTTTCTTTTTATAAAGTGACAGCTTTTTCTTCTCTTTTTTTTTTTTTTTTTTTTTGGAAAGGGACGATTCAATAAAAGCCCCAAACCCACCAACAAAACAGACATGCCAACATGGAACCAGAAAAACTAAAACAAGAGGGGAAAAAAAAAATTAAAAATTCCCAAGACATAGACAAGCAAAATAAAAAGACCATAATCCAACAAGGACAATGGAGCAAGGAACAGACCAAAGCAAGTCTAAGAACAAAGATGGGGGTTAAGGCCAAGGAATAAGTGATAAATCAAAATTCACTCCAGAAAAGTAATTAGAAGAAAACGAAGATGAAAAATATAAGCCAAGGGAATGTTTTTCAATTCATACACAAGCCAGAGTCCATTGTCCTACCTTTATTCAATACAAATTTGTGTCTAATGAGAACATAATTCAATGGATTGTAATTAATCTATAATTCGGAAGAGTCGGCGATCTAACAGCTAAAACCGTGTTCATATAAATGCAAATTCGTATTTTAAACTATTTATATGTAAAGAAAAATAAGGGCATCCCTGACAATTCCTTCTATTTGTTGGGGGTAATAATAAAGAATAATGTTTGACTTAGTTCATAAATAAAATGCTGGAAAAAGGCTCAAATTCAAGATATTGAATCAGTGTGGTTAATTTTCCATTGTTGCCATTATTGGTCATCCTTCTGATGCCATTTTTTTTTGGGTTCTACTTATTCATGGTGTGGGGGCTTGAAGTTGGGATCTCTTTTAATATTCGGAAGAGAATTATGCTGATTGTAATGGTTTTGAAATCAATAGTGATGCATATAGATCTATTTACTAATATCAACAAGTGAATTTAAAAGTGTAAAAAGTGAAGTCTCATGCAATGCAATGGTTCATGCTAAGTCTTTTAAATATGAGATAGTTTCGTACGATATCTAATTTCTTGGGATTAACCTGATTCTTTATTTTTATTTTTTTTTAAATTTGGGTTTTTTGATTGAAATGGTCTCTCAATTGTTGCTCGAGTTTTATTTTGGTTCATGAACTAAAATTTTCATTTCAATAACCCTTCGTCTCTCTATTTAGTATCAAAACGGTCCAACCGTTAAAGTTTGTTAATATTATCGCTAAATTGAGGGTAAAACTGTCCATATAAATTAAAATATTAATACATTAATTAAAAATTGAAGGAAACTATTATTAAAATTAGAAAATAAAAATAAAAATAAAAATTGAATCTAACCAGAAACACCTATTGTAGTTGGAGAACCAGGATTCAGGAACAAGGAAGAGATGTTATTCACCACCACCACCACTCTCTCTGTCTCTCTCCCCCCACGAGCCTTCTCTCCCACCAAAAACTTCTCAAGACACCCACTACCTCCTCTCCCAGCTAGATGGATCCCATCACAAAAGGCAGAATTATCAATGAAGAAGAAGGAAATTGGAGAACAAGAAAGGAAGATAGAGCCGACCGTGACATCAGTTGGCTGGAAGTAGATGAAGAGGTAATACCCGATCACAAGCCCAATTGAAGTTCCAACCCCGAAATCGCAAAAACCCAAAATCGAACTCAGAATACCCATCTCTAATCTGCCCTTAACATTTCTGTTTCTTGTCGCTGTCCACCAAAGGGTTTTAGAATTTTTCTTATTTAGTTCCTAAGATAGTATTTGATTCATTGAGCTGATGCTGCTACATGGACAGGGACACCTGCGATGTTTCGTCAGAACGCCCCACCCATGAATTTCTTTCCATTTCTGGAAAATTCAAGGAATCTGCCAACAGCTCTTAGAGACTTTAAATCCATGGATTTGTTCCCTCAACAAGCTGGTTTTGGCTCCTCTGTTCCCGTAGAAGAGGCCGTAGATCCATTTTCTGTAAATTTAAATGCATTGTTGCAGCAAATGATTTTGTTCAGTTTATTGCACATGGACAAGTAGGAAATTATATATAGCTAGGTCTGTTATAACTTATATGTGAAGTATTTTCTTAGGCTCATTATGGCTTGTTCATCATGTGTCAGTGTGAAGAAATCTTCCCCAGGAGAGCCTCAAAAGGCACAAATGACCATATTCTGTGGCGGACAAGTAATAGTGTTCAACAGAATAATTGACAGAGAGAGGAACTGGGTGAAATAGGAATCGGGGGAGTTGCAGGGATGGACAGACTTTTACGGTAGGACCATTTTGATACCAAATAGAGAGTTGAAAGACTATTGAAATGAAAAATTTAGTTTGTGGACCAAAATGAAACTCAAGCAATAGTTGGGGACCATTTCAATAAAAAAACTTTTTTATTTATTTTTTATTTATAGCCTGATTCTTGTTTCTAACGTAATACATGCACCAGAAGTTAAGTGGTTTGATTAGAAGCAGTTATCCATGTTCTAATCCTCTCTTCTCCCATATGGTTTGTAAAAAAGATCATAATACATGCCAATGTTTAGGATTTTATTATTATTATTATGATAATTTTGTTTTATGTATTGATTTTTACTTTACTCGAAATGACAAATTTACCCTTATCATTAACGGAAAATTGGATGAAATTCGAGAAACGTAAAGGGCAAGGGTTAAATTGGTTGTTTTAATGAGTTTGAATGCTGAATTGGCTGATTTTTAAAGGGTTGAGTTCGATTAGCATGATAATTCACGGGATAGAACTTTACTCCCAATTTTATTAGGTTATATTTGGGTTTTCCTGTTTATAATTTAGTTAAATATTATGGATGCTGGATATTTATTTTGCAATATGCGAATGGGAATGGGAATGTAAGTAGCAGAAAAGAATGCTCAGTTGGCAGGGCCACTTGTGAATGTGAAGCATGAGGATGGTGATGACTGATGAACAATTGCAAGTAGGTGTTACTTTTCCTTCTATTATATTTATATGCTTATATAATTTTATAAATGCTCTCTGCTTAGATGTGTTTGTGGGTGAGAAATACCCATTGTTCTTCATGTTCAGCCACTCAAAAGGAGTGAGGCTTGGGATCTATTTTGCATGAAAGCTTTCTCTAGCTGTTCAAATAGATTTTACCCACCAGAGCTTTGAACTCAAAGCCAGGGATCTTGCTGGAAAACTCTAGGCATTGTAGCTTTGGGTGCTCTCATGTCAACCAAAAATTGGCTAAGCTTCAATGATTTAACCTACCATCTTAAGCTTGGTTGCATTTTTACAGAAGATTATTTGATTCGGTGTAAAAACGCTTATTCGACTTTGGATAGCAGAGGGGTTTGTGGAACAAGTTAGAGAGGCTAAGGGAGTGTCTTTGGAGCTGTCACATGAGCAAGGACTTCCCTCTCCTTTTACATATTGTTCCCCTCGATTCAGGAACGGAGAGTTTTAGCTGATGAAAATCAAAACTTTGGCACCTGTTAGATTGAATTAGGCTTGTGGGTTTTGAATTGGTCAGTTTGAATATCTAACGCAAAATAAATTGGCAACGAGTGGTCGTCCAAGGTTGTCCAAGGCTTGAAATTCACTATGTGAGATTTTATATTCTTGACAACAGTTGGTGGACATTGTTCTAGCTCCGGTGCCAGTTCTCTTGGGTTTTGAACCAAAGTTAATAGAAACTAGAGCCTTGAACACCTTATAACAAGGGGAAGGACCCATGGATGCATGCTATAAAGTAATATAATTGGTTCTTCATTATATATTTCAGAAATTGTTTGATCAAGTAATCAAAGATGAACATATTTCTACTTTCTCTTTATCAGGTAATGGCTAAAACTTTGATATGTATGACATCTCACGGAGGTACAACACCTTCTAATTCTTCCGTTGTTGCTGCTGCTGCTGCTATGCTGCACACCGTTTTCAAAAGTTGTGTTAAAATATACCAAAGTTTATTTATGAAAAGATGGCTTAAATGGAGAAGCATTTCAATGTTATCTGGTAAGTAGGAAGAAGATAGGAAATTAGAAATTGTGTGCCTCAACTAAGCAAAGCTTGATTACCTCCTCAACCCGGTGTCCTTATTTCTCCACCTTGTGGACATGTTACTCTTTCTGATAATTATTTATATGAAAGAATCAGTACTTAATTGCAACAATCAATGATCCCAAATTAGAGAATTGTGTTAATTTACATATCTTGTATTTAGAAAGAGAGAGTGAAAATCTTGAGAACATGTGGTCATATGGAAGATGTACAGAGTAAACACTCACCCACTACTTTATGTTTGTGGCTCATCTGTTAGACTGAGTGAGGATAACGGTTTTGAAAGGATCTCCACAGGAGGAGCCTCACGGGAACTGCTCGAATCTACCGCAGATCTCATCGGAACAACTTTGTCTCTATACCAATTGAGAAACAATGGATGGATGATTCAAGCCATGTTTATGGAAACCTCTTAATCTGCACAAATGTACTGTTCTATTCTATACAACTTAACTTTTGCTAAATTTCTATATGTACACAATGAATAAATTCACAAGAAAAATTAAAAGTGAGTGCATACGTACCCCTCAACACATCTGAGCTGGCAGAGGTTCATCTTATCAGCTGTATAACTACGAAAAATGATCTGAAGCCGCTCCTCAAGGTCGGGAGTATCAGAAACTGGAAGAACATCCCAAATCTTCATAACCTGGACGTAATCTGAGTTCTCTTCAAGAACATCTACAGACCAAATGAGATTCAGCTGCCCTTTCACATTATACTTCTCTAACAGCTGACCGCAAGCCCCCCCATGAACTATAACTCCTTTATCCTTGCAAGATTGGCGCCAACCGTCAGAGAGCTTTGTTAATAAGGAAACCACTTCTCGACGGATGTCAGTGTCTTTAATCTTTTCCATGGAATTCTGAAATTTTTTGGTGAAATAAACCTATACAGGAAGAAGATTGATTAATGCTAATACTAATATACGAAGAATAAATGCTGCAAAACACAGAATCTAACAACGCAGAACGAATTCGCCTTTAAAAAGGCATGTTCCCCTACTCAGCTCTCCCTGGATAATTTATACATGTAACAGAGGAGATTTGTGAAGTGTATAAAGCCTTGATAATTTAGGAGCCATGTAGAACTCAAATATCCTAAGCACCAAGCCACTAAAAGTTTAATGTGGACTAAAAGAACGAATTCGCCTTTAAAGAGGCATGTTGCCCCATTCAAAGGAAATTTGTGCACTCTATAAGCTTTGATTGATAATGTGAGGTGCAACGGAACACTATATATTGGAGGCATGCAGAACAGCAGTCCAATATAATTCGAACGAAAAGGAAACGTGGCAGCGCACCTTCCATTTGGCATTTTTGAACAGCAGAGAATCAGAATTAAATGGAAAATGTAAAACTAAAGTACAAACAAACTGAAATACAAGAAAACAAATTTGTTACCCGCCATTGGATTTGTGATGCAATGTTTATGGTTTTTAACTCTTCCCAAATTTGAAGTTAGTTTCAATTCCTTAGTTTCTATCTATACACAGGCAACTTCCGAACTCGTGTTCAGTATTTAAATTCATACATTGATTATGGATGATTTACAAAAACAATGGTGGGATGCACCATAAAGGATATTTTAGGAATAATGGTGGGTGGATAAATAGGATTATGTTTTTTCAAATTTATATGGTGAGTGGGAAGATAAGGCAGGTGGAAAAATAGGACACAGGTGGGTGGAAATAGTAGCACTCTTTATACATGTAACAGAGGAGATTTGTGAAGTCTATAAAGCCTTGATAATTTAGGAGCCATGTAGAACTCGAACGAAAGGGAAATGTAGCAGCATACCTTCCATTTGGCGTTTTTGAACAGCAGAGAATCAGCATCATGTAGAATATGTAGTTGGCCAAGCTCCACGAGGGCTGCTGCAATGGCCTGAGCCAAGTCCTTGTCCTCATGAGCATTATAAAAACATTTGCGTTTCTTTGCATCAAGAATTAGCTTCTTCCAAATAGAGTTACTGCTAATCAAAGTCGCTTCGTTCCCCAAAATCCAAAGACAGTGCCTACAGACACAAAGAAACAAATCAACTTCCTCAGAAGCACCAAAAATTCAGACAGTATAAGCTACTACATGTACAACCGCAATGTGACAGAAGCACCTTGCACGTGTTAGCATCACGTTTGCTCTTTGAAGATTGGAAATGAAACCGACATATCCTTCATCGTTACATCGGACTGTGGAGATAATTATCACATCATCTTCACCACCTTGGAATCCATCAACAGATTGCACACTTACAGAGAATCCATCAGTGCCAGAAACTTCACTGTATTCCCTGACTCTCTCTTGAATTGCATTAACTTGAGCTAAGTAAGGTGATATTACCCCAACGGTAACCTTATTTTTTGTTCGAATAAATTCTGCGGTGCATAAAATAAGTTACAGAAAATCCTTCCAAGCATCACAATCATAAATGAAGCAGTTAAGAACATCTACAGTAGCTTACAGTAAAAATTACCTCTGTATAGGCTTGCAACAATCTCACAGACCACAGCAACCTCAACCATATTTTTCTGACTATGCCCGCGATCAAATTCTTCTTGTCCATTGGCTACATCTATAAAGGAATAGCATCCGTACATTTTTCCTGAAAGAAAGCACTTCTCATAGCTTCCTTGCTTGACATTTGGACCGTCTAATATCTGGTTGTTGTAAAACTCCCTTTTTGGGAATAAGCTGATTGATGGATGCATTCTATACTGGACATTGAGAAGGTGCCTCTCATGTCCCAACAGTAGAAGTCTTTCGAACAAACTTCTTCCAAAACCAGCCTTCTCGGAGATCTGAAAGTGCATTGTTCAAAATTCACATAAAACATAAAAGCTTTACAAACTTTTTAAACTGTACGACACAAAGGACAAAATGAAACCTTGCTTGTAACCATAGCAGGGAGTTGCCTCTCATCTCCTACGAGAACAGCATGGCGAAGACCCGGTAGTTGCAAAGGAATTGCTGATTCGCATTCTTTAAGCTGAGCAGCTTCATCAATCACTAACAAATCCAGGGGTGCCTTTTCCTCTGTCTGCAATTTAGCAGCGCTTGACACGGTGCAAAATATTAAGGAAGCATTTGCCAAGCAGAATTTCCTTATTTTCTCCAACTCTTTCAAATTAGGAACACAAAATTTATGAAGCGACCTTAGTTTACGAAGAAAATCTTTTAGAACTAATTGTGACCTCTCATTAGCAAAACCAACCTCACGCAGTAAAGATTTAAGAGAATTGAGCAAATCCAGAGCTCCAATCATGTCAGTCACAACCTCTAGTGAAATGCAAGAAGTTGGTAAGTGAGTGTACAAATTTACCATGCAAAACTCCACATGCTTACCAACTGAATTAAGTTTTTCCTTCACAAACTCCTCAAAGGTCTGAAAATAATTCTCATCATCCCTTGTTGAGTACTTTTCCTGTGGATCCTCAAGCAAACATATCATTGACTCCAACCAATGTTTCCATCCAGTCCCAGGGTTAAAACACTGGGCCAGAATTTCAATACGATAATCAAGAAATACCTCAACAAGGTCATCATAATTATCGATCTTCATTCGCTCCCCATTCCCAAATAGAATTATATCTCCAAGTCCATACTTTCCATAATCAAGAGACTGATTAATCAATCCCAGGAGTCTCGCTGCCACTTCTAACACGGCGACATTCGTTGGAGCACATGTTAGTGTTCTGCACTTCAACTTCAAGAGGGCAAAGAGTGACATAGCAACTGTCTTGGTTTTTCCAGTCCCCGGAGGACCCCATATTAGTTTGATGGTATTTTGGTGAGTACATTTACTCAAATTGATACAGTTCAAAACTGCAGCTTCTTGGGAATCATTTAGATCAGAGCCCATTGAGGGCCATCTATTTGAAAGGGCAGCAGAGCATTTTTCCTTAGAAAAGCAAATTGAACAAGAATTCCCACCCTGTAAGAAAGAAACATAAATGCGTTGTTTGGAGCTTTGCGAATCAATTAGCAACTAAACATATCAAACAATGCACTAAGAGTAGATCATCCTTATTCTGAAAACATAGAACAAGGCCTAATTAATGTGCAGGCATAATGTTAAAGAAAAGAAAGAGTCTAGAAAAAAAAAATTACCTGTGATGAATTGGGTTGCACTTGCAGCACATTCTTAATTATATTTGTGTTTGCCTTTTCTGAGATCAAAGCTTTCCATATGCGAACATTTGTTGTCATGTTGATCAGATAGACAGCAAAAAGTTTTCCTCCTCCTCCTCTACTTATAGGCTTTGATGAGCGTATAAAGAGCCTATTATCTCCGCCTGGATGAACATACGCAATGAGATATGAATCTCTCAGCCTGTTCAAATGATCACTGCATGTTGGTCTAATATCAGTCAGGGCAATAAGATCTCCATGCTGCGGCTCATAATTTTTGGCTTCTCCACTGCCCCTTATTATAATAACATAAGAAAAGTCCTTGGCATTTTTATGACCCTTAGGTTTAACAGCCAGAATTTCACAAGTAGGTGCCTGTGGCAGAGTCTCCATGCTTGAGAGTAAATCAGCATGTGTTTCCTCAACAAGCGAAGGAATGAACGTTTTCATGTAACTCGTCACGGTCGAAAATGTATCAGGAATTTTCGTCACCTGTAGTAATTACAGTTTACAAACATCAAAGCAAAATTGACAAGCATGCATAACTCATCACATTGTAATTACTACATGACGAGATACGAAGAAGAGCAGACAAACCTTGTTTTTGTATAGATTTCTGTTGAGAACATCCTCCATAGACCAAGAGAAGACCAAATCGATTAAGCCACTGCCAGCAACTCCCTCCTTTTCCACACTAGTCTCTTGATGATCCATAGCTGCTTACTGATTTTCTGATATTCGCAATGAATTCGTTGTAAGTGGAAGCTCAAGTCAATTGCTTAGCACCGAAGCAGAGCAGAGCAGCGGAAGAGACCTTCCCACCAGCGGCATTTCATGTTTTCTTTTGCTTTGCAATAACAAATTGATACCCAAGTACTTTTGCAATGAATAAAGGGCTAAGCTAAGTATAAAGTAACAACTTGTAAGAATTAAACATTCATGTTAAAATAGAAAAAATGGAAGGAATATAAGAGTGGTCTCGGTTCATAAAGTTTAGACTATTGCTTGAATTAAAAAAAGAAAAAAAGAAAAAAAGATTATAAACATTCCCTTCTTTTATAGGAAGAAAAGAAACGGGTACAAGTAGGGGTGGGCATTCTTTGTAAGTGGAAGCTCAAGTCAATTGCTTAGCACCGAAGCAGAGCAGAGCAGCGGAAGAGACCTTCCCACCAGCGGCATTTCATGTTTTCTTTTGCTTTGCAATAACAAATTGATACCCAAGTACTTTTGCAATGAATAAAGGGCTAAGCTAAGTATAAAGTAACAACTTGTAAGAATTAAACATTCATGTTAAAATAGAAAAAATGGAAGGAATATAAGAGTGGTCTCGGTTCATAAAGTTTAGACTATTGCTTGAATTAAAAAAAGAAAAAAAGAAAAAAAGATTATAAACATTCCCTTCTTTTATAGGAAGAAAAGAAACGGGTACAAGTAGGGGTGGGCATTCTTTGTAAGTGGAAGCTCAAGTCAATTGCTTAGCACCGAAGCAGAGCAGAGCAGCGGAAGAGACCTTCCCACCAGCGGCATTTCATGTTTTCTTTTGCTTTGCAATAACAAATTGATACCCAAGTACTTTTGCAATGAATAAAGGGCTAAGCTAAGTATAAAGTAACAACTTGTAAGAATTAAACATTCATGTTAAAATAGAAAAAATGGAAGGAATAGAAGAGTGGTCTCGGTTCATAAAGTTTAGACTATTGCTTGAATTAAAAAAAGAAAAAAAGAAATAAAGATTATAAACATTCCCTTCTTTTATAGGAAGAAAAGAAACGGGTACAAGTAGGGGTGGGCATTCTTTGTAAGTGGAAGCTCAAGTCAATTGCTTAGCACCGAAGCAGAGCAGAGCAGCGGAAGAGACCTTCCCACCAGCGGCATTTCATGTTTTCTTTTGCTTTGCAATAACAAATTGATACCCAAGTACTTTTGCAATGAATAAAGGGCTAAGCTAAGTATAAAGTAACAACTTGTAAGAATTAAACATTCATGTTAAAATAGAAAAAATGGAAGGAATATAAGAGTGGTCTCGGTTCATAAAGTTTAGACTATTGCTTGAATTAAAAAAAGAAAAAAAGAAATAAAGATTATAAACATTCCCTTCTTTTATAGGAAGAAAAGAAACGGGTACAAGTAGGGGTGGGCATTCTTTGTAAGTGGAAGCTCAAGTCAATTGCTTAGCACCGAAGCAGAGCAGAGCAGCGGAAGAGACCTTCCCACCAGCGGCATTTCATGTTTTCTTTTGCTTTGCAATAACAAATTGATACCCAAGTACTTTTGCAATGAATAAAGGGCTAAGCTAAGTATAAAGTAACAACTTGTAAGAATTAAACATTCATGTTAAAATAGAAAAAATGGAAGGAATAGAAGAGTGGTCTCGGTTCATAAAGTTTAGACTATTGCTTGAATTAAAAAAAGAAATAAAGAAATAAAGATTATAAACATTCCCTTCTTTTATAGGAAGAAAAGAAACGGGTACAAGTAGGGGTGGGCATTCTTTGTAAGTGGAAGCTCAAGTCAATTGCTTAGCACCGAAGCAGAGCAGAGCAGCGGAAGAGACCTTCCCACCAGCGGCATTTCATGTTTTCTTTTGCTTTGCAATAACAAATTGATACCCAAGTACTTTTGCAATGAATAAAGGGCTAAGCTAAGTATAAAGTAACAACTTGTAAGAATTAAACATTCATGTTAAAATAGAAAAAATGGAAGGAATATAAGGGTGGTCTCGGTTCATAAAGTTTAGACTATTGCTTGAATTAAAAAAAGAAAAAAAGAAAAAAAGATTATAAACATTCCCTTCTTTTATAGGAAGAAAAGAAACGGGTACAAGTAGGGGTGGGCATTCTTTGTAAGTGGAAGCTCAAGTCAATTGCTTAGCACCGAAGCAGAGCAGAGCAGCGGAAGAGACCTTCCCACCAGCGGCATTTCATGTTTTCTTTTGCTTTGCAATAACAAATTGATACCCAAGTACTTTTGCAATGAATAAAGGGCTAAGCTAAGTATAAAGTAACAACTTGTAAGAATTAAACATTCATGTTAAAATAGAAAAAATGGAAGGAATATAAGAGTGGTCTCGGTTCATAAAGTTTAGACTATTGCTTGAATTAAAAAAAGAAATAAAGAAATAAAGATTATAAACATTCCCTTCTTTTATAGGAAGAAAAGAAACGGGTACAAGTAGGGGTGGGCATCTTAAACCGAAATACCAAAATCGTATCCTAACCGCACCGTACCATATCGATTTCATACCGTTTCATTTGGTATGGAGAGATATTCGGTACCGTATGGAGAGATATTCGGTACCGTACCGTACCGTACCAATAGAGTATGGTATGGTAGCGGTATCAAGATTTTGGTACCGGTCAATACCGTACAGTACCGAATAGTATAACTTTATGTTTGGATTGTGTTTGTGTTTTTTGTAAGCCATAAGGTATAATTTTAACTATTTTGGTTTATAAGCCATAAGGCATGAGTTTTAACCATTTGGATTTGATGAATCTGTTGATGGATAAATATTGATTTGGTTGATTTGGATATTGAATTTGTTGATGGATATTGAATATGTTGATTAGGATTTGGATATTGAATATGTTGAATATTTGAATTTGTAACTTAGACATCACTTATTTTGGTGTTGAATATTGAATTGGTTCATTCTTTAGTTGTATCATTTTGGTACTGAAATGGTACCGATACCGATTTGGCACGGTACGGTACGGTACTAATTTTGACAAACCATAATCCCATACCGTACCATACCGATTTAAATTTCCGGTATCGGTAGCGGTACGGGCTCAATACCGTACCATATCGTACCGTGCCCACCCCTAGGTACAAGAACATTGGAAGTGCCTTTTCTTTTTATAAAGTGACAGCTTTTTTCCTCTCTCTCTTTTTTTTTTTTTTTGGGGGGTTAAGGGACGATTCAATAAAAGCCCCACGGCAGAGGCCCAAAGGGGAGCCAAAACCCACCGACAAAACAGACATCCCAACATGGAACCAGAAAAACTAAAATTAGAGGGGGAAAAAAATTAAAAATTCCCAAGACATAGACAAGCCAAATAAAAAGACCATAATCCAACAAGGACAATGGAGCAAGGAACAGACCAAAGCAAGTCTAAGAACAAAGATGGGGGTTAAGGCCAAGGAATAAGTGATAAATCAAAATTCACTCCAGAAAAGTAATTAGAAGAAAACGAAGATGAAAAATATAAGCCAAGGGAATGTTTTTCAATTCATACACAAGCCAGAGTCCATTGTCCTACCTTTATTCAATACAAATTTGTATCTAATGCGAACAGAATTCAATGGATTGTAATTAATCTATAATTCAAAAGAGTCGGTGATATAACAGCTATAACCGTGTTCATATAAATGCAAATTCGTATTTTAAACTATTTATATGTAAGGAAAAATAAGGACATCCTTACTATAGAAAGTCTATATGTACGCATCCCTGTCAATTCCTTCTATTTGTTGGGGGTAATTATAAAGAAAAATGTTTGACTTAGTTCATAAATAAAACGCTGGAATAATGCTCAAATTCAAGATATTGAATTAGTGTGGTTAATTTTCCATTGTTGCCATTATTGGTCATCCTTCTGATGCCATATTTTTTTTTGTTCTTCTTATCCACAGTGTAGGGGTTCAAAGTTGGGATCTCTTTTAACACTCGGAAGAGAATTATGCTGATCGTAATGGTTTTGAAATCAATAATGATGAATATAGATCTATTTACTAATCTCAACAAGTGAATTTAAAAGTGCAAAAAGTGAAGTTTCATGCAATGCAATGGTTCATGCTAAGTATTTTAAATATGAGATAGTTTTGTATGATATCTAATTTCTTGGGATTAACCTGATTCTTGTTTTTTTTTTTTTTCTTCTTTTTTTGGGTTTTTTGATTGAAATGGTCTTCCAATTATTACTCAAGTTTCATTTTGGTTCATGAACTAAAATTTTCATTTCAATAGTCCTTCAATTCTCTATTTAGTATCAAAACGGTCCCACCGTTAAAGTTTGTTAATATTATAGCTAAATTGAGTGTAAAACTGTCCATATAAATTAAAATATTAATACATTAATCTATATATATAAAGCAAAAGGTAGAGAATGACGAAACATTCAAAATATCAGAAAATGTCTTTGGTTAATCCAAACATTAAGAATTAAAATTATTAATTAAATGAGGATAATATAGCAAATTTACACTTTTTTATATTTAAAAAAATTAAAATTAAAAAAAAATTAGATAATGAATCATATTTTTATGGAACACAACTACAAATTATCTTTTTTAATTCTAAAATAAATTTAAATTCTTTTTAAAAAAAAAGTCTCTCACAGGTACGGAAGCGTGTGCGGAGAGACTAGTTAAAAATTAAAGTAAACTATTATTAAAATTAGAAAATTAAAATTAAAATTAAAAATTGAATCTCACCAGAAATACCTATTGTGGTTAGGACCAGGATTCAGGAACAAGAGATGTTATTCACCACCATCACCACCAGCACCAGCACCAGCACTCACTCTGTCTCTCTCTCTGCCTCTCTCCCCCCACGAGCCTCCTCTCCCACCAAAAACTTCTCAAGACACCCACTACCTCCTCTCCCAGCTAGATAGGTCCATCACAAAAGCAGAATTATCAATGAAGAGGAAGGAAATTGGAGAACGAGAAAGGAAGATAGAGTCGACCATGACATCAGTTGGCTGGAAGTAGATGAAGAGGTAATACCCGATCACAAGCCCAATTGAAGTTCCAACTCCAAAATCCCAAAAACCCAAAATCGAACTCAGAATACCCATCTCTAATCTGCGCTTAACATTTCTGTTTCTAGTAGCTGTCCACCAAAGGGTTTTAGAATTTTTCTTATTTAGTTCCTAAGATAGTATTTGATTCATTGAGCTGATGCTGCTACATGGACAGGGACACCTGCGATGTTTCGTCAGAATGCCCCACCCTTGAATTTCTTTCCATTTCTGGAAAATTCAAGGAATGTGCCAACAACGCTTAGAGAGTTTAAATCCATGGATTTGTTCCCTCAACAAGATGGTTTTGGCTCCTCTGTTCCCATAGAAGAGGTTCTGTAGATCCATTTTCTGTCAATTTAAAGGCATTGTTGCAGCAAATGATTTTGTTCAGTTTATTGCACATGGACAAGTAGGAAGTTTAATATAGCTAGGTCTGTTATAATTTAGTTAAATATTATGGGATGCTGGATATTTCTTTTGCAGTATGCGAATGGGAATGGGAATGTAATGTAAGTAGCAGAAAAGAATGCTCAGTTGGCAGGGCCACTTGTGAATGTGAAGCATGAGGATGGTGATGACTGATGAACAATTGCAAGTAGGCGTTACTTTTCCTTTTATTATATTTATATGCTTATATAATTTTATAAATGCTCTCTGCTTAGATGTGTTTGTGGGTGAGAAATACCCATTGTTCTTCATGTTCAGCCACTCAAAAGGAGTGAGGCTTGGGATCTATTTTGCATGAAAGCTTTCTCTAGCTGTTCAAATAGATTTTACCCACCAGAGCTTTGAACTCAAAGCCAGGGATCTTGCTGGAAAACTCTAGGCATTGTAGCTTTGGGTGCTCTTATGTCAACCAAAAATTGGTTAAGGTTCAATGATTTACCCTACCATCTTAAGCTTGGTTGCATTTTTCCAGAAGATTATTTGATTCGGTGTAAAAACGCTTATTCGACTTTGGATAGCAGAGGGGTTTGTGGAACAAGTTAGAGGGGCTAAGGGAGTGTCTTTGGAGCTGTCACATGAGCACGGACTTCCCTCTCCTTTTACATATTGTTCCCCTTGATTCAGGAACGGAGAGTTTTAGCTGACGAAATTCAAAACTTTGGCACCTGTTAGATTGAATTAGGCTTGTGGGTTTTGAATTGGTCAGTGTTAAGTATCTAAAGCAAAATAAATTGGAAACGAGTGGTCGTCCAAGGTTGTGCAAGGCTTGAAATTCACTATGTGAGATTTTATATTCTTGACAACGGTTGGTGGACATTGTTCTAGCTCCGGTACCAGTTCTCTTGGGTTTTGAACCAAAGTTGATAGAAACTAGAGCCTTAAACACCTTATAACAAGGGGAAGGACCCATGGATGCTTGCTATAAAGTAATATAATTGGTTCTTCATTCATATATTTCAGAAATTGTTTGATCAAGTAATCAAAGATGAACATATTTCTACTTTCTCTATATCAGGTAATGGCTAAAACTTTAATATATATGACATCTCACGGAGGTACAACACCTTCTAATTCTTCCGTTGTTGCTGCTGCTGCTGCTGCTGCTATGCTGCACACCGTTTTCAAAAGTTGTGTTAAAATATACCAAAGTTTATTTATGAAAAAATGGCTTAAATGGAGAAGCATTTCAATGTTATCTGGTAAGTAGGAAGAAGATAGGAAATTAGAAATTGTGTGCCTCAACTAAGCAAAGCTTGATTACCTCCTCAACCCTCCTTCTTTCTCCACCTTGTGGACATGTTACTCTTTCTGATAATTATTAATATGAAAGAATCAGTACTTAATTGCAACAATCAATGAGCCCAAATTAGAGAATTGTGTTAATTTACATATCTTGTATTTAGAAAGAGAGTGAAAATCTTGAGAAACTGTAGTCATATGGAAGATGTACAGAGTAAACACTCACCCACTACTTGATGTTTGTGGCTCATCTGTTAGACTGAGTGAAGATAACGGTTTTGAAAGAATCTCCACAGGATCAGCCTCACGGGAACTGCTCGAATCTACCGGGGATCTCATCGGAACAACTTTATCTCTGTACCAATTGAGAAACAATGGATGGATGATTCAAGCCATGTCTATAGAAACCTTTTAATCAGCACAAATGTACTGTTCTATTCCATACAACTTTAACTTTTGCTAAATTTCCATATGTACACAATGAATAAATTCACAAGAAAAATTAAAAGTGAGTGCATACGTACCCCTCAACACATCTGAGCAGGCAGAGGTTCATCTTATCAGCTGTATAACTACGAAATATGATCTGAAGCCGCTCCGCAAATTCAGAAGTATCAGAAACTGGAAGAACATCCCAAATCTTCATAACCTGGACGTAATCTGAGTTCTCTTCAAGAACATCTACAGACCAAATGAGATTCAGCTGCCCTTTCACTTTATACTTCTCTAACAGCTGACCGCAAGTCCCCCCATGAACTATGACTCCTTTATCCTTGCAAGATTGGCGCCAACCGTCAGAGAGCTTTGTTAATAAGGAAACCACTTCTCGACGGATGTCAGTGTCTTTAATCTTTTCCATGGAATTCTGAAATTTTTTGGTGAAATAAACCTATAGAGGAAGAAGATTGATTAATGCTAATACTAATATACGAAGAATAAATGCTGCAAAACACAGAATCTAAACGCAGAACGAATTCGCCTTTAAAAAGGCATGTTCTCCTATTCAGCTCTCACTGGATAATTTATACATGTAACAAAGGAGATTTGTGAAGTCTATAAAGCCTTGATAATTTAACCCGAACAAAAGGGAAATGTAGCAGCATACCTTCCATTTGGCGTTTTTGAACAGCAGAGAATCAGCATTAAGTAGAATATGTAGTTGGCGAAGCTCCATGAGGGCTGCTGCAATGGCCTGAGCCAAGTCCTTGTCCTCATGAGCATTATAGAAACATTTGCGTTTCTTTGCATCAAGAATTAGCTTCTTCCAAATAGAGTTACTGCTAATCAAAGTCGCTTCGTTCCCCAAAATCCAAAGACAGTACCTAACAGACATAAAACAATTGATGAAGTTCATCAAAAACCATAAAAAAATTCAGACACTAGATCCAAGCTGCTGCATGTAAAACCCCTAATATGACAGAAGTACCTTGCACGCGTCAGCATAACGTTTGCTCTTTGAAGATTGGAGACGAAACCTACAGATCCTTTCTCGTTACATCTGACAGTGGAGATAATTATCACATCATCTTCACCACCTTGAAAGCCATCAACAGTTCGCACACTTACGGAGAAGTCAGTGCCAGAAACTTCACTGTATTCTCCGACTCTCTCTTGAATTGCATTAACTTGAGCTTTGTAAGGTGATATTACCCCAACACTAACCTTCTTCTTTGTTCGAGTAAATTCTGTGGTCCATTAAAAAAAAAAGTTACAAAAAAGCTAAGAACATCTACACTAGCTTACAGCAAAACTTACCTCTGTAAAGGCTTGCCACAATCTCACAGACCACAGCAACCTCAACCATATTTTTTGGACTATGCCAGCGATCAAATTCTTCTTTTCCATTGACTATATCTATAAAGGAGTAGGATCCAAACATTTTTCCTGAAAGAAAAGACCTCTCATAGCTTCTTTGCTTGACATTTGGACCATCTGATATCCGGTTCTTGTAAAACTCCCCTTTTGGGAATAAGCCGATTGATGGATGCATTCTGTACTGGACATTGAGAAGGTGCTTCTGATGTCCCAACTGTACAAGTCTTCCGAACAAACTTCTTCCAAAACCAGCCTTCTCAGAAATCTGAAAGTTGCATTGTTCAAAATTCACATAAACATAAAAGCTTTTCAAAATTTGAAAACTAAACAGCACAAGGGACAAAATGATACCTTGCTTTTAACCATAGCAGGGAGTTGCTTCTCATCTCCTACGAGAATAGCATGGCGAAGACCAGGTAGTTGTAAAGGAATTGCTGATTCACATTCTTTAAGCTGAGCAGCTTCATCAATCACTAGCAATTCTAGAGGTCTCATTCTCTCTCTGTTCAATTTAGCAGAGCCTGATGCGGTGCAAAATATTAAACAAGCATTTGCCAAGCACAATGTCCTTATTTTCTTCAAATCATTCAAATCAGGAACAGAAAATTCACGAAGCGACATCAGTGTATGAACACAATCTTTTAGAACTAATTGTGACCTTTCATTAGCAAAACCAACATCCTGCAGTAAAGCTTTAAGAGAACTGAGCAAATCCGAAGCTCTAATCATGGCCTTCACAACCTCCAGTGAAATGCAAGAAGTTGGTAAGTGGGTGTACAAATTTACCATGCAAATCTTCAGATCCTTACCAATTGAACTAAGTTTTTCCTTCACAAACTCCTCTAAGGTCAGAAAATCATCCTCATCATCCTTTGTTGAGTTGCTATCATTGACTATAACTCCCTTCCTTGCTGTCATTTCCACTCTCTTCATCGTTGTTAAAATATTAGCGCTATCTTTTCCATCCTCATCGCATCTTCCTCCCCTTATTTCTTTCAAATACAACAAGTACTTTTCCTGTGGATCCTCAAGCAAACCTATCATTGATTCCAACCAATGTTTCCATCCAGTCCAAGGGTTAAAACACTCGGCCAGAATTTCAATACGATAATCAAGAAATACCTCAACAAGGTCATCATAATTATCGATCTTCATCCGCTCCCCATTCCCAAACAGAATTATATCTCCAAGTCCATACTTTCCACAACCAAGAGACTGATTAACCATTCCCAGCAGTCGCGCTGCCACTTCTAACACGGCGATATTTGTTGGAGCACATGTTAGTGTTCTGCACTTCAACTTCAACAGGGAAAAAAGTGACATAGCAACTGTCTTGGTTTTTCCAGTCCCAGGAGGACCCCATATTAGTTTGATGGTATTTTGGTGAGTACATTTACTCAAACTGATACAGTTCAAAACTGCAGCTTCTTGGGAATCATTTAGATCAGAGCCCATTGAGGGCCATCTATTTGAAAGGGCAGCAGAGCATTTTTCTTTTGAAAAGCAAATTGAACAAGAATTCCCACCCTGTAAGAAAGAAACATAAACCTGTTGTTCGGGGCTTTGGGAATCAATTAGCAACTAAGCATGGTCAACAATGCAATCAGAGTAGATCATCCTTGTTTCGAAAACATGAAAAAGGCCTAATGAATGTGCATGCATGATGTTAAAGTAAAGATAGAGTCAAGAAGAAAAAAATTACATGTGATGAATTGGGTTGCACTTGCAGCACATTCTTTGTTAAATTTGTGTTGGCCCCTTCTGAGATCAAAGCTTTCCATACGCGAATATTTGTCATCATGTTGATTAGATAGACAGCAAGAAGTTTTTTTCCTCCTTTATTGATAGGCTTTGATGAGAGTATTGAGAGGTTATTATCTCTGCCTCGAAGAACATACGCAATGAGATATGAATCTCTGGGCTTGTTCAAATCATCGGTGCATTTTGGTCTGATATCAGTCAAGGCAATAAGATCTCCAGCCTGCGGCTCATATGATCCTGCGGCTTCTCCCCTGCCCTTCATTATAATATCATAAAACAAGTCCTTGGGAGGTTTATGACCCTTAGAAGTTCTAACAGCCAGAATTTCACAGGTAGGTGCCTGTGACAGAGTCATCATGCTTGAGAGTAAATCAGCATGTGTTTCCTCAACAAGTGAAGGAATGAACGATTTCATGTAACTAGTCACGGTCGAAAATGTCTCAGGAATTTTCGTCACCTGTAAGTTGACACAACCAAAGCGAAATTGACATGCATAACTCATCCCATTGTAGCTAGTTTTCTAATTAAGCATTGCTCAGAAAACATGATGACATGACAGAAATTAAGCATTGGTCAGAAAACAAACCTGTTTTTTGTAAAGATTTTTTTTGAGAACATCCTTCATAGACCAAGAGAAGACCGAATCGATTAAGCTTCTACCGGCAACGCCCCCCTTTTTCACATTACTCTCTTGATGATCCATAGCTGCTTACTGATCTTTTGATATCCTCAATGACTACTTTGCAAGTTGTGGAATTTCAAGTCAAGTGCAAGTCAATTACTTAGTCTAAGATCATTTGCTTTCAAAGTATATATATAGTAAATTACTTAGCACGGAAGCAGAGCATGGCTTGCCACTTGGTCAAAACAAGTCTACAAGGGTACAGTGAAAGAGACCTTCCCGGCAGCTGCACATTTCCTTTTGCTGTGCGTCAACAACTTGATAGCCAAGTACTTCTGCGATAAGGACTAAACTAAAGGAAAGTAACAACTTGTAATGATTTATGTTTTTTTTTAAATGGAAGGAAAATAAGGATTAAATATTATGCAAATTTATTTTTATAGGAGGAAAACAAACGGGTACAAGAATTTTGGAATATTTAATATAATATATAGAAGACCAGGAAGGCAACAGCTTCAAGTGCTTTTCTTTTTTTGACCAAAAAAAAAAGAAGTGCTTTTTTTTTTATTAAAGTCAGTTCTGTTACGTGGGAAGTGAGAAATGAAAATTCACACCAGAAAAGTAAAAAGAAATAGATGAAGACGGAAAATATAAAAAGCAGTTTAGTTAAGCCTAAAGGCCAACAGAGACTGTTTCAATGCATTACAAATTTGTATCTAATAAGAACAGAATTCAATAGATTGTGATTAATCTTAATTCATAGAGTCGGCGATCTAACAGCTACAATCGTGTTATCTCAATTTTGTGGCCATAAATTCCAACATAATTTCAAATAAATTTCATGTTTCCTTTCTGTATGAACCTTGTCTGCAATAAATTCTTCTGGTCGGCTTAATTTCCATGGAACTGGCAAAATTTAGATCGAAAAGGACCATCAACTAAACAAAATTTCTACCACGAAATAAACCCGCTAGTCTCGGATAACTTGTACACGAAGTAATCGGTACCAAAATAGCAAACTTTGAGAAGGAAAAATGGTGATGTTGAGCACTCTTTAAAGATTCTAAGGTCCAAAATCAGAACATAAAAATATAAGATTAATCTTAAGCCTTGTCAGCCTTGGAGGCAGTGGCAGCAGCTTGTCCTCTAAGTCTTCCTGTTCTCCTTGCAGCAATAAGACCGACCTTCTGGCCAGGAGGAGCATCACGCCTGACTGTACTTGCATGTCCAATGTGCTGGTGGTTACCTCCTCCGTGAGGATGCTCAACTGGGTTCATAGCCACACCACGAACCTTAGGCCAGCAGTTCCTCTTCACTCTGAATTTGTGGTATGCATTACCAGCCTTGAGCATTGGCTTTTCAGTCCTACCGCCACCAGCAACCTGCCCAATCATTGCCCTGCAACCACTTGGCACAATCTTCTTCGCACCAGAAGGAAGCTTGATCCTGTTAGGAACATGTAAACAGACACAATGAGTTAATCCCTAACCAACGCAGCAGACCTTGACCAAGAAAACAGAGAAGCTAATGACAAGCTAAATTGAAAAGTACATTCAGTAATAGATGTCAAAAATCGAATGATCAAATCGGATTAGTATAAACCAAAGCCTGCACAGGTAGAAAGTGAAGACAAGAATATAAAGCAATTATAATCTCAATACAAGAAAAAGCACACAACACACACTTGAAATAAAATGAAACGTTGGTTGAGACCCAATCCTACTAAAATTCAAATATAATCCAACCCAAGTCAAAAGTCTTGCAACTAATTATATTGGTTCATAGCCACACCGCTAATTCAACAAAATCCAAGAGACAAAACACTAGCTACTTAAGACTGCGAGTCTGTAAATGAACATACCCAAGTGGGAATTTTCAATAAAAATGCCATATTTCATGCTTCATTATTGAAAGCAAACTACATTTCATCAAATACGATACAATTATTAATTAATGTTCTTAGGATATAATTATCAAAAGAAAACAGAAGGAAGGACGAGAGAGAGACCTGGAGGTATCGTTATCAGGGTTGTGGCTGATAACAACAGCGTAATCACCAGAAGCCCTAGCAAGGACTCCACGGTCACCTACATGGTGCTCGACGTTGCAGACGACAGCCCCCTCCGGGATCGATCTGAGAGGCAACACATTGCCGACGACCAGATTGGCCTTCTTCCCACAGTAGATGAACTGGCCAGTGTAGATGCCCTCAGCGGCGACGAAGAGCTCGTTCTGCTTCTTGTATCGGAAAGGATGGCGGAAGCTGACTCGGGCGAGCGGGGCTCCGCGACCCGGGTCGTGAATGATCTCGGTGACGACGCCCTTGAGGTAGCCGTTGCGCTCGCCGAAGTCGAGGCTGCGGAACCGGGCGGGACCCTTGCGGTGGTGGGTGTGGGACTTGAAGACCGACCCCGCACCCTTACGCTGAGCTCTGATGACCCTTCCCATGGCGGCTTCCCGCTGAAATGTCTCTCTTCTTTGCTAGCGGTAGCGTCCCCAAAATGTTGCTTCGCAAGAAAACCCTAGAACTCATAAATTTATAGCATTTGGATATGGCCCAACATGTGTTGGAGTCCAGAACAAATTCGGCCTACTTTTTATAATTCGAAACCCAAATGCTTAAAAGGTCAAAATGAGAGGATTTAAATTTAGTCCAAGCATTTGGATATGGCCCAACACATGGTAATACCGTACTATTCTATAATTTCTCATGCCAGTTGGTGATACTGCCACGTCAGCTGTGGTAAATGTCACAATGGGGTTTAGGGTTTACTCGATGTTCCTTTTATTAATAAAATGTCACAGTAAATGAGTATTTCAATATGATAATGATTAAGGCCTCTTCGTTTTAATAAGGACCCATTTGCAATAATTAGATATCTTGCAAGGGCTTCCACGGGTTCAAGAGAAGTTGCAGTTGTTTTTTGGTCCAATACGCTACTGTATTAAGAAAAATCACATATCTGAATACACGAAGGCTCGTCATATACGAGTCAATGCATTATCTTTGCAAATCCATGCTAATTATCCCGTCAAGCATAATAATTGAAAGCATGTCAAGCGATATGTCATGCCAAGTAGGAAATCATTATTACACACTCAACCACACTACAAGCCTAAGTGGGCTCAAGCCACTCGAATGCCTGGGGCTTGCTTGAGTGGGTTGTGATATGGATGGTAATAAATCAACATGAGGCTCATTGATGGGCCGAGAAATGGAAAGTTTCGGGTTGCTTGGGAGCCTCGACACTCAAGCCCATTTCTTAGACCCAAACATGTGGGTGAGTACAAGAGAGAAAAGTAGCCCAATAGCCTAAGCAAAATAACCTAACCAAAAATAACCCAACCAAAAATAAGCCCAATCAAAATAGCCTATTAACTCAACTAAAAAGCCCAAACATTTTAAATAGCCCACTTGCTTGATAAACCATCTTAGCCCATACAACTACCATAATAAGCTACAAAGGCACCAGCACCTAGTTGGAGGGACAAAAGCCACGAAGAGGAGGTCTGGAGGTTCTTTAAACAATGCTACTGGAGGTTCCAGCACATGGAGGGAGCAGATTCCAAGCAAGAAACATTCAAAATACCAAAGAATATTAGCCTGCGAGCTGCCAGAAGCACCCTTTGAACCAGCATGTATATTCAATTCCTTCCCTCATCAGACCTAGCCTTGGAAGAGGAGAGAAAAGAAGGAAGAAAGATGGCTGAAAATAGGAGTCTGAAACAGCCGCCGGAAAGGGGGCCTTGAGCTCCAAAAAATCCCTGATTTTGTGCAAATGGGTAGAGAAGATTTCACCAAAAAAGGATGATTGAAGGGATGAATGGAGAAAGGAAGGGAAAGACTTGGCAAAATGGGATGGAAACCATTAGGGTTTCTTGGAAAATGTCAGCTTCCAGCGGCTATAAATTAAGGCCTTTTCTACCCAACGAAGGCAACCCACATCTAGAGAGCAAGCTTCATCTCTCACCATGAAATCTCTGCAATTTCGTGCCCTAATCCTCCATCTCCTCCCACTTTCCATTCTGCCATGCCATTCTAGAGTCTGACATAGCTTTTGTTAGGCTGCTGGAAACTTACCCAAACCACCAAATACTTCACCATTAGCCACAACTCAGACCCAGAGAGCAAGCTTTCGCTCTAACTTACAAAAACCCAGCAATCTCGTGCACTGTTCATCTTCTTCTCAGTTTTGCTCTTCTGGCAGCTGCCGGAAGAACTCTGCTCTTCATTTTCTCTTTCCTAGCCAAATCTCTTACAAACTTCTCCTTCCTTACCCTAACATTTCCTTTTCCCTCAAAGCAAGCCTAAATTTTCTCTTAGTGCTAAACTCATGTTGATTTTGCTCCCATGCCACATGCCACTCACGCTGAGTTCGAGAGTTTATCTGTAAGCATGAAGAAATTACTTGTAAGCTGCCGTTATTTTGATTGGTGAAGGTAACCAAAATACTTCCTAAGGCTCTACTGGCCTTTCGAGGTATTTTGGGGCTTAATTTTCGAACTCAGGCAAAGGGGACAATTTCATCAGTCTGCCCTTTTACAGCAGGCCAGCCCATTAGCTGCAAGAAGAAAAAGTTCCCTACATCAGTTTTAGGGAGAGGGAGGAAGGACCGGTGGAGTGACCAAATTGGTTATAATACCTCTAGGTCTAACACATACAACATGATTGAAAGACTTGCTATGGGTTTGATGCTTGCGGGATTGAGTAAATTGCTGTGCACGTTATAAACAAATTGAAATGGGATTTGGGTCTTCTTCACTGTATTGTTTGTGGAAGAAAAGAGCCTGCTTTAGCACAATTGGAGAAAAGGGCAATGATAAGATGTGATTTGATTGCAAATATACAGAGACAAATGAATAGAATACGAGGAAGGGGCGGCAGCCATGAGAGGTAGAGCGACGGCAAAGGATTGAGTGCAAGCGATTGTTGCTGGGATAATTTCCTTGCTAATTTTTTTTTTTAATTTCAAAGGGTAAAATTGGAGTTTCAAATCTAGCTAGAACAAAAAGTTTAATTTCTTACAAAAATAATACACATGGCAAATTTTGAGTGGAAATATCACCAGCTGATGTAGTGATACCGTAGTATTCTATAATTTCTCCTTGTATTGTACTATACCTTAATTATCAATTTACTCTCCATACCTTTTTTAAGGTAAATTAAGGACTTATAGTCAGTGGGAATAGCTTAGTTGGTTGAGCGCTTCCACCTTCATCAATGTGGGCAGATGTTTGAGACCCCCAAGCACCCAATGAATATTTGTGTAAACCCCCCTCTCTTAATCGCTTGTAATAAAAAAATTAAAAAAAAACTTTAACTATATAAAATAGGCCATGATTCCAATTTTCTTAATTTCCAATTTTTGCTCAATATTGATTGATGCATGTTTCACATCTTTGAGATATGGGTTTGTTTTGTGAATGGATTTAGGTAATGGGTTTTTAGATTGTAGGAGCTTTGGTAGTAGAATTGTTTGAAATAGATTTCTTTATGTTGGCCAACATTAAAAATTGGGATAAGTTGCATGTTGAATTTACATTTTTAGAGCATCTATAATGAGCTTCTTAAATCACCTCTTTAGCTAAAATTTAGTGGGGAATTGAAAAAACCCACTGCCAGTCATGCTCCATATCCAGCTCCTAAAATAGAGAGATTCTCTAGGAGCCCCTAAATCTGAGGAGAGAGAAAGGTTTACTAGTGACATATATACTGGTTTATGATTTCTTGAACTCAAGTGTCACTCATTATTAGGTCAACTCAACCCAACTCAAACTTTTTGTAATAGGATTGGGCGGTTCGGTCGGGTTAACTCAAAATTAAGTTTAGGGTTTTTACGTCTAATAGTTCCTAAACTTTGACCTGATTCGCATTTTTGTCCCTCAATTTTCAAAATCGTTCCCGTGGTCCTTCAATTTCAGTTTCGTTAGGACAAATAGTCATGAGGTGAATTTTGTTAACTTTTTTGAGTTTTTAGGTACAATGGTCTCTAAACTTTGATTCGATTCGCATTTTGGTACCTCAATTTCCAAAATCGTTCATATGGTCCTTCAACTTTCAATTTGTTAGGATCAATGGTCATACAGTCAATTTTGTTAATTTTTTCTGTAAAAAATGATCATGTGTTGCACATATGGGGATTATTTAAGGGACACAAACGTAGATTACTTGTCAATTTTTTTCTCCAACTAACAACAACCCAACCCGCAGCCCCTGCAATTACTCAACACACCCACCGAACTGGCCAACCAGTACCCCATCCACTATCTTCCCTGACCAACCATAACCCATCCCAGCCCTTGCAATTATCCAACAACCTCTCTCTCTCTCTCTCTCTCTCTCTCTCTCTCTCTCTCTCAACCCACACCCACCATCCTTATATTTGCATGTGTCTCTCACATAGAGCAACTTAGGGAAGCTTTCTCTCTACTCGTCTTAATTATGTTGTGGTTTAGGTACTTGAAATGAGGGTTTTGGAAGGATATATTAAAAAAGCAAGCTGGGCAAAAATAGGTTGCTTGAATTGAATGTATGGACCAGCAACACTGCTTTGGAATTTTCGAGTTGTTTTGGGCTAGGCTGCAACTACTTGCTGGCGGAAGATGGGTTTCAAAATGGGGGAAATAAAACCAACATAAAAAGACTCATTTACCCTTAAATTTAACTAAAATTTTGAAGAAGAGACGACATGACTATTCATGCTTACAAAAATAAAGTTTAAGGACCATGAGAACAATTTTAGAAATTGAGGGATCAAAATGAGAATCGGGTCAAAGTTCAAGGACCATTGGACCTAAAAACCCAAACTTTTCCTTTAAATACAAGGGCAAAATGGTCTTTTTGTATTATTTTTAATTTCTACTATCTGAATATTCCTTTTACCCAAAAACTAAAAAACCTTCTTAACTTGACGATTTCAACATTTACTCAACCAATTTGAGAAGCACTAGCTTATAAAGACGAAGGGGATTGCAATTTAGGGTTCTTTATGGCTGTTTTGGCAGGAGGCTGCAACATGTTTCAGAGGGAAGGCAAGTTTCACATTGGGGGGAAATAAAACCAACCTGAAAAGACCCATTTACCCCTAAATTTAACAAAAAAAATTGACAAAATTTACGGCATGGCCATTTGTCCAAATGAAACTCACATTGAAGGAACACATGAATGATTTTGGAAATTGAGGGACCAAAATGCAAATCAGGCCCAAGTTTAGGGACCATTAGACCTAAAAACCCTAAATTTAATTGTAAGTTTTGATTCCAATCCTTAACTCAACCCGTACATAGCGGTTTATAAGTTTTTGAACCAAAGATCCAATAATTTTTAGGCCAACGTAACCCACTATGATCGGGTTAGGCAGTTTGGTCAGGTTCACCTGAAATTGTGCCCACCCTTTAATTTTTTGTTAATTATAAAGGTAAAATTGTCATTTTACAAGGTACAATACTAAAAACAATAAAGAAAATGTAAAAAAGGAAAAACAAAAAAGAGCTTCGATGAACCAAGAACGAAGAATAAACAAGAGAACCATCCAATTTGATGGAAGTGAATGTTACGCCCTGAATTTTCAACAACAGATAACACGCTAAGTTATTACAAACAAACCGATCTGGGACGTGAAGCTTGGAACCTTCAACAAATGTACAAGGATTTTTCTTTTCTTTTTCGATAATACAATACCACATGTTCCCAACCACAATGTCAATACCGACATAATCATCTGAGTCAAATATTACATTACAACATATTACATATTTTGCTCCTCAAAACTTATTACACATAGCGGAAGTCTAAACACACCAACACTGTCAAACCAAACTATGTACACTGCAAGTACACCTTTTGCTTTCTTCTCCTTATGAAGTCATGGGTTCGTATTCCTTGCAGGATTAGCCCCTACACCATCGAATAGTGTACCGAGTTCACCAAAGAACTAACCTGATAAGCTTTTTAAAGCTTGTATGAATAAACCACAACCAATATTATAAATATGTCAATTACACATAATATACAACACATATGCACTTTCATTAGCATACATCAGTCCTTGTATAACCAAGGTAATCATAATCAATCATTTCATCACAATCACAATTCTTCTAATTTATAAGAATTGTTAGGTCCTCAACTGACCCAAAACCTGTTTCAAATCCGTTAGAAACATGACCCATAAATGTCACTCTTGGACAATGGATATGAGAATGCACTCGACTCTCTAAACTCACAACACTAAAGTCCACATACAATAGTGCCTGTTCACAAATTTGTGCCGAAACCTGATCAGTTCACAATTCTATATCATTTTGTACCATTCTAGTTTATATTTTGCTTACATTCTTAAAGAAAAACTTGTGCTTTTAATCTATTTTGGTTTGTTATTCAGTTCATTGGGCATTAGGTTACAAAGGTGGCTTTGGATAGGAAAATATGCAAAGTGGTGCAAAAACGTGCAGACTGAGTTAGCAATTCACTTCGGCCTTAACTTCTTCATCCTAACTTGGATTGGCCCAAGTAATATGTGGTTGGAAAGATGAGAGTCTGAACTTCAAGATGGACTACTCAAATATAGCAATTGATTAAGGTGAGCCCAATCCGTGAGCCCATCAAAATACACACCAGGCAGGATTGCAATTTCCACTTGGAGGAGCCTTGGATCCTCTTTTGAGCCATGTGCTTCATCAGCCACATGGGAGACAAAGCAGATGGGAATCTAATGGGCAGCTGTTGAGCCATGTGCTCAAAGCAGCCACATGTGGGAGACAAAGAGCCATGTGCTCAAAACAGCCCCACATGCAACCACATGGGCAGCTCATAAACAGCTGTGCTTGATCAGCCAAAGGGGAGGTTCACACTATATAAATAGAGAGCTTCACATTCATTCAACCAAGAATTCTCTTCAGCCATCCTCTAACACTTCCATCCTTCCCCAAACACTCCATTCTGTCCAAAATCACCAAAATAGCTCCAGCAAGCCTCCCTTCCATTTCCCTACGAATTTCCTCTTTCTCTACCATCACCACTCACCCAAACTCATCCAAAATCACCTATTTAGTTGCCATACTCTAGATGTGAGGAAGCTCTTGGAGCAGCATTAGACTTTTAGAAGCACTTGAAGAAGCCTTGGACACCACAAGTAACTTCAGAAATGAGTTTTTCCACTCTTATTGCATTCATTATGTTTTCTCATTTCTGTTTAAGTTTCATTTCCATTATGAGTAGCTAAATTCATAACTAGGGCTTCGATGTAATCTAACATGAATATTCTGGGTTTATAAGTTGAAGTTTTGAGTTTCAAGTTTGATTCATGATTCATATTCCTATTCTTTATGCTTATCAGTTAATATACTTGTTTGGATGATTGATTACCATTAGAACTTGTTTATTAGCTACCTTTGTTTGAATCAAGAGTAGACACCATGCTTTGATTCGAATTGAACTATGAATAAGAAAAGTATGTATGGACATTCGACAACAGGAATTAGATACATGTTTGGTTGTTTAAATTGTTCTTCTATGCTTAATGGGTTCCTAATGCTTAATTGAGGTTAGACAACAAATAATCAAGTTAGGGAATTAGGAACACAAGGTTAGGACCAAACACCATGGCCTAATCATACTTTAGCAAGAATCAATCTTTGAATCCGAATTAGACTTGTCACTTGACTCCTTATAACCCAGAATTGAATTGTTATGGTGAATCGAATGCCCTAGTCTCTCAATCTATTTTCCAGCCTACAAAAATACTCTTTGTTGCATTTTCTCACTTTGCTTTTGTTTGGAATTTTGTTTTGCCTCATTTGTTCAACAATTACAATCACTCTTGCTTTAAATTCTGTTTTAGACTTAACTTCCTACTTCCTTGAATTTGGTAATCTAAGCACATAACTAGTTTTAACTTCTCAGTCTTCGTGGGTACGACCTCGTACTTGTCTTGCTATACTACAAATTGGCCCGTACAATTGCGAGTTAACATTTTTAACAACAAATTTTGGCGCCGTTGCCGGGGACTGAACGAAAGTTCTTTCCTAGTTATGTGCCCAAGGTTAACCTATTCTTTTTAGTACTAACTAACTCAAGTTATTTTCTATTTCAGGTAGTTTATGTCTGGAAATCCTTTCCTTGATCAAGTGAGGTCTTCATTCCAACGTTCGAGACCTTTGAACGCAGGGCCATCTTTGCAACCAAACCGGGTGATCTCTGAAATTCAGAATCGTCTAGAAAGAGAGTTGACAACTGCAAAAGAGCAAGCCATTGCCACATTTGAAGGTCTTGCTATCCACACTGACCTCCCAGGTTCTTCACCTTCCAATTCGGAAACAAGTTCAGACCAAGAAGAAGAAGAAGAGATGGCTGCCAATGAGTTCATGGGAGACCTTGATATCCCGACAATTCCAGCATCCCCTTCAAGCATCTTGTTGCCCACTGCAGCTCGAAACTATGAGCTTAAATCTTCTCATCTTAATATGTTGCCTTCCTTTTATGGTTTACCTAATGAAGATGCATTAACCCATATAAATGATATTTTTAATGATGTGAGCTCTTTTCCCTTGACAGGTGTGACGGAAGATCAACTTCGAATGAGAGTGTTTCCTTACACTTTGAAAGATAAGGCGAAATATTGGTTGAATTCCTTGAAGCCTGGTTCACTCACGACTTGGGGAGCCATTCAAAAGAAGTTCTTGGAGAAATACTTCTCTACGCAAAAAACCGACATGCTTAGGGACAAGATCTTACTATTTGCACAGCAAGATGATGAGTCGTTTTGTGAAGCGTGGGAGAGATTCAATGGGCTGCTCAATCAATGTCCTCATCATGGGATTCCATTGAAGCTTGAGATGCGTATGTTCTATAAAGGACTAACCCCCTCTAGCCATAATATTGTCACTAATTTTGCAGGTGGTTCTTATAAGACTAAGACTCCCGAAAAAACATATGAACTCTTTGAGGCGATAGCAATGGAGACCCAACACACCGATACAAGAGGTAAACGTATTGTTGGTGGTTCTAATGATTCTTCTAGTGTGCAGATTTCTAAATTGGAACAAAAGCTAGATGCCCTCCTTGCATTGAGCTCAAGAAACCCTTCAAAGGAAGTGTGTAGCATCTGCGAAACTCATGATCATCCTACCATTTCTTGTCCCCTTGTGGCTGCATATCCAGAATTTGTGCAAGAGCAAGTTAAGTTGGTAAATTCCTACAACCGAGGTCCAATAAATGATCCATATTCTCAAAGTTATAATCCAAATTTTGAGGAATCATCCAACCCTTTTCATGGAGGAATACACAGAATCAAGCAAATCCCCATTCACTCCAAAGGCCACAACAATCATCATCATTGGAGGATATAGTGAAACAAATGACAATCAACCAATCCAATTTCCAGCAAACTACACAAGCTGCCATCTCCAAGTTGGAAGTCCAATTAGGCCAGATAGCTGCTGAAATAGCTCAAAGGGAGCCTGGGAAATGGCCAAGCCAAACCGTGATCAATCCGAAAAACCAAGAAGCCAAGGCCGTTCATGTGCTCAGATAAGGTAAGATTGTTGATAACAAAGTTGGTTCTGATCTATCAAATGATGTTGTGGTTGTAGAGAATGAAGATGAAGAGGAAACCACAGCTACGGAAGGAGAACAACCCAAAATGTCCCAATCTGCTCCTGAGGCAAAATCTGATTCTCAGGAACCCAATCCATTCCAATTGCATAAAAGAGATGACAAATTTGTGTCATCACATCTTCATCAAGATAGATACATCCCACCTCCTCCATATATTCCACCGATTCCATTTCCAGGCCGTTTGAAGAAAGCAAATCAAGATAAGGCTTTTAAAGAGATTTATGATATTTTGAGTAAAGTTAATATCAATTTGCCCTTACTTGATGTTGTTAAACAGGTTCCTGCAGATAGAAAGTTCATCAAGCACTTGATGACTCACAAGCTCAATTTTGCTCCAAGTGAAGAAGTAAAGCTCAACAAGAATGTGAGTGCTGTGTTGCAAAGGAAGCTTCCACCAAAACTAGAAGATCCTGGCAGCTTTAACATTCCCATTAACATCGGAGATAAGAAGGTTGGAAGAGCCATGTTGGACTTGGGAGCAAGCATCAATGTAATGCCATATTCAGTTTATCAGGAGCTTGGCTTAGAAGGGATGAAGAAAACCTCAATTCGTCTTGAACTAGCTGATCATTCTATCAAATATCCAAAAGGTATTGTAGAAGATATTTTAGTTCAAGTTAATACACTCATTCTTCCGGCTGATTTTGTAGTGATGGATATGGAGGATAACCCATATGGAGACCGTGTTGATCCTATTCTCCTCGGACGACCATTCATGGCCACTGCAGACATAATCATCAAAGTGAAAGATGGCACCCTCTCCATGACTGTTTTGGGTGAAACTGTTGAATTTAAAGTGTTTGATGCTCTCTCTTAACCTTCTATCACTCATGATACTTGTTTTTCAATTGATGTTGTGGATCATGAGGTTTCTTCTAAAATTGTGCAGAAAAAGTCTAATGATGCTCTAGAAGCGGTCCTAACACAAGAAGAGGAAGATCTCTATGAATCAGAGTTCCAAGAAGTGATGGCTGCCTTAGAAGTGTTTCAGCCATACCCACCATCCTTTAGGCCACCACTCGAGCCTCTTGGACCATCCTCCACAAAATTGGAGCCATCCATTATCACCCCACCAAAGCTAGAACTTAAACCTCTACCCAATCATCTTAAGTATACTTATTTGGGTGCTAATGAAACTCTCCCTGTTATAATTGCTGCAGGTCTCACCACACATGAAGAGGACAACTTAATTGAAGTTCTAAAAGAGCATAAAACAGCCCTTGGATGGACCATAGCAGACATCAAAGGAATTAGTCTAAGCATGTGCATGCACCGAATTTTAATGGAAGAAGACAGCAAACCATCTCGTGATGCACAAAGGAGGCTAAATCCCAACATGAAAAAGGTGGTTAGGACTGAAGTTTTAAAGCCGCTTGATGTGGGAATCATCTACCCCATTTCAGATTCTAAGTGGGTGAGTCCTGTGCAAGTTGTTCCAAAGAAGTCCGGAATCACCGTTGTAAAGAATGAGAAGAATGAGCTAGTTCCAACACGAACTATCATCGGTTGGAGAGTTTGCATTGATTACAGGAAGTTGAACACATCCACGAGAAAAGATCATTTTCCTTTTGCCTTTCATTGATCAAATGCTTGACCTTTTATCTGGCCATGCTTACTACTGTTTTCTTGATGGATTTTCAGGTTATAATCAAATTTCTATTGCTCCGGAAGACCAGGAGAAAACCACATTCACATGCCCATTTGGTACGTTTGCTTATAGAATGATGCCATTTGGTTTGTGCAATGCTCCAGCAACTTTCCAAAGATGCATGATGGCAATCTTTTCTGATATGGTGGAACGATTCATGGAGGTATTTATGGATGATTTTTCAGTTTTTGGTTCATCTTTTGATGATTGTCTTCACCACTTGTCTCTAGTGCTTAAAAGATGTCAGGAAACAAATCTGATTTTGAATTGGGAGAAGTGTCACTTCATGGTAAGACAAGGAATTGTGCTAGGCCATGTTGTTTCAAGCAAGGGAATTGAAGTGGACAAAGCCAAGATAAATATCATCTCAAATCTACCACCCCTTCCTCTGTTAAAGGAGTTAGAAGCTTTCTGGGCCATGCCGGATTCTATAGAAGGTTCATCAAAAATTTTTCAAGCATCTCAAGACCATTGTGCAATCTCCTTGCTAAGGATGCTGTTTTTGAGTTTGACAAAACTTGCATGGAAGCTTTTACGACCTTGAAGAAAGAGCTAACTTCAGCCCCTATTATCATAGCTCCAGATTGGTCTTTACCATTTGAAATAATGTGTGATGCCTCTGACTTTGCTATTGGTGCAGTTTTAGGTCAAAAGAAGAACAAGCTTCCCCATGTGATTCATTATGCAAGCCGACCTTGAATGATGCCCAACTCAATTACTCCACAACAGAGAAAGAGTTGCTTGCTGTTGTTTTTGCTTTAGAAAAATTTCGTTCTTACCTTGTTGGTTCTAAAGTAATTGTTTATTCTGACCATGCTGCTCTTAGATACTTGCTCACTAAGAAGGACGCCAAACCACGCTTGATCAGATGGATTCTCTTGCTGCAAGAGTTCGATTTGGAGATTCGAGATAAGAAGGGATGTGAAAATGTGGTGGCTGACCATTTGAGCAAATTGTGGTTGAAGAGCAAGGAGAAGCTGTGCTACCATTGAATGAGACTTTTCCAGATGAACAACTATATGTTGTCCAAGTCAAAGAACCATGGTATGCTGATTTTGTTAATTATCTTGCTTGTGGTGTTCTTAGAAATGATCTAACTTATCAGGACAAAAAATAGTTCTTTTCCATGGTGAAACATTATGTCTGGGATGAACCTTTCTTATTCAAGCATTGCCCAGATCAACTCATTAGAAGATGTGTTCCAGAAGAAGAACAAGAAAGTATCCTTAGGCATAGCCACGAATTGGCTTGTGGAGGCCACTTTGGAGCTAAGAAAACAGCACTTAAAATTCTGCAATCAGGTTTCTTTTGGCCTACTCTATTCAAAGATGCATTTAATTTTTGTGTTAAGTGTGATAGGTGTCAAAGGATGGGAAACATAAGCCGCAGGAACGAAATGCCATTGAAGAACATACTCTTTGTGGAACTCTTCGATGTATGGGGTATTGATTTCATGGGACCATTCCCATCTTCCTTTGGTTATACCTACATACTTGTTGCTGTTGATTATGTGTCTAAATGGGTGGAAGCCATAGCCACCAAAACCAATGATCATAAGGTGGTGCTGAAGTTCTTGAGGGACAATATTTTCACAAGGTTTGGTACTCCAAGGGCTGTCATTAGTGATGGAGGCAGCCACTTCTGCAACAAGCCATTTGAAGCACTCATGAAGAAGTACAACATCACCCACCGAGTCTCTACACCATATCATCCTCAAACTTCTGGTCAAGTAGAAATAAGCAACAGAGAAATTAAGCAGATCCTAGAGAAGGTGGTGAATAGTACAAGGAAAGATTGGGCTACCAAGCTCAATGATGCATTATGGGCTTATAGGACTGCATATAAGACTCCCATCGGAATGAGCCCTTATCGTCTTGTGTTTGGGAAAGCCTGTCACTTGCCAATGGAGCTTGAACACAATGCTTTTTGGGCCATCAAGAAGTTGAATTTTGATCTGGACAAAGCCGGCCATGTTAGAAAGTTTCAGCTCAATGAATTGGAAGAAATTAGACATGAGTCCTATGAGAATGCAAGGCTTTACAAAGAACGAACCAAGAGTTACCATGACAGGAACATTCAACGGAAAGAGTTCACCAAAGGTATGTCAGTTCTTTTGTTTAACTCACGTTTGCGTCTCTTTCCAGGAAAATTGAAGTCTAGGTGGCTTGGCCCATTCACCGTGGTCAATGTTTCTCCCTATGGAGCTGTGGAGATTAAAAACCCTAAAGATGGCTCGACTTTCAAAGTAAATGGACAACGTTTAAAGCCATTCTATGAGGGAGTGTCTGTTGTTAGAAATGTTAACTCGCAATTGTACGGGCCAGTTAGTAGTATAGCAAGACAAGTACGAGGTCGTACCCACGAGGACTGAGAAGCTAATATTAGTTATGTACTTAGATTACCAAATTCAAGAAAGTAGGAAGTTAAGTTTAAAACAGAATTTAAAGCAAGAGTGATTGTAGTTGTTGAACAAATGAAGCAAAACGAAATTGTAAACAAAAGCAAAGTGAGCAAATGTAACAAAGAATGTTTTGTGGGCTAGAAAACAGATTGGGAGACTAGGGCATTCGATTCACCATAACAATTCAATTCTGGGTTATAAGGCGTCAAGTGACAAGTCTAATTCGGATTCAAAGATTGATTCTAGCTAAAGTATGATTATGCCATGGTGTCTGGTCCTAACCTTGTGTTCCTAATTCCCTAACTTGATCATTTGTTGTCTAACCAAAATTAAGCATTAGGAACCCATTAAGCATAGAAGAACAATTTAAACAACCAAGCATGTATCTAATCCCTGTTGTCGAATGTCCATACATACTCTTCTTATTCATAGTTCAATTCAAATCAAAGCATGGTGTCTACTCTTGATTCAAACCAATATAGTTAATATGCAAGTTCTAATGGTGATTAATCATCCAAACAAGCAACATAACTGATAAGCATAATGAATAAGAACATGAATCATGAATCAAACTTGAAACTCAAATCTTCAACTTATAAACCCAGAATATTCATGTTAGGTTACATCGAAGCCCTAGTTATGAATTTAGCTACTCATAATGGAAATGAAACTTAAACAGAAATAAGAAAACATAATGAATGCAATAAGAGTGGAAAAACCCATTTATGAAGTTGCTTGTGGTGTCCAAGGCTTCTCCAAGTGTTTCTCCACGTCTAATGCTGCTCCAAGAGCTTCCTCACATCTAGAGTATGGCAGCTAAAGAAGTGATTTGGGATGAGTTTTGGTGAGTGGTGATGGCAGAGAAAGATGAAATTCATAGAGAATTGGAAGGGAGGCTTGCTGGAGCTGTTTTGGTGATTTTGGACAGAATGGAGTGTTTGGGGAAGGATGGAAGTGTTAGAGGATGGCTGAATAGATTGTGTTATGGGAATTGGACTAGAGGAATTGTGTTTGGGAGATGATGGGGATGTGAAGGATGGAGTGGTTGCTGGGAATTGGACCAGAGGAATTGCTGAATGTTCAGATGTTGTTTTTGAAATGAAATGGATGTGGTATTTATAGGGAGAGTGAGAAGAGGAATCTGAATTGATTTAAGCCTCCACCATCAACACTTGCAATTGAATATCAGTTTCTTGGCTGCTCCACTTTCACCAACCAATCCCACCTGAAACCACACCTCATCCTTAGCTCAGCATGATGCAAGCAATGAGCTCATCTGTAAGTCAGCATGACGTGTACTTTGATGGGCTCACGGATTGGGCTTGCCTTGATCAACTGATGACATTAAGCTATCCATCTTGAAGTTCAGGCTTTCATCTTTCCAACCACATGCTATATGGGCCAATCCAAGTTCGGATGAAGAAGATAAGTCCGAAATGAATTTGTAACTCAGTCTTCAGTTTTTACACATTGTTTTCACCATTTTACTCCAAATGTCTCAAGTATTACCTAGAGCTCAATGAACTGAATGACAAACACAAAAGAGGTTAAAAGCACAAGTTTTACTTTAAGAACGTAAGCAAAACATAAACTATAAGGGTTCAAAATGATATACAATTGTGAACTGATCAGTGTCAGTTGGAATTCAAACTAGTCATGTGGTGGATCATCTTCCCTTCGTACAATCAAGTTAGATAATCACATAATGTCTTGCCAAGACATTAACTAAGGCGCTTCTTGGGAGGCAACCCATGTGTTGAAGAATAAGGTGCTTGGTAGCGGTCCACCTAATCGCATCAAGAGGGAGTTTTCTCTAATCCTTTGTCTTATACTTTCCCCTTATTATTTACATGTTCTCACTCATCTTATATGCTTTCACATTGAGGACAATGCTCCATTTAAGTTTGGGGGTAGGGATTGACAATTTTGTTAGGTTTTGTGTTTTGTTAGGTTTTGTGTTAGAGTTAAGTTGTGTGAGCTTTGTTTTGCTTAGTATAATTTTGTCCAATGTCTTGTATGCCTATGAAAAAAAAAAAAAAAAAAAGAAGAGATTTTTCATATGAGTTGACTTCTGGTAACCCCAATGAGCAGCTCTGTTAATACAGTGTCTAGGAGTTCTTTAGGCGACACCTTCGGTATCTAAGAAGTTTGGTTTTTAAGAAGGACCATTGTGACCTCTCCAAACTTCCCGGATCCCCTGGCTGTGTTTTCTGAGGTTCTTAATTGGTAATCCGTGAGTCACTTGTATATTCATGTGTTTTTAAAATAAATTTTTCTCTTTCTTTTTCTTATTATTTGAAATTTATGTTTCTTTTATATGTAAATGTTTATTAGTAGCTGGATATTAAGTTATTGTGGACTGCCAAACACTGAAACACTACCCACATTAACCCTAAAATTAACTCTCCATCTTTTAGTTTATCTAGCCGCCTCTAACCCCTGAACATCTCAACTTCCTCTTCCTCCCGAACCAAACCTTCTCCAAATTGTTGCTTATTGTAGATCTCGCCAATGGAGAAACTCCAGGAGGCCGTCGGTGGAAAGCCCAAAGTGAAGGTGCCTAGCCCAATGGTTCTGTTGAACTCACTGCCAGCTATCCCACCAGAAGATCTTTTGGGAAAGGACACCATTATGCAACCAGTGTTTGAGGTGATTGAGGTGCTAGTGGTTGTGTTTGCCCTGGATCCCTCAGAAGTTACCATAGATGCTTTTCTGTTTCATAGAGGTAGGGTGATAGAGGAAATTGAAGACATGATTCCAAATTGGGATCTGAATTGTGGATTGGAAGAGATGCAGCTTGCAGCGCTGGCACGTTGTCTAGATACTTGGAGGGAATATCTGCTAGATAGGAGGTTTGTGGCAAGAACTGTTGTGTTGAGAAGTCACATGTATTGTACAGGTAACATTCGAGACGAGTTTGACATTTACTTAAGTATGCTTGACGAGTTTCATTTCCAATTAGTGTACATGACCACAAGGCTCCGAGACTTCGTGGAGCAGATGGATGAGTTGATAATAGATGGAGCCCAATATGATTCTTCTGTTTCAGACCCTTCGGAAAGTGAGTCAGAAGAAGAGCCATGGGTGAGCTCAGCCATCGATAGCATTTTGAGAAATGCTATGTTTGAAGGATGAACCGTGCAGTGCCAGGTTACCCTTAATCCCTATTTTCTGTTTTCTTATATGCTTTCACATTGGGGGCAATGTTCAATTCAGGTCTGGGGGGGAGGTTTTCAATTTTTGTTCATTTGATTTGTGTTTTCAATTTTTGTTCATTTGATTTGTGTTTCCAATTTTCGTTCGGTGTCGCTATTTTTTTTTAAGAATGTCATACAATCAATGCTATGGAGCGGCCATTTCAATTTTCATATGAGACATATTACACTTCACAAAGCGGTTGCTCTTAGAATTCTGGTGGATAAAGTACCATACTCAGATTCTTGAAGGAAAATAGTGGAGACTACCCTAGTGAGCTATTTCGAGCCTAATTGCTTTCTTGAGAGGGTTTAAAGTGTTTCTATTCCCCATCTCTACTTATTTTCTTCAATTCACTCTAAATGATCTCATTGTTCCATTTTGATTGAATACTAAGGATGATTCTCTTTGCAGATATCAGGTGCATGCTCTCACTCATGAATGAACTCATTGAAGTGATGCTAGGCTATGTGTGTATAACAATTCTCTGTGCTTTCTTTTCACCCTACCCATTTGTGTGTTCCATCAGCCCTCTTGCAGCCAAACACTTTAACCCATTTTCTTCTATCACCCTCATGATTCCCCTAACTTTGTATCTCAATCTGAGATATTTAACCTATTATAGCCATACTCTGTAGCTTAGAAATACACCAAAGTGTGCCAAGATAAAGTTTGAGCAAGGAAGGTGCTGCCCCACGCCTACATGTAAATTGGTGTGAATCTGTGCAATAAGTTAAAGAAGAAGTAGATCAAGTCAGCAAATAAGAAAGATAAAGACAAAATGTTTCGATTTGATCTAACTGTGAAATTTAAGGTCTATACCAGATGATGCTATGAAGTTGCAGCCATACCATTCTAAATCAATGATACCTTGCAGATAAATGAAGAATGCAACCTTGGTGTGTTCTTAAGTTAATTGTGTTCCTTCCAATTCTTCCATTTCCCCTAACCCTAGCCTTTCATTACGACCTTGTGAAAGACCTAGCTGATCTTTGAGGATGTATTCATGGGTGCTGGTATGTATGTGTGTATCTCTATTCTTAGTATTTGATTCCCTTCATGAGATCTAACCAAATATTGTGTTTCTATTCCATATACTCATTTTGCTTTTGAGAGAATAAAACCATAGGTTCTGAGTGATTGAGTGCTTTATGTGAGAATTAGAGTTGAAGCATGTTCTCCCTTCAAGATTTGAGTATGTTTACTTTGAAGCCGTGTGCCTTTGAGCTATAGCTTCCACTGTACACACTTATTGATCATCTATCTTGGCAACTCTATGGTGTTGGAGGTATGACTAAAGTTTTCTTTTATTTTCATTAGTTGTTTTCAAAGTTAGTTTTCTAACCTTTTGTTTTGTAGAGTCAGTAAAGCGTTTGTGGGTATCGTTTCTGTTAAACCCTCAGGAGACACAACTCCTCCTGCTAGGGATGCCTAGAGGTTTAAAGGCTTGTTGCATATGCTCAATGCAATTGTGTTACCTACAGAAGTGGTTTAGTTAACTTCTTGTTTTGTTTTTTTTTACTTTGTTTTCTTTTGTTTTGCTCGAGGACTAGCAAAATCTAGGTCTGGGGGTATTTGATCAGTTCACAATTCTATATCATTTTGTACCCATCTAGTTTATATTTTGCTTACATTCTTAAAGATAACCTTGTGCTTTTAATCTATTTTTGTTTGTTATTCAATTCATTGGGCCTTAGGTTATAAATGTGGCTTTGGATAGGAAAATATGCAAAGTGGTGCAAAAACGTGCAGACTGAGTTAGCAATTCACTTCGGCCTTAACTTCTTCATCCTAACTTGGATTGGCCCAAATAATATGTGGTTGGAAAGATGAGAGTCTGAACTTCAAGATGGACTACTCAAATGTAGCAATTGATTAAGGTGAGCCCAATCCGTGAGCCCATCAAAATACACACCAGGCAGGATTGCAATTTCCACTTGGAGGAGCCTTGGATCCTCTTTTGAGCCATGTGCTTCATCAGCCACATGGGAGACAAAGCAGATGGGAATCTAATGGGCAGCTGTTGAGCCATGTGCTCAAAGCAGCCACACATGGGAGACAAAGAGCCATGTGCTCAAAACAGCCCCACATACAACCACATGGGCAGCTCATAAACAGCTGTGCTTGATCAGCCAAAGGGGAGGTTCACACTCTATAAATAGAGAGCTTCACATTCATTCAACCATATCACACTCCATTCAACCTAGAATTCTCTTCAGCCATCCTCTAACACTTCCATCCTTCCCCAAACACTCCATTCTGTCCAAAATCACCAAAACAGCTCCAGCAAGCTTCCCTTCCATTTCCCTATGAATTTCCTCTTTCTCTACCATCACTATTTAGTTGCCATACTCTAGATGTGAGGAAGCTCTTGGAGTAGCATTAGAACTTGTTTATTAGCTACCTTTGTTTGAATCAAGAGTAGACACCATGCTTTGATTCGAATTGAACTATGAATAAGAAAGTATGTATGGACATTCGACAACAGGAATTAGATACATGCTTGGTTGTTTAAATTGTTCTTCTATGCTTAATGGGTTCCTAATGCTTAATTGAGGTTAGACAACAACTAATCAAGTTAGGGAATTAGGAACACAAGGTTTGGACCAAACACCATGGCTTAATCATACTTTAGCAAGAATCAATCTTTGAATCTGAATTAGACTTGTCACTTGACTCCTTATAACCCAGAATTAAATTGTTATGGTGAATCGAATGCTCTAGTCTCTCAATCTATTTTCCAGCCTACAAAAATACTCTTTGTTGCATTTGCTCACTTTGTTTTTGTTTGGAATTTTGTTTTGCCTCATTTGTTCAACAATTACAATCACTCTTGCTTTAAATTCTGTTTTAGACTTAACTTTCTACTTCCTTGAATTTGGTAATCTAAGCACATAACTAGTTTTAACTTCTCAGTCTTCGTGGGTACGACCTCGTACTTGTCTTGCTATACTACTAATTGGCCCGTACAATTGCGATTTAACATTTTTAACAACAAAACCAAGTAACTATGTGTTAACCTCATGAGAATCCGCTATGGCGACAATTACAAGTCTAACTATTTTGGGGCCTTCCACCCCAGGGCTGCAATCCCTAATTACTTGCCACGATCAACCACCTGAAGGTTATCTTCCAATTAAAGGAATTAGTGCATTCTTACATCTATCCTTCCAATCAATATGCCTTTCTACATCAAATATTGTTTTCTATATCAAATACATCCATCACAACAATATATATATATATATATTTACGTGGCCATACCATTCATTTTGCAAAAACCTGCAAACTCATTTAAAATCAACACATTTAAATGATTTTAAACTGATACCAAAACTGTTTCTCAAAAGCCACAATAGCATGTTAATTATATCCATTAACATTATCAGAACCACATTATTATATTAAATATAATAATTTGTGATTTTACTCACAATCCAGATGGTTTTACTCACATCTCGTCCAAGCTGCGTCTTCAACAACTCAATGAATCTGCAATCTCAAACCTCAACGAGCACTCTGGCCCTACAATCCTTAATGAGCAATTCAAACTCCAACCATACCTAAGAAAAGTATGTAACTCAACTTAGCACAAAACTCCAACATCCAATAATGATTGAGCTCTCAAGTTATCTTAACTAATCGTTCATTTGCACGCAAAATGAGACAAATATCACTTGGGACGCACCTAAAAACCCGATCATCAATTCGTCTGTACCCATAAACTCCTAACAACACCATCTACAACATATATTAAGTTGGACATGATCCAACGGTCCGATCATCTTCGATCAATGGTCTAGATTTGTGAGCTTTGATCGTCGATCAAACGATGGAATCTCAAACACTTCGAGCACACCACTGTGCTCACCACCTCACATACTACAACCTGTCTCAAAGGTTACGACTCAGAACCTCTACCACGCACCGCCACAAGCCACCACTACGTGCCGGTCAAGACTTATACCAAAATGTTCCTAAAATTGAGTAGAGCAACTTTAATTCTTACCTCAAGTTCCGATTCAAATCGAAAGTGACTGAAACCGACGGTTGAAGTTGTTAACTTCACTAATCACGAGCCAACTTCACAGCTTTACCATGCCTTCGCTGCTACTCGAATCGCTCCAATTCTTGTTGGGTTATGCTCACGGGACAGTCAGCTTTCGATCTACATGGGTGGTGTTGATCACCTCCCCTGGATCCCACCGTCAAAAATCGCCCCTATGAAGAACTCTCTAACCTCCTGGGGCTCACTTAATTCCATTATTTCCAAACCAAACCAATTTCATAAAATACCCAACATTACTACCCACTTTGTATGATTTTTGAAACATTAATAACAACAAAATCCCAATTTTGAGGTTATTATAGTGAAACCAACGAGACTAAAAAAATCGCAGCTTCCATTTTCACCAATCCAACATTGTCTACAAATCCACTCATTTGAAACCAATAAATAAACCCCATTTTCCCACCTGTCAAACATTTTGACTTCTCATTTTCTCTTCCCTTTCATTCTATCCCCTGAAATGCTCCTTCTTTTTCTTTGCTTTTCGGTCTGAGCCTTGAATCTTCCCAACCTGCCATGATTGACCTTCTTTTAATCATCCTCTACAATCCACATTTTCTTTTTTCTTTTTTCTAGTTTGAACCTTCAGTCTTCCACTCCCTTTCTAATCTTAATTCACAAGTCTCATTTCCAAACTTGAATCATTACATGAGGAAGAGAGCTATGAAGGTCCTAATTTGGGTATGGCCTAAAATGTGACTAATTGAGTCCAGAATAAATTGGGCCTAAGTTTTATATAATTTGAAACCCAAATACTCAAGTGGTAAAATGAGGGGAGAATGAGAGAATTTAAATTAGTCCAAGTGTTACCTTCCGTTTTGGCTCCTTTACTATACCGCTCCATAAAAAAAAATTTCCATTCACTATCAAGTTTTTAGATGTCCATCTAAATTTGAGTCAATATTAAGAGAAAATTTGTAATTTCAAAGGAAAAAAACAACACCTTATGAATCGACTATTGAGAGAGCTTTAGAGAGAGAGAGGCTCTCTAAAATTTCTCTCTTCTCCACCGCCCTTTTTTGAGCAGCTGGTGACTCTCCCACTGACCTTCGGAGCGACTTCTCTGGCACCTCTGGTATGACTTCTCCCTCTCCTCTATTTTATTTTCTCTTTCTACTTTTGAATGCCCTTTCTCCCCTGAAATTTCTAGTATTGGCCAAAACCTCCTTCACTTTTCCCTCTACATCTCATGTTGCTCTCCTTTTCAGCCATTAGATCTCCCTCATCCTTTTTTCAATTCATCCCACCACATCTCCTTGCATCTATCCTTATCTCTTCTCCTCCCACCAAATCTTAAACTCTGAAGTTCTCTTTCTCTAGGATTCACTGGGTCGACTACTGGTTTGCTGCAACTGCTTAATGATAAGTGTATTTTTTCCTATATTTTTATACCTTTTATATGTAGGTTTTGTAGGGAAAGTTAATTAAAAAGAGTATGATTACTTTACTTTCCTTATTTTTCAGCTATTCTGCGCTCTTGGGAGGATTTCAACTGAAAATCGACTTTTCGAATGCATTTTAGTGCAAGGCCAATTGTAGAGGAAAGCTAAGACATCGAAGATCATTGTATCAAAGTTTCATAATTTTCTACCAAGCCAAATGCTCCAGACCTGCAAGTCAAGACAGCCTAAGTTGAAATCCCGTCAGAACTGCACTGCTGTGGAAGATTGAAGATTTGAATAGCTTTCCCATTTTTCCTGGTGGCTTGTAATATATGCTTGGAAAGCTTAGAGATAAAGCTACGTTTCCCATATTTTTCCAGAATTTTCTAGAAAGTGGAACGACCCCAAAACGTACGTGCAAGTTGGCTGACGTGTTTCCAAGTCAAAGAAGGATTCTTTCCTAGTTTGTTTCCTTAATTGTTTGAGATTTGTTTTGCTTTAGGAGAGTTTTTCTAGACCTTTTTGAAATAGGGTTTAGTTGTCTTATACTATATAAGGTCACCCTAGGATAATCTTTTGGACCATCATCTTCTCTACCATATTTTTCCACCAACTTTCATACTTTCATACAACCAGAGAAATATCAGAGAGAGCCAAGAATTTGCTGCTGCATTATTTGAGGAGCTTTCGAAGGTGTTCCTGTGAAGATTCTGAAGATCAAGTCCATCGGCCAAATTGGTTTTATGACAATAATTCTCTTGTTTATATTTTCTTTGTCATGAACTAATTTCCCTTGCTAGGGCTACGATGTAGCCTAACCATGAATACTTAATTTTTATAGTTATATTAATTTCTGATTATTATCCCATGTTGAGTATTTGTTACCGTTCTTAATGATTTAAATATCTAGCTAATATTTAATTGATGATCCAAACGGAGACCGAGAGGAGATGTTTGGTGTTTGCTTCTTGTAACAAATACCATGACTTGAATGAGTGCCCGAGAGGGACTAACATGACTCATGCAGTTTTCTTGTAGGTTCTCATAGCACTTAATGGGTTCTTGGTTTTCTAAATCCGTTGCTCGAGAGAGAATGGGTTGTTAATTGAGAATACTTTTGGTTGAGCCCGAGAGGGGATATCGAATGAATTAGGAGAAACCAACTGTCAACATGGATAGTAATTAGGGTTAATTGGCTATAAGAATTAAGTAGAATTGGTTATGGTGAAATCGGATGCTCTAGTGTCTCATCATCTTAATTTTCCATCATTAATTAAATTGCTATTTTTCATAATTGTTTTAGTTTACTTAAATCAATCAATCATCTTAATCATCTATTCAAATAAACTTCTGAATTAATCATAATTGGTAGTTAATAGGAAATTACAGTCTTCGTGGGAACGACACTCTACTTATTTCTATATTACTTGTACGGATTGTGCGCTTGCAATAATTTCACAACAAGTTTTTGGCGCCGCTGCCGGGGACTGTTTTATTTTCTATTAATATCAATATATTTTAATTCTGAGTTTAATTTGAATTTCTTCTTTTTGTTTCAGGTACTTTGATCCGTGTATGCACCGTTCTCGTACCCTAGAACTCATACCACTTGACCCAGAAATCGAACGTACGTTTCATAAGCGGAACAAAGGAAACAAAAAGCACACTTTGGTGGAACCACCATCCACACCTATGGCGGGCGAAGCAGAAAGAGCAGTGGGAGAATTTGGCCCCCCAGTGGCAACTCCCTCATCGATCCGACGTCCTGCTATTGCAGCCAACAATTTTGAGATCAAACCAGCCATGATCACCATGCTGCAGAATTCATCTGTATTTTGTGGTCTACCGAATGAAGATCCCAACATCCATCTTGCGATATTTTTGGAGATTTGTGATACGTCCAAGTTCAATGGAGTAACTGACGATGCGATCCGTTTAAGGCTATTCCCCTTCTCCCTGAAAGATAAAGCCAGGGCTTTGGTTACTGTCACAGCCACAAGACTCCATCCGTACTTGGGATGATTTATCTAAGAAATTCCTTGCTAAATTTTTCCCCCCAGCCAAAACTGCAAAATTCCGACAAGATATCATGTCATTCGCTCAATATGATAAGGAACCTCTATATGAAGCCTGGGAACGATTCAAAGACTTATTGCGCAAGTGTCCTCACCATGAGCTACCAACCTGGATTCAAGTTCAGACTTTCTACAATGGGTTGAGTCAAACAAGCAGGACACTAGTTGATGCAGCTGCTGGAGGGGCTTTAATGGCAAAAACGGCTACCGAAGCATTTGAATTATTGGAGACCATGGCATCCAACAACTACCAATGGCCAAGTGAGAGAATGAATCTGAAGCCAGCTGGGGTCTTGGAAGTCGATGCTATGGCTTTGTTAACAGCACAAATTTCTAACCTTACTAAAAAAGTTGATTCTTTAAGTGTTAATTCTATAAACACTAGTACTAATTTTGGTTGTGAACTTTGTGCAGGCCCTCATCCAAGTTCAGAATGTACCACCGGGAACCCATTCGCGTCCGTTGAACAAGTAAATCAAGTTGCAGAATTTAATCGACAAAGGAATAATCCTTATTCCAATACATACAACCCCGGTTGGCGAAACCATCCGAATTTTTCATGGAGCAATACTCAGAATGTGCAAAGACCACCACCTGGCTTTCCGGCTCAAGAGAAGAAAATAAATTTGGAAGACGCACTTACTCAGTTGACTATGTCTACCACCCAATTCATGACTGAAACAAAAACCCAATTTCAGAATCAGCAAGCTTCTATTCAGAATTTGGAGGTGCAAGTTGGCCAATTAGCTAATGTTATAAGTGGAAGAAACCAAGGAGTATTTCCAAGCCAACCTGAAGTTAACCCGAAAAATCAAGAACAAGCAAAGGCAATCACTCTTCGTAAAGGGAAGCAAGTAAATACAGCAGTCGATTTGGAACAAGAAGCATTAGAGAAAGAAAAAGAAGCTAAGAAGTCTGCAGTGGAAATGGGGCATGCATTTTCACCACCAATCACCACCACAGAAAAATCCCAAGAAGAAGAAAATTCTATACCAATTCCTTCTCCTCAATTGAAGCCATATGTCCCACAAATCCCTTTTCCGCAGAGGTTGAGAAAAAATAAAGTTGATGGGCAGTTTGCAAAATTCTTGGAGATGTTTAGAAAGTTACAGATCAACATTCCTTTTGCTGAAGCTTTGGAACAAATGCCAAGTTATGCAAAATTCATGAAAGACATTCTCTCCAAGAAGAGGAAATTTGGAGAGCACGAGAAAATCCAACTGACAGAAGAGTGCAGTGCCATCCTACAACGGAAGCTTCCACCAAAACAAAAAGATAGAGGGAGTTTTAAAATTCCATGCACTATTGGAAATAATTTCTTTGAAAGAGCTTTATGTGATTTGGGTTCTAGCATTAACTTACTACCTTTATCTGTTGCTAAAAAGATTGGTATTGGTGAAATTAAACCCACTACTGTTTCTTTGCAGATGGCGGACAGGTCAATCACATACCCAGATGGAATTATAGAAGATGTTCTAGTAAAGGTTGATACACTCATATTTCCGGCGGATTTTCTGGTTTTGGATATGGAAGAAGATTCTGACACACAGCTAATTTTGGGTCGCCCATTCTTGATTACTTCACGCACTCTGATTGACGTAGAAGAAGGCTTGCTAACTTTGAGAGTTGGGAATGAAAAAGCGACATTCAAAGTTTTTGAAGCAATTAAATTTCCAAGAGAAGCGGAGGATTGTTTTCACATGGAATTAATTGATGAAATTGCTTCAGACACATTTAACAAGGAGAATCCGAGACATCCATTGGAATCTACATTGGTTCATGCCGCTACCTCCCAAGATGACAACCCCATGGTTGCTGAATATGCCTTATATTTGGATGCATCACAACCATACCATCCAAGGCAAAGGAATCAGTTCGAACCACTAGGAGCAGCACCTCCTAAGGCTGCACCTTCTGTGATTGCTGCACCTACACTTACTCTGAAGCCATTGCCAACACATTTGAGGTATGCTTATTTGGGAACTTATGAAACTTTACCAGTTATTATTGCTGCGAATTTGAGTGAAACTGAAGAAGAAAAAGTATTACGGGTTTTGAGAAAACATAAAACTGCAATTGGGTGGACAATCGCTGACATCAAGGGTATTAGCCCTTCTATGTGTATGCACCGAATACTAATGGAAGAGGAGCATAAGCCATCCGTGGAGCATCAACGCCGATTGAACCCCAACATGAAAGAAGTGGTTCGTGCAGAGGTATTAAAATTGCTTGATGCAGGTATTATTTACCCTATATCTGATAGTAGTTGGGTAAGTCCTACACAGGTTGTGCCAAAGAAAGGAGGGATGACTGTTGTGAAGAATGAAAATAATGAGTTAGTCCCAACAAGAACTGTTACAGGATGGAGAGTCTGCATAGATTACAGGAAATTGAATTCTGCAACCAGAAAAGATCACTTCCCGCTGCCTTTTATTGATCAGATGCTAGAAAGACTTGCTGGGCATGCCTATTACTGTTTCCTAGATGGATACTCAGGATATAATCAAATCCCTATCGCGCCTGAAGACCAAGAAAAAACGACCTTCACATGTCCATTTGGCACTTTTGCCTATCGTCGTATGCCTTTTGGGTTATGTAACGCTCCTGCCACTTTTCAGCGTTGCATGATAAGCATCTTCTCTGACATGGTGGAGCGATTTATTGAGGTATTTATGGATGACTTCTCTGTTTTCGGTTCATCTTTTGATTCTTGTTTGGATAATTTGGCATTGGTGTTGGCAAGATGTGAAGAAACCAATTTAGTTCTCAATTGGGAAAAATGCCATTTTATGGTACAAGAAGGAATTGTGTTGGGGCATAAAATTTCAGCAAGAGGTATTGAGGTTGATCGTGCAAAAATTGAGACCATAGAAAAGCTGCCACCTCCTTCTACCGTGAAAGGAATTCGAAGCTTCCTGGGACATGCTGGGTTTTATCGTCGATTTATAAAGGATTTCTCAAAAATTACAAAGCCTCTTTGTAAGTTGTTATTGAAGGATTCTGAATTCAACTTTGATTCAGACTGTTTGGAGGCATTTAATTTATTGAAGACAAAGCTCACCACTGCACCAGTCATTATGGCACCTGATTGGGAATTACCATTCGAGATTATGTGTGATGCAAGTGATTATGCTATTGGAGCCGTCTTGGGTCAAAGGAAGAATAAATTACTACATGTAATTCACTATGCAAGTCGTACATTGAATGATGCCCAACTGAACTATGCCACTACGGAAAAGGAATTGTTCGCAGTGGTATTCGCATTGGATAAATTTCGTTCTTACCTATTGGGTGCGAAGGTAATTGTGTATACGGATCATGCAGCTTTGAAATTTTTGCTAGCCAAGAAGGAAGCAAAGCCGAGACTAATTCGATGGGTTTTATTACTTCAAGAGTTTGATATTGAAATTCGAGATAAAAAAGGGTCTGAGAATGTGGTAGCCGACCACCTCTCTCGGCTAGTCCGTGAGGATGAAGTTATAGAAGATGTTGCGCCTATCCTAGAGACATTCCCGGATGAGCAATTATTTTCCATCAACTCTGAGAAAGAATTCATCACTCCCTGGTATGCAGATTTTGTAAATTACCTAGCTTGTGGTATTCTTCCCCCTAATATGTCCTTTTATCAGAAAAAGAAATTCCTATCATTGGTTAAACATTATTATTGGGATGATCCGTATTTGTGGAAGCACGGTCCTGACCAAGTTATTCGAAGATGTGTACCTGAGACAGAGATGGCTGACATATTGTTGCATTGTCATACTTTGGCATGTGGAGGCCATTATGGTGCTTCCAAGACTACGGCCAAGGTTCTACAATCTGGGTTTTTCTGGCCTACTTTGTTTAAAGATGCTCAAGACTTTGTTGCAAGGTGTGATCCTTGCCAACGTACGGGAAATATCTCTAGTCGAAACCAAATGCCCTTGAATAATATTTTGGAGGTGGAATTGTTTGATGTTTGGGGTATTGACTTCATGGGTCCTTTTCCGGCATCATATGGGAATTTGTATATTTTGGTTGCGGTGGATTATGTATCCAAATGGGTCGAAGCAGCTGCCTTACCCACGAATGACGCCAAGGTTGTGGTTAAATTTCTACGAAAGAATATTTTCACAAGGTTTGGGGTCCCTCGTGCAATTATTAGTGATGGAGGTACGCACTTTTGCAATCGTCAATTTAATTCTCTTCTTGCAAAATATGGCATTACCCATAAAGTGTCTACTCCCTACCATCCGCAAACTAGTGGCCCAAGTTGAAGTCTCAAATAGGGAATTGAAGAAAATCTTGGAAAAGACGGTGAACGCCTCTAGAAAAGGATTGGTCATTGAAATTGGATGATGCACTATGGGCTTATAGAACGGCGTTCAAGGCACCAATTGGGATGTCACCATATAGACTTGTTTTTGGGAAAGCGTGCCACCTTCCGGTGGAATTGGAGTATAAAGCATTTTGGGCTGTTAAAACACTCAACTTTGACATGAGTTCAGCGGGTGAGAAGAGGAAGTTACAATTGAATGAGCTAGAGGAACTTCGAAATGAATCGTATGAGAATGCGAAAATTTACAAGGACCGTACAAAGAAGTGGCATGACAAGCACATCTTGAAGAAGGAATTTTATGTGGGTCAAAGCGTTCTCCTCTACAACTCACGGTTGAAACTTTTTCCTGGGAAACTTCGCTCTCGTTGGTCTGGACCATTCACGGTGTTAACAGTGTATCCTTATGGGACAGTTGAAATCAAGAACGATCGTGACAGTACAACTTTCAAAGTTAATGGCCATCGACTCAAACCTTATGTGGCAGCCGCATTTCTTGAGGAGGAGAGCACCGTCCTACTTGATGACCCCAAGTAAACGCATCCAAAAGTCGGGCTATTGACTCTAAACTAAGCGCTTCTTGGGAGGCAACCCAAGCATTCTTACCTTTTATTTTTGTTTTTTGGTCTTTAGTTTCTGTGTGATTTCTCTTACATTATTCATGTTTTTGTTTTTGTTAAGTTTTGAGTCATCAAACAATGGATTTTATGCTCCAAAGATGTTTTTGTTAAGTCTCTTACATTATTCATGTTTTCTAGCCCTAGGATGTTTGCAGCACGTTTCAGATGTGTTACAGTAGTTGTTTTGGTCATTGGTTGAAGTTAAATGCCAGAAAATAGCAAAATAGCTTACTAGGTTCTTATTTTGGTCAAATTAAAATTTCTGCCTAATGTCTTTTTTGTTGTTTTTCAGGTCAATCTGAAGCCACCGACGTGTTTAGAATGGTTATTATGATGTTTTGGACTTGGTTTGGGGGTCTCCGGTGGCCTACATTATGTTTTAGGACGATTTGAAGCTCAAAAAAGGACCTAAAACACAAAAAAGGGCAGCTGCTGTCTTGCCCAGAATTTGAAGATTTTTCGTCACCAAAGAGGTTTTAGCGACGGTGTTCATCGAATGTTTCGTCACTAAAGAAGTTTTAGCAGCAGTGTTCATCAGATATTTCGTCGCTAAAAGTTGGATTTCCAGATTTTTATGATTACATATCCAGCTCAATTTCGTTCCAATTTCATCACGTTCCAAGACTTATAGAAGCTACTAAGGGTCCGTTGACATTCCAAGAAGCAAGTTGCGGGTGTTTAAGTTCGTTGCTTTGTCGATCCACTCTCACTTTGACATATTCTACGCTTTGCTCATCCATACATCTACACAAACCAGGGAAGTTCTCACACCCTCTCTCTCTCTCTTTTTAAATGAATTTGCATGACTTATTTTTCCTTTGTTTTAAACATTGAGGACAATGTTTCGTTTAGGTTTGAGGTGGGTAACATTCGTTTTATTTTTTAATTTTTTCGTTTTTAGTCTTTTTCGAGTCATGCAAAACATTGGTGTTTATGTTTCGATAATACTGTTTTAATCTGTGATAGAATTGAAGATTTGGCCCGCGTTGCCTTCTTCAGTTTTTCGTGCTGAATCCAGCCATAAAAGGCTCGTAATTTTCTGACTTTTCGTTTGGAAGTTATAGCTGTTTTTCTGAACAGGGGTCTGGAACTGGAATATTTCTGCGATTCTGTACTGTGTTCTGTATTTAACGTCAGTTTTCATGAAGTTCTAATCTGTTTTTCTGGTATTTGTCTAAAGAAAAGTTGTGCGTTTCTTTGTCTATTTTCTGAGCATATAAGGCTTGTCAAAATCCATGCAGTACTTTAAGAGATAATTGTTGAAAACTGATCTGAGTTCGAAATTGAAAAGAAGCAGTTTTTCCGAAATGTAAATTCTAGTTAAAGCTATTACTTTTTCTTGCTAATAGAGATGTATATGCCATGTTTTGATCATGAATGCTTTACTAAAGTGTTGTCATAAAGGTTATTGCATTATAATCTTTGCACTTCACAATACCATACTCGTAATGTTTTGGTGGACAAGGTTGCTATGCTCGAATGACTATGGAATATTAGTGGAGACTACCTTTGTGAGATAATTGAGCCAAAAGCCATTTTTTGAGAGGGGTTTTATTGTTTCTACTCTTAAACACTCTTCGACTTTATTCTTAATTAGATTGCTCTCATTAGGTTTGTATTGGATACTAAAGAATTTTCTTATTTTTGTAGGTATGTCGCTTCCAAGTTGGATGGACCATAAGAGATGATGTTAGGCTATGCATGTTTTCACCCTCTAAAAGACTTTTCATCCTACCCCTTTGTGTGCGTCATTAACCCCTTTGTAACCAAACACTTGCCTTCCTTCATCACCCCTATATCTTTAACCTATATACCCGTTTCTAAGCCATACCTTATAGCTTAGGATGCCAAAGTGAGAAAATAAGAAGGTGAGCTCTACACCAAAGAATTGGCGTGTACCGAGGTGTTTGTGCAAAATTGCAAGAAGAAAAAAACAAAACAAAAAAAAAGTAAAAGAATAAGAGAAGAAAAGAAAATATTCTGCAAATCAAAAGAATAAAAGTTCAAAATCACTCAAATGGAGTAGGAAATATGCACAATCCCTGGACGCTGAGTGGTATAAAAAGTCAAAAGAGCTGGCCGTATATGTGATCGTGAATAATGCTTTGGTATGTCCTAAGTTTTTGTTATTCCTTTCCTTTCTTTCTTAACCCGAACCTAGCCTTTCATTACAACCGAAGTAAAAGACCTAACTGATCTTTTGGGAAATCTTCTTGGAGGTGAGGTATGTACTCTAATTCTTAGTATTCGATTCTTTTCATGAGACATTATTTTCAAAATTGCCATTTTCAAGCTAAGCATATGTGTAATATTTGATTTCCATTACATAACTTCATACACATATGTGACATTTGAGTGTAAACCTAGGACTATGAGAGAAAAATTATAGAGTGATATCTGGTGAGGATTAGAGTCGAGGCGAAATAATTCCATGGCGTTCGAGTGTGGTTGTCTTTAAGCTTTGACGTTATGAGTTTTGGTATTACACATTACACTATGATGCAATTTACTCAAAGTGGCATATCTTTAGTGATGCAAATGTGATTGGCATGCATTGATTTTTATTAGCTTGCTTAAAGTGGTGTCTTTAACAACTTTGTTTTGTAGTAAAACGTTTGTGGGTATCGTGACTGGTAAACCCTCAGGAGACACAACTCCTCCTACTAGGGACACCTAGAGGTTTAACGGCTTGTGGCACATGCTAAGTGCCATCGAGTTTACCTGCGAAAGTGGTTTAGTTAGTTTTTGTTTTGTGTTTGTTTTAATTTCTAATTTTGCTCGAGGACTAGCAAAAGATAGGTTTGAGGTAGTTTGATAAGTGTATTTTTCCTATATTTTTATACCTTTTATATGTAGGTTTTGTAGGGAAAGTTAATTAAAAAGAGTATGATTACTTTACTTTCCTTATTTTTCAGCTATTCTGCGCTCTTGGAGGATTTCAACTGAAAATCGACTTTTCGAATGCATTTTAGTGCAAGGCCAATTGTAGAGGAAAGCTAAGACATCGAAGATCATTGTATCAAAGTTTCATAATTTTCTACCAAGCCAAATGCTCCAGACCTGCAAGTCAAGACAGCCTAAGTTGAAATCCCGTCAGAACTGCACTGCTGTGGAAGATTGAAGATTTGAATAGCTTTCCCATTTTTCCTGGTGGCTTGTAATATATGCTTGGAAAGCTTAGAGATAAAGCTACGTTTCCCATATTTTTCCAGAATTTTCTAGAAAGTGGAACGACCCCAAAACGTACGTGCAAGTTGGCTGACGTGTTTCCAAGTCAAAGAAGGATTCTTTCCTAGTTTGTTTCCTTAATTGTTTGAGATGTTGTTTTGCTTTAGGAGAGTTTTTCTAGACCTTTTTGAAGTAGGGTTTAGTTGTCTTATACTATATAAGGTCACCCTAGGATCATCTTTTGGACCATCATCTTCTCTACCATATTTTTCCACCAACTTTCATACTTTCATACAACCAAAGAAATATCAGAGAGAGCCAAGAATTTGCTGCTGCATTATTTGAGGAGCTTTCGAAGGTGTTCCTGTGAAGATTCTGAAGATCAAGTCCATCGGCCAAATTGGTTTTATGACAATAATTCTCTTGTTTATCTTTTCTTTTGTCATGAACTAATTTCCCTTGCTAGGGCTACGATGTAGCCTAACCATGAATACTTAATTTTTATAGTTATATTAATTTCTGATTATTATCCCATGTTGAGTATTTGTTACCGTTCTTAATGATTTAAATATCTAGCTAATATTTAATTGATGATCCAAACGGAGACCGAGAGGAGATGTTTGGTGTTTGCTTCTTGTAACAAATACCATGACTTGAATGAGTGCCCGAGAGGGACTAACATGACTCAGGCAGTTTTCTTGTAGGTTCTCATAGCACTTAATGGGTTCTTGGTTTTCTAAATCCGTTGCTCGAGAGAGAATGGGTTGTTAATTGAGAATACTTTTGGTTGAGCCCGAGAGGGGATATCGAATGAATTAGGAGAAACCAACTGTCAACATGGATAGTAATTAGGGTTAATTGGCTATAAGAATTAAGTAGAATTGGTTATGGTGAAATCGGATGCTCTAGTGTCTCATCATCTTAATTTTCCATCATTAATTAAATTGCTATTTTTCATAATTGTTTTAGTTTACTCAAATCAATCAATCATCTTAATCATCTATTCAAATAAACTTCTGAATTAATCATAATTGGTAGTTAATAGGAAATTACAGTCTTCGTGGGAACGACACTCTACTTATTTCTATATTACTTGTACGGATTGTGCGCTTGCAATAATTTCACAACACTTAACTTCCACAACCCATTATCATATCTAAGACTTTAATATGTATCTTCGAGCTATGTGGGCTCTGTAACTCAATGGTAAAATGTGGGAACACATATTTCAGCAACCAATAGATGGGCGACACGTGGAAAAGGAATATTCCTTAGGTCAATTGATTACTAATCATATTTAATTCGGAAAATTATCTTTGATTTAAGATGAGAATATCTCCCCAAATCAAGGATGAGATTTCCATCAAATCTCCTTGATAAGGAATATCTCCCCAATAGATGGGCGACACGTGGAAAAGGAATATTCCTTAGCTTTATGGGCTCTCTTGTAACTTTATTTGGTAATGAATTATTCATTTCCTTCTACCCAAAAAAACAAAAAAGCTACACCTTATCAAATAGTGTAAAACACAATTTTGATCACTAGGTTAGGGTTTAGGGACGATTTTGGTCATTGTGATTCTAATTTTCTCAACTTCTTCATCACAATCAAGTCCAATGCCTCAATCCCGTCAGTTTCACTAATTTAAAAATATTTAATAGTAAATTAAAAATAATTAACTTAAATGTAAAATTTAATATTTAAAATAAACTTTTAAATAGGACTTCACAAGAATAACAGAGGACCCATGAATCATGAACAGCCACAATAGAGAAAAAACAAAGTTTCAAGTTTCAACCAAACCAAAAAAAAAAAAAAAACAACGCCAATAGAAGCTATCAAGTAATAAAAATGGTTCATATATTTCGTTAATTGTTTCACTGAATTGCCGCATCAAGAAATTAAAGACCAACAGAAACATGCTTCTTTTACATCAGGTAAATTGGCAATGGCTACAACTTTCCAAAATACAGCTAAAACACCTTGCCTCCTCCTGCTGCTGCTGCTGCTGCACACAGTCTTTTGAAGTTCAAAATTGTTAGCATTTACCAAAGTCTGTTTTATGAAAAGATTACTCAAATGTAATGTTGTAAGTAAGAAGAACATATAGGAAACTGTACCATTAAATAAGCAACATTAACTACCATCTTGGCCTCGATCGGGTGCCCTTGGTTCCACTCATTCTGATAATAATAATTAATACGAAATAATTAGTACTTAAATTAAAGCAATCCATGAACACAAATTAGAGAAATGGTGATTTGAGCTACATATTTTGTGTTGTAGAAGAGAGGAAGTGAAAGCTGGATATCCCAACAGACTTAAATATTTTCGACCACATGCATGCAACATACCTAAAAGATGAACTTGATGATGGCCTATCTCTCAGACTGAGTGAAGAAAATGGTTTTGAAAGGAACTCCGTTGGATCAGCTTCGTTGCAGCTGCTCGAATCTGCTGGCCATCTATTTGGAACAACAGTGATCCTGATCACCAATGAAGTAATAATGAATTATTTAAGCTAAATCCACTTAATAAAAGTTGTTTTTGCCAATCTGTGAGGAATAGAAGTTTAAAAAAAGAAGTTCCAATGACAATTTACGTACCCATCAAAACATCTGTGTTTGCAACGGTTCATCTTATCGACGGTATAATTCCCAAAGATAATGTCAAGGCGCTGTGTAAGTTTAGGAATATCAGAAAATGGGACAATGTCCCAAATCTTCATAACCTGGACAAAATCTGAGTTCTGCTTGTGAATTTCTATGCTCCAAATGAGATACAGCAGCTCATTGACTTCATACGTCTCTAGCAATTCAGCAGAAGTCCCACCATGGCCTATAATCACTTTATCATTATGAGATTGGCGCCAACCATTAGAAAGTTTTTTTATTAAAGAAATTACGTCCTGTCGAATCTCGGTGTCTTTAATTTCTGCTACTGAATTCCTAAATTCGTTGGCAAACCAAACCTATATCGGAAAAAGACTGATTATTGCTAATGAACACATAAGCAAATACTTTGATGATTACAAAAAAGAAAAACCAGAAGTAGCAGCATACCTTCCATTTTGCATTTTTGAACAGCAGAGAATCAGCATCAAGCAGAGTATGTAGTTGGTTATGCTCTAGAAGGGCTGCTGCAATAGCCTGAGCTAAGTTATTGTCCTCATCAGCATTATAGAAACAATCGCGTTGCTTCGCATCAAGAATTAGATTCTTCCACATTGAGTTACTGTTAGTCAATGTCGCTTCGTTCCCCAATATCCAAAGGCAATGCCTACACCGACACAACGACAAAAAATTAACTTCATCAAAACTACCAATAATTCAGACAAAACATCTAATCTACAACATGAGCAAGCTATGACGTCACATGCAGTAATACCTGGCACGAGTTAGAACCACATTTGCTCGCTGACGATTGGAGAGGAAACCTACAGATCCATTCCCATTACATCTGACAGTGGAGATAATTATCACATCCTCTTCACCACCTTGGAATCCATCAACAGATCGCACACTTACAGAGAAATCTGTGCCAGAAACTTCACTGTAGTTTCTGACTCTCAATTGAATTGCATTAACTTGAGCCTTGTAAGGTGATATTACCCCAACACTAACCTTCTTCTTTGTTCGAGTAAATTCTGTGGCGAAGAAGGAAAAGTTAAGAAAACTACAGAGTAGTAGGTATCATGTACCAAGCTAAAACCTTCTCAAGCAGCATATTCTTACAACAACTAAGAACATCAACTAGCTAAGGACAGTAATTACCTTTGTAAAGGCATGAAACTATCTCATATACAACAGCAACCTCAACCATGTTTTTCAGACTATGCCCGCGATCAAATTCTTCTTTTCCATTGGCTACATTTATAAAGGAGTATGGCCCGTACATTCTGCCCTCAATGAAGGACTTCTCATAGCTTACTTCACTGACATTTGGACCATCTAATATCTGATTGTTGTAGAACTCCCGTTTCGGAAACCTGCTGATCGATGGATGCATCCTATACTGGACATTAAGAAGGAGCTTCTCGTGGCCTAACAGTACAAGTCTTTCGAACAAACTTCTTCCAAATTCAGCATTCTCGGAGAGCTAACAAGTTCATTTGCTAAGATGTTAAGATAATATATTTATGTGTGTGCGCTTGTGTATAAGCTTCATCAAAGAACTAAAGAAAACGAAGAGTAAAAAGAAAACCTTGCTTTTAACCATAGCAGGGAGTTGCATCTCATCTCCTATGAGAATAGCATGGCGAAGACCAGGTAGTTGTAAAGGAATTGCTGATTCACATTCTTTCAGCTGAGCTGCTTCATCAATCACTAACATTTCCAGAGGTGCCATTCCTTCAGTGTGCAATTTTGCAGAGCTTGACGCAGTACAAAATATTAAACAAGCATTTGCCAAGCACAAATTTCTTATTGTTTGTCCGTCATTTGAATTTGGAACAGAAAATTCACGAAGCGACTTAAGAATTTGTGCGCAATCTTTTTGAAGTGATTGTAACCTTTCATTAGCAACACCGTCCCGATGCAATATAGATTTAATCAACTTCAGCAAATCCGAAAGTCTAATCATATTCTTCACCACCTCAAGTGAAATGCAAGATGTTGGCAAGTGGGTGTACAAGTTTACCATACAAGTATTCAGATGCTCACTAAAGTAATCAAATTTTTTCTTCACAAACTCCTCAAACGTCAAAAGATCACTCTCATCATCACCTGTTGAGCTGCTATTATCAGTTTCTTCATCATGCTCATCGTTCTTTTTGTGCTGTTCCCTCTTTTGCTTTAAATACAAGGAATAGAGTTGCTCTGGATCCTCGAGTAAACCTATCATGGATTCTAACCAATGTTTCCAACCAGACAAAGGGGCAAGACACTTGGACAGAATACTAATACGACTATCAAGAAATACCTCAAAAAGGTCATTATAATTATCGATGTTCATCCGCTCCACATTCCCAAATAGAATTATATCTCCTAGTCCATACTTTCCATATTCAAGAGTCTGATTAACCAACCTCAAGAGTCGTGCCGTAACTTCTAACACGGCAATATTGGTTGGCGCACATGTTAGTGTTCTGCACTTCAACTTAAGGAGAACAAAGAGTGTCGTACCAACTGTCTTGGTCTTTCCAGTTCCAGGAGGACCCCATATTAGTTTTACAGCATTATGGTGATGACACTTACTCAAACTGATACAGTTTAAAACTGCAGCCTTTTGGGAATCATTTAGATCAGAGCACATTGTGGGCCATTTTGTAGAAAGGTCAGGGGAGCACATGTCTTCGGAAAAACAGATTGCACAAGAATTCTCCCCCTGTAAGAAACAAACATGAAATGGATTAGTGAGGGATAGACTATTTGCCATGAGTTTAAGGATAAGAGTACAGAAAAATACATCTGATGAATTGGGTTGCACTTGCAGCACATTCTTAATGATATTGGTGTTTGTCTCTTCTGAGTTCAACGCTTTCCATACACGAACATTTGTGGTCATGTTCATCAGATAGACAGCAAACAGTGATTCTCTCTTGCTCTTTATTTGCTTGTATCCTTCCCCACTGATAGGCTTTGATGAGAGTATCTGGAGATTGTCTGAGCTTTCATCTTTCGATCCGAGAACATATGCAATAAGATAGAAATTTGTAGGCCTGTTCAAATCATCAATGCATTTTGGTCTAATATTTGTCAAGGCAAAGATATCTCCAACCGCTGGCTCATATTTTCCTGCATTGCTTTCTGTCGCAATCATCTTCCTAACTGTAATTTCATAAAACAAGTCTTTGGGAGGCCTATGATGCTTAGAAGTTTCAACAGTCAGAATCTCACAAATAGGTGCCTGCGAAATTGCCGTAACGTTTGAGAGTAAATCAGCATGTGTTTCTTCAATAAGTGAAGGAATGAATGACTTCATGTAACTCGCCACTGTCGAAAATGTCTCTGGAATTTTGGTCACCTGCAAAAGTGAATAATGTGAAATTTATATAACTCAAAACAAAACAAAAAAATATTTAACAAATGAGCTGAAATGAAAGTTGACAACACTAACTAGCTAGATATGCATAATGACGAGATAAAATAACTGGAAAGAAAACCTGGTGTTTGTAAAGATCTCTGAAGAGAACATTCCTAAGAGACCAAGAGAAAACCAAGTCGATTAAGCTTCTACCTGCAATTTCAAAAGGCTTCTTCACCTCTTTGTCCTCATGATCCATAATTATTACTACTAACTCAACTGAAAATTCCCCAACTTCTGATATATAAAATGCAGTGTCTTCTGTGGATATATATCACTCTCTCTTTTATATTCAACTCCACTTGCTTAGCACTGAAGCAAGAGGAGGATTCAAAACAAGTTTACAATCAACAGTAAAAGATGGTGGCCAGCAATATGTACTTAAAGTGAGTTTATCAGCAGAAAAAGGACATGGAAAGAAAGAAAATAAAGGCAGCTACCTCTAGGCGAAGTTAATAATTACTTGGCTCTTAAACAATTTTTTGTTGCTAAACAAGCAATAGGATTGAATGGCATGGCACCTTATAATAATTACTTAGCTCTTCGGTTTCCTGTCCAAGTTGTAGAAATGAAAAATTAATGCATGTAAAAACAAAGGGACGTTTTTTTAAAAATAAAAAAAATAAGCGATAGTATATTATTGATGAACAAACAAAAGTACAAAGAAACTATGGTGCCGAATAAGGGTAAATCTTCTCAAGTGTAATAAAATACAACCACATGTTGAATTGATCTTGAGAAAATCACACAAAACTCAAATAATGACTAATAAATCCCCAATTCAGCAACTAGAAACACAACTCAAAAAAGGGACGTTTTTATTAAATAGGAAGATTATACGTCTTTTTCTTTGAAAATCAAAATATCCCTCAGGAAAAGTAGTAGGAAGAAAATGAAAGTCAAAGATATAATAAGGACGTGTTGAGTTAATAATTATTACAAGACTTTAGAGCATCCACAATGATGCTCTCTATTTTTTAGCTAAAATTTAGCTAAGAATATAATAAAGCTATTTTAGGAGCTCTCTAAAAAAATTCAACTCCAATCATACTCCCTAATTTGGAGAGTCATAAATGCTATAACTCTTTTTTAATTGGTCCATCTCTATTAAAAAATAAAATAAAAAATAATTAGCATTAAATAAAAGTTTGAAATACTCATTAAATAAAGCATCATTAAATTATAGGGAGTCACTAGGAGTCCTTTCTCTCTCCTCAGATTTAGGAGCTCCTAGAAGACTCCCTATTTTAGGAGGTGGATAGGGAGCGTGGTTGGAGTTGCATTTTTACGATTCCTCCCTAAAATTTGTCTAAGGAGGTGGTTTAGGGAACCCATTGTGGATGCTCTTAAAAGACCAAAAGACAATTACAAGATATAAAACGAGACAGACAGCTTCATATTCATGTCGCCGCCTGTATTGGTAAGACCAACAGACGTCTTTGACCTTAATTTCACTTTTCACACTAGTTTTTAAAAAAATAAGTAAATAAATAAGAAGGTAGTTAAACTAGAAAATGATCGGCTGCGACGGGCCATTTTAGGCTTTGTTGATATCAAATTTTCCTAGCTGGTGCGTATCAAATGATGATTTTCGAAAATCTGGACGAGTTATATCACGTGGCCATACTATTGTACTCTACAATAATTTTTCGAGCGATTGAGCTATATATTCGATTAACTGAAGTGGTCAGTTTCCATCAATTATTGTTCAGTTTCGATTTTCAAAATAGCCAAACCAAGGCCTATGGTTTGGTGTTCGAGTTGAGCCCAAAATCGAACCAACTCAGACCGAATCCACTCCTAATTAATAGTACAGAGTTAAGTTAACTTTCAATTATTCAATTGCATTAATTAAAGAGTGATCCTACTTCCCCACTTACATTTGATTGGTAATTGGAAATTGATAATGACATTAGAATCCTTTTACCCAAAAAAATCTATCACAAATCGTTCTCTTTTTTTTCTTTTTCTTTTTGCCAAATGATGAGAGAATATTATTAAAGACGAATTAGTAAGGTTCACATCATTAGCAAGAATATCAAATATCCACTCAGGTCATATTTTACCCGAAATATGGATATCACCAACTCTAGACACAGAAGCCGCAATTTTATGCGCTGCCTTGTTTCAGTAATGGCTAGTATATATGTGAACTACATTAATTTTTTTTTTAAACAGTTAAATAAATAAAAAACGGCAAGTTGCTTTGGAAAAAAGAAAGAAAAAGTAACGGCTAGTTTACACTAATTGAATGTAAAAGTAAAAAGTAATGTTGTCCATGTAAGAGAGAGGCTTTAGAGTTATTATGGTGAGCCAACTTATTGAAATGAATTTCTTTTTAGAATTCATTTTATTGACCTTTGAAATGAACTATTGATTCCTGAAATGAAATATTGATCTCTAAAATGAGTTGAACTTTACCACTGCAAGTCAAAAGTTCAATTTATTGAAATAAAATTAAAATGACCCTCACTATTGCGGATGTTCTAAGGATAGAGTCTTATAGATGAGGGACTTCTAAACTCAAGTTGTAAGATCATTTGATCTTGCACTCAAAGTTTTACTAGTGATGTAAACCTTACTATTCGACTTTAATAATATTCTCTCATTGTTTGGAAAAAAATATATATATCGCTCGTATTAAAAAAACACGGATAGAGTCTTGTAGCCTTATGAGTCAACATGTTGGTTCTTTTACTTTCTTCTTTATTATTGACAGTCCATGTAATATTGGCGGATTGTGTTTAATGTAGACATCTTGCTGCCAACTGCCCATGTTATGCAGAAGTCACCGGTTTCACACGATGGTTTGACATCAGATTACTCTACGTCACTAGATGCAGTCCTATTTCATTCATTTTCGTTTCCAAAACAAATATATATTTCTAACTCTTTTCTTCTTTTCTTTTCTTAGGTTGAAGTCGATGCATGTGTAACACATGAACTGAAAATTCCACAAATTGAATTAATTTGTTTCTGGGCAGATCCGAGAATCCGAATTGAATACTTGTACAGTAGAGGGACCAATCCAAGGCCAAATCTTTGATATTCTTCTATATGCGTGCAATAATATATTACACATAACACATGATGATCATGCAAAGGTTCAAAGCCACCAGCAAACTTATTTTGCCACACCTTTTCAACACATCAACCATTTTCAAAAAGGCCTTGTCTTGGAACCCTTTCACCCCCCGTTCACCGTCCTCCTGGCTTGGCTTTGATACAAAATGAGCAGCTTGTACAAGAATTCTCACCTTGTAAGAAACAAATACAAAATGGATTAGTGAGGTATGTGAAAAATTGTCACATAATAGCTTGACAGGTAAAACAAACATAACTGGATTATTGAGGGATAGATTATTATCCAATCAAAGAAGATTTTTATTAAAAATATGAGAAAAATATTTAGTCAGTTTCCAATTTTTATTTCGTTGTTTTCACCTTTCTTGTTATTGCACTATTGAGTGCAGACCTTATTGTTAGTGCAGACCTTATTGTTATCACATAACTGTTAAGGCTTGTTAATAGGGAGGACTAGACTAGCAATGCTTATTTTTTATGCGCATTCAAGGCATAATATAGATATGTTGCTTAATCAAATTTTTTCTTCACAAACTCCTCAAACGTCAAAAGATCACTCTCATCATCACTTGTTGAGCTGAAATTGTGCCTGCCCTTTAACTTTTCATTAATTATATAGGTAAAATTGTCATTTTCCAAGGTACAATACTAAAATAAAGAAAATGTAAAAAAAAACAAAATAATAATAATTTAAAAAAACAAAATATAGCTTCAACGAACCAAGAAAGAAGAAGAAACAAGAGAACCATACAATTTGATGGAAGTGAATGTCATGCCCCGAATTTTCAACAACAGATAACACGCTAAGTTATTACAAACAAACCGATCCGGGACGTGAAGCTCGGAACCTTCAACAAATGTACAAGGATTTTTTTTTCATAATATAATACCACATGTTCCGAACCACAATGTCAATACTTACATAATCATCCGAGTCAAATATTACATTACGACATATATAATAGATTGAACAATTAACATATTACATAATCTGCTCCTCAAAGCTTATTACACACATCGGAAATCTAAACACACCAACACTGTCAAACCAAACTGTGTACACTGCAAGTACACCTTTTGCTTTCTGCTCCTTATGAAGTCATGAGTTCCTATTCTCTGTAGGATTAGCCCCACTACGTGAAAAAAGACCTTTAGCTTCGGATAATATCCGTTGCTAAAGGTACCACTGAACCGAAGTATTGGGACCCGATGCAAAAGGTATAGTCATACGCTTCAGATATTATCTGTCGCTAAAGATCATTTACAACTTCAGTATTTTATAATCACCGATGCGTAAGTTGTTACCATGTGCCAAAAAAAATGTTGACTTCCGATGCCGTAAACGTTGAATAGCATCAGGGTATATATTAGATCTGATGCAAAATACTAATTATAGCATCAATGGTTTTGTTTATACCGAAGTGTGTTTTGACTTACCACTTCAGAAAATATGTCATTGATGTTGCAACTTATGCTTTACGCATTGTTTTTTGTGATTTTGCTGAAGTGAAAAGCCAACAAATAGTTTGACTTTCTACAAAAATTATTGACCCTTTGGATTATAGGCTTCGGTTCCCACAAAAGTGCTGATGTTGTTTTCAATTTTTAACTTCAGTTGTTATGGCAAAACTGAGGTTGTTATACACAATAGACATCGTTGTTACTAATAAAGTGTAAGCAATTTCCACTTTTCACATCATATTTTACTTAGTTTCTGTCTCAAAATGTAGTCTCAAAATATAGCGTCTCATCCATTTCATATATATTGCCATTGCAACATCCTATATATAATCCATACATCATCCATACATAAATAAGCAAAATACCACCAAAACAAGGAGAACGTTCAAACTCAAATCCACTCTAGCACATGACATGCCCATTCATCTCGAACCTCGTCCAATTCCAATTCCATTTGCTGCAGTGTGAGGCATGAACCAGTCCTCATATATGAACCTGAAAGCAAGGGAAGAACTTAGAAGCATCATTCAAGCAAAATGAAAAAGTAAAATATAAAACGTAGAAAGTGTAATAAAATTGAACCAACCTTAGCAATCCAAAAAAGAAAAAAATAAATAACCTGATAAACCAATGACTTCAGCATCTCTACAGTGTAGGTTCTGTAAGTTGATCATGCATATTTGGATTATGTGCAACATAGAATCTTATGTTAATTATTAAATGTGTGTCATCCTTGAGGTAACAATTTCACCAATCTAGCCCATGCATTTGAGAACATCACAAGACAAAATGGCATATGCGTCACTAGCAGTATAAAATTTGAAGGCTTCAATAATTCCAGCTTGAGATGGTATAGTGAAAAACTGAATATTAGGCATCCTTATATCATTTTAGGAACTGAACTAATGATGTCACTTCAGACACCATTATATCTGTATATGCATCCTTATCCACATAGAACCAAATTGCAAAATTGAAATGAGAATAAATCTTCACAAATCTCTAACAGAAACAGCAGATAAAGAATTCATGATATAGCTGAGCCACCAAACACATCACAATCTATGAATAAATGGATGCTCAAAAAGTACAATCTATGATCATGCAAACTTCCTATGCAGCAATATAAAAATAGAACACAACAAAATTTCTTTTGAGGATACATTCAGTGTATACATTTCTGAATTATTAAATATTTAGTGCATCAATTTTGTAACGCTTTTTATTTGAACTTACCTTCTAAAAAAATTTCAAAGAAAGTTTTCTTTTCTTAAACAAATAAGAACAAAACAGCCAGATATTTCCTTGAGGAAAGCTCCAATGACAAAGCCAACCATCACTAGAACAAGAAAAGGGACCAAACAAAGAAATAAAGACGAGAAACTAATGGGGCATCAACTTCCCTCTCCTTAAACCCTGCCCATTCTGGTCATTGTTCTCGGACTTGGTTACACTTTAGGAACTGAAAAATAGCTTATTTTAACTTATCCATTGGCTGCCAATAAAAACGTAAATGCAGAAAGACAACAAAGTATTTTAATAAAATACCGTCCGATTCACATATGGCTTGACAAAAACAAAAAGTAAATGAATGAGACCACACAAAGAACAAAAACCAAATTAGGTTGGTCAAGACCTTGTAAAGCCTTGAGTACATGCTTAGGTGGTACTATTCTTTTCTCCTCTTTGCTACAAACTTCATTAGACTCTAATGAGATGAGATGTATAAACTCTACAAACTTCATACAAACAGTAGACAACAATAGAAAAATATTGCATATTCATATGGAAAAATAAATAACAGCCTACGACGATGTCTTTCAAAGTAGGGGGTACCTTGTCCTTGGCTACTACATTATTCCACAACTGATTTATAAGATCAAGCCTTTGATGGCATGCTTGCTTCAGCCTCCTTCTTACCTTTTTCCTCCTCAAACTTATTTATAGCCACTTGCAATTCATCTGTGCCTCCAACAGCTCTCATGGTGTAGAAATATACTCCAAAGACAAAAGCTGACAGCCCCCAGCAACTATAGCATTCTTTGTTTTAGGTGCAAGGCTCCTATATCCTGAAATCCCAGACATCTCTACCAGCAAAATTCTGCAGCAAGTTCTGATTTATGCTTTCAATCTGCAAACACAAAAATAAAAATATAAAACAAGACTCCATAGAGTGGTTAAAGAAGACACCATAGAGTAGTGCTTTTTTGGATAACTTCAGAATGAAGGCCCGGACAAACAATTAAAAGGCAGAGAAAACATATGTACAACAAATATGGAAAAGCAGGAGCACATTACATACAGCACTGCTGTAACAACAGCCCAAAGTACCCCATTTTAATCCACTTCCAATAAAAGACCGAAAACAACCATTCAAGATTGAAGGGGCACAAATAATGATCCATATCAAGAACACTGAAACACAACTTTAAATTACTACAAGAAAACTGTCATATAGATTCCTAACTTTGATCATAAGCAGAACTTTTACAATCAAACAAAGTGATTTTATATTCTAAGAAATGATAATGAAGTGTAAGATATGTTGATAAGATGATTTCTAATAAGAGAAAACACATAGCAATTCAGTAGCTTATTCCTCTTTCTGCTTTTGTTCAGGTTCTCAAAAACCAAACAACACAATGATTTTCTTTCATATACATTTTGATGACTATTGAAGGATACTCAAAGTTCAAAAACAGAGAAATAGAAAACAAATGAACACATTTCTTCTGTACTTGGTTATCATTATAAAACAAAAACATCCCCAATATATCAAAGCTTTAACAAATATAATTATTCTCAAACCTCAATAGCCCCATCTATAGACCGATAAGAGAAACCTCAATAGCCCCATCTAAGACAAAGATGAAGAACACTGCAGATGCCATCTCTTACAAGCAACATTAAGCAAAGCTGATTTAAAAAGTCTTCCAAGAACTACAAAGTCTGAAGTTTCGGCAGAATACCAACCTCCTATGTTAGAGGGTTCACATCTCTGTAAAGAGTACATTATCAAACAGATTCCATGATTAATAACCATGCAAGATTGTTGTGTAAACAACATCTCACTAACACTATAAGGGAGGCAGTTTACAAATAGGCAAGCAAATTAAAACTCACATTCAAGCTCGATACTTGAGTTTCCAGAAAATGGCGTAGTTCCACTCCGTATTGAAATAGAGGCTTCTTAGTACATGGTGCAAGTCAGTGGTACCCATCTCCTCCAAAATCAATACCAAACTTAAACCATTTCAATTCTCAGCCATATATGTTGGACCCAACAAATAATAAAAACTAGAATTAAAAAATGAAATTGGACAAGATCTGAAGGTGAATAAATTGTGGGAATAAATATCAATTAAGGCATTAGGGATTACCTCACATCCTTTCCAAGAATACTGATTTTTGCCTTCTAGCAAGACCCTGAAAATCAACGAAATGAAACAGAATTTGTGAAAATCAACAAGTACGCAAGACATCACATAATTTGATAGTCCAAAATATTATCCTATGTAAAGCATTGTCTGCAAAGAATAAGAAATATCACTAAAATTAAAGACATACCCACACACCACAAGGCAACAAGAAGCAAAACTTTGCAAATCCTTCTCCCTCTTACAGGATCTGCCACATGATGTCCCAATGAAATTACAGAGAAAGCAGATCGGGAGAACTCAAAAATCACAAGAGATGATAGCAAATACCCACATTCAACATAAAAATAAAAAATTCAACCCAAATTGATTCAAGCCATAAAATTGGTAAACATAAAAAGAGAAAAGTATTCAGAAGGAAAAAGAAAACCATAATCACAACTCTATCCAAAACTCTGACCATCAAGATCTGCGTCAAAATGAAACATTAGATCTATAAAGACAATACCTAGAATTGAGTGAGAGAGGGAGATCTGGAATTGTGGTCGTCTTCGACATTGCTCGCTCATGGCTGGTGGACGATAAAGAGCTTAGCAAGAGAGAGGACGATGAAGGTGAGAAGATTGGAGCACTATCGAGAGAGAGAGGGTGAATGGTCGGTATCAGCTCAGTCACTATAGAGAGAGAGAAGAGGGAAATTTTTGAGAGAGAAGGGGGAAATTTGAAAATTCACGAAGGGACCGAAATTATTTTTGGGGAAAAACACTGTAGCGGTCAATAATGGGCTTTTGGCATCGGAGCTAAATTGGCGCTTAAATTTTATTTTTCGCCCAACTATTTTACGCATCAGTATATTTGAATTATCGATGCTAAATATAATCAATGGCATCGGTAGGGAAAATCAAATATTTGTGCTGAAGTCTTTATATACTTTTAGTCTTATTATTTATAAAACCGATGCCTAATATACTAACATCATCGGTTTTTGGATTCACCGATGCCTATGTACTGCTGCGTAAGGTCTTTTTTCATGTAGTGGGCCCTACACCGTCGAATAGCGTACTGGGTTCACCAAAGAATTAACCCGATAAGTTTTTTAAAGCTTGTATGAGTAAACCACAACCAATAGTATAAATATGTCAATTACACATAATATACAACACACATGCACTTCCATTAGCATACATCAATCCTTGTATAACCAAGGTAATCATAATCAATAATTTCATCTTAATCACAATTCTTCTGATTTATAAGAACTATTTGGTCCTCAGCTGATCCAAAACCTGTTTCAAATCTGTTAGAAACACAACCCATAAATGTCACTCTTGGACAATGGATGTGAGAATGCACTCAACTCTCTCAACACACAAACACTAAAGTCCACACACAATAGTGCATGTTCACAAATCTGCGTGCGAAACCAGGCAACTATGTGTTACCCTCATGAACATCCGCTATGGCGACAATTAGAGCTCTAACTGTTTTGGGGCCTTCCACCCCAGGGCTGCAATCCCTAATTACTTTCCACGGTCAACCACCTGAAGGTTATCTTCCAATTGAAGGAATTAGTGCATTCACATCTATACTTCAAATCAATATGCCTTTCCACATCAAATACATCCATCACAACAATATATATATATATATATATGTGTGTGTGTGTGTGTGTGTGTATTTACGTGGCCATTCATTCATGAACACCACCATACAATCGCAACATATATGGTCATTCCCAAGGATACCGTCCACTTTGCAAAAACTTGCAAACTCATTTAAAATCAACACATTTAAATGATTTTAAACTCACACGAAAACTATTTCTCAAAATCCACAACAGCATGTTAATTATATCCATTAATATTATCATAACCACATTATATTAAATATAATAATTTGTGATTTTACTCATAATCTAGAGGTTTTACTCACATCTCATCCAAAATGCACCTTCAACAACTCAATGAATCTGCAATCTCAAACCTTAACGAGCACTCTAGCCCCACAATCTTCAATGAGCAATTCAAACTCCAACCGTACCTAAGCAAAGTACGTAACTCAGCTTAGCACAAAACTCCAACATCCAATAATGATTGAGCTCTCAATTTATCTTAACTAATTGTGCACTTGCACGCAAAGTGAGACAGACATCACTCAGGACGCACCTAGAAACCCGATCATCAATTCGTCGGTACCTACAAACTCCTAACAACACTAGCTACAACATATATTAAGTTGGACATGATCCAACGATCCGATCATCTTCAATCAATGGTTTAGATTTGTGAGCTCCGATCCTCGATCAAACGATGGAATCTCAACACTTTGAGGACACCACCGTGCTCACCACCTCAAGTACTACAACTTGTCTCAAAGGTTACAACTCAGAACCCCCACCACGCTCCGCCAAGAGCCACCATGGGGTACTATAACGACGACGGACCAACCCTAGAATCGCTGGTCAAGACTTATACCAAAATGTTCATAAAACTTAGTAGAGAAACTTTAATTTTACCTCAAGTTACGATTCAAATCGAAAGTGGCTCAAACCGACAGTTGAAGTTGTTGACTTCAATAGTCAAGAGCCAACTTCAAAGCGTCGCCATGCCTTCGCTACTGCTCGGATCACTCCGATTCTTGTTGGTTATGCTCACGGGATAGTCAGCTTTCGATCTACATGGGTGGTGTTGATCACCTCCCCCGGATGCTGTAGCCGGAAATCGCCCCTCTGACGAACTCTCTAACCTCTTGGGGCTCACTTAATTCCATTATTTCCAAACCAAACCAACTTCATAAAATACCCAACATTACTATCCACTTTGTATGATTTTTGAAACATTAATAACAACAAAATCCCAATTTTGAGGTTATTACAGTGAAACTAACGAGACTAAAAAAGTTGCAGCTTCCATTTTCACCAATCCAACATTGTCTACACAAGTCCACTCATTTGAAACAAATAAACAAACCCCATTTCCCACCTATCAAACATTTTGAGTTCTCATTTTCTCTTCCCTTTTGTTCTATCCCCTGAAATGTTCCTTCTTTTTCTTTGCTTTTCGCTCTGAACCTTGAATCTTCCCAACCTGCCATGATTGACCTTCTTAATCATCCATCCACATTTTCTTTTTTCTTTTTTCTAGTATGAACCTTCAGTCTTCCGCTCCCTTTTTAATCTTATTTCACAAGGCTCGCTTCCAAATTACAAGGCTCAAATAATTGAGAATGTGGAGACAACCACGAAAATGAAACCAAGCCAAACTTGAATCATTACATGAGGAAGAGAGCTATGATTTTTGTCCTAATTTGGTTATGGCCTTAAATGTGACTAATTGAGTCTATAATACATTGGCCCTAATTTTTATATAATTCGAAACCCAAATGCTCAAGTGGTAAAATGAGGGGAGAATGAGAGAATTTAAATTAGTCCAAGTGTTAGCTTCCGTTTTGGCTCCTTTACTATACCGTAATTATCAATTTGCTCTAGATCTTTTTTTCACTTAAATTAAGGACTTAAACTATATAAAATAGGTCAATTTGGGATTCACCATCAAGTTTTTACATGTCCATCTAAATTTGAGTCAATATTAAGAGCAAATTTGTAATTTCAAAGGAAAAAAACAACGCCTTAATTATTAATCGACTTTTGAGAGAGCTTTAGAGAGAGAGGCTCTCTAAAATTTCTCTCTTCTCCACCGCCCTTTTTTGAGCAACTAGTGACTCTCTCGCTGACCTTCGTGGCAGCTTCTCAGGCACCTTTAGTATGACTTCTCCCTCTCCTCTATTTTATTTTGTCTTTCTACTTTCAAATGCCCTTTTTATAGTATTGGCCAAAACCTCCTTCACTTTTCCCTATACATCTCATGTTGCTCTCCTTTTTAGCCATTAGATCTCCCTCATCCCACCACACCTCCTTCCATCTATCCTTATCTCTTCCTTATCTCTTCTCCTCCCACCAAATCATAAACTCTAAAGTTCTCTTTCCCTAGGATTCACTGGGTTTACTACTGGTTTGCTGCTGTAAGGGCTTTTTTGTTCCGGCAGCTACTACGAGCCTGGGCTGCCGTAAATAGCAAAATGGAAGAAATTGCCCCTTGAGCCTAAGTTCGAAGGTTAAGCCCCAAGAATGCTTCAAATAACAACAGCTTACAGATAAATTCTTGGCTTGGCATGAGAAGCTTGTGGCATGGGAGCTGAGCATTCATGAGTTTAGCATGAGAGAGAGAAATGGCTGCAATTTCCTATGAGAAACAGAGTTTTAAGGCATCGGGGAAAGGATACTAAGAGGATTCGTTGAGGAGATAGAGGGGGGGAGAAAGATGAAGGCAATGGGTTTTTTTCCGGCAGCTTGACTGAGGCTCTATCAAGTGTTAGAATAGCCTGCCAAGAGGTTCAAAGCATTGACAATGTCTTCATCATATCTCCCAGCAACTACTGATTCGATTGCTCATGCTTTAGAGGCCATCTGAAGCCATTTCTATTCTTTATCGCATTCTTGAAACCCATCTTCTTCTTCTGAAGCTCTACGGATAAAGGAACAGGCTATCACAAATCTGGCGGATCTTCTTAGCCAAGAAAATCAAGCAGAGGATCAGGCGCATCTGATCTTCAGATTTCCCTGAGAAGCAAACTTTCCTTCGACAGCGAGTGGAGGCCAGGCTTGCATCTCTTTTGATGGAAAGCAAGGAGTATTCAGAAGCACTAAGTGTCCTATCAGGCTTGTACACGGAAGTGAGAAGGCTAGTTGACAAGCTTCTTCTTGTGGACATAGATTTGATGCGAGTAAGCTCCATTTCTCTTTGAGAAAGACATCTAAATTACTGTCTTTGAGATGTGAGAGAGAGTGTCTATGAGATAGGAAGAACTTGGAACCCTAAATATAAATTGAAACTGAATGAAAGCGAAGCGGCGGTCCTTACAAAATCCACGTCGGTATATTACTAAAAACGACATTTTAAATGGTCTACCACGTCGACATTTTAAAAGTATTTATACGTCTTTGTTTGTTATTTATACATCGTCGTTATATATAACCGCCGTCTTATTTTTTTGAAACGGTTCGTATACATAGGCAACTTTTCGTCTACCTTACTTAGTTACACATGCACTGTTTCGAAACATTTCGCCCAGAGAAAACTTTTCGTCTTTTTTCCTTGTCAGAGCACTGTCAGAGTAGTTCATCGTCTTCCTCTTGTCTTCTTCGTCGTCTCTGAACTTAAACAACAAACTCCGAGAGAAAGCTTTCATTGCACGCAAAAGGTAAGCTTTCATTTCTCACTATTTTGGTTGAGGTTTTTACTTTTTTTCTAGGCAAAATCATTTCTCACTATTTCTCGCAAAAGGTAAACTTCTTTCCAAGTTTGATAAAATTTACAGACAATGAGGGAAAGTTTCCAACTTTGAAAGCAACTACCTCAACTAAGTAAGACGACGGTAGCTTCTTATGTAGACCACGACGGTTCTTCAGTCGTCCTTGCGTCGTCTGAAAATTGATCAAAGTTGCTTTTAAAATGACAGTCTTTTTTTTATTAGCTTGTTTAATTGCAAGTTTGATTTCTCTGAACCATGGTTTTTGTTTTTCCTAATTTGATAAAATATAAAGAAAAAGAAAGTAGGGTTTGGTATCTAAGATAGACGACGGTATAGACGACGCAAATATTTATATTGACGTCGTGTGAATAGACATACCACGACGTTATGTAAATATTTGCGTCATTTATATTTAATTATCACGACGTCATGTAAATATCGCCGTAATAATATCTTATTACGTCTTCTTTTATATTATTTCGTCGTTGTTCAAGTACTTGGTTTTAAACATTTATTACGTCTGAGATTATTTCATTGCGTCGTTTAAAATCATATCATACGTCGTATTTTATTAATAACCGTCGTTTGTGTTCATATTTTTTTCCTGAAATATTTTCACATGCAGGTTTGTTTTGTCTGTAAAAATGGTTTCTGAAGACCAAAGTAAGCAATCTGGCTCCAAGAGAAATGGAGGTGAGGAGCTTGGAATGGTAACTCCTCAAGAGAAGTCTTCGAAGAAGATGAAATTTGTTTCATCTGCTGAGACAGAACCAACCAGCACGACAACAATTTCTGATGATTCAAAGTCAGGTCGAGGTATGAGCACAATGCCTCGTGTTGTGAAGAGAAAACTTCAGAAAATCAAGCCAATTGTTGAGTACAATAAAAGGGGGAAAGGAATTGGCCAAGCACATATTGAGATGCAGTCCTACATTGGTGTGTTGGCACGCTCCAGAGTACCACTTGTGGACAAGAAATGGGCTGAAATCCCCAAGGATATAAAGGAGCAGATTTGGGAAGCCGTTGACATGGCTTTTGTGGTAGGTCAAGGGGGCAAGAACTCTGTGCTGTCTTCTGCTGCCAAGAAATGGAAGGATTTCAAGTCTACACTAACGAGGCATTATATCCTTCCACACATCAATGACAGGGAGAGATTAAGCCAACCCCCTGAAACATATAAATTCATAGAGAAAGCACAATGGGATGCCTTTGTAGCTTCAAGGTTATCCAAAGAATTTCAGTCTGTGCATTCTCAACATGCAGAGATTAGGGAGAAACTTGAGTACAATCATCGATTGTCTCGAAAAGGATATGCTGGTTTGGAGGATGAATTGGAGGAAACCATGCTTGGGGTAGAAATTGATCGATCTACCTTATGGAAGAGAGCTAGAACAGACAAACATGGTAACATCCCTGATCCAAAGGTGGCAGAGAAAGCAAAATTAATTGTAAGCCTACTCACTCTGTTTTAAATTTTTATTAAACTGTGCATAATTCTTATTACGTCTTATGTTATATTACACGTCGTGTGAATGATATTACCACGTCGAAATGTTTTAAAAAACCGTCGTTAAAGGTCTAAATCTGGAATCACCACTGTTTTCTGTAATTATAGCATAAGACGTCGGTGATTAATTTCGCGTCGTTTAATTATAATACTACGTCGAAATGTTTTAAAACAACGTCGTTAAATGTATGAAATTGAATTACTCTGTTATCTGTCATTATAGCATAAGACGTTGATGTTTATTCATTGCGTCGTTTTAAACAAATAACCACGTCGGTAGAAATACCGTCGTGATAAATTATAATAACGTCGATTTCTGTGTTATTGCGTCGTTTGAAATTGTATAATACGTCATTTGGTTATAAATAACCGTCGTGTGTTTTCTTGTCTTTGTTTTAGGATGATTTGCAAAAAAAAGTCTCGGAAGGCAAAGTCAGTGTATCTGGCAGCAATGATGTGCTGACCATAGCTTTGGGTCCCGAGCATCCAGGCAGAGTGAGAGGTGTAGGTGCTGGGATTTCCCCAAAGCAATATTTCAATTTACCCAAACCACACAGGATGAGCTTTGACGACCGTTTAAAGGACAGTTTAAGAGTTCTCCTTCAAGAAGAGACTAAAAAGATGGAAGCTAAGGCAAGGGAAGAGGCTTTAAGAATGGAGGCTAGAACCAAACAATTGGTAGAGGCTGAGAGGGAGCATTTACTGAGTCAGCTTTCCCAATTCATTCCCAATTTTGATCCAAGCTTGCTTAAATCGAAAATTAGCCCCTGTCAAAACCAAAGTCCCAAAAATCCAATGTCTGACAAAGCAAGCTGCTCTGGGGGTGATGTGAGATGTGAGATCCCTACAGTTTTATGTCTTACCACGACGTTTTAATTTAATTTTTTTTTACTTTCTCTACTTTCTTTATTACTTAAAACAGAAAAATGAAGGAAATCAAGATAAACAGAAGAATGAAGAAAAACAAGATGAACAGAAGGGTGAAGAAAAGAACGAAGCAGAGAAGACAGAAGAAAAAAAATCTGAAGAGAAGGAAGAAGAAAAAAAAAATGAAAATGAAAAAGACAAAAAAGAAGATGAAGAAAAGCATGACGTGGAGGTATGTTCTCATAACTTTTCCTTTTTATTTGTTTTTCAAAATTTCAGACGTCGAAATTTGTCTTTAAACCGTCGTTTGTTTTCAATTTAGATGTCGGAATTTTGTTCCTACGACGTAATAAGTTGTTCAACACGACGTTGTTTTTGTTACCGTCGTTTAAATTCTTTTCAAACAACGTTTTATTATTTAAACAGTCGTGTGAAATTTTATAATACGTCGTTTTTATAAATAACTGTCGTTTGCATACTAATTTTGTGCAGCCTTCATTGGGTCTTGCTGATTATGAGAGCAAAGAGGGAAGCCGTCTACTTTCTGGATCCTCTGCCTGGACCTCGTGTGGTTGATGAGGAGGCCAAAAACATCGTGAACAGTGCTATAAAAATTTATAATTCCCACATTGGCAGGTAAGGCCGTAAAGCACCAATTTGGAAAACTCTATCAGGCACATCAAAGCAACCCAGCAGTGTCGAATGCGGATATTATGTGATGCGCTTCATGAGGGACATCATCATGGATCCTTCCTTGGCGTTTGAGAAGACGGTAAGAAGAAATTACCTTCATATATTTTATGTCGTTTTTTGTATTATCAACGACGGTAAATTTAAAATTAGCGTCGTTGAATATATATACTACGTCGGTTATGAAAAATAGCGTCGTCTGTGATTGAATTTTGTTTTTTATAAACCCTAATATTCATTGTTATGGATTGCAGTTTGCCAAGGGAAAAGAGGAAGCGCCATACCCCCAAGAAGCCATTAATGAAGTCCGTAATGAATGGGCAGAGTTTGTTAGCCTTCATTTGGAATTATAGAAAACTTGATTTTTTTGTATAATATACAAATTTTGTCTGTAATATATAATGTACAAATTTTATCTATAATATACATCCTTTTTTCTCCCTGAAAATATGTTGAGGATTAATAAATTAAAAAAAACAAACAAACAAACAAATTTCGTAACCGACGTGTAATAATATTCCAACGACCTAATTAAGTCTAAAACCGTCGTTTGTTGTTGTTTCGATTTAAACAAAGACGAAGTAAAAGGATGATTAGACGACGTTTATGTTTAGTGTAATACTTTTTAACGACGGTGATTGAGTCGTGGAATACTTAATTTACGTCGTATATTAAAATATCCGCCATGGTTTCAAATTTAAACGACGTCATTTTTACAAGTGAATCGTTTATTATTATTTACAGCGTCTTGTATTTAATAACACCGACGTGGTTTTATGTTGTTATAATAATATTTTATTTTTTTTATTTTCAAATATTCAAAATAAATTTAAAATAAATCCGAAAAATGCAACGTCGACTCCTATGAAGTCATTGATATATTTTCTTCCCCCTAAACCTTGAAAAAATTCATTTTGAATAATAAAATTTTAAAATGTCCAACCAAAACTAAATTGTTTTGATGTGTCATAAAATCACTTATAGTTTTATGGTTTAGGGTTTAGAGTCTAGGGTTTAGAGTTTAGGGTTGTTATTTATTAAGGTTTATTTTTAAAGTATAATTTTTGGGGTTTAGGGTTTATGTTTGTTATATATTAGGAGGTAAAACCATGAACCCTTTTATAAAATTAATTTTTTTAAAATATATAATTTAGTTTTAAGGGTTTAGGGTATTACTTTTTAACGACGGTGATTGAGTCGTGGAATATGTTAAGCTCATAATTTCACACATTTACATGCCCAATTTACTTACTCATTTTGCTTAGTCTCTTAGAATTCTGAGTTATTTGTCTCTCTTTGTGTGTTTTGTAGGCCCATAGATCAAAAGAGCATAATTCATGCAATTCAAGCATGTTAAGACCTGATTTGGATGAATGGAAGAAGAGCTTAAAGACAAACCTATTTTGGCTACAGCCCCTTGCCAGTCCAGTTTCGTGGGTCATCTTGCAGGCCTCATTTCGCCACCTACACAGCTCGGATGAGGTCGACTCCTTCATGAACGTTGTTCCAATGGGTGTCTATTATAACATATCCAAATTGCAGCCCAATTGGTTACGTTTGGAGCCCTCAGCACGTCAAACACAGAACCAGGCTCAGGATTGCAATTTCCTCTTTGAAGCCTTGGATCCTCTTTTGAGCATTGGATCCTCTTTTGAGCTTTGGATACTCTTTTGGACCTGAAATATGGAGCACATTAAGGAAGCATTTCAGCTAAAGAAGTCAAAAGGAGCAAAACATGGCATAATTAATGGAAAACATGTTTGCACAAATTAAGGAGCCTTGTTTTCCATGATTTATGGTAGGTTGTCTACACCAACCAAGGGGAGGACGAATTTGCACTCTATAAATAGAGAGTTGCAGCTCATTCACAAATCATCTTTCATTCCATCATTTTACATATTCATTGTACACAAAGAGAGGGAAGGTTGAGAGTCACAAAGGGAGAGAAGAGGGAAGGCAGCAGCTGGGAGGCTTTGGCCTCCTGGCAGCCATGGAGATGAATCTTTTCCATCTCTAGCATGCTGTCCTTATCTTCTTCTCCTCCCTTTGTCTTTTATTTTCTTCTTGTATTTCCTTTCCTTTACTTTGTTTTTCTATTGGGAACTATATTGCTTACATGAATATTCTGGGTTTATAAGTTGAAGATTTGAGTTTCAAGTTTGATTTATGATTCATGTTCTTATTCATTATGCTTATCAGTTATTATGCTTGTTTGGATGATTGATCACCATTAGAACTTGTATATTAACTATATTGGTTTGAATCAAGAGTAGACACCATGCTTTGATTTGAATTGAACTATGAATAAGAAGAGTATGTATAGACGTTCGACAACAGAGATTAGATACATGCTTGGTTGTTTAAATTGTTCTTCTATGCTTAATGGGTTCCTAATGCTTAATTTAGGTTAGACAACAAATGATCAAGTTAGGGAATTAGGAACACAAGGTTAGGACCAGACACCATGGCCTAATCATACTTTAGCTAGAATCAATCTTTGAATCCAAATTAGACTTGTCACTTGACGCCTTATAACCCGGAATTGAACTAATCTCCCAATCTGTTATCCAGCTTACAAAAATAACCTTTGTTACATTTGCTTACTTTGTTTTTGATTGAAGCTTCGTTTGCCTCTTTTGTTCAATTATTTCTCTGTTTGCTAGCACTCTAAGTAATTCAACTTGGAACCAAGTTACCATTCTCCGTGGGATCGACCTCGTATTTACATAAGCTATATTATAAACGGTTCGTGCACTTGCGAGAATTAAAGTTGTTGTTTTTTAATAACTCATTTTAGTTGTTAAGAAAAAGCTCAACAAGTTTTTGGCGCCGTTGCCGGGGAACCGGTAACGATGGTGCTATAGTTTGATTACTTGGAGTGTTTTGTTTTTGTTTGTTTCTTTTGTTTCTTTTCTTTCTGTTTTGTTTTTTTTGTTTTTTGTTTTCTTTTGTTAGGGTTTTTCTTCTCCTTGATGTGGGACGAACATGATGAGCAGCAGACCCAAATACTCAAGGAAGAACATGTGCTGCCATACTATGAGCATTACCCTCTCATTGTCTTCAAGGGGGAGTTCTAAACTCTACTTCTTTATTTCTTTCATTTCATTCCTTTACCCTGGATTTCATGTGCATTGCATGCTTTCCATATATTTAAATATTGAGGACAATGTTTCATTTAAGTTTGGGGGTAGAGGGACATTTGTTAGTTTTTGTGTTTAGTGTCTGAAAACATAGGCTTCTTCATTGCTACAAAATTTTATTTTCTGCTACTGTTTTGAAAGTTTGGTCCACGTTGTGTTCTTCATTTTTTCATGCTGAATCCAACAACATGAAGAGCGTTAAATTTGACCAAGTGGTTTGAAAGTTACATGTCAAAACAGATTATATGTTGAAATTGAGCAAAACAGCAATTTGGAACCTCACATTTTTCTTTTCTGTTTCTTTTTCTTTGAGTCATTTTCAGTTTTCCTTCCCACACCAATGATAAATCATGAGTCTAACTTCTAATATGGCTCTTAGGAATTTTGATAAGCATTGTGTTAGGTCTGAATCTTATTCTTTTGCTAGCTAAGTCTCACATAACTATTCTTGAGCACTTGATGCACCTAAGCCATGACTATACACCTCTTGCATGTCTTACCCAATTGTATGCATTTTTGCTCTTGTGATTCACTAGAATGTTAAGTTATAACTAAGATATGATTTAGGCCATCTTTGTTAAGTCTCCATGAACCCACACAATAAATGTTCCATTGTAAACCCTTTTGTGCCCAAACACTTAACCATTTCTTTCCATTATCTTATCATCCATTAAACATCCTACAATCTAAGGGACATGTAGAGTGTGATTGTATTTCAGATTTCAAAGTTCTCAAGGCAACAAATGAGCTTAAAAAAAAGAAAATCAAAAGAGAAAAGAAGTGTGGCCAATGTAGTCACGACCCTAGGGTGATATAAGGAGAAATCAAGGTGATCTAGGGTAAAGAGCCGCAAAATTGGGCCAATATTGTACAAAGTGTGTAAACGTCAAAATAAAATTGTTAAGTGATTCGATTGCGAAAATCTGGTATTGTGAGCTATTCAATTTGTGTGCCTTACATTTCAAATGTCAATGATCTTGTTTACATGACATGCTCTACCTTGTTCCTTAGACTTTTCGTTTCAATATCCATTCTCGTCTAACCACTACCATAACTCCATTACATCCATGAGTAAAGTCCTATTGATTTTTGTTTAGCTTGGCAAACTTGTGTTCATTCTTGCAGGAATTCATATCGTTGTTTGAGAAGCATGAGTTGTATCTTCATGGCTATTTCACACACACACCTTGAGCATGATTTGTGTGAGATTGTGGTAGCACTTGAATAATGTTTAGAACTTCCTTACTGCTTGTTTTGTTCCTTGTTGAGCCATGTCTATGAAGTTTAAAATTTATGTCCGGTTGGAAGGTTAACATTTTTTGTTTGTAGTTTTCTTTTCTTTTGCTCGTTTGTAGAGTCAGTAAAGCGTTTGTGGGTATCGTTTCTGTTAAACCCTCAGGAGACACAACTCCTCCTACTAGGGATGCCTAGAGGTTTAAAGGCTTGTTGCATATGCTCAATGCAATTGTGTTACCTACAGAAGTGGTTTAGTTATCTTCTTGTTTCATTCTTGTTTTTTTTCTTTTGCTCGAGGACTAGCAAAAATCTAAGTTTGGGGGTGTGTTAAGCTCATAATTTCACACATTTACATGCCCAATTTACTTACTCATTTTGCTTAGTCTCTTAGAATTCTGAGTTATTTGTCTCTCTTTGTGTGTTTTGTAGGCCCATAGATCAAAAGAGCATAATTCATGCAATTCAAGCATGTTAAGGCTTGATTTGGATGAATGGAAGAAGAGCTTAAAGACAAACCTATTTTGGCTACAGCCCCTTGCCAGTCCAGTTTCGTGGGTCATCTTGCAGGCCTCATTTCGCCACCTACACAGCTCGGATGAGGTCGACTCCTTCATGAACGTTGTTCCAATGGGTGTCTATTATAACATATCCAAATTGCAGCCCAATTGGTTACGTTTGGAGCCCTCAGCACGTCAAACACAGAACCAGGCTCAGGATTGCAATTTCCTCTTTGAAGCCTTGGATCCTCTTTTGAGCATTGGATCCTCTTTTGAGCTTTGGATACTCTTTTGGACCTGAAATATGGAGCACATTAAGGAAGCATTTCAGCTAAAGAAGTCAAAAGGAGCAAAACATGGGATAATTAATGGAAAACATGTTTGCACAAATTAAGGAGCCTTGTTTTCCATGATTTATGGTAGGATGTCTACACCAACTAAGGGGAGGACGAATTTGCACTCTATAAATAGAGAGTTGCAGCTCATTCACAAATCATCTTTCATTCCATCATTTTACATATTCATTGTACACAAAGAGAGGGAAGGTTGAGAGTCACAAAGGGAGAGAAGAGGGAAGGCAGCAGCTGGGAGGCTTTGGCCTCCTGGCAGCCATGGAGATGAATCTTTTCCATCTCTAGCATGCTGTCCTTATCTTCTTCTCCTCCCTTTGTCTTTTATTTTCTTCTTGTATTTCCTTTCCTTTACTTTGTTTTTCTATTGGGAACTATATTGCTTACATGAATATTCTGGGTTTATAAGTTGAAGATTTGAGTTTCACGTTTGATTTATGATTCATGTTCTTATTCATTATGCTTATCAGTTATTATGCTTGTTTGGATGATTGATCACCATTAGAACTTGTATATTAACTATATTGGTTTGAATCAAGAGTAGACACCATGCTTTGATTTGAATTGAACTATGAATAAGAAGAGTATGTATGGACGTTCGACAACAGGGATTAGATACATGCTTGGTTGTTTAAATTGTTCTTCTATGCTTAATGGGTTCCTAATGCTTAATTTAGGTTAGACAACAAATGATCAAGTTAGGGAATTAGGAACACAAGGTTAGGACCAGACACCATGGCCTAATCATACTTTAGCTAGAATCAATCTTTGAATCCAAATTAGACTTGTCACTTGACGCCTTATAACCCGGAATTGAACTAATCTCCCAATCTGTTATCCAGCTTACAAAAATAACCTTTGTTACATTTGCTTACTTTGTTTTTTATTGAAGCTTCGTTTGCCTCTTTTGTTCAATTATTTCTCTGTTTGCTAGCACTCTAAGTAATTCAACTTGGAACCAAGTTACCATTCTCCGTGGGATCGACCTCGTATTTACATAAGTTATATTATAAACGGTTCGTGCACTTGCGAGAATTAAAGTTGCTGTTTTTTAATAACTCATTTTAGTTGTTAAGAAAAAGCTCAACAGAATACTTAATTTACGTCGTATATTAAAATATCCGCCATGGTTTCAAATTTAAACGACATCATTTTTACAAGTGAGTCATTTATTATTATTTACAACGTCTTGTATTTAATAACACCGACGTGGTTTTATGTTGTTATAATAATATTTTATTATTTTTATTTTCAAATATTCAAAATAAATTTAAAATAAATCCGAAAAATGCAACGTCAACTCCTATGAAGTCATTGATATATTTTCTTCCCCCTAAACCTTGAAAAAATTCATTTTGAATAATAAAATTTTAAAATGTCCAACCAAAACCAAATTGTTTTGATGTGTCATAAAATCACTTATAGTTTTATGGTTTAGGGTTTAGAGTCTAGGGTTTAGAGTTTAGGGTTGTTACTTATTAGGGTTTATTTTTAAAGTATAATTTTTGGGGTTTAGGGTTTATGTTTGTTATATATTAGGAGGTAAAACCATGAACCCTTTTATAAAATTAATTTTTTAAAATATATAATTTAGTTTTAAGGGTTTAGGGTATTACTTTTTAACGACGGTTATTGAGTCGTGTAATACTTAATTTACGTCGTATATTAAAATATCTGCCATGGTTTCAAATTTAAACGACGTCATTTTTACAAGTGAGTCGTTTATTATTATTTACAACGTCTTGTATTTAATAACACCGACGTGGTTTTATGTTGTTATAATAATATTTTATTATTTTTATTTCCAAATATTCAAAATAAATTTAAAATAAATCCGAAAAATGAAGCGTCCAAATAGACGGCGTAACGTTCACGTTTTTCGTCGTGGAATACTATATTTACGTCGGTTCTTGTAGAACTTTCGCCATGGTTTTTATGTCGACGTTTTAAAAAGCGCGGTTCCTAAAAATTTTCGCGCGACCTAAAATTTTTAGATTTGGCTTTTATTCTTATACTTCCAGCCCTGAACCCCAAAATTTTCAGATTTCGCGCAACATAACATTTCGCTCTCTCACTTCTGCTCTAATTCAAAGTTGGGCTCTCCAAGCTCCGTCGAATCCATAATCTGTGAACTCGTCCAACCTGTAAGTACAAACCCTATCTTCCCCTTGTAAATTCATTGAATGATATTAGGTTGTTTTGTTAAAGGGTTTTAGGTATATGGTTTGCGATCTGTAAATTCATTGATGGATTTTCTGTTTAATGTTTTCTTGAACACTATCTGTTATGTTGAATTGGCAATGGATTTAATTTTGTCGGATCTTTTAATCACTCTATGTTATGTTGAATTGGGAATGGATTTATTGTTTTCATGCTTGGTTTCATATAGGGTTTTGTATATGTTGGTTTCATGCTTTGTATTTGTTGTGTTCTTAATAGGGTTTTGGGTTCTTGAAAATAAACTGAGCTACGACGCTTTTGACGACGGTTTTTTCACCGTCGTTTGTATTACCTAAACACGACGGTGTTTTTTAACTACCATCGTTTGTATTACGTATACAAGATGGTTTTTTAACTACCGTCGTGTGTATTACTTACATTAGACGACGTTTGTTGAAAATTCGTCGTCTATATATGCCAAATACGTCTGTTTTTGTTTAAAAACCGTCGTCTGTTACTTGCCATTAGATCTTTGTATTAAATCTGCTATAGTGATGGTCATTGCCTGTATTTTCACTTTATTATAGATAATTGGTTATAGTGTCGGAGATGGATAAGTCATGGATGCACTCAGATAGAAGATCGAAGGCATATGAGTTTGGGGTGGAAGCATTTTTGAACTTTTCTGTAGAAAATCTTCTAACTACAACACATATCCGTTGTCCATGTGTTAAATGTGTTAATTTGAAGATGTTTGGGGTTGGAATTATAAGGGATCACTTATACTTTAATGGAGTTGACCAAAGCTATAAGAATTGGACATTTCACGGAGAACCTTGGGAAGCAACTACTAATGCTAGTAGAAATGTTGAAGAAGATGATGGCCATAGTAGGTACAGTTTCGTGTCTGAAGAAATTGATATGGATGATAATGATTTTGGTGATTTTGGATCCGATCCTTATGAGTTTGCCAATGTGATTGGGGATGGAGATCAACCAGTGTACCCTGGTTGTAGAAAGTACACGAAGTTATCGGCATTAGTGAAGTTGTATAATTTGAAGGCAAAACATGGGATGAGTGATGTCTGTTTTACAGAATTATTGATACTTCAAGGCGATTTGCTTCCAGAAGGAAATACAATACCCACCTCTATGTATGAGGCTAAAAAGACTTTGTGTGCATTGGGGCTGAGTTATGAGAAAATGCACGGATGCCCCAATGATTGCATCTTGTATAGGAAGGAGTATGAGGATTCAACTAATTGTCCTAGTTGTGGTATCTCAAGGTGGAAGGAAGGCAAAGATTCAATCTTGAAAGATGGTGTGCCAGCGAAGGTGGTGTGGTATTTTCCTCCAATTCCAAGGTTTAAAAGGATGTTTCAATCACATGAGACAGCTAAGAGTTTGACTTGGCATGCTGCTAGAAAATCAATTGACGGCCAGATGTCTCATCCGGCGGATTCCCCGTCTTGGAAACTTCTTGATGATAAATGGCCTGAGTTTGGTAATGACCCGAGAAACTTGAGATTGGCTCTTTCATCTGATGGATTCAATCCCCACAGTTCTCTAAGTAGCAGATATAGTTGTTGGCCAGTTATCTTAGTTACATATAATCTCCCTCCATGGATGTGCATGAAACGAAAGTTCATGATGTTGACCTTATTGATTTCCGGTCCTAAACAACCCGGAAATGATATAGACGTCTACTTGGAGCCTTTGATTGATGATTTAAAATCTTTGTGGATGGGATTAGAGGAGTGTATGATGCACATAATGGAGAATACTTTACACTCAGAGCTGCATTAATGTGGACAATTAATGATTTCCCCGCTTATGGAAACTTATCTGGTTGTGTTGTTAAAGGATATAAAGCTTGTCCAATATGCGGCGATGATACACCTAGTCACAGGTTGAAAAATGGCCACAAAATTTGTTACATTGGGCATAGAAAATGGTTACCAATCAATCATCCATATAGGAGGCAACGTGCAGCTTTTAATGGGAAACCTGTATATGGCGCACCTCCCGAGCCATTAACCGGAGAAGAAGTGCTGCATATGGTTGAAGATGGTGACAGCGTTTGTTGGAAGAAGAAATCAATATTCTTTGATCTCGAGTATTGGAAATACCTTCCTGTGAGGCATGCGTTAGATGTTATGCACATTGAGAAGAATGTTTGCGATAGTATCATTGGTACATTGCTGGAGATCCCTGGAAAAAATAAAGATGGGATTGCTGCTCGATTAGATTTATTGAACATGGGGGTCAAAACTGATTTGCAACCCGAGTATGGAGAAAGACGTACTCGTTTGCCTCCTGGGCCTTGGAATTTGTCGAGAGCAGAGAAGAGAGAGGTTTGCAATTCTTTCTATGGTATGAAGGTCCCTGAAAGTTATTCTTCAAATATAAAAAATCTTGTATCTTTACAAGATTCAAGACTTCTGGGCCTTAAATCACATGATTGTCATACCTTAATGCAACAATTGCTCCCTGTGGCAATTCGTTCTGTTTTGGAGAAGCCTGCAAGGTATGCAATAACTCGTTTGTGCTTCTTCTTCAATGCTATATGTGCAAAGACTGTTGATGTTTCCAAGCTAGATAAGTTGGAAGAAGATGTAGTAGTTACTCTGTGTTTGCTTGAGAAGTACTTTCCCCCTTCATTCTTTGATATCATGGTTCATCTAGTAGTACATCTTGTCAGAGAAGTTCGTCTATGTGGGCCAGTATATTTTAGGTGGATGTATCCGTTTGAAAGATATATGAAAGTGCTAAAGGGGTATGTTCAGAATCGTACTCGTCCCGAAGGTTGCATTGCTGAGCGGTATATAGCTGAAGAAGCTGTAGAGTTTTGTACCGAGCATTTATCTGATGTTAGTACAGTTGGAGTGCCTTCAAGCCAAAAGATGGGAGTTTCAAAGCCATTATCAGGTTGCACAGTGAGCGTAGTTGATCAGGACCTGTTGAATCAAGCACATCTATATGTCTTGGAGAATACGGAGGAAGTCCTACCTTATATCGAGTACGTATGAGTTTTATTCCTTAAGTTTCCATTTTAAATTATTTCTTATGTTTATCTTATATATTTGGGACCGTAATGCTTGAATTTTTCGTGTCATGTAGGCAACATATGATCTACATTAAGACCACTTATCCAAAATTTAGAAAGAGAACAAAGTGGCTGCAGGATAAGCACAATAGCACTTTCATTCAATGGCTACGCTTCAAGGTATATGTTATTGAATAACATATTTCTCTTTTAATTTTCTTCTTATTTCTATGTTTGATTGAATTAAGATATGATTAATTTGCAGGTTCAAAGTGAACTTGAGGAAGACAATCATGGCGTATCAGAAAATTTAAGTGGCTAGCAGCTGGTCCAAACATAGCAGTGCCATTATATAGGAGCTATCTTATTAAAGGTATTAAATTCAACATCAAGGCACAAGATGATGTGCGGACAACTCAAAATAGTGGAGTTTATTTACTTGCACATACCATGCAAGTTGCTAGTGCCAAGGATAAAAACCCAATTCTCTCAAATATGGGTTTCTATGGTGTCATTCAAGAAATTTGGGACCTTGACTACCAAAAGTTTACAATCCCAGTCTTTAGGTGTGATTGGATAGATAGTGCTTCTGGTCTTGTAGTCGACGAACTTGGATTTACCCTTGTAGATTTGAGTAAAATTGGACATAGGAATGACCAATTTGTTTTGGCTTCTCAAGTCAAACAAGTATTTTTTGTTGACGACCCCATGCATCGTGGTTGGTCGGTAGTGTTATCAATGCCTAATAGAGAATATAATGATGCTATTGGTGATGATGTCTTAGGTGATGTGATAATTGAGTGTGAGCCATTTACTAGAGGGATGCCAAATGTTGACACATTTGATGAACTGGTGGGTGAGTTAGGTGGTCAAAATATTAGAGATGGGTGTGAAGATATATGGATTGAATGATGCTTATGTAATTGGCAGTGTATGACATTAATTTTGTAATATATTGTAATGTGATTTCTTCACTTTCATTATACAGGTTTTGTCCACAAAACAATCAGTGCAAAAAATACAGGTTCCAGATTACAAACACGACGGTCTTATTAAAAAAGTAAAAAACCGATGTCTGTTCAAATAAAAAACGACGTAATTGTGAACAAGTTATTCAGCATATTTACCAACGTCTTAAAGCAGCGTAACAAAGAAGAACCACGACGCTATTGTGAAAAAGATATTCAGGATATCACGTCGGGGAATCATTAAGAACCGCCATGTAATTAAAAATATCACGACTCCAATCCCATAATACGGACGTCTAAAAGAAAATATAATTAATCATTAATTTAAAAAACACGACGTCATCATTAATTTACCACGTCGCAAGTTCTTTCAAAACGAAGAGGAACAGATGTAATTCCCGACGGTAATTCATTTTAAACGCCGTCTAATAAATATTAGACGACGTTATTTTGTAACAAGGCTCTCATCATAATCAACGCTGTCTATATGAAATGTAATACGGCTCTCATTTATTTATATCCGACGTTGTTTCTTCGTTCCACGTCGTCTATATAAACTCATGCGTCGTGAGTAATGACAATGTCATCTATTTCCACGTCATCATTCATAGAAAAATCGAAGTGGAAAATATATTTCACGTCGGATTTTTTAAATGTAGTGACGTAGATAACGTCGTCTTTATGTTTTTAAAGACGTCATATTTCTTCGTGTCGTGAAATTCTTTTTTAACGGCGCTATGTTTTAGATCTCGTCGTTGTATGTCTATTTTGCGGCCATGTTCTGTTAATATATGTCATATGTTGTATTTTTAACGACGATTGTTTGTTAGAGTTCGTCGTCTATTCTCATCCTCGACTATTTATTAGCTCTTTAGAACGTCGGTTTTTTGTTTTTTTTTTGACGTTGATGTTCTTAACAACGACGATTTATTACCGTCGTTGTTTGAATAGAAAAATATGACGTATAAATTCTGTAATACGGCTCTCATATATTTGAAACCGACGTTGTTTCATATGTCAACGTCATCTGTAGAAATACATACGTCGTAAAAAATGACACTGACAACTATTTCCACGTCATCTTTCATAGAAAAATCGAAGTAGAAAACTTATTTTACGACGGTTTTTTGTAACTAAGTGACGTAGTATATTTCAATAACGTCGTCGTCTCATGTATTAAAGAGGTCATACTTTTTATTGTCGTTAAAATTTTATTTAACGGCGTCGGGTTTTAGTTTTCGTCGTTGTATGGCTATCTTGCGTCGTTGTTCTGTTAATATTTGTCATATTTTTCCTTTTTAACGACATTTTTTTTGTTTGATTTAGTCGTCTATTCTTATCCTCGACTGATTTTTTAGATCTTTTGCAGTACAAAGACGTCGGTTTTTATTTTTTTGATGACGTTGTTTGTTTTAACAACGACGGTGATTTCGCGTCGTGGTTTCTTAGGGAAAAGATGACGGTGGATTCCACGACCATTGAGAAATCTAATACACGACGGTGAATTCCCGTCGTCTTTTGCCTTTTTTGTAGTAGTGTCTCTCAACTCACGAACACTAAAGTCCACACACAATAGTGTTTGTTCACAAATCTGTGTTGAAACAAAGTTACTATGTGTTACCCCATGAACATCCGTTATGGCGACAATTAGAGCTCTAACTGTTTTGGGGCCTCGAACCCCAGGGCTACAATCCCTAATTACTTGCCACAGTCAACCACCTAAAGGTTATCTTCCAATTGAAGGAATTAGTGCATTCTCACATCTATCCTTCCAATCAATATACATTTCCACATCGAATATTGTCTTCTATATCAAATACATCCATCATAACAACATATAATACCTACATATTAATTATATATATTTACGTAGCCATTTATTCATGAACACCACCATACAATCACAACATATATGGTCATTCCCAAGAATACCATCCATTTTGCAAAAACCTGCAAACTCATTTAAAATCAACACATATAAATGATTTTAAACTTATACCATAATTGTTTCTCAAAATCCAAAACAGCATGTTAATTATATCCATTAACATTATCAGAACCACGTTATATTAAATATAATAATTTGTGATTTTACTCACAATCCAGATGGTTTTACTCACATCTCGACCAAGCTGCGACGAATCCGCAATCTCAAACCTCAACAAGCACTCTGACCCCACAATCCTCAATACATAACTCAAGTTAGCACAAAACTCCAACATCCAATAATGATTGAGCTCCCAACTCTTCTCAACTAATCATGCACTTGCACGCAAAATGAGACAGACATCACTCAGGACGCACCTAAAAACCTGATCATCAATTCGTCTATATCTACAGACTCCTAACAACACCAACTACAACATATATAAAGTTGGCCACGATCCAACAGTCCGATCATCTTTGATCAACGGTCCAGATTTGTGAGCTCCAATCGTCGATCAAAAGACGGAATCTCAATACTTCGAGTACACCACAATGCTCAACACTTCATGTACTACAACCTATCTCAAAGGTTACGACTCAGAACCCCCACTACGCGGCGCCACTCCATGGTGGTTCAGGATACTATTGCAGCAACGGACCAACCTTAGAATCATCAGTCAAGACTTATACCAAAACTTTTGTAAAACTGAGTAGAGAAACTTTAGTTCGTACCTCAAGTTCTGATTCAAATCAAAAGTGGCTTAAGCTTATGGTTGAAGTCGTTGACTTCACTAGTCATGAGCCAACTTTACAGCATCATCATGCCTTCATTTCTGCTCGGATCGCTCCGATTCTTGTTGGGTTATGCTCACGGGATAGTCAGCTTTCGATCTACATGGGTGGTGATGATCACCTCCCCCAGATGCCGCCGCCGAAAATCGCCCCTCCTATGAGCTCTCTAACCTCCGGGGGCTCACTTAATTCCATAATTTCCAAACCAAACCAACTTCATAAAATAATCAACATTACTATCCTTGGTATGATTTTTCGAAACACTAATAACAACAAAATCCCAATTTTGAGGTTATTACAGTGAAACCAAGCCGAAGTATAGTGAGAGGAGACTAAAAAAATTGCAGCTTCCATTTTAACCAATCCAACATTGTCTACAAGTCCACTCATTTGAAACCAATAAACAAACCTCATTTTCCCACCTGTCAAACATTTTGACTTCTCATTTTCTCTTTCCTTTCGTTATATGCCCTGCAGTGCTCCTTCTTCTTTTTCTTTGCTTTTCGGTCTGAACCTTGAATGTTCCCAACCCGCCACGATTGACCTCCCTTTAATCATCCTTACATTTTCTTTTTTCTTGTTTCTGGTATGAACCTTCAGTATTCCGCTCCAATTTTAATCTTAATTCACAAGTCTCACTTCCAAATTACAAGGCTCAAATAATTGAGAATGTGGAGACAGCCACGAAAATGAAACCAAGCCAAATTTGAATCATTACATGAGGAAGAAAGCTATGGTTTTGGTCCCAATTTGGGTATGGCCTAAAATGTGACTAATTGAGTCCAAAATAAATTGGGCCTAATTTTTATATAATTCGAAACCCACCGACCTTTGGGGTGGCTTTTCTGGCACCTCTGGTATGACTTCTCCCTATCCTCTATTTTATTTTCTCTTTCTACTTTCGATGCCCTTTATCCCCAGAAATTTCTAGTATTGGCCAAAACCTCCTCCTCTTTCCCCTCTACATCTCATGTCACTCTCCTTTTCAGCCATTAGATCTCCTTCATCTTTTTTTCCCTTCATCCCACCACACCTCCATGCATCTATCCTTATCTCTTCTCCTCCCACCAAATCTCAAACTCTGAAGTTCTCTTTCCTTAGGATTCATTGGGTCGACTGCTGGTTTGCTGCAACTACTTCATTTCTACAACCCATTATCATATCTAAGACTTTAATCTGCATTTTGAGCTATGTGGGCTCTATAACTCAATGGTAAAACGTGGGAACACATATTTCGGGAACCAATAGATGGGCGACACGTGGAAAAGGAATATTTCTTAAGTCTATTGATTACACTAATTAAATCATATTTAATTAGGAAAATTATCTTTGATTTAAGATGAGAATATCTCCCCAAATCAAGGATGAGATTTCCATCAAATCTCCTTGATTAATTCCAATCTCCTATTTATGGGTAAGAATAATCCTAACCAAATAAGAATTATTTTTCAAACCCTAGCACACAAGGAGCCTATAAATACATGGCTACACAAGACATTCAAGGTAACTCTTTCTCACCCGAAAAACCCTCTCTTGCCGCCATTGTGAAGACCTGTATTTTAAATAGATAAAAGAAGATATTTATCTTTTGGATAAACTTGGACGATATTATCTTTTTAAGATATTTATCTTTTAGATAAACTTGGATGATCTTATCTTGTTATGATATTTATCTTTTGGATAAACTTGGATGTTCTTATCCTTTTAATATTGAAGTTTATCATATCCCTATAACTACTATAAATAGGAGCATAATCTTTATAATTTCAAAACATGAGAGAGAGAGAGAGAGAATAGAGAGAGAGAGAGAGAGAGAGAGAGAAGAGAGCGAAGAGAGAGGGCTAGTTGTGATATAGTTCTTGGAGGAGTATAGGTCCTAGCTTGTGTATTTTCTTAACTTGGATTATGCTTTGGAATCAAGGTAGGGGTTTCTTGGTGACCTTTTACGAAGATTGATCTAATTAAATTTCGTGAGCACTATATTATGTGTGATATGATTATATGCACATTGGTGATGTTTAAATGTTACATTGTTGTGAGATACATGGAAGGTGGCGTGAGAAATAACTAACGCACAAATTAAACCCTATAAATCATGCAATCGTAGTACGAGTAAGTAGGAATCGTTCTATTCCGGGGATTAGGAGGGATGCTAATCAACACAAATTAAATTTATTAAACTAGAACTAAGTTAAGGGAACAATGATTGGGGGGAGTTGGATGATTTAGACCAAAGTAAAATTGACAGCAGCAAATAACTAAGATGTGAATGAAATGTGGATTAAGGGATAGCTAGAGGATTCTTCTCCACACATGGAACATATGCATACAAATCGATCTCCAGTTACTCTTTCAATAAAGTATGAATGACAAAGCCCCAAATTAATTGTGAACTGCACTAATTAACTCTCAGATTTTCCTAAGTTCATTGAATTGGACTCAGCGACTCAATCAAATTATTCTTATCAAGTTCCCTATATGAACAGCATGATAGAGATACATATCAAAGATCATTAAGTTCTATGAAAATCATAAGCTTTGACAAACCATTTGTAACTATGAAAAGCATGATACTCCTGCCAGGAATTTACTTAACACAATCATGACTAGTGATTTTTACTACTTGTGAATATAAGTTTATAACGATTATGTGAAATTCCCTCATATTCTAGCATCAAATCCCTGCATGCAAACTAAGTATGCATCCTTAATAAACATGCAAGAATAAGTCCCTGAATAAAATAGAAAAGTAAATCACATTCATACTTTACGAAACCATAACTGGAAGTGATCAATTCATATAAAACATATGTCCATGGCTTCGAATTCACCTCTAACTAAGAAGAAATTTAGTTACTCATATTAAATAATTGAAAAACAATATAGAATGGAAATACATAAGATAGGATAAAGAGAAGAAAAGAACTAGATGATGGCAGCAAGGAATTCCCAAGACAGCTCCAAGCTTTGCTCATTTTGCAACTAGCTCTCTCTCTCTCTCTCTCTCTCTCTCTCTCTCTCTCTATTTGAATGTGTATGAGTAATGGATGAAGTGAAGTGATGGATTGTTTAATAATTTGTGTTTAGAATTGGAGTGCTATTTATAGGGAGAATGGAAAGGGAATATTTGAATTGAATATGGTTTGTGCCAATAGCACTTGTAATTAGAAACTCATTCTTTTGGCTAGTGCACTTCACCAACAAATCCCACTAGATAGTCATGCATGACATAGTTAGCTTGTGGGCCGATTTTGGGCTTGTTATTCACTCCAAAAAATTCTGGAAAAATATGGATCTTCAAGCCCTTTGTCTTATCTTTCCAAGCATATGCAGCCCAACTCAAGGAAAAATAGGAAAGACCTTCAAATGTCATTTTTGGCCCAGTAACGCAGATGCTGCCGAATTTTGACCTTGAGCTGCTAAATCATGGATAACTTCCTCTAAAAGACTCCAAATCATGAACCGTAAAATGCTACGGAAACTAGACTTCCGTATCTTTCCAATGATGTATGGGTCATTATCTGGTCCTTCTTGAGCAAGTACAGGTTAATCCGTGAATGTGACTGATCTGCAGACACTGTTTTGAGCTAACTTGTCTTCAAAATGCATGTAATGAGTCTCATCCTTATTATACTGAAACATACACAAACTTTATTAAAAGCACAAGTTTAACTCAAAAACATAACCAAATCATAAGTTAGAAGGGTACAAAAAGATATGTAATTATGCACTGATCAAATACCCCCAAACTTAGATTTTGCTAGTCCTCGAGCAAAACAAAATAAAACTACAACTTAGGAAACAGGAAATAAGCAACTAGCCTTCCAAACAATATCCTCAAAGAATCACCAACGTATATGGTTCCAAAGAAACACAACAATCACAATCTAAGTTCCATACATGATTCACGAGAAAGCAAAGCTCACAATGACACCCTTAAGTGTAGTGTGTGAATGCCAAATCAGAACAACCCCTGCCACTCAAATAAGTATATGCGCACACACTTAGAGCAAAATCAATAATTTTGAACCCCATAAGCTCATTATCCAATCTGCTCTCCACAGTAATACCATGCAACACCAAGGATCAAAAGGACTTTACAAGGGTAGTAATGAGGTTCAGGGTAGTGGTAGAATGAAAGAAGGGATATGAGATATACAATATTTTTAGCACAATTAAAGCACAGGTAAGAGCATAAGAGATTTTTTTTGAACTTTGTAACAAGCAGGAACACATACATGAGCAGATTTTCAACATAATTTCAGCACCTTCAAATGTTTTATTTGGCCTAATTTTGTGGCTCTTTACCCTAGATCACCATGCTCTTCTCTTTTATAACACCCTAGGCCGTGACTACATTGGTCACACTTCATTACCTCTTTTGATTAGTTACCAATACCCCAAACTATTTCTTTTACACTTGGGTAATGGCACTAATGATTCAATTTTGCTCCAAAACACGCTAGATTCTTTATAACTCTCTTTTGAAGATAACTTTAACTGCTCATAGAATAAGTGAGAATAAGAAAACAGAAGTTCATTATGGTAGGAATGGTTTACACAAAGAAAGGCTTAACATTGGCTCAAATGGGTTGACTAGGGATGAATATATGTAGAGGGATGGTTAGAAAGGCTCAAACGGTTCAAACATGGCCTAAATCACTTCCTAAGCATTGTATGGCAACAAAATGTCTCAAGAGATATTCAAATAAGTTCTAGAGTACAAAACCAAGATCATGAGATAAGTAGAATTGCATAACGTCTCTAAGTAACAAGAAATTAGACTAACTTGGCAAAGTACTCAATAAGTGCAAGGGTGGCATGCAAGACAGAGTTAACTCAGAACCACACAAAGTCCTTAAAAAATGACTCTCAATTTCTGATAAACCATATTAGTATTAAATCCAAGTCTTATTATAGGTGTTTGGAAGGATAACGAAACAACACACAAAATCCTGCGTTTTTAGACGCTAAACACACAAAAAATAAAAATAAAAAATAAATTTAAAATTTGACAGTAAAACAACATAACCAAATCCTTCCCCCCAAACTTAAATGAAACATTGCCCTCAATGTTTAGAATATAAGAACATGCAATGCCTCATAAATGCAAGGAAAGAAGAGAAGGAAAAGACATAACCAAATGTTAGAGTTTAGAAAAACTCCCCTTTGAAGTGATTAGGACGGTTCATCTTTCAATCCGACTCACTTTCCGAAGGGTCTGAAACAGAAGAATCATATATGGCTCCATCTATCATCAACTCATCCATCTGCTCCACGAAGTCTCGGAGCCTTGTGGTCATGTATGCTAATTGGAAGTGAAACTCGTCAAGCACACTTAAGTAAATGCCAAACTCATCTCGAATGTTACCTGTACAATGCATGTGACTGCTCAACACAACAGTTCTTGCCACAAACCTCCTATCTAGCAGATATACCCTCCAAGTATATAGACAATGTGCCAGCGCCGCAAGCTGCATCTCTTCCAATCCACAATCCAGATCCCAATTTGGAATCATCCCTTCAATTTCCCCTATCACCCTACCTCTATGAAACAGAAAGGCATTTATGGTAACTTCTGAGGGATCCATGGCAAACACAACCACGAGCACCCCAATCACCTCAAACACTCGTTGCATAATGGTGTCCTCTCCCAAAGGATCTTCTGGTGGGATAGCTGGCAGTGAGTTCAACAAAACTATTGGGCAAGTACCTTCACCATGCTCAATTCGGACTCCTCCTCCTTGAGCTTTCCACCGACGGCATCCTTGAGTTTCTCCATTGACGAGCCCTATGATGAGTCAATTTTATATTATATATTTAACCTCATTCTTAGTATATTTTGGTTAATATTTTGGAAGAATTTTGATACTTTGAATTATATTTCCAATATAGGACTTTCGACTTCCTCTGGAGCAAACCATAATCAAATGGACGAATTTTGGAGTAATTCCAGTTGGAGGACGTTCGTGAGCCACTTAGCTTGATCGTATCAAAATATCAGACTTTTCCACCAAGCGATGATTTCCTGGCGAATAAATGAAGGAGCGATGTGCAGTGCTGGAATAGTGACGTTTTGGGCTTTTATTGCGTTTTTGGAGCCCAAGATGACCTCGGATGGGTTCGTGGCCTTCTGGAGAAGTGTTCGGAATATTTTTATCTTTAAAACGAGCTATCTTGGGCCAGATTTGGAGGAGATTTGAGGGCAAAACGTGGCTGACCAGATTATTGGCAGATTCTCCTAATCCCATTTGGACTTTATTTCCTAGTATTATTTTATTTTAACTTAGCTTCCTTGTGGGGATTGGGGAGCTAGGTTTTAGGAGGTATTTAAGTTATTTTTCACAGCAATTTAGGGGACTTCCTTTTGACTTCCTTTTGACTTCTTTTTGGCTTGAGGAGCAATTGCTAGGGTTTGGATTTTCGCTACTTTCAGGTGTTTTCATTCTTATTCCTTCGAATGATATTTTCTTGGATTTCAATTATGATTATGTGTAACTAATTCCCTTTTGCTAGGGCGAGGCCATAAGCCTTAGCATGAATATGTAGTTTTATTAATTTGCTTATGAATGGATGCATGTTTGCTTTGAATTATTAATCACTGTATTTAAAACTATCTATCTATTTTAATGATTGATCACCATTAGGATATGTAGACAAGTAATTTGATGCAATTTCTGTTGGAACATCACCCTGAAATTGAGGAGGGCTTCTTGTGATTAGTAATTGTAAGTTCACTTAAGGCGAACATCACGCTCTTAAGGGTTGCATGGTTTTTTAAAGGGTTTTCACAAAGCTTAATGAGTCTTGCATGTTTATATTTGATCTGAACATCACAGACGGATTGCATGTTAGATATACGTTTTCGCTTGAACATCACAAGGAAAATATGCATTAGGAAAACCTAACCTTCAAAGCATATATGTGGAAATTCATAAGTAATTGATAAAATTGCATAGGATTGCAACGGTGTTGGCTAAACCCTAGTTTTCTCTAAATTGTTAGTCTTTAAAAAGAATTCGTTTTTCTTCTTTGCTGTTATTATTTCCCAACTTTCATATTTCTTTTACTGTTAGTTTAATCTTTTCATATTCATAAACTTCAAATCTTTGATAAAATCTATTTTAGTTATTAATTAAGAGTTAGTTTAATTACAGATTAGTCAAACAATCTTTGGGGACAACGACCTTGCATGAGCATTTATACTACAATTACCTTGTATTCTTGCAAGCATTTTAAGTGATTTTAACCCTGTTTGTGCAGGTACTAAAAATCCTATCACCCTACAATAAGTAATAATTTGGAGAAGGCTTGGGAAGAGAAGATTTGGTTTCAGGGGTTAGCGGGCGGCTAGATCAAATGAAAGATGGAGAGTTAGGGTTAATGTAGTGTTTCAGAGAAAGAGAAGGTTTTTATTTTTTATTTATTATTATTATTATTATTATTTTTTTAATTTGTTTTTTTTAATTATTATTTTTTTTTTAATTTTTTTTTTGAATAAAACACACGAATATACAAGTGACTCATGGATTACCAGTTAAGAACCTCAGAAAACACAGCCAGGGGATCCGGAAGTTTGGAGAGGTCACAATGGTCCTGCTTAAAACCCAAACTTCTTAGACACCGAAGGTGTCGCCTATAGAACTCCTAGACACTGTATTAACAGAGGTGCTTATTGGAGTTACCAGAAGTCAACTCATATGAAAAATCTTTTTTTTTTTTTTTTTTCAAAGGCTTGCAAGACATTGAACAAAATTATACTAAGCAAAACAAAGCTCACACAACTTAACTCTACCACAAAACCTAACAACATTGTCAATCCCTACCCCCAAACTTAAATGGAGCATTGTCCTCAATGTGAAAGTATATAAGATGAGTGAGAACATGTAAATAATAAGGGGAAAGTTTAAGACAAAGGATTAGAGAAACTCCCTCTTGATGCAATTAGGTCGACTGCTACCAAGCACCTTATTCTTCAACACATGGGTTGCCTCCCAAGAAGCACTAAGTTTTATGTCTTCAGCCGGACATCCAACTTGTTATAGTGAATGGGGAGGTTTGGGCTCAATCGACACCTCATGCAATGCAAGAGAGTTCACCAAGCTTGTTTTCCTTTTCCATCGCTTCCTTGCTGCTTTTCTTTTCTTTTTCTGTTTATGAATAGAATCACAATGAATTGTATTCACATCTCTAAATTTGGGCAGCCCCTTCTTGTGTGTGGGAATTGTAGCATTGAACATGTGGGCTGCCCCCTTCTCCTCCTTGTCTCCTCTTTTCGGCAAGCATGATTCTACTGAATATGGAAGGCCATCAAATCTCTCTTTCTCTGGATTACCAAATACTTCAATTTGAAAACAATCTTGTACAACATTTGGCTTCAGGGCATCAAACACTTTGAAGGCAACAGTTTCTCCATTAACGGTCATTGTGAGAGTGCCTTGTTCTACATCAATCTTGGTCTTAGCAGTAGCCATGAAGGGTCGGCCAAAGATAAGGGGCAATTCATTGTCAGGAATTGGTGCTTCTTCCATCTACAAGACTAAGAAATCAGTTGGCAAGATTAAACCTTCTACGTTCACCAAAACATCTTCTAGAATGCCCTTGGGGTACCGAATAGTTCTATCTGCCAATTGAATGCTCACAGTTGTGGCTTGCAACTCACCAAGGTTAAGTTTCTCATACACATGATATGGCATAAGATTTATAGAAGCACCAAGATCAAGCAAAGCTTTTTGAAACTTAAAATCACCAACTATGCAAGGTATAGAAAATGAACCTGGATCCTTTAGCTTTGGAGGTAGCTTTCTTTGTAACACTGCACTTACCTCTTCACTCAATGCAACTTGTTCATGCTCTTTGAATCTCCTCTTGTTAGTGCATAGATCCTTCAAAATTTTTGCGTACTTTGGAATCTGAGCAATGGCATTGAGCAATGGGATGTTGATTTGCACCTTCTTGAAAGTCTCTAAGATGTCTTTTTCATTCTCTTCTTTCTTAAATTGCATAAACCTGCGAGGGAAAGGCACATTTGGTGGGATAGGGTTAGAATGAGTTGAATTTGGAACAACCTTACCTGAGTTTGGTTGTGCAAGAGCTTTGGGGGACTGCAGCAATGGTTGTTCCTCCCTTGCCGTGGCTTTGTCCTCCTCCTTCTCTTTGAAGAGCAACTTTTCATTCTCTGTTGGGCTTTGTTTGGACATTTTGGGATTGGTTCCAATCTCTTTACCACTCCTCAAGATGATAGCTTTAGCCGTTTCAAAACCTCCTTTTGGGTTGACAATGGTTGAGCTAGGTAGTTTGCCTTCTTCTCTAAACTGTCCCATGAATTCCGCCATCTGCCCAATTTGCTTCTTCACTTCGCTCATCTCTTTGGCTTGATTTTGTAAACCCTGAGTCAAAGAAGTTAGTACTTTAAGCATTTGATCATTATCCATTGGGGAACCTGAATTTGATTGGGCAGTTTGTGGTTGAGGTTGTGGTGGTGCGAATGGCCTTTGATAGAACCCCGGAGGTGGCTGTCTATATCCGCCTTGTTGTTGAGTTTGTTGAGGCTCCCTCCACCTAAAATTTGGATGATCTCTCCAGCCTGGAATGTAGGTGTTTGAAAATGGGTCATACCTAGGTTGAGTTTGTCCTTGATAACCTATGGCATTGGTACTTTCCCATCCCCCATTCGCTATTAATTGAGGACATTGATCAGTGTGGTGTCCATGCATAGAGCATACGGTACAAGTGGCTGCACTTTGCACTTTGGGTCCTTCAACAACCTGCGAAATAAGAGTAGAGAGATTAGCCATTTGAGATTGAAGTTCTGAAATAGCACTTACCTCATTAACTTGACTTGGCTGTGCATGATCTCTCCCTCCAACTCCTTCATATTGTTGTGCATTCAAAGCTCGGTTTGCTATTAAGATCTTTGCAGCAACTGGTGTTTTGTCAACCAAAGCACCTCCTGCTGAAGCATCAAGCATTTGTCTCTCCAGTGGAAGTAGCCCTTCATAGAAATATTGAATTAAAAGCTCTTCCTTCATTCGATGTTGTGGGCAGGATGCAACTAACGTCTTAAAACGCTCATAGTACACTGGAAAGGATTCTCCCGGGCCTTGTTGAATTCCACTAATTTTCTTCCTCAAAACAATGATTCTTGAAGTTGGGAAGAATTTCTCTAAGAAGGCTTTCTTCATACTTTCCCAAGAAGTAATGGTTCCAGGTGCTAGTTCATAGAGCCAATCCTTAGCCTTGTCCATAAGAGAAAATGGAAAGGCTTTCATCTTCAAAATATTTCCATCCACGTTAATGGGTGTCATACTTGAACATACTACTTCAAATTCCTTCAAATGCTTGTTTGGATCTTCCATGGACAGCCCATGGTATCTGGGAATGTGATGTAGCAAACTTGACTTCAATTCAAACACATCGGTCTTACCTGCAGCAGCCCTAGGGTATTGAATGCAAAGAGGGACTGCATTGTCCAATTCAGAGGCTGAAAGTTCCTTGATTGATCTATTGTCTACAGCCATGTCTTGTTCCTCTTCCAAGTCCGTTTCTGCTTCAGATTCGGGTTCGGAACTAGAACTAGAGGGACTGAGTTTTGGCTGTTTCCTCTTCCTTCTCAAAGTTCGTTCGAGATCGTCGTCAAATTCCAATATGTGCGCATGAACACGGTGTGAACTTCGAGTCATACACTTGTACCTAAAACAAAGAAAACAAAACAAAACAAAATCAGAAACACAAGAAAAACGAAAACGCACGGAAGATTAGCAATTTTGCTAATCCCCGGCAACGGCGCCAAAATTTGGCGTGAAAAATAACTAACGCACAAATTAAACCCTATAAACCATGCAATCGTAGTACGAGTAAGTAGGGATCGTTCTATTCCGGGGATTAGGAGGGATGCTAATCAACACAAATTAAATTTATTAAACTAGAACTAAGTTAAGGGAACAATGATTGGGGGGAGTTGGATGATTTAGACCAAAGTAAAATTGACAGCAGCAAATAACTAAGATGTGAATGAAATGTGGATTAAGGGATAGCTAGAGGATTCTTCTCCACACATGGAACATATGCATACAAATCGATCTCCAGTTACTCTTTCAATAAAGTATGAATGACAAAGCCCCAAATTAATTGTGAACTGCACTAATTAACTCTCAGATTTTCCTAAGTTCATTGAATTGGACTCAGCGACTCAATCAAATTATTCTTATCAAGTTCCCTATATGAACAGCATGATAGAGATACATATCAAAGATCATTAAGTTCTATGAAAATCATAAGCTTTGACAAAACATTTGTAACTATGAAAAGCATGATACTCCTGCCAGGAATTTACTTAACACAATCATGACTAGTGATTTTTACTACTTGTGAATATAAGTTTATAACGATTAGGTGAAATTCCCTCATATTCTAGCATCAAATCCCTGCATGCAAACTAAGTATGCATCCTTAATAAATATGCAAGAATAAGTCCTGAATAACACAGAAAAGTAAATCACATTCATACTTTACGAAACCATAACTGGAAGTGATCAATTCATATAAAACATATGTCCATGGCTTCGAATTCACCTCTAACTAAGAAGAAATTTAGTTACTCATATTTAATAATTGAAAAACAATATAGAATGGAAATACATAAGATAGGATAAAGAGAAGAAAAGAACTAGATGATGGCAGCAAGGAATTCCCAAGACAGCTCCAAGCTTTGCTCCTTTTGCAACTAGCTCTCTCTCTCTCTCTCCTCTCTCTCTCTCTCTCTCTCTCTCTCTCTCTCTCTCTCTCTCTCTCTATTTGAATGTGTATGAGTAATGGATGAAGTGAAGTGTGGATTGTTTAATGATTTGTGTTTAGAATTGGAGTGCTATTTATAGGGAGAATGGAAGGGGAATATTTGAATTGAATATGGTTTATGCCAATAGCACTTGTAATTAGAAACTCATTCTTTTGGCTAGTGCACTTCACCAACAAATCTCATTGTAATTAGAAACTCATTCTTTTGGCTAGTGCACTTCACCAACAAATCTCATTGTAATTAGAAACTCATCCTTTTGGCTAGTGCACTTCACCAACAAATCCCACTAGATAGTCATGCATGACATAGTCAGCTTGTGGGCCGATTTTGGGCTTGTTATTCACTCCAAACAATTCTGGAAAAATATGGATCTTCAAGCCCTTTGTCTTATCTTTCCAAGCATATGCAGCCCAACTCAAGGAAAAATAGGAAAGACCTTCAAATGTCATTTTTGGCCCAGTAACGCAGATGCTGCCGAATTTTGACCTTGAGCTGCTAAATCATGGATAACTTCCTCTAGAAAACTCCAAATCATGAACCGTAAATGCTACGGAAACTAGACTTCCGTATCTTTCCAATGACATATGGCTCATTATTTGGTTCTTCTTGAGCAAGTACAGGTTAATCCGTGAATGTAACTGATCTGCAGACACTGTTTTGAGCTAACTTGTCTTCAAAATGCATGTAATGAGTCTTTATCCTTATTACACTGAAACATACACAAACTTTATTAAAAGCACAAGTTTAACTCAAAAATATAACCAAATCATAAGTTAGAAGGGTACAAAAAGATATGTAATTATGCACTGATCAGAAGGCATAATTATATCATGGTTGGAGTTGTTGGATTGAGAAAATAATGATGGAAAAAAGGGTAATGGAAATAGTCTTTTATGTAGTTGAGTCTAACTCTTGGTAGGTACCAGGTCTCAGGGATCCCACAGTGCATATGGTTTTTATTGGGTGATTCAGGACTGTTGAAAGGAAGTTAGACAAAATGACTAACAAAAGAGGAATTATGGGATGATTGAAATGTGTGTTAGTTCATATAAATGGGCATTCGGGACCAAGTGGCATAAGCATGGTATGGAACGTGCAGTTATATTAATTAATGAGATTAGATGAAGAGCATTCATGCATTGTTATTATTAATGTGATATTTTGGCTGTATGATTGCATGTCATTTGATTTAGTTACATCAATCTACCGTGGTAAGGTCTTATGTCCCTACTGAGCGGTGGTTGCTCATCCCTCACCCTATTTAATTTTTCAGATGAATTAGTGGGCAAGACGAGGACTAAACAAGTTGAGGCTGAATTAGATGAGAGTAGTAGAGCTTTATTTATTTATTGTAAAGTTGTAAGAGTTTGGGAGTTATTTTTATAAGAGAAGTTTATTTTAAACACATGTTTCGGCATCTTTTTATTTTATTTTATTTTATTTTTATTTTTTCATGCGTCGGGCTCGAGGTTTTCACCGACCCCGGCTCTGGGGCGTGACAGCCACTCTCTATCCCCTCTATCCTAAGTACCACCACACATGGCTAAGGCCACCTGGCTCTTCCCGGGAGAGATAACTTCATCCATTTTAGCTATGCTGTATCTTTATGAAAGATCCAATTGAACTAACTTAGGCATCGGAGGGCATTTGGTCAACACGCCCCGGGTGTGGTCTATTTACTCATATTTATTTTGTAGGGATTGAGAAAGAGAGAGAAGGAAGATCGAAGGTCGAGGAATCAACCCACGAATATTCCCCATGCAGAAATTTGCACAAACATAAATTTTGACCACTACTTGATGGATCGCTAGAGTATGATGCATATTGGTCCCTTGTTTGCTCTACAGATCTCCTTTTCTTGCTTCCTTTGGACCTTGGTCTTCTTGTGGCGACAACGACATATCTGGCAGAGGTGGCGATAGCTGCTTCTTTTACGTGAGGTTTGATTTTAGGGTTTTTGTAATTTGGGCGCTTTTTGTTGTTTTGGGCCTCATCTATTGGTCTTTTCTTTTGTTATGACTCAAACCTTGGTTTTCTTTTTCTGACTTATGCATTTCGACTGGTGTTTGCTTCCTTTGGGTCTGCGAGAGAGGAAGAGAGAGGAGTGGGAAGGGATAATGGGGTGAACAAGGGGAATTGGGGATTTTTTGGTATTAAAGTATTATTTTTACTATTAATAGTTACATTAAGTTTTTTAAAAGACAATTTTTAATTTTTAATTTTTTTTCTTCACACATGGCACTTAGTTCAGCAAAATAGTGGGTCCCATTGGTGCCACGTCAGTATTTTAACAGACTTGACGATGAGGTGCAAAGTGAGACACAAAACATCTGTAAAAGGGACAAAGTGGATCACTTTAACTTTAAGAGGGTTTAGTGGGAATTGACCAATGTTTCAAGGGGCACTGTAGCACTTAAGCCAATATTAATATTAAATTAAAAATAATTAACTTAAATGTAAAATTTAATATTTAAAATAAACTTTTAAATAGGACTTCACAAGAATAACAGAGGACCCATGAATCATGAACAGCCACAATAAAAAAAAAAAAAAAAAAAAAAGAACTTTCAAGTTTCAACCAAACCACTACTACAAAAAGTGTAAAAGACGACCAGGAAAAAACGACGGTCTAAGTAAAAACCGTCGTGGTTTTTCAAAAGACGACGGTTCTAAAAAAACCGCCGTGTAATACCACCTTAGACACCTAAAAAATGGAGATTCAAATGGCTGTTCAAAAACAACGACGTACCTAATTAAACAACCGACGTCTATTTGAAACAGGATTTCCGCAGTGTAAAATCAAAGCCAACAAAGAACGGCAGAAGTTATGAATCGACTGACGTAGAAAGTAAAGACGACGATTTCAAAAAAAGCCGCCGTATTTACTCAGAAAATAACACGACCATGTTTTCGTATAAGACGCCGTATAATTATAAATAAATCCACGGCGGTAAAATACAAAGTATCGCCGTATTAAATTAATGTACAACGACGTCAAAGATAAATATATCGACGTCATTATCCTATAGTTCTACGATGTTATCTTTAAAGAATACCATGTTGGGTTTTTAATTTAACGACGTATTATAAAATTTCACGTCGTATTTATTCACTTTATACGTCGTACCTTTAATTTAAATCGTCATCTTTAAAAACCATCGTCTTTACTTCATAAAAACAGTGGAAGCAGAAGGGACGTAGCGGGAATTTGCAATTTTGTCGTCTGAGCTCTGATTGAGGTCCATGATACCTTTTTGAAAAGGGAATGAAGCCAGGAATCAGACTCAGTGCTTTGCACTGATGTATGGTGGTTTTTGGCCATTTGAGGTCGTTTAGCCTTCCAAAAACGCATTTAAAAAAAGCATCGTCTATTATAGGTAAAGACGACGGTTTTTTAAAAAAATCGTCGTCTATTACTTTCAACTCTTTAAATGCGTTTTTGGAAGGCTAAACGACCTAAAATGGCCAAAAACCACCATATATCAGTGCAAAGCACTGAGTCTGATTTCTGGCTTCATTCCCTTTTCAGAAAGGTATCATAGACCTCAATCAGAGCTCGGACAACAAAATTACAAATTCCCGCTACGTCCCTTCTGCTTCCACTGTTTTTATGAAGTGAAGACGACAGTTTTTTTAAAAAAAGCGTCGTCTTTTAAAACACGCTAAAAATGGCCGCTTAAGTGATTTCCCGCTCGATAAATTTTCAAAATTTCACCCATATTTGAAAACCTTATCTCTCATTAACAAGCGTCGTCTTTTAAAACACGCTAAAAAAAGGCTACTTAAGTGAATTCGCGCTCGACAAATTTTCAGATTTTCCCCCCTCTCTGAAAACCTTATCTCTCCCTCCTCCTGCACTCTCTAAAACACCCCCATGAAACTCTCTAAAATACCCTTCTATATCTTGCTAGTGAATTCTGGATTAGTCTCTTTGCGTTTCTGGTATGTTCTTTGTCTCCCTAATTTCAGATTTTGTCTCTCTTGATTTGTCTGATTTGTTTACATATTTTTTTTATATTTCTGGTTTCTTTTTAGATTTTCTGATTTGGTTATCAGGAGATGATGAGGAAGCTTGCAGATTTATAACTTTTTCTTTTGCAGGTTTTCTATGTGAGTCGTATGTTTTTTTGTTGTTGAAAATTTGTTACCTTCTCTTTTCACCATAATTTTATTTATATATTTTCCTTTTGCAGGTTCTCGATGGTCTTTTTTATGCTCATTTTACAAGTTTTCTATGGAAATATGGACCAATGTAAAATTTCTCTTCCACCTAATTTTTTATGTTTATAATCTTAGCTTTTTTTCTATCTTTGTCATTTTGATTTATTTAAAGGGATGATGGAGGAGACTTCAGTTGTGCATCATTTGTATGTTTGGATGAGGAATGCTTGGATTAGGAGTACTTCGCTCTTGTTTGGAATTATGTTTGTTGTAGAATAAAGATTTGTTAACTATGTAATAACTATTGAATCTTCAAGTTTTATGAAAGAAACTATTTGTGTATATATTCATTAATAAAGCATTATGGTTGGTTTTCTAGTTAAAATCGTTGTATAGCATCATAGGAAATCAAAAAGAATTAAAATGTAGCAGTTTGGAAACTTATTAGACGACGGTTTTTATAATAAATCATGGTCTTTACAGATAATTAACGACGGTTTTTATAAAAAAATGTCGTCTATTATAGGTAAAGATGACCTTCTTTTAGAAAAGGGTCGTCTTTATAATAATCCACGACGGTTTTTATAATAAAATCGCCATCTTTACATACAATACACGACGGTTTTATTAAAATATCGTCATCTTTACAAACAATACACGACGGTTTCTTAAAAAAAAAAAGTCGTATTTCCTCCTATAATGAACGATCTTTACCTCTAAACAACGACGATTTTGTTTAAAAACCGTCGTCTTTATTGATAAACAACGACGGTGAAAAGCCGTCGTGGTTTGTTAGGGAAAAGATGACGGTGGATTCCACGACCATTGAAAAATTGAATACACGACGGTGATTTACCGTTGTCTTTTTGCTTTTTTGTAGTAGTGAACCAAAAAAAAACAACGCCAATAGAAATAGTTCATATATTTCCATAATTGTTTCACTGAATTGCCGCATCAAGAAATTAAAGACCAACAGAAACATGCTTCTTCTACATCAGGTAAATTGGCAATGGCTACAACTTGCCAACATACAGCTAAAACACCTTGCCTCCTGCTGCTGCTGTTGCTGCTGCTGCTGCACAGAGTGTCTTTTAAAGTTCAAAATTGTTAGCATTTACCAAAGTCTGTTTTATGAAAAGATTGCTCAAATGTAAAGTTGTAAGTAAGAAGAACATATAGGAAATTGTACCATTAAATAAGCAACATTAACTACCATCTTGGCCTCGATCCAGTGCCCTTGGTTCCACTCATTCTTGACATAAAATTATTTCTGATAATAATAATTAATCCAAAATAATTAGTACTTAAATTAAAGCAATCCATGAACACAAATTAGAGAAATGGTGATTATCACTACATATTTTGTGTTGTAGAAGAGAGGAAGTGAAAGCTGGATATCCCAACAGGCAGGGACGGATCCAGGAATTGCAAATCGAGTGGGCTAAATTTACCTTAAGTGCAAATGTATATAGAAAATTTGGTGAGTTTTGTGGATTTTGGTTGGTTTTTGTAGATTTTTAGGCCTGGACAATAGATTTTAGGAACTAAAAACTAGGGGTAACCCACAGGGGTTGACTAAATTTTTTTTGGGGTAAATCATAAGCCCTAGTTTGTTATATTTTTGTTTTATATAAGCACTCTCTTTTCAGTATATTTTCTTCATCGTATTTAGAACTTTTTGTTATTATACGACATTTGAAATAGATAAAATGTTGGAATTATTGATAATATTGTTGAAATATTTGGAAGGGATTGAAGGGAAACAAAGAAAGAAAAAAGAAGAAGATATTTGTGTGTTGCTGGAGTTTTTTTTTGTTTTTTCATATACTTTTTTACTCTGTGCTTGCCCCAATACACCTTATGTGGTCATTGTGTGGTCCTTGTTTTGTCTTTGTTACCTTTGTCCATTTGTTAAGTAAATTTTCCTCTTACACAGATAAAGATGCTGATGAGGTTGTCACATTTAAGTTTTTCCATAGAGGTAAACTAGTTAAAAATAGAAAGGACAGTGAATGGTCTTATTTGGGTGGTGACGTCAGTTGGTTTGATTATTGTGAGGATAACTATATGTCCATGCTAGAGATATTTGGAATGGCTAAAGATTTGGGATATGACGATGGGTATGATGTGAGTTTTTATAGTGAAGAGTTTGGAACTGGTAGACTCATTCAATTAATATCAGATAGTACGCTTTTAGCTTGTATGAGCACGGTACCTAAAAGCAATAGCAAGGTGATAGTTTTGTACTTGAAAGTAGTGAGCCTGACTTCAAGCCAAGTGGGGAATGATAGCAGTAATCAAGAATATTCTTGTTCCAAGGATGATGATAGCAGTGATCCAGACTTTGAAGATAGTGACTATGCACAGAGTGATGAAGAGATTGACTTATTGAAGAAGGATGATAAGTGGTTTGAAGGTTATGTGGATCATAGTTGCATTGACAATGATCCTAATGCAGAGGAAAATGATGAGTCAGACAATGGAGAAGAGTCACCTACACTTACCTGCCCAAATAGCTCTTCAAGTGAAGATGACGTAGTAGGTGAACTAAGAAGGAAGAAGAATAGGATGCCAAAAGGTGAAGATTTCAGACCTAAAATTGATATGGCAAACCCAAGTTTCAAAATAGGTTTAAAGTTTGCAACTGTCAAATTGTTTAGAAAAGCTGTGAGGATATACTCTATTAATTGTGGAAGGGAGTTGATATGTATGAATAATGACCGTAACAAAATAAGAGTAGTATGTGAAGAGGGCTGTCCTTTTGTTATCCATGCTTCAAGTGTTAGTGGTAGTACTTACCCGCAGATGAAAACCTTTAATCCTATACATGTTTGTAGTAAGGGGACTAAAAATATACATGCCACTACTGGCTGGTTGGCTGGTTGGCTGAAACATATTCTGGGCAATTAAGGCTCAATCCAAATTGGACTGCTTCTTCTTTTGCAAAGCAAGTTCACCAAGACTATGGCTACAGACCATCTAGAGCAACTGTGTATAGAGCAAGAGCCATGGCAGTTGACATTGTAGAGGGGTCTTACAGTAAACAATATGAAGTATTGTGGGATTATTGTCATGAGTTAAGAACCAAAAATGTGGGAAGTACAGTTATTATTAAATCTGAAATGGAAGGTGATAGGCCACGGTTTCAGAGGATTTACATCTGTCTTGCAACCTGCAAGAGGGGGTTTTTAGATGGTTGTAGGCCTGTGGTTTGCTTGGATAGGTGTCATGTCAAAGGGCCTCACCCTGAGTAAGTGTTTTCTGTAATGTGAGTTGATGCAAACAACGGAATGTTTCCACTTGCCTATGCATATGTAGAGATTGAGAGCAATTCAACGTGGCTGTGGTTTTTAGAATTATTGAGTGGTGATCTGAATATTACGAATAGCCATGGTTATGTATTTATGACTAACAAACAAAAAGGGTTAATAGATGCGCTCTATTCCCTCATGCAGAGCATAGACATTGTTTGAAACATCTATATGGAAACTTCTATTTGGAACATAGAGGTCTTGCTTTGAAACATCAAATGGAAGCAATTGATAGGGCCACAACAGTGCCATGGTTTTAATGTAGAGATGAGAAAGATGTTGGAGTTGTCTAAACCTACACATGATTGGTTTGCAGAGAAAGATCCTAGGCATTGAAGTAGGGCATATTTCAATAGTGATTCCAAGTGTGACATGCTTATGAACAACCTATGTGAGGCATTCAACCGTGGCATAATGGATGCCAGAGACAAGCCTATTTTGACTATGCTACAAAGAATTCAGTTGTATATAATGTTGTTGATGGCTGGAAGAAGGGTTTTCTGGGAGAAATGGCATGGACAAGTTGGGCCAAGAATTAGAATGATATTAGAGAAAAACAAAGGAAAAGCTCAGTGGTGCATTCCTAAGGTTGCTGGATAGAATAAGTTTGAAGTAATGCACCATAGTGGCCGCAACTTTGTTGTTGATTTGAATGTCCACTCTTGTTCATGCCATGCCTAGGATTTGAATGGAATACCATGTTTGCATGCTTGTGTTGCAATAAGTTGGTTTCATGGGAATCTAGAGGACTTTTGTGATGCAGTGTACAAGAAAGAGGCTTATTTAAGAGCCTATGAACCAATGATTATGCTTAAGACTAGCTAAGATCAGTGGATGAAGATTAATTTACCTCCATTACTTCCTCCGAAATACCACAAGCAGCCTGGTAGGCCTAAGAAGACAAGAAAACAAGTTGTTGATGAACCTAGATAACCTGCTAATCCATATAAGCTTCCTAGGTATGGCATCCCTTTAAAGTGTGGCAACTACAGTGGAGAAGGGCATAATCGAATTAGTTGTAAGGTATGTGTCATTATAGGCTTATTGCTCTACATTTAAATGTATTTGACTTGGTTTCTGACTTGATGACTTTGCTTATTAGGAACCTAGAAATCCCAACATAAAGCCTACTAGGAAGAGGAAAGTTGCCAAGGAAAAACTTGCAGTAATTGCCATGGTTTTAACTATGTCTTCACCAATCAAAATTTCATATCATGGAAACTTCTAATTATTATTTGTTTTAGGTAAGAAAGAGAGATAGTGGAGACCAAAGTAGCGGACAACAGAGTATGCAATTAAGGCAAAGGAAACAAGCAAGTAGTTCCCAAGGGCCTTCTCAATCCCAGGCATCTGAAGTAGCTGATACTTCTCAATCCCAACCATCTGAAGCAGCTGATGCTTCTCAATCCCAACCATCTCAAGCATCTGAACTTGCCAAACTATTTCGAGTACAACAACGTAGGAGGAGGATGAAAGATCAACAGATGAGTTATTTTGTCAAATATCTTTTTTTTCATCCTTGAATGTTGTGGAAGACTTTAATGGTCCAGACATGGTTGTTGGTTTGTGAGATTATTGATGTCTGTTATGGTTGGAACTTGTTTTGGTTGGAACCTGTATATTTGATGTCTATTATGGTTGAAACCTATTTTGGAACCTGTTTTGGTCTGTGCATATATTCCTAAGGCTGTTTTGGTTTGTGCTTATATTTGGTTTGTGGGATTATTGATGTCTGTTATGGATAATTGACCATTCAGTATGTCACCATTTGTAACCTCTAAACAACTTACCATTCATGTCACCATTTGTAACCTCTAAACAAATTACAATGAACAAACTTAACTAGCATTACATTACATTACACCAAATTACATTATATTACACTAACATAACTACTGCCAAAGTGCCTTACATTAGATTAGCATTTGTTCTCAAATTAAATTTGCCCACTAAACTACTGCCAAAGTGCCTAATTCATCTTCATGGCAAACACTATCAATCTTCCTCGGCAAACCAGGTATCAAAGACTTTGAACGCTCACACATTTTTGCATCAAACCACTGAAAAAACCTACATCCCTTTTCTCCACTTCCCTGTATCAACCAAGAACAATGACTGAAAATTTCCTCAATTTTATCAATGACTGACAATTTCATCAATAAGAACTCTATCAATTTGTGATGCCCAAAACAATGACTGAAAATTTGATTTTAAACATGCTTACCTTTGACTTTGGGCAGACTAGAAATCTCCGCCCTGAGTTTGAACTGGTCCAAGATCTGCATCCGTGCTAACATCCCATAATGACACTATTGAGCATGCCTTGCTTCTCCTTGCTTATCTCCTGTTTCCATAAACTCAAATCTTCTACTCCACAATCTCCCAATTTCAAAGCCAACCTCAAATTTTCACAAACCCTAAGCCCTTTTCTCCAATTTCCCCTTCTCACCCAATTTCCCCCTTTCTTAGAACTGAGAAACCCTTATTCGAAGAGGTTAAAGGTTAAAACGAAGTGGGGGCCCAACGCACATAATGGAACATCTAAAAAACTGACGGAACAGGTAACATGAGACTGTTTTTAAAAGGTTGAAGGGTATTTTGAGAAGTTTGCAAACACAGGTGGTAATATGAGACAAGTTTGAAAGCACATGGGGCATGTACATAAATAAGCCTATTTTTTATGTGCATTCAAGGCATAATATAGATATGTTGCTAAATCAAATTTTTTCTTCACAAACTCCTCAAACGTCAAAAGATCACTCTCATCATCACTTGCTGAGCTGAAATTGTGCCCACCCTTTAACTTTTCGTTAATTATAATACAAATTTATAAAAAAAAACCCAAAATGGGTGTTGAAATTATAAAAAAAACCCAAGTACTATTTAAACTTAGAAACACACCCAAAAAGTGTATTAAAATAGTATTTTTTGGGTGTACTTTTTGGGGGTTTTGAATGTGTGTAATAGTACTTTTTGGGTGTGTTTCTAAGTTTAAATAGTACTTGGGTTTTTTTATAATTTCAACACCCATTTTGGGTTTTTTTATAAAAGCCCCTAATTATAAAGGTAAAATTGTCATTTTTCAAGGTACAATACTAAAAAAAATAAAGAAAATGTAAAAAAACAAAACAAAAATAATAATAATTTTAAAAAACAAAAAACACAAAAAACAAAAAATAGCTTCGACGAACCAAGAAAGAAGAAGAAACAAGATAACCACACAATTTGATGGAAGTGAATGTCATGCCCCAAATTTTCAACAACAGATAACACGCTAAGTTATTACAAACAAACCGATCCGGGACGTGAAGCTCGGAACCTTCAACAAATGTACAAGGGTTTTTTTTTCATAATATAATACCAAATGTTCCGAACCACAACGTCAATATTTACATAATCATCCGAGTCAAATATTACATTACAACATATATAATAGATTGAACAGTCAACATATTACATATTCTGCTCCTCAAAGCTTATTACACACAGCGGAAATCTAAACACACCAACACTGTCAAACCAAACTGTGTACACTGCAAGTACACCTTTTGCGTTCTGCTCCTTACGAAGTCATGAGTTCCTATTCCTTGCAAAATTAGCCCCTACACCATCCAATAGTGTACCGGGTTCACCAAAGAACTAACCCGATAAGTTTTTTAAAGCTCGTATGAGTAAATATGTCAATTACACATAATATACAACACACATGCACTATCATTAGCATGCATCAATCCTTGTATAACCAAGGTAATCATAATCAATAATTTCATCTCAATCACAATTCTTTTGATTTATAAGAACTATTTGGTCCTCAACTGACCCAAAACCTATTTCAAATCCGTTAGAAACACAACCTGTAACACCCCGACTCCAAATTTATTTTGTATTTTAATTTAATTAAGTGAAATTACAAAATTTGCCTTGAGATAGGGGGTAATTTGGTCATTTTTATCCGAAAGGAATTTGGGAATTTTGATTGTACCATTGCGTAGGGCACGGTGAGATGAGTCCATAGACATGTAGTGGGCTTGAATCGGAGTTGTAACGAGAGAGTTACGATCGAATGAAGTTCAGTGGCACGATCGTAAATATTTGAAAATGGGATTTTTGGAGTCCATTCCGACGGCTGCCACCACCAGCTCCGGCCGCCACTTGGGTCGGGACCGGTCCCAAAATGACCGGCCCGACTCCGCCGTCCTCCCCCACCAGTTTTCCGACGCTGGCCGGCCGTGATTTCGCCGGATTTTGCAGAAAACTGCCCGATTTTCGTGAAAACTTCCTGGAGTTCGTTCTCCGTCGTCCGGCCGCCATTTTTTGCAATCAAGGTATGGAAATCTATCCTCTCCTCATGATCTAGCTGCTGGATGGGTAGGATTTCATAAATTTTGAGGTTTGATGGTCCGATCTACGAATTGAAATTTGGTTGGTTTTGCGATCGCGATTCCGGCCACTTCCGGTCAGTTTTTGGGGTATGCCCAAGAACAAAAGTGACTCCAAATAGGGTGTATTACCTAGGGTAGGAGTCTTGGCCCAAGATTCTAAGATTTTCCGGCGATGGTTTATTGCTTTGGACACCCACGCGCTGCCAGCGCGTGGGTGGCACGTGGGCACTGTATCTGAGAGACAGTTTTGTCCCAATGTGATCCTCTCCATGTCACGAGTGCGTAGGTGTGCTCGGATTTCAATTTGGATACCGTTAGAGTCCCGAACGGATATCGCATATCGCGTATTTTCCGGGTTCGCTAGGTTTGGACCGTTGGATGGTCCTGAAATTATAATATGTTGATCTAGGTTTTACTAGGATTGTATAGGATTCGACAGATCGTAAAACGGAGTCCCAGATACTCCGGAAATGCGAACCCTAGGGCTAGGGTTTAAGTAACCGTCAGATCGTGCGATCATGAGCGATCCGACCGTCCGATCTGGACCAAACTTGCAGGACGTGTGTCCTAGACCTAGTAGGACCTATAGGAACTATCGGATCGGAATTTGGAGGTCGTGGACCCCGAGGGTCCATTGGACCGAGGTTGGGTAGTTTGACCCTAGGTTGACCGTGAGACTTCCTAGGTAGTGTTACCTTCCTAGGAAGATTGTAATGACCCTAATGATAGGTCTTGAGCGTTGTTGAGTGGTAGTGATTATGTGGGATTAGGATATCAATGTATGGTGATAAAGTGGGGGTTTATCGGATGTTATATCTTGGGGTTGAGGTTGATGCAATAGTAGTTTATATTTAAGTTTTTATTATTTTATTTTATAAAGATGCTTGAGGGCACTATAAGTGCCACCCCGTGAATTGTTGTTGAGGTGCTTATAATACTAGAAGTTTATTATACGATTGTATGTATTTATGAGGGTATGAAAAGGGTTTAGATTGTCAGTTTGAAGTGCTATACGCACTACCTTAAATACCTCCTCGGTTATGGATTTTATGTTCGAGATTTATTTTGCCCAGGCCTTTCAGAGTTTGTCCAGTGCCTTTCGGATGAGTGTTTATTTTGCCCAGGCCTTTCGGAGTTTGTCCAGTACTTTTCGGATGAGTGTTTATTTTGCCCAGGCCTTTCGGAGTTTGTCCAGTGCCTTTCGGATGAGTGTTTATTTTGCCCAGGCCTTTCGGAGTTTGTCCAGTGCCTTTTGGATGAGTGTTTATTTTGCCCAGGCCTTTCGGAGTTTGTCCAGGCCCTTCGGAGATTTGGTTTATTTTGCCCAGGCCCGTCAGAGTTTGTCCAGGCCCCTCGGAGATTTCTGGATACGATGCCTTGAGAAAGAAGTGATAATGTTTCAGAGTTTGTTATCGGATTTAGGATTGTGTTAGATCTGAAAGGAATGGTGTTTAGGTTGTAATTAGTTGTGACTGTTACGAAAGAACTACGTGTGGCTTGATCCCTCAAAAAGGGTACGTAGGCAACCTGAAGTTACTAGGCGCAGCCGCAAATTAGGTTTAGCTAGGTACTTTGTTGAGTTTGATTCGGACCTTGTGGTTGATCCCGAGACTTGGTTGAATTGAGGCTCGTTTGGTGGGCTAAGTGAGATTGTTTGTGGTTTGGTAAGGTGTGAGGTCCTGTTTGGACTGTTGAATGGTTTAGGCTGAGGCCTAAACTAATTGTGTTTGTATTAGGAGGTTAAAACCTCGTAGGGTGAAATTGAGGAAGTTAGAGGTGAGTTTTGCTTTCGGCATGTGTAAGTGTGTTTGAACTTATTGTTGCCCTGCTTGGGGGAAATTCTTGTTTAAAGACTTTGTTGGCAACTTTATTTTGGAATAGTTAGAGGCCGAAGGCCAATTAAATGTGAATTGCATGCTATTACATTGTGCGTGCTGCCGTTTGGGATATAAAATGTGTTTTATGCTGGTTGAGCATATGGGGAATGTTCAATTTACAGGGGAGACTCTGCCGAATTTTCGGTAGAAAGTCTCGTGCCCTTGCTCCTTTTGGAAAAAGGAGGTTTCATTCTTAAGGAGTGACCCAGCATGGGCGTAATGCCGGGGTCTCCGCAGGATTCGTCCCGAATTTCGAAAAAATTCGGGGCAGGTCCTGACACAACCCATAAATGTCACTCTTGGACAACGGATGTGAGAATGCACTCGACTCTCTCAACACGCGAACACTAAAGTCCACACACATTAGTGCATGTTCACAAATTTGCGCCGAAACCAAGTAACTATGTGTTACCATCATGAACATCCGTTGTGGCGACAATTAGAGCTGTAACTGTTTTGGGGCCTTCCACCCCAAGGCTGCAATCCCTAATTACTTTCCACGGTCAACCACCTGAAGGTTATCTTCCAATTGAAGGAATTAGTGCATTCTCACATCTATCCTTCCAATCAATATGCGTTTCCACATCAAATACATCCATCACAACAATATAAATGTGTGTGTGTGTGTGTGTGTGTGTGTGTGTATTTACATGGTCATTCATTCATGAACACCACCATACAATCGCAACATATATGGTCATTCCCAAGAATACCATCCACTTTGCAAAAACTTGCAAACTCTTTTAAAATCAACACATTTAAATGATTTTAAACTCTCACAAAAACTATTTCTCAAAATCCACAACAGCATGTTAATTATATCCATTAATATTATCAGAACCACATTATATTAAATATAATAATTTGTGATTTTACTCATAATCCGGAGGTTTTACTCACATCTCATCCAAGCTGCGTCTTCAACAACTCAATGAATCTACAATCTCAAACCTCAACGAGCACTCTAGCCCCATAATCCTCAATGAGCAATTCAAACTCCAACCGTACCTAAGCAAAGTACGTAACTCAGCTTAGCACAAAACTCCAACATCCAATAATGATTGACCTCTCAAGTTATCTTAACTAATCATGCACTTGCACGTAAAGTGAGACAGACATCACTCGGGACGCACCTAAAAACCCGATCATCAATTCATCGGTACCTACAGACTCTAAACAACACCAGCTACAACATATATTAAGTTGGACATGATCCAACGGTCTAATCATCTTCGATCAATGATCTAGATTTGTGAGCTCCGATCCTCGATCAAATGACGAAATCTCAACACTTCAAGTACACCACCGTGCTCACCACCTCACGTACTACAACTTGTCTCAAAGGTTACGACTCAGAACCCCCACCACGAGCCACTATGGGGGTACTATCCCGACGATGGACCAACCCTAGAATCGCCGGTCAAGACTTATACCACAATGTTCGTAAAACTGAGTAGAGCAACTTTAATTCTTACCTCAAGTTCCGATTCGAATCGAAAGTGGCTCAAACCAACGGTTGAAGTTGTTGACTTCACTAATCACAAGCCAACTTCAGGGCGTCGCCATGCCTTCGATGCTGCTCAGATCATTCCGATTCTTGTTGGTTATACTCACGGGATAGTTAGCTTTCGATCGACATGAATGGTGTTGATCACCTCCCCAAGATGCTACCGTCGGAAATCGCCCCTCCGACGAACTCTCTAACCTCCTGGGGCTCACTTAATTCCATTATTTCCATACCAAACCAACTTCATAATATACCCAACATTACTATCCACTTTGTATGATTTTTGAAACATTAATAACAACAAAATCCCAATTTTGAGGTTATTACAATGAAACTAACGAGACTAAAAAAATTGCAGCTTCCATTTTCACCAATTCAATATTGTCTACACAAGTCCACTCATTTGAAACAAATAAACAAACCCCATTTCCCACCTATCATACATTTTGACTTCTCATTTTCTCTTCCCTTTCTTTCTATCCCCTGAAATGCTCCTTCTTTTTCTTTGCTTTTCGCTCTGAACCTTGAATCTTCCCAAACTGCCATGATTGACCTTCTTTTAATCATCCTCTACAATCCACATTTTCTTTTTTCTTTTTTCTGGTCTGAACCTTCAGTCTTCCGCTCCCTTTTTAATCTTAATTCACAAGGCTCACTTCCGAATTACAAGGCCCAAATAATTGAGAATGTGGAGACAACCACGAAAATGAAAGAGAGCTATGGTTTTGGTCCTAATTTGGGTATGGCCTAAAATGTGACTAATTGAGTCTATAATAAAATGGGCCTAATTTTTATATAATTCAAAACCAAAATGCTGAAGTGGTAAAATGAGGGGAGAATGAGAGAATTTAAATTAGTCCAAGTGTTAGCTTCCGTTTTGGCTCCTTTACTATACCGTATTTATCTATTTGCTCTGGATCTTTTTTTCACTTAGATTAAGGACTTAATTTGGGATTCACCATCAAGTTTTTAGATGTCCATCTAAATTTGAGTCAATATTAAGAGCAAATTTGTAATTTCAAAGGAAAAAAACAACACCTTAATTATTAATCGACTTTTGAGAGAGGCTCTCTAAAATTTCTCTCTTCTCCACTGCCCTTTTTTGAGCAACTGGTGACTCTCTTGCTGACCTTCGGGGTGGATTCTCTGGCACCTTTGGTATGACTTCTCCCTCTCCTCTATTTTATTTTGTCTTTCTACTTTCGAATGCCCTTTCTCCCCTAAAATTTCTAGTATTGGCCAAAACCTCCTTCACTTTTCCCTCTACATCTCATGTTGCTCTCCTTTTCAGCTATTAGATCTCCCTCGTCCTTTTTTTCCTTCATCCCACCACACCTCCTTGCATCTATCCTTATCTCTTCTCCTCCCACCAAATCTTAAACTCTGAAGTTCTCTTTCCCTAGGATTCACTGGGTTGATTACTGGTTTGCTGCAACTACTTCACTTCTACAACTCATTATCGTATCTAAGACTTTAATATGCATCTTTGAGCTATGTGGGCTCTGTAACTCAATGGTAAAATGTGGGAACACATCTTTTGACAACCAATAAATGGGCGACATGTGGAAAAGGAATATTCCTTAGGTCAATTGATTACACTAATTAAATCATATTTTATTTGGGAAATTATCTTTGATTTAAGATGAGAATATTCCCCCAAATCAAGGATGTGATTTCCATCAAATCTCCTTGATTAATTCCAATATCCTATTTATGGGTAAGAATAATCCTAATCAAATAAGGATTATTCTTCAAACCTTAGCACACAAGGAGCTTATAAATACAAGGCTACACAAGACATTCAAGGTAACTCTTTCTCACCCGAAAAACCCTCTCTTGCTTCCTCTTTGTATCCCTTATCTCCCACATGGCTAAGGCTACCCGGCTCTTCCTGTGAGAGAAAACTTCGTCCATTTTAGATATGCCTTATCTTTTATCAAAGATCCAATTGAACTAACTTAGGCATTGGAGGGCCTTTGATCTATTTACTACTATTTATTTTGCAGGGATCGAGAAAGAGAGGGAAGGAAGATCGAAGGTCGATGAATCAACCCGTGAAATATTCCCCGTGCGGAAATTTGCACAAACATAAATTTTGATCAGTACTTGATGGATCGCTTGAGTATAATGCATATTGGTCTCTTGTTCACCCAAACCCATATGTTGTACAGATCTCCTTTCTTGATACCTCTAGACCTTAGTCTTCTTGTGGCGGCAACGACATATCTAGCGGAGATGGTGGCGACTGCTTCGTTTTTGTAGGGTTTGATTTTAGGGTTTTTGTAATTTGGGCGGTTTTTGTTGTTTTGGGCCTCAGCTATTGGGCTTTTCTTTTGTTATGACTCGGGCCTTGGTTTACTTTTTCTGAGTTATGTATTCGGGCTCTCTTGTAACTTTTTATTTTTTGAAAATACCACGAGGTATCCTTACACCCAAATGGTGGGATTAATCCCAGCTCGGGGTTCGGCTTCCCCCTAGCCACAAAGTGCTTCCAATGGGTTTCGAACCCCTCTTGTCATTGAGGCACTAGGTAGCTTGCCAGCTAGAGGTGTTAATTTGCCAACCGCACCACACTTTGTGGTTTCGGCTCTCTTGTAACTTTATTTGGTAATGAATTAATCATTTCCTTCTACCCAAAAAAAACAAAAAAGCTACACCTTATCAAATAGTGTAAAAAACAAATTTGATCACTAGGTTAGGGTTTAGGGACGATTTTGGTCATTGTGATTCTAATTTTCTCAATTTTTCTTCATCACAATCAAGTCCAATGCCTCAATTTGCCAGTTTCACTAATTAAAAAATATTTAATATTAAACTAAAAATAATTAACTTAAATGTAGAATTTAATATTTGAAATAAACTTTTAAATAGGACTTCACAAGAATAACAGAGGACCCATGAATCATGAACAGCAACAATCAATAAAAAAAAGAACTTTCAAGTTTCAACCAAACAAAAAAAAAAAGCAACAAAAAAACAACGCCAGTAGAAGCTATCAAGTAATAAAAATGGTTCATATATTTCGATAGTTGTTTCGCTGAATTGCCGCGTCAATAAATTAAAGACCAACAGAAACATTCTTCTTCTACATCAGAGGTAAATTGGCAATGGCTACAAATTTCCAACATACAACTAAAACACAGTCTTTTAAAGTCCAAAATTGTTAGCATTTACCAAAGTCTGTTTTGTGAAGAACATATCGGAAATTGTACCATTAAATAAGCAACATTAACTACCATTTTGGCCTCTCGATCCGGTGCCCTTGGTTCCACTCGTTCTGATAAAAATAATTAATACGAAATAATTAGTACTTAAATTAAAGCAATCCATGAACACAAATTAGAGAAATGGTGATTTGAGCTACATATTTTGTGTTGTAGAAGAGAGGAAGTGAAAGCTGGATATCCCAGCAGACTTAAATATTTTCGACCACATGCATGCAACATACCTAAAAGATGAACTTGATGATGGGCTATCTCTCAGACTGAGTGAAGAAAATGGTTTTGAAAGGAACAGCGTTGGATCAGCTTCGTCGCAGCTGCTCGAATCTGCTGGCCATCTATTTGGAACAACATTGACCCTGATCACCAATGAAGCAATAATGAGTTATTTAAGCTAAATCCACTGAAGTTAGAGGTACTATGAAACTGAGCTTTTTTCCAACCTGTGAGGAATAAAAGTTGAAAAAAAGAAGTTCCAAGGACAATTTACATACCCATCAAAACATCTGTGTTTGCAACGGTTCATCTTATCGACAGTGTAATTCCCAAAGATGATGTCAAGGCGCTCTGTAAGTTTAGGAATATCAGAAAGTGGGACAATGTCCCAAATCTTCATAACCTGGACAAAATCTGAGTTCTGCTTGTGAATTTCTACGCTCCAAATGAGATACAGCAGCTCATTGACTTCATACGTCTCTAGCAATTCAGCAGAAGTCCCACCATGGCCTATAATCAATTTATCATTCTGAGATTGGCGCCAACCATTAGAAAGCTTTTTTATTAAAGAAATTACGTCCTGTCGAATCTCGGTGTCTTTAATTTCTTCTATTGAATTCCTAAATTCGTTGGCGAACCAAACCTATATCGGAAAAAGACTGATTATTGCTAATGAACACATAAGCAGATACTTTGATGATAACAAAAAAAGAAAACCAGAAGTAGCAGCATACCTTCCATTTTGCATTTTTGAACAGCAGAGAATAAGCATCAAGGAGAGTATGTAATTGGTTATGCTCTAGAAGGGCTGCTGCAATAGCCTGAGCTAAGTTATTGTCCTCATCAGCATTATAGAAACAATCGTTTTTCTTCGCATCAAGAATTAGATTCTTCCAAAGTGAGTTACTGTTAGTCAATGTCGCTTCATTCCCCAATATCCAAAGGCAATGCCTACACCAACAAAACCACAAAAAATTAACTTCATCAAATCTAATCTACAACATGAGCAACCTACAATGTAACATGCAGTAATACCTGGCACGAGTTAGAACCACATTTGCTCGCTGACGATTGGAGAGGAAACCTATAGATCCATTCCCATTACATCTGACAGTGGAGATAATTATCACATCCTCTTCACCACCTTGGAATCCATCAACAGATCGCACACTTACAGAGAAATCTGTGCCAGAAACTTCACTGTAGTTTCTGACTCTCAATTGAATTGCATTAACTTGAGCTTTGTAAGGTGATATTACCCCAACACTAACCTTCTTTTTTGTTCGAGTAAATTCTGTGGTGAAGAAGGAAGAGTTAAGAAAACTAAAGAGTAGTAGGTATCATGTACCTAGCTAAAACCTTCTCAAGCAGCATATTCTTACAACAACTAAGAACATCAACTAGCTTAGGACAGTAATTACCTTTGTAAAGGCTTGAAACTATCTCATATACAACAGCAACCTCAACCATGTTTTTCAGACTATGCCCGAGATCAAATTCTTCTTTTCCATTGGCTACATTTATAAAGGAGTATGGCCCGTACATTCTGCCCTCAATGAAGGACTTCTCATAGATTACTTCACTGACATTTGGACCATCTAATATCTGATTGTTGTAGAACTCCTGTTTCGGAAACCTGCTGATTGATGGATGCATTCTATACTGGACATTAAGAAGGAGCTTCTTGTGGCCTCGCAGTACAAGTCTTTCGAACAAACTTCTTCCAAATTCAGCATTCTCGGAGAGCTAACAAGTTCATTTGCTAAGATGTTAAGATAATATATTTGTGTGTGCGCTTTTGCTTCTCATTATTTAAAAAACTAAAGAAAACAAAGGATAAAAAGAAAACCTTGCTTTTAACCATAGCAGGGAGTTGCCTCTCATCTCCTATGAGAATAGCATGGCGAAGACCAGGTAGTTGTAGAGGAATTGCTGACTCACATTCTTTCAGCTGAGCTGCTTCATCAATCACTAACATTTCCAGAGGTGCCATTCCTTCAGTGTGCAATTTTGCAGAGCTTGACGCAGTACAAAATATTAAACAAGCATTTGCCAAGCACAAATTTCTTATTGTTTGTCCGTCATTTGAATTTGGAACAGAAAATTTATGAAGCGACTTAAGAATTTTAGTGCAATTTTTTTGAAGTGATTGTAACCTTTCATTAGCAACACCATCCCGATGCAATATAGATTTAATCAACTGAAGCAAATCCGAAACTATAATCATGTCCCTCACCACCTCTAGTGAAATGCCAGATGTTGGCAAGTGGGTGTACAAGTTTACCATACAAGTTTTCAGATGCTCACTAAAGTAATCAAATTTTTTCTTCACAAACTCCTCAAACGTCAAAAGATAACTCTCATTGTCACTTGTTGGGCCGCTATTATCAGTTTCTTCATCGTCCTCATCATTCTTTTTGTGCTGTTCCCTCTTTTCCTCTAAATACAAGGAATAGAGTTTCTCTGGATTCTTAAGTAAACGTATCATGGATGCTAACCAATGTTTCCAACCAGACGAAGGGGCAAGACACTTGGACAGAATACTAATACGACGATCAAGGAATACCTCAAAAAGGTCATTATAATTATCGATCTTCATCCGCTCCACATTCCCAAATAGAATTATATCTCCTAGTCCATACTTTCCATACTTTCCATATTCAGGAGTCTGATTAACCAACCTCAAGAGTCGTGCCGTAACTTCTAACACGGCAATATTGGTTGGCGCACATGTTAGTGTTCTGCACTTCAACTTATGGAGGACAAAGAGTGTCGTACCGATTGTCTTGGTTTTTCCAGTTCCAGGAGGACCCCATATTAGTTTTACAGCATTATGGTGATGACACTTACTCAAACTGATACAGTTTAAAACTGCAGCCTTTTGGGAATCATTTAGATCAGAGCAAATTGTGGGCCATTTTGTAGAAAGGTCAGGGGAGCACATGTCTTTGGAAAAACAGGTTGTGCAAGAATTCTCCCCCTGTAAGATACAAACATGAAATGGATTAGTGAGGGATAGACTATTTGCTTTGAGTTAAGGATAAGAGAACAGAAAAATACATCTGATGAATTGGGTTGCACTTGCAGCACATTCTTAATGATATTGGTGTTTGTCTCTTCTGAGTTCAATGCTTTCCATACATGAACATTTGTGCTCATGTTCATCAAATAGACAGCAAACAGTGTTTCTCTCTTGCTCTTTATTATTTGCTTGTATCCTTCTCTACTGATAGGCTTTGATGAGAGTATTGGGAGCTTGTCTGAGCTGTCATCTTTTGATCCGAGAACATATGCAATAAGATAGAAATTTGTAGGCCTGTTCAAATCATCAATGCATTTTGGTCTAATATTTGTCAAGGCAAAGATATCTCCAACCGCTGGCTCATATTTTCCTGCATTACTTTCGTCCGCAATCATCTTCCTAAGTTTAATTTCATAAAACAAGTCTTTGGGAGGCCTATGATGCTTAGAAGTTTCAACAGTTAGAATCTCACAAATAGGTGCCTGCGAAATTGCCGAAACGTTTGAGAGTAAATCAGCATGTGTTTCCTCAATAAGTGAAGGAATGAATGACTTCATGTAACTCGCCACTGTCGAAAATGTCTCTGGAATTTTGGTCATCTGCAAGTGAATAATGTGAAATTTATATAACTCAAAACAAAAATATATATATTTAAAAAATGAGCTGAAAGGAAAGTTGACAACACTAGCTAGCTAGATATGCATAATGAGGAGATAAATAACTGGAAAAAAAAACCTGGTGTTTGTGAAGATCTCTGTCGAGAACATTCCTAAGGGACCAAGAGAAGACCAAGTCGATTAAGCTTCTACCTGCAATCTCAAAAGGCTTCTTCACCTTACTCATAATTATTACTACTTAACTGAAAATTCCCCAACTACTGATATATAAAATGCAGTGGCTTCTGTGGATATATATCACTCTCTCTTTTATATTCAACTTCTGATATATAGAAAGGACTTGGAAAGAAAGAAAATAAAGGTAGCTACCCCTAGGCGAAGTTAATAATTACTTAGCTCTTCGATTTCCTGTCCAACTTGTAGAAATGCAAAATTAATGCATGCAAAAACATCCAAAGGGACCTTTTTTATTTTTGAAAATAAGCGATAGTATATTATGGATGAACAAACAAAAGTACAAAGCAATTATGTGCCGAATATGGGTAAATCTTTTCAAGTGATCAAACACAATCACATTTTGAATTGATCTTCAGAGAATTACATACAATCCAAACTTTGACTAAATCCCCAATTCAATAACCAGAAACACAACCCAAAAAGGGACTTTTTCTTTGAAAATCAAAAATATCCCTCATGAAAAGTTGGAAGAAAATGAAAGTGAAAGATATAATAAAGACGTGTTGAGTTAATAATTATTACAAAACTTAGAAAGACCAAAAGACAAGAAGATATGAAACGACAGAGACAGCTTCATATTCATGTCGCTGCCTGCATTGGTAAGACCAACAGACGTCTTTTTACCTTAATTTCACATTTTACACTAGTTTTTAAAATAATAAATAAATAAATAAGAAGGTAGTTAAACTGGAAAATGATCAGCTGTGACGGGGCATTTTAGGCTTGCTTTGTTCATATCAAATTTTCCTAGCTGGTGCGTATCAAATGATGATTTTTGAACACTCAGGCGAGTTATATAAAGTGGTCATATTGTTGTACTTTACAATAATTTTTTCAGCCATTGAGTTGAGGATTGAGCTATATATTTGTTTAAAGTGAAAGTATTGAAGAAAAAAAAATTAAATCCTTGTAATCTGTACATACAATATTAAGGGGCCATTTGGTACGGGGGATTGTCGTGAACTGAATTAAATATTGGTACTGTCTTGAATTGGCTTGACCTGACATAAACTGGATAATACTTGTACAACGTTTGGTGTATGTTTGATTGGACTAGGACTATTTTTTTATTTTTTTTTAAAGTAAGATTTTTTATTTTTTTATTTTTACTTTTCTTCTCTCTCCATCTCTTTCTTCCTCTTTGCATCTCTTTTTTTCTTTTTTGGACGAACCTCTATGCATCTCTTTCATCTTCTTCCCCTCTACATCTCTTTCATCTTCTTCTTCTCCATTTTCTCTCCTCTTCTTCTGTCTACTTTTCTTTTCTTTTCTTTTTTCAAAAATTCTCTCATCTTCTCTGTTTTTTTCTAAAATTTTCTCTCCCCTTCTTCTCCATTTTCTTTCTTCTTCTCAAATTTTTACGAAAAATTTCTCTCCTCTTCTCTGTTTTGTTTTTTGAAAATTTTATGTTCTCTCCTCTTCATCTTCTATTATGTCTTCTCCTTCTTGGGTGGCTGTGGTCGGTGGTCGTGGCGGGTGGTCGTGTCTGGTGGTTGTGGCTGCCGCTTGGTGGGTCGTTGGTTGTGGGGCGATTGGGTGTGGTTGCTAGTTGCTTGGGTCATCGGGACTGTTAGTCCCTCTTCTCCAAACGGGTTTCGCTAAGAACACGTGTTTTTGATGGGCCTAGTATTAGTTAATCCCACTTAAAATTAGCTCGTTTGGCTATTACCTTACCAGAAACGTTATCGTGGTTTCAGGATCCTCCTGATGCCGTGTGTGATGTTTTGGTGGAGGATAGTTTGTAACCTTTTCCTAATGTTTATTGAAATCGTTTCTTCTCAAAAATAAATAAATAAATAAGAACCGAGGTGAAACAAATATAGGATAAAACTTTAGCCAAGTCGGTCCAAGCTTGCACGGTGTAACAAACACACCCTAAGTTTCTTTTTTGGTAATTAATAGTACATAGTTAAGTTAACTTTCAATTATTCAGTAGCATTAATTAACGAGTGATGCTACTTCCCCACTTACATTTGATTGGTAATTGGAAATTGACGACGAAAATTGAATCCTTTTACCAAAAATATCTATCGCAAATCATTCTCTTGTTGGAAACAAGACATCTTCCTCAAAATTACTTTTCCTTTTTGGAAAAAATAAATTACTTTTCATCTAGTGCCTTCAAAGTGTACACCATTTTGGATTTACATAGGGGCTGACTTTCGGTTTCCTATTCAAAAAAATTTGGAATTTCAATATTCGTTCTATTTCGGAAAACTCGGAATTTTTGAAAAATTTCGGAAACTAGTTTAAAATTCTAAACGTACCCAACCATTTGAAGGATTAAATTGACTCAAAATTGAAAACTCATTGGCGTGAGAAATAATTAACGCACAAATTAAACCCTATATGCAATCGTAGTACGAGTAAGTAGGGATCGTTCTATTCCGAGGATTAGGAGGGATGCTAATCAACACAAATTAAATTAACACAAATTAAACTCATTAAACTGGAAATTAAGTTGAGGGAACAATGATTGGGGGGAGTTGGATGATTTAGACCAAAGTAAAATTGACAGCAGCAAATAACTAAGTTGTGAATGAAATATGGATTAAGGGATAGCTAGAGGATTCTTCTCCACACATGGAACATATGTATACAAATCGATCTCCAGTTACTCTTTCAATAAAGTATGAATGTCAAAGCCCCAAATTAATTGTGAACTGCACTAATTAACTCTCAGATTTTCCTAAGTTCATTGAATTGGACTCAGCGACTCAATCAAATTATTCTTATCAAGTTCCCTATATGAACAGCATGATAAAGATACATATCAAAGATCATTAAGTTCTATGAAAATCATAAGCTTTGACAAAGCATTTGTAACTATGAAAAGCAAGATACTCCTGCCAGGAATTTACTTAACACAATCATGACTAGTGACTTTTACTACTTGTAAATATAAGTTCATAACGATTAGGTGAAATTCCCTTATATCCTAGCATCAAATCCATGCATGCAAACTAAGTATGCATCCTTAATAAACATGCAAGAATAAGTCCTGAATAAAACAGAAAAGTAAATCACATTCATACTTTACGAAACCATAACTGGGAGTGATCAATTCATATAAAACATATGTCCATGGCTTCGAATTCACCTCTAACTAAGAAGAAATTTAGTTACACATATTTAATAATTGAAAAGCAATATAGAATAAGAAATACATAGGATAAGATAAAGAAAAGAAAAGAACTAGATGATGGCAGCAAGGAATTCCCAAGACAGCTCCAAGCTTTGCTCCTTTTGCAACTAGCTCTCTCTCTCTCTCTCTATATGAATGTGTATGAGTAATGAATGAAGTGAATTGATGGATTGTTGAATGAATTGTGTTTAGAATTGGACTGCTATTTATATGGAGAATGGAAGGGGAATATTTGAATTGAATATGGTTTATGCCAATAGCACTTGTAATTAGAAACTCATTCTTTTGGCTAGTGCATTTCACCAACAAATCCCATTGTAATTAGAAACTCATTCTTTTGGCAAGTGCACTTCACCAACAAATCCCACTAGATAGTCATGCATGACATAGTCAGCTTGTGGGCCGATTTTGGGCTTGTTATTCACTCCAAAACATTCTGGAAAAATATGGATCTTCAAGCCCTTTGTCTTATCTTTCCAAGCATATGCAGCCCAACTCAAGGAAAAATAGGAAAGACCTTCAAATGTCATTTTTGGCCCAGTAACGCAGATGCTGCCGAATTTTGACCTTGAGTTGCTAAATCGTGGATAACTTCCTCTAGAAGACTCCAAATCATGAACCGTAAAATGCTACGGAAACTAGACTTCCGTATCTTTCCAATGATGTATGGCTCATTATCTGGTTCTTCTTGAGCAAGTACAGGTTAATCCGTGAATGTGACTGATCTGCAGACACTGTTTTGAGCTAACTTGTCTTCAAAATGCATGTAATGAGTCTCATCCTTATTACACTGAAACATACACAAACTTTATTAAAAGCACAAGTTTAACTCAAAAACATAACCAAATCATAAGTTAGAAGGGTACAAAAAGATATGTAATTATGCACTGATCAAATACCCCCAAACTTAGATTTTGCTAGTCCTCGAGCAAAACAAAATAAAATTACAACTTAGGAAACAGGAAATAAGCAACTAGCCTTCCAAACAATATCCTCAAAGAATCACCAACGTATATGGTTCCAAAGAAACACAACAATCACAATCTAAGTTCCACACATGATTCACGAGAAAGCAAAGCTCACAATGACCCCCTTAAGTGTAGTGTGTGAATGCCAAATCAGAACAACCTCTGCCACTCAAATAAGTATATGCGCACACACTTAGAGCAAAATCAATAATTCTGAACCCCATAAGCTCATTATCCAATCTGCTCTCCACAGTAATACCATGCAACACCAAGGATCAAAAGTGTAGTAATGAGGTTCAGGGTAGTGGTAGAATGAAAGAAGGGATATGAGATACAATATTTTTAGCACAATTAAAGCACAGGTAAGAGCATAAGAGATTTTTGAACTTTGTAACAAGCAAGGAACACATACATGAGCAGATTTTCAACATAATTTCAACACCTTCAAATGTGTTTATCTGGCCTAATTTTGTGGCTCTTTACCCTAGATCACCATGCTCTTCTCTTTTATAACACCCTAGGGCCGTGACTACATTGGTCACACTTCATTACCTCTTTTGATTAGTTACCAATACCCCCAAACTTATTTCTTTTCAACACTTGGGTAATAGCACTAATGATTCACTTTTGCTCCAAAAACCTTGCATTCTTTATAACTCTCTTTTGAAGATAACTTTAATTGCTCATAGAATAAGTAAGAATAAGAAAACAGAGGTTCATTATGGTAGGAATGGTTTACACAAAGAAAGGCTTAATGCAGGCTCAAATGGGTTGACTAGGGATGAATAAATGTAGAGGGATGATTAGAAAAGCTCAAACGGTTTAAACAAGGCCTAAATCACTTCCTAAGCATTGTATGGCAACAAAATGTCTCAAGAGATATTCAAATAAGTTCTAGAGTAAAAAACCAAGATCATGAGATAAGTAGAATTGCATAACGTCTCTAAGTAACAAAAAATTGGACTAACTTGGCAAAGTGCTCAATAAGTGCAAGGGTGGCATGCAAGACAGAGTTAACTCAGAACCACACAAAGTCCTTAAAAAATGACTCTCAATTTCTGATAAACCATATTAGTATTAAATCCAAGTCTTATCATAGGTGTTTGGAAGGATAACGAAACAACACACAAAATCCTGCGTTTTTAAACGCTAAACACACACAAAAAATAAAAATAAAAAATAAATTTAAAATTTGACAGTAAAACAACATAACCAAATCCTTCCCCCCAAACTTAAATGAAACATTGCCCTCAATGTTTAGAACGTAAGAACATGCAATGCCTCATAAATGCAAGGAAAGAAGAGAAGGAAAAGACATAACCAAATGTTAGAGTTTAGAAAAACTCCCCTTTGAAGCAATTAGGACGGTTCATCTTTCAATCCGACTCACTTTCCGAAGGGTCTGAAACAGAAGAATCATATATGGCTCCATCTATCATCAGCTCATCCATCTGCTCCACGAAGTCTCGGAGCCTTGTGGTCATGTACACTAATTGGAAGTGAAACTCATCAAGCACACTTAAGTAAATGCCAAACTCGTCTCGAATGTTACCTGTAGAATACATGTGACTGCTCAACACAACAGTTCTTGCCACAAACCTCCTATCTAGCAGATATACCCTCCAAGTATATAGACAACGTGCCAGCGCCGCAAGCTGCATCTCTTCCAATCCACAATCCAGATCCCAATTTGGAATCATGCCTTCAATTTCCCCTATCACCCTACCTCTTTGAAACAGAAAAGCATCTATGGTAACTTCTGAGGGATCCATGGCAAACACAACCACGAGCACCTCAATCACCTCAAACACCCGTTGCATAATGGTGTCCTCTCCCAAAGGATCTTCTTGTGGGATAGCTGGCAGTGAGTTCAACAAAACCATTGGGCTAGGCACCTTCACCATGCTCAATTCGGACTCCTCCTTCTTGAGCTTTCCACCGACGGCATCCTTGAGTTTCTCCATTGACGAGCCCTACAATAAGCAATAATTTGGAGAAGGCTTGGGAAGAGAAGGTTTCAGGGGTTAGCGGGCGGCTAGATCAAATGAAAGATGGAGGGTTAGGGTTAATGTAGTGTTTCAGAGAAAGAGAAGGTTTTTATTTTTTTATTTTTTTATTTTATTATTTTATTATTTTATTATTTTATTATTTTATTATTTTATTATTTTATTATTATTTTTATTTGTTTTATTTATTTATTATTTATTTATTTTTTTTTTTTTTTTTGAATAAAATACACGAATATACAAGTGACTCATGGATTACCAGTTAAGAACCTCAGAAAACACAGCCAGGGGATCTGGGAAGTTTGGAGAGGTCACAATGGTCCCGCTTAAAACCCAAACTTCTTAGACACCGAAGGTGTCGCCTATAGAACTCCTAGACACTGTATTAACAGAGGTGCTTATTGGAGTTACCAGAAGTCAACTCATATGAAATTTTTTTTTTTTTTTTTTTTTTTTTTACGTAGGCTTGCAAGACATTGAACAAAATTATACTAAGCAAAACAAAGCTCACACAACTTAACTCTACCACAAAACCTAACAAAATTGTCAATCCCTAATAAATGCAAGGAAAGAAGATAAGGAAAAGATATAACCAAAGGTTTAGAGTTTAGAAAAACTCCCCTTTGAAGCGATTAGGACGTAAGCAGCTCCTTGCAGGTTCTATCTTCTCCTCATCACCTTGGGTTGCCTCCCAAGAAACGCTAAGTTTTATGTCTTCAGCCGGACGTCCAAACTTTCTATAGTGAATGGGGGGGTTTGGGCTCAATCGGCACCGCATGCAATGCAAGAGAGTTCATCAAGCTTGTCTTCCATTTCCATCGCTTCCTTGTTGCTTTCCTTTTCTTCAAATGATTCCATAATGGTTTAAGCTCGAGAGTGGGCGCCTGAATCACCGAAGGTAACAACTTGTTAGTAGAAATGGGAATTGGAATTGGCATTGGAGGCTTACCAACATATTGTGGCAATGACTCAAGGGCAGCCACCATCTCGCAGATTTCTTCATGATTAGGTTCGGCCCCATTTTTGATGAGTTCAATTCCTTGAACAATGGTGGTTTCAAGGGCATCCCTATCTAGGGATTTGAGATTTTCCTGCGCCAAAGAATCAAATGCATTAACAAAGAAACACGAGTGATCATCCATAGGGTACCTCATAGCTTCAGAAATATTGAAATCAATGATATCGCCATCAAATTTCATTGTCAACGTCCCTTTGAACACATCGATATTGGTTCGGGCTGTTTTCATGAAAGGTCGTCCAAGTAAAATTGGCAATGGTGTAGAATGGGCTGAATCCTCCATCTCAAGCACATAAAAATCTGCTGGAAATATCAAGTGGTTAACCTGCACCAAAACATCTTCCAAAACTCCTTTCGGATATGCATTAGAACGATCAGCTAATTGAATTACAACTTCATCCTTTTTAAGCTCTCCTAAGTTCATAGATGCATAAATAGAGTATGGTATGACATTAATGGAAGCACCTAAATCTAACATGGCATGTTCAAACTTGGTGTTACCAATTACACAAGGGATTGTGAAACTACCTGGATCTTTGCATTTAGGTGGCAGTTTTCGTTGCAAAACTGCAGAAACATTCTCACTTACCCTTACCACTTCTTTGTTCGAATTCCTCCTCCTTGTTGTACAAAGCTCTTTCAAGAATTTAGCATACTTTGGAACTTGCTTTATTGCGTCAAGAAGTGGGATATTTACTTGTACCTTCCTGAAAGTCTCTAAGATGTCTTTTTCATTCTCTTCTTTCTTAGACTGCATAAACCTGCGAGGGAAAGGCACATTTGGTGGGATAGGGTTAGAATGAGTTGAATTTGGAACAACCTTACCTAAGTTTGGTTGTGTAGGAGCTTTGGGGGATTGCGGCAAGGGTTGTTCCTCCCTTGCTGTGGCTTTATCCTCCTCATTCTCTTTGAAAAGCAACTTTTTGTTCTCTGTTGGGCTTTGTTTGGACATTTTGGGATTGGTTCCAATCTCTGTACCACTCCTTAAGATGATAGCTTTAGCCGTTTCAAAACCTCCTTTTGGATTGACAATGGTTGAGCTAGGTAGTTTGCCTTCTTCTCTAAACTGTCCCATAAATTCCGCCATCTGCCCAATTTGCTTCTTCATTTCGCTCATCTCTTTGGCTTGATTCTGTAAACCCTGAGTCAAAGAAGTTAGTACTTCAAGCATTTGATCATTATCCATTGGGGAACCTGAATTTGATTGGGCAGTTTGTGGCTGAGGTTGTGGTGGTGCGAATGGCTTTTGATAGAACCCCTGAGGTGGCTGTCTATATCCGCCTTGTTGTTGAGTTTGTTGAGGCTCCCTCCACTTAAAATTTGGATGATCTCTCCAGCCTGGATTGTAGGTGTTTGAAAATGGGTCATACCTAGGTTGAGTTTGGCTTTGATAACCTATGGCATTGGCACTTTCCCATCCCCCATTCGCTATTAATTGAGGACATTGATCAGTGTGGTGTCCATGCATAGAGCACACGCTACAAGTGGCTGTACTTTGCACCTTGGGTCCTTCAACAACCTGCGAAATAAGAGTAGAGAGATTAGCCATTTGAGATTGAAGTTCTGAAATAGCACTTACCTCATTAACTTGACTTAGCTATGCATGATCTCTCCCTCCAACTCCTTCATATTGTTGTGCATTCAAAGCTCGGTTTGCTATTAAGATCTTTGCAGCAACTGGTGTTTTGTCAACCAAAGCACCTCCTGCTGAAGCATCAAGCATTTGTCTCTCCAGTGGAAGTAGCCCTTCATAGAAATATTGAATTAAAAGCTCTTCCTTCATTTGATGTTGTGGGCAGGATGCAACTAACGTCTTAAAACGCTCATAGTACACTGGAAAGGATTCTCCCGGGCCTTGTTGAATTCCACTAATTTTCTTCCTCAAAACAATGATTCTTGAAGTTGGGAAGAATTTCTCTAAGAATGCTTTCTTCATACTTTCCCAAGAAGTAACGGTTCCAGGTGCTAGTTCATAGAGCCAATCCTTAGCCTTGTCCATAAGAGAAAATGGAAAGGCTTTCATCTTCAAAATATTTCCATCCACGTTAATGGGTGTCATACTTGAACATACTACTTCAAATTCCTTCAAATGCTTGTTTGGATCTTCCATGGACAGCCCATGGTATCTGGGAATGTGATGTAGCAAACTTGACTTCAATTCAAACACATCGGTCTTGCCTGCAGCAGCCCTGGGGTATTGAATGCAAAGAGGGACTGCATTGTCCAATTCAGAGGCTGAAAGTTCCTTGATTGATCTATTGTCTACAGCCATGTCTTGTTCCTCTTCCAAGTCCGTTTCTGCTTCAGATTCGGGTTCGGAACCAGAACTAGAGGGACTGAGTTCTGGCTGTTTCCTCTTCCTTCTCAAAGTTCGTTCGAGATCGTCGTCAAAGTACAATATGTGCGCATGAACACGGTGTGAACTTCGAGTCATACACTTTTACCTAAAACAAAGAAAACAAAACAAAACAAAATCAGAAACACAAAAACAACGAAAATGCACGGAAGATTAGCAATTTTGCTAATCCCCGGCAACGGCGCCAAAATTTGGCGTGAGAAATAACTAACGCACAAATTAAACCCTATATGCAATCGTAGTACGAGTAAGTAGGGATCGTTCTATTCCGGGGATTAGGAGGGATGCTAATCAACACAAATTAAATTAACACAAATTAAACTCATTAAACTGGAAATTAAGTTGAGGGAACAATGATTGGGGGTAGTTGGATGATTTAGACCAAAGTAAAATTGACAGCAGCAAATAACTAAGTTGTGAATGAAATATGGATTAAGGGATAGCTAGAGGATTCTTCTCCACACATGGAACATATGCATACAAATCGATCTCCAGTTACTCTTTCAATAAAGTATGAATGTCAAAGCCCCAAATTAATTGTGAACTGCACTAATTAACTCTCAGATTTTCCTAAGTTCATTGAATTGGACTCAGCGACTCAATCAAATTATTCTTATCAAGTTCCCTATATGAACAGCATGATAAAGATACATATCAAAGATCATTAAGTTCTATGAAAATCATAAGCTTTGACAAAGCATTTGTAACTATGAAAAGCATGATACTCCTGCCAGGAATTTACTTAACACAATCATGACTAGTGACTTTTACTACTTGTTAATATAAGTTCATAACGATTAGGTGAAATTCCCTTATATCCTAGCATCAAATCCATGCATGCAAACTAAGTATGCATCCTTAATAAACATGCAAGAATAAGTCCTGAATAAAACAGAAAAGTAAATCACATTCATACTTTACGAAACCATAACTGGGAGTGATCAATTCATATAAAACATATGTCCATGGCTTCGAATTCACCTCTAACTAAGAAGAAATTTAGTTACACATATTTAATAATTGAAAAGCAATATAGAATAAGAAATACATAGGATAGGATAAAGAGAAGAAAAGAACTAGATGATGGCAGCAAGGAATTCCCAAGACAGCTCCAAGCTTTGCTCCTTTTGCAACTAGCTCTCTCTCTCTCTCTCTCTCTCTCTCTCTCTCTATATGAATGTGTATGAGTAATGAATGAAGTGAATTGATGGATTGTTGAATGAATTGTGTTTAGAATTGGACTGCTATTTATAGGGAGAATGGAAGGGGAATATTTGAATTGAATATGGTTTATGCCAATAGCACTTGTAATTAGAAACTCATTCTTTTGGCTAGTGCATTTCACCAACAAATCCCATTGTAATTAGAAACTCATTCTTTTGGCTAGTGCACTTCACCAACAAATCCCACTAGATAGTCATGCATGACATAGTCAGCTTGTGAGCCGATTTTGGGCTTGTTATTCACTCCAAAACATTCTGGAAAAATATGGATCTTCAAGCCCTTTGTCTTATCTTTCCAAGCATAGGCAGCCCAACTCAAGGAAAAATAGGAAAGACCTTCAAATGTCATTTTTGGCCCAGTAACGAAGATGCTGCCGAATTTTGACCTTGAGTTGCTAAATCATGGATAACTTCCTCTAGAAGACTCCAAATCATGAACCGTAAAATGCTACGGAAACTAGACTTCCGTATCTTTCCAATGATGTATGGCTCATTATCTGGTTCTTCTTGAGCAAGTACAGGTTAATCCGTGAATGTGACTGATCTGCAGACACTGTTTTGAGCTAACTTGTCTTCAAAATGCATGTAATGAGTCTCATCCTTATTACACTGAAACATACATAAACTTTATTAAAAGCACAAGTTTAACTCAAAAACATAACCAAATCATAAGTTAGAAGGGTACAAAAAGATATGTAATTATGCACTGATCACTCATACGATAAGCTTGGAAAAGTATTATATGTTGGTGCTTATATATTGTTGTCCTTTTATGAAATAACTTGTATATATATGTCTATTATTTGGTGATCAAATTATATTTAGTTCAACATGAAATTAGTAACTGTATTATATTTTGGAATGAGTGATGCTAAACAAATCCTAAAATTAACTAAATACACCCTACCACCAAACTATTTATTGAATTACTAATTTACCCTAATATAAAACGACTAAAAAGGATATATTGAATTATGAAACAAATATAATTTTAATAAGTACACCCTACTCACCATATTCAACCATAATCAAACATAGAGAAGTTTTCGTATTACTTGGTGCCCACAAACAATACAGCGAGCACAAACAGAGGAGCAAAGAGGTGTCGTTAAATGTTTGAAGGTACTGCATTGAACTTGAATTGGTTCTTGCGTTGAATGTTCCATTGGGAGCGTACACCTAGGGGAAAATGCCTATTTATGGTCAATGACTGGCATGCAAGCCTTGTGCCATTATAAGTAGTTTCAACTAATTAATTGGTTAGTTATATAGTTTTCTTTCTTAATTCTTTTGCTAAATGTTTCCTACTTTCTTTATTTTCCTTTTTACGAGTAAAATTAGTGATGATGGACATATAATGGAGTTCTGATCATTATATGTCCTTTGATTGGATTAGATTAGCAAAATACCTATATTTTATGTGCATTCAAGACATAATATAGATATGTTGCCTAAGTTGGAGGAAGAATGGAGACTATCTATAAGAGATTTGATAACTAAAACGTATCCCCCCTAATTCCCTTGAAATGGTGAGATTATGTGGGATAAGTTTTAGTCATAACCTCTTATGAATAGTCCACCCTCATCCTCCAAGTTAGACAACAATATCCATATTATGCCTTAGAGTCCAAAAAATGTCATGCAATCAAATATCATATGATGCATGCACAAGCACGACACACACTGATAATGGATATGCCATGCCGCAAGCCCACGCAAATACAAGGAAACGAAAACTATTTATACATACAAGTCCATTCCTAAGTCCACGACCAAAATTTATTCGTGCTTAGTTATATATGAGTTATGCTATTTATTCGTAGTTTGCTGCTACAACCATCGGCTTTTGGTCCTCATACATAGATAGCCTTAAACAAGCCCTAACCTCAGTGTGCATCCACGGTCCACCCATTTGTGAAAAACACAAGCCAAATGACCATAATCTCCCATTTTGAACTGCTCCTATATAACTTTACCATGATTTTCTCTCCCTCACTCCATTCTCATTACTGATCTCCTCTTTGTTAAGGCACATACTTGACATCTTGTGTTTCTTGTGCCATTGGCCCAGCAAGACCACAAGAAGATTTCTTTCTGGTTGAACTTCCCTTGAAGTTTCCTGGGCTTGGCTCCCCATTCTGAACCCTCGCGGTAAGTGCTCACCCACACCACCTAAATCACCCCAACAATAAGAGACTATCGAGTACAAAAAAAACACTTCACCGCTACCACACAATGGAAGTTGCCGAGGACTAACACACTTTATTGCTACCGCACAATGGAGGCTGCCAAGTGTTGAAGCACTTTACTCTTACACCACAACGGAGGTTGCTGAGTGCATACACCCAAAATGGAGAGTGATCTGGTCCAAACAAGATCCAACACTAATGCATAACCAAGGAGCGCAACAATCCATCCATATAGAGAGAGAGAGAGAGAGAGAGAGAGAGAGGAGGGGGTGTTGGGGGTGGTATTGGATACAACCGTGTAACTTAAAATGTTGTCAAGCACCTATTAGTAATTTATTATTAATAAAATGTTGTCAAGCACCTATTAGTAATTGCTTTTGTAACTTAAAATGCTGTCATGATACAATGGTACAAAGGAAGAGAGGATTATTATTGTTTAGAATTGAACTTTGGAGGGCGTAAAAATAGTGGAAGTAGCAACACTATAATTTTTATAAAAAAAAACAGTATTTTCCATCAGAATTCAGAACATACGCAAAGAGACAGATAAAACATTCCATAGCAAATCCAAAACCACAACCATAACATTCGCAGAATAACAACGTTATGAGAAACGGTGCTTAAATCCATCTTTCAGTACTCAAACATCAAAGAGTCACCATCACTTCATACAATAAGAGTTGGCTGCCAGCCATAGGCATTAATATAAGGAACAAATCGTGTTGCAAAAGATACTTGGATTCACTCAAATATCAACAAGTTTCACTCCTCCAGCGCTCAACCAGTTCTCATGATGATATGAACTCCGCTATCCGTATCCACAATGTCGCTTATCTCCCCAACCTTGAGAGCAAATGTTGCTTCTTCAAACGGCTTCTGCATCTGGCCCTTGCCAAAAGGACCTGCAGCAATAGTTTGACATGCATCTCAGCAATAATTTAAATCTTATTTGAGGAATAAGATCATGGTTTATAGGCCTTCTGTAGGGCCTATTCTCTTTACAGCAAGATAATTTACATGACTAGCAACAATAGATGAGAAGGAAAATATCACAGGTAAAACTCATCAACATGTTACTTAACAATAGTTAGACAATATGTACGTAATAACACAAAGAAATTTTCACTTTTAATCCATAACTAATCAAGTGGAAGTCATTCTTTTGCAAAGTTGGGTAATTCCAACGAATTGCACAGATTTTTTGTGTGAAAGGCACAAGGATTTTGGTGGGGGGAAAAGGCAGGGGTGTTGCGGAACTGGGAGGTGATGGCTGCTTTTGGGGTGTTGTACTTGGAAGAATTAAAAAAAATTTGAAGACTACAAAAGGGAGTGAGAAATTTTTTACAGGATAAACTGATAATGTAATATTTTAAATGTTACTGCATTGGCCTATTTGGAGCTTTGGTCCATCTTTGGCAATCTTGGGGTTTGGAAAGCTGTTCTTACCAAGATTTTTCACCGTTGATAGCTAAAGATTTATTGCATTAAAGCATCTCCAGCAGACTCTCTATCCTCTCATCCTTAGCTACTTTGGCTAGCAAGGAGGAGAGAGAATTTAGCTAGGAGGAGAGAAAAAAAAGGGGAGAGAGATAGAGACATTTGGGAGGTTAGTGGGCTTGGGTTTCTACTTTTCCTTTTAATACATTTGATTTGCAAGAGAAAGAGGGAGAAAGAGAAAGATAAAATAATAATAAAATATCTCAGATTAGCCAAAATAGAGAACATTGCTGGAGGAAACACCTTTTAAGTGGTTTGCTATAATAGCTTTCTAACTATTTTAGCTAGAATTTGGCTAAAATTTGGAGACTCTCCTGGAGATGCTTAGCTGTTTAGTTTGTAGTGGACACCTTGTCCACAAGAATTGTAATTATTTTGGTCCACCAAACTATGTTTCCTCTCAAAATAATAAAATCAAAAGCTCATATTTCAGATACTATACTGCAGTCTGTAACTAAGCAGTTTTGTGCACGTTTTCTGTTTGGATTTCCCACATTTTAATGCCTTTAATGGGATAATTTATAATGACAAAATACAATTGTAAACCTAAACCATAATTTTGAACTTTGTGAAAGTTAGGTGCTAACCGAGATCACCGCCGCGTTTGGCAGAGCTACAATCAGAGTAGCGAGAGGCGAGGTCATCAAACTTGGCCTTGCCAGAAATGATGTCATCATGGAGGCCCTTCAGTTGAGAGACTGCGGAGTCTCGGGTGGTGTTCTTGATGATGGCACCTTCTGGATCCTTCCATGAGGCCTTTCTTCTGGAACCTTGGTGCTTGATCAGTATGTGGGATGCCCTCACCTGATTCCCTACCGACGAGGACATTTTCGTCTTTTTGCTCTTGTTGGTGGCTTGACTTTTCTCTTTGTCCTTGTTCGTGCGATCTGCCGCCCAGATAGAAGAAGCTGCTTTCTTTCGCTTACGATCGGACGAATCTATCTTTGCAGCTCAGACACAGAGATTCAATAATGCTTGCTTGTCTGTATTCTGCAGAATGACATTTTAGCCGGAAGTATTAGTTTCTTATAATATTTCAAATAAACTTTCATTTTCTCATGGATATTAAACTAAATTGAAAGCATACAATATACATAGAAGGGTTTAATATAGTCATTTCCCCACAAAAATTCAAATTGGTAGCAATCAGAGCTCAGATACTAGTACCCAAATTATGTTTAATTCTCTGTAGTGTACAAAAACATTTTACCTGTAATGATTTTCACTTGGCCCCCATAAAAATTAATTGATAGATATCAAGAAAATGAAAAACAATGTTGCAATCTATCCTTAACCCTCCCCTTTAATTTAACATCATCCCATGAATACAAACACAAAATGAAAAGATATATTGAAAGGCTCAATAAAATTCAATTTCCACCAAAGCTATTAAAGTTGATAGTTGTCAGAGCCCAGACACCAAATTAAAGATAACGTTCTCTTCTCTGTAGTGTACAAAGACACTTTGCTTGGTATAATTTTCATCTTCCAACCAATAGATATCAAGAAAAAAAAAAAACAATGTTGTAATTTGTCCTTAACCCTCCCATTTAAAAAGGAGATTACCATAGTTTTGTCATTGTTCCTCACTTTTATGTTAACAGTATAAAGCCTCACTCATACAATACAAGATAAGATTTAAACCTATCAATACTAAAGCTACTAGTCAAAACGAAAAATTTTAACAACGAAAAAAAAATGTTTGAACTAAAACACTGATCAGCAACTTCACCAATTTTAGGACGTTTCCATTCATAATTCAAAATTACTATAAAATTTTTTTTTTTAAAAAGCTTCAAAATCTATTGGACTACAACAAAAATCTCCTAATATGGGCAACAAAAATACCAGCATACGATTATTTTTAACAAAAAAGGAAAATATTAAAGCTATTATGCTTTATACACAGCCACCAAATCACCAGTAATTGCACAAAGTTAGGAAATTTCATGAATCGGAAAACTAGAAGAAAAAAAAGTCATGAAATCTGAAGCTTGCCTGCACACCTGCAACAAAGCAATCCAACGGCGGCTGAAGAGTGGAAGATCGGAGAGATGAGTGAAGGATTGGGCTATCAGGTAGGTAGTGGATGACGACTCGAAGAGATCGAGCTTTGATAGAAACCTTCAATGGCGGATGAAGAGGATGAGATGCGATGAGCGACTGAAAACAATGGGTGTGTGCAAGTGCGACTTTGTGCGAGGCAGGCTCAAGGGTTTGCATTTTTTTATTTTATTTTATTTTATTTATTCTCTCGTGCTGACTCGCCGACTTGGGGGTTTTTTGGTTTTGGTTGTTGTTTGTCCACATATCTTCTGACACGTGTGCCCTACCTTACCTTTCGATTGACCAAAATTACCATGACATATTCTACTTCACTAGGGAAAATGCTTACCTCCTTACCTCGAGTTTAAAACGTATGTAACATACAATTTTTTTTCTAATGAATTATTATTTTTAACATACGGTGTTATATCAAGAAGAGATTTTTTATTTAAACCTCATACTTCTCTTTATTCACTTCAATACTTAAATTATTAAGCTGTAAGTTTTATTATTGTGTAAAAAGACAAAAAAGGTCATCCAACTTAATACTTAACCATAATACATCTATACACACACCCCCACACACCCCACCACCCTTCATATTAAGTTTTAGAAAAAATACAAACTCCTCTACATCGTATTGCCAGAGACGCAGAACATTGACGAACATGCCTCTTTAAAATCTGTGTGGGAGCTGATGGAAAGACTTGTTGATTGTTTGGCTGTAATGATCTTATTCTCTTCCCTTTGTTGATTGCTTGGCTGTTGATTGCTTTTGTTTTTTGTTTTTTTTGTTTTGTTTTTTGTACTCTTGGTTGTTTTTATTTTTTATTTAAAATTTATTGGTAAAGCTGTTCTCTTTCTCTATATACAAATTTTTTTCATCGGATTGATTGAAAAACAATTTGTGCATGTATTATAATAAAAATTTTCTATTTATAGTTGGCAGTTTTGCCTTGTGAAATTTGTTTGTTGTTTTAACTATACATTTGACAACTTTATTTTATTTTGACAGCTACACCTGCAACCATACCATCCTATGCCACTTGTTATCAATCGTTGGCTTAATATTTCCAACCTCAAAGCATTTGATTGGTATAGTCCATATCGAGATCGCATTGACAATTGGAAAGAGATTATCGATTCATTTGATGTACACATCTTGATGTATATTAATCCCTTACTATTAGATGTTTTGTCACAATAGTTTTATTTTCATCCAACCTATTGGGTTTTGTAAACTTTTATAAAGTTTTATCAGGTCACATCTTCTTCCCTGTTTATCTCCTATGGTATATATATATATATATCTGTTTTTTTAGGTACAATTGAGCTAGAGGAAGTGAAACAATGAATCAACCCAAAGTGCCTAAAGCTTCAGTACATAGTGTTTCAATGTTTGAAAATTCTAGGTGGCAGTCGGAGGTACAAAGTGCTTCAGTACATATGAAACTTCCCTTTTCAACCTCTTAATCCCATGTGTGTTTACAAAAAACTAATTTAATTACTTACTATTTATCATGCGCAGAATGTACCTCCTCCTCTAAGGGTAGCTTGTGGGGTCTAAATAGAAAATTTCTTTTATTTCTTATTTTTTTAGCTTGAGGTGTATTTAAGAGTAGTTTGAGAAGATAGTAGGGTTTTCTTAGAAATTGTGAAAATTTAAATTAAAAGTTGGGGTGAACTTAGAACATGGGGTGAACTAAGAGAAGTGTGGGGTTTAAATAGAAAATCTCTATCAAGATGGGACTTGTGTTCTTCCAATAAAGGAGGTAAGTAATGTCCTTTTATAAGTGCACTTATGATTATGTGTTTAATAACACTTATGAAAAATTAAAAACTAAAGATTTCAAATATATATATATATAACATGCTTATTTTTTGATATACCCCTTGAAACTCATTTTGTCTCACTTTATCCCATTTTTCATACATATTTGTCTCATTTTACCCCATTTCATAAAAGATTAATTGAAAATAAAAATTCAATTTTAAAACTTAAAATCCATATAAAAATTATAAAAAAAAATTTCTTTTAAAAAAAAGTTTAAAAAAAACTGCATCCCTACACCCGCCCCTCCCCTCTCTCTCCATCTCCTTCTCTCTCTTGGAGCCCACATAAAGAAAGGAAGAAAAGAATGAAGCAATTTGTCTGCCATCTTCCCTTGTAACCAACCGAACATCACGGGTGCTTCAGCCTATTTAAAGGCTTCATCTCTTCATTGCTAGACAGAGAGAAGAAACGAGAAGTGATAACACACTCAGTTGAAAGAAGAAAAAAGAGTGATAAATGTGAGAGTTATTGAGTTCTATCTGAGAGGAAATTATGTTAATGTAAAAACCACAAGAGCAAATACAATCTTGCTCCCAATATTCAGTGATTCATACTCTAATTATATTTATAACATATATATACATATTTTAATATTTCATAATGTTTTAATATTATTTAATCTTAATGTTGATGGCGCTCACAAAAGCGACTCTTGTAAAGCAGGTAGTGTTGGTGTGTTTCGCAATTATCAAGGCCATGTTCTTAGGGCATTTTCGATGAAGTTTTAGCGGTCATTAAGGCCATTGAGCTTGCTTGGCTCCATGCTTGGCATAATATTTGGATTGAAATTGATTTGTTGTTAGTTACTAAATTCTTTCACTCTCCACATTAGGGCTCGTCAATGGGCCGGGCCGGGCTTTAAAGAGGAGAGAGAAAATACTGGGCCAGGCCGGGTTTTTTTAGAAAATTCAAAGCCCAAGCCCGACCCATGAGCCGAGCTTAAGAAAGCCCATCGGGCCGGGCCGGGCTAAGCCCAATGGGCCGAGCCTAAATGGGCCTACTTCATTAAAAAAAATCATAGACTTAATCATAAGGGCATTTTAGTCCAAATTTGAGATTAAACTCAATTAATTCCAAAATTTTCACATCAAACCAAATTCATAAAAAAACCCAATAAAGTCACACAACTTAATAAGCTTTTCCACAAAAATAATAAAACCAAGTATTATTTTTGAGGTTATTACATAATTAGACCGTAATACGTTTTAAAAAATAATTTTAAAAAATAATAAGTATCAAAAAAATATTTTTTTTAAAGGATGGTATGAATAAATATGCAAATATTTGGTAATGTGTTCAAGAATAGCGTGATTATATTTGGTGGTACGATTATGTTTCGTGATATGATTATATTTGGTGATGTGATACGTTGTTCATCTTATATATATATATATATATAATTGTTGAATTAATTATTGACACAAATTAATGTGCTAATCATCCAATTATAAACTAGGAATGAGTAAAGAAAAGTAAATGAAATGAAACAAATTATATATGTGATTTAAGTGATATAATCATAAATCTAAACTCTTATTTATACATAATTATATATGTGTGCGGGCCTAACGGGCCAGGCTTTTGTGGATGGGCCGGACCGGGCTTTCTTGGGCTTAATCGGGTCGGGCCTATGGGCCAGGCCGGGCTTCAGACACCCAAGCCCAAGCCTAGCCCGGCTCAAGGCGAGCCAGGCCATCTCAAAGCCCATAACAGGTCGGGGCCGGGCTTTTTTTTCGATGGGCTGGGCTGGCCCCCATTGACCCATTAGCTCGCGGGCCAAATGATGAGGCCTACTCCACATTTGGTCCCTTGGCTTCTATGAGTTGATTGGCGAAATTGCTTGCATCGTCTCCAACACATGTCATTTAAGATATCTTTCGTGAGGGTAATCATGTTGTTGATGCTTTGGCACATCATGGTGCTTTGGGCTCTGGTTTAATTTGGTGGGATACTACACCTTCTTTTATTTTGTCTTTTTGTCAGTGGGATTGGCTAGGCATGCCTAATTACTGGTTCTCCTAGTTTCTTTTGTTTACTTTTTCAGAGTTTTGGTCACTTAGGTCAGCATGTTGTTGTGCATTTCTGTCATTGTCTTTCTCTTCTGCAAGGTTTGGTTTGGTCCCCCCCTATTGTTCTTGTATCTCTTTTTCGTTTCTTATTAATAAATTATGATCAAGGGGATGGGAGGGGGGCTTCCGGAGGGTTGGTCCCCTCTTTGGTGGTGGATGTTTGTGCATCCAATGACCAATACTGAGGAGCTAATCTCGCCTAATCTTTTGGTTTATTTAAAAAAAATTGTTTTAATATTTAATCTAATTTAAAATTTTGAAATTTTAATTTTAATTAATATTTTGTGAAAATTGGGGTAAAGTGAGACACGTATGTGTGAAAAGGGGGTAAAATGAGACAAAATGAGTTTTATGGGGCAAAATGAGACTCAAACACACTTTCAGAGATATATCACAAAAATAAGTCTATATAATATAATAAGTGTAAAGTAGAAAAATAATATAACTAAAAATGGTTAAAATGAAAAAGGATAATAGGATAATTATTACAAACTGCAAACCAAAAACATCTTCCTTTCTCACGAGATAGCTGGAGCCTGGAACTCTTTAAAGTTTTCTTTCGACTTCAATTATTTTTATTTTCTTAAAGCCTTGAAGACGTCCATATATTACCGAAGGATCGAAATAATCACAATTTGGACACAAGATTATATTGAAGGTATACAAATTTTGAATTTTTTTCCTTGATGAATTAATCTAATTCAGTTGCTCAATGAATTAGTGCACTAAATCAATCATCATATATGTTAAATACTAAACCTACGTCTTTAATAAAAAAGTGTAACCAATTTTACAGATAAATAGATAGATTAGAAAATAAAAATAAAAATCCTTGACCAAGCTGTAACAATTTTTTTATTATAGATAAACAGATGGCAAAAATCAAATTGGAGGTAGCTCCATCTTCTTATTTTTTTTTTTTGGTCGAAGCTCCATCTTCTTATAGTTTGTGCAAGCTTTGAAATCCTTTGACTTTTGATATCATACACCCTGAAATCTTGGAATGAAGCACGTCTTCCTTTATGAGGATTATTCTTCAAACCCTAGCACCAAGGAGCCTATAAATACATGGCTACACAAGACATTCAAGGTAACCTTTTCTCACTCAAAAAACCCTTTTCTTGCCACCACTCTCTCTCCCTTCTCTCCCACACGGCTAAGTGCCACCACACACAGCTCTGCCACCCGGCTTTCCTTGTGAGAGAAAACTCCATCCACTTTACTTATTGTCGTATCTTTATCAAGATCCAATTGAACTAACTTATGCATCGGAGGGCCTTTGGCGTCCCTCCGAGTGTGGTCTATTTACTCCTATTTATTTATCAGGGATCGAGGAAGAGAGAGAAGGAAGATCGAGGATCTAGGAATCAACCCACGAATATTCCCATTGTGCGGAATTTTGCTCAAACATATTTGGTGCATTCATTGAGATATTTGAGATATACTCAATGTGATGCTTTCTAATCCAAATTAAGGGAAATCCCCCCTCATCAATCAATTCGGTCATCAATCCAACACCCTCAAGTCATCATGGTGAGAGGCCCTACTGCGAGGAACACAACGAGAATGACCACCGCATCACCGACGAAATTCTCTTAAGCCACACATGCCCACTATGAACCCATCTTCTTTTTTTTTTTTTTCATTATGAAAAATCTATTTTTCTGTGGGACCAAAACAACCAGAAATTTTAGAATTTCATATACAAAGTTTTGGGTATTTACCAAAACCCCCACAAGCATGCCTCTGTATCATCTCCAAGAAAGCAATACAGAAGAGAAAAAATGGTGATACAGGAAAAAAAAAAAAAAAAAAGGAGAATCGTGGAGCGCTCCTCCCTTAGCTCCAACACCGAGCCAACTCACAATGTCAGGCCGCAGATGATCCCTCGCAAGCTTAGTCCACCAACACGTCTCGTGGGCAGGACAGTCAAGGAGATTTACTCTTAAGAGACAACGAGGAGGTAGACCAGTGATGCCTGTGCCATTGGAGGAGATTTTGAAGATGAACTGCGCAAGAAGGTAGACCAAGTGAACTACTAACTGTTCACCACCGAGATTGAGCAGGCGGCCCCATCGAAGCGATTCTCAATGCCTTCTTTCACACACTTCAAAGCGGATCCCAATCCCGAGAGCCATTTGAAGCACTTCAAAAGTGTTATGATTCTTTACAAGACCGAGGATGCGTAGATGTGCAAAGTGTTTGCAATGACCTTACACAGACCAGCCCATGATTGCTTTCATTCCTTACCGTCTAGGTCGATTAGCTACTTCAAGGAGTTGGCTTTCTTCTTCACCAAGGAGTACACTTCCTACCGGACAATTAAGAAACAAGCCGACCACTTGTTTAACTAGCAAAAGGAGAATGATGAGTCCTTCCGAGACTACATCAAAAGATTTAAGGTGGAGAAAGCCAATGTTGTGGGATGCGATGATCGAATCGCACCCTCTGCCTTCAAGAAGGGTTTACCAGCTGAGCACTATCACTCCCAGCCAAACTCTAGTAGAGGTATTCATCACCGCGAAACACTACGCACTCTAAGACGACGATCAAATCGCTACAAAGAAGTTTGCTAAGCAAGCCGAACAACCACTCAAGGAGGCAGGTCAGAGAGGTAAGCTTAGTAGTAGGAACAATGGAAGGAAGCGCAATGCACCACCCCAAGGTGGGGTACCAATAGAGGTGTCAAATGGGACGGGCCAGCCCAGCACGGCATGAGCCCAGCCCGTTTAAATGAGGCACGGCACGAGCACGACAGGAAAACTTGGGCTAAGCCGAGATCAAAAAATGCAGTCCAATGGGCTGGGCTTGGCCCGAGCACGCTTCATGCACGGCACGAGCCCAAGCACGACCCACTTAACATTTTTTTTCTTTCTCAAAAGTCAAAATGCAATAATTTGACATCTAATGTCATTGTTTATATTTTTTTTTTTAATCATAAATATATATTTGATGTCTTTCATTTTAGGGAAATTACTTGGGTCCTTAATTAATTAAACATATCAACTAGAAATTAATTAAACAACATTGGACTTGATATCTAATCAATACATATGACATATACGCTTCTCTTATAATCAAAGCAAGACATTTTTTCACATATAAAATAATAAGTTGTTTAAAGATAAAAAGTTGAAGTGGACTTTGTGGAGTTTGACACTTTTTGCCCTCCGTCATTTCATATTGTTTGGATGTTTGATTGATTAATGTTTTCAAATAGTTCATCATTTCTTGCCTCTAATTATATTTTTAACGTTTATAATTTGAATTATTTAGTAGAAAAAAAAAATCAAGTGAAAAAAATTCAAATTAAATGGATTGGTTCTTGGGCTCGAGTATGGCACGAGCACGAGCACGGGCACGGCATGAGCCCAGCCTAGCCCGTTTCAATATGGACATGGGCTTTGGGCCGGGCCGGGATCAATAATTTTACTACATGGGCTGGCACGGCACGGCCCGATAAATTAAATAGGCGGGCCCGGCCCGACACGAAAACGTTTAAAGCACGAGTTTAAATGGGATGGGCCGGCCTGGCACAGCCCGTTTGACACGACTAGGTACCAACAGATGATGACTATACAAAGTTCACTATCTCAATACATCAAATCTTGGCCCAATTGAAAGACAACCCTTGGCTGAGGAGACCATCACCTTTAAAGGGAGATCATGATAAGAGGAGTATCAACAAGTACTGCGCCTTCCATAGAACACATGGGCACGACACAGCCAACTGCCGATCTTGGAAGATGCACCTCGGAGAGCTTGTAAGATAAGGCCACTTCAAGGAGTTCGTGGCAAAGAAGGCCATTCAGCATATCGAGGATCACGATGCAGCTATGGATTTTCCAAAGAAGGTGTCACGACTGGATTCTAAAATAATGAATATTCCCAAATCATGGTGTGAGTCATACCATAGTCATAAGAATAAAATCCTACAACCATGATATGGTGAGAAATGGAGCCACAAATAATACAAATTTTCTTAACAACACATAACCAGAGTCGGAGTAGCTTGTAGTTAAATACACACTAAGATCATTATCAAATGGTTGACTACTTACAAACATTAATTACACAAATGAACAACAAAAACCTAGCAGCTTAGTTGAAACCAGCTTCCTCAAACTTCGTCTTGAATTCTACATAATCTATTAAGGTATGAGCATTCTAATGTCCAGTAGAGTATCATCAAACCCCTCAAGGTCAGCTATCACAGTTAATCAAAGTGTCATGCATCAAACAAATACAAGATATATAAATTATGCAATCAGACCAGATAAATAAATTTCCATATGCGGTGATGCCATGAACTCACTCTCTTCTAATCCCACTAATGCATACCTTAGGGTAACAAACCTGCATGTCCCATACCACGCATTTTACCATTGTGGCTCCGAACACCCTAAAATATGAACTAGTGCCTATCCATCCCTTAACCCATTTTCTTTTATTTACAAATTTCTCAACTTTCACTTTTCATTAGAGGCCATGCTCCCATCACCTTAATATATTCAAGCCCTGCTCCCATCACATTTTTTTGCTTAGATATATCTAAGAGCTTCCCCCACCCCTTAGATATACCTCAAACGACACACACACACACACCAACCCAACACATGACCATAATTATGATGCATATGTAATGCAACTCAAACATAATCAATCTCTGCAAAATAGTAATACATATAATTAACAAAAATATTTCAAGTTTAATCCCATGAATAATAATATTCATCCAACGTCAAATAATATCTACGGAGAAATATCAATAATACTATTCACCCAACATCATATAATATTCATTAAACAATAATAATCGTATTCACCTAACATCAAATAATATTCACCAAGCAAAACAATTCATATTTATAATACTATATATAAACACCAAGATTAAAGTGATATAGTCTAATCATTAGGGAATCAGGAAACCCTACCTCGTGTCCCAATTAGCTAAAATGACAAAATTACCCTTCGGAGGTTGCCGGGTTCACTTTTCTCTTAACATGGAGAGTGTGGTACCCTCTCTAAGTTACAAACCTCAAAACGACCCGAAACCTATACCATTGGATTCGGATTGAGAAATTGAATAGGATGGACTAAAAATATGGTGTCGGAAGTGGCCAGAACAGCCGCCACTAGCCGGAGCCAAGACTGGGCTTATTTTCTGCAACTTCCCATGTTTTTTCCAGACTAAAAACCCAAATTTGTGAGATGTTTTGACCAACCTAAAGTTAACGAAATTGGGCAAACATGAGTGGTTTTGAAGCTTTTGTTTTTTTATTCCCTCTTCCACCCCCCCCCCAGAGAGAGAGTACTATTTGAATTTTCTGGTTTTTACTTTTTCTTTATTTATTTATTTTTAATGTACAAAATGACCACTTTGCCCTCATATTTAATGGCAAATTGGATGAAATGTTGCAGATTTAGATGGCAAGGGGGAAATTGGCAAAAAAAGAAGAAGTTTGTATCCTTAATTTTCTATATTAAAATTTTAAAAAAAAAAGGATAGGAGGTCAATCGAAAGTTAAGTACAAGTTCAGGTGGCAAATCACTAGTATACCCTTTACAAATAAATAAACGAAATATAGTATGAAACGTTAGTAAATAAGTATTCTACATATATAAATCCATTTTGAGTATCTGGTGAAACATTAAGGAACCTACATACAAACTAACATAACTCATGCTGATGGCCAATACTAAAATTGACAAATACAATATATCACTTACCTTGTAAGTGATTTTGAACTTCAAAATTTCAACAAATATGACAATGTCGCCCTTTTAGATCTGAACATCAACCCCAAAAACTTTTGACCTTCCTCAACCCCTGTTTCGATCGTGCTCAAGGATTTTAAAACCAAGAGAATAGAACCACAAGGGTCGCGGTTACCAGTTTCCAACTCAACACCACTTTCGACGTTGCTCAAGGATTGACGAATGTTCTAACCAGAAAGACCAAACCACAAAGATGAAAATATAAAATTGATGATTGCTTTGTTTCACCTAAATGAGCAAGCCAGAAAAATGAGGGCGTTCTTCAGTGTTAGTGTTCTTCCTCAAACAGAATATCAAAGCAGATAAAAAAATTGGCCTCCTAATTGAACAAAGCGAACAGCTGTTTTGGAGGGGACGTCTGTTTTGGAGGGAGGAGAGAGAATAGGACCTCATTCTAGTACAACAGTTTCACTTACAATTGCTTTTCACGCAGCCGTTAGATTAGATCCAACGGTGTTCTCATGTAATGTTCTCATATAGGTGTTCTCACTAGATAACCGCCCCTAAAAGAATAGGATTACGGGTTTTATCTTTTTCATTCAAGGCCATAAAGAAAATTTTCATAACAATAACCCTAAAATCCTACCCAAATCAAAACTCTCACGTAACAATTGCCTTACCCTTTTAAAATTATACCGTCAGTAGAAAACAAACTCTACTCCAAATCAAAGAAATCAAACGGTAAAAAATAAAAATAAAAATACTTGATAATTTGAATCTTATCTAGTGAAATATACTCTTCTTCCAACTCATTATAGTATAAAATAAGATCTTGAAACGTTTGTACTTTGTTGTATGTCTGATATATTCAACTTTTCCCCTCCCTCTTTCTCCTCCCTTCTCTGATCTCATTCATACCAATCTTTGAAACAAGTCTTCGTTTTCTATATTACCCCATCGATATGAAGGGGTAGATAAGAAGAAGAAAAAAAAAGACTACTTATGCCGGTGGCCAATCTCATCCTTATCAATTAGTAATGGGGAAGTAGACCAAAATAAGCTCGTTTTTCAATTATGAAGTTTTGTAGTTAATGGGGCAAGTTGTTTGATAAAATGACTCAAAGAATACTAAGGCAGGGCAAGGGGGGCAACCAGCTCTACTCCTTATGTTATTCGTCTTGTTCTCTAGACTCACTTTTTTTATTTTCTCTTTGTGTCAATTTAGGAACTAGGATGTGTAGAGTTTGTATTCCTAATTTTTGCTTGCATGGATATATTTATATATTTATATTTTTCTTTTTACATTTAAGAGTTGATTGATCTTCACTATTAGGTTTCTCAACTTTCCAATGTGAATTTCTTCACATTTTCACATGATGCATTTACAAAATTATATTGGGTCAAGTAAGAATCATTTAAAATTAATTGCTACAAACTCATCACAAACGCAAAAGGTTATTGGGTAGCATAAAAGAGTGCTTGTTAGTTTTTTTCTTCTTTAGGATCGCCCTTTCCAAGGAAAAAAAATATTTTTTCATTGGCCCTTGTCAATAACCATGGATGAGATCATAGACAAAGGGAGGGAAGGAGAACAAAGATGGAAGGCAAAAGTAGGGAGAAAAGAAAGATTAGAGGAGGGAGGAGAGAGGGTAAGAGGAACACAGTGAAAGATTGTTATTATGTTATGGCTTGTTTGGGAGTGCTTCTCTAGGACGTACTTCTGCTCATAAGCGCTTCTAATAAAAGCGCTTTTATTATAAAAATCTTGAATTTTCATAAAAAATTAAAGTACTGCATGGAAAAGTATTTGGGAGTGCTTCATGTGCACATAGCATGTGCTTCTCCAGGAAGCGCTTCTATGACCCAAAAGTGCTTCTAAACTAATCTGTCAAACGTTGTCAGAAGCGCTTTTAGTTATCAAAAAGCGTTTTTGGCCTTTCCGGAAGCACGCCCAAACAAGCCCTTAATTATTAAAAGATCTAAATCAATAAAACACATAAACGCAAGGTTTAGTTGATATGACATGAATACATCAGTTGTCACATAATACGGTTAATTTAGTGTGTCCAAATAGCATTACTGTTATTCAAACTTGTGTTGTGTGTGTTTGACCGGTGATATTCGATTTGTCTATGTGTTGAGTTGTTATTTGTTTGGGTTGAGTTGAGAAACAAAAAGGAAAAGGCCAAGAAAAAGAAAAAGAAAGGGTCTCGAAATAATATTTCAATTGGGCTCAAAACCCAAGACAATATATATTTTGGGGCATTCTCCAATAAGTATTTAAGTTAAGGATGAGTTACATACTTCTAATCCCGGGCACTGGATTGCATCTAACGACCCAAATTAAAAGTATGTAATCAATCCTTAACATAAAATACTTATTGAAGAATCTCTCATATATTTTAGTCCAAATTTTGTGAGAGGGATCATGAAAAACCTACTCCAACTGGTACCAATTTGAAAGGTATGTCATGAAGAACCTCCACAACTTGTCGGATTGCCCTATAAAACCCGTCATTCACAACTTGTTTCCCAATTGTGCGTGTTCGCATTTTGTTCCAAGTCTTTCTCCTCTCTCCAATTCCTTTTCTTGTTGGTTTTTGTTTTCAACATTCATCTCATTTGACTTGTTTCTCAATTGTGCGTGTTGGAATTTTGTTCCAAGTCTTTCTCCTCTATCCAATTCCTTTTATTGTTTGGTTTTTGTTTTCACCATTCATCTCATTTGTGCAATGGCTTACAGTTGCGATTTGTGTAATGAGACTTTCTTTGAACACAGTGAAATGATTGACCACAAAAACAGGGGAAGTCTTGAAGAAACACTTCCGTGATGTTCATAAAAATACACAATGTGTGGAGAGAAAATGTGCAAAAATCCTATATACCCCAAACATGAGTCACATGTGAGTACGGGGAGACTTTGCGATTCAAATCTCTGAACCAAATAAAAAGAAAAAGTATGAATAATGCTCCAAATACTGACTAAACACACTTAAGTTGGACGAGACATGTTCCAACGGATCAATCTTGAACTGAAATAATTGCACTCCATATTCCTAATCCTCACCTCAAAAGAACACTGTCAATCCTTCTCAGAACCAAAAAAACCTGTCCATCAGATGGAGACATATGGGATCATGAATTCAGACAAGAACAAACTAAATTATTGGAGAATATTCTCTTGCAGAACTGTAAATTTGGACAATTGGTCATGATACTTATGTTTACAGACCGTAAAGTTGGACCACCGATCAAGTTGTCTCTTGCCTAAATGCGTGAAAGTGTGGTCAAAATTCACAGTTGAGAACATAAGATTTCGAATGAATGATCAGAGGATACTATACACCGTAGGAGGTCAACAAACCTGCAAAAACCAGATATAACCTTAACATGATGACAGGGCATAGGACACTGGTGGGTTACTCAATAATGAACTCAATTGGATTCTCTATCCTACAGATTGGGATTGAACAGGCAGATAAAATGGTGCACAAGTGCGAGAACTTGATAGAGCATGCTGCATGTTTGTCTAAATTCTAATTTATGGGCCACCTACAAGTCTCTCAAAATAGGCCATCCTTTTTTAATAATTTCATTGATCTTTGCATCAATCTGCCTCTGAATTTTTGGAGGACAAAGCTCTGCAGCATAGCCATTCAGTTTTGCAGCCAATCTTGACCTCTCAAGTTCCTCTTCAGGCAAGTTTCCAATTAATTGGAGAAGAAATGGCCTACGCTTCAGCTCAAACTTCTGCATTTTAAAAACATGTTAGCTAAGGATTCAAAAAATTTAGAATCTAGTTCAAAAGATCCCTTTTTGTTTATTGTTTTTTCACATCTCCAAAGAGCTCCAGTTCAAAACATGCTCTAAAATTCAGAGAGAACTATAGGAGACTCCCTTAAGCAAGTTGACGACAAGGAAAGATTTACAATATAAAGATCTGAAACAACATTCCCTCTTAAAGAGTTTAGGGAGAAGAGAAAAAGGATATTGAGTTGCACCTGATGTTCAGGCTCAGCAGAATAAAATGTTCGAAGTGGTAGGATTTGAGTAGTTACACTGCTACTCTTTGATTTAGTTTGTTCTCTCTCTTTGCTCACAGCAGCCAATCTGGACTCTTCAGTTCCGTTCGTGAAAATGATAGATCTGTTTATATATGAAAAAATCTCACTAAGGACTCTTAAGTTATGAGTTTATGTTATGCAAGAAACTGCTGTGTGCTGTCATAACTTTTACCTGTATTGGTTACCCACATCAGGACCTTGCCCAAATACTTGCCTATAGTCATGACTTGACCAGAAAATCTCCAAAAGTTGCCTAAAGCTAATCAGCCTGTGATCGTATATAACCTGCTCAGGATTTACAGAATTACACATGTGACTGAAACATTCAAAAAGAGAGTAAAATGTATGTAAAAATAAATGATAAGAAGCCCACAAAGTGAAAAACTGCAGGGATTCAACTGCTCTTAAACTTTACAAGAAACAAAAAGACACCACTTGGAGATAGTTTCATTATATTCAAGCCAAAAAAGAAAGGTAAAAAACCCATTCATGAAAATCTAAAAGCAACAGGAAAATGGAAGAGAGACCTGGACAGACTCAGCATGATCACCCAAGCTTCTGTACTCAGGGTTGATTTTGGATCCGCCAGCGTAACCGACAGTGGTCTGAACAACCCCATTCAAGCACCCAAAGACAGCTTCAGATCTCCAAAAGCTTCCCAGAGCGAAAACTGCTGTTTTCAAGGACTGGTTGTTGGGTACGTCTCCTGCGGTTTCAATGATCCGTTCTGGGATCCTGATGCAGACCCGCCTCTCGGCTGTTAGAATAATCAAGAGCATCAGCGTTGCTAGTAGACGGCTAAGGGAAACGCTGCTGCCAAGAAAAGCCATTGGCTTTGTCTGAAAGAGGAAGGCATGAGACTTTCTGCGTTTGGTTAAAATTTCCAAGATGTTATAAAATGAAAGAATGAAGAAAAAAAAAATCAAGAGAATTAGAATAGACGATAGCAAACTGATGTCATATAGAAAATGCCCCTTTTTCGAAGCTACAATGTTTTTACAAAGTTGATAACCAAGTTTGAGCACACATCAACTCCTCCAATGTGTTTGGATTCGCTCACCCTCTACGAATTCTGATCTCGATCGAGCGTACCCAATCGCGGTACGGTATCGATCTGGATCTGGAACGAAAGATTTAACAACTCAGTTCCAGAGGAGAGAACAGTACCTGATATAGGACGTCGCTGCTACAGAACAGAACCTGACCGCCGACAGCAGACGAGTAATCGAGGGCACATGAGGGAGAGTGCTATAGCTGATGAGCCCACGTTTGATGATTGGTCTCTTTTTTCTTTTCTTTTTCTGGTCAATTATTCTTGTTCTCTTGGCAAATAAACGGATAGATTCGAAGAGGAGGGATGGGTGTTTATAAATGGATAGGCGTAAGAGCAGTTCCGGACAGCCCAGCCCAGGCAAAAGGCCCCTGATATTCCAAAATAAGCTCCAGCGGTGACATACAGTCTGGCCAAGAGCTGGGTCCATCAAGCCAGGGTAAGGCCCACGTCAAAATAGTTTGAGCTGTTGTCTGAAGCAAGGTCTAAAATATCGGTGATATCGGAAATATCGGTAGTCCAAAAACATGGAAATTTCTATGGAAATATCGGGATATTATCGATATCGATAAAAATTGAATAAAAACCACGGAAATTATAAGAAAAACTTGGAAATTTTTATTGAAACTTTGGAGGATGCTTATTTAGTCAATTATCTATTAGTTTATCACAAAAAATTGGAAGGAATTGCATTGCATGATGGATTTGACTAATTTTTTGGTCCTTGATTGGGACCGACAATAAAATCCGGTAACTTGCAAAATTGAAAAAGCTTGTCATACCAAAAATAAATCCGGTGATTTCATAAATTAGTTGGTTTGATTGACCAATCAAATTACACCGCGTTGGGGTATAAAGTGGGAAAATATCCCCCCAAATATCAGACGCTTCTTGTTTGTGCTCGCTATTCGACTCTTCACATTCACAACCACATAACCCACACCAAACGGAAACTCTCTCTCTCTCTCTCTGTCTCTCTCTCTGCGCCTCCTTCCCTCACCCTCTTTGCCGCACTTCTTAAGCAGTCTCCGATCCCCAACCCTTCCAGTTCTCCAATGGCCATCGAAACGCAGAAGCTTAGCGACACCAACCCTGCCCTAGAGAACCCTAAGAAAACCCTAGACCCTTCCCCCGTCCCACCCACCGCCACCAACCCAAATCGACCCGAAGACCCGCCCACTGACACTCCCAGTGGCGGATCTAGGATTGTTACCTTATGGGGTCATAATGTTAAAGTTCCGATTTTCTTTTTAAAATGAAACAATGCAACCAAAAAAAAAAAATTATAAACACACCAAACTTATTCCAACTAACAAAAATATCATTCAATAAATCAAGCTCATATATGTATTATGTAAGCCATAAATTTCATCAAAATAATAACACCAACCCAAATAATAAATAAACTCACCCAAAAAATAAAATACCTTGAATATTAAAAAAAAAAAAGAACACAATGGGTTTTGAACCATTAACCTTAAGGTTGAATTCAATTCAAAGACCACTATGGTAAGTGATATCTTTATGCTATTAACGTATACTTACAATATTTGTAGGTCTACTCAACAGAATTAAAATAATATTAAAAAAAACCCTAACAGATATCTTCCTTCTAAAAAAAACTTATGTCGGCTCATTTCTTATCCCTCTCAGTCTTCTTCTTCTTCCTCCCTCTCTCTCTCTCTCTCTCTCTCTCTCTCTCTCTCTCTTTTTCTTCTTCCTCCCTATTTCTTCTCCCTAGCAGCTTGCATCTTCTTCTCCATGGGGTCGTCTCCCATGGCTGCCAAGAGAAACCAAGAACCTCCAAGCCATTTCCAGGGCTGCCATGGAGTCGTTTGACCCCATTGACCCCATGGTGGATCCGCCATCCCTCCGATCCGGCTCCGTCATCCGAGGTTGTGTTCACAGAGAACGGTTCCAAAGCGGACTCTGAGGATCCGAAGAGAAGCGCAACTCTCGGGCTGAGAGGTATTGGGATTTGATTTTCTTTTGGGGGTGAATTTTTAGGGTTGGGGTTTCTTGGGCTTTCTGTTTTTGTTTCAATTTCCGTTTGGTTACTGGGAAAACATGGTGTGAAAGAGTAGAAAAATAGATTCTAGCAAAGGGAACACAGCTGAGTTCATTGAGTGTGTTAAGATTAAAATGCACTATAAGCAGTCGCGATATTATCGATAATATCGCGATATTATGACCATTTATAGGAGAAATTGACCGAAAATATCTTCCCCGAAATATCCTCGAAATTATCAACGAAAATATCGAAAAAATCACGATAAATAAGTAGAAGTGTGCTGTTGAGGCCCAAAAAAATCCACGCTTCGGCCCAAATAAATTCTCGGCCTAATGCAATACCTTACCAAAAAGAAACCCAATTTGGGCATGCAAAAGTTCGTCATACGCGCTTGTACACATGCCACGACAAGCAAATAAACAACACGCCATGCTACAAGCTTAAGTGGGCCCAAGCCACGCAAAATGCCTGGGGCTTGCTTGAGTAGGTTGTGGTATGGATGGTAATAAATTGTCATGAGGCCCATTGATGAGCCGAGAAATGGAGGTTTCGGGTTGCTTGGGAGCCTCGGAACCCAAGCCCATTTCTTAGGCCCAAACATGTGGGTGAGCACAAAGAGAAAATATCCCAACCAAAATAGCCTATTGACCCAACCAAAAAGCCCAACACCTCAAACCAAAACTTGGTAAAGTTGACCCATTTATTTGATAAGCCTATCCATTGTTCTAGAAGGCCCACATAAATAAAATAAACACCTGCAAAACCATCAGCACTTTGCTGAAAACAGAAGCCACGAAGGAAAGTTGGAAAAGCTGTTGCAAAGCTCTAGCAAATGGGAAGAACAAGTTTCAAGCAAAAACTTCCAAATAACCAAGGGATATTGGAGCGCAGATTACCCTTTTAACCAGCATGCATACCCATTTCTTTTCCTCATCAGACTTAGCCTTGGAAGATGGGAGAAAAGAAGGAAGAAAGGAAAGGAAGGAGATAGCTGAAAATGGGAATTCTGAGGCAGCCGCGGGAAAAAGGGGCTTTGAGCACCCAAAATCCCTAATTTTATGCAAATGGGCAGAGGAAATTTCCCCAAAATAGGATGATTGAAAAGATGAGGGGAGAAAGGAAGGGAAAGACTTGGCCAAATTGGATAGAAACCATTAGGGTTTCTTGGAAAATGTTAGCTTCCATTGTCTATAAAAGGGGCCTCTTCTACCCAACAAGGATCAACAAAAATCAGAGAGCAAGCTTCCTCTCTCACTCCCAAAACCCAGCAATTTCGTGCTCAGCTCATGCTTTTCCCTTAGTTTTCCCTCTTGGCAAGCTATTCTGACATTTGACAGAGTCTCCGTCAAGCTGCCGGAAAAACACTCAAGCCACCGTTTTCTCTTTTTTTTTTCCTCATGCTCAACCAAACCTCTCTGCAAAATCCTTTCTCTCCAAGCTTAATATCCCTTTTTCCCCCAGGAACACTTGATTTTCTCTTCGGTGCTAAACTCATGACAATTTTGCTCCCATGCCACAAGCTTCTCATGCAAAGCCAATGATTTATCTGTAAGCAGCTGTTGGTTTCATTGGTGAAGAAGACCAAGGTGTTTCCTAAGGCTCAACTACCCTTTCGAAACACCCTTGGGGCTTGATCTTCGAACCCAGGCTCAAGGGGCAATTTCTTCCATTTTGCTCTTTACGGCAGCCCAGGCCCGTAGTAACTGCCGGAACGAAAAAGCCCCTACATAAAATGGCGACTTCACTGGGGATCATGCCGTTATCTTCACCAATACCTTCGAAGAAGAAGCCCAGAAGCAATAAACCAGAGAAAATAAAGAGATAAGAGCATCCCTCTTTCTTTTTCTATTTTCCTTTTGTTGGCTATCTACTTTGCATAACAAGCATAATAAGGTTACTGACATGTGTCTTTTGCTTGTGTCTTAGATCTCCATTCTCAAGCAAACCCAGATCTTGTACAAGGGCTGGGGGCTTAGGCAAATCCATTATTCAGGCCATTGAAGCGAACTACACATGCAAACTCCAAAACACTTGGGGGCTTCGTGCCAAGCAGATCTGTTAAAAAAAAAAAGAGGAGTCAAAATTTAGTTCCAAATGACTTGGGGGATTCCTGCCAATTGAAAAAAAGGTCAAGCACAAGCATTTCAAAGTTTCTCATGCTAAATACGCCTTGGTTCCAAGAGCTGTGATTCAATATTATTCACATCTTCAACCAAGTCCAAGCTATATGCATTCATTCATCACTGTTTCCACCACTTGCCTTATTATTTTTTCAAACCTTCTTAGCCTTCTCCCAATTTCAATCCATCCTTACAACAATTAAACAACCTCATCACATCTCTGGAAGAAAACTCAAAACAGCCTCAACAACTAGCTTGTTCTCTTTCTCACCCAAAGTCCCTCTGGTCAAGCAATTCAAATCTTTCATAAACCTTCATATTGCAAGTAAGGATGAAAAACTCACCTTTATTCTATCAAGATCCCAGGAAATCAGTAAGAAGATGGCATTCCTCATGCTTTGGAACCTTTCAACCAAGCCTGAAAAAGAAATAATGGAGTACATTGGCCAGGTTAGGTGCCGGAAGGGAACTAGTAAATAGAAAGGCGGTGTCGGAAGCATAATCACTATTGAAGCATAATTTTTTCCAAACACAGGTTGCAAGAGACCAAAACTCACTTTCATGCTATCAAAATCCTAGAAAATTAGACTTCTCATGCTTTATCATGCTTTGGAGCTTCTAAACAAGAGAATATGTTAGCCAAAATCAGACGCCGGAAAGGTACTCATACACAAACGGATGCGCCGGAAGCATAATTTTCTCAAAGTGCAAGCAAACTCATCTATCAAGCATTTGACAAAATTCACAAGGTGTGATACCAATTCACATGCCAAGAAATTTCGTTTCATTCAAGCATTCCAAGCGATTCGGGCATCTCAAAGGAAATTGAAGAATTCATGCTCTTATGACAATACCTTTCAACATCATGCTCTCACAACAATATTGCTCAAGAACATGCTCTAGCAATACTCAGATCAGCACTTAATGCCAACAGAAAGGACATGCTAAAATCCCAAGCAAAAGCAACATGCCAAGCAAAACCTATACACAAGCTTTCCAACCATCCTAGCTAGAACATCCCACCTTTAGAAAATCACTATAAATAAAGCTTACAACCAACAAATCCCAGACTTTCCAGATTAGAACTAGACACATCAAGCTTCATTTTTCCAAAATTTTGTTGCATTCCGAGCTAGCCAAGCATGTCAAACAGATTTCTAAAACAGCCCATGCAGCAGGAACTGTACAGCTCCAACCCTTACTTTGAAATTCCACCGAATATTCATTTTTGCTTCAAGTGAAGCAAGACCAATTCCAAAATAACCATTGAGAAGTCCATTTTCATGCCTCAAAAGCTCCAACTCAGATTCGAAAAGAAACATTTCAAAAGGTCAAAGAATAGTCCACAAGCTACTGTGAGACATTCTCACAAACACTTGGCATGCATTACCGAAGTGAGCTTGTGTGACTCTTATTTATCACCAAGCTAGAATCCTAAACCAGAATCTCAACCTCAGAATTCGATTTCTAGTTCACAAATTCTGGGAAATACAGAGGAACTCAAGCATTCAAGCATAGAAGACAAGCATGCAACAAAGGCATCAACATCAACTCATGAACATGCTTCAGTAAAATGGAGGCAAAGAGCACTACAATGGGTGGATGATCCTCAATTTTTGATATGTTATAAACAACATAATTTCGAGCAAGTTTTGTGAAGCAATCGCAATCATCCGAGCATCATAAGTTAAAGAAGCAGAATCTGCAGAAACTCACCAGCCATGGATGCAGAAGTTGCAGACCAGCTTTGAGGTATCAGAAAAATTCTACAAATTCTACAAATTTTACAGGCTATAGTAGTCGAGCAGATGAACAACTTTCATCAAGGAAGTTTTCTGACCCGAGCTTCCGAAGTATGACTTATGTACTGATGCACAATACCCACGGGTTTGGGTCTTGAAGAGGAAGAAGAAGAAAGAAGAGAATGAGAGAAAATCAGAAAATAAAGCATGCCATGCCAAACGAAAGGAAAAGAGGGCAGCCACTTGCGAATAATAAAAAATTCAAAAGGAAGGGGCAACAGAATTTTGCCCATGTGATGGCCAAGCCAGCAAGGAGACGACGCGCCCAGCTCTCTTATGCTCTCTCAAGCCCGTATCTTTTCTTCAATCCACCATGCATCAATACAAGCATTTGTGAATTAATCCACACAAACCATGCAACTCAAGCATTTCACTTGATATAATCATTTCAAGCAAACCAAACCAGATATCACAAGATCAAGCTTTTCAAGTAACACAGTCATCATAAAAATGAGAACTTGGCATTTCTAGCTGTCGGGAGCACAGAGAAGAAGCCATGCTGTCGTGCAATTGTCCCCATTGCAACAAAGGGATATCCTAAGCTCATCACGCCATGCAATGTCCCAAACAAAGACTCAGAAGGCCACGCTGCAAGAGTTTTTTTTGCAGCTCATGCCAATCAAACCTTTTTCTGATGATTATGGTACACTTGGGGGCTGAGGAAGGAGTTCATTGCAGTCACCACCAACAACAATTCCAAAACCCCAATAACCAAGATTCAAGCCAAGCAAAACATGGGAGATAATGATGCGCTGTATAAAAAATAACACAAGCTCTATATTCATGTTGTCGGAAAAGTGAACCCTCATGCCATGCCATGCCAAGCTATATCTTGATTCAACTCAACCGTTAGATTATCCACATCCTCATAGCAAGTCCAAGCTAATCATGCCAAGCCAAGTCACGTTTTTTTTTTCACCACCTATTCCATGCCAAACAAAACAATTTCCAGCACCTGTCCTGTTTCAAATATCCTTTCAGCACTTGCCATATTTCAAATACCCTTCTAGCACATGCTATATTTCAAACATCCTTCCAGCACATGCCCTATTTCAAACATCTTTCCAGCACATGCCCTATTTCAAACATTCTTCCAGCACTTGCCTTATTTCAAACATCCTTCCAGCACATGCCCTATTTTAAGCATTCTTCTAATATCTAGCCATCATGTCGCATGCTATCACCTTCACTAAGGTTTTGTCTGCCAAGTTCAAGTGTTCTGGGGCTGGTGCTGTAAACTCAATACAAGCCAAAGTCAAGCAATACCTAGCATACAAGCAAAAATCAGGCATACATACACATGCCAAGCATCCAAGCGTACAAGCCAATATCAACCATGCAAAATCAAGTCTCTCTAGTCACTCAATCAAATAAATCATGCAAGCTAAGTAGTTATTTTGGGCAAATCCACCAAGCATTTTCTTATATGTCATGCCACCAAATAGGTCAACTCTTGGTAACTCTAGTAAGTGACCTCCAAAATTACAGTGTCTAGGAAAGTTCTTTAAGGCAACACCCTCGGTGTTTAAGAAGGATTGGGTTTTAAGCGGGACCATTGTGACCCCTCCAACCTTCCCGGAAAAGACCTGGCTGTAATTTCAAGAGACCCTTAACTGGTCATCCTTGAGTTGCTCCTAAACTCATGCCATGCCATGCCATTACAATTTATTTTGGGCTGAAAATTGATTATTTGGACCATTTCAATACACATTCATGGCCCCAATAATCAAGGGGGCTAATGTTGAGGCCCAAAAAAATCCACGCTTCGGCCCAAATAAATTCTCGGCCTAATGCAATACCTTACCAAAAAGAAACCCAATTTGGGCATGCAAAAGTTCGTCATACGCGCTTGTACACATGCCACGACAAGCAAATAAACAACACGCCATGCTACAAGCTTAAGTGGGCCCAAGCCACGCAAAATGCCTGGGGCTTGCTTGAGTAGGTTGTGGTATGGATGGTAATAAATTGTCATGAGGCCCATTGATGAGCCGAGAAATGGAGGTTTCGGGTTGCTTGGGAGCCTCGGAACCCAAGCCCATTTCTTAGGCCCAAACATGTGGGTGAGCACAAAGAGAAAATATCCCAACCAAAATAGCCTATTGACCCAACCAAAAAGCCCAACACCTCAAACCAAAACTTGGTAAAGTTGACCCATTTATTTGATAAGCCTATCCATTGTTCTAGAAGGCCCACATAAATAAAATAAACACCTGCAAAACCATCAGCACTTTGCTGAAAACAGAAGCCACGAAGGAAAGTTGGAAAAGCTGTTGCAAAGCTCTAGCAAATGGGAAGAACAAGTTTCAAGCAAAAACTTCCAAATAACCAAGGGATATTGGAGCGCAGATTACCCTTTTAACCAGCATGCATACCCATTTCTTTTCCTCATCAGACTTAGCCTTGGAAGATGGGAGAAAAGAAGGAAGAAAGGAAATGAAGGAGATAGCTGAAAATGGGAATTCTGAGGCAGCCGCGGGAAAAGGGGCTTTGAGCACCCAAAATCCCTAATTTTATGCAAATGGGCAGAGGAAATTTCCCCAAAATAGGATGATTGAAAAGATGAGGGGAGAAAGGAAGGGAAAGACTTGGCCAAATTGGATAGAAACCATTAGGGTTTCTTGGAAAATGTTAGCTTCCATTGTCTATAAAAGGGGCCTCTTCTACCCAACAAGGATCAACAAAAATCAGAGAGCAAGCTTCCTCTCTCACTCCCAAAACCCAGCAATTTCGTGCTCAGCTCATGCTTTTCCCTTAGTTTTCCCTCTTGGCAAGCTATTCTGACATTTGACAGAGTCTCCGTCAAGCTGCCGGAAAAACACTCAAGCCACCGTTTTCTCTTTTTTTTTTCCTCATGCTCAACCAAACCTCTCTGCAAAATCCTTTCTCTCCAAGCTTAATATCCCTTTTTCCCCCAGGAACACTTGATTTTCTCTTCGGTGCTAAACTCATGACAATTTTGCTCCCATGCCACAAGCTTCTCATGCAAAGCCAATGATTTATCTGTAAGCAGCTGTTGGTTTCATTGGTGAAGAAGACCAAGGTGTTTCCTAAGGCTCAACTACCCTTTCGAAACACCCTTGGGGCTTGATCTTCGAACCCAGGCTCAAGGGGCAATTTCTTCCATTTTGCTCTTTACGGCAGCCCAGGCCCGTAGTAACTGCCGGAACGAAAAAGCCCCTACATGTGCCAAAATATCGGGCCCTCAAAAAAATGAAAATTTCGCCGATATTTCGGCGATAGTTTCGATTTTTTGGTCCTTGGTCTGAAGGAGCTGACATCAGTGAAGAAAATTCATAAGTTTTTTTTTATACATACCTAGAAATTTTTTATTTATTAATCTCATACATATAAATAAAATTAATCTTATTTGAATAGTAATTACTCCTGAGTTGCCATGACAATGGGTGTACAAAAAAAAATAGAGTAGATACTATTCACATGAACAGTAATCGCCTTACTTGCCTCTGCCTCTTGCCATGGAAAATGGATGGAAGTGTTCTAAGAGGGAACGTACTAGAGGTTGGGTGGGTGGGTGGGTGGATATGTCAATATAATAAGATGAATGCCACCAATTTTCTTTCTAACATTTTCTTTTGGACCTTCTCCTTTCTCTTTACAACTAATTTTTTTTTTACAACTTTCTTACCACCTTGTTAAAAAATTAAATAAGAAAATAAAAAATGAACTTTTAAATTTTTTTTTTCCCGAAGAGAACATGTGTCTTAACAATGTGCTAAAGAAGTTGCAACAAAATTTGGATAAATTGAAGGAAATATAAAAGCCAATATATTTTAAAAGGGTAAACTTGGAAAACAAAAACTAGTTTGTGTGATGTATTAATGACATTGTTTTAAGTGTAAGGAAAGTGACACTTTCATGAGAAGAAGGGAGAAGGTCCAAAAGAGAAAGTTAGAAAGAAAGTTGCTAACATTCCCCATATAATAAAGGGTTTTTTTTTATAATCATAAACTATCCCTGAGGTTTGCGAAATTATCACATTTTATCCCCAACTTTTTTTGTGACACTAATGGTCCTTAAGGTTACTCTCCACACATTAAAAAGGTCCCTATAGTTAGCTTTCGTCAAATTTTCTGTTTGATTGATGACATGGCACATGTGTGGAGCCCACATGTGCTATAGAACCATGTGGTTTTAAATAATTTCAAAACTTAAAATCCATTAAAAAAAAATTTAAGCAACTTAAATCTTTTTCATATATTTTTAAGTATCTTTCTCTCTCTTTCCCTCACCTTGTGTTCTCTTTCCTTTTCCCCCTTGCAGACCCACTCCTCTCTCCCTCCTTTTCCTCCCTTCTCTTTCTCTCTCTCCCTCTCCCTGTGTTATCTTTCCCTCCCCCCCTTGTAGACCCACTCCTCTCTCTCTCTCTCTCTCTCTCTATTTGAACAGAGCATGAAAGATATTTAAAAATATTTAAGTTTCTTTTACTTTTTTTTTTTGAATTTTAAGTTTTAAAAATATTTTAAAAATATATTATATTTAAAATCACGTGGCTCTATATAATTGGATGTGTGGGCTCTACACATGTGACACGTTAGCAATTTAATAGAAAATTTGACATAAGCTAACGGCAGGGACCATTTTGATGTGTCGAGGGTAACCTTAAGGACCATTAGTGTTATAAAAAAAATTAGGGACGAAATGTGATAATTTCGTAAGCCTCAAGGATCATTTGTGATTAAAAAAAAACTTATAATAAAGTGACCTTGCCAAACGGCAGGTCTCATATAGAGAAAGACTCACACCCTCCTTCCAAACCCTAGGCCCTTGTCGAAGCCCAGCCCACGAGGCCCCCCTGCCAAAGGCTTGGAAGCTCACGAAATTACACCAGCCCCTCATTCTTCTTACCGAAGGACAAGCCCACACCAAAGGCACACAAAACAATTGTGCCCCACCAAAGTCACATTTTCTTATCGAAGCCCAAGAACCTTGCCAAGCAGCTCATGCCAAGCCCAAGGCAGCCCTGGCCGGCTTGTCGAACGTCCAGCGACATGCCAAAATGAATGAAGGCCCCTTTTTCCTCCTTTCAAAGCCTTGTCGAGCTGAACGTCTAGTTGCCAACAAAAAAAACACTACAAGAAAATAGGCCTTCTGTGACCAAATTTTACGTGGCGCTGAAAATTTCGTCACATTTGGCCTGTATAAGTGAGAGAATTTTGCAAGTCATCACCTAAACTTCTTGAAGGGACGTAGACAAATTTTCGCTCCATGTTCGTCACGTTATAATTCCGATGTCGTCACATATTAAATAGCGGGAAATATTGGCGCCCAATTTTTTTACTAAATGTGACGAATAATGCACATTCGTCACAAATGCCCATAAATTTTATTCGGTGAAGATTGGCAGCGTCACCTATCACTGCAGAAAGTGAGGCTTGTAAAGTCGTCACATATAATAGGTATTTGTGACGAATTTATCAAGTCGTCACTCATAAGACAACAAAGACATCTGCAATTTTAGAGGAAGGCCAAATCCCTCACAAAAAGTCTGGCGGTTTTGGGCAGGAGAGACCACCAGTTATTTTTTAGGCTTGGGGGGTCACAAATAATATTTTAGGGCGTCACAAATGTTTTCCCTCAATTTTTCTGCGTGCCGCTCTTTTTGTTCCTCCAAATTTAAGTTTGGTGCATGTTTTATAGTCTCCAACCCTAACCCACAAATACAAATCCTCTCTCATCTCTTCTCAGACCGCGCCTCTCTCTCTCTCTGCTCAACGCTTTCCTTGTAACACCCCGACTCCAATTTATTTCCCTATTCCAATTTAATTAATTGAATTTACGGAGTTACCCTTAAGTTAAGGGTAATTTAGTCATTTTCTTATCCGGAGGAATTTTGGGACCCGAGTGGTTTGGTTGCGTAGGTGGTACTGAGACGAATCCGTAGACAGGCGGTAGGCTTGAATCGGAGTTTTAACGAAGAAACGGCGATCAAATTACTCTTGGTGGCAAAACCGTAAATAACTCATTAAGGGTTAGTAAAAATCAGATTTTCTCTCTCTCTCTCTCTCTCTCTCTCTCTCTCTCTCTCTCTCTCCCGCGTCTCCTTCCTCTCTCTGCGTAAAACCACCCCCGTCACTATTCACCGAATCGGAAAAACCCACGCTGCCGTCACGTCCGACCACCCCAGCCTTCGAGACCGGTCCCGTTCGACTCGTGGTGAAGTCCCGATCCTAACCCACCCGAAATCTTGGCCGGAAACCTCGAAATCCGACGACTGTGTCGACTGGTTTGAAACGGAGTTTTCCGATCGTTGCGCCGTCGCCTCCGCCGTCAATTCCAGGTAAAATTGGTGAGTTTTCTTCTCCTTTCTACGTGTTCTAGCTGATTGTTGTTTAGGTTGGGATCGAAATGGAGTTTAGGAATCGAATTGAAAACCTAGGTTTTGGCCGGTTTTCAATTTGAAATTCCGGCCAGTTCCGGCACGAATTGGACCTCGGGGTAGTTGAATGAAATGCTCCACTAGTTGAGTAGGACCTGTAGCCGGAAGGGTGAGCGCTGGTTTGGAGTTTTTCCGGCCGCCGGAATTTACTCAAGCCACCCGCGCGCTGCCGTCGCGTGTGGCGGCGCGTGGGCAGAAGTGGTGAAGCTGCATTTTGTCCCAATGAGATCCTTAGGTTGTCACGAGCGCGTAGGATTTCGCGGATCTTGATTCGGAGGTCGTTTGACTATCAAACGGATTATCGCATATTGTGCGTTATCCGGGTTTGATAGGTTTCGACCGTTGGATCGTTTCCAAATTGAAGTATGTTGTTCTAGGTACCCTTAGAATCCTATAGGAATTCGCGGATCGTGAATCGGAGCCCTGGATGTTCCGATTCAATAATTCAAAGTTTGTGGGTTTAGCGTTAATCGTACGTTTAGGAGCGATTCCTAAACCCGTAACTGGACCCTAGGATATTTCTTTGGACGTACACGCACTGGGAACTTGGGGATTTAAATTTCTCTTTTTGCGAATTTTCCGTTTTGAAATACGGTATGTTAACCAAGGGTTTGTATCTCGGAATAGGTACTCTAGTGTATCGTACTCAGCAGGCAGCTTGGGATTATCTGTGAGTGGACTTTATTTATTTTTCTGCTTAGTTCTATTTTTCATTTTCGAACCAGACTTGAGACCTCTTGTTGGGTTCTCTAATCTCAGCCACCCACTTCACCCATTTTCTCCAGTACACGTTCCTTTGGTCTCTGCAATTTTTTCCTTTTAGTCTGATAGTTTCTTTAGTTTCCTTTTAGTCTCTGCAATTTTTGGCTCTGTGCTTTCTGTTAATGGTGTACATCAACTGCAAGGCAAATAAATGCAACTTACTGACAATTGGATGTTCACTTGGTGTTGTACTGCAGAAAGAGGGGTGAGCTCCCCATTTTTACTTATTTTGTATTTTATTTAGAAAAGAAAAATTATTGAAATGGTTGTTTTGGTTTAATTTAACCGTAGGGCAACCGGAATCAGCAGCCCCATTATAACTTCTGCAGCCATATATGAAGAGGAGGAAGACTCAATTTTCATGTGATATATGTTGATCAAGGTAATATGGGTTGTCTTCTTTCTTATTGTGTACAGCATGTCTGAGGCAAAGGACAAGTAATTGAAAATGGGTTGTTCATCAAATTCATTTAGTCATTTGATCTTGTCTTGATAACTCTTTGATCCATAAATTCATGTTTTCTTAGATTGGTATGATTTGGGTGGCTCCAACCGTGAAGGAAGTGTTAGGCTGGTAATGGGCATTACTTGGAACTGTTATGGTCATACAAGATCTTCTTTGAAAAAGCTGATGTTTTAGAAGTTGATATGGCCTTAGAGAACTTTTGGAGGGTCATGAAGTTATAATTGTAGACTGATTGGATTGTGCTATGCGATTTAGTTGTATAAATCTGGTTTTTGTGCAGCTTATGATTACAAAATTTGTCAAAAACATGGCCTGCAGTTTCAGTTTTGAGACACTTATTTGGACTGCCTTAGCTTATAAATTAGAGCGCACCATTTCTGTCAAATTTTATATGGTTTCGAAGTTTATTTAATCAGCTTCAGGATGCATGTAATTTGGTAGATTTTTATTGAGTTTAGGGTGTTTAATTCTGAGTTTAAAGTTTAATACACAGTAGCTGAAATTGCGTTAGTTTCTCTGGTGGTGCAGGAGCAACAACAGTTTTCTAAAAGCTCATGTCAAAACATAAGTTGGTGGTTCAATTGATGAATGTCAAGGTAAACTTAATTTACAAGCACAACTACCTACTTGATCATAATACCAGAAAAATTGGAGTTTATGGTTCTGTTGTTGACAGGATATTTGGAAGCAACAACAAATCTCGTCACTTTACAAAAAGAGAATGAAGATTTGAGAGCCCAATTGAGGTCTGTTTTGACTGCATCTCATGGCCATACTAGCACCAGCTCTAGAGGTAGTAATGGTGTCCATTCTGATGATGACTATTACGATGAACTAGCAAACCAGAATCTTGATGAGAACTGATTTAGGGATTATATCCATATGGAACATACACTTGCTCTCTAGACTTACTTTTGGTTGTACAAAGTCTAGAATTAGTTTCAGATCTTTATTTTGAAACACAGTTGCTCTACACTTACTTTTGGTTATACAAAGTCTAGAATTAGTTTGGGATCTTTATTTTGGAACACACTTGCTCTAGACTTACTTTTGGTTGTACAAAGTGTAGACTTAGTTTGGGATCTTTATTTTGGAACATACAATGTAATTACCTACTTTTATTAATGGAAATGCGATTATCTATTTTTATACTATACATTGAAAAAGATGAGAATTGAGAATTGTGATTGGATTTGCACATATTATTCATAATTAGGTACCTTGGTATGGAACATGTGTGACACAGACCTCATCACAATCTGAAGAAATATGTGATGCCAATATCGTCACAATTAAAAAGACATCTTATGTATACATCGTTACATACTACAAAATTATGTGACGTGTGCATCGTCACACATTAAACAAATATGTGATGCGCACGTCATCACACACTACATAAATATGTGATGCCTAAAGGGTCACATATTGTATAGGAAGAGCATTTTATACCAAGTTTAGGAGAGGAATCACTCCTCACAGATGCAGCCAAACCGTGACCCAAATCATGCATCACTAATAGCCGTAGGAAGTGACTAACGGATAGCCACATAATCTGACATACAGTGATGCGATATGTGTCACACATATCAGGTATATGTGACGAAGAGAGAAAGCGTCACGTGGGAGAATCAGTGACGGGGTATAGGTGACGAAAGCTGTGACGCTAAAATTACGTCACATATACTCAACTGTGACGAAATTCCATGTTTCAGTGACGACTACCCCTCTTCACAAAAAGCATGTTTTCTTGTAGTGAAAAATAAAACAAAACAAAAAAACCCTTGCCAAATGGCAAGGGCTGTGCAGACTAAATGGGGCTGACAAAATCATCCCTACCGAAGATTCAAGGGCCCAGATCCATTCTCCTATCGAAGCTTGAGGGGCCTAAGTCTACTTTTCTCTCACAAACCCAAGACCAAAGCCTTGTCGAACGACAAGGCTCATAATGCAAACACAAGGGGTCACCTAGCTTCTCCTTGCCGAATGCCTAGGTACCCAGCTACCAATAGTTCTAGAGGCTCACACAGCTTTTACCGTACCTTCCAAGTGTTGACGCAACTTCTAGCTTGCCAACTTGCGGGACTAGGGAGTGCCATATGGCTCCCACTGAACCTGGAATGCTCGGTCATGATTATACAAAAATTTTACAAGTTCCCAATCTAGAAGTTACTTCTTAACAGTGAACTTGGGGGACTACTGTTTACACCATAATCAATTGAGCATATCCAGCACCAAAACGACTAACATCAAGGCAGACACGCCTTCTCCCATGCTGAAATACCACAAAGGGACACACAAACAAATCCCTAGAGGGTGAAAGACTTTATCACCTTCTTCCCTGCTGAAGGAAGACACTCTTCCGAAGCGGCAGCCACCTGCTGAAGCTCCTGACTGCCGAAGCTAATCTCCAAGGACACGTGTCACCACCACAGCAACTTGCACAAAGTCCCACATTGAAACTTTGTGCAAAATTTCCATTTTCACTTCCCTATAAGTAGGGAACAGTACCCGAGTAAAAATGGTAACTATTTTCTCACATGTACTGTTACTCTACCAAAATTACCACATATAGCTAACTTAAGCATCGGAGAGCCTTCGGCAGGCACCACATCGGTGTCCGAAGCTTGACGACTACTTTTTCTTTCTTCCCCTGCTGACAACTCTACACTCCTTTCTAAGTTGACCCTTCCAAAAAGAGCATCAACACACATTATTATGAGAATGAGAATATTCTCGGTTCATTAAGAGTGAAACCACGTATATATTGTCTTATGTATAATTTGGTCACTTGCCCGAATTCTCACACACATGGTATCCTCACCTTCACCCATCATCCATCACACCTCATTTCTAAGTTGGACTCAATCTTGGCCGTCCATTTTTTAGCATCAACATGATTAAATAACAACCAATGTCGTCCTCATTACGTTGGTAATGTCAGTCTGATGCCTGGCTGTGTGTTTAATTTCCAGTGTTCCTGTACGAAATAATTTGTTCATCTTTTGAATAATATGCTATGTGCTTTTAATTTCATGCTTGCTCGAATATATTTACATTCTTGGATATCTATATTGCTTGAAACACTACAAGAAAAACAACTATTAGTAGCAATCCCAAATGATGTTCATTGAAAAAACTTAGCGACTTCCTTTATCAGTCATTGATGAAAATGCTATATATTCATGACTGCGAGTTTGATCATTAAAAGGCTTATAATTTGGTCACTGAAATACGGGTCACTTCGCCTATATATTACTGACCCATCTATTTGGTCATTGAAACACAAGTACGGTTACGTAAATGTATGAGGGTTCAAACTCAGAAATCCATAGTCTCCTCTAGATAAAATTTTAATACTAAAAAATAGTATAAATAAAACAACGACAACTTGTAATAAGCAACGCCAAGTCCTTTCTATTGTGTCTAGGAATTTTATTTCATGAATATTACAAGAGACCAAAAGTATTCATCCCCTATAACAATCAGGAACGATTTACGTCTATTTTCTTTCTGTGATACACAACGACAAAAAAGTTGTTGAGGAGGAGAAAAGGCAACAACTTTCCTGAAGCCAGCCAACACGTCGTATTATTTGTATTTTTTTTTTTGTAGCTAGCAAGTCCTAAATTAGATGTTACCTAATCCATATGATACCAATCCTCAAGGAACATGACAAATAAGAAATTTCCAAAGAACATAAAAAATATGATCCAACGTTTTGATCAATAGTTGAATCAATTTCTATGTGAGGGAGGGGTGTACAATCTTTGACAATTCTGTCACTTATTTGCGTAAAAGAACATCAATATTAATCATAGAGTTCAAAAGGAGAGTTGTATTGCACGCCGGAAATCATAGAGTTCACTTCAAGACATTAACGCTCCAAAATCATTGTGCCATTTCTCATCCCAAGTTCAGTTATTAGAGAGAACTCTCCAAAAGCATCTCCAACCTGTAATACTGTCAACAACAGCTGATATGACATAATAATATTCATTAATTGATATGACATGACCACATCAACTGTCGTATATAAGGTGATCAACTAATGTCTTATATGTCTAAATAGTATTAATGTTGATATAAACCAAAACAAAAAGGTGAGGTCGCGCCAGGACCACTTTGATCATATACACGTATTTATTGAATTAACAGAATTTTCGGTTCTGCGTTACACATGTACTGGATCCCGTATAAGTACTACACATGTAGTGGAATTTTTAGCGGATGGCAACACTCGGTGACTTCTGCATAATGGCCAGCTGGCAGCAAAGCATTAAATGGAGTGTACAATAATAAAGAAAGAAGAAAAGTAACCAAAATATTGACGTGGTAAGTTGGGAGTGGGCATGCATTGCAGGGTGGGACTATAAAGAGGGGCAGTGGGCATTCAACTGAACTCACCCCAAGACTTAAAGCCATTAGCGCTAAGTCTGATATTTCTCTCTTCTTTCTTCTGCCATATTGAAACCCTAAGGCTGCGTTTGGTGGGCTGGACTGGACTAGTTTGGATTGGACTTTGAGTATTGGACTGGTTTGGCTTGGATTGGGTTTGACTTTAATAAGTTGTTTGGCACATTAAGTTGGACTAGACTGCACTGGACTAAAGTCCAGTCCATTGTTTGGTACAAGTATGGACTGGACAGCATTGGACTTCAAATAAAATTTATTTTAATGTTTATTAAAATTATTTAACATCAGAAATAATTAAATTTAATTAAAAAAAAACTTGTACACAAAATAAAAATAAGAAATCACATGAAGAAACCATAAAAATAGTCCAAAAATTCACAAAATTAATAATAACACGAAAATTCTTTTAAGTACATTCAAATGATCAACAAATACTTATGTTATGTTTCTCTATTTGCCATCCACTCATTAAACATCTCAGTAGCCAAATTATCCCTCCATGTAGACCATTGGTCGGATGCGGCAATGGTATCAATAGTGGCATGATCTACATTGTTCTCAATGAGGGGATCATAATAAATTTCTTGCTCCATTGGATCTATAGACATCTCTCTCCTAATTAAGTTGTGTAAAAGACAACAACCCATTATTATTCGGCATTGTGTTTGTATTGGATAGAACGATGGACTCCTTAAGATTGCCCAACGCATCTTAAGAAGTCCAAAACAACGTTCCACCACATTTCTTGCTGATGCATGCTTCATGTTGAAGTATTCTCGATGGTTCAAGGGTGCACATCCTTCTCTCCATTCCGATAAATGATATCTCGTTCCTCTGTAGGGCGCAAGAAATCCCTCACAATTTGTGTAACCAGCATCCACAAGGTAATAATATCCTAAACAATAAATAGGAGCTAATTAAAAAATATAATTCAAATTTAAGATGATTTACACCTACACTACATGGAATCTACATTAATCTTACCTGTCGGAACCTTTAACCCATGTGGCCTATATATCGCATCTCGAAGTACTCTAGAGTCTGATGCTGAACCTTCCCAACCCGGTAAGACAAATATGAACCTCATATCTCGGGAACAAACTCCTAATACATTAGTGGCAATGTCACCTTTTCTTGTTCGATATCTTGGCTTGTCAACATCGAGCACATGCACCTTTATATACGTCCCATCTAAAGCTCCCAAGCAATTCTATACAAACAAAACATAGATAGTTCAAATCATGAAACAAAATTCCAGAAACTAGATCGCAATTAATACCTCAATATGAACTTATAAACGTACCTTAAACCATTTCCATCTTTCCTCAGTGCAATTATTAGGCACAGGATCTGGCACTTTTAATAAAATCTCATGTAGCCTCAGGACAGCATTCAGAACTGAATTGAAGTACCTACTCACTGTCTCACCAGATCGACCGAACGTATCATGAACCGTACGATTTTTTACGTGATGAGCAAGAATATATAAAAACATACAAACTTGCTCCTCAATGGCCACCGAGCCATACATCTTCAACCTTCCATGAGTACGAAGTAATTCACACAACATGCCAAATGTTTTTCTATCCATTCGAAGTTCATTCACACACGTTATATCACTATGTCCTATAAATCTGTCTAGAACACTCAAACAAGTCTCATGCCTAACAAAGGTTCGGTTCTTAACATAGTACTTTTCATAGTACCATGTTGTCAAAGCATATATGACAGTTACTAACATCATGGATGCACACAACCGTTGTTTCTCTAACTCTACTGCAACTAGAGTTGTCACAATCTTCCTCTTTCTCTTTCGATCCATGTCTACCCTGTCATTAACAATATTGGCAAGAACAAAATCATAATCTATGACTTTCTTTTTTATACTCAAACATAAACTTATGTAAAAGAAGGCTGATGCATAAAGAAAGATATCATACAAAAACCAAACACACAAACACTGGGTTGTTTCTGTCCCTGAAAACAGGGTCTCAATTCCACTACACCTCAAACAAGCGGATGCAATCATTCTAGGTCAGAACAACAAAATATTCAAATCAAAATTGTAACAAGAAGATTTTCAGAACATATAACAACAGGTCAAGCAACTGACACAAAAAATTTTCATAATTTAAAACATATATATAACAACAGGTATATCAAGAATCTCCACAACAGCTTTTTCAAACAATTAAGTAGGCATTCCCCTTACTACCACAAATAATAAAACATCTATCAGACCATCCAATCAATTTAAGCCAAAAGATTATACAAGCACAAACCAAAAACTCCAGACCACAAAGACAACTCCATTTCACAAAAACAAGAAAACTCCAAGTCCAAGCTCCCCCGCCACATCAGTCAAAGTTTCAAACCACACCCTAATAGGCAGTAATTAAAACTCTGATGAAAATACATCAGGCCATGATAGTGTATGCCAACCCTACTAAATCTGGAATTTTAAGAGAAAACATACAACATATCCAAGTCAGACCTCAGCATGTTTATCCGTTCTGTTGATTCACATTGGGATGAGCTAGTCTGCAAATGCAGGTGGGCAAGTAAGGCCCCACAACATAAGCTATACTATATCGAAAGTTAAAGAGATCAGCTTTATAATACTTTCTTTTTAAAACACCAATCATGAAACAAGCCTGTATATATAATGCAGTTCCTTGTTGTTTTATGGACTAGAATTGATCAGTGAATTAAACCCAAATGCTCACAACGTAAGCTCTATATATAAGTTTAACTCTACATATAAAAGTTCAACCGTCAGCTTAATGCCGTTGAAGATTGAAAGCCAATCACAATAAATCTAAGTAAAGAAAAGAAATCCCAGCAAATGCAAACAGGCATAACTAAATTACTCAATGACACGATTAAGATTGTATAAGCGCCAAATTTAAAGTTAAAGAAATTAAATTAAAATTAAAATTAAAGGAGCAAAAAGTCAGTCAATTTGGAACCGAGATCCGAACCTGGAGATCCAATTTCCCGAATCGACGGCTTTGGATAGGCGGATCCGAGCTGAAGAATCCGCGCGGAAAGAAGAAGGCGCAGACAGAGCCAAGAAGGACTCCGACGACAATGGCTGTCACTATGAAGAAGGCGCAGATAGCAGATAGCCGAGGACAAGAGCCAAGGAGGAGGAGGAGGAGGAGGAGGAGGAGGAAGAAGAGGCGTAGACAATCGAAAGAGCAGAGGCGGAGGCAGGGGTGTAGAAGAACGAAGAAGAGAGGAAGCGGAGGCGATCGGAGGAGAAAGGAAAAGGAGGCGATGTCGTTCTAAACCCGTGGTTCCCCCCAGGTTTACAGTACTAGGGTTTGCTGGATTGTTATCCAATAGAAAATATGAGTCCTATCCAGTCCTGTTGTGCATTTAAACTCACCAAACGACGGACAGGATTGTAATCCATTTTAATTGAAAAAGTCTTGTCCAGTCCAGCCCACCAAACAGGGCCTAAGATTTTCGTAAGCCATATCCATCATGACAAGCCTGCCTAAAAACAAAGCGCGGAATGCCACAGTTGAGTCCTCTGCCCAAAAGGAAGGAGTACATATTAGTACCACCGTGACTCATGAGGAGCACATCCGGGTTGAAAGGGTTGAGTCTTACGTTTCTGAAGACCAAATCTGGACTGTTGTTCATGAAAACCACTTTCCTGGCCAGAACAAGCTCAGCTTTAGCGTTCGCGATCTTTTATCAGTCACTGGGAACATCATTGATGATGCAGCCAATAACTCCATCGTTGATAATATTCTACAGGTAAGTACCTCTATAGAGTTTTAGTATGTATTAGAACACTAGTATTTTTAGTACACTGATGACTTAATTCTCATCACTTTTATTTTCTGCAGCACACTGCACCTTTAAGGACTGAAGCAATATTTAAAATGCTAAAAACGTTTTCATGGGAAGCGAAGGCAGTGCTAACCCTAGCAGCCTTTGCTTTGGAATATGGAGATTTCTGGCACCTTGCCCAGCACTACGGCCAGTGTGACAAACTTACCAAGTCAGTGGCAATCCTTAAGCGAGTGCCGATCCTTATCAAACACAAAACCCTAAAGAAACGCAGGGCTGCGGTTGCTGAGCTTAACAATTTGATCATAGAAACATATCATGTGATTGGTTACATCGTTTAAGCTGGAGGATCTTCTACAGCACAACAATCCAAATGATGTTCCTACATTGACCACTGCAATGAAAAAAATCCCAACGGCACAATCTACACTATTGTAGATTGTACTGCTGAGATCAACCGTCTTGTCAATGATAACTAAGTTTCTTCCATTTAATCAGCACAATATACATGTGCAAGAAAATTTCTTCAGTAAATACCTTTTTTTTGTTTTCCTATACCTAAACAATACATAATTAAAATGTATTTGTGTAATTGTGTATCATGATATGATTTCCTCTGGTGCAGGGAGAAGCCGGACAATCTACCCAAGTTTTCCCTGAAAATCAATGAAATCCACCAGAAGCTTAAGGAACATTATGACAAATGCGTGAAAGAAATAGATGAATTACATAGGTGTGTGTGTGTACAGATCTATGGATTTTTCTTTCTAGCTCTCTGTGTTTGCCTCATCCTATTCAAGGACTTTTTATTCGAACGTTCTTCCCCCTGACAACCATGTTTAAGGGGAACATATTGTCAAATGAGCTCGAGCTATTACATTTGTAGTACCAATCGGCAGCCCTGGAGTGGTGCAACTGGCGCCATTGCACAAGGACCCCCAACTAGATGTCTAAGGAGGTGGTTTAGAGAGCCCATTGTGAATGCCTTTAATAATTTTAATTTGTCTATTTTTTTGGTCACAACTAGATGTCTTAAAATCTCTCACACACATACATATCTATAGTTTAATAGTAAGGGAAAGTAAAGTCTGACAAAATATATAACGACTCATGAGCCTCTTCACCCACATTATTAATTAGTTATGAGTTGAAATATTCGTTGTTCTAATTTTATTGCAGTACGTATATTTATGTCGTGTTTCCAAGAATTCAATGCTAAAAGGCTACTTTTGTTTTACTTATTCAATACAGCGGAGACAACTAAAGTACCTATGCTATGGGTTTCTAAAGAACTTGTAATATGTGAAAATATCACCAAGGTTATTATCAGCACCTTGATTCTTTACAACGATACTGAGCACTAATCCGTCAATATTCGTGATTCTACGAACACAGCACGATGCTTAATAATGCGTGGTTATTCTAATACCAAATATTTTCATCAACTTAATTATATACCAGTCCCTTGGCACATGCATGGGTTTTATTTTTAGAATTAAGAGAAATAATATAGGTAGTTATGTTCCATAAGAGTAGGATTTATTATCTGATTTTTTTTAATTTTAATTTTTTTAATATGAAAAAGGTGAATTTACCATATTATCCTCATTTAATTAATAATTTTAATTATTAACATTTGAATTAACCAATGACATTTTATGGTATTTTGAATGTTTCACCATTCTTTGCCTTTTGCTTTATATATATATATATATATATAGATTTACCAAATGGCGTGGTTCTTGTTGACTAATTTAAATTATGGGTTCAATTCAAACTTCCTTTATTCTTAACAATAATAACTGAAGTTTATAAATTGATAAATTTGGTAAATTAATAGTGATTTGGCGGGCTCTAAAAAATAAAATTAAAATTAAAACATTGCTTGATGTATGATCAACAGATTGATGGCGATACATTTATCAATGAGATGAAGGGGAAATATGTGTTCTTTTATATCTTGAGCCTGGAAAAGCATGGGCGAAACCACACTAAAGGCTATAGTGGGCTATAACCCAGTGAGTTTTTTGAGGGAAAAAAACATAAAACCTATATATTTAACTTGTTTTAAATATTAGCCCAAAATATATTAACGTATTAAAGCCCAAAAAGTTCAACTCTTTATAAATTTAGCTGGAGGACAACAATAAAAATACACATTAAAGAACACTTTCAATTATGTTGTTGAACATATTTTCATTTTGATCATATGTGCTTTTCAGTGCATTTAATATGTATAAACAAGTACAAAGCCACTACGGTGCTAAACCCAATTTGTTTTATGCTAAAGTTTATTGAAAATTAGTCAATTGAACTATGAACTAGCGTGGTTTATATGATTTAATATTTACTTTTATTTATAGAAACTGTAAATACCAAAACGAAATTTAATTAATAGATTTTAAGCTAATAACTTTAGCTATTCCACCCGTTGAAAAATTTCTAGTTATGCCATTGGTGGAAATAAGAACCTTTTCTTTTTTTTGGGTGAAATGGGGGGGGAAAACCCCAAACAAACAAAACAAACTAACCAACACAAATCAACCGGGGCCTAGACACCCCTAACAAATCATCCACCAAAGAAGTGCCAATCCAACTTGGAGCCTCATAAAAAACGCATATACCAAGATCTAAGTTATAACTCCAAGCAGCCAGTCGATTTGCAACACTGTTTTTCTCCCTAAAAATATGATGCAGGCTGCAATTCTCAAGCTGCTGCATTAACTGCCAACAACTAGAGACCAAAGATGCAGAGGGTGCAAAGTAAGAGAATCATGCTGCTGAACAATCTGGATAGAAACAGCCGAATCCATCTCAACGATAAGGTTATTAAACCCTTTCGCAACAGCCATCCTCAGACCAAAGAACAAACCCCATAATTTAGCCTCTAGAATCTGCCCTTTACCCAAATTAACTTCAAACCCACTACACCAATCACCAGAAACATCACGCAACACACCTCCAGCACCAATATGGCCAGAAGCAACTTTCCTAGAGCCATCAACATTCAGTTTAAAGACCCCAGCAGGAGGAGGTTCCCAAGCAAACCAAGCCTCAACCTTAGCACACTTGGTAGAAGAAGCATTAGAAGTTTTAAACCATTCCTTCACAGCAGCAGTAATAATTTATATGGAGGCAAAAGCCAACTCTTCATCACCATGAAACACATAGTGATTCCTCCAAAGGCCAAATTCCAGGGAACACCATCAGCCCAAACAATCTTCGACATCAAATTTACTCTAAGCCAAGGTTGAAAGTCCATAGTAAAAAATCCAGCACTTTGACTAGAATTGAGAAGAGCATTCCACACCTTCTTAGCCTTAACACAATCACGAAGAATATGGAGTATAGAATCCATAGGCCAATGACACGAACCACAAGAAGCATCCAAAGAGAGCTGTCTTCTAACTCTTTGCTCATTAGAAAGAATTTTTCCTTGAAAAACAAGCCAAAAGAAAATATGCAACTTGGGAGGAATCCTCAGCTTCCACAAAAACTTCCAAGCAACATCAGAGCAAGCAAAGCCCTCAAAAACCATATTATAAGCAGATTTTACAGAGAAAATCCCATTGGAGGAAAACTTCCAAATTTGAGCATCCTGAATCCCACTATTAAACCCCACAGGACATCTAATAACTCGTTGGACCAGTTCTTCAGGTAAAGCAGCCCTTAGTTTCTCCATATCCCACCAATCAATTCTGTAAAAACTGGAACAGAATCTGGGTCACAAATATGCACACCACTATCATTTTGGTTTAAAGGAGCATCAAAAACCCAATTATCCTTCCAAAATTTAACAGTACCACCATCCCTAATTCTCCATAACATAACCTTCCTCAGAAAAGCAGCCCCATGTAGCACACCTCTCCATGTAGAAGAACAATCCTGCATAAAAATCACAGAATCATCAAGAATAGAATGGCCTTTAAGGTATTTAGCCTCATAATTATGAATCTTTGCCCACAAGCCTTCATCCTTAATATGCAACCTCCAACCAATCTTGGCTAACAAAGCTTGATTCATAGCACCAGTTTTTTTAAAACCCAAACCCCCTTTACTCTTAGGCCTACAAACAAGATCCCATTGACAAAGATGGACCCTGCTCATTTTCTCACTCCCACCCCAAAAAAAATTTCGATTTAATTTATCAAGTGCATCACACACACTAGTCGGTAGTTTAGCAGTTTGCATTGCATAAACAGGCGCATTGGCGCGAGAAATAACTAACGCACAAATTAAACCCTATATGCAATCGTAGTACGAGTAAGTAGGGATCGTTCTATTCCGGGGATTAGGAGGGATGCTAATCAACACAAATTAAATTAACACAAATTAAACTCATTAAACTGGAAATTAAGTTGAGGGAACAATGATTGGGGGGAGTTGGATGATTTAGACCAAAGTAAAATTGACAGCAGCAAATAACTAAGTTGTGAATGAAATATGGATTAAGGGATAGCTAGAGGATTCTTCTCCACACATGGAACATATGCATACAAATCGATCTCCAGTTACTCTTTCAATAAAGTATGAATGTCAAAGCCCCAAATTAATTGTGAACTGCACTAATTAACTCTCAGATTTTCCTAAGTTCATTGAATTGGACTCAGCGACTCAATCAAATTATTCTTATCAAGTTCCCTATATGAACAACATGATAGAGATACATATCAAAGATCATTAAGTTTTATGAAAATCATAAGCTTTGACAAGACATTTGTAACTATGAAAAGCATGATACTCTTGCCAGGAATTTACTTAACACAATCATGACTAGTGACTTTTACTACTTGTGAATATAAGTTCATAACGATTAGGTGAAATTCCCTTATATCCTAGCATCAAATCCATGCATGCAAACTAAGTATGCATCCTTAATAAACATGCAAGAATAAGTCCTGAATAAAACAGAAAAGTAAATCACATTCATACTTTACGAAATCATAACTGGAAGTGATCAATTCATATAAAACATATGTCCATGGCTTCAAATTCACCTCTAACTAAGAAGAAATTTAGTTACACATATTTAATAATTGAAAAGCAATATAGAATAAGAAATACATAGGATAAGATAAAGAGAAGAAAAGAACTAGATGATGGCAGCAAGGAATTCCCAAGACAGCTCCAAGCTTTGCTCCTCTTGCAACTAGCTCTCTCTCTCTCTCTATATGAATGTGTATGAGTAATGGATGAAGTGAATTGATGGATTGTTGAATGAATTGTGTTTAGAATTGGAGTGCTATTTATAGGGAGAATGGAAGGGGAATATTTGAATTGAATATGGTTTATGCCAATAGCACTTGTAATTTAGAAACTCATTCTTTTGGCTAGTGCACTTCACCAACAAATCCCACTAGATAGTCATGCATGACATAGTCAGCTTGTGGGCTGATTTTGGGCTTGTTATTCACTCCAAAAAATTCTGGAAAAATATGGATCTTCAAGCCCTTTGTCTTATCTTTCCAAGCATATGCAGCCCAACTCAAGGAAAAATAGGAAAGACCTTCAAATGTCATTTTTGGCCCAGTAACGCAGATGTTGCCGAGTTTTGACCTTGAGTTGCTAAATCATGGATAACTTCCTCTAGAAAACTCCAAATCATGAACCGTAAAATGCTACGGAAACTAGACTTCCGTATCTTTCCAATGATGTGTGGCTCATTATCTGGTTCTTCTTGAGCAAGTACAGGTTAATCCGTGAATGTGACTGATCTGCAGACACTGTTTTGAGCTAACTTGTCTTCAAAATGCATGTAATGAGTCTCATCCTTATTACACTGAAACATACACAAACTTTATTAAAAGCACAAGTTTAACTCAAAAACATAACCAAATCATAAGTTAGAAGGGTACAAAAAGATATGTAATTATGCACTGATCAAATACCCCCAAACTTAGATTTTGCTAGTCCTCGAGCAAAACAAAATAAAACTACAACTTAGGAAACAGGAAATAAGCAACTAGCCTTCCAAACAATATCCTCAAAGAATCACCAACGTATATGGTTCCAAAGAAACACAACAATCACAATCTAAATTCCACACATGATTCACGAGAAAGCAAAGCTCACAATGAAACCCTTAAGTGTAGTGTGTGAATGCCAAATCAGAACAACCCCTGCCACTCAAATAAGTATATGCGCACACACTTAGAGCAAAATCAATAATTCTGAACCCCATAAGCTCATTATCCAATCTGCTCTCCACAGTAATACCATGCAACACCAAGGATCAAAAGGACTTTACAAGGGTAGTAATGAGGTTCAGGGTAGTGGTAGAATGAAAGAAGGGATATGAGATATACAATATTTTTAGCACAATTAAAGCACAGGTAAGAGCATAAGAGATTTTTTTTTTTTTTTTTTTTTTTTTTTTTTTTTTTTTGAACTTTGTAACACGCAAGGAACACATACATGAGCAGATTTTCAACATAATTTCAGCACCTTCAAATGTGTTTATTTGGCCTAATTTTGTGGCTCTTTACCCTAGATCACCATCCTCTTCTCTTTTATAACACCCTAGGGCCGTGACTACATTGGTCACACTTCATTACCTCTTTTGATTAGTTACCAATACCCCCCAAACTTATTTCTTTTCAACACTTGGGTAATGGCACTAATGATTCACTTTTGCTCCAAAAACCTTGCATTCTTTATAACTCTCTTTTGAAGATAACTTTAACTGCTCATAGAATAAGTGAGAATAAGAAAACAGAAGTTCATTATGGTAGGAATGGTTTACACAAAGAAAGGCTTAACATTGGCTCAAATGGGTTGACTAGGGATGAATACATGTAGAGGGATGGTTAGAAAGGCTCAAACGGTTCAAACATGGCCTAAATCATTTCCTAAGCATTGTATGGCAACAAAATGTCTCAAGAGATATTCAAATAAGTTCTAGAGTACAAAACCAAGATCATGAGATAAGTAGAATTGCATAACGTATCTAAGTAACAAAAAATTGGACTAACTTGGCAAAGTGCTCAATAAGTGCAAGGGTGGCATGCAAGACAGAGTTAACTCAGAACCACACAAAGTCCTTAAAAAATGACTCTCAATTTCTGATAAACCATATTAGTATTAAATCCAAGTCTTATCATAGGTGTTTGGAAGGATAACGAAACAACACACAAAATCCTGCGTTTTTAGACGCTAAACACACAAAAAATAAATTAAAAAAATAAATTTAAAATTTGACAGTAAAACAACATAACCAAATCCTTCCCCCCAAACTTAAATGAAACATTGCCCTCAATGTTTAGAACGTAAGAACATGCAATGCCTCATAAATGCAAGGAAAGAAGAGAAGGAAAAGACATAACCAAATGTTAGAGTTTAGAAAACCTCCCCTTTGAAGCGATTAGGACGGTTCATCTTTCAATCCGACTCACTTTCCGAAGGGTCTGAAACAGAAGAATCATATATGGCTCCATCTATCATCAACTCCTCCATCTGCTCCACGAAGTCTCGGAGTCTTGTGGTCATGTACACTAATTGGAAGTGAAACTCGTCAAGCACACTTAAGTAAATGCCAAACTCGTCTCGAATGTTACCTGTAGAATACATGTGACTGCTCACCACAACAGTTCTTGCCACAAACCTCCTATCTAGCAGATATACCCTCCAAGTATATAGACAACGTGCCAGCGCCGCAAGCTGCATTTCTTCCAATCCACAATTCAGATCCCAATTTGGAATCATGCCTTCAATTTCCCCTATCACCCTACCTCTTTGCAACAGAAAGGCATCTATGGTAACTTCTGAGGGATCCATGGCAAACACAACCACGAGCACCTCAATCACCTCAAACACCCGTTGCATAATGGTGTCCTCTCCCAAAGGATCTTCTGGTGGGATAGCTGGCAGTGAGTTCAACAAAACCATTGGGCTAGGCACCTTCACCATGCTCAATTCGGACTCCTCCTCCTTGAGCTTTCCACCGACGGCATCCTTGAGTTTCTCCATTGACGAGCCCTACAATAAGCAATAATTTGGAGAAGGCTTGGAAAGAGAAGGTTTCAGGGGTTAGCGGGCGGCTAGGTCAAATGAAAGATGGAGGGTTAGGGTTAATGTAGTGTTTCAGAGAAAGAGAAGGTTTTTATTTTATTTTATTTTATTTTTATTTTTTTTATTTTTTTATAATTAAAATTATTTATATTTAATGTAAAAAAAAAAAAAAAAAAAACACATGAATATATAAGTGACTCACGGATTACCAGTTAAGAACCTCAGAAAACACAGCCAGGGGATCCGGGAAGTTTGGAGAGGTCACAATGGTCCAGTTTAAAATCCAAACTTCTTAGACATCCAAGGTGTCGCCTATAGAACTCCTAGACACTGTATTAACAGAGGTGCTTATTGGAGTTACCAGAAGTCAACTCATATGAAAAAAAAAAATTTTAAAATTTTTGTTTTTTTGTTTTTTGTTTTTTGTTTTTTTGTTTTTTTTGTTTTTTGTTTTTTGTTTTTTTCATAAGCTTGCAAGACATTGAACAAAATTATACTAAGCAAAACAAAGCTCACACAACTTAACTCTACCACAAAACCTAACAAAATTGTCAATCCCTAATAAATGCAAGGAAATAAGATAAGGAAAAGACATAACCAAAGGTTTAGAGTTTAGAAAAACTCCCCTTTGAAGCGATTAGGACGTAAGCAGCTCCTTGCAGGTTCTATCTTCTCCTCATCACCTTGGGTTGCCTCCCAAGAAGCGCTAAGTTTTATGTCTTCAGCCGGACATCCAACTTGTTATAGTGAATGGGGAGGTTTGGGCTCAATCGGCACCGCATGCAATGCAAGAGAGTTCACCAAGCTTGTCTTCCATTTCCATCGCTTCCTTGTTGCTTTCCTTTTCTTCAAATGATTCCGTAATGGTTTAAGCTCGAAAGTGGGTGCCTGAATCACCGAAGGTAACAACTTGTTAGTAGAAATGGGAATTGGAATTGGGATTGGAGGCTTACCAACATATTGTGGCATTGACTCAAGGGCAGCCACCATCTCGCAAATTTCTTCATGATTAGGTTCGACCCCATTTTTTATGAGTTCAATTCCTTGAACAATGGTGGTTTCAAGGGTATCCCTATCTAGGGATTCGAGATTTTCCTGCGCCAAAGAATCAAATGCATCAACAGAGAAACACGAGTGATCATCCATAGGGTACCTCATAGCTTCAGAAATATTGAAATCAATGATATCGCCATCAAATTCCATTGTCAACGTCCCTTTGAACACATCGATATTGGTTCGGGCTGTTTTCATGAAAGGTCGTCCAAGTAAAATAGGCAATGGTGTAGAATGGGCTGAATCCTCCATCTCAAGCACATAAAAATCTGCTGGAAATATCAAGTGGTTAACCTGCACCAAAACATCTTCCAAAACTCCTTTCGGATATGCATTAGAACGATCAGCTAATTGAATTACAACTCCATCCTTTTTAAGCTCTCCTAAGTTCATAGATGCATAAATAGAGTATGGCATGACATTAATGGAAGCACCTAAATCTAACATGGCATGTTCAAACTTGGTGTTACCAATTACACAAGGGATTGTGAAACTACCTGGATCTTTGCATTTAGGTGGCAGTTTTCGTTGCAAAACTGCAGAAACATTCTCACTTACCCTTACCACTTCTTTGTTCGAATTCCTCCTCCTTGTTGTACAAAGCTCTTTCAAGAATTTAGCATACTTTGGAACTTGCTTTATTGCGTCAAGAAGTGGGATATTTACTTGTACCTTCCTGAAAGTCTCTAAGATGTCTTTTTCATTCTCTTCTTTCTTAGATTGCATAAACCTGCGAGGGAAAGGCACATTTGGTGGGATAGGGTTAGAATGAGTTGAATTTGGAACAACCTTACCTGAGTTTGGTTGTGTAGGAGCTTTGGGGGACTGCAGCAATGGTTGTTCCTCCCTTGCCGTGGCTTTGTCCTCCTCCTTCTCTTTGAAGAGCAACTTTTCATTCTCTGTTGGGTTTTGTTTGGACATTTTGGGATTGGTTCCAATCTCTTTACCACTCCTTAAGATGATAGCTTTAGCCGTTTCAAAACCTCCTTTTGGATTGACAATGGTTGAGCTGGGTAGTTTGCCTTCTTCTCTAAACTGTCCCATAAATTCCGCCATTTGCCCAATTTGCTTCTTCACTTCGCTCATCTCTTTGGCTTGATTCTGTAAACCCTGAGTCAAAGAAGTTAGTACTTTAAGCATTTGATCATTATCCATTGGGGAACCTGAATTTGATTGGGCAGTTTGTGGTTGAGGTTGTGGTGGTGCGAATGGCTTTTGATAGAACCCCGGAGGTGGCTGTCTATATCCGCCTTGTTGTTGAGTTTGTTGAGGCTCCCTCCACTTAAAATTTGGATGATCTCTCCAGCCTGGATTGTAGGTGTTTGAAAATGGGTCATACCTAGGTTGAGTTTGGCTTTGATAACCTATGGCATTGGCACTTTCCCATCCCCCATTCGCTATTAATTGAGGACATTGATCAGTGTGGTGTCCATGCATAGAGCACACGCTACAAGTGGCTGTACTTTGCACCTTGGGTCCTTCAACAACCTGCGAAATAAGAGTAGAGAGATTAGCCATTTGAGATTGAAGTTCTGAAATAGCACTTACCTCATTAACTTGACTTGGCTGTGCATGATCTCTTCCTCTAACTCCTTCGTATTGTTGTGCATTCAAAGCTCGGTTTGCTATTAAGATCTTTGCAGCAACTGGTGTTTTGTCAACCAAAGCACCTCCTGCTGAAGCATCAAGCATTTGTCTCTCCAGTGGAAGTAGCCCTTCATAGAAATATTGAATTAAAAGCTCTTCCTTCATTTGATGTTGTGGGCAGGATGCAACTAACGTCTTAAAACGCTCATAGTACACTGGAAAGGATTCTCCCGGGCCTTGTTGAATTCCACTAATTTTCTTCCTCAAAACAATGATTCTTGAAGTTGGGAAGAATTTCTCTAAGAATGCTTTCTTCATACTTTCCCAAGAAGTAACGGTTCCAGGTGCTAGTTCATAGAGCCAATCCTTAGCCTTGTCCATAAGAGAAAATGGAAAGGCTTTCATCTTCAAAATATTTCCATCCACGTTAATGGGTGTCATACTTGAACATACTACTTCAAATTCCTTCAAATGCTTGTTTGGATCTTCCATGGACAGCCCATGGTATCTGGGAATGTGATGTAGCAAACTTGACTTCAATTCAAACACATCGGTCTTGCCTGCAGCAGCCCCGGGGTATTGAATGCAAAGAGGGACTGCATTGTCCAATTCAGAGGCTGAAAGTTCCTTGATTGATCTATTGTCTACAGCCATGTCTTGTTCCTCTTCCAAGTCCGTTTCTGCTTCAGATTCGGGTTCGGAAACAGAACTAGAGGGACTGAGTTCTGGCTGTTTCCTCTTCCTTCTCAAAGTTCGTTCGAGATCGTCGTCAAATTCCAATATGTGCGCATGAACACGGTGTGAACTTCGAGTCATACACTTGTACCTAAAACAAAGAAAACAAAACAAAACAAAATCAGAAACACAAGAACAACGAAAACGCACGGAAGATTAGCAATTTTGCTAATCCCCGGCAACGGCGCCAAAATTTGGCGCGAGAAATAACTAACGCACAAATTAAACCCTATATGCAATCGTAGTACGAGTAAGTAGGGATCGTTCTATTCCGGGGATTAGGAGGGATGCTAATCAACACAAATTAAATTAACACAAATTAAACTCATTAAACTGGAAATTAAGTTGAGGGAACAATGATTGGGGGGAGTTGGATGATTTAGACCAAAGTAAAATTGACAGCAGCAAATAACTAAGTTGTGAATGAAATATGGATTAAGGGATAGCTAGAGGATTCTTCTCCACACATGGAACATATGCATACAAATCGATCTCCAGTTACTCTTTCAATAAAGTATGAATGTCAAAGCCCCAAATTAATTGTGAACTGCACTAATTAACTCTCAGATTTTCCTAAGTTCATTGAATTGGACTCAGCGACTCAATCAAATTATTCTTATCAAGTTCCCTATATGAACAACATGATAGAGATACATATCAAAGATCATTAAGTTTTATGAAAATCATAAGCTTTGACAAGACATTTGTAACTATGAAAAGCATGATACTCTTGCCAGGAATTTACTTAACACAATCATGACTAGTGACTTTTACTACTTGTGAATATAAGTTCATAACGATTAGGTGAAATTCCCTTATATCCTAGCATCAAATCCATGCATGCAAACTAAGTATGCATCCTTAATAAACATGCAAGAATAAGTCCTGAATAAAACAGAAAAGTAAATCACATTCATACTTTACGAAATCATAACTGGAAGTGATCAATTCATATAAAACATATGTCCATGGCTTCAAATTCACCTCTAACTAAGAAGAAATTTAGTTACACATATTTAATAATTGAAAAGCAATATAGAATAAGAAATACATAGGATAAGATAAAGAGAAGAAAAGAACTAGATGATGGCAGCAAGGAATTCCCAAGACAGCTCCAAGCTTTGCTCCTCTTGCAACTAGCTCTCTCTCTCTCTCTATATGAATGTGTATGAGTAATGGATGAAGTGAATTGATGGATTGTTGAATGAATTGTGTTTAGAATTGGAGTGCTATTTATAGGGAGAATGGAAGGGGAATATTTGAATTGAATATGGTTTATGCCAATAGCACTTGTAATTTAGAAACTCATTCTTTTGGCTAGTGCACTTCACCAACAAATCCCACTAGATAGTCATGCATGACATAGTCAGCTTGTGGGCTGATTTTGGGCTTGTTATTCACTCCAAAAAATTCTGGAAAAATATGGATCTTCAAGCCCTTTGTCTTATCTTTCCAAGCATATGCAGCCCAACTCAAGGAAAAATAGGAAAGACCTTCAAATGTCATTTTTGGCCCAGTAACGCAGATGTTGCCGAATTTTGACCTTGAGTTGCTAAATCATGGATAACTTCCTCTAGAAAACTCCAAATCATGAACCGTAAAATGCTACGGAAACTAGACTTCCGTATCTTTCCAATGATGTGTGGCTCATTATTTGGTTCTTCTTGAGCAAGTACAGGTTAATCCGTGAATGTGACTGATCTGCAGACACTATTTTGAGCTAACTTGTCTTCAAAATGCATGTAATGAGTCTCATCCTTATTACACTGAAACATACACAAACTTTATTAAAAGCACAAGTTTAACTCAAAAACATAACCAAATCATAAGTTAGAAGGGTACAAAAAGATATGTAATTATGCACTGATCACGCATCCAAAGTAATAGATTGAATAAGGGTAGCTCTACCAGCTAGAGAAAGAAATTTACCCTTCCAAGCAGCAAGTCTTTTATGCACTTTGTCAACTAAGCTACTATAAGTCCTTTTATCAATTCGAGAATGCAATAGAGGCATGCCTAGGTACCTTCCAAGATCTTCAGTTAGAGGAGAGCCACAAATACAACTGATTTCCTTAGCTATTTCCTTACAGGTGTTAGGAGAACAAAAGATAGCAGATTTATCAAAATTTACTATTTGACCAGAGGCTTGACAAAAAACCTCCAAGCAATTCTTCAAAACTCTAGCTTGATTAGAGGTAGCTTTAGCAAACAAAACTAGGTCATCAGCAAAAAAGAGGTGAGAGACAGCAGGGCCAGCTTGAGAGGACTTAACAGGTCTCCATTTACCCATTCGAACATCCTAAAAAATAATATGGGACAACTTTTCAATACCCAACGCAAACAAATATGGAGACAAAGGGTCCCCTTGTCTAATACCACTCTTAGGTTGGAAAGACTCAGTGAGCTCTCCATTGATACATATTTGATACTTCACAGTAGAAACACAACTCATGATCAACTTAATTAGATTGAGAGGCAGACCCAACTCCACAAGCACATGCTCAATAAAATTCCAATTAAGGCGGTCATAAGCCTTAGAAAGATCAATTTTCCAAGCCATGAAACCTTTTTTACCCTTAGACAATTTAAACTTATGAAACAATTCTGGAGCAATAAGAATATTATCAGTAATATGTCTACTAGGAACAAAACTAACCTGATTAGGGCTTATGAGATTGGGCAAGATAGATCTGAGCCTGGCAACAATAACCTTGGATATCACTTTATACAAAGTAGAACACAGGCTGATAGGGCGAAACTAACCATTGACAAAGGACTTTCCACCTTAGGCACTAGAGTAATAAGAGTCATATTAAGCTTCTCAGGAATTGTACACTCATGAAAAGCCTTAAGCACCATATCTGAAAGATATCTTCACCACAATGATTCCACTGGCTCTGATAAAAACATGCAGGAAAACCATCTATCCCAGGGGCTTCTAGCCCTCCAATATTAAATAGACTAGTTTTAACTTCCTCCAAAGCAACTAGTCTATTTAAAAGCCTCAAATCAGCCACATCTATGCCAGGAAACAAATTAGGAAAACCAATCTCAGAGTCCACCACATGATCATTAGAAAACAGGGCTGAAAAATAAGTCACAGCTAAAGCTTTAATTCCCACTGCCTCCTCAACCCAATCACCAACAATATTTTTAAGTCTTTCAATCTTATTTCTCCTCCTTCTAATAATAGTTGTAAGATGGAAAAACTTTGTATTTCTGCCACCCTTCTGCAACCAATTAATCCTGGATTTTTGCCTCCAAAATACAGCTTCTTGTTCAAGAACATCATTAAACTCTTTAAGTAACTCGGGTTCCAAATTACTAAGGAAACGATTTGGACCCATACACAAAGATTTTTGGATACCATCAATGCGAGCCAACAACCTATTCTTCATTTGTCTCATATGACCAAACACTTGAATATTCCATTGCTTCAAAGGAGCAATTAAAGCATAAGACTTATCTAGAGCAGATCCAATAACAGACCCCCAAGAAGCATAAAAAACATCCTGAAATTTCTCATGTTGGGGCCACATAGCTTCAAACCTGAAAGGTCTGGAAAGGGGGGAAGAAATAAAACAAGAAGCCAAGCAGATTTTGATGGGACTATGATCTGATTTTGTCCTCGGGAGATGTCTCACAGTTGCTTCAGCAAAAAATCTTCGCCAACTCAAATTACAAATAGCTCTGTCCAACCTTTCAAAAACTTTTTTTTATTAGTCCAAGTGTATTTAGATCCATAAAAACCTAAATCTACCATATCATGGTTGTCAAACCAAGTTTTAAACCCTCTTAATCTGCATAAAGAAGCTTCTTCCAGCTTATCTTCAAACCTCAACATCTCATTAAAGTCTCCAGCAATTAACCAAGGCATATTATGATTAGCTACAACAAAGGAAAGATATTCCCATAATTTCTGTCGCTTAGCAATACAAGGATGAGCATACACTGCAGTAAACATCCAGGGAGTTTGACAGACACAAGCATAAATAGATTGAGCTGAGGTACCAACAATATCAACTGTGACTTTACTAGCATTCCATAATAACCACAAGCCACCAGAGAAACCACTAGCATCCACAATTTCATAATTGGAAAACCCCAAAGATTTAACCACAGCAATAGCCTTCCCACCACTGATTCTAGGCTCACAAATGAACAGTATATCCATATGATGAGTACAACTCAAATTCATCACAGTAGTCTTAAACTTAGTGCACGCAGCACCTCGAGCATTCCAACTAATAATATTCATAAAAAAATATGCTAAAAGATAAACAGTCACTAAGGGTAAACCCTTTACTTAAGCATCAAAAGCCATACCTTCAACTGTGTTGAAGGTATTACTAGTCAAATTTCCACCATAAGTGCTAGTTTGGCCTTAAACCAAATCCATCTTCGCAACTTGCCCCAGCTGATCAATCCCTCTAGGCACAAGAACATTATAATCATCATACTCAGAAGCATCCTCATGAAAATTAGTATCCTCATCATGAAATTCAGAATGTGTTGTTATATTTGGAGGTTGATGCCCAAAAATATAAACCCCTTCTCTTGATGAATATGCTGACCATCACCCCAACTCTCCAAATGCTCAGTGACAGCACTAAGAGTAGAAGGCTTCCTACCACCAACAACCTGATTACGAGAATGTCGAGATGCCCCCATTGTAAACTTATCAGAAGAGCCTGAACTCTTATCCATCACCTTACTATTAAAGACTTTCTGCACATTCTTATTGGAGATATCATTCAAAACAGGCCTAGAACTCGAAATAGCATGTTTAGACTTAGTCCAAACTTTCTTACCAACTTCCTCCACAGATTTAAAAATAGGGACACCCTTCGTCGGAACTTGGTTAACATTATCGGGCCCACTTATGTCAAAATATTCTCCAATCTCATTAAGAGCATCAAAACGAGACCTTTTGTTCCTTCCACCAGAATCTTGCCTAGGAACATCCTTATGAATAGTTTTTGTTCGCCTTTTAGATTGCACATTCATCCAAGGGCCTCGCAAGCTATCCTCAGCCATCTTCACAATTTCTGTATCCCCAACAGAGTCATGATTCATAGGTCCCACTCCTGCACCTTGAGCTTTCCCAGCCTCATCGGACAAATTCACAGATTTCAAAGTACAACTCTCCCTTTTATGACCATAACACCCACATAGATAACAAATATCAGGTAATCCCTCATACTCAATATTGTACCAGTTCTGATTTATTTGCACAAAGGCATCAAGGGGTTTAGTTAGATCCAACTCCACACATAAACGAGCAAACTTACCCCTATCTTGCGAAGTAGTCAATGAATCAATTTTCAGCAATTTACCAAGAAGGTTGCCAATCCTCTTAAGAGACCAAACATCAAAACATTCAAGCTGCATGGCAGATACTCGAATTCAAGTAGTCATTCTTATGATGTGTGCAGTAAAAGGGCAGAAACCAGGCCGCTATTGTTGTATGGTTAAGTATTGCCCCGCAATCTTCCAAGGCCCTCCAGTCAACACAAAATTTAAGTCATCTTCCAGATCAAATCTCACAACAAAATAATCATTCACCAAGTCAATAAGCTTCCACCGTCTCACCAAACTGTATTTCTGAGCTAAGCGATCATGAAGATAGTTATAAGTATGAGAGCGACCAAGGAGCTTAATGATCAAAGCATTTTTCCAAGGTTCACAAAATCGAGCCATAGCACGATCAAAGAACTGTATACTCGGCCCATGCTCACCACGAGAAATGAACACATCATCCTCATCATTCAAACCCTCATAATCAGTATCCAAGCAATTAATATCAATCCCCACATTTTTGGTCATATTAACTTTATTCATCAATTTATCACGAAAGTTATGAATACCGGGTAAGAAATTAGGCATCTTATTACCAATAGATTCATTCACCAGATCAGCCATCTGCCTAGAAATATGCTCAGACTCTGGCATCAGATCCATCTTAGTTGCTTGCATCAAACCCTGCATCGAATTGGGATTGGAACCAGACTCCACATCGTACTCAGAATCGCAATCCGCAACAGCCCGAACCCTCTTCGTCACACGAGAAAGCTTGGGAAAGACACCAGGGGATCCTTCCTCCATGGGCAATTGAAATTCAGGGAGACGTACACTTAGAAACAATAGATCGGCAGCTAGAAACCACCGCAATGGCAGTTCCCAGTAAGAAGAGTCGCGAAGATTCCGTACCAATCGGTGCTCTCACTTTCGCTGGTGGAAATAAGAACTTTTGCAGCTCACAAATCTACATAAAAGAATTGATGAGGAGTATAAATGCAAGATTGTGTAGATCCCCATTGAAAGTGACTGGACGACTGAAGCGAAAAAAAAGAGTCGCAGTTTATGGAATGGACGAAGATGACGCCATGGTACACAGTGCAATTAAGGAATTTGGTATCAATTTCTTTGCTTTCCTAGATATTAAGGTCAACACAATGCTTAAGCTAGTAGTGGATCACATTACAAAGGACAACAACAAACTTCTACGCATGGTACGTATTTATTAATCAATGATATTATTTGTATTTGTTGATCACTTTGCTGACCAACTCTCTAATAACAGTTAAACCCACTTACGTATGTAGGGGCTACATGTATTGGACAAGTGTTTAACAATGTAGTCAGTAAATGTAGTATAAATAGGAACACTTTGTATTACTTGTACAATATTTAATAAGTAATTATTCCGTTAAATGTGCTGCAACAGATGGAAAACCAAAGGTACACTTTCTTCATTGGAGGCAAAAACCAGAAAATGACTAGTGACTTGTGCAGCAAGATAACAAAAGCAAAGCTTGCCATTGAGATAGAATTGAAAATGCATATTGGGTTAGCTAGTGTTACGAAAGAATCGGAGACTAAGAAGACTTTCTAGGCCGACATGGAAAAACTCTTCTTCAGCTTGCAATACAAGAAAACTTAGCAACGGCGACAAACCACTGATTTGTTGCCCAAACATCATTCTCGCGACCAAGGACTTCATTTATCAGCATAGGTCACGTGCCAATACTACAGACGAAAGAGTGGTGTTATGTCGATGAAATTAGTTGTCTGCATCAAATTTTGGCGACGAAATTGAATTTTGTCTCCAAAGGAAGCAATATTTTGTCCAGAAATTTGTGGGGAAGAAAATTTTTGGCCAGGTTTGTCGCCAGAACACAAAGACCCTTAGTGGAGTAGTGGTAAGCTGATGGTGATTTGTAAATTTTAATCTCTGTTTTTAAGTTGTGTAATCAATTAGAATCTTTCTTGGTGTTATAAAAAAATAAAAAAATTTCATTGAGTCATTTCAATTTTCCTTCCAACTCTTGTTTATAACATTGCTTGTTCCTAAATTTCAAACATTCATGACAATGCTTACTGTAAGTTCGAGAAGGTTTCAAAATAATAATAATTTTAATTTTAATGAAATTATATTTATTTATTTCATTTTTTTTTTAAAAGGGTACTGCATCACTAAATATTTAAATAAAAAATAAAAAACAGCAACAACATCATGGTGCGCTTCATGTTTCAACAATAAGAGCCTTTAGTTTGGCCCTCTGGACCTCCTCTCTTGGGTTTTCACGCACCACTTCTTGGGGCTCATCACTTCTCCCAAAGATCACACTCTTAGCTTGAGCACAACTTGTGTCGTGATCTCGTTACTTGCATTTACCTAGTCACTCTAGGGCCTCCAACTATTTTGCATGTCTTGAGAGTGAAAATCTACCATCTTTGATAGTTTTTTATTCTCATCTTGATAGTTTTTTTATCCTCCAATGTCTTTGCCCTCTCCTTTTTCAAGCTCCTTATAACACTCTGATAATTTTCAACCAATTCCGCTCTACCACCAACTGAGCTCTTAACACATGCACCTCATGGGATTTCACCATGAGGCAATGCCCCACACTTGCGACAAATGCCACACTTTGCACGCTCAGTGCCATGACATCGCTCACTACTGGATTGTCATCCCTTGTTCCCAGCACGCGCACATCCTTGGGAGTCAGCAAACTCCTCTCAACTCCAATGGCAACATCGTTGTTAAGGAATAATGAGTCGTTTATTGTAACTGGCCCTTGTGAGGAAGCAAAGTAGGGCATCCACATTTGTGCAACCCTTTGCCCCAATGTATGAGTTGGCGGAGCTAGGTTTAGAAAATGGGAAGGAAGAGGCCATCTTATTTTTGAGTTGGAGGAGATAGGTTTAGATCGAAAGAAATGGGAAGGAAGAAAATTGGTGAAGCTAGGTTTTTGTTTTTGTTTTTTGTTTTTTTTTTTTGAGTTGTGATTTTTTTTCTCCCCTCAATTCCCTTTATTAACGTCCTTTATACGAGTCTCGAGCTCCATATTCATCTAGCTTTCCACCCTTCCCCAAAATTACCGAATTTGCGGGATTTGCCTCCGTCATTATGTCGACACATCCTTTTGGCTTTCCTCGAGCTCCACATCCGTAATTTCCTGATAAGGTTATAATTTCACACACTTACATGCCTTCTTTGCTTAGTAATTCTGTTTAGTTTCTCTTTATTTGAAGTCTCTTACCTATGTTTGTGTGTTTGTAGGTTAAAACAGCAAGGGGATCACATTTGATACAATACATGCATTTTGAAGACAAGTTAGCTCAAAACAGTGTCTGCAGATCAGTCACATTCACGGATTAACCTGTACTTGCTCAAGAAGAACCAAATAATGAGCCATATATCATTGGAAAGATACGGAAGTCTAGTTTCCGTAGCATTTTACGGTTCATAATTTGGAGTCTTCTAGAGGAAGTTGTACATGATTTAGTAGCTCAAGGTCAAAATTCGGCAGCATCTGCGTTACTGGGCCAAAAATGACATTTGAAGGTCTTCCCTATTTTCCCTTGAGTTGGGCTACATATAGTTGGAAAGAAGACATTCTGAACTTCAAGTTTGAGGGTTCAAAGTCATCATTTGCTTAAGGGAAGCCCAATTCGTAAGCCCTTGAAGTTTCTGGTCATGCTGACCTAAGCATGAGCTAAGTGTGCTTGGTCATAATGACATGAGGATGAGGTATTATTGATTGTGGGAAGTTAGGTGAAGCAGATGCATTTCTTATATTTGAGTGGAGTTTTACAGCAGCTAAAGGGAATCAAACATAATAAAGTGGGAGCTGCAATATAAAGCCTAAAAAGAAAAAGAATTGTTTTCAAATGCAAGTGTGTTAGGTGAAGTTAGGTGTGGTTGATGAACATAATTGTATAATCAGATTCCTCTAACCCTTGTGCCTATAAATAGAGTCTCCAAAGAGCTAAGAGGGCAGATCATATCAATCCATAACTCACTTCATCCATTACAAAGAGAGAAGAGAGCTACTAGTTGCAAAAGGAAGCAGAGCTTGGAGCTGTCCTGGGAAGTCCTTGCTGCCATCATCTAGTTCTTTTCTTCACTTTATCCTATCTTATGTATTTCCATTCTATATTGTTTTTCGATCATTAAATATGAGTAACTAAATTTCTTCTTAGTTAGAGGTGAATTCGAAGCCATGGACATATGTTTTATATGAATTGATCACTTCCAGTTATGATTTCGTAAAGTATGAATGTGATTTACTTTTCTGTTTTATTCAGGACTTATTCTTGCATGTTTATTAAGGATGCATACTTAGTTTGCATGCAGGGATTTGATGCTAGAATATGAGGGAATTTCACCTAATCGTTATGAACTTATATTCACAAGTAGTAAAAGTCACTAGTCATGATTGTGTTAAGTAAATTCCTGGCAGGAGTATCATGCTTTTCATAGTTACAAATGCTTTGTCAAAGCTTATGATTTTCATAGAACTTAATGATCTTTGATATGTATCTCTATCATGCTGTTCATATAGGGAACTTGATAAGAATAATTTGATTGAGTCGCTGAGTCCAATTCAATGAACTTAGGAAAATATGAGATTTAATTAGTGCAGTTCACAATTAATTTGGGGCTTTGTCATTCGTACTTTATAGAAAGAGTAACTGGAGATCAATTTGTGTGCATATGTTCCATGTGTGGAGAAGAATCCTCTAGCTATCCCTTAATCCATATTTCATTCACAACTTAGTTATTTGCTGTTGTCAATTTTACTTTGGTATAAATCATCCAACTCCCTCCAATCATTGTTCCCTTAACTTAGTTCTAGTTTAATAAATTTAATTTGTGTTGATTAGCATCCCTCCTAATCCCCGGAATAGAAGGATCCCTACTTACTCGTACTACAATTGCATGATTTATAGGGTTTAATTTGTGCGTTAGTTATTTCTCACGCCATTTCCAAAAACAACTATCAACAAAGTCGTCACGCCTCACATCTATCAATCATGTTTTTCTCTTCTCTCTTCTTTTACACTCCCCAAACCCACTCAAAACTCAATCCCACACCACCCACCCCTCCCCCCCGACATCACCTTGTTTTCTCTTCTCTCTTCCTCTTTTCTCTTCCTCTTTCTTCTTGCAACCATGCCTGGTTCTCACATCCCATGTAGAGCTTGCAAATACTTGAGACGAAATTGTGTGTGTGGCAACATTTTTGCACCACATTTCAACAATGAACAATTTGTTACCCATTTTGGCCCGTGCACATGGTTTCTAGTGCATCCAGGGTATCCAAGCTTTTATCTCATCTTCCCTTCAATGATCGTGGCAGAGCTGTGTTGATGCTAACTTATGAAGCTCAAGCCAGGCTTGAGAAGATCCAATATATGGATGTGTTTTGTAATTTTTTTTGTTCACTAACAATAGGTTAATATTGATATATACCTAATTCGGTGTTCTTATTAAACATATATGTTTTTGCTTTGAATTGCAGGTGGTCAACATAGAAGTACAGTTAGCTCCCCTCTAGGATCAAGTAGCTCAAAGCTTTTTGTATGGCTCTGCCATAGAGACTTCATCAAACACCTTGCCACAACTGAATTCAAGCCATATCAATAATGTTGGAGCTACATCAGACTATGTCAACTTAGAAGGCACTTCTTCCATGTCCTCTTTTGGAGCTTTACTGTGAAGAGAATATTATAAGAAGTTCATATGAATTTTTGTTGTATTTTTCTAATTTCTAATTTATTTAGTGTGAATTTTAGAAATTAAATCGTATAAAAATAAAATGAAATAGTCGAAATCCAAAAGAAGTCCACAAGCTACTTTCTTACAAATTACACAAAGACAATATCGGCAGATGGATTATGCTTACCGAAGGATGGACTGTGGTGACCTGTGGTTAGGTTAACACTATTTTCACAACCCTAGAGAAATTTTCCGTCTGGAAGCAACACAATTTTCCGTCTCAACATGCTATCTCTGTTTTTGTAGTTAGTTTGGGTCAATTTTAGAGTTTTGGAGATTGATTTAAACACCTATTAAAGCTCTGGCGATTGGGCCATGTTCCGAGTTGCTCCGACCACTTAATGCTCCACTTGTTAGTTCGAATGTTTTGGTATAGGTACTGCCCGACATTGTTGATATTTTCTGTGGCAGAAAATTTCCCAAGGCGCATGGGGGTACCTTGTGGCAGTCCATTTCGTCCTAAAATATTCCCCATATTGTTCTAAGTACAACGGTATGCTTGGATTTGAAGTTGGTTACCATGACCATCGAACAAATATTGCACCTATTATGCAATATCCGAGTTCGATAAGTTTGGGCTGTTTGATTGGTTCCAATTCAATTATGTTGTTCCCTGTACGTCTAGGATTGTGTAGGAACTTGAGGATCTAGAATCGGAGTCCCGGATACTCTGAGTCAATGGTTCTAGGGTTAGGTAAATCTATCGCAATCTGATCATGCGATTGGCTTAAATTTGACCGCTCGATGGAGACCAAACCTTCAGGACTTGTTCTATAGACTTTGTTGGACCTATAGGAATTTTTGGATCAATAATTGGTGGTTGTGGGCCCCGCTGGCCAGGTTGACTAATATGGAAAGTTTGACTATTCAGTTCACCATGAGTCTTCCGAGACCATGAGTCCTTCAGGAAGTACTGGAATAACCTTATAAACCTTCTTAAAGGTTGTGCATCCTTTGAGACCTGAGAACTAGAGTTTTGAGTTAAAATTCGTTGTTGGGTACGTTTATTAATTAAATCCGCTTATTCTCTCGAATAGGTACCCGGACACCGTGTACTCCTCATGAGGGACCTTTCATAGTTGAGTAGCATTGGAGTTGTTGTGAGTTGATATTTATTTTTAAATGAGCATTGTTTTTCAAATATGAAATTGCTTGCATAAATGTGATTTGATTGGAAATTTGTTATATAGGGTTAATGAGGTTATGGATTTCCAGGGATTTTTATTTATTATTATTATTATTATTAAAGTATATGAATTTGGATTTTGGACTATGATGATATTGGTTATGCATATGTTTATGGATTGATTATGGAATTTGGATATATACTTTGGGATATGGGATTTATGTGGCTACACACCATTTGTTGTACCTTCCCCTAGTTTCTTATGGAAAGAATGATGGAATTTATGGAAAAGATTTATAGTTGGTCTATGGGACCCTTCATGGCACACATATACTCTTTGGGAGATGTGTCAGGATGTTAGTCTACGCATATGATTATATCAGCCGCACGTGCGATGCAGGTCACAGCGTGTGTGCTGGGGTGCAATAGTCCCCTGGTTGGACGGCTCATCCCTAGCCACATGTGCAATGCTTGATCCAGGCATGTGGTTGAGAATAAACAATCCCCGAGTTGAATTGTTGTCCCCGATACATATCTTGATGTGGTGAATGTGTGCATGCGTGTGTGCGTGTGTGTGCATATATAGAGGGGGCGGATTCGTGGCACCATATTTTTTACACAAATTTTGAATCATTAGATTAGACTGCAATAAATGGCTGAGATTAAACAAACTAATTCTTTAATTAAAATTTAATTTAGTTAAATTTGCTATTCAATTTTCTCTCTCCTCATTTATGTTTTCACATCTTCCTAAAAGCACCAACATTCTCTCTCACAACATCTTCTTCTTCTTTCATGACTTTCCATTTTTTTCTCTCTTCAATCTTCTTTTTGCCTTTGAAATAACATCAAAGTCCACACACCATTTTCCTCCATAACAAGAAACAACGAACCCAACCCATATAGCAAAATCAAATACCCAATAAGGAAGATTGACGTAAGGAGGAGGAAGGTTAATCTCTGTGTTTTTTTTCCTAGTGTTGCTAAATTAAAACTTTTATTTCCCCTTGCTGAGAAAAACAAAAAAGGATCAAGCATAGGGAATATGACTAAAGTTCTAGATTTTAATATACATGGAGAATTTCCAGTTAGCCAAAATAAAAAGAAAGGAGCCATGCTTCTCTTAGTCAATTAGTTGCTAACTTATTACATATTGAAATAAAATTGGGATTACTGATAAAGGGGGAAAATAAAATTTGGGGTACTGTGCAATTCATAATTATTATATTAAAATATTCATAATTTGAATAATGTATTATTTTAGAGATAATAATAAATTCGTTGTGAGATTTAATCTGAGCCATTAATAGTGCTTAAATCTAATAGTTCAAAATTTGTTTCAAAACTTGATTTGGCGTATTGTATTTTTGCAAGGGTATGGTTGCGGGAAAAAGGATTTTGGATTTTGATGATTATATTTTATATTAACGGGGTTACTTGGGTGGTGTTGAATTTACGACTTTAAAGTAAGGATTAAATCTATTGCATGTCATGATACAAAATTTTACTAAACTGCAATATTTTCTAATATTAGATTATATTTCTGTACGTTTATCGAAGAAATCTATTGCATGGTGTTTTGGGCATTATTTTCTAAAACGGATGGGGTTGTTATTTATGTTGAATATAAATTATGTTTAACGCTTTGATTTCGCCTACTCACATTTTCTGTTTTGCTCCCCCAGGTTCTAGATATCCGAGGTCGAGACCACCATGTTGAGGCATCACTGTAGTTCTCACTGTAGGAATTCCTCCTCTATCTTTCTCTACTTTCCTTTTCCTGAGTTGTAAACTTAATCTTTAGTTGCACTACTTGCTCGTTCTGAGTTTGGGTAGAGGATGTGAAGCCCATTTGAATAGTCTTAACTGTTGTGCGTGCCTTTATCTTGTGCATGCTAGAAGTTGGATTTGTTTTGTCGCTTATTTGCAGGTATTGTAAATTGAGAAATGTTACAGTTATATAGGTAGAATTTGCCGAAATTTCGGTAGAAGTCGAATAGTCTATCACTTTAAATTGGGCTAAAGAGCTTTTTAGTAAAGTGGGTCCGGCATTGGTTATATGTCGGATGGGGAGTAGGAATGGTCTCGGATTCTGTGGGGGAATCCAAAGCAGGTCCCATCACCAATCCTCAAGGAACATGACAAATAAGAAATTTTCAAAGAACATAAAAAATATAAGATCCATCGTTTTGATTAGTAGTTGAACCAACTCCCATGTGAGAGATGTACAATCTTTGACAATTATGTCACTTATTTGCATAAAAGAACATCAATATTAATCATAGAGTTCAAAAGGAGAGTTATATTGCATGCCGGAAATCATGGAGTTCACTTCAAGACATTAATGCTCCAAAATCATTGTCATTTATCATCCTAAGTTCGGTTATTAGAGAGCTCTCCAAAAGCATCTCCAACTACTATCAACCGAATGGTTACTGCATAGTCCCTATTGCTATGGGGGACTGATTTCAGTCTTTTATATAATTCTACTAGAAACTATAATATCATCAGTACATAGTGAGATTGTTAATTCTTCTCGAGAAGGTTTCAGATTGGAAAGAGTATTTGAATAGATTGATGGAGCAATCGGTACAGAAACACGTCAATAATCAATTTGTTGATTTTCATTTTTCTTCTACAGAAATGTCAATAATCAATCGGTACGGAAGGTTACAAATGTTTTATGTGGATGTGAATAAATAAAAAAGTGGTATAATATTTTTGTTGAGAAAACTCCAAAATCTGAGCAACAACAATGAAGGATGAAGGATGGTGATGGGTAGATTTAATGGAGGAGGGTATAGAGAAAATGTGAGGCTATAGATCAAGGACGCTAGGGCATTTTTTATTTTTTAAAGATTATTGAAAAGAGGAATGAATAAAAATAGAATGCATATGATAATACTTATAAATTGATATGATATGACCAAATCAGTTATCGTCAAGGGCGGATCCAGCTATGGGCTAGCTGGGCTCATGCCCGGCCCAAAATTTTGACCAAAAAAAAAATTAGTATGTAACTTGCCCAGCCAATAATTGAAAGACAACTATACCACACTTAAACAAGCCAACTTAAAAAAAGAATATATGTTGTGCAACTTGCAAGTGCAACAAAGCCAAAAGAGGCCGGCCCAAAATTTTGACAATAAAAAATTAGTATGTAACTTGCCCAGCCAATACTTGAAAGCCAACTAGACCACACTTAAACAAGCCAACTTTAAAAAAAGAATATATGTTGTGCAACTTGCAAGTGCAACAGAGCCAAAATTAAAACCTGATCCCTCCCTCGTGCTCAGAGTCAGCCACCAAACAGAAACTTCAAGCTCTGTGAAAAATATCAACAGCCTCTCCGTCTCAAGCTCAACTCAACCTTCAGCCACCAACTCAACTTTCAACTTCTTTGCAGGAGCAACTTCTCTTCTTGGCAACAAGTATTCTTCTCTCATTCTCTCATTTTAATTATCTTATGCTCTTTAATTTGAATAGAAAATATTCTAGGGTTTAATTAGGAATGAATTTTAATTGAGAGATTTTGTTGAAATTAATTAGGGCTTTGATTTTAGGAATTTTGTTGAGATATTTAATTTGTTGTTGGTATTGTTATAATGTTTAATTTGTTGTTGGTATAATGGTATTGTTGAGATGTTTGATTTGTGTGTTGTGTTGGTATGTTTGATTAAATGCATCGATTATATTATGATAATTAGTTTTGTTGTTGTTGACATGTTTGACTAAAATAATTTCTACATATTATTTATAGGTTATCTTTTATTATGTCGGATCACAATCGGAACCCCAAGAAAATAAAGAACCTGTTGTCTTTTTTTAAGAAAAAGAATGATGGGTCATCATCTAATACGATGTCTAGCACTTCTTTATCTCATCCTCTAATTTGTGATGAGCAAAATCTTCCCGAGTCTCCCATTGTTGAGCCTCAAGTTGAAAGAGTTGAGAGTCAAAGAGTTAATGATGATCAAGATTTTAATATCAATTATCTTGAACGTGATCCAGGATTACGTCGTCTAATATGCAAATATTCAGTGAATGAACAAGATAATGTGCGAAGAGCATATATTCTTTTAGGGCCATGTCAACCCGAGTTAGAAGATTATACAAGCCACTTAGAAGGGAAAATCTTACGTCGATTTAATAAAAAGTGGTTTGGCCAATTCTCTTGGCTTGAGTATTCAGTTGCTAAGAATAAGGCATTTTGTTTTCCTTGTTTCTTATTTGATAGGACTCAATCATTTCCGGCCTTTACTGTTAATGGGTTTCAAAGTTGGAAGAGAATTGGTGGGAATCATTGTGCATTTCAACATCATGTAGGCAAACTAAATTCACCACATCATCTTTCTATGCAAAAGTGGATTAGCTTAAAAAATCCTTATGTTCATATTGAAGAAGTGGTAGAAAAGCAATCAAATCAACAAGTGATGGACAATCGGTTGCGACTTACAACCACAATAGAGGGCATTAGGTATCTAGCAAATCAAGCATTGGCTTTTCGAGGCCATGATGAATCTATTGGGTCATCTAATCGAGGCAATTTCGTTGAAATCATAAAGTGTTTTGCAAGAATGAATATGGAAGTTGAGAAAGTTGGCTTAGATAAGGCTCCTCAAAATGCTCAGTATATTTCCAATGACATACAAAAACAAATCTTGCATATTTTTGCTACCAAGGTGAGGAAGACAATTTGTAGAGGACTTGGGATGAACAAATTTTGTATTCTTGTTGATGAATCACTTGATGAATCGGGTAAAGAACAAATGGCTATTATTCTAAGATTTGTTGATGGTCAAGGATTTATTCGTGAGCGTTTTTTTTGACATTGTGAGTGTTGTAGACACTAATGCCTTGACTCTTAAAAAAGAGATATGCAAAGTGCTTGGTAATAACGACATTCTAGTGGAAAACATGCGTGGTCAAGGGTATGATGGTGCTAGTAATATGCGTGGTTCATGGAATGGATTACAAGCATTATTTCTTGAAGATTGTCCATATGCATATTATGTGCATTGTTTTGCTCATCGCTTGCAATTAGCATTAAATGGCGCAGCTAAAGATGTGAAAGTTGTATGGAGATTTTTTTTAATGCTCACTAACATTGTGAATTTTGTTAGTGCTTCTGCTAAGCGCCGTAATTAGTTAAACTTAATTCGAAAAATTGAACTCAAGGAGTTGTTAGATTCTGGAGAACTTGAGACAGGTAAAGGACTTAATCAAGCTCGTACTTTGAAACGAGCTGGAGCAACTCGTTGGGGATCTCATTTTGCCTCTATTACAAGTTTGATGAGTCTATTTAAAGAGATTAAATTACTTCTTTTGGAAATCAGTGATCATGGACCTAACCAACAGTTTCGGGGCGATGCAGAGAGTAACTATATTGCTATGATGTCTTTTGAGTTTGTGTTTTCATTGGTTTTGATGGAGAAAATTATGGGATTGACCAATTTTCTTTGTCAAGCATTTCAGACGAAAACTCAAGACATTGTAAGTGCTTTAAATTTTGTTGAGAACACAAAAATGCAACTTGAAGATATGAGGGAAAATGGTTGGGATGATTTTTTCATGAGTGTGGTATCATTTTGTGAACTACATTGTGTTGATGTTCCTGATATGGGTGGTCGTTATACTACGGGCACACGTCGTTCTTGCCAACAAAAAGATTTTATTACAATTGAGCATGCCTATCATATTGATGTATTTAATGATGTTATAGATTGCATGATGAGGGAGTTAAATGATAGATTTCCTGAGCAAACAGTTGAACTTCTTACTCTTAGCTCAGCATTGGATCCGTGTAATTCTTTCATGTCATTCAATATTGAGCATATATGTAAACTTGCTAAGAAATTCTATCCTGCTGATTTCCTTCCTCATGAGTTGAGAGCTTTAGAAGTAGAGCTCAAGTATTTTCAGAATGATCTAAAACGCCTTCCATGCTTTAAGGAAATCACTACTCTTCCTCAGTTATGTCAACAATTGGTGGAAACAACTTTGGGGGAAAACTACTATTTGATTGACAGGTTGGTTCGGTTGGTGTTGACTCTTCCTGTTTCTACAGCAACAACGGAACGAGCTTTCTCATGTATGAGAATTATTAAGAATAGACTTCGAAGCACCATAAGTGATGAATTTCTTGGTGATTGTATGATCCTCCACATTGAAAGAGAGTTTGCCAATGCTATTGACAACGCATCCATAATTGAGGAATTTAAGAATTCTAAGCCTCGTAGGGTTATATTTTAGATTTAAATAATATTGTTTTGTATTGCATTGCATTGCATTTAACTTTTGTTTTTATTTTAGTTTTTGTATTTGTAGATCTAGATGCATTTGAGGGTAAGACTCATTACGTCTCCCCTGACTAGGTGTATCTTTTTATGTTTATTAATGAAATTCACTCGTACTATCGAGTTTATTACATAAATTTTTCCTGGTCGGCTTTCGAATCCTGGAAATGATAAGTTAATGTAATTAATCTTGTATGTTTAAATAGCATTAATGTTGATATAAACCAAAACAAAAAAGGTGATGTGGCACCCGAACTACTCTGATCCTGTACACGTATTCATCGAATTAATGGAATTTTCTGTTATGTGTTGCACATGTATTGGATCCTGTACAAGTAATAATTGAGTTAGTAGAATTGTCAGTTCACGTGTTACACATGTATTGAATCCCGTACAATTATTAATTAAAATGAGTGGAATTTTCAGTTCATGCATTACACGTGCAGTGGAATTTTTAGCTGAGTGCAACACTGGGTGACTTCTGGAGAATGGCCAGCTGGCAGAAAATTATTAAATGGACTGTACAATAATAAAGAAAGAAGAGAAGTAACCGACATATTGACTTGGTAGTCTACAAGACTTTTGTCTTTTTTTGTTCTTAGGGGTATTTCGATATAGGTCCAATTTTGAGTTTGCATTATAAATGCAGTTCACCTCTCTTTTGACATAGAATTGGGTCCAACGGCTCAATAGGCCAGCCAAGTACGCAAAGCCTTGGCCACTATTTTTAAAATATTTACACATATTGCCATTGTACAGTCAATTCTCTAAATTTTATTAATTACTACAATCAATAAATTAATATCACATTTTTACAATTAATCTCAATTTATCAAACGCTTTCAACCAATGAATACCTTATGGTAAGGTATATATATCTTTGGGTGGTTTGATTTACTTGCTTTGCAGGTTTGTGTATACCTCATTCATAGGTAATTTCATATCATATATCGCCTCCATAGGTAATTAACATTCATATGTATACCTCCTCCATAGATAAATAGCCTTCATATGTATAGCTCCTCGATAGGTAATTTAGCTATCCATACCCAATTAATATGCATGTATATTCCTAGTCCATAGATAATTATACCACCTCCATAGGATTGTAAGAAGAAAAAGAAGGAAGAAGAAAGAAGAAGATGAACAAGATTAAGAAGAAAGATTATAGGTTTTTTTTTTTTTTTTGACATCAGCTCATGTTTATGAGATTTTCAAAATTAAAATGGATAGACAAGAAAATATTTTATAAATTCAAATCATAATTAACTAAAAGGTCAAATATAATAATTACTAGCCAAAAACTAATTTCTTACCAGTTTATGAATTGCAATAAGAATCAATAGTTGTATTAATTAGCTAATTATTATGATATAAATTAGTCTTTCCCGATTTAAATAATAAAGGCATAATTGGTACATGAAAATAAATTTAAAAATGAAAAAAAAAAATGATTACATCATAAAATTAGAAAAAGAATGTAATCCTATGTGGCATTGAAGTCGAAGGACTTGAATTACTAACAATACGTGTATGAATTGCACCCAAATTCTATCATAAGAATTGGACTTATACCGAATTATTTATATATTTTATATACAAACGATATTAAGGTTGGAAGAATAGAACATAGAACCTCGAGTGCATAGTTAAATGTTTCAACCACTTGAGCTAAAAGTCCCAACTTATAAGACTCAATCCTTAACAAACAATCTATAAATCCAAATGGTATGCACTATGTTAACGGGTGAATTTGCACCTAACAGATTAAGACATAATCACACACATAACACAAGTATTTGAGTGGTTCACCCATAATGAGGCTACATCCACTATAGTTTATATCTTTGTATTTGTATTTGAATATGAAGATTACATTGTACATGAGAGAGATATGGGGAAAGAGACGCTTGAGAGCTCTAATAGGAGAGAAATAGAAAGCTTGGGAGAGCCTTGGACAGCTCTTGGAGAAGTGAAGAAGTAGCCAATTCTCTCTTGTTTGGAGGTGGGGAGTTCCCCTTTATAGTCCAAGTTGGAGGTAGACAAGTTTGATTGATGGCTGGGACATTTGCATGGCCCCCTTTTGTTTAGGGTCTTGGACCTTGAGAAGGCATAGAAGGGGGATGTGACGTATGACAAGCAAGAAGTTATCCCTTAATTGGTGGGATTTGCTTAAAGGCAACATGGTGCCAACTCACTACGTGGCAAGTTGGCAGTGGGTATGTATTGCAGGATGGGGCTATAAATAGGGGCAGTGGGCATTGAACTGAACTCACCACAAGACTTACAAGCCATTAGCCCTAAGTCTGATATTTCTCTCTTCTTTCTTCTGCCATATTGAAACCCTAAGATTTTCGTAAGCCATATCCATCATGACAAGCCTGCCTCAAAACAAAGCCACAGTTGGCGTCTCTAACCATAACTATAGAACCACCATGACTCATCATGAGGAGCACATGTCGGTTGACCAAATCTGGACTGTTGTTCATGACAACCATTTTCCTGACCAAAGGCAGCCCGGCTTTTGCGTTCACGGTCTTTTATCGGTCACTGGGAGCGTCATTGAGGACGCAGCCAATAACTCCATCGTTGATATTAATCAGCAGGTAAGTTTATATATATATAGAGAGAGAGAGAGAGTTTAAGGCCCCGTTTGGTGGGCTGGACTGGAATGGACTTTTCCAATTAAAATGGATTATGTTTGGTGAATCTAAATTGCATGTTGGACTGGTTGTGACTTCTTTTTTTTCTCCGGATAAGAATCCATCGTATGAGGGTTTTGTAAACCCAAGCTGAACCACGGGTTTCGAAGCCTCCCCTCCGCCTCCTCCTTCACATCTCATCGCCTCTGCTCTACGTCTTCACATCTCATCGACTCTGCCCTACGTCTTCACATCTCATCGACTCTGCCCTACGTCTTCGCCCCAAGCTGAACCACAAGTTTTTGTCATTCAATCTTCAGAAAACCCAGATTGTGCAGAAGTTTCGTATTCAGAAATCAAACCCAAGTGAGTATTTTTTTTGTTCATTATGCTAATATTCTGCATTATCTTTTTAGGTTTTGATTTGGGGTTTTCCCAGGGTCATTGATTTGCTATTTTCTAGGGTCTTTGATTTGGTGTTTTGGGGTGTGGGTTTTCTAGGGTCCTTGCTCAATCTTCAGGATCAGTACGTTATTTTTTCTCCATCTTTTCAGTTTTACAAATACCTTTTTTCTTTTCTTTTCTTTTTCTTTTATTTGTTAAGTTTAATGGCTTAGGCTTCTTTGCTGAATTTGGCATCAGATAGACCCCTTTTATGATTTGTGGTTCTGGGTTCAATTTCTGAAAAGCTTATTGTGTTGAAGAAAGGAAATGGTGTATTTATTTATTTATGTTCAAGCAGAAACTAGATTGACAAAGAATCTAAATAGGCTTAAGTGCCATTAGTTGTGTCAAAATTTCTAGCATTTAGTAAACTGGACATTGCCAATTTAACAATCTTTAATTTGAGTAACACTAACATATATAGTATTGATCTGGTTTAATAGTATTGATGGTTTGATCATCATTTCATTAAGCTCAATAAGGAGTTCCTTAAAATAGAAGTAAATCTTTCCAAGGTTAATTGTTGTAGTTCTTGGATTTTAGTGTGGGAGCCATGATTCTCAACTGAACACGCTCTCATTGATATGATTTGGAGAAGAGACAGATTGAGAAAGAAGGGGTTTCATTTCCCTGATATTGTTCACAATCTTCTCTCATTACTTTTATATTCCTTGTAAGATGAGGTGGCTTCATGTAATCACTGAATCATATATGCAATCTTGTACTTGCATGCTGGGACTATTTTGCTTCGTTTTCATGTTGTTTTACTATGAGGAGAGGCCTGATAATTGCTGAAAATATGAGTATCATTTCCAATATAGTTCACAGCTTCCTCTTCTGGCATTCCAAATTCTCATTGTATAGGCATTACTTATCTGAAGTTTAACACTTGCATTGCCTGCAGATTTGGGTGCCGTCAAATCCTAGAGGTGCAGAAAGACTACCACCAGGAATTCTTGCAGCTGAGTCAGACTTCTACTTGCGCAGATTATGGGGCAAGCCCAGTGAGATATGTGTTCTGCTGTTACTTATGCAATCAACATAGTTACAATTTGGACTTTCCACAACGCCTGGAATGGTCCAATATATACTGAAGATAATGCAGAATGAATGGTGTTAATGGAGTTCTCTGTTATCCTGATACCATTGCCGCATTCGACCAATGATCTACACGGAGGGATAATTTGGCTACTGAGATGTTTAATGAGTGGATGGCAAATAGAGCAACAGAACATAAGTATTTGTTGATCATTTGAATGTACTTAAAAGAATTTTCGTGTTATTATTAATTTTGTGAAGTTTTGGACTATTTTTATGGCTTCTTCATGTGGTTTCTTATTTTTAATTTTGTGTACAAGTTTTTTTTAATTAAATTTAATTATTTCTGATATTAAATAATTTTAATAAACATTAAAATAAATTTTATTTGAAGTCCAATTCTGTCCAGTCCATACTTGTACCAAACAATGGACTGGACTTTAGTCCAGTGCAGCCTAGTCCAACTTAATGTGCCAAACAACTTATTAAAATCCAACCCAATCCAAGCCAAACCAGTCCAATACTCAAAGCTCAATCCTAACCAGTCCAGTCCAGCCCACCAAACGGGGCCTAAGTACACGTATTAGAACACTAGTATCTTTAATTACTTACTACTGATCACTTAATTCTCATCTTCTGCAGCACAAAAATGCACCTGCCCTGACAATCTCTGACGTCGACGACACCTTCATCTCTCCATTATACCTTCTGAAGTCCATTAACTGCGAGGTCATCATATTACATTCATATATAGTAATAATTAATTGTGGTTTTAATGCATCGGTGGAAATTTTTATTCTTATTTTTAGTAAATTTGGTTTTTCCCTTTGAAACTCCTTTATTTTTTATTTTTTAATCTTTAAAATTTTAAAATGTAATTTAATTTTTTATTTTATGGGTTTTGTCCATGCAGCCCATCACCTTAGGCCATCTCCAATAGTAGAGGGCTAAATATGCCTACTTATTGTTGTTAGAAATGTTACTCGCAATTGTACGGGCCAATTAGTAGTATAGCAAGACAAGTACGAGGTCGTACCCACAAGGACTGAGAAATTAATATTAGTTATGTACTTAGATTACCAAATTCAAGAAAGTAGGAGGTTAAGTCTAAAATAGAATTTAAAGCAAGAGTGATTGTAATTGTTGAACAAATGAGGCAAAACGAAGTTTTAAACAAAAGCAAAGTGAGCAAATGTAACAAAGAGTAAGTTTGTAGGTTGGAAAATAGATTGGGAGACTAGGGCATTCGATTCACCATAACAATTCAATTCTGGGTTATAAATTAGTTAAGTGACAAGTCTAATTCGGATTCAAAGATTGATTCTAGTTAAAGTATGATTAGGCCATGGTGTCTGGTCCTAACCTTGTGTTCCTAATTCCCTAACTTGATCATTTGTTGTCTAACCTAAATTAAGCATTAGGAACCCATTAAGCATAGAAGAACAATTTAAACAACCAAGCATGTATCTAATCCCTGTTGTCGAATGTCCATACATACTTTTCTTATTCATAGTTCAATTCGAATCAAAGCATGGTGTCTACTTTTGATTTAAACCAAGATAGCTAATAAACAAGTTCTAATGGTGATCAATCATCCAAACAAGCATATTAACTGAAAAGCATAATGAATAAGAACATGAATCATGAATCAAACTTGAAACTCAAAACTTCAACTTATAAACCCAGAATATTCATGTTAGGTTACATCGAAGCCCTAGTTATGAATTTAGCTACTCATAATGGAAATGAAACTTAAACAGAAATGAGAAAACATAATGAATGCAATAAGAGTGGAAAAACCCATTTCTGAAGTTGCTTGTGGTGTCCCAAACCTTCTCCAAGTGCTTCTCCACGTCTAATGCTGCTCCAAGAGCTTCCTCACATCTAGAGTATGGCAGCTAAAGAAGTGATTTGGGATGAGTTTGGGTGAGTGGTGATGGCAAAGAAAGAGGAAATTCGTAGAGAATTGGAATGGAGGCTTTCTGGAGCTGTTTTGGTGATTTCGGATAGAATGGAGTGTTTGGGAAAGGGTGGAAGTGTTAGAGGATGGCTGAAATGGAGTGAGTTTGGGTGAGTGTGAAGCTCTCTATTTATAGAGTGTGAAGCTCCCCCTTTGGCTGATCAAGCACACCCATGTGTGAGCTGCCCATATGTGAGCTGTCCATGTGAGCTGCCCATGTGTGAGCTGCCCATGTGTTTGCTTTGAGCACATGGCTCTTTATCTCCCCTTTGTGGCTGTTTTTTCTGTGTAACACAAGGCTCTAGGAATGGCAGGTGCCCATACTTCTGAGTTTACATGCTGGTTTGTCTCCCATGTGGCTGCTTTAAGCACATGGCTATATAGCTGGCAGCTGCCCATACTTCTGAGCATGGTTCATGTTTGAAGGGCTAAGGACTCTATATATCTTCAATTGGGCCGAAATTTGGATATGATATACTAGACACCCATTGGAACATTTTCTGTGAAGGATGTCTCTTCATCCAAGTAGTACAGGTTGCTGAATTGAGGCCTGCAAGATGACCCACGAAACTGGACTGACAAGAGTGTCCCAAATTGGTTCTGGAAAATTCACCCCCACATTCATGGTTGTAATGTTCGTGCAATTGCATATGTCTATATGCAATTACTAATCATCTGTATGCAAATCCAAGTAGTGCCGTGCAATCGCATATCGGTACATGCAATTTATAGAGCCACTGTATGCAAATCCTGGTCACCGTATTTTTGTATATTTTCCTATCCAAAGCCACCATTGTAACCTAAAGCCCAATGAACTGAATAACAAACCAAAATAGATTAAAACCACAAGTTTTTCTAAAAAAACATAAGCAAATCATAAACTAGAAGGGTATAAAATGATATGTAATTATGCACCGATCACTTATAAAATTTAGCCCATCATTTATAGTTTTTTAAGGAATGATATTGGGCTATATTTTTATCGTCTCCAACAGTGAACGGCTAAATCATAGGACCCTCAATATTTTATTAATTTTTAGTACATTTTTTTAAATATATTAGACCCTATTTACAATTTATTTTAGAAGATAAAAATATTTTCGGATAGGATTTTAGAAAAGAAAAGTATTTTCAGAAACGATAACATTAATTTAAAAACAACAACCTGCCAAGAAACTAAACATTAATTTAAAAAAAAAAACAACAATATACTTTAATTTAAAAACAACAACTAACCCCCTAAGAAATAATAAAATAAGAGATAGCCCACCCAAGAAGTGTGCCGCATTTGGCCCTTTTGGCCCGCTATCTGAATTTGGCCTAGTGACATGGCACATATATCCCATGGAGATGGGTTTCGGGTGTGAAAGAGCCAAAAGTGAGGATGTAGCCCTCTCTTGGAGATGGCCTTACTTTTTTACATTCACCTTAACAACCCTTTTATTTTTACATTTTTAATTCTTTTAAGAATGCATAGACCTAAATCTATATAAATTATTGGACTTCTCATAGTATATATTACGATGAAATTCCAGATGTCATCATGGAACGCTGGTCCACATGCTAAACAAGTTTCCCTCCATCAAAGGACTAATAAAGCAATATTGCAAAAGCTAAAACAGTTTTCATTGGAAGCGAAGGCAGTGCTAACCCTAGCAGCGTTTGCTTTGGAATATGGAGATTTCTGGCAACTTGCCCGGCAGTATGGCCAATGTGACAAACTTACCAAGTCAGTGGCAATCCTTAAGCAAGTGTCGATCCTTGTCAAACACAAAACCCTAGAGAAACGCAAGGCCTCGGTTGCTGAGCTTAACAATTTGATCAGGGAAACATATCATGTGATTGGTTACATAGTTAAGCTGGAGGATCTTCTACACAACAACAATCCAAATGATGTGCCTACATTGACTACTGCAGGGAGGAAAATCCCAACGGCAGTCTATTGGACAATCTTCACTATTGTAGCTTGTACGGATGAGATCAACCGTATTACCAGTGATAGGTAAATTTCTTCCATTAATTTAATTCAGAACAAAATATTTCCAAGAAAATTTAGTATGTATATACAGTCCCCTTCTATTGAGGGATCCCTCAAATAATTTTATTTGAGGGACGCCTTTTAGGGTATCCTACGAATTTATTTTCAACAATCCAAACCATCTATTTTTTAAGTTTATATTCATAGATCGTCCTTGCAAAAACTTAAACAAATCGGAAACCGTTTCGACATCCAATTGTGTCCTACAAAATCAATGAACACGGTGCTTCAAGAAAGTACTAAAATTTCAAGAACTCAATTGAGTGGTCAAATGATCGGATTCAAGTGATTTTTTGTAGAGATGATTTTGAATGAGTATCTACAAAATAGACGGTTTGGATTAGTAAAATACAATCCGGAGTGGGCCCTACAAGGGGTGTCCCTCAAATAAGCTTATTTGAGGGATCTCTCAATGGAAGCTATATATATATATATATATATATGTAAAATTTTGTTTTTCTCTTCACAATTAAAATGTACTTGTATTTGTGTATCATGACCAAACATGATTTTCTCCGGTACAGGGACGAGCCGGACAATCTACCCAAGCTCTCCGTGGAGAAAATCAATGAACTCATCAAGGAGCTTAAGGAACAGTATGACAGATGTGAGAAAGAAAAAGGTGGATTATGTGTGTGTGTGTGTACATTTCTATAGATTTTTCTTTCTAGTTCTCTGCCTTTGCCTCAACCTCTTAAAGGCCTTTTTTCGAACATTTTTCCCCCATGACAGTGATGGTGAAGGGGGACACCAACATGAGCAATTTCATGTGTGTTCCTTTTCCCTAGAAAGCAGGGGAAGTTATACTCATTTGCCCTAGATCAGTCAGTAGATCTCTTAATGGCTTTTAATTTGTCTTTTTTTGTTAGTCCCAACTAGTTCTCAGTTTTCAATTTGTCTAAGCTTTTGCAATGATGATCTATGAATGAAGAATTAAAAAATAGACAATTGAAAAATAGGGAGCTCAAATTATTGAGGTAAAATTTGTGGTGGACCTCATAAGGTGTTCGAAGAATCCCTCAATAAAAAGGAAACATACGAATGATGAACTAGTTAGTATTTCTCTTTACATGCATTAGCCCTTTACGTTAAAACCGAATTTTTAATAACTTGTCATAATCTGCCATTCGATAACCTGCCAATATAACTTGTTGACATTTTGTTAAATGATGGATGTCTTTTTGGTTTTGTTTTTTGTTTTACTTATTCAATACAGCGGAGGCAGCTAAGTACTTGTGGATTTTCAAAGAACTTGTAATCTGCGATAACATCGCGAAGGTTATCAGCACCTACTGAGCAGCCCGTCATTAGTTGTGATTCTAATAACACCAAGGTTTGCTCTTGTAACACAGTGCTTCATAATGCTAGAAACACCCAAGATGTTCACCAAATTATATATTTACCAAATAGAGTGGTTATTGTTGACTGATTAAAATTATGGGTTCAATTTAAACTTTCTTTACTGTTAACAATAATAACTGAAGTTTATAAAGTGATAAATTTGGTAAATAAAGTGACCCTAGTGTTTTGGCGGGCTCTAAAAAATAAAATTAAAAAATAAAACTTTGCTTGATGGATGATCAACAGATCGATGGCGATACATTTATCAATGAGGTGAGGGGAAATATGTGTTGTTTTATATCTCGAGCCTGGAAAATGTATCGGAAGAAGAACTTTCGCTGCTCACTAATCTGTACAGAAAAATCGATGAAGAGTATAAATGCAAGATTGTGTGGATCCCCTTTGAGGGTGACTGGACGACTAAAGCCGAAAAAAAGGAGTTGCAATTTAAGAAATGGAGTGAACAGATGCCGTGGTACGCAGTGCAATATTTTTCCTCCCCATCATACATGTACCTCAAGAAAGAGTGGAAAGTCAGGGGAAATTCCACAGCGGTGTTGATCAACCCCCAAGGAAAGGTTGAAAACACCAATGCGCTTACCTAGGCCTCGGTATTATTAGTAGTAGAACCATTCATTATATTTTGTATTTTATTTAGTCAAGTTTCCGATGTGGGACTCATATTCTTCAACACGCCCCCTCACGTGGAACCACCACATAGTGGACCACACGTGGAGTCAAGTCTACATCGAAGTCAATCATTCAAGCCCAACACATGAGCACCACGTATTGAGTAAAGGGTAGGGGTAAACATTTAGGCCCAACATGTGAACACCACATATTGGGTAAGGGTAGAGACCCAATTCAGGCCCAGTCAATCAACCCACTCTGATACCAAGTCAAATTTCAGAGAGACAGGCCAGTGGTCTACTACTAACAACACCGATATTATCCCCAACTTAACCACCTATAAAGTCCATAGGTGTGGGATTTTATCACAAAAGGCCTCGGTATTATTAGTAGTAGAACCATTCATTTATATTTTGTATTTTATTTAGTCAAGTTTCCGATGTGGACTCATATTCTTCAACATATGGGACCTACCTGTATTAGAGAGGTGGTCAGTAAATGTGGTATAAATAGCAGCACTTTCTATTAATTGTTGAATATTTAATAAGTAACTATTCCGTTAAATGTGCTGCAACAGATGGAAAACCAAGGGTACACTTTCTTCATTGGAGGCAACGAGAAAACGACCAATGACTTGTTGGGAAAGATAGCAAAAGCAAAGGTTGCCATTGATGGCAAAGAACTGAAAATACAGTTTCGGTTAGCTATGTTAAGAAAGAATCGGAGACTGCGAAGACTTTTTGGTCCGGCATGGAAAACCTCTTCTTTAGCTTGGCTCACTCTAGCGACGAGTACGAGTACAAGCAGGTGACAAAAGAAGTCCAGAAGCTACTTTCTTACAAAAACGATATCAACGGATGGATTATGCTTACCAAAGGATGGACTGTGGTGACCTGTGGTCGGGCTAACACTATTGTCACAACCCTAGAGGAATTTTCTGTCTGGACACAACACATAATTGGGGAGGAATGGGGACATGCTTTCACCAAGCACCATGACAGTCTTATAACTGGGAAAAAAGGACTCTCCTGCATCACCTTTCAGATTGCTGGAAATGCCCCAATGCACTTGGACTGCCCAGTTGTGATGACCCCATGGAGACCAAGTTGGTCAAATATAACTGCTGCCACCCTCGTCTGCAGAATGCTGCCAATTAAACAATGTCGTCGTCATCAAATATCCATGGCTTTGTATCCTTAGTAAAAATGAAAGCTTTTCCGTGCTGTTTTTGTTTGTGTGTTTCTGCTGTGTCCGTAATTGGTTAAATAACGGGCAATGTCGTCGTCGTTACATTAGTAACGTCAGTCTGATGCCCGGCTGTGTATTTAATTTCCAGTGTTTCGTACGAAATAAGTTGTTCATCTTTTGAATAATATGTTGTGTGCTTTTAATTTCATGCTTGCTCGAATATATTTATTTTCTTGGATTTCTAGCTATATTGCTCGAATATATTTATGTTCTTAGCTTATAATTTGGTCACTGAAACACGAGTCACTTTGCCTATATATTATTGACCCATCTATTTTGTCATTGAAACACAGGTCATGTAAGGGTTCCAACTCAGAAATCCAGTCTCCTCTAGATTAAATTTTAATATTCAAAAATAGGATAAATAACACAATGTAGTCCAAAAATTATGCATGTTTCTAGCTAGTACTAGGATATGTACTAAGAGCACTTCCACCCATTTGTCATGACAAAGGGTAAGGGGAGGCAAGGGCTATTACTGTTCATGTGAATAGTGGCAGCCTTGCAAAAGGCTTGTGGAGTTTCCACCCATTGCCATGGCAACCACTATTCACATGAGACATGAGGAGAGAAATTTGTATAGAGTTTTGGTGTGGGAAGTGAAAAATATGACTAAGTATTTATTTTTTTAAAAATCTGAAATTTTGAGTATTTTTTTATTTTATTTTTGGTTGCTGATGTCATCTCTAATGTCAGCAAACCCAGGCTAGAGCAAGGGCTGGTTTTGTCTGAGGGCCAGCCCAGGCTTGTGGAGCCCACATCCAGCCCAATCAAAAAAGGCCCGTTGGAACACCTTTTTCTTCTTGGGCCCTCCCTTGTCCCAGCCCTAGCGCACCGCTGGAATCGCTCTAGCCACATGAACAATCATAAGGTATTTTGTTGAGCTCGTAACCACTTGATGAACAAATTATTTTGTTGAACACTTGGGATTAGTGTCTTATTTTGGTAAATACCCTTAGGCAGTAAGCAACCTTCAATAGTGTTCAAACACTTGGGATTAGTGTCTTATTTTGGTAAACACCCTAGGCAGTAGGCAGCCATAAATAGTGTTCAAAATATTAATTTTTTATTACTACTTGTAAAGAGCTTTGAACACTTGAGGCATGCAAGCATTGCATATTTTGTATATTTTGATGTTATGTAAAATGGTTCAAGACTTTATGAATGTAAAGATTAACTTTGGTGTTAAGTGCTTCATTCTGTGTGTAGTAATTCATATTTTATTTAACCAGCAAAAGAATTCATATATATAATAGAAATTTAATTAAATAAATTAAAATTATAAGGAATAGGAAACAACTTCAGCTTACAATAGGCAACTAAGGGCAGATTTACACTTGAGTTGGAGTCAGGGACGAACCTAGGATTTCAAAATGGCGTGGGCTAAATTTACCTTACGTACAAACATATCGAAAACTCAACAGTATGAGTAAATTTCATTGATAACAAAAAAATACATGGGGGGAACATAATGAGCCTTACCCCTCAAATAACACTTATATAAGTTATACCATTCGAGTCTTCACAGCATTAAAATGAATAATTATTGATTCACAGCATTAAAATGAATAATTATTGATTCATTATCTAAATTATTAGCAAATTCTCTTTCAATATGAAGCAAGCAAGAACACCAAAATCAAAAAACCTAATTGATAAACCCTAATTGTAAATCCCTAATTGATACATCATAAACCCTAAATAATTCTCAAAATTTTCAAAAGAAAAGAAGATGAAGAATGAAATATTACCTTAGTTTTCTTTAATTAAAAATGTAAGGACATGCATAATTTTCTTTTTTGTCGAAGATCAAGAGGTAGCCACTAGCAGATGGTCTGCTACTGCAAAAGAGATAAAGGGATTATTATTTTTTTTTTATGGGTTAATTGGAGAAATGGAGGTTGAAGAAAAATACTAAAAGTAAATAGGAGTCCGTAGAAACATTGGGGGAATTTTTTGGATACTTTTAGTGGATCTTTGAAGTTGAGGAAAACTAAATTTCAGTAAGGGAGCCATCCGTTTGGACCTGACTCATTCAGATCGACAGCTAGGTGCGTAGACAGGTTGCTAATGTGGACTCAAGAAGAGCGAACTCGGATCTACAAGTTGGACCCGACCCAAACTAGAGATTCGCGCGTCGAACCGTGGGTTGCGCAACAAACCCACACAGTGCACATATCTTCTCAGTTGTTCATTTGACTTCATTTTCTTGTGTGTTGCATGTTGTTTTTCTCTGGAGTTTGGTGCAATTTGGACCGTTAATTTAGCTTCTTTTTATTTTTGGCGCAATATAACAGTCCACATCCCACCGCCCTTGAAATTCACTCTCAATTGCCCAAATTAATTCCATTAAAAAGCAAAAAATAAAATCTTGGCCATCCAATTGAGCCCAACCCAGCTCCTTTATAAATAGCCACGTCCCTTCATTTTTGTCATTTTGGGCTGATTCCCTCTTGAGAGGAATGGTCTGTGAGAAGGGAGGTTTATTGTTCCATGACAATTTCTTCACTGAGCAGGAGGGCATGAAGTTCTTCAGCCATTTAGGGTGTATGCCAAGAAGTCGGTGTCATCAAGGGGAGAGCACATGAAGCAACTAGACTACTAGCTATATGCTTTTGGAGACTTTTTTGAGATTTGGATGCATTGAAGGAGAGATGTAACCTCGTTCTGATTAAATCTTTGTACAAGGCATGATATTCAAGATCTGCTAATTAAATAAGTAATCTTCTTGAGTTATGAGAGAGAGATTTGCTGCAAGGAAGACTGAAATCTTAAAAGGGTAAGTAATCTTTGTAGATTTAAGTTTATTTGCCCATTAATAAAAAAAAATAAAAAAAAGGGAAAGATTTATGGTCTTTTATTTGGGTTTGTACACCAAGGCTAAGTGCCAAAAGGGAGGGAAAGATTTAAAATTTAATTTCCTTGTGAGGGTTGGGAGCAATGCAAGGAAATACAACTCTAGTTAGGAAAAGGGGAAAGATTTTACCCTTTTTTTTTTCTTTTTGTTCAAAGGATACTTCATCCCACATCCAACGCAAGGCAAAACAAGAACAAAGAAACAGGAAGGCAAGGGCACAGACGCCAAAAACTAAAGCTGAAAGCAACAGATGCCCAGCAAATAACTAATAACGAGAGAAGGAAACCATAAACAACAGCAAGAAAAACAGAAACCAAATACGAAGGAACTGATGGTCAGAAAGCTGCATAACGCTCCCAAGTGATCGTACAAAGAGGGGAAAGAATTTACCAAGTAAAAGCAAAGTTGGGAGTGAGAGCAACTCGACCAGTATCTCAATATCCAAAGGTGACATCTGGATTTCGTGCTTATTTACTTCTGAAGATAAATCCTTGATTTTGCATCCATATCCCAATTTAAATATATATGCGTATGAGATGTTGTTTCAGAGTCCACAGTTTAAGATATATATAGTTATTTTCTCCTCCGTATGTCCGCACGTTATTATCGTGTGGATGCCATTGTAAAGCAGGGATGGATATATATATATATATATATATATATATATATATATACCAATTTAACCTCTGGGTGTCCTGATCAAATTGGAGGGTATGCGTTCTGTAGAGGAATTGGGGTTGTCGTTGGTGCAGTGAACAAAGGCAGCTCAGATTTGGCTTTCTTAGGGTTGTTTTTCAAGACTGTAGAGCACTATTGCCTCACTTCGTTGATGCCCTTAGAAATAAGCTGGTACGTTATGCCCTGGGTTAAATCAAGTGGCTGTTGTGGCTAGGGGCAGGTTGATTGGTGCATAATTACATATCTTTTTGTACCCTTCTAACTTATGATTTGGTTATGTTTTTGAGTTAAGCTTGTGCTTTTAATAAGTTTTGTGTTTGTTTCAGTGTAATAAGCTTGAGACTCATTAAATGCATTTTGGAGACAAATTAGCCCAAAACGGTGTCTGCAGATCATTCAACTTCACGGATTAACCTGTACTTGCTCAAGAAGAACCAGATAATGAGCCATACATCATTGGAAAGATACGGAAGTCTAGTTTCCGTACCATTTTACGGTTCATGATTCTGAGTCTTCTAAAGGAAGTTATACATGATTTAGTAGATCAAGGTCAAAATTCGGCAGCATCTGCGTTACTGGGCCACAAATGACATTTGAAGGTCTTCCCAATTTTTTCTTGAGTTGGGCTGCATATGCTTGGAAAGATAAGACAAAGGGCTTGAAGATCCATATTTTTCCAGAATTTTATGAATGTATTAACAAGCCCAAAACGAACCCAAAAGAAGAGTGCAATGCATTGTCATGCATGACATATGCATGATGAAATGCACTATCTAGTGGGATTTGTTGGTGAAGAGCATTAGCCAAAAAGATGACTTTCTAATTGCAAGTGCTATCTAGTGGGAGTTGTTGGTGAAGTGCACTAGCCAAAAGGATGAGTTTTTAATTACAAGTGCTATTGGCATAGACCATATTTAATTTAGAATTTCAACTCCCTTAAGCCTATAAATAGTGAGTTCTCCAAGCTTGTAAACACACCCCAAGGGGGGGAGCTCTCAAACATTTCTCTAGAGCTCCCTGATCAGTTCACAATTGTATATCATTTTGTACCCTTCTAGTTTATATTTTGCTTACGTTCTTAGAGAAAAACTTGTGCTTTTAATCTATTTTGGTTTGTTATTCAGTTCATTGGGCCTTAGGTAACAATGGGTGGCTTTGGATAGGAAAATATGCAAAGTGGTGCAAAAACGTGCAGACTGAGTTAGCAATTCACTTCGGCCTTAACTTCTTTGTCCGAACTTGGATTGGCCCAAGTAATATGTGGTTGGAAAGATGAGAGTCTGAACTTGAAGATGGACTACTCTAACGTATCAATTGAGTAAGACGACCCTAATCCGTGAGCCCATCAAAATGCACAGGAATGCAACTTCCAGCTGTTGAGTCATGTGTCTAAAACAGCCACAAGGGAGACAAAGCTTCATCAACCACATGGGCAGCTCAGAAATGGGTGTGCTTCATCAGCCACATGGGAGACAAAGCTTCATCAACCTAATGGGCAGCTCAGAAATGGGTGTGCTTCATCAGCCACATGGGAGACAAAGCTTCATCAACCTAATGGGCAGCTCAGAAATGGGTGTGCTTCATCAGCCACATGGGAGACAAATCAGATAGGAACCTAATGGGCAGCTCAGAAATGAGTGTGCTTCATCAGCCACATGGGAGACAAAGAGCCATGTGCTTCAAAAGCCACACATGGAACCATATGGGCAGCTCAGAAATGGCTGTGCTTGATCAGCCAAAGGGGAGCTTCACACTCTATAAATAGAGAGCTTCACACTCATTCAATGATATCACACTCCATTCAACCTAGAATTCTCTTCAGCCATCCTCTAACACTTCCATCCTTCCCCAAGCACTCCATTTTGTCCAAAATCACCAAAACAGCTCCAGCAAGCCTCCCTTCCATTTCCTTACGAATTTCCTCTTTCTCTACCATCACCACTCACCCAAACTCATCCCAAATCACCTATTTAGTTGCCATACTCTAGATGTGAGGAAGCTCTTGGAGCAGCATTAGACTTGGGGAAGCACTTTGAGAAGGCTTGGACACCACAAGTAACTTCAGAAATGGGGTTTTCCACTCTTATTGCATTCATTATGTTTTCTCATTTCTGTTTAAGTTTCACTTCCATTATGAGTAGCTAAATTCATAACTAGGGCTTCGATGTAATCTAACATGAATATTCTGGGTTTATAAGTTGAAGTTTGAGTTTCAAGTTTGATTCATGATTCATATTCCTATTCTTTATGCTTATCAGTTAATATGCTTGTTTGGATGATTGATCACCATTAGAACTTGTTTATTAGCTACCTTTGTTTGAATCAAGAGTAGACACCATGCTTTGATTCGAATTGAACTATGAATAAGGAAAGTATGTATGGACTTTCGACAACAGGAATTATATACATGCTTGGTTGTTTAAATTGTTCTTCTATGCTTAATGGGTTCCTAATGCTTAATTGAGGTTAGACAACAAATAATCAAGTTAGGGAATTAGAAACACAAGGTTAGGACCAAACACCATGGCTTAATCATACTTTAGCAAGAATCAATCTTTGAATCCGAATTAGACTTGTCACTTGACTTCTTATAACCCAGAATTGAATTGTTATGGTGAATCGAATGCCTTAGTCTCCCAATCTGTTTTCCAGCCCACAAAACATTCCTTGCTACATTTGCTCACTTTGCTTTTGTTTACAATTTTGTTTTGCTTCATTTGTTCAACAATTACAATCACTCTTGCTTTAAATTCTGTTTTAGACTTAACTTCCTACTTCCTTGAATTTGGTAATCGAAGCACATAACTAGTTTTAACTTTTCAGTCTTCGTGGGTACGACCTCGTACTTGTCTTGCTATACTACTAATTGGCCCGTACAATTGCGAGTTAACATTTCTGACAACAAATTTTGGCGCCGTTGCCGGGGACTGAACGAAAGTTCTTTCCTGGTTATGTGCCCAAGGTTACCCTATTCTTTTTAGTAGTACTAACTAACTTAAATTATTTTCTGTTTCAGGTAGTTTATGTCTCGAAATCCCTTCCTTGAACAAGTGAGGTCTTCATTCGAACGTTCAAGATCTTTGAACGCAGGGCCATCTTTGCAACCAAGCCGGGTGATCTCTGAAATTCAGAATCGTCTAGAAAGAGAGTTGGCAACTGCAAAAGAGCAAGCCATTGCCACATTTGAAGGTCTTGCTATCCACACTGACCTCCCAGGTTCTTCACCTTCCAATTCGGAATCAAGTTCAGACCAAGAAGAAGAAGAAGAAATGGCTGCCAATAACGATGACAACCGAGCTTTGGAAGATTATGCTCAACCGGTTATACCAAATTCACCTTCGTGCATCTTGCTATCTAATGAAGCTAGAAACTATGATCTCAAATCTTCACATTTTCACATGCTTCCTTCTTTTTATGGTTTACCTAACGAAGATCCATTAGCCCATATTAAGGAATTTTACAATGTTGTGAGTGGTTTACCTTTGCAGGGAGTGAGTGAAGCAAATCTGAGGATGAGGGCTTTTCCTTATACATTGAAAGATAAAGCAAAGGGTTGGCTAATGACTCTAGCACCTAGTTCACTCACCACTTGGGATGCCGTAGCTAAGAAATTTTTGGAGAAGTTTTTCTCTACTCAAAAGACAGCTACTCTGAGAGGGCAAATCTTCAACTATAAACAAGATGATGGAGAACCTTTCAATGAATGTTGGGAGCGTTTCAAGGGCCTGTTGCTGCAATGTCCACATCATGGGTTACCTCTTTACTTACAAATGCAAATTTTTTATGATGGACTAACCCAAACATGTCAATCAACTGTGGATAATGCAGCAGGTGGAGCTTTGAAGAAGAAAAATGCTCAAGAGTCATATAATATCTATGAAATGTTGGGATCTAATGCTCAACACAAAGATACAAGAGGTAAACGAGTTGGAATGTATGAAATAAGTTCTAATAATGATCTTGCCTTGCAGGTGGCTAGTTTGGAAAAGAAGCTCGATTCTATGCTCAATATGGTGCCTAAGATAGCTGAGGTGTGTGCCATCTGCAACATACCAGGTCATCCTACTTATCAATGCTCAGCAAGTGAGGCGTATCCCGAATTCGTTCAAGAGCAGGTGAATCTCATGAATTCTTACAATCAGAGGCCGAGGAATGACCCGTTCTCTAATACATATAACCCTGGTTGGAGAGATCATCCCAATTTCTCATGGAAGAATAACAATCAATTTCAAAATTTCCAACCAAAGCCTGCCACGACGCTTGAAGATACTGTCAAAATGCTAGCTCAGAACACCGTTCAATTCCAGCAAACTACCAATAGTACTCTCCAACAACATTCAGCTGCTCTAACCAAAATGGAGACACAATTAGGTCAGATTGCTGATGCTTTGAGTCAAAGAGAACCCGGGAAATTTCCAAGCCAACCGGTGATACTTCAAAGGAACCAAGAGCAGGCCAAAGCGGTCATAACACTTAGAAGTGGTAAGGTTATTAATAGAGTTGGCAATGAAGTTACTAATGAATCTGATCATGTGAATGCAGGTCCCACTCAAGAAGAGAATGAGAAATCAAATGACGATCCAAGTAATGCCACTTTTTCATATGAAGCTCCAAGTCTTCACAAGGCCGAAAAACCTTACACTCCTCCAATCCCATTTCCTGGAAGACTTGCCAAAAGCAAGCAGGATAAGTCATTTAAAGAAAATTTTGATATTTTAAGTAAAGTAAATGTTAATTTACCTTTGCTTGATGTCATTAGGAATATGCCAGCATATGGGAAATTTTTCAAGGAGCTAAACACTTACAAGAGGAAGTATGGACCCAATGAGAAGGTGATGGTGTCTGAAAATGTGAGTGCTGTGCTTCAAAGAAAACTCCCACCCAAACTCAAGGATCCGGGCAGTTTTTCTGTCAATATCACCATTTGAGGCAAGCTAGTTGAAAAGGCCATGCTTGACTTGGGAGTTAGCATCAACTTAATGCCCTATTCCGTGTACCTTCAATTAGGTTTGGGGGAGTTGAAGGCAACAACTATTTCATTGCAACTTGCTGATCGATCGGTGAAATATCCAAGAGGTATAGTGGAAGATATCTTAGTTCAAGTTGACAAACTCATTTTGCATGCTGATTTTGTAGTGTTGGACATGGAAGAAGCTCCTATACATGATCGTGAGTTACCTATTTTGCTTGGGAGACCCTTTATGGCCACAGCAAAGACCATCATAGATGTGCAAAATGGTCTCCTCACCATGACTGTGCTAGGAGAAACTGTACAATTCAAAGTGTTTGAATCTCTTTCTCACCCTAGTAGTTCATTTGATTGTTGTTCGATTGATTGGCTTGACTCACTTGTTTTCTCTAAGTTTTTGCTAGCACAGTCCAATGATCCATTACAATATGTTTTGAGTCAATCTCAGAACGACTTTGATGAAGAAGTGCTCATAGAGATAGTGGCTGCTTTGGAAGCCTTAAAACCTTATCCCTCCACATTCTCACCTCTTATAGAGCCATTAGGACCATCCACACATCTGATCCCTTCTGTTGTTAAACCTCCAGAACTTGAGCTTAAACCACTTCCATCACATCTAAAATATGCTTACCTAGCTGAGTTTGAAACTCTCCCAGTTATCATAGCATCTGACCTCACCTCTTTGGAAGAAGATAAGCTAATTAGAGTGCTAAAAGAGTTCAAATCAACCATTGGTTGGTCTATTGCAGATATCAAGGGAATAAGCCCTACCATGTGCATGCATCGAATTTTATTGGAGGAGGGAGCAAAACCAACTCGAGAACCACAAAGGAGGCTCAATCCAAACATGAAGGAAGTAGTGAGAGCTGAAGTGTTGAAGTTGCTAGACGTGGGTGTCATATACCCGATTTCTGATAGCAAATGGGTCAGCGCTATTCACGTAGTGCCTAAGAGGAGGGGAATCACGGTGGTAAAAAATGAGCATAAAGAGCTTGTTGAAACAAGACCTGCAACTAGTTGGCGTGTTTGCACCGATTACAGGAAGTTGAATTCTGACACTAGAAAAGATTATTTTCCTATGCCTTTTATTGATCAAATGCTTGAGCGATTAGCTGGTCACACATATTATTGTTTTCTTGATGGATATTCAGGTTATAATCAAATTGTGATTGCTCCGGAAGATCAAGAGAAGACTACATTCACTTGTTCTTTTGGCACTTTTGCATATAGGAGGATGCCTTTTGGCCTTTGCAATGCCCCCGCAACATTCCAAAGATGTATGCTGGCAATCTTTTCAGATATGATTGAGAGATTTATTGAGGTATTCATGGACGATTTTTCAGTTTTTGGTTCTTCTTTTGATAATTGTCTTAATCATCTCTCTCTAGTGCTTCAAAGATGTCAGGAAACAAATTTGATTCTCAATTGGGAAAAGTGTCAGTTTATGGTGAAACGAGGTGTGGTGTTAGGGCATGTAATATCCAGCAAGGGTATTGAAGTTGACAAAGCAAAAATTGACATCATCTCAAATATGGCAACCCCTGCTTCAGTGAAGGGAGTGAGAAGCTTTCTAGGACATTCTGGTTTTTATCGTCGTTTCATTAAGGATTTTTCCAAGATCACTCGTCCATTGTGCAATCTTTTGGCCAAAGATGTCGTATTTCACTTTGATAAAGATTGTGTAAATGCATTTAATACTTTGAAACGTGAACTAACCTCTGCTCCTATCATTATGGCACCAGATTGGTCTTTGCCTTTTGAGCTAATGTGTGATGCATCTGACTATGCTATTGGTGCTGTTTTAGGACAAAGGGTGAATAAGCTGCCCCACGTGATTTACTATGCAAGTCGGACATTAAACGATGCGCAACTCAATTACTCTACAACTGAGAAGGAGTTGCTGGCTATTGTCTTTGCTTTAGAGAAATTTCGTTCATATCTTGTTGGGTCTAAAGTTATTATTTACTCTGATCATGCAGCTCTTAGGTTTTTGTTGACCAAGAAAGATGCTAAACCACGTTTGATCATATTGATACTCTTGCTACAAGAGTTTGACCTAGAAATTCGAGACAAGAAAGGGAGTGAAAATGTTGTTGCTGATCACTTGTCACGCCTTGTTGATGAAAACCATGGAGATGGAAAAATTTTGCCTCTCAACGAATCATTCCCGGATGAGCAACTCTTTGTCATTCAAGATAAAGAGCCATGGTACGCTGATTTTGTCAATTATCTTGCTTCTGGTGTCATTAGAGATGATTTGACTTTTCAGGAGAGGAAGAAGTTTTTTCAATGGTGAAACACTACATGTGGGATGAACCCTATTTGTTCAAGTATTGCCCTGACCAGATCATTCGAAGATGTGTTCCAGAGAGTGAGCAGCAAAGCATACTAACATTCAGTCATGCATTGGCATGCGGAGGTCATTTCAGTGCCAAAAAGACAGCTTTAAAGGTTTTGCAATCTGGTTTCTTTTGGCCTACATTGTTTAAAGATGCTTTTGATTTTTGCTCTAAGTGTGATAGGTGTCAGAAAATGGGGAACATCAGTCGCAGGAATGAAATGCCATTAAACAACATTTTAGTGGTAGAGCTGTTTGATGTGTGGGGAATTGACTTCATGGGACCATTCCCATCTTCTTTTGGATACATATACATACTAGTGGCAGTGGATTATGTATCAAAATGGGTTGAGGCAACAGCTACAAGAACTAATGATCACAAAGTTGTTTTGAATTTTCTCAGATATATGATTTTCACTAGGTTTGGAACTCCGAGAGCTATCATTAGCGATGGTGGCAGTCACTTCTGCAACAAACCTTTCGAGGCACTAGTGAAGAAATACAACATCACACATAGAGTGGCAACTCCATACCATCCTCAAACCTCTGGACAAGTGGAAATCAGCAATAGAGAAATAAAGAACATCTTGATGAAAACCGTCAGCCCTACAAGGAAGGATTGGTCACTAAGGTTGAATGATGCACTTTGGGCATATCGAACAGCATACAAGACCCCAATTGGAATGAGCCCCTATCGACTAGTGTTTGGAAAGGCATGTCATCTGCCAATGGAGCTAGAGCACCGTGCATATTGGGCCATAAAGAGGTTTAATTTCGATCTCAAAGAAGCTGGTACGGTGAGGAAGCTCCAACTCAATGAGTTGGAAGAGCTCAGAAATGAATCATATGAGAATGCAAGGATCTACAAAGATCGAACCAAGCTCTACCATGACAAAGCAATTCTTAGGAAGGAATTTCAACCAGGTATGAAAGTACTTTTGTATGACTCACGTTTGAGATTGTTTCCAGGTAAATTGAAGTCTAGATGGGTTGGACCATTCAAAGTGCTTCAAGTATTTCCCCATGGAGCTATGGAGATAGAAAACCTCAAGAATGGCACCCGTTTTAAGGTCAATGGACAGCGTTTGAAGCCTTATTTGGAGAATGTTTCTCAGGAGCAGGTTTATGCAGTTATAGATTCTCTCGAGTTTATGACGAGTTAGACACACTACCATATCTTGCCCAGACATTAAATAAAGCGCTTCCTAGGAGGCAACCTAGCTGAGTTTGTGTTCTTTTCCTTTATTTGTTTTAGTTTTTAGTTTTTACTTTGTTTCTTTCCATGCATATTGTGCCATTCATTTTTATTTCATTGCATTGCATCCATTCCATGCATATTGTGGTGGAGTTAAGTTGTGTGAGCTTTGTTTTGATTAGTATAATTTTGTTCAAAGTTTTGCAAGCCTATAAAAAAAAAAAAAAAAAGATTTTGTTTTTTTTATATGAGTTGACTTATGGTAACTCCAATGAGCACCTCTGTTAATACAGTGTCTAGGAGTTCTTTAGGCGACACCTTCGGTGTCTAAGAAGTTTGGGTTTTAAGCGGGACCATTGTGACCTCTCCAAACTTCCCGGATCCCCTGGCTGTGTTTTCTGATGTTCTTAATTGGTAATCCGTGAGTCACTTGTATATTCGCGTATTTTTTTTTAAAAAAATTTTCTCTTTCTTTTTCTTATTATTTGAAGTTTATGTTTCTTTTATATGTGAATGTTTATTAGTGGCTAGATATTAAGTTATTGTGGACTGCCAAACACTGAAACATTACCCACATTAACCCTAAAATTAACTGTCCATTTATCCAGCCGCACTCCCCCGAACATCTCAACTTCCTCTTCTTCCCAAACCAAACCTTCTCCAAATTGTTGCTTATTGTAGATCTCGTCAATGGAGAAACTCCAGGAGGCCGTTGGTGGAAAGCTCAAGGAGGAGGAGTCCGAATTGAGCATGGTGAAGGTGCCTAGCCCAATGGTTTTGTTGAACTCACTGCCAGCTATCCCACCAGAAGATCCTTTGGGTAAGGATACCATTGTACAACGGGTGTTTGAGGTGATTGAGGTGCTCGTGGTTGTGTTTGCCATGGATCCCTCAGAAGTTACCATAGATGCCTTTCTGTTTCAAAGAGGTAGGGTGATAGAGGAAATTGAAGACATGATTCCAAATTGGGATCTGAATTGTGGATTGGAAGAGATGCAGCTTGCAGCGCTGGCACGTTGTCTAGATACTTGGAGGGAATATCTGCTAGATAGGAGGTTTGTGGCAAGAACTGTTGTGCTAAGCAGTCACATGTATTGTACAGGTAACATTCGAGATGAGTTTGGCATCTACTTAAGTATGCTTGACGAGTTTCACTTCCAATTAGTGTACATGACCACAAGGCTCCGAGACATCGTGGAGCAGATGGATGAGTTGATAATAGATGGAGGCCAATATGATTCTTCTGTTTCAGACCCTTCGGAAAGTGAGTCAGAAGAAGAGCCATGGGTGAGCTCAGCCATCGATAGCATTTTGAGAAATGCCAGGTTTGAAGGATGAACCGTGCAGTGCCAGGTTACCCTTAATCCCTGTTTTCTGTCTTCTTATATGCTTTCACATTGGGGGCAATGTTCAATTCAGGTCTGGGGGGGAGGTTTTCTATTTTTGTTCATTTGATTTGTGTTTTCAATTTTTGTGCATTTGATTTGTGCTTCCAATTTTCGTTCGGTGTCGCTATTTTTTTTTAAGAATGTCATACAATCAATGCTATGGAGCGGCCATTTCGATTTTCATATGAGACATATTACACTTCATAAAGCGGTAGCTCTTAGAATTCTGGTGGATAAAGTACCATGCTCAGATTCTCGAAGGAGAATAGTGGAGACTACCCTAGTGAGCTAGTTCGAGCCTAATTGCTTTCTTGAGAGGGTTTAAAGTGTTTCTATTCCTCATCTCTACTTATTTTCTTCAATTCACTCTAAATGATCTCATTGTTCCATTTTGATTGAATACTAAGGATGATTCTCTTTGCAGATATCAGGTGCATGCTCTCACTCATGAATGAACTCATTGAAGTGATGCTAGGCTATGTGTGTATAACAATTCTCTGTGCTTTCTTTTCACCCTACCCATTTGTGTGTTCCATCAGCCCTCTTGCAGCCAAACACTTTAACCCATTTTCTTCTATCACCCTCGTGATTCCCCTAACTTTGTATCTCAATCTGAGATATCTAACCTATTATAGCCATACCCTATAGCTTAGAAATATACCAAGGTGTGCCAAGATAAAGTTTGAAGCAAGGAAGTTGCTGCCACATGCCTAAATGTAAATTGGTGTGAATCTGTGATTAAGGGTAGGAAGTTGCTTCAACTCTAATTCTCACATAAAGCACTCAATCACTCAGAACCTATGGTTTTATTCTCTCAAACAAGCAAAATGAGTATATGAAATAGAAGCACAATATTTGGTTAGATCTCATGAAGGGAATCAAATACTAAGAATAGAGATATACACATACATACCAGCACCCATGAATACATCCTCAAAGATCAGCTAGGTCTTTCACAAGGTTGTAATGAAAGGCTAGGGTTAGGGGAAATGGAAGAATTGGAAGGAACACAATTAACTTAAGAACACACCAAGGTTGCATTCTTCATTGATCTGCAAGGTATCATTGATTTAGAATGGTATGGCTGCAACTTCATAGCATCATCTGGCATAGACCTTAAATTTCACAGTTAGATCAAATCGAAACATTTTCTCTTTATCTTTTTTATTTGCTGACTTGATCGACTTCTTCTTTAACTTATTGCACAGATTCACACCAATTTACATTTAGGCATGGGGCAGCACCTTCCTTGCTCAAACTTTATCTTGGCACACCTTGGTGTATTTCTAAGCTACAGGGTATGGCTATAATAGGTTAAACATCTCAGATTGAGATACAAAGTTAGGGGAATCATGAGGGTTGTTGATGCTCAAAATGGCTAGGCCAAGAATGAGTCCAACTTAGTGATGATGTGTGATGGATGGTGGATAAAGGTGAGGACCTTCACCAAGCGATAAACATACAGAAAACAAGATATACGTGGTTCACCCTTAATGAACGGGCTACATCCACGGAGAAGTATTTTCTCATTATTATAATATTGTGTATTTACATTTGTACATGGGGTTGGACCCAAACTTAAATGTAAGAAAAGGGAAGGTCATGACTAAAGGTCAAGCCCAATCCAAGGGATCCTTTTCTAAGGGGAGAGTGGTCTCCTTTTATAGGTGAGGGGGAGCCTTCACTTCTTGTGATTTTCCGATGTGGGACTCCTCTTGTTTTTCTTAGAGTTGTGACTTGTGATAATGCTTCTTTGGCTAAGGTGATGACCTCTCAAAGCTTTGATGACCTCTCAAAGCATGGCATGTGGATGATCTAGCCAAGCTAGTTGCTCGGTCAGTTACGGTACAAACAGTAGTCCCCCAAGTTCGCGAGTAAGAAGGTACTTCTTGGTTGGGGACTTGTAATTTTAAGTGCACTGGCCGAGCAACACCACAGTTCGTTTTCCAAGCTGTATAGTGCACTACCCATAATCCCCCAAGTCCCCGAGTAACAAGGACATTGGAGGGAGAGAACTTGGCACGAGGGTGCCGAAAGTTAAGGGGTTGCCGAAGGCGTCGCTCTCGTCGAATGATAGGCAGCTCTCTTGTCTAATGATGACAGGGTGCCGAAGGCATCGCTCGCGTCTAATGATGACGGGGTGCCGTAGGCATCGCTCGTGTCCAATGCAGGGTGCCGAGGGCATCGCTCGCGTCTAATGATGACGGGGTGCCGAGGGCATCGCTCGCGTCTAATGATGACGGGGTGCCGAGGGCATCGCTCGCGTCTAATGATGACGGGGTGCCGAAGGCATCGCTCGCGTCTAATGATGATGCTTGTAGAACAAGCTTACCAATGGCTATTGCCGAGGGCTAATAGTCTTGGGTTTTTCTTTTGTGTTGGCATGAACGCTAAGTGCCACAAGTGGGCCTTTGAAATATAGTGATTCGGCAGGGGAGCGATTCGTGGGCATCCAGAAGTGTGTCTTGTATGGCCTTGCTGTTCGGCAAGGGCAGCCTGGAGAAGGGAGTTTCATGAAATCAAGGTGCTGGGCCCGTTTGTTTTTGGCATGAGGCCTTGGGTGGCATACGGTGAGACCGTGAGCTGGGCCCTTGCTCTTTTTCCTCTTAAAGGCACATGGGTGGCTGGGAAGGAAAAGGAAAAATATGAAATTGTACATACTTTCGGCTTGGTGGGAGACAAGTTGTTTGTTGCAATGATGTTGTCTTTGAGTCTTTTGACTAGGCATTTTTTGGAATTGAAAAGCAGGTTCCTTTTATGGTTTATAAAAGGAGGGATGGCCTGCAAGTGGAATTTGAGTGCACGGTTTGTGTTGCACCAAAGGCATGAGTGAGGTGAGAGTTGGTTTGCATGTGGGCCGCACCAAAGGAGAAAAAGCATGCACATGGGCTGTTTTTTGGGAGTTAAAAATCAGCCTTTCTTTTATGGTTTATAAAGGGGTGATTGCATGTGGCTTCTGAAAGCCTTTGGCTAGCTGGAGCTAAATGATTGGAGCTGTGCCTTTTTCTTCTTCTGTATTTTGCTTTGCGTTTGGTTTGATGGTTTTGTTCAAGGAGCTGAGATTTGGGGATGCTTTTGGACAAAGTGTGGGTGTTTTGATAAGATCTTCGGCATGTGGATTGTTGTCATCGGCTTGTTTGGGAAAGAGAACAATCATTAATTGTTTTCTCCAGGTTCTGCACAAAATCAAGGTGGGGATGTGGATGTAGCAGAAACTGTTGACTCCATTGCTGTTTTTGGTTTCAGGTCCAGTGCATCCGAGTTTCGGCACGGGGGCCTTGAGGTTTCGATAGTGATTTGGAGCTGGGCCCGTGGGTTTAGTCTTGGACTGGAACCGAATGTAGGCAGGGTCTTCGGCAAGGGAATATTTGCCGCAAGATTTGGGTCAGCCAAAGTCTGGGTCCTTGTACTGTCGATTTCTTGGGTTTCTTGAGAAAATATTTAATATTGGGTGCCGAACGGTACTCCGTATATTCCTGTGGATATGTTTAGGCAGAGGTTTGGTGAGGCTTTGTTGAAGCTTCTGAAATTGTCGATGGGCAACTTGTCTGAGTTGCGTGGCTAGGTGCCTCCATGCCTAGTTATTTTGACAATCGGTATTTGGCCTCTTAATGATTTGCCGAAGAATTGGAGCTGTTTCTTGATAGAGATTGTCGGCAGGATGTGCAGCATGGTTACTCTCTGGTTTTTGAGCTTTCTGAAGCGGATGGAGATATCATGGTTGTAAGGGCGGTGCCGATCAGTTTGATGTTTTCTTCAATGTTTTTGAACTTGCTGTACGGTTTGAGTGGCTTCCATCAGATGGTGATTAAACATCTGAGATGGGTGGGTGCTGTTTGGCATGTCCATCCAAATTGATCCACACTTTCCTATGACAGATAGGACAAACTAGTATTAAAATGAGAAGAATTGTAGGTGTGGCTAGGCCACCGATTGATCCCACGGTTTATGTCAATCACTTGGATAGTTTATGCCAACCACTTGAATAATATATGGAATCATTGAATTGCATGCTTATAAATATATTGAAATATAAGATAAGGCAATGTGATGTATCTCTTAGAAATAATGCACGTGGCTTGCTTGATCCCAAGAATAACAAGTTCCTTCCATATTAAATAACTAATAAAAATAATGAATGTGCCACTTATCTGATGGAGGTTTCGGCAAGTTTAAGAGATGTTGACTGCCGGGGTGTCGAAGGGCACTAAAGAAGGGGAGAATGACAGAAGCTTTTTGTGTCGATTCCCACAAACGGCGCCAAACTGTTGATGCTCAAAATGGCTAGGCCAAGAATGAGTCCAACTTAGTGATGATGTGTGATGGATGGTGGATAAAGGTGAGGACCTTCACCAAGCGATAAACATACAGAAAACAAGATATACGTGGTTCACCCTTAATGAATGGGCTACATCCACGGAGAAGTATTTTCTCATTATTATAATATTGTGTATTTACATTTGTACATGGGGTTGGACCCAAACTTAAATGTAAGAAAAGGGAAGGTCATGACTAAAGGTCAAGCCTAATCCAAGGGATCCTTTTCTAAGGGGAGAGTGGTCTCCTTTTATAGGTGAGGGGGAGCCTTCACTTCTTGTGATTTTCCGATGTGGGACTCCTCCTATTTTTCTTAGAGTTGTGACTTGTGATAATGCTTCTTTGGCTAAGGTGATGACCTCTCAAAGCTTTGATGACCTCTCAAAGCATGGCATGTGGATGATCTAGCCAAGCTAGTTGCTCGGTCAGTTACGGTACAAACAAGGGTGATAGAAGAAAATGGGTTAAAGTGTTTGGCTGCAAGAGGGCTGATGGAACACACAAATGGGTAGGATGAAAAGAAAGGACAGAGAATTGTTATACACACATAGCCTAGCATCACTTCAATGAGTTCATTCATGAGTGAGAGCATGCACCTGATATCTGCAAAGAGAATCATCCTTAGTATTCAATCAAAATGGAACAATGAGATCATTTAGAGTGAATTGAAGAAAATAAGTAGAGATGAGGAATAGAAACACTTTAAACCCTCTCAAGAAAGCAATTAGGCTCGAAATAGCTCACTAGGGTAGTCTCCACTATTCTCCTTCAAGAATCTGAGCATGGTACTTTATCCACCAGAATTCTAAGAGCAACCGCTTTGTGAAGTGTAATGTCTCATATGAAAATCGAAATGGCCACTCCATAGCATTGATTGTATGACATTCTTTAAATAAATAAAAAAATAACGACACCGAACGAAAATTGGAAACACAAATCAAATGAACAAAAATTGAAAACACAAATCAAATGAAAAAATTGAAAACCTCCCCCCAGACCTGAATTGAACATTGCCCCCAATGTGAAAGCATATAAGAAAACAGAAACAGGGATTAAGGTTTACCTGGCACTGCACGGTTCATCCTTCAAACATAGCATTTCTCAAAATGCTATCGATGGCTGAGCTCACCCATGGCTCTTCTTCTGACTCACTTTCCGAAGGGTCTGAAACAGAAGAATCATATTGGCCTCCATCTATTATCAACTCATCCATCTGCTCCACGAAGTCTCGGAGCCTTGTGGTCATGTAGGCTAATTGGAAGTGAAACTCGTCAAGCATACTTAAGTAAATGCCAAACTCGTCTCGAATGTTACCTGTACAATACATGTGACTGCTCACCACAACAGTTCTTGCCACAAACCTCCTATCTAGCAGATATTCCCTCCAAGTATTTAGACAACGTGCCAGCGCAGCAAGCTGCATCTCTTCCAATCCACAATTCAGATCCCAATTTGGAATCATGTCTTCAATTTTCTCTATCACCCTACCTCTATGAAACAGAAAGGCATCTATGGTAACTTCTGAGGGATCCATGGCAAACACAACCACGAGCACCTCAATCACCTCCAACACTGGTTGCACAATGGTGTCCTTTCCCAAAAGATCTTCTGGTGGGATAGCTGGTAGTGAGTTCAACAGAACCATTGGGCTAGGCACCTTCACCATGCTCAATTTGGATTCCTCCACTTTGAGCTTTCCACCGACGGCCACCTGGAGTTTCTCCACTGGCGAGATCTACAATAAGCAACAATTTGGAGAAGGTTTGGTTCGGGAGGAAGAGGAAGTAGAGATGTTCAGGGGTTAGAGGCGGCTAGATAAACTAAAAGATGGAGAGTTAATTTTAGGGTTAAAGTGGGTAGTGTTTCAGTGTTTGGCAGTCCACAATAACTTAATATCCAGCCACTAATAAACATTTACATAAAAAAGAAACATAAACTTCAAATAATAAGAAAAAGAAAGAGAAAAATTTATTTTAAAAACACACAAATATACAAGTGACTCACGGATTACCAATTAAGAATCTCAGAAAACACAGCCAGGGGATCCGGGAAGTTTGGAGAGGTCACAATGGTCCTGCTTAAAACCCAAAACTTCTTAGACACCCAAGGTGTCGCCTATAGAACTACTAGACACTGTATTAACAGAGATGCTCATTGGAGTTACCATAAGTCAACTCATATGAAAAATCTTTTTTTTTTTCTTTTCATAAGCTTGCAAGACATTGAACAAAATTATACTAAGCAAAACAAAGCTCACACAACTTAACTCTACCACAAAACCTAACAAAATTGTCAATCCCTACCCCCAAACTTAAATGAAGCATTGTCCTCAATGTGAAAGCCTATAAGATGAGTGAGAACATGTAAATAATAAGGGGAAAGTTTAAGACAAAGGATTAGAGAAACTCCCTCTTGATGCGATTAGGTCGACCGCTACCAAGCACTTTATTCTTCAACACATGGGTTGCCTCCCAAGAAGCGCCTTAGTTAATGTCTTGGCAAGACATTATGTGATTAGCTAACTTGATTGTACGAAGGGAAGATGATCCACCACATGACCAGTTTGAATTCCACTTGACACTCCCTCATAGAATGGCTTTAAACGTTGTCCATTTACTTTGAAAGTCGAGTCATCTTTAGGGTTTTTAATCTCCACAGCTCCATAGGGAGAAACATTGACCACGGTGAATGGGCCAAGCCACCTAGACTTCAATTTTCCTGGAAAGAGACGCAAACGTGAGTTAAACAAAAGAACTGACATACCTTTGGTGAACTCTTTCCGTTGAATGTTCCTGTCATGGTAACTCTTGGTTCGTTCTTTGTAAAGCCTTGCATTCTCATAGGACTCATGTCTAATTTCTTCCAATTCATTGAGCTGAAACTTTCTAACATGGCCGGCTTTGTCCAGATCAAAATTTAACTTCTTGATGGCCCAAAAAGCATTGTGTTCAAGCTCCATTGGCAAGTGACAGCTTCCCAAACACAAGACGATAAGGGCTCATTCCGATGGGAGTCTTATATGCAGTCCTATAAGCCCATAATGCATCATTGAGCTTGGTAGCCCAATCTTTCCTTGTACTATTCACCACCTTCTCTAGGATCTGCTTAATTTCTCTATTGCTTATTTCTACTTGACCAGAAGTTTGAGGATGATATGGTGTAGAGACTCGGTGGGTGATGTTGTACTTCTTCATGAGTGCTTCAAATGGCTTGTTGCAGAAGTGGCTGCCTCCATCACTAATGACAGCCCTTGGAGTACCAAACCTTGTGAAAATATTGTCCCTCAAGAACTTCAGCACCACCTTATGATCATTGGTTTTGGTGGCTATGGCTTCCACCCATTTAGACACATAATCAACAGCAACAAGTATGTAGGTATAACCAAAGGAAGATGGGAATGGTCCCATGAAATCAATACCCCATACATCGAAGAGTTCCACAAAGAGTATGTTCTTCAATGGCATTTCGTTCCTGCGGCTTATGTTTCCCATCCTTTGACACCTATCACACTTAACACAAAAATTAAATGCATCTTTGAATAGAGTAGGCCAAAAGAAACCTGATTGCAGAATTTTAAGTGCTGTTTTCTTAGCTCCAAAGTGGCCTCCACAAGCCAATTCGTGGCTATGCCTAAGGATACTTTCTTGTTCTTCTTCTGGAACACATCTTCTAATGAGTTGATTTGGGCAATGCTAGAATAAGAAAGGTTCATCCCAGACATAATGTTTCACCATGGAAAAGAACTTCTTTTTGTCCTGATAAGTTAGATCATTTCTAAGAACACCACAAGCAAGATAATTAACAAAATCAGCATACCATGGTTCTTTGACTTGGACAACATATAGTTGTTCATCTGGAAAAGTCTCATTCAATGGTAGCACAGCTTCTCCTTGCTCTTCAACCACAATTCTGCTCAAATGGTCAGCCACCACATTTTCACATCCCTTCTTATCTCGAATCTCCAAATCGAACTCTTGCAGCAAGAGAATCCATCTGATCAAGCGTGGTTTGGCGTCCTTCTTAGTGAGCAAGTATCTAAGAGCAGCATGGTCAGAATAAACAATTACTTTAGAACCAACAAGGTAAGAACGAAATTTTTCTAAAGCAAAAACAACAGCAAGCAACTCTTTCTCTGTTGTGGAGTAATTGAGTTGGGCATCATTCAAGGTCCGGCTTGCATAATGAATCACATGGGGAAGCTTGTTCTTCTTTTGACCTAAAACTGCACCAATAGCAAAGTCAGAGGCATCACACATTATTTCAAATGGTAAAGACCAATCTGGAGCTATGATAATAGGGGCTGAAGTTAGCTCTTTCTTCAAGGTCGTAAAAGCTTCCATGCAAGTTTTGTCAAACTCAAAAACAGCATCCTTAGCAAGGAGATTGCACAATGGTCTTCAGATGCTTGAAAATTTTTTGATGAACCTTCTATAGAATCCGGCATGGCCCAAAAAGCTTCTAACTCCTTTAACAGAGGAAGGGGGTGGTAGATTTGAGATGATATTTATCTTGGCTTTGTCCACTTCAATTCCCTTGCTTGAAACAACATGGCCTAGCACAATTCCTTGTCTTACCATGAAGTGACACTTCTCCCAATTCAAAATCAGATTTGTTTCCTGACATCTTTTAAGCACTAGAGACAAGTGGTGAAGACAATCATCAAAAGATGAACCAAAAACTGAAAAATCATCCATAAATACCTCCATGAATCGTTCCACCATATCAGAAAAGATTGCCATCATGCATCTTTGGAAAGTTGCTGGAGCATTGCACAAACCAAATGGCATCCTTCTATAAGCAAACGTACCAAATGGGCATGTGAATGTGGTTTTCTCCTGGTCTTCCGGAGCAATGGGAATTTGATTATAACCTGAAAATCCATCAAGAAAACAGTAGTAAGCATGGCCGGATAAACGGTCAAGCATTTGATCAATGAAAGGCAAGGGAAAATGATCTTTTCTCGTGGATATGTTCAACTTCCTGTAATCAATGCAAACTCTCCAACCGGTGATAGTTCGTGTTGGAACTAGCTCATTCTTCTCATTCTTTACAACGGTGATTCCGGACTTCTTTGGAACAACTTGCACAGGACTCACCCACTTAGAATCTGAAATTGGGTAGATGATTCCCACATCAAGTAGCTTTAAAACTTCAGTCCTAACCACCTCTTTCATGTTGGGATTTAGCCTACTTTGTGCATCACGAGATGGTTTGCTGTCTTCTTCCATTAAAATTTGGTGCACGCACATGCTTGGACTAATTCCTTTGATGTCTGCTATGGTCCATCCAAGGGCTGTTTTATGCTCTTTTAGAACTTCAATTAAGTTGTCCTCTTCATGTGTGGTGAGACCTGCAGCAATTATAACAGGGAGAGTTTCATTAGCACCCAAATAAGTATACTTAAGATGATTGGGTAGAGGTTTAAGTTCTAGCTTTGGTGGGGAGATAATGGATGGCTCCAATTTTGTGGAGGATGGTCCAAGAGGCTCGAGTGGTGGCCTAAAGGATGGTGGGTATGGCTGAAACACTTCTAAGGCAGCCATCACTTCTTGGAACTCTGATTCATAGAGATCTTCCTTTTCTTGTGTTAGGACCGCTTCTAGAGCATCATTAGACTTATCCTGCACAATTTTAGAAGAAACCTCATGATCCACAACATCAATTGAAAAACAAGTATCATGTGTGATAGAAGGTTGAGAGAGAGCATCAAACACTTTAAATTCAACAGTTTCACCCAAAACAGTCATGGAGAGGGTGCCATCTTTCACTTTGATGATTGTGTCTGCAGTGGCCATGAATGGTCGTCCGAGGAGAATGGGATCAACACGGTCTCCATATGGGTTATCCTCCATATCCATCACTACAAAATCAGCCGGAAGAATGAGTGTATTAACTTGAACTAAAATATCTTCTACAATACCTTTTGGATATTTGATAGAATGATCAGCTAGTTCAAGACGAATTGAGGTTTTCTTCATCCCTTCTAAGCCAAGCTCCTGATAAACTGAATATGGCATTACATTGATGCTTGCTCCCAAGGCCAACATGGCTCTTCCAACCTTCTTATCTCCGATGTTAATGGGAATGTCAAAGCTGCCAGGATCTTCTAGTTTTGGTGGAAGCTTCCTTTGCAACACAGCACTCACATTCTTGTTGAGCTTTACTTCTTCACTTGGAGCAAAATTGAGCTTGTGAGTCATCAAGTGCTTGATGAACTTTCCATATGCAGGAATCTGTTTAACAACATCAAGCAAGGGCAAATTGATATTAACTTTACTCAAAATATCATAAATCTCTTTAAAAGCCTTATCTTGATTTGCTTTCTTCAAACGGCCTGGAAATGGAATCGGTGGAATATATGGAGGAGGTGGGATGTATCTATCTTGATGAAGATGTGATGGCACAAATTTGTCATCTCTTTTATGCAATTGGAATGGATTGGGTTCCTGAGAATCAGATTTGGCCTCAGGAGCAGATTGGGACATTTTGGGTTGTTCTACTTCCGTAGCTGTGGTTTCCTCTTCATCTTCATTCTCTACAACCACAACATCATTTGATAGATCAGAACCAACTTTGTTATCAACAATCTTACCTGATATGAGCACATGAACGGCCTTGGCTTCTTGGTTTTTTGGATTGATCACGGTTTGGCTTGGCCATTTCCCAATCTCCCTTTGAGCTATTTCAGCAGCTATCTGGCCTAATTGGACTTCCAACTTGGAGATGGCAGCTTGTGTAGTTTGCTGGAAATTGGATTGGTTGATTGCCATTTGCTTCATGATCAGTTCACAATTGTATATCATTTTGTACCCTTATAGTTTATGTTTTGCTTACGTTCTTAAAGAAAAACTTGTGCTTTTAATCTATTTTGGTTTGTTATTCAGTTCATTGGGCCTTAGGTTACAATGGTGGCTTTGGATAGGAAAATATGCAAAGTGGTGCAAAAACGTGCAGACTGAGTTAGCAATTCACTTCGGCCTTAACTTCTTTGTCTGAACTTGGATTGGCCCAAATAATATGTGATTGGAAAGATGAGAATCTGAACTTCAAGATTGACTACTCAAATGCAGCAATTGATTAAGTTGAGCCCAATCCGTGAGCCCATCAAAGTACACACCAGGCTGATTGCAGTTTCCACTTGGAGGAGCTTTGGATCCTCTTCAAAGGGGAGACAAATCAGATTGGAGGAGCCTTGGATCCTCTTCAAAGGGGATACAAATCAGATTGGAGGAGCCTTGGATCCTCTTCAAAGGGAAGACAAATCAGATTGGAGGAGCCTTGGATCCTCTTTTGAGCCATGTGCTTGATCAGCCAAAGGGGAGCTTCACACTCTATAAATAGAGAGCTTCACACTCATTCAACCATATCACACTCCATTCAGCCTAGAATTCTCTTCAGCCATCCTCTAACACTTCCATCCTTCCCCAAACACTCCATTCAGCCTAGAATTCTCTTCAGCCATCCTCTAACACTTCCATCCTTCCCCAAACACTCCATTCTGTCCAAAATCACCAAAACAGCTCCAGCAAGCCTCCCTTCCATTTCCCTACGAATTTCCTCTTTCTCTACCATCACCACTCACCCAAACTCATCCCAAATCACCTATTTAGTTGCCATACTCTAGATGTGAGGAAGCTCTTGGAGCAGCATTAGACTTGGAGAAGCACTTGGAGAAGCCTTGGACACCACAAGTAACTTCAGAAATGGGTTTTTCCACTCTTATTGCATTCATTATGTTTTCTCATTTCTGTTTAAGTTTCATTTCCATTATGAGTAGCTAAATTCATAACTAGGCTTCGATGTAATCTGACATGAATATTCTGGGTTTATAAGTTGAAGTTTTGAGTTTCAAGTTTGATTCATGATTCATATTCCTATTCTTTATGCTTATCAGTTAATATACTTGTTTGGATGATTGATCACCATTAGAACTTGTTTATTAGCTACCTTTGTTTGAATCAAGAGTAGACACCATGCTTTGATTCGAATTGAACTATGAATAAGAAAAGTATGTATGGACATTCGACAACAGGAATTAGATACATGCTTGGTTGTTTAAATTGTTCTTCTATGCTTAATGGGTTCCTAATGCTTAATTGTGGTTAGACAACAAATAATCAAGTTAGGGAATTAGGAACACAAGGTTAGGACCAAACACCATGGCTTAATTATACTTTAGCAAGAATCAATCTTTGAATCTGAATTAGACTTGTCACTTGACTCCTTATAACCCAGAATTGAATTGTTATGGTGAATCGAATGCCCTAGTCTCTCAATCTATTTTCCAGCCTACAAAAGTACTCTTTGTTGCATTTGCTCACTTTGCTTTTGTTTGGAATTTTGTTTTGCCTCATTTGTTCAACACTTACAATCACTCTTGCTTTAAATTCTGTTTTAGACTTAACTTCCTACTTCCTTGAATTTGGTAATCTAAGCACATAACTAGTTTTAACTTCTCAGTCTTCGTGGGTACGACCTCGTACTTGTCTTGCTATACTACTAATTGGCCCGTACAATTGCGAGTTAACATTTTTAACAACAAATTTTGGCGCCGTTGCCGGGGACTGAACGAAAGTTCGTTCCTGGTTATGTGCCCAAGCTTACCCTATTCTTTTTAGTAGTACTAACTAACTCAAGTTATTTTCTGTTTCAGGTAGTTTATGTCTGGAAATCCTTTCCTTGATCAAGTGAGGTCTTCATTCCAACGTTCGAGACCTTTGAACACAGGGCCATCTTTGCAACCAAACCGGGTGATCTCTGAAATTCAGAATCGTCTAGAAAGAGAGTTGACAACTGCAAAAGAGCAAGCCATTGCCACATTTGAAGGTCTTGCTATCCACACTGACCTCCCAGGTTCTTCACCTTCCAATTCGGAAACAAGTTCAGACCAAGAAGAAGAAGAAGAGATGGCTGCCAATGAGTTCATGGGAGACCTTGATATCCCGACAATTCCAGCATCCCCTTCAAGCATCTTGCTGCCCACCGCAGCTCGAAACTATGAGCTTAAATCTTCTCATCTTAATATGTTGCCTTCCTTTTATGGTTTACCTAATGAAGATCCATTAACCCATATAAAGGATATTTTTAATGCTGTGAGCTCTTTTCCCTTGACAGGTGTGACGGAAGATCAACTTCGAATGAGAGTGTTTCCTTCCACTTTGAAAGATAAGGCGAAATATTGGTTGAATTCCTTGAAACCTGGTACACTCACGACTTGGGGAGCTATTCAAAAGAAGTTCTTGGAGAAATACTTAGGGACAAGATCTTACTATTTGCACAGCAAGATGATGAGTCGTTTTGTGAAGCGTGGGAGAGATTCAATGGTCTGCTCAATCAATGTCCTCATCATGGGATTCCATTGAAGCTTCAAATGCGTATGTTTTATAAAGGACTAACCCCCTCTAGCCATAATATTGTCACTAATTTTGCAGGTGGTTCTTATAAGACTAAGACTCCCGAAGAAACATATGAACTCTTTGAGGCGATAGCAATGGAGACCCAACACACCGATACAAGAGGTAAACGTATTGTTGGTGGTTCTAATGATTCTTCCAGTGTGCAGATTTCTAAATTGGAACAAAAGCTAGATGCCCTCCTTGCATTGAGCTCAAGAAACCCTTCAAAGGAAGTGTGTAGCATCTGCGAAACTCATGATCATCCTACCATTTCTTGTCCCCTTGGGGCTGCATATCCAGAATTTGTGCAAGAGCAAGCTAAGTTGGCAAATTCCTACAACCGAGGTCCAATAAATGATCCATATTCTCAAAGTTATAATCCAGGTTGGAGGAATCATCCAAACTTTTCATGGAGGAATACACAGAATTAAGCGAATCCCCCTTCACTCCAAAGGTCACAACAATCATCATCGTTGGAGGATATAGTGAAGCAAATGGCAATCAACCAATCCAATTTTCAGCAAACTACACAAGCTGCCATCTCCAAGTTGGAAGTCCAATTAGGCCAGATAGCTGCTGAAATAGCTCAAAGGGAGCCTGGGAAATGGCCAAGCCAAACCGTGATCAATCCGAAAAACCAAGAAGCCAAGGCCGTTCATGTGCTCAAATCAGGTAAGATTGTTGATAACAAAGTTGGTTCTGATCTTTCAAATGATGTTGTGGTTGTAGAGAATGAAGATGAAGAGGAAACCACAACTACGGAAGGAGAACAACCCAAAATGTCCCAATCTGCTCCTAAGGCCAAATCTGATTCTCAGGAACCCAATCCATTCCAATTGCATAAAAGAGATGACAAATTTGTGCCATCACATCTTCATCAAGATAGATACATCCCACCTCCTCCATATATTCCACCGATTCCATTTCCAGGCCGTTTGAAGAAAGCAAATCAAGATAAGGCTTTTAAAGAGATTTATGATATTTTGAGTAAAGTTAATATCAATTTGCCCTTGCTTGATGTTGTTAAACAGATTCCTGCATATGGAAAGTTCATCAAGCACTTGATGACTCACAAGCTCAATTTTGCTCCAAGTGAAGAAGTAAAACTCAACAAGAATGTGAGTGCTGTGTTGCAAAGGAAGCTTCCACCAAAACTAGAAGATCCTGGCAGCTTTGACATTCCCATTAACATCGGAGATAAGAAGGTTGGAAGAGCCATGTTGGACTTGGGAGCAAGCATCAATGTAATGCCATATTCAGTTTATCAGGAGCTTGGCTTAGAAGGGATGAAGAAAACCTCAATTCGTCTTGAACTAGCTGATCATTCTATCAAATATCCAAAAGGTATTGTAGAAGATATTTTAGTTCAAGTTAATACACTCATTCTTCCGGCTGATTTTGTAGTGATGGATATGGAGGATAACCCATATGGAGACCGTGTTGATCCCATTCTCCTCGGACGACCATTCATGGCCACTGCAGACACAATCATCAAAGTGAAAGATGGCACCCTCTCCATGACTGTTTTGGGTGAAACTGTTGAATTTAAAGTGTTTGATGCTCTCTCTCAACCTTCTATCACTCATGATACTTGTTTTTCAATTGATGTTGTGGATCATGAGGTTTCTTCTAAAATTGTGCAGGAAAAGTCTAATGATGCTCTAGAAGCGGTCCTAACACAAGAAGAGGAAGATCTCTATGAATCAGAGTTCCAAGAAGTGATGGCTGCCTTAGAAGTGTTTCAGCCATCCCACCATCTTAAGGCCACCACTCGAGCCTCTTGGACCATCCTCCACAAATTGGAGCCATCCATTATCACCCACCAAAGCTAGAACTTGAACCTCTACCCAATCATTTATGTATACTTATTTGGGTGCTAATGAAACTCTCCATGTTATAATTGCTGCAGGTCTCACCACACATGAAGAGGACAACTTAATTGAAGTTCTAAAAGAGCATAAAACACTTGGATGGACCATAGCAGACATCAAAGGAATTAGTCCAAGCATGTGCATGCACTGAATTTTAATGGAAGAAGACAGCAAACCATCTCGTGATGCACAAAGGAGGCTAAATCCCAACATGAAAGAGGTGGTTAGGACCGAAGTTTTAAAGCTACTTGATGTGGGAATCATCTACCCAATTTCAGATTCTAAGTGGGTGAGTCCTGTGCAAGTTGTTCCAAAGAAGTCCGGAATCACCGTTGTAAAGAATGAGAAGAATGAGCTAGTTCCAACACGAACTATCACCGGTTGGAGAGTTTGATTACAGGAAGTTGAACACATCCACGAGAAAAGATCATTTTCCCTTGCCTTTCATTGATCAAATGCTTGACCGTTTATCTGGCCATGCTTACTACTGATTTCTTGATGGATTTTCAGGTTATAATCAAATTCCCATTGCTCCGGAAGACCAGGAGAAAACCACATTCACATGCCCATTTGGTACGTTTGCTTATAGAAGGATGCCATTTGGTTTGTGCAATGCTCCAGCAACTTTCCAAAGATGCATGATGGCAATCTTTTCTGATATGGTGGAACGATTCATGGAGGTATTTATGGATGATTTTTCAGTTTTTGGTTCATCTTTTGATGATTGTCTTCACCACTTGTCTCTAGTGCTTAAAAGATGTCAGGAAACAAATCTGATTTTGAATTGGGAGAAGTGTCACTTCATGGTAAGACAAGGAATTGTGCTAGGCCATGTTGTTTCAAGCAAGGGAATTGAAGTGGACAAAGCCAAGATAAATATCATCTCAAATCTACACCCCCTTCCTCTGTTAAAGGAGTTAGAAGCTTTCTGGGCCATGCCGGATTCTATAGAAGGTTCATCAAAAATTTTTCAAGCATCTCAAGACCATTGTGCAATCTCCTTGCTAAGGATGCTGTTTTTGAGTTTGCCAAAACTTGCATGGAAGCTTTTACGACCTTGAAGAAAGAGCTAACTTCAGCCCTATTATCATAGCTCCAGATTGGTCTTTACCATTTGAAATAATGTGTGATGCCTCTGACTTTGCTATTGGTGCAGTTTTAGGTCAAAAGAAGAACAAGCTTCCTATGTGATTCATTATGCAAGCCGGACCTTGAATGATGCCCAACTCAATTACTCCACAACAGAGAAAGAGTTGCTTGCTGTTGTTTTTGCTTTAGAAAAATTTCGTTCTTACCTTGTTGGTTCTAAGTAATTGTTTATTCTGACCATGCTGCTCTTAGATACTTGCTCACTAAGAAGGACGCCAAACCACGCTTGATCAGATGGATTCTCTTGCTGCAAGAGTTCGATTTGGAGATTCGAGATAAGAAGGGATGTGAAAATGTGGTGGCTGACCATTTGAGCAGAATTGTGGTTTGAAGAGCAAGGAGAAGCTGTGCTACCATTGAATGAGACTTTTCCAGATGAACAACTATACGTTGTCCAAGTCAAAGAACCATGGTATGCTGATTTTGTTAATTATCTTGCTTGTGGTGTTCTTAGAAATGATCTAACTTATCAGGACAAAAAGAAGTTCTTTTCCATGGTGAAACATTATGTCTGGGATGAAACATTATGTCTGCAATCAGGTTTCTTTTGGCCTACTCTATTCAAAGATGCATTTAATTTTTGTGTTAAGTGTGATAGGTGTCAAAGGATGGGAAACATAAGCCGCAGGAACGAAATGCCATTGAAGAACATACTCTTTGTGGAACTCTTCGATGTATGGGGTATTGATTTCATGGGACCATTCCCATCTTCCTTTGGTTATACCTACATACTTGTTGCTGTTGATTATGTGTCTAAATGGGTGGAAGCCATAGCCACCAAAACCAATGATCATAAGGTGGTGCTGAAGTTCTTGAGGGACAATATTTTCACAAGGTTTGGTACTCCAAGGGCTGTCATTAGTGATGGAGGCAGCCACTTCTGCAACAAGCCATTTGAAGCACTCATGAAGAAGTACAACATCACCCACCGAGTCTCTACCATATCATCCTCAAACTTTGGTCAAGTAGAAATAAGCAATAGAGAAATTAAGCAGATCCTAGAGAAGGTGGTGAATAGTACAAGGAAAGATTGGGCTACCAAGCTCAATGATGCATTATGGGCTTATAGGACTGCATATAAGACTCCCATCGGAATGAGCCCTTATCGTCTTGTGTTTGGGAAAGCTTGTCACTTGCCAATGGAGCTTGAACACAATGCTTTTTGGGCCATCAAGAAGTTGAATTTTGATCTGGACAAAGCCGGCCATGTTAGAAAGTTTCAGCTCAATGAATTGGAAGAAATTAGACATGAGTCCTATGAGAATGCAAGGCTTTACAAAGAACGAACCAAGAGTTACCATGACAGGAACATTCAACGGAAAGAGTTCCAAAGGTATGTCAGTTCTTTTGTTTAACTCACGTTTGCGTCTCTTTTAGGAAAATTGAAGTCTAGGTGGCTTGGCCCATTCACCGTGGTCAATGTTTCTCCCTATGGAGCTGTGGAGATTAAAAACCCTAAAGATGGCTCGACTTTCAAAGTAAATGGACAACGTTTAAAGCCATTCTATGAGGGAGTGTCAAGTGGAATTCAAACCGGTCATGTGGTGGATCATCTTCCCTTCGTACAATCAAGTTACCTAATCACATAATGTCTTGCCAAGACATTAACTAAGGCGCTTCTTGGGAGGCAACCCATGTGTTGAAGAATAAAGTGCTTGGTAGCGGTCGACCTAATCGCATCAAGAGGGAGTTTCTCTTATCCTTTGTCTTAAACTTTCCCCTTATTATTTACATGTTCTCACTCATCTTATAGGCTTTCACATTGAGGACAATGCTTCATTTAAGTTTGGGGTTAGGGATTGACAATTTTGTTAGGTTTTGTGGTAGAGTTAAGTTGTGTGAGCTTTGTTTTGCTTAGTATAATTTTGTTCAATGTCTTGCAAGCTTATGAAAAAAAAAAAAAAAAAGATTTTTCATATGAGTTGACTTATGGTAACTCCAATGAGTATCTCCGTTAATACAGTGTCTAGGAGTTCTATAGGCGACACCTTGGGTGTCTAAGAAGTTTTGGGTTTTAAGCAGGACCATTGTGACCTCTCCAAACTTCCCGGATCCCCTGGCTGTGTTTTCTGAGATTGTTAATTGGTAATCCGTGAGTCACTTGTATATTTGTGTGTTTTTAAAATAAAATTTTCTCTTTCTTTTTCTTATTATTTGAAGTTTATGTTTCTTTTTTATGTAAATGTTTATTAGTGGCTGGATATTAAGTTATTGTGGACTGCCAAACACTGAAACACTACCCACATTAACCCTAAATGGTTCAGTTGAACTCACTACCAGCTATCCCACCAGAAGATCTTTTGGGAAAGGACACCATTGTGCAACCAGTGTTGGAGGTGATTGAGGTGCTCGTGGTTGTGTTTGCCATGGATCCCTCAGAAGTTACCATAGATGCCTTTCTGTTCATAGAGGTAGGGTGATAGAGAAAATTGAAGACATGATTCCAAATTGGGATCTGAATTGTGGATTGGAAGAGATGCAGCTTGCAGCGCTGGCACGTTTCTAAATACTTGGAGGGAATATCTGCTAGATAGGAGGTTTGTGGCAAGAACTGTTGTGGTGAGCAGTCACATGTATTGTACAGGTAACATTCGAGACGAGTTTGGCATTTACTTAAGTATGCTTGACGAGTTTCACTTCCAATTAGCGTACATGACCACAAGGCTCCGAGACTTCGGGAGCAGATGGATGAGTTGATAATAGATGGAGGCCAATATGATTCTTCTGTTTCAGACCCTTCGGAAAGTGAGTCAGAAGAAGAGCCATGGGTGAGCTCAGCCATCGATAGCATTTTGAGAAATGCTATGTTTGAAGGATGAACCGTGCAGTGCCAGGTTACCCTTAATCCCTGTTTCTGTTTTCTTATATGCTTTCACATTGGGGGCAAAGTTCAATTCAGGTCTGGGGGGGAGGTTTTCAATTTTTTTATTTGATTTGTGTTTTCAATTTTTGTTCATTTGATTTGTGTTTCCAATTTTCGTTCGGTGTCGCTATTTTTTTATTTATTTAAAGAATGTCATACAATCAATGCTATGGAGCGGCCATTTCGATTTTCATATGAGACATATTACACTTCACAAAGCGGTTGCTCTTAGAATTCTGGTGGATAAAGTACCATGCTCAGATTCTTGAAGGAGAATAGTGGAGACTACCTAGTGAGCTATTTCGAGCCTAATTGCTTTCTTGAGAGGGTTTAAAGTGTTTCTATTCCTCATCTCTACTTATTTTCTTCAATTCACTCTAAATGATCTCATTGTTCCATTTTGATTGAATACTAAGGATGATTCTCTTTGCAGATATCAGGTGCATGCTCTCACTCATGAATGAACTCATTGAAGTGATGCTAGGCTATGTGTGTAACAATTCTCTGTGCTTTCTTTTCACCCTACCCATTTGTGTGTTCCATCAGCCCTCTTGCAGCCAAACACTTTAACCCATTTTCTTCTATCACCCTCATGATTCCCCTAACTTTGTATCTCAATATGAGATATTTAACCTATTATAGCCATACCCTGTAGCTTAGAAATACACCAAGGTGTGCCAAGATAAAGTTTGAGCAAGGAAGGTGCTGCCCATGCCTAAATGTAAATTGGTGTGAATTTGTGCAATAAGTTAAAGAAGAAGTCGATCAAGTCAGCAAATAAAAAAGATAAAGAGAAAATGTTTCGATTTGATCTAACTGTGAAATTTAAGGTCTATGCCAGATGATGCTATGAATTTGCAGCCATACCATTCTAAATCAATGATACCTTGCAGATCAATGAAGAATGCAACCTTGGTGTGTTCTTAAGTTAATTGTGTTCCTTCCAATTCTTCCATTTCCCCTAACCCTAGCCTTTCATTACAACCTTGTGAAAGACCTAGCTGATCTTTGAGGATGTATTCATGGGTGCTGGTATGTATGTGTGTATCTCTATTCTTAGTATTTGATTCCCTTCATGAGATCTAACCAAATATTGTGCTTCTATTTCATATACTCATTTTGCTTGTTTGAGTGAATAAAACCATAGGTTCTGAGTGATTGAGTGCTTTATGTGAGAATTAAAGTTGAAGCATGTTCTCCCTTCAAGATTTGAGTATGTTTACTTTGAAGCCGTGTGCCTTTGAGCTATAGCTTCCACTGTACACACTTATTGATCATCTATCTTGGCAACTCTATGGTGTTGGAGGTATGACTAAAGTTTTCTTTCATTTTCATTAGTTGTTTTCAAAGTTAGTTTTCTAACCTTTTGTTTTGTAGAGTCAGTAAAGCGTTTGTGGGTATCGTTTATGTTAAACCCTCAGGAGACACAACTCCTCCTGCTAGGGATGCCTAGAGGTTTAAAGGCTTGTTGCATATGCTCAATGCAATTGTGTTACCTACAGAAGTGGTTTAATTAACTTCTTGTTTTGTTTTTTTTTTACTTTGTTTTCTTTTGTTTTGCTCGAGGACTAGCAAAATCTAGGTCTGGGGGTATTTGATCAGTTCACAATTGTATATCATTTTGTACCCTTATAGTTTATGTTTTGCTTACGTTCTTAAAGAAAAACTTGTGCTTTTAATCTATTTTGGTTTGTTATTCAGTTCATTGGGCCTTAGGTTACAATGGTGGCTTTGGATAGGAAAATATGCAAAGTGGTGCAAAAACGTGCAGACTGAGTTAGCAATTCACTTCGGCCTTAACTTCTTTGTCTGAACTTGGATTGGCCCAAATAATATGTGGTTGGAAAGATGAGAATCTGAACTTCAAGATGGACTACTCAAATGCAGCAATTGATTAAGTTGAGCCCAATCCGTGAGCCCATCAAAGTACACACCAGGCTGATTGCAGTTTCCACTTGGAGGAGCTTTGGATCCTCTTCAAAGGGGAAACAAATCAGATTGGAGGAGCCTTGGATCCTCTTCAAAGGGGATACAAATCAGATTGGAGGAGCCTTCGATCCTCTTCAAAGGGGAGACAAATCAGATTGGAGGAGCCTTGGATCCTCTTCAAAGGGGATACAAATCAGATTGGAGGAGCCTTGGATCCTCTTCAAAGGGGAGACAAATCAGATTGGAGGAGCCTTGGATCCTCTTCAAAGGGGAGACAAATCAGATTGGAGGAGCCTTGGATCCTCTTTTGAGCCATGTGCTTGATCAGCCAAAGGGGAGCTTCACACTCTATAAATAGAGAGCTTCACACTCATTCAACCATATCACACTCCATTCAGCCTAGAATTCTCTTCAGCCATCCTCTAACACTTCCATCCTTCCCCAAACACTCCATTCAGCCTAGAATTCTCTTCAGCCATCCTCTAACACTTCCATCCTTCCCCAAACACTCCATTATTTCCAAAATCACCAAAACAGCTCCAGCAAGCCTCCCTTCCATTTCCCTACGAATTTCCTCTTTCTCTACCATCACCACTCACCCAAACTCATCCCAAATCACCTATTTAGTTGCCATACTCTAGATGTGAGGAAGCTCTTGGAGCAGCATTAGACTTGGAGAAGCACTTGGAGAAGCCTTGGACACCACAAGTAACTTCAGAAATGGGTTTTTCCACTCTTATTGCATTCATTATGTTTTCTCATTTCTGTTTAAGTTTCATTTCCATTATGAGTAGCTAAATTCATAACTAGGGCTTCGATGTAATCTGACATGAATATTCTGGGTTTATAAGTTGAAGTTTTGAGTTTCAAGTTTGATTCATGATTCATATTCTTATTCTTTATGCTTATCAGTTAATATACTTGTTTGGATGATTGATCACCATTAGAACTTGTTTATTAGCTACCTTTGTTTGAATCAAGAGTAGACACCATGCTTTGATTCGAATTGAACTATGAATAAGAAAAGTATGTATTCGACAACAGGAATTAGATACATGCTTGGTTGTTTAAATTGTTCTTCTATGCTTAATGGGTTCCTAATGCTTAATTGAGGTTAACAACAAATAATCAAGTTAGGGAATTAGGAACACAAGGTTAGGACCAAACACCATGGCTTAATTATACTTTAGCAAGAATCAATCTTTGAATCTGAATTAGACTTGTCACTTGACTCCTTATAACCCAGAATTGAATTGTTATGGTGAATCGAATGCCCTAGTCTCTCAATCTATTTTCCAGCCTACAAAAGTACTCTTTGTTGCATTTGCTCACTTTGCTTTTGTTTGGAATTTTGTTTTGCCTCATTTGTTCAACACTTACAATCACTCTTGCTTTAAATTCTGTTTTAGACTTAACTTCCTACTTCCTTGAATTTGGTAATCTAAGCACATAACTAGTTTTAACTTCTCAGTCTTCGTGGGTACGACCTCGTACTTGTCTTGCTATACTACTAATTGGCCCGTACAATTGCGAGTTAACATTTTTAACAACACTTCACTATATCCTCCAATGATGATGATTGTTGTGGCCTTTGGAGTGAAGGGGGATTTGCTTGATTCTGTGTATTCCTCCATGAAAAATTTGGATGATTCCTCCAACCTGGATTATAACTTTGAGAATATGGATCATTTATTGGACCTCGGTTGTGTTAATTTACCAACTTAGCTTGCCTCTTGCACAAATTCTGGATATGCAGCCCCAAGGGGACAAGAAATGGTAGGATGATCATGAGTTTCGCAGATGCTACACACTTCCTTTGAAGGGTTTCTTGAGCTCAATGCAAGGAGGGCATCTAGCTTTTGTTCCAATTTAGAAATCTGCACACTAGAAGAATCATTAGAACCACCAACAATACGTTTACCTCTTGTATTGGTGTGTTGGGTCTCCATTGCTATCGCCTCAAAGAGTTCATATGTTTCTTCGGGAGTCTTAGTCTTATAAGAACCACCTGCAAAATTAGTGACAATATTATGGCTAGAGGGGGTTAGTCCTTTATAGAACATACGCATCTGAAGCTTCAATGGAATGGAATCCCATGATGAGGACATTGATTGAGCAGCCCATTGAATCTCTCCCACGCTTCACAAAACGACTCATCATCTTGCTGTGCAAATAGTAAGATCTTGTCCCTAAGCATGTCGGTTTTTTGCGTAGAGAAGTATTTCTCCAAGAACTTCTTTTGAATGGCTCCCCAAGTGTTGTGTTCCTTCCAAGTGCCAAGTATGTGGTTAGTATAATGGTACAAGTAAGGGTGTCGAACCACAGAGACTGATTGGACCTCGATAAAATACTAGTTTCGAAAGAACCCTAACTAAATATGATAGTGACAAAATGAAAGTAGTTTTGTGTTGCAAATGAAAAACAGCTTAAGATGCAAGAAAAATGTAGCAATGATTGATATATTGATGTAGAAATAATAGGGATGAGACCAGGGATTTCGAATTCACCATTGCAAAACCAATTCCATGTTTACAAAGTTAAACCGTATTCAGCTACCAACCTGTTTCCAGAGTTCGTTTTCCATAAATATGATTCAGCCATAAGATGTGTGGTTTTGATCAAATCTCCTAATCTGCAACCTAATTGTTATGTTCAACTTTGGTTCCAAGATAAGAGTCATTAGCATGCAAGAAAATGTTAAAGAACCAAAGAAAATACAAGGCAGGATGTTTGCATAGCATTCTCTTCATTCATTCACATGTCTACCAAGATTAAGCATTATGTTTACTATAACCTTGTCCAGATAATTTGTAGGCAACCCTAGTGGTGATCAAACATTAAAATTGACAAACAAATTTAACAATAGATTCAATGAATGAAACAAGAAACAGATTGATGAACTGAATACTTTAACTTAGAAACATGGATCAATGTTGCAAGGCTACATCGAAATCCCTAGCTATGAATTTAGTTACACATCATGTTCACAGAGATTAAGACAGAAATAAATAACATGAATGTAAATAAATTCATGAGAGGAAACCCTTGAACCAATCTGATGTTGAACTCCTCCAAGGACACCTCTTGTGCAGCGTTCTGATGGTGGAAATGTATGGACAGCTCTTCTCTCTTGTGGTGAAGGATGGAGTCTAAACTTGTGTATGAGTAATGGATGATCATGAATCTCCCTCTATCTCTCTATTTATAGAGATGAATTTCGTCCTCCCTTTAGCTAGTGAAGCACACCACTCTTAGCTATTCCCAACTGCCTCCAGCTGCCCAATAAATGCTCTAGCTGCCAAATAAATGCTCCCAATAAATGCTCTAGCTGTCCTAATAAATGCTCCCAATAAATGCTCCAGCTGCCCAAGTGTGGCACATGGCTCTAGGGATAAAGCCACATTAAATGTGATGGCAGCCAACTTTGACGTTTCTGTGAGCTTGGTTCAGTCTTTGACGTGTTGAGGGCTCCAGATTTATCCAATTGGGCTGAGATTTGGATATGTTATAATAGACACCCATTTGAACAACTTCTATCAAGATGTCTCCTCATCCGACTTGTGTAAGTGGCTGAAATGAGGCCTGCAAGATGACCTACGAAAATGGACTAACAAGTGTTGCCCAATCAGCCCATAACATGCATGATTTATTTCTTTTCCCCTTGCTGTCTTAGCCTTATCAGTTCACCTTGGATCCTTTGTTTGGACTTCACAACAAGCCACCAAACTTGTTTCCACGTTTGAATAAGGGTCAGCTCCAAAAATGGCATGTTTTCATTTCTTTTGCCTTCAACTTGATCCTAAAGTAGATACAACTGCATACTAACACAAAATAGGGTAAAACGCGACAAGTTAACTTAGAAAACATCACAAATGGATTTAGAAATGGATGGTATACATGTATAAATATATGAGTTATCAAATACCCCCAAACCTGATTTTTGCTAGTCCTCTAGCAAAACTGAAACTAAAAACACACAAGACAATAAAATCTAACTAGACCACTTTCGCTGGTTAAATGATTGCACTGAGCATGTGCAACAAGCCTTTAAACCCCTAGGTGTCCCTAGTAGGAGGAGTTGTGTCTCCTGAGGGTTTACAGTGATGATGCCCACAAACATCTGCATACTTGCAAGAAAATTGGTTAAAGCAAACTTATATCAAACTAATAAGAACCAATGAAAGCTTAGTCATACATTCAAACACTAGTCTGCCACTTCAAAGAATCATATCATCATATAGTGTAAAAAGAGAGAATTACTCCATGTCCCATGACTTCAAAGACACCATACTCAAATGCCAAAGATAGAAGTCGCCTCAACTCTAGTCCTCACCGATATCACTCAAATTTTCACTCAGATCCTAAGGCGTGGCCTCTCCTCAAACATATGTGAGTGAAGTTATGTAAAAGGGAATCAAAATTTCTCACATATGAAATATGAAATGAAAGCACAATTTCTGGACAGATCTCATGAAAGGAATCAAACGTTAAGAATATGGATAGCACACATACTTAGCAGCACCCATGAATATATCCTCAAAGATCAGCTAGGTCTTTCACAAGGTTTGTAATGTAAGGCTTAGGTCAGGGGCTATGAAAGAAAGGATAGGAAATACAAAAGCTTGGGACATACCAAAGTGTCTTTCTTGTGAAAGCAGCAAGCTCTTCTCTTGAATTGATCTATGTTGCTTGTTCGTGGCATCCAGGACTTGTGCAAAAATGGAAGGATTCAGAAATTACATCCTCTTTGATTCTTTTTCTTTTTTTCTTTTTTTTCTACAATTCCAGCACACATGTACACACCACTTTCTTGATGTAGAGCTCGAATTATCTTTGTCTTCATCGCTTTGGCATTCCCCAAACTGTAGGGTATAGCTGTAACGGGCTAACTATCTCAAATTGAGATAACAGGGTATGGGAAAAAATGTGAGAAAAGAAAATGGCTAAAAGTGATTGGCTTCAAAATGGGGTAATGGCACACACATAAAGGTAGGGAATTAGGCTTTTGGTGGTTAAGACATGCATAGCCTAACATCATCTCAATGGGTTCATTCATGAGCATTACCAAACACATGGCATCTGCGAAAGAGAACAATTCTTAGCGTTCAATCAAACTAAAATAATGAGATCATTTGAAAATGAAATTGAAGCAAAATGATAGGAGTACAAACACTTTAAACCCTCTCAAAGAAGTGACTAGGCTCAAAATTACTCAGTAGGGTAGTCTCCACAATTCTTCTTCCAGAATTTGAGCATGATACTTTAACCACCATGATTGCAAGAGTAACAGCTTTGAAAAAAATTGATACGAACTTTTTCATGGCAAGACAGTAGTCCTCATTGTAAACCATAGCCCTCATATACATTCACATTAGTGAGCAAAAGCAAACTTCAACCAGAACTAAGACAAATAACAAACAAACAAACCAACGAAAATCCCACACCCCCAAACCTAAACTAAGCATTGACCTCGATGCTTAAAAGTAGAAATGAAAGGAATGGATGCAATGCAATGAAATAAATGGCACAAAATGCAAGAAGGGAAATAAAGTCAAAACTAAAAACTAAAACAAATAAAAGGAAAGAACACAAACCCAGCTAGGTTGCCTCCTAGCAAGCGCTTTATTTAATGTCTAGGCAAGACATGGTAGTGTGTCTAAATTGTCATAAACTCAAGAGAATCGACAACTGCATAAACCTGCTCCTGAGGAAACATTCTCCAAATAAGGCTTCAAACGCTGTCCATTGACCTTAAAACGGGTGCCATTCTTGAGGTTTTCTATCTCCAAAGCTCCATGGGGAAATACTTGAAGCACTTTGAATGGTCCAACCCATCTAGACTTCAATTTACCTGGAAACAGGCTCAAACGTGAGTCATACAAAAGTACTTTCATACCTGGTTGAAACTCCTTCCTAAGAATTGCTTTGTCATGGTAGAGCTTGGTTCGTTCTTTGTAGATCCTTGCATTCTCATATGATTCATTTCTTAGCTCTTCCAATTCATTGAGTTGGAGCTTCCTCACTGTACCAGCTTCTTTGAGATCAAAGTTGAACTTCTTTATGGCCCAATATGCACGGTGCTCTAGCTCCATTGGCAAATGGCATGCCCTTCCAAACACCAATCGATAAGGGCTCATTCCAATTGGGGTCTTGTACGCTGTTCGATACGCCTAAAGTGCATCATTCAACCTTAGTGACCAATCCTTCCGTGTAGGGCTGACGGTTTTCATCAAGATGTTCTTGATTTCTCTATTGCTGATTTCCACTTGTCCAGAGGTTTGAGGATGGTATGGAGTTGCCACTCTATGTGTGATGTTGTACTTCTTCATCAATGCCTCGAACGGTTTGTTGCAGAAGTGACTGCCACCATCGCTAATGATAGCTCTCGGAGTTCCAAACCTAGTGAAAATCATATCTTTGAGAAAATTCAGAACAACCTTGTGGTCATTAGTTCGCGTAGCCGTTGCCTCAACCCATTTTGATACATAATCTACTGCCACAAGTATGTACATGTATCCAAAAGAAGATGGGAATGGTCCCATGAAGTCAATTCCCCACACATCAAACAGCTCAACCACTAAAATGTTGTTTAATGGCATTTCATTCCTGCGACTGATGTTCCCCATTTTCTGACACCTATCACACTTGGAGCAAAAATTAAAAGCATCTTTAAACAATGTAGGCCAAAAGAAACCAGATTGTAAAACCTTTAAAGCTGTCTTTTTGGCACTGAAATGACCTCCGCATGCCAATGCATGACTGAATGTTAATATGCTTTGCTGCTCACCCTCCGGAACACATCTTCGAATGATTTGGTCAGGGCAATACTTGAACAAATAGGGATTATCCCACATGTAGTGTTTCACCATTGAAAAGAACTTCTTCCTCTCCTGAAAAGTCAAATCATCTCTAATTACACCAGCAGCAAGATAATTGACAAAATCAGCATACCATGGCTCTTTATCTTGAATGACAAAGAGTTGCTCATCTGGGAATGATTCGTTGAGAGGCAAAATTTGTCCATCTCCATGGTTTTCACCAACAAGGCGCGACAAGTTATCAGCAACAACGTTTTCACTCCCTTTCTTGTCTCGAATTTCTAGGTCAAACTCTTGTAACAAGAGTATCCATCTGATCAAACGTGGTTTAGCATCTTTCTTGGTGAACAAAAACCTAAGAGCTGCATGATCAGAGTAAACAATAACTTTAGACCCAACAAGATATGAACGAAATTTCTCTAAAGCAAAAACAATAGCCAGCAACTCCTTCTCAGTTGTAGAGTAATTGAGTTGCGCATCGTTTAATGTTCGACTTGCATAGTAAATTACGTGTGGCAGCTTATTCACTCTTTGCCCTAAAACAGCACCAATAGCATAGTCAGATGCATCACACATTAGCTCAAAAGGCAAAGACCAATCTGGTGCCATAATGATAGGAGCAGAGGTTAGTTCATGTTTCAAGATATTAAATGCATTAATACAATCTTTATCAAAATGAAATACAGCATCTTTGGCCAAAAGATTGCACAATGGACGAGTGATTTTGGAAAAATCCTTGATGAAACGACGATAAAAACCAGCATGTCCTAGGAAACTTCTGACTCCCTTCACTGACGCAGGGTTTGCCATATTTGAGATGATGTCAATTTTTGCTTTGTCAACTTCAATACCCTTGCTGGATATTACATGACCCAACACCACACCTCGTTTCACCATAAGTTGGCACTTTTCCCAATTGAGAACCAAATTTGTTTCCTGACATCTTTGAAGCACTAGAGATAGATGGTTAAGACAATTATCAAAAGAAGAACCAAAAACTGAAAAATCGTCCATGAATACCTCAATAAATCTCTCAATCATATCTGAAAAGATTGCTAGCATACATCTTTGGAATGTTGCGGGGGCATTGCAAAGGCCAAAAGGCATCCTCCTATATGCAAAAGTGCCAAAAGAACAAGTGAATGTAGTCTTCTCTTGATCTTCCGGAGCAATCACAATTTGATTATAACCTGAATATCCATCAAGAAAACAATAATATGTGTGACCAGCTAATCGCTCAAGCATTTGATCAATAAAAGGCATAGGAAAATAATCTTTTCTAGTGTCAGAATTCAACTTCCTGTAATCGGTGCAAACACGCCAACTAGCTGCAGGTCTTGTTTGAACAAGCTCTTTATGCTCATTGTTTACCACCGTGATTCCCATCCTCTTAGGCACTACGTGAATAGCGCTGACCCATTTGCTATCAGAAATCGGGTATATGATACCCACGTCTAGCAACTTCAACACTTCAGCTCTCACTACTTCCTTCATGTGTGGATTGAGCCTCCTCTGTGGTTCTCGAGTTGGTTTCGCTCCCTCCTCCAATAAAATTCGATGCATGCACATGGTAGGGCTTATTCCCTTGATATCTGCAATAGACCAACCAATGGCTGATTTGAACTCTTTTAGCACTCCAATTAGCTTATCTTCTTCCAAAGAGGTGAGGTCAGATGCTATGATAACTGGGAGAGTTTCAAACTCAGCTAGGTAAGCATATTTTAGATGTGATGGAAGTGGTTTAAGCTCAAGTTCTGGAGGTTTAACAACAGAAGGGATCAAATGTGTGGATGGTCCTAATGGCTCTATAAGAGGCGAGAATGTGGAGGGATATGGTTTTAATGCTTCCAAGGCAGCCACCATCTCCATGAGCATTTCTTCATCAAAGTCATTTTGAGATTCACTCAAAACATGTTGTAATGGATCATTGGATTGTGCTAGCAAAAACTTAGAGAAAACAAGTGAGTCCAGCACATCAATCGAACAACAATCAACTGAACTAGTAGGGTGAGAAAGAGATTCAAAACTTTGAATTGTACAGTCTCTCCTAGCACGGTCATGGTGAGGAGACCATTTTGCACATCTATGATGGTCTTTGCTGTGGCCATAAAGGGTCTCCCAAGCAAAATGATCAGTTCACAATTGTATATCATTTTGTACCCTTATAGTTTATGTTTTGCTTACGTTCTTAAAGAAAAACTTGTGCTTTTAATCTATTTTGGTTTGTTATTCAGTTCATTGGGCCTTAGGTTACAATGGTGGCTTTGAATAGGAAAATATGCAAAGTGGTGCAAAAACGTGCAGACTGAGTTAGCAATTCACTTCGGCCTTAACTTCATTGTCTGAACTTGGATTGGCCCAACTAATATGTGGTTGGAAAGATGAGAATCTGAACTTCAAGATGGACTACTCAAATGCAGCAATTGATTAAGTTGAGCCCAATCCGTGAGCCCATCCAAATACACACCAGGTTGATTGCAGTTTCCACTTGGAGGAGCCTTGGATCCTCTTTTGAGCCATGTGCTTCATCAGCCAAAGGGGAGCTTCACACTCTATAAATAGAGAGCTTCACACTCATTCAACCAGATCACAATCCATTCAGCCATCCTCTAACACTTCCATCCTTCCCCAAACACTCCATTCTGTCCAAAATCACCAAAACAGCTCCAGCAAGCCTCCCTTCCAATTCTCTACGAATTTCATCTTTCTCTGCCATCACCACTCACCCAAACTCATCCCAAATCACTTCTTTAGCTGCCATACTCTAGATGTGAGGAAGCTTTTGGAGCAGCATTAGACGTGGAGAAACACTTGGAGAAGCCTTGGACACCACAAGCAACTTCATAAATGGGTTTTTCCACTCTTATTGCATTCATTATGTTTTCTCATTTCTGTTTAAGTTTCATTTCCATTATGAGTAGCTAAATTCATAACTAGGGCTTCGATGTAACCTAACATGAATATTCTGGGTTTATAAGTTGAAGATTTGAGTTTCAAGTTTGATTCATGATTCATGTTCTTATTCATTATGCTTATCAGTTATTATGCTTGTTTGGATGATTAATCACCATTAGAACTTGTATATTAACTATATTGGTTTGAATCAAGAGTAGACACCATGCTTTGATTTGAATTGAACTATGAATAAGAAGAGTATGTATGGACATTCGACAACAGGGATTAGATACATGCTTGGTTGTTTAAATTGTTCTTCTATGCTTAATGGGTTCCTAATGCTTAATTTAGGTTAGACAACAAATGATCAAGTTAGGGAATTAGGAACACAAGGTTAGGACCAGACACCATGGCCTAATCATACTTTAACTAGAATCAATCTTTGAATCCGAATTAGACTTGTCACTTGACGCCTTATAACCCAGAATTGAATTGTTATGGTGAATCGAATGCCCTAGTCTCCCAATCTGTTTTCTAGCCCACAAAACATTCTTTGTTACATTTGCTCACTTTGCTTTTGTTTACAATTTCGTTTTGCTTCATTTGTTCAACAATTACAATCACTCTTGCTTTAAATTCTGTTTTAGACTTAACCTCCTACTTTCTTGAATTTGGTAATCTAAGTACATAACTAATATTAGCTTCTCAGTCCTCGTGGGTACGACCTCGTACTTGTCTTGCTATACTACTAACTGGCCCGTACAATTGCGAGTTAACATTTCTAACAACAAATTTTGGCGCCGTTGCCGGGGATTGAATGAAAGTTCTTCCTGGTTATGTGCCCAAGGTTACCCTATTCTTTTAGTAGTCCTAATTAACTCAAGTGATTTTCTGTTTCAGGTAGTTTATGTCTAGAAATCCCTTCCTTGATCAAGTGAGGACTTCATTCCAACGTTCGAGACCTTTGAACGCAGGGCCATCTTTGCAACCAAACCGGGTGATCTCTGAAATTCAGAATCGTCTAGAAAGAGAGTTGGCAACTACAAAAGAGCAAGCCATCGCCACATTTGAAGGTCTTGCTTGTATCTATCAAGCAAGTTGCTTTATATGAGATATGAATTTTCGAAGTTTTTATAGAATATGTGAAGTTAAGTTGCAGAGCCAACAGTTCGAGGAAGAAGAAGACTACTCCGTGTCAGCGCTTCTAATTTTTTTTTTTTAAATAGTCCAATAGCAAGCTGAAATATGTCTATTTCTAATTGGCCTAACTTAAAAAATTCATTAAAAACTCATATGGGTTCCGAAAAATTCACCGAAAATTACCCCGAACTTTTAATCACGTGTACTTTTATCTCGTGACCTCCAAATCACATGTGCTTTTGGTTAGGTTAATTGGCATTGATTTTGGTTAGATTAATTGGTATTGACTTTTGTTAGATTAATTATGTAATTGACATGGATTTTGTTCATATTTGATATGAATTTTGGTAAACTAATTGTGTCACTGACAATGATTTTATTCATATTAATTGATATTCCATATAGACTAATCAATTAGTTATAGATGTAAAACTCTTATTGTTTTAATTATGAATGACATTAGTTTTGTTTAAATTCTAAGGGCATTTGGTTGTCTAAATTATTTTTTGAATTTTTAGCCTTTTTTTTTTAACACACTACACGGATGTTAGTACTTGAACCCAGGACTTTACTTGGGATGTTAGTACTTGAACCCAGGACTTTACTTGAGTCCTTTGCGAATTTTTAGCCCTTCAAATATTGCACTTACCCTGAAAAATTTCTGGATCCGCCGCTGAACGTGTCAACAGTGTAGTATTGAATTTGATGCCATGATCACTCTCAAAGCATCACTAACACCATTTTTTGGGTTGGAAAATATAGGTTGCCGAGTCAAATACGTTTGGCAAGTAACCAGTTGTGAAATGAAGACTATCCCCCCTCAATCTCCGCCGTTTCTTCTCCCTTTTCCTCTCACTAATTCTACAAATCATTTGACGCCAACATTGTTAAAACACAACCAATAACCCCTAGAGGATTATACACCTGTTTCTTTTTTCTGGCTTCTCTCTCTTTGTTATCAGACTGTATTTTTTTTTTCCCCTTTCCTCCACTTTCTCGCGGGTTTTTTCTGGAAAACATGAAGGAACCCCATCTGGTTTTCTTGGGTTCTTTCCTTGTTCTGCTCCTTTTGTTCCCCCTGTACGCGCCAGTGCAGTCCCAGTCGGGTCCCGACGGAGAAGCCATGCAAACTCTCCGCAAAAGCATCGGCCCAAACAGTCTGGGATGGTCCGGCTCCGATTACTGTAAATGGATCAAAGTGAGTTGCACAAGCGACGGCAAGGTCCAAAAGATCCAAATAGGGAACCAAGAACTCACCGGCTCACTTCCAAAGGAACTCCAAAAGCTCGCATCTTTGCAACAATTGGAAGTTCAGTCCAACCAACTCAGCGGGCCCTTCCCAAGCCTTTCTGGGCTGACTTTGCTTCAGGTCCTTCTCGCCTACAACAACAACTTCAGTTCCTTCCCCCCAGATTTCTTCGTCGGACTCACTAACCTCGACAGCATCGACATCGCCTACAACCCCTTCTTGGCGTGGCAGATTCCGGGCACTATCACAAACGCCACGGCGCTGACGCATTTCTCCGCCACTGGTGCCAACATCACTGGTAAAATCCCAGACTTTTTTACCGGCACCAATTTCCCAAGTTTGATTGATTTGCACATGTCTTTCAATTACCTTGAAGGCGAATTGCCTGCCAGTTTTTCCGGTTCTATGATTCAGTCTCTTCGGTTGAATGGCCAACAGGGTACCAATAAGCTTAATGGTACCATTGATGTGTTACAGAATATGACTAACTTGCATGAGGTTTGGTTACATGGTAATTCCTTCACGGGTCCTATACCAGACTTTTCAAAATTGAGTAACTTAGCGGCTTTGAGTTTGAGGGATAACAAGTTCACGGGCGTTGTTCCCGCGTCTTTGGTGAATCTTAATTCCCTTACTACCGTCAATTTGACCAACAATTTGCTTCAAGGACCCATGCCCAAGTTTGGAGATGGTGTTAAGGTGGATATGGCTGGGCTTAATAGCTTTTGCAATGATAAACCTGGTTCTGATTGTGATCCCTTTGTCAATATATTGCTTTCCATCGTCAAAGACATGGGTTACCCAACAATTTTTGCAGATAGTTGGAAAAAGAATAATCCTTGTGTTAATTGGAAGGGGATTACCTGTAATGGAGGAAACATTACTGTTATCAATTTTCCGAACCTGGGGCTTGCGGGCACGATTTCTTCAAATTTTTCTCTGCTTACATCGTTGCGAACATTGAGACTTGATAGTAATCATCTCACCGGTACCATACCAAAGGAGCTTACGCAACTGCCCGACCTTCAAGAAATAGATCTCACGAATAATCAACTTTATGGTAAAATACCGGCTTTTAAAAGTAATGTGATTGTGAAAACAGAAGGGAACCCTGATATTGGCAAGGATCATATTTCGCCAAACACGCCTCCGGGTCCTAATCCTACACCTGGCCCATCGTCAGATGGTGCAGGTAAGAAATCTAGGACTGCCGTGGTTGTCGGGGCCGTCATTGGAAGTGTTGGTGGATTGGTTGTACTTGGGTTTGTTGCTTTCTGTCTGCTCAAGAGAAAACATAAGCATTCTTCTGGCAGAGTGCAAAGTCTAAACACTCATGTGCAAAGTCCAAAGCATTCTTCTCACATTCATGTGGTTGAGGCTGGAAATATGGTAATTTCCATCCAAGTTTTGCGGAATGTGACCAATAATTTCAGCGAAGATAATATATTGGGAAAAGGAGGGTTTGGAACTGTGTACAAAGGAGAATTGCATGATGGGACGAAGATTGCAGTGAAGAGGATGGAATCTGGTGTCATGGCTGGGAAGGGTCTAAGTGAGTTCAAGTCTGAGATTGCAGTTCTTACTAAGGTCCGACATCGCCACTTGGTTGGACTTCTTGGCTATTGTTTGGATGGAAACGAGAGGCTTCTTGTCTATGAATACATGCCTCAAGGAACTCTTAGTCAACATTTGTTTAACTGGAAAGAGGACGGGCTGAAGCCACTTGAATGGACAAGAAGGCTGACCATTGCCTTGGATGTTGCAAGAGGGGTTGAGTACCTACACGGTTTAGCCAACCAGACTTTCATTCATAGGGATCTTAAACCTTCAAACATTTTACTTGGAGATGATATGCGTGCTAAGGTGTCGGACTTTGGACTAGTTCGTCTTGCTCCAGAAGGGAAAGCCTCAATTGAGACGAGACTAGCTGGAACTTTTGGCTATTTGGCTCCAGAATATGCTGGTAAGTTTTTCTATATGCACTCTTCTTTTCAAATTTGAAGTGTCTAAGTGTTTGCTTTACAATCTATGATATATATTCCTGTGAAGGGTTTTGTTCAGTGAAATAGGAGTATGGAACTATATTGCACTGAGTATGCTTTGAGCAACTAGCAAAGTTTAAACCACTAGAGAAAAATCAGTGATCATGAGAAAACTGTGGAATTGATTTTCTTTATCATGAAAATATGATGTCACTAAATTGGGACTTGCATTATATTACATGATTACATTGACTGGATGAGACTTTGGTATGCTTGCCAACACATGTAGGACTAAATTAATTCAAATGCTCTCTGCACATATGTTCCCATTCTTTGAATTTCAAGGATATTTTGGCATGCTAAGTAGTAAGTAGTTTATATTTGTCTAAGTCGAGGAACGTGAAGAATATAGAAAAGAATGATATTGTTAGTTTGAGTCTGTTCAACGCATTTATTGTCTTTAACATGTTGTCTGAAATTTTACGTAGCAGTCATATCAAAGGTTAACAAACCCAGTCAGTTCGTTATTTTTCGGTTTCCTTGTCAATCTTCCATGTGTTATGGTCAAGGAAAAAAAGGAGTGGCCTGTTGCATGGAATTTCCTCTATGTGGGGTGAACAAATGTCTCAACATTGTTTTTCCATACAAAATAAGCATAAACACTAATCCGGTGCAGCACTTTTTTACTGCTAATAACCTCACAACATATTCATGCATATAAGGTTTATTGTACTTATTTCCTCGTAGAGTCTATTAATAAATTTTCAAGGCACTAAAATCGCAATTTTGTGATATATCAGCAACTGGACGGATGACACTCAAGGTAGATGTGTATAGCTTTGGAGTGATCTTAATGGAGCTGATCACAGGTAGAAAAGCAATTGATGAAAGCCAGCCTGAGGAGAGCTTGCACCTAGTCACATGGTTTCGTAGAATGCTGATTAACAAGGATGCACTCCGCAAGACCATCGATCCAACAATTGATATTAGTGAGGAAACTCTTTCTAGTGTTAGCATGGTTGCTGAGCTTGCGGGGCATTGCACCGCAAGGGAGTCCTACCGGAGGCCTGACATGGGTCATGCAGTCAATGTAATTTCGTCGCTTGTTGAGTATTGGAAGCCATCTGAACCTGAAGATTATGATGATATGTATGGAATCACTATGCCAAATTTCACTTTCCGCAACACTATACAGGCATCGGTGAAATGAAAAACCGATGCTGTTAGTATATTAGGCATCAATTTTATAAATAATAAGACTAAAAGTGTATAAAGGCATCAACACACATTTTTGTTTTTCCTACCGATACCGTTGATTATACTTAGCATCTATGATATAAATATACTTGTTGGCTGCGCAAATCTCTCGGCCTGGTTCTCCGGGCCGAGGGGACGTGCGTTTAACACGGAGTCCTACTTTTGGATGCGGTGCGGTTTGTGCGCGGCTGCCAGCACGGTCTACCGTGCGTCGAGTTCGGTGGAGTGTTTGGGTAGAAGATGTTTGGAGTGTTGCGCCTGTTTAATCTGAGCTTCTAATCAAACGATTGTGGCCGAGAAAGGAATTGGTCTCGGCCGTTAGGTTCACGGCCTGAGCTACAAGGCCGTTAGTGGTGGTGTAGGTGGTGGATTTTTGGGCGGTGCTCCGGCGCGTTGATCGAGGAGCGACGGTCGTATGATATATGGGGTGAATGAGGCGATAACAAGGATGATGCTCCGGCGCCTTGAGAAATCAAGGGTCGTATGATATATTGATGAATGGATGTTTCTTACAATCTATCACTACTCCTAGGAAAGCATGTAAAGGTATTGAAAGTACATGACAGAAAAATAAGTTGCTCCGAGGGAGGCTTTTGGTTTTTGGTGTTGGACCCTTTGCATGTGATCTTGAGCTTGGTTTTTATAGTAAGAGCTCTGGAGAGACAATCGAGGCTTGACAAGACCTGCATGGTGGAGTCTAATCAGAGCAAGCATGGCTGAGCCTGGTCAGCATTTGGAATCGTGAAGCATGGTGGTGTGACCCCCATAAATCTCGGTAAATCTCGACCGCCACTCTGATCGATGTCTCTGCGCCTCTGGCCGTGGGAATGCATTAAATGCTCTGTTTTAGTGGTTGGTGAAGGGACCGCAATTTGCAAGAACATTTTGTGAGAATGTTTGCACCTAACCACTCTGACTACCAAATCCTGACTTCAATCACCTCCCTTATGCCCTTATGCATTAAATGCTTCGTGCCCTAGTGGATTTGCTGTGATGGACAGAGGCGTTACTTCATTAAATGGAGCGTGGGACCCTGAAGCCACGTGATGATTTGGTCAATATCTCCCTCGGTCGTGCCCTGCGCGTTCCTCGGCCTCGGCCCGTGAGGCTATGGTCGAGAGGCCGAGAAAACCATGCCTTCGCGATTTTCCTTCGTTGTAGGGAAACAGGGAACAACGAATCGTTGCCGTTTCTTCGAGTCCATGAGAAAAGGCCACGGCCGAGAGGAGGATTCCTCAGCCACAAAGGCCGTAATTTATTAGGCACAAACAATACTGATGCGTAAAATGGATTTGAAAAAAACAAATTTTTTTTTTTTTTTGGAGAAGGAGAATTCATTCATAAAACCACTGACGTACAAAGAGCGACATGATACAATGGCCTCGTTAAAACCTTCCTATGACAACCTCATGGGACAAACTCCCTGATCGGTGCATAATTACATATCTTTTTGTACCCTTCTAACTTATGATTTGGTTATGTTTTTGAGTTAAATTTGTGCTTTTAATAAGTTTTGTGTTTGTTTTAGTGTAATAAGCTTGAGACTCATTAAATGCATTTTGGAGACAAATTAGCTCAAAACAGTGTCTGCAGATCATTCAATTTCACGGATTAACCTGTACTTGCTCAAGAAGAACCAGATAATGAGCCATACATCATTGGAAAGATACGGAAGTCTAGTTTCTGTAGCATTTTACGGTTCATGATTCTGAGTCTTCTAGAGGAAGTTATACATGATTTAGTAGATCAAGGTCAAAATTCGGCAGCATCTGCGTTACTGGGCCACAAATGACATTTGAAGGTCTTCCCAATTTTTTCTTGAGTTGTGCTGCATATGCTTGGAAAGATAAGACAAAGGGCTTGAAGATCCATAATTTTCCAGAATTTTATGAATGTATTAACAACCCAAAACGAACCCAAAAGAAGAGTGCAATGCATTGTCATGCATGACATATGCATGATGAAATGCACTATCTAGTGGGAGTTGTTGGTGAAGTGCACTATCTAATGGGATTTGTTGGTGAAGAGCATTAGCCAAAAAGATGAGTTTCTAATTACAAGTGTTATCTAGTGAGAGTTGTTGGTGAAGTGCACTAGCCAAAAGGATGAGTTTTTAATTACAAGTGCTATTGGCATAGACCATATTTAATTTAGAATTTCAACTCCCCTAAGCCTATAAATAGTGAGTTCTCCAAGCTTGTAAACACACCCCAAGGGGGGGGAGCTCTCAAACATTTCTCTAGAGCTCCCCTCCCTTCTCTCCCTCAAATTCTCTTAGTTTTCCTTTCTAGTTCTCAATTGTTGTAATAAAATTCTTTTGCTAAATGTTTCTGAGTTCCTCTTAACTTTCCATTGTAATGTAAATTCTTTTCTTTAGCAATTCAAGTTTGAGTAGTTTCCAAGTTTCAATTATGGTTTTTGTTCTTATTCATTATGCTTATAAGTTAATATGCTAGTTTGAATGATTGATCACCATTAAGGCTTGCATGTTAGCTATCTTGGTTTGAATTAAGAGTAGACACCATGCTTTAATTCGAATTGAACTATGAATAGGAAGAGTATGTATGGACATTCGACAACAGGGATTAGATACATGCTTGGTTGTTTAAAATGTTCTTCTATGCTTAATGGGTTCCTAATGCTTAATTTAGGTTAGACAACAAATGATCAAGTTAGGGAATTAGGAACACAAGGTTAGGACCAGACACCATGGCTTAATCATACTTTAGCTAGAATCAATCCGTTAATCTAAATTGAACTTGGGAACTTATTCGCTTGAGTTAATTTCTTTTCTTTATTTCTTGTTTGATTTATTTTCTTCTTTTTTTCATTTCCGTTTTGTATAGGGAATTGAATTAAATCAATCTATCATCAATCCTCGTGGGATCGACCTCACACTTACATATGCTAAACTACCAACGGCTCGTGCACTTGCGAGTATCACAAGTTGAGGATGCAGCTGAATCTATTTTGGTGCAGCTGAATCGACGCAACAAGTTTTTGGCGCCGTTGCCGGGGATTGGCAACATAGTTTGGTTATATTTCTTTTCCCTACTTGTTTTACTCTTTTTTTTTTCCTCTCATTTTCATGTCTTCCTAGGCACTTTCATGTTTTAAAATTAATGATGTTAATTGACATGTTGTGTTTGTAGTCCAACGAAACAGGACAATTGCCTAACAAGCAAGAGAACTGGGTTTAAGTCCCGGCTTACACAACACCAAAAAAAAAAAAATTACTTTGAAGCATGGAATTAGATGTGTGTTGTTTTTTTTTTTTTCCTTTTCATTTTAGTTTTTATGTCCTAATCCTTTTAATTCTCTTTCAAGTTTTTGTTTGCGTTTGTTTTAGCAATTTAGATAGCTAAATAAAAAAGGAGAGAAAATGCAACTCCAATCATGATGAGAAGTGTGGAGTAGTAGGAGAAGTCGCGACCTCCAAATACATCTATGCTCGACCTAATTGCTTCAAGGGGGAGCATTCTAATCCTTTCTCTTAATTTATTTTCTTATTATTTTAAGTTTATGTTTCTTTTTATACCAAATTTATAAATAAATAAATAAAAAAAAAGGATTTTTCATATGAGTTGACTTATGGTAACTCCAATGAGCACCTCTGTTAATACAGTGTCTAGGAGTTCTATAGGCGACACCTTCGGTGTCTAAGAAGTTTGGGTTTTAAGTGGGACCATTGTGACCTCTCCAAACTTCCCGGATCCCCTGGCTGTGTTTTCTGAGGTTCTTAACTGGTAATCCATGAGTCACTTGTATATTTGTGTGTTTTATTCAAAAAATAATAATAATAATATTATAATTATAATTTAATTATTAAAAAATAATAATTATATTCAAAAAAAAAAAAAAAAAACCTTCTCTTTCTCTGAAACACTACCTACATTAACCCTAAAACTAACTCTCTATCTTTCATTTGATCTAGCCGCCCGCTAACCCTTGAACATCTCAATTATCTCTTCCCCTGAAACCAAAACTTCTCTTCCCAAACCTTCTCCAAATTGTTGTTTATTGTAGATCTTGTCAATGGAGAAACTCCAAGAGGCCGTCGATGGAAAGCTCAAGGAGGAGGAGTCCGAATTGACATGGTGAAGGTGCCTAGCCCAATGGTTTTGTTGAGCTCACTGCCAGCTATCCCACCAGAAGATCCTAAGGGAGAGGACACCATTATGCAACGGGTGTTTGAGAGGATTGAGGTGTTCGTTCTTGTGTTTGCCCTGGAACCCTCAGAAGTTTTCATAGACGCTTATCTGTCGTATAGAGGTATGCTGATTGAGGTAATTGAAGACATAGTTCCAAATTGGGATCTGGATTGTGGATTGGAAGAGATGCAGCTTGCGGCGCTGGCACACTGTCTAGATACTTGGAGGGCATATCTGCTAGATAGGAGGTTTGTGGCAAGAACTGTTGTGCTGAGCAGTCACATGTACTGTACAGGTAACATTCGAGACGAGTTTGGAATTTATTTAAGTGTACTTGATGAGTTTCACTTCCAATTAGTGTACATGACCACAAGGCTCCGAGACTTCATGGAGCAAGTGATAGATGGAGCCCTATATGATTCGTCTGTTTCAGACCCTTCGGAAAGTGAGTCGGATTGAAAGATGAACCGTGCAGTGCCAGGTTACCTTTAATCCCTGTTTTCTATTTTCTTATATGCTTTCACATTGAGGACAATGTTCAATTCAGGTCTGGGGGTATCAATTCAGGTTTGGGGGTATGGGTATTTCAATTTTTTTGTTCATTTGTGTTTTCAATTTTCGTTTTTTTTGTTCATTTGTGTTTTCAATTTTCGTTCACTCGTCACTAATTTTTTTTTTTTTAAATGTCATACAATCAATGCTATGGAGCTGCCATTGAGATTTTCATATCAAACATTTTACACTTCACAAAGCTTTTGCTCTTAGAATTCTGGTGGCTAAAGTACCATGCTCAGATTCTTGAAGGAGAATAGTGGAGACTACCCAGTGAGCTATTTCGAGCCTAATTGCTTTCTTGAGAGGGTTTAAAGTGTTTCTATTCCCCATCTCTACTTATTTTCTTCAATTCACTCTAAATGATTCATTGTTCCATTTTGATTGAATACTAAGGATGATTCTCTTTGCAGATTGTTGAGGCCCAAAAAATCCATGGTTGGGCCCGAATAAATTTCTAGCCCAAGACGATATATTATTGGAAAAAGATCCGATTTGGAGCTCATGAAAATATGACATACACGAGTCATACTCCGCACGCCATGCTAAATAAAAATCCGTCAAGCTAGGAATTGAGATTAAAATTATAAAATGCATTATCTTTGCAAATCTATGCTAATTATCCCGTCAAGCATAATAATTAAAAGCATGCCAAGCGATATGCCATGCCAAGCGACATGCCATGCCAAGCACGAAATCGTTATTTCGCACCCAACCACACTACAAGCCTAAGTGGGCCCAAGCCACTCAAAAGCCCGGGGCTTGCTTGAGTGGGTTGTGGCATGGATGGTAATAAATCAACATGAGGCCCATTGATGGCCCGAAAAATGGAAAGTCTCGGGTTGCTTGGGAGCCTCGAGACTCAAGCCCATTTCTTAGGCCCAAACATATGGGTAAGCACAAGAGAGAACAAAAATAGCCCAATAGCCCAAGCAAAATGGCCTGTGAACACAACCAAAAAAGCCCAACGTTTAACCAAAAAGGCCCACTTGCTTAAAAATACCTTAGCCCATATAAAACTCCAAAGAAACAAGCCACAATGCCTCAGCCCTTTGTTAAAAAATAGAAGTCACGTCTACAAGATTATGGAACAGGGGCTGCTGGAGGTTGCAGCACATGGGGGATCAAATTCCAAGCCAGAGACGGTCAAAGAACCAAGGAACACTAGCCTGCGGTTGTTAGAAGCACCCTTTGGACCAGCATACATCTTCACTCCCTTTCCTTCATTAGATTTGGCTAAAGAAGGGTGAAGGAAAGAAGAAAAATCAGTAGCCAACAACGGAAGTTCCAACTGGATAGCTACAGGAAAGGGAGGTATTGAGCCCCAAAATCTCCTGAATTCATGCAAATAGACAGAGGCAGTTTTTGCCAAGATAGGGAAGTCACAGAAGAGGAGGAGAAAGGAGAAAAAGCTTAGCCAAAATGGGTAGAAGCCATTAGGGTTTCTTGAAAAATAGGGGTTTCCAGCGGCTATAAATTGAGGCCTCTCCAACCTAACAACAACAACTCAAATCCAGAGAGCAAGCTTTCTCTCTAACTTGCAAAAACCTAACAACCTCGTGCACTGTTCATCTTCTTCTCCAATTTGTTTTCTGGCAGCTGCCAGAAGAACTCTGCCTTTCTTTTTCCTCTTTCCCAAGCCAAAATTCCTCACAAAACATCTCATTCCTTACCTTAACACTTTCTTTTCTCATAAACCAAGCCTAAATTCTCTCTTAGTGCTAAACTTATGTTGGTTTTGCTCCCATGCCACATGCCACTCATGCTGAGCTAAAAAGATTATTGTAATCATGCCTAAACCATCTGTAATCATGCCTAAACCACCTGTAAACCACATGCCACTCATAATTACATATCTTTTTGTACCATTCTAACTTATGATTTGGTATGTTTTTGAGTTAAACTTGTGCTTTTAATAAATTTTTGTGTATATTTCAGTATAATAAGGTTGAGACTCATTACATGCATTTTGAAGACAAGTTAGCTTAAAAACTGTGTCTGCAGATCAGTCATATTTACGGATTAACCTGTACTTGCTCAAAAATAACCAGATAATACGCCATACATCACTGGAAAGATACGGAAGTCTATTTTCCGTAGCATTTTACGGTGCATGATTTGGAGTCTTCTAGAGGAAGTTAGACATGATTTAGTAGCTCAAGGTCAAACATTCGGGCCTCAGTCCAGTTTCCGTGGGTCAGCTTTCAGGCCTCAGTTCAGCTACTTACACAAGTCAACTGAGGTGACACCCTTAATAGAATTTGTTCCAATGGGTGTCTAATATAACATATCCAAAATCAGCCCCATTGGATAAGTTTGGAGCCCTCAGCATGTCAAATACCGAACCTGGTTCACAGACAAACCAGGCCTCAGTCCAGTTTTCGTGGGTCAGCTTGCAGGCCTCATTTCAGCTACTTGCACAAGTCAGATGAGGCAACACCCTTGATAGAATATGTTCCAATGGGTGTCTACTATAACATATCCAAATTTCAGCCCAATTGGATAAGTCTGGAGCCCTCACCATGTCAAACACTGAATCTAGTTCACAGACAAACCATGTGTTTAAAGCAGCCACACATGGAGGCAAAGCATGGGCAGCTGTTGAGCCATGTGCTTAAAGCAGCCACACATGGAGGCAAAGCATGGGAAGCTGTTAATCCATGTGCTTAAAGCAACCACACATGGAGGCAAAGCTTGTGGCAGCTGCAAAGCATGAGCTACCACACATGGGAGACAAAGCACATGGGAGACAAAGCATGAGCTGCCACACATGGGCAGCTAAGAGACCAGCCAAGGGGGAGGACGAATTTGAAGTCTATAAATAGAGAGTTTCAGCTCATTCAAAGTAGGATATCATTCCATCATTTACACATTCATTGTACACAAAGAGAGGGATAGTTGAGAGTCACAAAGGGAGAGAAGAAAGAAGGCAGCAGCTGGGAGGCTTTGGCCTCTTAGCAGCCATGGAGATGAATCTTTTCCATCTTAGCATGTTGTCCTTATCTTCTTCTCCTCCCTTTGTCTTTTATTTTCTTCTTGTATTTCTTTTGTTTCACTTTGTTTACATGTTATTAGTTTTAATAAATGTGGATTCTAAAACCTCACCATCTTGTCTTAGTTCTTTTATTTCTTTTTGTTTTGTGTTCTTTTGTTTTCTTTTCTGTTTTGTGTAGGAAAACTAAAAGGGATCATTCAATCACCAATCCCTGTGGAATCGACCTCGCACTTACATATCTAAACTACCAACGGTTTGTGCACTTGCGAGTTAAAACGTGCATATAGTTGCTTAATTTTTAAGTTGCTATTTGTTCAACAAGTTTTTGGCGCCGTTGCCGGGGATTGGTAACATGGCTTGATTTTTTTTTTTCCTACTTTATTTTTAATAACTGAGTATTTTCATGTTTTGGAGTTAATAACGTAAAGTGACAAGTTGTGTTTGTAGTCCAACGGAATAGGACAATTGCCTGACAAGCAAGAGAACTGGGTTTGAGTCCCGGCTTACACAACACAAAAAAAAAAAAAAAAAAGGTTCAAGTAGCATGTTGATTATTTCTAGTTTTGTAAACTAATTTTGTGATGCTTAATTGATTAATTTCAGATTATATTTTACTCTTTACATACGTTATGTTATGCTTGATCACCATATGCATGCTGTGTATTGAGTTTGTTACATAGGTAAATTTAGATGACCGAGTCTTGTGCCTATGAAAGTGACAAAAGAACTAATTATAAGTTCTTGAAATTAATCATCATGGATAACTAGAATAGATACCATGTTCTAGAATTTGTGTGTTTGTCGATTTCCATTGTGTTATGCGTTCTTAAAGTACAACTTAGTAGATACCATGCTAAACACTTTAAGAATGAAAAGAGTTAGAGTAGATACCCATGCCTAACTTGTTGCTTAGGGAAATCAATAACTTAAAGAGTAGATACCATGCCTTTAGGTTGACAAACATGAGCATCTAAAATCTGTTTTGTAGCATTGTACATGTCGTTTGTTTGTGGTGAAGTTGAATCCCTAATCTTGATGTTTTAGTTTAGTTTATCATTTTCATTTAAATTAAGGTTTCCTAATCCAACAAATCTGAAAATCTGTTTCAAGTTTCCTTGTCTTTCTTTAAGCATTTTGAAGTAGCTCAATAAGAAAGAGGGAGAGAGAGACCCAATCCATAGAAACACAGAGTATGGAGTAGTGGAGAAGTCGACCTCCAGCTACTATGGCCAACCATGCTCCAGCTAATCACTTCAAAGGGAAGCATTCCAATCATCTCTTTCATTCGTATAATAACTGCTACTCATTCTAAGTTATGTCTTATTTTCTATTTTATTTTTGTTAGGGTTTTCTTTTCCTTGATGTGGGAGAAATATGATGAGCAGCTGACCCAATACTCAAAGAAGAACATGTGCTGCCATACTATGTGCATTACCCTCTCATTGTCTTCAAGGGGAAGTTCTAAACTCTATTTCTTTATTTCTTTCATTTCATTCCTTTACCCTGGATTTCATGTGCATTGCATGCTTTACATGGATTCAAACATTGAGGACAATGTTTCATTTAAGTTTTGGGGTACAGGAAGATTTTTTTTTGGATTTTGTGTTTAGTGTCTGAAAACGTAGGCTTCTTTATTGCTATAAAAATTTTATTTATTTATTTATTTTTCTTTTTCCTTTTCATTTTAGTTTTTATGTCCTAATCCTTTTAATTCTCTTTCAAGTTTTTGTTTGTATTTGTTTTAGCAATTTAGATAGCTAAATAAAAAAGAGAGAAAATGCAACTCCAAACATGATGAGAAGCGTGGAGTAGTAGGAGAAGTCGTGACATCCAAATACATCTATGCTCGACCTAATTGCTTCAAGGGGGAGCATTCTAATCCTTTACCTTAATTTGTTTTCTTATTTATTGAAGTTTATGTTTCTTTTTACAAAAAAAAAAAAAAAAAATTTCATATGAGTTGACTTATGGTAACTCCAATGAGCACCTCTGTTAATACAATGTCTAGGAGTTCTATAGGCGACACCTTGGGTGTCTAAGAAGTTTGGGTTTTAAGCGGGACCATTGTGACCTCTCCAAACTTCCCGGATCCCCTGGCTGTGTTTTCTGAGGTTCTTAACTGGTAATCCATGAGTCACTTGTATATTCGTGTGTTTTATTCAAAATAATATATAATAATAATTTAAAAAAATAAAAAAATAAAAAATAAAAAATAAAAAAAACCTTCTCTTTCTTTTTCTTATTATTTGAAATTTATTTTTTATTTATTTTTTATTTTTTTTATATTAGTGTTTTTTTTTATATATTTAAATACTAATTTTTGTAAATGTTTATTAGTGGCTGGATTTTAAGTTATTGTGGACTGCCAAACACTGAAACACTACCCACATTAACCCTAAAATTAACTCTCCATCTTTCATTTGATCTAGCCGCCGCTAACCCTGAACATCTCAACTATCTCTTCCCCTGAAACCAAACCTTCTCTTCCCAAGCCTTCTCCAAATTGTTGCTTATTGTAGGGCTCGTCAATGGAAAAACTCAAGGATGCCGTCGGTGGACACCTCAAGGGGGAGGAGTCCGAATTGAGCATGGTGAAGGTGCCTAGCCCAATGGTTTTGTTGAGCTCACTGCCAGCTATCCCACCAGAAGATCCTAAGGGAAAGGATACCATTGTGCAACGGGTGTTTGAGGTGATTGAGGTGCTCGTGGTTGTGTTTGCCATGGATCCCTCAGAAGTTACCATAGATGCCTTTCTGTTTCATAGAGGTAGGGTGATAGAGGAAATTGAAGACATGATTCTAAATTGGGATCTGGATTGTGGATTAGAAGAGATGCAACTTGCGGCGCTGGCACATTGTCTATATACTTGGAGGGTATATCTGCTAGATAGGAGGTTTGTGGCAAGAACTGTTGTGTTGAGCAGTCATATGTATTGTACATGTAACATCCGAGTTGAGTTTGATTTTTACTTAAGTGTGCTTAACGAGTTTGACTTCCAGTTAGGGTATATAACCACAAGGCTCCGAGACTTCGTGGAGCAGATGGATGAGTTGATGATAGATGGAGCCCTATATGATTCGTCTGTTTCAGACCCTTCGGAAAGTGAGTCAGAAGAAGAGCCATGGGTGAGCTCAGCCATCGATAGCATTTTGAGAAATGCTATGTTTGAAGGATGAACCATGCAGTGCCAGGTTACCTTAACCCCTGTTTTCTGTTTTCTTATATGCTTTCACATTGTGGACAATGTCCAATTCAGGTCTGGGGGTATTAATGGAGGTTTTCAATTTTTTTTTTTTCATTTGTGTTTTCAATTTTCAATTTTTGTTATTTGATTTGTGTTTTCAATTTTTGTTCACTTGTATTTCAATTTTTGTTCATTTGTGTTTTCAATTTTCGTTTTTTTTTTTTGTTAATTTGTGTTTTCAATTTTAAATTTTTTTTCATTTGATTTGTTTTCCAATTTTCGTTCACTTGTTACTAATTGTTTTAGAATGTCATACAACCAATGCTATGGTCTGCCATTGAGATTTTCATATCAAACATTTTACACTTCACAAAGCTTTTGCTCTTAGAATTCTGGTGGCTAAAGTACCATGCTCAGATTCTTGAAGGAGAATAGTGGAGACTACCCTAGTGAGCTATTTCGAGCCTAATTACTTTCTTGAGAGGGTTTAAAGTGTTTCTATTCCTCATCTCTACTTATTTTCTTCAATTCACTCTAAAAATGATCTCATTGTTCCATTTTGATTGAATACTAAGGATGATTCTATTTGCAGATATCAGGTGCATGCTCTCACTCATGAATAAACTCATTGAAGTGATGCTAGGCTATGTGTGTATAACCATTCTCTGTGCTTTCTTTTCACCCTACCCATTCGTGTGTTCCATCAGCCCTCTTGTAGCCAAACACTTCAAGCCATTTTCTTCTATCACCCTCATGATTCCCCTAACTTTGTATCTCAATCTGATATATTTAAACTTATTATAGCCATACCCTATAAAGCTTAGAAATATACCAAGGTGTGCCAAGATAAAGTTTGAAGCAAGGAAGTTGCTGCCACATTCCTAAATGTAAATTGGTGTGAATCTGTGCAATAAAGTTAAAGAAGAAGTAGATCAAGTCACAAAAAAAAAAAAAAAAAAAAAAAAGATAAAGAGAAAGTGTTTCGATTTGATCTAAATGTGAAATATAAGGTCTATGCCAGATGATGCTATGAAGTTGCAGCCATACCATTCTAAATCAATGATACCTTGCAGATCAATGAAGAATGCAACCTTGGTATGTTCTTAAGTTAATTGTGTTCCTTCCAATTCTTCCACTTCCCTTAACCTTAGCCTTTCATTGCAACCTTGTGAAAGAGCTAGCTGATCTTTGAGGATGTATTCATGGGTGCTGGTATGTATGTGTGTATCTCTATTCTTAGTATTTGATTCCCTTCATGAGATCTAACCAAATATTGTGCTTCTATTTCATATACTCATTATGCTTGTTTGAGAGAATAAAACCATAGGTTCTGAGTGATTGAGTGCTATATGTGAGAATTAGAGTTGAAGCATGTTCTTCCTTCAAGATTTGAGTATGTTTACTTTGAAGCCATGTGCCTTTGAGCTATAGCTTCCACTGTACACACTTATTGATCATCTATCTTGGCAACTCTATGGTATTGGAGGTATGACTAAAGTTTTCTTTCATTTTTATTAGTTGTTTTCAAAGTTAGTTTTCTAACCTTTTTTGTAGAGTCAGTAAAGTGTTTGTGGGTATCGTTTCTGTTAAACCCTCAGGAGACATAACTCCTCCTACTAGGGATGCCTAGAGGTTTAAAGGCTTGTTGCATGCGCTCAATGCAATCGAGTTACCTACGAAAGTGGTCTAATAAATTTCTCGTTTTGTTTTTATCTTTGTTTTCCATTAGCCCTAAGTCTGATATTTCTCTCTTCTTTCTTCTGCCATATTGAAACCCTAAGATTTTCGTAAGCCATATCCATCATGACAAGCCTGCCTCAAAACAAAGCCACAGTTGGCGTCTCTAACCATAACTATAGAACCACCATGACTCATCATGAGGAGCACATGTCGGTTGACCAAATCTGGACTGTTGTTCATGACAACCATTTTCCTGACCAAAGGCAGCCCGGCTTTTGCGTTCACGGTCTTTTATCGGTCACTGGGAGCGTCATTGAGGACGCAGCCAATAACTCCATCGTTGATATTAATCAGCAGGTAAGTTTATATATATAGAGAGAGAGAGAGAGAGAGAGAGTTTAAGGCCCCGTTTGGTGGGCTGGACTGGAATGGACTTTTCCAATTAAAATGGATTATGTTTGGTGAATCTAAATTGCATGTTGGACTGGTTGTGACTTCTTTTTTTTCTCCGGATAAGAATCCATCGTATGAGGGTTTTGTAAACCCAAGCTGAACCACAGGTTTCGAAGCCTCCCCTCCGCCTCCTCCTTCACATCTCATCGCCTCTGCTCTACGTCTTCACATCTCATCGACTCTGCCCTACGTCTTCACATCTCATCGACTCTGCCCTACGTCTTCGCCCCAAGCTGAACCACGAGTTTTTGTCATTCAATCTTCAGAAAACCCAGATTGTGCAGAAGTTTCGTATTCAGAAATCAAACCCAAGTGAGTATTTTTTTTGTTCATTATGCTAATATTCTGCATTATCTTTTTAGGTTTTGATTTGGGGTTTTCTAGGGTCATTGATTTGCTATTTTCTAGGGTCTTTGATTTGGTGTTTTGGGGTGTGGGTTTTCTAGGGTCCTTGCTCAATCTTCAGGATCAGTACGTTATTTTTTCTCCATCTTTTCAGTTTTACAAATACCTTTTTTCTTTTCTTTTCTTTTTCTTTTATTTGTTAAGTTTAATGGCTTAGGCTTCTTTGCTGAATTTGGCATCAGATAGACCCCTTTTATGATTTGTGGTTCTGGGTTCAATTTCTGAAAAGCTTATTGTGTTGAAGAAAGGAAATGGTGTATTTATTTATTTATGTTCAAGCAGAAACTAGATTGACAAAGAATCTAAATAGGCTTAAGTGCCATTAGTTGTGTCAAAATTTCTAGCATTTAGTAAACTGGACATTGCCAATTTAACAATCTTTAATTTGAGTAACACTAACATATATAGTATTGATCTGGTTTAATAGTATTGATGGTTTGATCATCATTTCATTAAGCTCAATAAGGAGTTCCTTAAAATAGAAGTAAATCTTTCCAAGGTTAATTGTTGTAGTTCTTGGATTTTAGTGTGGAGCCATGATTCTCAACTGAACACGCTCTCATTGATATGATTTGGAGAAGAGACAGATTGAGAAAGAAGGGGTTTCATTTCCCTGATATTGTTCACAATCTTCTCTCATTACTTTTATATTCCTTGTAAGATAAGTGAGGTGGCTTCATGTAATCACTGAATCATATATGCAATCTTGTACTTGCATGCTGGGACTATTTTGCTTCGTTTTCATGTTGTTTTACTATGAGGAGAGGCCTGATAATTGCTGAAAATATGAGTATCATTTCCAATATAGTTCACAGCTTCCTCTTCTGGCATTCCAAATTCTCATTGTATAGGCATTACTTATCTGAAGTTTAACACTTGCATTGCCTGCAGATTTGGGTGCCGTCAAATCCTAGAGGTGCAGAAAGACTACCACCAGGAATTCTTGCAGCTGAGTCAGACTTCTACTTGCGCAGATTATGGGGCAAGCCCAGTGAGATATGTGTTCTGCTGTTACTTATGCAATCAACATAGTTACAATTTGGACTTTCCACAACGCCTGGAATGGTCCAATATATACTGAAGATAATGCAGAATGAATGGTGTTAATGGAGTTCTCTGTTATCCTGATACCATTGCCGCATTCGACCAATGATCTACACGGAGGGATAATTTGGCTACTGAGATGTTTAATGAGTGGATGGCAAATAGAGCAACATAACATAAGTATTTGTTGATCATTTGAATGTACTTAAAAGAATTTTCGTGTTATTATTAATTTTGTGAAGTTTTGGACTATTTTTATGGCTTCTTCATGTGGTTTCTTATTTTTAATTTTGTGTACAAGTTTTTTTTAATTAAATTTAATTATTTCTGATATTAAATAATTTTAATAAACATTAAAATAAATTTTATTTGAAGTCCAATTCTGTCCAGTCCATACTTGTACCAAACAATGGACTGGACTTTAGTCCAGTGCAGCCTAGTCCAACTTAATGTGCCAAACAACTTATTAAAATCCAACCCAATCCAAGCCAAACCAGTCCAATACTCAAAGCTCAATCCTAACCAGTCCAGTCCAGCCCACCAAACGGGGCCTAAGTACACGTATTAGAACACTAGTATCTTTAATTACTTACTACTGATCACTTAATTCTCATCTTCTGCAGCACAAAAATGCACCTGCCCTGACAATCTCTGACGTCGACGACACCTTCATCTCTCCATTATACCTTCTGAAGTCCATTAACTGCGAGGTCATCATATTACATTCATATATAGTAATAATTAATTGTGGTTTTAATGCATCGGTGGAAATTTTTATTCTTATTTTTAGTAAATTTGGTTTTTCCCTTTGAAACTCCTTTATTTTTTATTTTTTAATCTTTAAAATTTTAAAATGTAATTTAATTTTTTTTTTATGGGTTTTGTCCATGCAGCCCATCACCTTAGGCCATCTCCAATAGTAGAGGGCTAAATATGCCTACTTATTGTTGTTAGAAATGTTACTCGCAATTGTACGGGCCAATTAGTAGTATAGCAAGACAAGTACGAGGTCGTACCCACAAGGACTGAGAAATTAATATTAGTTATGTACTTAGATTACCAAATTCAAGAAAGTAGGAGGTTAAGTCTAAAATAGAATTTAAAGCAAGAGTGATTGTAATTGTTGAACAAATGAGGCAAAACGAAGTTTTAAACAAAAGCAAAGTGAGCAAATGTAACAAAGAGTAAGTTTGTAGGTTGGAAAATAGATTGGGAGACTAGGGCATTCGATTCACCATAACAATTCAATTCTGGGTTATAAATTAGTTAAGTGACAAGTCTAATTCGGATTCAAAGATTGATTCTAGTTAAAGTATGATTAGGCCATGGTGTCTGGTCCTAACCTTGTGTTCCTAATTCCCTAACTTGATCATTTGTTGTCTAACCTAAATTAAGCATTAGGAACCCATTAAGCATAGAAGAACAATTTAAACAACCAAGCATGTATCTAATCCCTGTTGTCGAATGTCCATACATACTTTTCTTATTCATAGTTCAATTCGAATCAAAGCATGGTGTCTACTTTTGATTTAAACCAAGATAGCTAATAAACAAGTTCTAATGGTGATCAATCATCCAAACAAGCATATTAACTGAAAAGCATAATGAATAAGAACATGAATCATGAATCAAACTTGAAACTCAAAACTTCAACTTATAAACCCAGAATATTCATGTTAGGTTACATCGAAGCCCTAGTTATGAATTTAGCTACTCATAATGGAAATGAAACTTAAACAGAAATGAAAACATAATGAATGCAATAAGATGGAAAAACCCATTTCTGAAGTTGCTTGTGGTGTCCCAAACCTTCTCCAAGTGCTTCTCCACGTCTAATGCTGCTCCAAGAGCTTCCTCACATCTAGAGTATGGCAGCTAAAGAAGTGATTTGGGATGAGTTTGGGTGAGTGGTGATGGCAAAGAAAGAGGAAATTCGTAGAGAATTGGAATGGAGGCTTTCTGGAGCTGTTTTGGTGATTTCGGATAGAATGGAGTGTTTGGGAAAGGGTGGAAGTGTTAGAGGATGGCTGAAATGGAGTGAGTTTGGGTGAGTGTGAAGCTCTCTATTTATAGAGTGTGAAGCTCCCCCTTTGGCTGATCAAGCACACCCATGTGTGAGCTGCCCATATGTGAGCTGTCCATGTGAGCTGCCCATGTGTGAGCTGCCCATGTGTTTGCTTTGAGCACATGGCTCTTTATCTCCCCTTTGTGGCTGTTTTTTCTGTGTAACACAAGGCTCTAGGAATGGCAGGTGCCCATACTTCTGAGTTTACATGCTGGTTTGTCTCCCATGTGGCTGCTTTAAGCACATGGCTATATAGCTGGCAGCTGCCCATACTTCTGAGCATGGTTCAGTGTTTGAAGGGCTAAGGACTCTATATATCTTCAATTGGGCCGAAATTTGGATATGATATACTAGACACCCATTGGAACATTTTCTGTGAAGGATGTCTCTTCATCCAAGTAGTACAGGTTGCTGAATTGAGGCCTGCAAGATGACCCACGAAACTGGACTGACAAGAGTGTCCCAAATTGGTTCTGGAAAATTCACCCCCACATTCATGGTTGTAATGTTCGTGCAATTGCATATGTCTATATGCAATTACTAATCATCTGTATGCAAATCCAAGTAGTGCCGTGCAATCGCATATCGGTACATGCAATTTATAGAGCCACTGTATGCAAATCCTGGTCACCGTATTTTTGTATATTTTCCTATCCAAAGCCACCATTGTAACCTAAAGCCCAATGAACTGAATAACAAACCAAAATAGATTAAAACCACAAGTTTTTCTAAAAAAACATAAGCAAATCATAAACTAGAAGGGTACAAAATGATATGTAATTATGCACCGATCACTTATAAAATTTAGCCCATCATTTATAGTTTTTTAAGGAATGATATTGGGCTATATTTTTATCGTCTCCAACAGTGAACGGCTAAATCATAGGACCCTCAATATTTTATTAATTTTTAGTACATTTTTTTAAATATATTAGACCCTATTTACAATTTATTTTAGAAGATAAAAATATTTTCGGATAGGATTTTAGAAAAGAAAAGTATTTTCAGAAACGATAACATTAATTTAAAAACAACAACCTGCCAAGAAACTAAACATTAATTTTAAAAACAACAACAATATACTTTAATTTAAAAACAACAACTAACCCCCTAAGAAATAATAAAATAAGAGATAGCCCACCCAAGAAGTGTGCCGCATTTGGCCCTTTTGGCCCGCTATCTGAATTTGGCCTAGTGACATGGCACATATATCCCATGGAGATGGGTTTCGGGTGTGAAAGAGCCAAAAGTGAGGATGTAGCCCTCTCTTGGAGATGGCCTTACTTTTTTACATTCACCTTAACAACCCTTTTATTTTTACATTTTTAATTCTTTTAAGAATGCATAGACCTAAATCTATATAAATTATTGGACTTCTCATAGTATATATTACGATGAAATTCCAGATGTCATCATGGAACGCTGGTCCACATGCTAAACAAGTTTCCCTCCATCAAAGGACTAATAAAGCAATATTGCAAAAGCTAAAACAGTTTTCATTGGAAGCGAAGGCAGTGCTAACCCTAGCAGCGTTTGCTTTGGAATATGGAGATTTCTGGCAACTTGCCCGGCAGTATGGCCAATGTGACAAACTTACCAAGTCAGTGGCAATCCTTAAGCAAGTGTCGATCCTTGTCAAACACAAAACCCTAGAGAAACGCAAGGCCTCGGTTGCTGAGCTTAACAATTTGATCAGGGAAACATATCATGTGATTGGTTACATAGTTAAGCTGGAGGATCTTCTACACAACAACAATCCAAATGATGTGCCTACATTGACTACTGCAGGGAGGAAAATCCCAACGGCAGTCTATTGGACAATCTTCACTATTGTAGCTTGTACGGATGAGATCAACCGTATTACCAGTGATAGGTAAATTTCTTCCATTAATTTAATTCAGAACAAAATATTTCCAAGAAAATTTAGTATGTATATACAGTCCCCTTCTATTGAGGGATCCCTCAAATAATTTTATTTGAGGGACGCCTTTTAGGGTATCCTACGAATTTATTTTCAACAATCCAAACCATCTATTTTTTAAGTTTATATTCATAGATCGTCCTTGCAAAAACTTAAACAAATCGGAAACCGTTTCGACATCCAATTGTGTCCTACAAAATCAATGAACACGGTGCTTCAAGAAAGTACTAAAATTTCAAGAACTCAATTGAGTGGTCAAATGATATCGGATTCAAGTGATTTTTTGTAGAGATGATCTTTGAATGAGTATCTACAAAATAGACGGTTTGGATTAGTAAAATACAATCCGGAGTGGGCCCTACAAGGGGTGTCCCTCAAATAGAGGGATCTCTCAATGGAAGCTATATATATATATATATATATGTAAAATTTTGTTTTTCTCTTCACAATTAAAATGTACTTGTATTTGTGTATCATGACCAAACATGATTTTCTCCGGTACAGGGACGAGCCGGACAATCTACCCAAGCTCTCCGTGGAGAAAATCAATGAACTCATCAAGGAGCTTAAGGAACAGTATGACAGATGTGAGAAAGAAAAAGGTGGATTATGTGTGTGTGTGTGTACATTTCTATAGATTTTTCTTTCTAGTTCTCTGCCTTTGCCTCAACCTCTTAAAGGCCTTTTTTCGAACATTTTTCCCCCATGACAGTGATGGTGAAGGGGGACACCAACATGAGCAATTTCATGTGTGTTCCTTTTCCCTAGAAAGCAGGGGAAGTTATACTCATTTGCCCTAGATCAGTCAGTAGATCTAATGGCTTTTAATTTGTCTTTTTTTGTTAGTCCCAACTAGTTCTCAGTTTTCAATTTGTCTAAGCTTTTGCAATGATGATCTATGAATGAAGAATTAAAAAATAGACAATTGAAAAATAGGGAGCTCAAATTATTGAGGTAAAATTTGTGGTGGACCTCATAAGGTGTTCGAAGAATCCCTCAATAAAAAGGAAACATACGAATGATGAACTAGTTAGTATTTCTCTTTACATGCATTAGCCCTTTACGTTAAAACCGAATTTTTAATAACTTGTCATAATCTGCCATTCGATAACCTGCCAATATAACTTGTTGACATTTTGTTAAATGATGGATGTCTTTTTGGTTTTGTTTTTTGTTTTACTTATTCAATACAGCGGAGGCAGCTAAGTACTTGTGGATTTTCAAAGAACTTGTAATCTGCGATAACATCGCGAAGGTTATCAGCACCTACTGAGCAGCCCGTCATTAGTTGTGATTCTAATAACACCAAGGTTTGCTCTTGTAACACAGTGCTTCATAATGCTAGAAACACCCAAGATGTTCACCAAATTATATATTTACCAAATAGAGTGGTTATTGTTGACTGATTAAAATTATGGGTTCAATTTAAACTTTCTTTACTGTTAACAATAATAACTGAAGTTTATAAAGTGATAAATTTGGTAAATAAAGTGACCCTAGTGTTTTGGCGGGCTCTAAAAAATAAAATTAAAAAATAAAACTTTGCTTGATGGATGATCAACAGATCGATGGCGATACATTTATCAATGAGGTGAGGGGAAATATGTGTTGTTTTATATCTCGAGCCTGGAAAATGTATCGGAAGAAGAACTTTCGCTGCTCACTAATCTGTACAGAAAAATCGATGAAGAGTATAAATGCAAGATTGTGTGGATCCCCTTTGAGGGTGACTGGACGACTAAAGCCGAAAAAAAGGAGTTGCAATTTAAGAAATGGAGTGAACAGATGCCGTGGTACGCAGTGCAATATTTTTCCTCCCCATCATACATGTACCTCAAGAAAGAGTGGAAAGTCAGGGGAAATTCCACAGCGGTGTTGATCAACCCCCAAGGAAAGGTTGAAAACACCAATGCGCTTACCTAGGCCTCGGTATTATTAGTAGTAGAACCATTCATTATATTTTGTATTTTATTTAGTCAAGTTTCCGATGTGGGACTCATATTCTTCAACACGCCCCCTCACGTGGAACCACCACATAGTGGACCACACGTGGAGTCAAGTCTACATCGAAGTCAATCATTCAAGCCCAACACATGAGCACCACGTATTGAGTAAAGGGTAGGGGTAAACATTTAGGCCCAACATGTGAACACCACATATTGGGTAAGGGTAGAGACCCAATTCAGGCCCAGTCAATCAACCCACTCTGATACCAAGTCAAATTTCAGAGAGACAGGCCAGTGGTCTACTACTAACAACACCGATATTATCCCCAACTTAACCACCTATAAAGTCCATAGGTGTGGGATTTTATCACAAAAGGCCTCGGTATTATTAGTAGTAGAACCATTCATTTATATTTTGTATTTTATTTAGTCAAGTTTCCGATGTGGGACTCATATTCTTCAACATATGGGACCTACCTGTATTAGAGAGGTGGTCAGTAAATGTGGTATAAATAGCAGCACTTTCTATTAATTGTTGAATATTTAATAAGTAACTATTCCGTTAAATGTGCTGCAACAGATGGAAAACCAAGGGTACACTTTCTTCATTGGAGGCAACGAGAAAACGACCAATGACTTGTTGGGAAAGATAGCAAAAGCAAAGGTTGCCATTGATGGCAAAGAACTGAAAATACAGTTTCGGTTAGCTATGTTAAGAAAGAATCGGAGACTGCGAAGACTTTTTGGTCCGGCATGGAAAACCTCTTCTTTAGCTTGGCTCACTCTAGCGACGAGTACGAGTACAAGCAGGTGACAAAAGAAGTCCAGAAGCTACTTTCTTACAAAAACGATATCAACGGATGGATTATGCTTACCAAAGGATGGACTGTGGTGACCTGTGGTCGGGCTAACACTATTGTCACAACCCTAGAGGAATTTTCTGTCTGGACACAACACATAATTGGGGAGGAATGGGGACATGCTTTCACCAAGCACCATGACAGTCTTATAACTGGGAAAAAAGGACTCTCCTGCATCACCTTTCAGATTGCTGGAAATGCCCCAATGCACTTGGACTGCCCAGTTGTGATGACCCCATGGAGACCAAGTTGGTCAAATATAACTGCTGCCACCCTCGTCTGCAGAATGCTGCCAATTAAACAATGTCGTCGTCATCAAATATCCATGGCTTTGTATCCTTAGTAAAAATGAAAGCTTTTCCGTGCTGTTTTTGTTTGTGTGTTTCTGCTGTGTCCGTAATTGGTTAAATAACGGGCAATGTCGTCGTCGTTACATTAGTAACGTCAGTCTGATGATGCCCGGCTGTGTATTTAATTTCCAGTGTTTCGTACGAAATAAGTTGTTCATCTTTTGAATAATATGTTGTGTGCTTTTAATTTCATGCTTGCTCGAATATATTTATTTTCTTGGATTTCTAGCTATATTGCTCGAATATATTTATGTTCTTAGCTTATAATTTGGTCACTGAAACACGAGTCACTTTGCCTATATATTATTGACCCATCTATTTTGTCATTGAAACACAGGTCATGTAAGGGTTCCAACTCAGAAATCCAGTCTCCTCTAGATTAAATTTTAATATTCAAAAATAGGATAAATAACACAATGTAGTCCAAAAATTATGCATGTTTCTAGCTAGTACTAGGATATGTACTAAGAGCACTTCCACCCATTTGTCATGACAAAGGGTAAGGGGAGGCAAGGGCTATTACTGTTCATGTGAATAGTGGCAGCCTTGCAAAAGGCTTGTGGAGTTTCCACCCATTGCCATGGCAACCATTATTCACATGAGACATGAGGAGAGAAATTTGTATAGAGTTTTGGTGTGGGAAGTGAAAAATATGACTAAGTATTTATTTTTTTAAAAATCTGAAATTTTGAGTATTTTTTTATTTTATTTTTGGTTGCTGATGTCATCTCTAATGTCAGCAAACCCAGGCTAGAGCAAGGGCTGGTTTTGTCTGAGGGCCAGCCCAGGCTTGTGGAGCCCACATCCAGCCCATCAAAAAAGGCCCGTTGGAACACCTTTTTCTTCTTGGGCCCTCCCTTGTCCCAGCCCTAGCGCACCGCTGGAATCGCTCTAGCCACATGAACAATCATAAGGTATTTTGTTGAGCTCGTAACCACTTGATGAACAAATTATTTTGTTGAACACTTGGGATTAGTGTCTTATTTTGGTAAATACCCTTAGGCAGTAAGCAACCTTCAATAGTGTTCAAACACTTGGGATTAGTGTCTTATTTTGGTAAACACCCTAGGCAGTAGGCAGCCATAAATAGTGTTCAAAATATTAATTTTTTATTACTACTTGTAAAGAGCTTTGAACACTTGAGGCATGCAAGCATTGCATATTTTGTATATTTTGATGTTATGTGTTGTTAGAAATGTTAACTCGCAATTGTACGGGCCAATTAGTAGTATAGCAAGACAAGTACGAGGTCGTACCCACGAGGACTGTGTTGTTAGAAATGTTAACTCGCAATTGTACGGGCCAATTAGTAGTATAGCAAGACAAGTACGAGGTCGTACCCACGAGGACTGAGAAGCTAATATTAGTTATGTACTTAGATTACCAAATTCAAGAAAGTAGGAAGTTAAGTCTAAAACAGAATTTAAAGCAAGAGTGATTGTAGTTGTTGAACAAATGAAGCAAAACGAAATTGTAAACAAAAGCAAAGTGAGCAAATGTAACAAAGAATGTTTTGGGGCTGGAAAACAGATTGGAGACTAGGGCATTCGATTCACCATAACAATTCAATTCTGGTTATAAGGCGTCAAGTGACAAGTCTAATTCGGATTCAAAGATTGATTCTAGCTAAAGTTGAATAAGCCATGGTCTGGTCCTAATGTGTTCCAAATTCCCTAACTTGATATTTGTGTCTAACCTAAATTAAGCATTCGGAAACCCATTAAGCATAGAAGAACAATTTAAAAACCAAGATGTATCTAAATCCCTGTTGTCGAATGTCCATACATACTCTTCTTATTCATAGTTCAATTCAAATCAAAGCATGGTGTCTACTCTTGATTCAAACCAATATAGTTAATATGCAAGTTCTAATGGTGATTAATCATCCAAACAAGCAACATAACTGATAAGCATAATGAATAAGAACATGAATCATGAATCAAACTTGAAACTCAAATCTTCAACTTATAAACCCAGAATATTCATGTTAGGTTACATCGAAGCCCTAGTTATGAATTTAGCTACTCATAATGGAAATGAAACTTAAACAGAAATGAGAAAACATAATGAATGCAATAAGAGTGGAAAAACCCATTTATGAAGTTGCTTGTGGTGTCCAAGGCTTCTCCAAGTGTTTCTCCACGTCTAATGCTGCTCCAAGAGCTTCCTCACATCTAGAGTATGGCAGCTAAAGAAGTGATTTGGGATGAGTTTGGGTGAGTGGTGATGGCAGAGAAAGATGAAATTCGTAGAGAATTGGAAGGGAGGCTTGCTGGAGCTGTTTTGGTGATTTTGGACAGAATGGAGTGTTTGGGGAGGGATGGAAGTGTTAGAGGATGGCTGAATGGATTGTGATATGGTTGAATGAGTGTGAAGCTCTCTATTTATAGAGTGTGAAGCTCCCCTTTGGCTGATCAAGCACATGGCTCAAAAGAGGATCCAAGGCTCCTCCAATCTGATTTGTCTCCCCTTTGAAGAGGATCCAAAGCTCCTCCAATCTGATTTGTCTCCCCTTTGAAGAGGATCCAAAGCTCCTCCAATCTGATTTGTCTCCCCTTTGAAGAGGATCCAAGGCTCCTCCAATCTGATTTGTCTCCCCTTTGAAGAGGATCCAAAGCTCCTCCAAGTGGAAACTGCAATCAGCCTGGTGTGTACTTTGATGGGCTCACGGATTGGGCTCAACTTAATCAATTGCTGCATTTGAGTAGTCCATCTTGAAGTTCAGATTCTCATCTTTCCAACCACATATTATTTGGGTCAATCCAAGTTCGGACAAAGAAGTTAAGGCCGAAGTGAATTGCTAACTCAGTCTGCACGTTTTTGCACCACTTTGCATATTTTCCTATCCAAAGCCACCATTGTAACCTAAGGCCCAATGAACTGAATAACAAACCAAAATAGATTAAAAGCACAAGTTTTTCTTTAAGAACGTAAGCAAAACATAAACTATAAGGGTACAAAATGATATACAATTGTGAACTGATCAAATACCCCCAGACCTAGATTTTGCTAGTCCTCGAGCAAAACAAAAGAAAACAAAGTAAACAAAACAAGAAGTTCACTAAACCACTTCTGTAGGTAACACAATTGCATTGAGCATATGCAACAAGCCTTTAAACCTCTAGGTATCCCTAGCAGGAGGAGTTGTGTCTCCTGAGGGTTTAACAGAAACGATACCCACAAACGCTTTACTGACTCTACAAAACAAAAGGTTAGACAACTAACTTTGAAAACAACTAATGAAAATGAAAGAAAATTTTAGTCATACCTCCAACACCATAGAGTTGCCAAGATAGATGATCAATAAGTGTGTACAGTGGAAGCTATAGCTCAAAGGCACACGGCTTCAAAGTAAACATACTCAAATCTTGAAGGGAGAACATGCTTCAACTCTAATTCTCACATAAAGCACTCAATCACTCAGAACCTATGGTTTTATTCTCTCAAACAAGCAAAATGAGTATATGAAATGGAAGCACAATATTTGGTTAGATCTCATGAAGGGAATCAAATACTAAGAATAGAGATACACACATACATACCAGCACCCATGAATACATCCTCAAAGATCAGCTAGGTCTTTCACAAGGTTGTAATGAAAGGCTAGGGTTAGGGGAAATGGAAGAATTGGAAGGAACACAATTAACTTAAGAACACACCAAGGTTGCATTCTTCATTGATCTGCAAGGTATCATTGATTTAGAATGGTATGGCTGCAACTTCATAGCATCATCTGGCATAGAACTTATATTTCTCATTTAGATCAAATCGAAACACTTTCTCTTTTCTTATTTGCTGACTTGATCTACTTCTTCTTTAACTTATTGCACAGATTCACACCAATTTACATTTAGGCATGGGGCAGCACATTCCTTGCTCATACTTTATCTTGGCATACCTTGGTGTATTTCTAAGCTACAGGGTATGGCTATAATAGGTTAAATATCTCAGATTAAGATACAAAGTTAGGGGAATCATGAGGGTGATAGAAGAAAATGGGTTAAAGTGTTTGGCTGCAAGAGGGCTGATGGAACACACAAATGGGTAGGGTGAAAAGAAAGCACAGAGAATTGTTATACACACATAGCCTAGCATCACTTCAATGAGTTCATTCATGAGTGAGAGCATGCACCTGATATCTGCAAAGAGAATCGTTCTTAGTATTCAATCAAAATGGAACAATGAGATCATTTAGAGTGAATTGAAGAAAATAAGTAGAGATGAGGAATAGAAACACTTTAAACCCTCTCAAGAAAGCAATTAGGCTCGAAATAGCTCACTAGGGTAGTCTCCACTATTCTCCTTCAAGAATCTGAGCATGGTACTTTATCCACCAGAATTCTAAGAGCTACCGCTTTGTGAAGTGTAATATGTCTCATATGACAATCGAAATGGCCGCTCCATAGCATTGATTGTATGACATTCTTAAAAAATTAGCGACACCGAACGAAAGTTGGAAACACAAATCAAATGAACAAAAACACAAATTAAATGAACAAAAATTGAAAACACAAATCAAATGAACAAAAATTGAAAACCTCCCCCCCCAGACCTGAATTTAACATTGCCCCCAATGTGAAAGCATATAAGAAAACAGAAAACAAGGATTTAAGGGGAACCTGGCACTGCACGTTTCATCCTGCATTTCTCAAAATGCTATCGATGGCTGAGCTCACCCATGGCTCTTCTTCTGACTCACTTTCCGAAGGGTCTGAGACAGAAGAATCATATTGGGCTCCATCTATTATCAACTCATCCATCTGCTCCACGAAGTCTCGGAGCCTTGTGGTCATGTACACTAATTGGAAGTGAAACTCGTCAAGCATACTTAAGAAAATGCCAAACTCGTCTCGAATGTTACCTGTACAATACATGTGACTGCTCACCACAACAGTTCTTGCCACAAACCTCCTATCTAGCAGATATTCCCTCCAAGTATCTAGACAACGTGCCAGTGCTGCCAGCTGTATCTCTTCCAATCCACAATTCAGATCCCAATTTGGAATCCTGTCTTCAATTTCCAATATCACCCTACCTCTATGAAACAGAAAGGCATCTATGGTAACTTCTGAGGGATCCATGGCAAACACAACCACGAGCACCTCAATCACCTCCAACACTGGTTGCATAATGGTGTCCTTTCCCAAAAGATCTTCTGGTGGGATAGCTGGCAGTGAGTTCAACAGAACCATTGGGCTAGGCACCTTCACCATGCGCAATTCGGACTCCTCCACTTTGAGCTTTCCACCGACGGCCTCCTGGAGTTTCTCCATTGGCGAGATCTACAATAAACAGCAATTTGGAGAAGGTTTGGTTCAGGAGGAAGAGGAAGTTGAGATGTTCAGGGTTTAGAGGAAGCGGCTAGGTCAACATTTATATATAAAAGAAACGCAGCCAGGGGATATACACGGATATACACGAATAAGAAAAAGAAAGAAAAAAAATATTTAATTTAAAAATACATGAATATACAAGTGACTCACGGATTACCAATTAAGAATCTCAGAGAATACAGCCAGGGGATCCGGGAAGTTTGGAGAGGTCACAATGGTCCTGCTTAAAACCCAAAACTTCTTAGACACCCAAGGTGTCGCCTATAGAACTCCTAGACACTGTATTAACAGAGATGCTCATTGGAGTTACCATAAGTCAACTCATATGAAAAATCTCTTTTTTTTTTTTTTTTTTCATAGGCATGCAAGACATTGAACAAAATTATACTAAGCAAAACAAATCTCACACAACTTAACTCTAACACAAAACCTAACAAAATTGTCAATCCCTACCCCCAAACTTAAATGGAGCATTGTCCTCAATGTGAAAGCATATAAGATGAGTGAGAACATGTAAATAATAAGGGGAAAGTATAAGACAAAGGATTAGACAAACTCCCTCTTGATGCGATTAGGTCGACCGCTACCAAGCATCTTATTCTTCAACACATGGGTTGCCTCCCAAGAAGCGCTAAGTTTTATGTCCTCAGCCGGACAACCAAACTTGCTATATTGAATGGGGTGGTTTGGGCTCAATCGGGATCCCATGCAATGCAAGATTATTCACTAGGCTTGTTTTCCTTTTCCGTCGTTTCCTTGCTGCTTTCCTTTTCTTTCTTCTTTTATGAATAGAATCACAAAGAATTGGAGGAGTGATTAAAGAATCTCCAAATCTGGGCAACTCCTCCTTATGTGTAGGAAGTATAGCATTGAACATGTGGGCAGCCACATGCTCCTCCTTGTCTACTCCTTGCAACAAGCATGCTTCGATTGAATGTGGAAGACCATCAAATTTGTCCTTTCCTGAATTACCAAATACTTCAATTAGAAAACACTCTTTTACAACATTTGGCTTCAAGGCATCAAACACTTTAAAGGCAATAGTTTCCCCCAAAACAGTCATGGAGAGAGTGCCATCTTTCACGTTGATGATTGTGTTTGCAGTGGCCATAAATGGTCGCCCGAGGAGAATGGGATCAACACGGTCTTCATGTGGATTATCCTCCATATCCATCACTACAAAATCAGCCGGAAGAATGAGTGTATTAACTTGAACTAAAATATCTTCTACAATACCTTTTGGATATTTGATAGAATGATCAGCTAGTTCAAGGCGAATTGACGTTTTCTTCATCCCTTCTAAGCCAAGCTCCTGATAAACTGAATATGGCATTACATTGATGCTTGCTCCCAAGTCCAACATGGCTCTTCCAGCCTTCTTATCTCCGATGTTAATGGGAATGTCAAAGCTGCCAGGATCTTCTAGTTTTGGTGGGAGCTTCCTTTGCAACACAGCACTCACATTTTTGTTGAGCTTTACTTCTTCACTTGGAGCAAAATTGAGCTTGTGAGTTATCAAGTGCTTGATGAACTTTCCATATGCAGGGATCTGTTTAACAACATCAAGCAAGGGCAAATTGATATTAACTTTACTCAAAATATCATAAATCTCTTTAAAAGCCTTATCTTGATTTGCTTTCTTCAAACGGCCTGGAAATGGAATCGGTGGAATATATGGAGGAGGTGGAATGTATCTATCTTCACAAAGATGTGGTGGCACAAATTTGTCATCTCTTTTATGCAATTGAAATGGATTGGGTTCCTGAGAATCAGATTTGGCCTTAGGAGTAGAGTGGGATGTTTTGGGTTGTTCTCCTTCCACAGCTGTGGTTTCCTCTTCATCTTCATGTTCTACAACCACAACATCATTTGATAGATCAGAACCAACTTCGTTATCAACAATCTTACCTGATCTGAGCACATGAACGGCCTTGGCTTCATGGATTTTTGGATTAATCTCGGTTTGGCTTGGCCATTTCCCAGGCTCTCTTTGAGCTATTTCAGCAGCTATCTGGCCTAATTGGACTTCCAACTTGGAGAGGGCAGCTTGTGTAGTTTGCTGGAAATTGGATTGGTTGATTGCCATTTGCTTCACTATATCCTCCAACGATGATGATTGTTGTGGCCTATGGAGTGAAGGGGGATTCGCTTGATTCTGTGTATTCCTCCATGAAAAGTTTGGATGATTCCTCCAACCTGGATTATAACTTTGAGAATATGGATCATTTATTGGACCTTGGTTGTAAGAATTTACCAACTTAGCTTGCTCTTGCACAAATTCTGGATATGCAGCCCCAAAAGGACAAGAAATGGTAGGATGATCATGAGTTTCGCAAATGCTACACACTTCCTTTGAAGGGTTTCTTGAGCTTAATGCAAGGAGGGCATCTAGCTTTTGTTCCAATTTAGAAATCTGCACACTGGAAGAATCATTAGAACCACCAACAATACGTTTACCTCTTGTATCGGTGTGTTGGGTCTCCATTGCTATCGCCTCAAAGAGTTCATATGTTTCCTCTGGCGTCTTAGTCTTATAAGAACCACCTGCAAAATTAGTGACAATATTATGACTAGAGGGGGTAAGTCCTTTATAAAACATACGCATCTGAAGCTTCAATGGAATCCCATGATGAGGACATTGATTGAGCAGCCCATTGAATCTCTCCCATGCTTCACAAAACGACTCATCATCTTGTTGTGCAAATAGAAAGATCTTGTCCCTAAGCATGTCGGTTTTTTGCGTGGAGAAGTATTTCTCCAAGAACTTCTTTTGAATGGCTCCCCAAGTCGTGAGTGAACCAGGCTTCAAGGAATTCAACCAATATTTCGCCTTATCTTTCAAAGTGTAAGGAAACACTCTCATTCGAAGTTGATCTTCCGTCACACCTGTCAAGGGAAAAGAGCTCACAGCATTAAAAATATCCTTTATATGGGTTAATGGATCTTCATTAGGTAAACCATAAAAGGAAGGCAACATATTAAGATGAGAAGATTTAAGCTCATAGTTTCGAGCTGTGTTGGGCAGCAAGATGCTTGAAGGGGATGCTGGAATTGTTGGGATATCAAGGTCTCCCATGAACTCATTGGCAGCCATCTCTTCTTCTTCTTCTTGGTCTGAACTTGATTCTGAATTGGAAGGTGAAGAACCTGGGAGGTCAATGTGGATAGCAAGACCTTCAAATGTGGCGATGGCTTGGTCTTTTGCAGTTGCCAACTCTTTTTCTAGACGATTCTGAATTTCAGAGATCACCCGGTTTGGTTGCAAAGATGGCCCTGCGTTCAAAGGTCTCGAACGTTGGAATGAAGACCTCACTTGATCAAGGAAAGGATTTCCAGACATACACTACCTGAAACAGAAAATAACTTGAGTTAGTTAGTACTAAAAAGAATAGGGTAACCTTGGGCACATAACCAGGGAAGAACTTTCATTCAATCCCCGGCAACGGCGCCAAAATTTGTTGTTAGAAATGTTAACTCGCAATTGTACGGGCCAATTAGTAGTATAGCAAGACAAGTACGAGGTCGTACCCACGAGGACTGAGAAGCTAATATTAGTTATGTACTTAGATTACCAAATTCAAGAAAGTAGGAAGTTAAGTCTAAAACAGAATTTAAAGCAAGAGTGATTGTAGTTGTTGAACAAATGAAGCAAAACGAAATTGTAAACAAAAGCAAAGTGAGCAAATGTAACAAAGAATGTTTTGTGGGCTGGAAAACAGATTGGGAGACTAGGGCATTCGATTCACCATAACAATTCAATTCTGGGTTATAAGGCGTCAAGTGACAAGTCTAATTCGGATTCAAAGATTGATTCTAGCTAAAGTATGATTAAGCCATGGTGTCTGGTCCTAACCTTGTGTTCCAAATTCCCTAACTTGATCATTTGTTGTCTAACCTAAATTAAGCATTCGGAACCCATTAAGCATAGAAGAACAATTTAAACAACCAAGCATGTATCTAATCCCTGTTGTCGAATGTCCATACATACTCTTCTTATTCATAGTTCAATTCAAATCAAAGCATGGTGTCTACTCTTGATTCAAACCAATATAGTTAATATGCAAGTTCTAATGGTGATTAATCATCCAAACAAGCAACATAACTGATAAGCATAATGAATAAGAACATGAATCATGAATCAAACTTGAAACTCAAATCTTCAACTTATAAACCCAGAATATTCATGTTAGGTTACATCGAAGCCCTAGTTATGAATTTAGCTACTCATAATGGAAATGAAACTTAAACAGAAATGAGAAAACATAATGAATGCAATAAGAGTGGAAAAACCCATTTATGAAGTTGCTTGTGGTGTCCAAGGCTTCTCCAAGTGTTTCTCCACGTCTAATGCTGCTCCAAGAGCTTCCTCACATCTAGAGTATGGCAGCTAAAGAAGTGATTTGGGATGAGTTTGGGTGAGTGGTGATGGCAGAGAAAGATGAAATTCGTAGAGAATTGGAAGGGAGGCTTGCTGGAGCTGTTTTGGTGATTTTGGACAGAATGGAGTGTTTGGGGAGGGATGGAAGTGTTAGAGGATGGCTGAATGGATTGTGATATGGTTGAATGAGTGTGAAGCTCTCTATTTATAGAGTGTGAAGCTCCCCTTTGGCTGATCAAGCACATGGCTCAAAAGAGGATCCAAGGCTCCTCCAATCTGATTTGTCTCCCCTTTGAAGAGGATCCAAAGCTCCTCCAATCTGATTTGTCTCCCCTTTGAAGAGGATCCAAAGCTCCTCCAATCTGATTTGTCTCCCCTTTGAAGAGGATCCAAGGCTCCTCCAATCTGATTTGTCTCCCCTTTGAAGAGGATCCAAAGCTCCTCCAAGTGGAAACTGCAATCAGCCTGGTGTGTACTTTGATGGGCTCACGGATTGGGCTCAACTTAATCAATTGCTGCATTTGAGTAGTCCATCTTGAAGTTCAGATTCTCATCTTTCCAACCACATATTATTTGGGTCAATCCAAGTTCGGACAAAGAAGTTAAGGCCGAAGTGAATTGCTAACTCAGTCTGCACGTTTTTGCACCACTTTGCATATTTTCCTATCCAAAGCCACCATTGTAACCTAAGGCCCAATGAACTGAATAACAAACCAAAATAGATTAAAAGCACAAGTTTTTCTTTAAGAACGTAAGCAAAACATAAACTATAAGGGTACAAAATGATATACAATTGTGAACTGATCAGACTGAGAAGCTAATATTAGTTATGTACTTAGATTACCAAATTCAAGAAAGTAGGAAGTTAAGTCTAAAACAGAATTTAAAGCAAGAGTGATTGTAGTTGTTGAACAAATGAAGCAAAACGAAATTGTAAACAAAAGCAAAGTGAGCAAATGTAACAAAGAATGTTTTGTGGGCTGGAAAACAGATTGGGAGACTAGGGCATTCGATTCACCATAACAATTCAATTCTGGGTTATAAGGCGTCAAGTGACAAGTCTAATTCGGATTCAAAGATTGATTCTAGCTAAAGTATGATTAAGCCATGGTGTCTGGTCCTAACCTTGTGTTCCTAATTCCCTAACTTGATCATTTGTTGTCTAACCTAAATTAAGCATTAGGAACCCATTAAGCATAGAAGAACAATTTAAACAACCAAGCATGTATCTAATCCCTGTTGTCGAATGTCCATACATACTCTTCTTATTCATAGTTCAATTCAAATCAAAGCATGGTGTCTACTCTTGATTCAAACCAATATAGTTAATATGCAAGTTCTAATGGTGATTAATCATCCAAACAAGCAACATAACTGATAAGCATAATGAATAAGAACATGAATCATGAATCAAACTTGAAACTCAAATCTTCAACTTATAAACCCAGAATATTCATGTTAGGTTACATTGAAGCCCTAGTTATGAATTTAGATACTCATAATGGAAATGAAACTTAAACAGAAATGAGAAAACATAATGAATGCAATAAGAGTGGAAAAACCCATTTATGAAGTTGCTTGTGGTGTCCAAGGCTTCTCCAAGTGTTTCTCCACGTCTAATGCTGCTCCAAAAGCTTCCTCACATCTAGAGTATGGCAGCTAAAGAAGTGATTTGGGATGAGTTTGGGTGAGTGGTGATGGTAGAGAAAGAGGAAATTCGTAGGGAAATGGAAGGGAGGCTTGCTGGAGCTGTTTTGGTGATTTTGAACAGAATTGAGTGTTTGGGGAAGGATGGAAGTGTTAGAGGATGGCTGAAGAGAATTCTAGGCTGAATGGAGTGTGATATGGTTGAATGAGTGTGAAGCTCCCCTTTGGCTGATCAAGCACATGGCTCAAAAGAGGATCCAAGGCTCCTCCAATCTGATTTGTCTCCCCTTTGAAGAGGATCCAAAGCTCCTCCAATCTGATTTCTCTCCCCTTTGAAGAGGATCCAAGGCTCCTCCAATCTGATTTGTCTCCCCTTTGAAGAGGATCCAAAGCTCCTCCAATCTGATTTGTCTCCCCTTTGAAGAGGATCCAAAGCTCCTCCAAGTGGAAACTGCAATCAGCCTGGTGTGTATTTTGATGGGCTCACGGATTGGGCTCAACTTAATGAATTGCTGCATTTGAGTAGTCCATCTTGAAGTTCAGATTCTCATCTTTCCAACCACATATTATTTGGGCCAATCCAAGTTCGGACAAAGAAGTTAAGGCCGAAGTGAATTGCTAACTCAGTCTGCACGTTTTTGCACCACTTTGCATATTTTCCTATCCAAAGCCACCATTGTAACCCAAGGCCCAATGAACTGAATAACAAACCAAAATAGATTAAAAGCACAAGTTTTTCTTTAAGAACGTAAGCAAAACATAAACTATAAGGGTACAAAATGATATACAATTGTGAACTGATCATTATGTAAAATGGTTCAAGACTTTATGAATGTAAAGATTAACTTTGGTGTTAAGTGCTTCATTCTGTGTGTAGTAATTCATATTTTATTTAACCAGCAAAAGAATTCATATATATAATAGAAATTTAATTAAATAAATTAAAATTATAAGGAATAGGAAACAACTTCAGCTTACAATAGGCAACTAAGGGCAGATTTACACTTGAGTTGGAGTCAGGGACGAACCTAGGATTTCAAAATGGCGTGGGCTAAATTTACCTTACGTACAAACATATCGAAAACTCAACAGTACGAGTAAATTTCATTGATAACAAAAAAATACATGGGGGGAACATAATGAGCCTTACCCCTCAAATAACACTTATATAAGTTATACCATTCGAGTCTTCACAGCATTAAAATGAATAATTATTGATTCACAGCATTAAAATGAATAATTATTGATTCATTATCTAAATTATTAGCAAATTCTCTTTCAATATGAAGCAAGCAAGAACACCAAAATCAAAAAACCTAATTGATAAACCCTAATTGTAAATCCCTAATTGATACATCATAAACCCTAAATAATTCTCAAAATTTTCAAAAGAAAAGAAGATGAAGAATGAAATATTACCTTAGTTTTCTTTAATTAAAAATGTAAGGACATGCATAATTTTCTTTTTTGTCGAAGAGCAAGAGGTAGCCACTAGCAGATGGTCTGCTACTGCAAAAGAGATAAAGGGATTATTATTTTTTTTTATGGGTTAATTGGAGAAATGGAGGTTGAAGAAAAATACTAAAAGTAAATAGGAGTCCGTAGAAACATTGGGGGAATTTTTTGGATACTTTTAGTGGATCTTTGAAGTTGAGGAAAACTAAATTTCAGTAAGGGAGCCATCCGTTTGGACCTGACTCATTCAGATCGACAGCTAGGTGCGTAGACAGGTTGCTAATGTGGACTCAAGAAGAGCGAACTCGGATCTACAAGTTGGACCCGACCCAAACTAGAGATTCGCGCGTCGAACCGTGGGTTGCGCAACAAACCCACACAGTGCACATATCTTCTCAGTTGTTCATTTGACTTCATTTTCTTGTGTGTTGCATGTTGTTTTTCTCTGGAGTTTGGTGCAATTTGGACCGTTAATTTAGCTTCTTTTTATTTTTGGCGCAATATAACAGTCCACATCCCACCGCCCTTGAAATTCACTCTCAATTGCCCAAATTAATTCCATTAAAAAGCAAAAAATAAAATCTTGGCCATCCAATTGAGCCCAACCCAGCTCCTTTATAAATAGCCACGTCCCTTCATTTTTGTCATTTTGGGCTGATTCCCTCTTGAGAGGAATGGTCTGTGAGAAGGGAGGTTTATTGTTCCATGACAATTTCTTCACTGAGCAGGAGGGCATGAAGTTCTTCAGCCATTTAGGGTGTATGCCAAGAAGTCGGTGTCATCAAGGGGAGAGCACATGAAGCAACTAGACTACTAGCTATATGCTTTTGGAGACTTTTTGAGACTTTGGATGCATTGAAGGAGAGATGTAACCTCGTTCTGATTAAATCTTTGTACAAGGCATGATATTCAAGATCTGCTAATTAAATAAGTAATCTTCTTGAGTTATGAGAGAGAGATTTGCTGCAAGGAAGACTGAAATCTTAAAAGGGTAAGTAATCTTTGTAGATTTAAGTTTATTTGCCCATTAATAAAAAAAAATAAAAAAAAGGGAAAGATTTATGGTCTTTTATTTGGGTTTGTACACCAAGGCTAAGTGCCAAAAGGGAGGGAAAGATTTAAAATTTAATTTCCTTGTGAGGGTTGGGAGCAATGCAAGGAAATACAACTCTAGTTAGGAAAAGGGGAAAGATTTTACCCTTTTTTTTTTCTTTTTGTTCAAAGGATACTTCATCCCACATCCAACGCAAGGCAAAACAAGAACAAAGAAACAGGAAGGCAAGGGCACAGACGCCAAAAACTAAAGCTGAAAGCAACAGATGCCCAGCAAATAACTAATAACGAGAGAAGGAAACCATAAACAACAGCAAGAAAAACAGAAACCAAATACGAAGGAACTGATGGTCAGAAAGCTGCATAACGCTCCCAAGTGATCGTACAAAGAGGGGAAAGAATTTACCAAGTAAAAGCAAAGTTGGGAGTGAGAGCAACTCGACCAGTATCTCAATATCCAAAGGTGACATCTGGATTTCGTGCTTATTTACTTCTGAAGATAAATCCTTGATTTTGCATCCATATCCCAATTTAAATATATATGCGTATGAGATGTTGTTTCAGAGTCCACAGTTTAAGATATATATAGTTATTTTCTCCTCTGTATGTCCGCACGTTATTATCGTGTGGATGCCATTGTAAAGCAGGGATGGATATATATATATATATATATATATATACCAATTTAACCTCTGGGTGTCCTGATCAAATTGGAGGGTATGCGTTCTGTAGAGGAATTGGGGTTGTCGTTGGTGCAGTGAACAAAGGCAGTTCAGATTTGGCTTTCTTAGGGTTGTTTTTCAAGACTGTAGAGCACTATTGCCTCACTTCGTTGATGCCCTTAGAAATAAGCTGGTACGTTATGCCCTGGGTTAAATCAAGTGGCTGTTGTGGCTAGGGGCAAGTTGATCGGTGCATAATTACATATCTTTTTGTACCCTTCTAACTTATGATTTGGTTATGTTTTTGAGTTAAGCTTGTGCTTTTAATAAGTTTTGTGTTTGTTTCAGTGTAATAAGCTTGAGACTCATTAAATGCATTTTGGAGACAAATTAGCCCAAAACGGTGTCTGCAGATCATTCAACTTCACGGATTAACCTGTACTTGCTCAAGAAGAACCAGATAATGAGCCATACATCATTGGAAAGATACGGAAGTCTAGTTTCCGTACTATTTTACGGTTCATGATTCTGAGCCTTCTAAAGGAAGTTATACATGATTTAGTAGATCAAGGTCAAAATTCGGCAGCATCTGCGTTACTGGGCCACAAATGACATTTGAAGGTCTTCCCAATTTTTTCTTGAGTTGGGCTGCATATGCTTGGAAAGATAAGACAAAGGGCTTGAAGATCCATATTTTTCCAGAATTTTATGAATGTATTAACAAGCCCAAAACGAACCCAAAAAAAGAGTGCAATGCATTGTCATGCATGACATATGCATGATGAAATGCACTATCTAGTGGGATTTGTTGGTGAAGAGCATTAGCCAAAAAGATGAGTTTCTAATTGCAAGTGCTATCTAGTGGGAGTTGTTGGTGAAGTGCACTAGCCAAAAGGATGAGTTTTTAATTACAAGTGCTATTGGCATAGACCATATTTAATTTAGAATTTCAACTCCCCTAAGCCTATAAATAGTGAGTTCTCCAAGCTTGTAAACACACCCCAAGGGGGGGAGCTCTCAAACATTTCTCTAGAGCTCCCTGATCAGTTCACAATTGTATATCATTTTGTACCCTTCTAGTTTATGTTTTGCTTACGTTCTTAGAGAAAAACTTGTGCTTTTAATCTATTTTGGTTTGTTATTCAGTTCATTGGGCCTTAGGTAACAATGGGTGGCTTTGGATAGGAAAATATGCAAAGTGGTGCAAAAACGTGCAGACTGAGTTAGCAATTCACTTCGGCCTTAACTTCTTTGTTCGAACTTGGATTGGCCCAAGTAATATGTGGTTGGAAAGATGAGAGTCTGAACTTGAAGATGGACTACTCTAACGTATCAATTGAGTAAGACGACCCTAATCCGTGAGCCCATCAAAATGCACAGGAATGCAACTTCCAGCTGTTGAGTCATGTGTCTAAAACAGCCACAAGGGAGACAAAGCTTCATCAACCACATGGGCAGCTCAGAAATGGGTGTGCTTCATCAGCCACATGGGAGACAAAGCTTCATCAACCTAATGGGCAGCTCAGAAATGGATGTGCTTCATCAGCCACATGGGAGACAAAGCTTCATCAACCTAATGGGCAGCTCAGAAATGGGTGTGCTTCATCAGCCACATGGGAGACAAAGAGCCATGTGCTTCAAAAGCCACACATGGAACCATATGGGCAGCTCAGAAATGGCTGTGCTTGATCAGCCAAAGGGGAGCTTCACACTCTATAAATAGAGAGCTTCACACTCATTCAACGATATCACACTCCATTCAACCTAGAATTCTCTTCAACCATCCTCTAACACTTCCATCCTTCCCCAAACACTCCATTCTGTCCAAAATCACCAAAACAGCTCCAGCAAGCCTCCCTTCCATTTCCCTACGAATTTCCTCTTTCTCTACCATCACCACTCACCCAAACTCATCCCAAATCACCTATTTAGTTGCCATACTCTAGATGTGAGGAAGCTCTTGGAGTAGCATTAGACTTGGAGAAGCACTTTGAGAAGGCTTGGACACCACAAGTAACTTCAGAAATGGGTTTTTCCACTCTTATTGCATTCATTATGTTTTCTCATTTCTGTTTAAGTTTCACTTCCATTATGAGTAGCTAAATTCATAACTAGGGCTTCGATGTAATCTAACATGAATATTCTGGGTTTATAAGTTGAAGTTTGAGTTTCAAGTTTGATTCATGATTCATATTCCTATTCTTTATGCTTATCAGTTAATATGCTTATTTGGATGATTGATCACCATTAGAACTTGTTTATTAGCTACCTTTGTTTGAATCAAGAGTAGACACCATGCTTTGATTCGAATTGAACTATGAATAAGGAAAGTATGTATGGACTTTCGACAACAGGAATTATATACATGCTTGGTTGTTTAAATTGTTCTTCTATGCTTAATGGGTTCCTAATGTTTAATTGAGGTTAGACAACAAATAATCAAGTTAGGGAATTAGAAACACAAGGTTAGGACCAAACACCATGGCTTAATCATACTTTAGCAAGAATCAATCTTTGAATCCGAATTAGACTTGTCACTTGACTTCTTATAACCCAGAATTGAATTGTTATGGTGAATTGAATGCCCTAGTCTCCCAATCTGTTTTCCAGCCCACAAAACATTCCTTGCTACATTTGCTCACTTTGCTTTTGTTTACAATTTTGTTTTGCTTCATTTGTTCAACAATTACAATCACTCTTGCTTTAAATTCTGTTTTAGACTTAACTTCCTACTTCCTTAAATTTGGTAATCTAAGCACATAACTAGTTTTAACTTTTCAGTCTTCGTGGGTACGACCTCGTACTTGTCTTGCTATACTACTAATTGGCCCGTACAATTGCGAGTTAACATTTCTGACAACACTCCCCTCCCTTCTCTCCCTCAAATTCTCTTAGTTTTCCTTTCTAGTTCTTAATTGTTGTAATAAAATCCTTTTGCTAAATGTTTCTTTGAGTTGTTTTTGAGTTCTTCTTAACTTTCCATTGTAATGTAAATTCTTTTCTTTAGCAATTCAAGTTTGAGTAGTTTCCAAGTTTCAATTATGGTTTTTGTTCTTATTCATTATGCTTATAAGTTAATATGCTAGTTTGAATGATTGATCACCATTAAGGCTTGCATGTTAGCTATCTTGGTTTGAATTAAGAGTAGACACCATGCTTTAATTCGAATTGAACTATGAATATGAAGAGTATGTATGGACATTCGACAACAGGGATTAGATACATGCTTGGTTGTTTAAAATGTTCTTCTATGCTTAATGGGTTCCTAATGCTTAATTTAGGTTAGACAACAAATGATCAAGTTAGGGAATTAGGAACACAAGGTTAGGACCAGACACCATGGCTTAATCATACTTTAGGTAGAATCAATCCGTTAATCTAAATTGAACTTGGGAACTTATTCGCTTGAGTTAATTCTTTTCTTTCTTTCTTGTTTGATTTATTTTCTTTCTTTTTTTTCATTTCTGTTTTGTACAGGGAATTGAATTAAATCAATCTATCATCAATCCTCGTGGGATCGACCTCGCACTTACATATGCTAAACTACCAACGGCTCGTGCACTTGCGAGTATCACAAGTTGAGGATGCAGCTGAATCTATTTTGGTGCAGCTGAATCGACGCAACAAGTTTTTGGCGCCGTTGCCGGGGATTGGCAACATAGTTTGGTTCTATTTCTTTTCCCTACTTGTTTTATTTTATTTTATTTTATTTTCTCCTTTTCATGTCTTCCTAGGCACTTTCATGTTTTAAAATTAATGATGTTAATTGACAAGTTGTGTTTGTAGTCCAACGGAACAGGACAATTGCCTAACAAGCAAGAGAACTGGGTTTAAGTCCCGGCTTACACAACACCAAAAAAAATATATATATATACTTTGAAGCATGGAATTAGATGTGTGTTGCTTAGACAGCTGTGTTAGTTACACAGTTAAGCCTTACTTAACAAGTATAAAGTGTAACAGTGATGAGGAAAAACGGGATTAAGCAATACAGAAATCAAGATTTGCAATCTCTCTATTTCTCTATTTCTATTTCCTTCTTCTTCCTTAGATATCTTCTTGATCCTCCTCTGAATATGTTAGCTTACAGAAGGGCAAGGCTCAGTCCCATCAATAATGTTGACCATATCATAGTGTTTGAACACAGGGAGAAAGAAATCTTTTAGGAGGAGGTAATTTTCTCTTGTAAGTTTGATGGGGAGGAGGTTGGGGACATGTTGAGGAGCAATTTGTGGAATCAAAGGAACGGGATCAGAAGAGGAGCTCTAGGGATGTCTGAAAAGGGGTTGGTATGAAACCTTTGAGTTTTGCAAAGATGATTTGAACAAACATGCTATATATATAATCATAAATAGGTAACAGAGCTTAGGATTAATTCAAAATATGATTTCAAAACAGATCATTTCCCAAGAATCTTTCAAGACTTAAGGATTGAACCTCCGACTTCCTACTCACTGTTAGAGAGAGAAAGGTTTACGATTATACATTTGAAGGAACACCTCAAGCAAATGATTTCTGTAAGCCGACCAGAACTGAAGGGAAGTAGTTATACATGAGTGCTTCTTGGACGCGGCACCACTGTCCATTTCCACGGCCGATCCACCAAATTGGGTCAAGCTTTATTCTCAATCCCCTCTCTCACACTCTAATTCTTCAGTCTCTCAATCTGCGAGATTTGGTAAGTATGTTCAAGAACATTTTAAACCCTCAAATTTCATAATTTGTTTGAAATTTGCTAGCCAATCTTTTTTGGTTCAGAAAATATGAATTGTGAATCTGCTTTTCATGCTCAGGGTTTAGATTATGTCTTTATTGTTGAGGAAATAGGAATTTGTAGGGACCACATGGCTCAAAATGTTAGACATTCTTGCGGGTTCAGAAACTATGGATTCAATCTCTCTTGCTCATGATGTTTTCATGCACTCATATTAGTTAGAAAACATGAAATTATAGGGATAAAATATGGCCCAATAAGTCAGATATGCTTCTTGTTTCAATCTGCTATTTCATGCACTGAATATGTTAGATATGTTATATAGATGGAGGTGAACCAGGAGAAGAAGTTGTTGCTTCTAATCAGCCACCACCTATACTTAAATAGATCAACAATTGATCCCACATATTACGGGACATCAAGTTTGAGAACTCATTTCTTCGCTCTCCGCCGCTCAGCTTGCATCGCATAAGCAAAGCCAACAGTTTTAAATCAGGAAATAAAATATTTCTGATTGTACGTGTTTAATTATATCCTTGCCTTGCACTCCAAGGCTCTTGTAATTGTTTTGCTTGGCTACAGGTCATGTCGGCTGATCTCTTGTAATGAAATATTATTCTATTCTTGCTGCAAATCCTTCAGAGACGATGAGATGAATTCAACATAATTGGATTTCCTATTTGATTAGTGCTTCCACTTATATGTCCAACCACCTTCACCACCTACTGTTCTTACCTGCAAAGGATATGCTGCTCTTGCAAGTTGCAACCTCAGTACTGTTTTCTTAATTTAGGAAAATCACAAAATATTCACTCTTTTGTTACTATAGAAAGCAAAGAATACGCTGTCGTAAGATTAGTCTATTTGTGCTTCAAATGTTAAGAAGAATGAAAATAGAGTTTTTATAACTTTGTATTAAAGAAAATTAGGAACTGAAGAGAAAACCCTTAAAACAGAAAAAAGATGAATTAATTGGCATATTCAATGCAAGTGCTTACATCATGGTTCACTTTGTGGCTCCACTGTTTAGAAAAAAATTGGCACAACTAAGAAAAGATAAATTAAAGAAGGGAGGTATCTGTTCTCTTACTCTTCCTCAATTTCAAGGCCTGGTACGTATTCTAAACTCACGTCGAAAATGACCGGACTACTTGGAGCCACCCTTGGCCTTCCTGGAGCTGAATTGAGACCCTTGGGAAACGCCAACTAATCAAAACCAGAGTAAAAGAACAAAGGTTAGAACTATCCTGCTGTGAATTCATAGAAGCACTTGCAATTGGTGGTTGGAAGATATCAAGGCCAATACAATCACGACTGTTAAAGTTTCAACTCAACCCCACAAAAGAAGCATAACACATAATGCCTCAAACAGGTTCTAGGTTTTTTAATACCATTATTTTTCCCTTTTTCTTTTTTGACTGATAAAGAAATGATAAAAGTCAGATTTTACAGTAGGCCAAAGTTTCAGAAGCCTCTAGCCTAGTAGAGGCAAAAGAAAACCTTGTCAAATAGAGAAAGCAAAATGTATCTCATCCTTCTCTTCGATAAACCTTCCATGAGGAGCTGTTATTAATAATATCTTAGTTTTCCAGGTAATGATACATTTGTGAGCACCCCAGCCTAAAAAAATTTGGATAAGCTGCATGGCTGAGTAATCTCATAAACACTGTGATCAACGAAATATTGCATTGCTATTGACAGGACGGGAAAGTATTCTACTAGAAAAGAATTCCAAGGAATAAATGCTCATATAATTGAAACTAATTTTTTCTTTTCTTTTCTGTTTTTTTTAGAAATATAAAGTTCCCTGTTTTTCTGTTACAAATAACACAAAGTAAAAAACTTACCGATCCTGGGATGTAGAGTCGGCGCTTCCCTCCTATTTTCATGGATAAGATCCCTTCATCAAGTCCCTTGATCACCTGTTCTACTCATTCAGATTAACAATTATTAACAAACATCCTTTTTCCCAGCAAGATAAGTTACTTTTAAATTCCTATAACAAATTGAGAATGTGATAATGTGATTCAAACAGTACCAATCCTTCTGACTCCCCTTTAGTCATGTACTTCATGTAATCACAGAGTTTTTTTCTCTCCAAATTTTATTTTTTGGGTGATTGTACAATAACATGCTATCACCAAAACGACAACGGGACCTATAATGTCATTGATTACTGGAAAACTCTGGAGTTGTATTAATTGTTTCAAGAAGCAAGCTCATGATTAAATAGGATAAGTTTGGAACTGAAAGCACAAATAGACCACAGTATCATTAATGTGATTACTCTTCTTCTCTAATGAGGACGAGGATGACTGAAAAATCATAAATATAAAACAAATGATTGGAGACATTTATAGAGCATACCTGACCAGAGCCAACACGAAATATATAAACTTGACCCTTCTCCAAGGAACTGTATATAATTGAGGAAAGAATACAATAGTGAGAACCTGGATCTTATCTAAGCGCCAATCAAAATTTGTCAACCACAAAACTTGTTCCGAACCAAAAAAGAAAAGTTATAAAAATTAAAGTTAAAAAAAGATGTAGGACGCCACCATATATTAGGTCCCAAGCGGAAAACCTTTAGAAAATATCAACAAGATCATATTTACAAATTAACCAACGTGAAGTTTACATCTCTGAGATGCTTTAACAACTCTTAATAAATGAACAAGTAATGCATATCATGAGTAAGTACCATGCCAGGGTATATGTTGCTTGGATAGTTTCTCATGTTAAGGCTCTTGTGGTTTGATGCAAAGGAGAATACCCAAAGCTTCCCAGTGGTGCATAATGCATAGAGACGTAAAAAATGACGATCGGTTTTTTCTTCACTTCCCAACACTTCCCAATAAAATTGTACTCGTGGTTGAGTCTGTTTAGGGAAGTTTATCTGAGCTGGGTAAATCCAGCTACATGCTTATTCTTTTTTTGTGAGAAGCACATTTCTTTCAGTGGTGGTAAGAAGGAAAAAGTTTAATGGATTAGTAGTGCGGTAGTGCTCTTTTGGTAATTTCATTGAAGAGGAATAAAACATTTTCTGAAATCATGGTAGGGAGGAGGTGAAGGTTTTATGGGACAAATTCAGACTTTTGTCTTCATTTTAGGTTCACTGTCTTCTGAGTTACATCACATATTGTTTCTTCCATTTTGGTAGATAGTAAAACAGCTGCTAAGCCTGTTATTTAGGCCTCTCAATTGTGTTTTGGATCTTTCTCGTTGTTAGAAAGTCTATTGTTTCCAATATTTTTCTGTCTTTGTTGATGTAGGTGTGATGGACAACTTGTCCAAAGTAAAAGTTCTGTTCCTGATCAGGAAAAGGAAAGAAAAAGTTCTAATAAAGTGTGTGTCTTGTACCTTACGATATATTGTATCCAGCATATTGTTTTCTCCTGTTGTTGTGGGGATTGGGCAGAAGTTTTATGGGACAAAGTCAGATTTTGGTCTTGACATTGGGTTTCCGTTTCTTTTAAGCTTTCGGAACATAATGTTTTCTTCTAATTTGGCAGATTGGAAAGTATCTGTTCTTTATTCCTAACTGTGTTTTGATTGTTTGCAATATTGTTGCTGTCTACATTGATGCATATATGTTGTGGATAACTTGTCCCCAGAGTTGTACTTTAACTTATTTTATAAAACTATTTCTAAAGAAAGAAAATCATGAAAGCTATTGCACTTTTTTTGCTGCTATCAAGGTATAACAATGTGATACCTGTCAAATATTTGTCCAGATGGAACCATGGCAACATAATTCGCCGCCACCTACATAAAAATTATACAAACTCTGTCACCAAATGAGAGTCAAAAACACAATAAACAATGTACATCTATTGACAAGTAGATAAATGTCTGTATAGAATTCTATCCCTCCTCTCTCTCTCTCTCTCTCTCTCTCTCTCTCTCTCTGTGATAAAACCACCCACTATTTCCATATAGCTAAACCATAATATTAGCTAATTCATCTGGAGTGATATCAAGCTAGCTCGGTTCAGTCAAGCAAACAACACATATACGGAGATTAAGAAAGTATAAGGAACAAAGGCTTATTCTCAGTAAGGAGATGCCAAAAATTTGACGCAAAATATACATTGATACCATATCTAGGAAACCAGAAAGTAAAAGGAAGTAGAAAATTTATATTTGAACTTCTAACAGTTAAGAGAGGATGAGAGCAGGTACCCAAGACATGTGGCTGCAGAGGCAATAAGTACTTATGAATTGTGATTATCTTAAGGACTGCTAAGAAGTGCATTTTACGGAGATTCACAAAGAAGCAGAGATGATGGTACAAGAGCCAATAACCTCTAAATTCTATTAACAATCAAGTGCTTGTTTGTGTCAGAGAAAACAAAAATCCAACATATTCTAAAAACTAGTTCTCCCAATATGGATTTACCACCTGGATTTGCGGTTGGTTTAGGTGGTGAGAAAGTCTGTAAACTAAAGAAGGCTGTGTATGGCTTAAGCAATCTCCTAGAGCTTGGTTTGGGAGATTTTACTCAGTCTATGGAGAAATTCGGAAAGAGCAATTCTGATCATACATTGTTCTTAAAGCACAAGGAAGGTAAAGTAATTGCTTTAATAGAAATAGGAAGTTTTTATTAGTAGAATTTTGTGTGTTAACTTTTTTACTTCTATGAGGTTCATTTGTTCCTTGTTTGTACATCATTGTAGTCCCTTCAATACCTCCTAGATGGAGAAGAACCAACATTCAGAAATTTAACCTAAAATTTAAAATTACACACCTGAAAACCAACTGGTGGGCTGGGGCCTTGACCAACTTTAATATCCTTGTACTGCAAACCGGACTCTGTAGTTACCATAGGTATCTTCAACAAAGAGACAAATTTAGCATCCGTTACCAATACGGTTGATAGTTCACATCGACAAAGAACATTCGTCACTGACATAAAATCAATGAACTTCCAGGGAAAAAAACATGATTATGATCATTTTAACCAGAAACAATGCATCCTTATTAACTGACAGCAACAGAGTGAATTGATCATATGAGCTGCTATAAAGTGGAGAAAACGTATCTCAAGTAAAACACACAAATCATTATGTTTAAATAATGCCTTGGGAGGTTATGCTCAGGTTGCCTAATGTAAAGCGAAAGGTAAAATAGTGCTAGCAGAGACGATTTGACCAACTTAACTTGAACTCCGATTCAGTTAATAGATATCATGGTCTGGCACAACATCTTGGCGCTCATGCCACAACAAGAACCATATGAAGGGATTAAATAGATAGGCTCAAATTGGTGTGTATGCAAAGTTTCAAGGGAAAGAGATAAATAGAATTTCAGGATCATAGGAAAAAGTTTGTAGAATGAACTACTCATCACAACGATTCTGAAACAGGCAACAAAAATCCTTGTTAAAATAATGAGGAAAAAAGTAATAGAGTTGAGTATAAATGCAAAAGGAATGCATAAATAGAAATAAATTGGTGGAGAGAAATTGGGAGTGTCATGATATATAAGGCAGCACTAAAACTAGATTTTTCACAACGTGCATATTGCAGGTGTCCTTTTAATAATGTGAGAAAGCACTAATTACTTGGAAATAATTATTTATGTATATCTTTATATATTCTTGTCTATTTTGAATAAAAATATTATTGTCTATTGTTGCACTAGACAGTATGTAAAGGGTTAAGCATAACTATGAACGAGCCTCACAGTTCTAGGTATTAACCCTTTTTTCTGAAAACCCCAAATGGAACCTTTCATTCGGGCAAGCTACATAAAACTGACTTCAAATCCTCTGAAGCATTACCTCCATTTTTCCAGTTTGAGAAATATTTCAATTCCCCAGAGTTGAATCACAATATTATTTGTAAACTTCATATTTTTTAAAGACTTAATGAACAAGCCAGAGATCAGTATTATGCAAGTTATAACTGCTATAAAATCTGCTAGAATTTTGGAGTGAGTAATATTTGAACTCCAAATATGCAGTTAAGGGATCCATGCAATCTCACCATACATTTTCTAGCTCTTTCTCACAAGAACCATCACATAGCCTAGGCTTTTCTTCTGGGGGTAAGCCAGCTCCCTCAGCTTCAAATGAGTCTATCACAAGGCTTGAAACTCCAAGAAGCAACCCAATCATATCTCTTCGTTTCGTTAAACAGAACTGATCCATATATCCTCTTGATCTTGCAGCTTTAACAGTAAGTTCTGAATTTGAACATCGCACAAGCACACCCCGAACTTTTGCGCAGGAAATGCCTTGATAATTTGCAGATATCCTTTTTCCAGAAGATGAACCTAACACACGATGAGCTAATTTAAAGGAAAAACACCATAACTAAAGCTGTGATATAGCATATGGGTAAAACTTGGAAGCAAAACAGAACATCTAAAGCTGTTGTACAGACACATACAAAGCTTCTTCGACAGGACCCCATGCCGTCCAAACAACCATTTGTTCTTTGGTTCATTACCTTAGGCTGTAGACTAAGGTTCAGGGCCTAGGATTAGCTGTAAGCCTTAGATCCTAAACCATTACCCAAAGCCCTAATTGTAAAAGTTAAATAAATCTACAAGGGCCATGCTGTTAGCTGACTCTATTCCAACTGCCTGCTTTTCTACAGCACCAAAATTTTAAAGCTCCCTCCATTTATAGCCAATTTCTTGCAAAGCTGCAATATGATCTGGACAATGTTCAACCTTCACATTGCCACTCACTGCCCCCTCTCCTTCCAAAAAGAGAAACAATTGTTCCCGTCACGAATTTCGGATTTGTACGGGCAAAATCCCATTTTAAATCTTTGACATGAATCACACACAGCGGACCTGGTTCAAATTGTACAAATTAAACAACACCACTCTCCAGCCTCAATAGCCAACTCCAAGAACTAGAGTTCAGTCACCCCTGAAAGTGGATGAGGGCTATCTCAAATTCTATAGCCTAATTGCCGTTTGATTTAGAAATTAAAAGAAACTAATAAAATTTTACGAAGAACAGGATTATACAAAATAAAATGCAAATATAACATAATCAATCTGCTAACTAATTCGCAACATATGAATCCCACAAGTACATATTTGAATGGAAATGTTCAAAAAATTTATGCCTTCTAAATTATAATATTACCCAAGAGAAAGAAAAAGGCAAACACAGAATTTTTATTTTTACTGAGTTTTCTAATTTTGAACATGCACATTGAGATTGATAAGAAGATGGAAAGTAATAAAAAGAAGGCTATCAGGAAGAAAAGTGATTACCAAGTGGAAGGAGCAGAGTCGAGGAAGACGAAGCCATGCTCAAGTGGAAGTGAGGAGTTTGTAACGTCCACAAACGGATAACGAAATCAACTTGTTTGTATAAACAGAGCTTGTCCAAGTGCGTACTTTTCTGCGGCTATGTGACATTCAACGGATTTTTTTTGCTTTTTTTTTTTTCCTATAAAAAAGAAAGGCTTATTTTATTTATGGATTATTCGTTTTATTAGTTCCTGTATTTAGACCCGATTTGTATTTGAGTCCCTCAATTTCCAAAATCATTTCCATGATCCTTCAACTTCAGTTTCGTTAGGACAAATGATCCTGCCGTCAATTTTGTTAACTTTTCTATTAAATGGAGGGGTAAAATTGTTTTTTTATATTTTTTTTAATTTTAAATTGATTAAAATATTAAAAAAACTCTTTAAAAGAAAAAAATAATAAGAAAAAAAAATTAAAGTTTTTAGGAATAAGAACTAATTTTTTTTATTTTAGTTTGACTGAGGATAGGATTAAGATTTTTTAATTTTTAGTTTCTAATTTTTTATTTTATTTTTTGGGTGAAAGAAATATTCAGAAATTGGAAATTAAAAATAATACAAAAATATCATTTTACCTCTGCATTTAACAAAAAAAGTTAACAAAATTGACAGTAGCACCATTTGTCCTAACGAAACTAAAGTTGAAGGACCACCGGAACGATTTTGGAAATTGAGAGACACAAATGCAAATTTGTTCAAAATTCAGGGACTAATAAAACAAATAACCTTTTATTTATTTATTGATATGTCATGTGCTTGGCTTATCGTCTCACTTTCTCTCCTAAACTTTCAATTGACTTAATTTCCATTTATACTTGCATTTCGTATCTCACGTTACTCCATTCCGTCAATTTCTTTAGTAAAACCGTAAAGTTGTTGATGTTGCATGAACATTTTAGTAATTTTATCTTATAAAAGTTTAAAATCCAAATGACACTTAGGCTATTCTGTATTATCCAAAAGTCTAGGTGTATTCAATTAAGATTTTAAAATTCTATTAGAAAGGCTAGGGCAAGGGCAAGTAAGGGCAGACACTATTCACGTGAATGCTGACTGATCGGTGCATAATTACATATCTTTTTTGTACCATTCTAACTTATGATTTGGTATGTTTTTGAGTTAAACTTGTGCTTTTAATAAAGTTTTGTGTATGTTTCAGTATAATAAGGTTGAGACTCATTATTTACATTTTGAAGACAAGTTAGCTTAAAACAATGTTTGCAGATCAGTCATATTTACGGATTAACCTGTACTTGCTCAAGAAGAACCAGAAAATGCGTCATACATCATTGGAAAGATACGGAAGTCTTGTTTCCATAGCATTTTACGGTGCATGATTTGGAGTCTTCTAGAGGAAGTTATACATGATTTAGTAGCTCAAGGTCAAACATTCGGGCCTCAGTCCAGTTTCCGTAGGTCACTTTACAGGCCTCCGTTCAGCTACTTGCACAGGTCAAATGGGGTGACACCCTTGATAGAAGTTGTTCCAATGGGTGTCTACTATAACATATCCAAATTGCAGCCCCATTGGATAAGTCTGGAGCCCTCAGCATGTCAAATACCGAACCTGGTTCACAGACAATCCAGGCCTCAGTCCAGTTTTCATGGGTCAGTTTGCAGGCCTCAGTTCAGCTACTTGCACAAGTCAGATGGGGCGACACCCTTGATAGAAGTTGTTCCAATGGGTGTCTACTATAACATATCCAAATTTCAGCCCAATTGGATAAGTTTGGAGCCCTCAGCATGTCAAAAACCGAATCTGGTTCACAGACAAACCTTTGCTGTCACATGTGCTTAAAGCAGCCACACATGGAGCAAAGCATGGGCAGCTATTGAGCCATGTTCTTAAAGCAGCCACACATGGAGGCAAAGCATGGGCAGCTGTTGATCCATGTGATTAAATCAACCACACATGGAGGCAAAGCTTGTGGCAGCTGCAAAGCATGAGCTACCACACATGGGAGACAAAGCACATGGGAGACAAAGCATGAGCTGCCACACATGGGCAGCTAAGAGACCAGCCAAGGGGGAGGACGAATTTGAAGCCTATAAATAGAGAGTTTCAGCTCATTCAAAGGAGGATATCATTCCATAAATTACATTTCCATTGTACACCATCAAAGAGTTGTCTACACCATCAAAGAGTTGTCTACCATCAAAGAGTTGTTTACACCATCAAAGAGTTGTCTTCTTTATCAAAGAGCTATCTTCTTCTTATTTCTTTTTTTATTTTCTGTTTTGTATGTTCTTGCTATCCATTCAAATTATGGATAGCTAAATATTTTAGTTAGGGCTCGATTGAAGCCCTAATCATGTTTCTTTAAGGATTTCGATATGTCTTTGATATAAACTACTTTTGTGATGCTTATTGATTAATTTCAGATTATATTTTACTCTTTACATACGTTATGTTATGCTTGATCATCATATGCATGCTATGTATTGAGTTTGTTACATAGGTAAATTTAGATGACCGAGTCTTGTACCTATGAAAGTAACAAAAGAACTAGTTCTAAGTTCTTGAAATTAATCATCATGAATAACTAGAATAGATACCATGTTCTAGAATTTGTGTGTTTGTCGATTTCCATTGTGTTATGCATTCTTAAAGTACAACTTAGTAGATACCATGCTAAACACTTTAAGAATGAAAAGAGTTAGAGTAGATACCCATGCCTAACTTGTTGTTTAGGGAAATCAATAACTTAAAGAGTAGATATCATGCCTTTAGGTTGACAAACATAAGCATCCAAAATCTGTTTTGTAGCATTGTGCATGTCGTTTGCTTAAGGAAAAAGATTAGTGGTGAACATCGAATCCCTAACTAGTTTTCTCATTGTTTTAACCTCAATCCAATTCTATTTTTAATCAAACGCTGTTTTCAATATTTAGTATTTAAATTTTCAGTTTTCAATACCATCATAAGAAAATCATCATTTTTTAACACTTTGTCTACACCGAATGCCATTTAGTTTAAGGAAAATAAATTAAGCACAAATTAATCCAATCCTCGTGGGAACGATCTCGTATTTGCTTTCTATACTATTTATCTGATCTTGTGCACTTGCGAGTTAAAACGTGCATATAGTTGCTTAATTTTTAGGTTACTATTTGTTCAACAAGTTTTTGGCGCCGCTGCCGCGGATTGTGTAACTAGTTTGTGCTGAATTTTGTTTTTTTTTATATTTGTTTTCTTTTACAGGTTGAATTTTGTTTATGCAAGGTCGTCGATCCCAAAATTTAGGTGTTGTTGTCTACAATCCTGAGATTGAACGAACTCTTACACGTCTTCGTAAGCAAGCTGAGAGGGAAACTGTGAACGAAATGGGGGATGAACATGTTCGAAGGCCAATGAAGGACTCTTTTGTCCCTCAAAACCTTAATCAACCATCATGCATTGCCTACCAACCAAATGTGCAAGGCAGCTTCAATTTATCACCTCAATTGCTTAACATGGTGCCACACTATAGAGGCACACCTTCTGAAGATCCATACTTACACATTAGGGATTTCTTTGATCTCTGCAAGACTCAAAACATACAAAGCTTGACAACAGAAGGAATCAGGTTAATTCTTTTTCCTTTCTCCTTAAAAGATAATGCTAAGTTGTGGTTGAATTCTCTGGCTGCAGGTTCCATTACTACTTGGGAACAATTGGCCACTAAATTTTTGAAGAAGTTTTTCCCAGCCCAAAAGACAAGACAACTTAAAAGGGAGATTCAAACCTTCCAACAGAAGGATGGAGATCTTTTCTTTGAGGCATGGGAGCATTTCAAGGAGTTGCTTCTCAAGTGTCCACACCACAATCTATCTCAAGATGATCAGGTACAAGCTTTTTATGAAGGTTTAAATGATACTAACAAAAGTCTTGTTGATTCAGGTTGTGGAGGTGTGCTTATGGAAAAGAGTAGTGATGAAGCCATTGTGCTATTTGAGATCCTAAGTGAAAATTCTCAGCAATTCTCATCAAGAGGGAGACAAGGAGTGAAAGGTAAAGGTGTATATGAAGTTAGCACAAATGATGGAGTCCAGAGTCAAATGGCAGCAATGGAGAAGAATTTAGATATACTAGTGAAAGCAATGTCAGCTCAGAACATCTCTCAAGTTCAACAAGTTGCTAAAATCGAGGTATGTGCTATATGTTCTCATTCTAATCATACTACTGAGACTTGTCCTATGTCTTGTTTTACAGATCATGAGCAAGCTAATTATGTGGGGCAAAACAACTATCATCCCAAGAACAATCCATATTCGAACACATATAATCCAGGATGGAAAGACCACCCAAATTTTTCTTGGAGCAACAATCAAAATGTGCTTAATCCACAAGGGCAACAGAAGAACTTCCAACAGGGAAGTAATTATCATACTTCATCACAGGTGGCACAACCAAATACTGACCAGAAGAAGAATAATAATCTTGAAGGTGCCATACTCCAATTCTTGACTGCACAGCAACAGACAAATGCTCTAACTAGTCAGAACATTCAGAAACTAGAAGCAACAACTAGCCAAGCTATTCAGAGATTGGAGGCACAAGTAGGGCAATTGGCAAAGGAGTTGAGTGAGAGGAAGAAAGGAGAGTTTCCATCACAAACCATACCTAATCCAGGGGGCCAGGAGCAGCTCAAGGCTGTGACAGTCCTTAGAAGTGGCAAGGTAGTTGACAACAAGGTGGGGACAGATAAGAAAGAACAAGAAAATGTTGAATCTTCTCCAGCCACAAAGGTAAGTGAGAAGGAGAAGGTGATATTTCCACCCTTCCCTCAAAGGTTAGTTAAGCAAAAGAAAGAAAAACATCTTCTTGATATTTTTGAAACTTTGAGAAAAGTAGAAATCAACATTCCTTTACTTGATGCAATTAAGCAAATTCCTTCTTATGCTAAGTTTTTAAAGGATTGTTGCACACACAAAAGACAGTTTCAGGAACATGAGAAAGTTGCATTAACTGAGGAGGTAAGTGCGGTTTTATTGAGAAAATTACCACCTAAACTAAAAGATCCAGGTAGTTTTACAATTCCTTGCAGGGTTGGTGACCGTCTATTTGAACGTGCTTTGCTTGATTTAGGAGCAAGCATCAATCTGATGCCTTATACAGTTTATGAGGAGTTGAGGTTGGGGGAGCTCAAACCAACCTCAATTACATTGCAATTGGCAGATAGAAGCATTAGAAGACCTAGAGGTATTTTAGAGGATGTTTTGGTTCAGGTAAATGAATTTATTTTGCCTGCTGATTTTGTTGTTCTGGATATGGAAGATTCTCCTATGCCATCTTCATTACCTATTATTCTTGGTAGGCCCTTTATGATAACTGCTGACACAAAGATAAGTGTAAAAAAGGGTACTATACGCATGAAAGTTGATGGTAAGAAGATAGAATTCATGTTGTCTGACACTATCAAATTGCCACATGATAACCATGATTGTTTCAAGATTGATGTGGTAGGAAGTGTTGTGGAGCAAGTGTTTCAGGTACATAGCATTGAACCATTGGAGGCATGCATAGCCCACAGCCTCACAAGGATGAATTATGAACGTGGATGTGATGTTACAGAGATAGACCTCCATGAAGCTGTGCATTCTCTTGAGGCTTCTATGCCTTATCCAAGTAAGTATGTACCTCGCTTTGAAACTCTTGTGTCTACTAATACTACTCTTGTCCCTTCCATTGTCAGGGCACCAGATCTAGAATTGAAGCAACTACCTGAACAACTGAAGTATGCTTACTTGGGAGAGAACCAGACATTATCAGTGATAGTTGCTGCAAACTTGAGTTTGGTGGAACAAGAGAAGCTATTGAGAGTTCTTAGGGAGCACAAGACTGCATTAGGGTGGACCATTGCCGATTTCAAAGGCATAAGTCCATCCAAGTGCATGCACAGGATCCTCCTTGAAGATAATGCAAAGCCTAACAGAGATGCTCAGAGACGGCTTAACCCACACATGAAGGAAGTAGTGAGAACAGAAGTTCTTAAGCTCTTGGATGTTGGCATTATCTACCCCATCTCAGATAGCAAATGGGTGAGTCCAGTTCATGTTGTGCCTAAGAAGAGTGGAATCACAGTAATAAAGAATGAAGAGAATGAGCTTGTTCCTACCAGGCTCACCACAGGTTGGAGAGTCTGTATTGATTACAGAAAGCTCAATAATGAAACCAGGAAAGATCATTTTCCTCTTCCCTTTATTGATCAGATGTTAGAAAGGTTAGCAGGTCATAGTCATTATTGTTTTCTAGATGGTTATAGTGGTTATAATCAGATTGCTATAGCACCAGAAGACCAGGAGAAGACCACATTCACTTGCCCCTTTGGCACATTTGCATACAGAAGGATGCCATTCGGTTTGTGTAATGCACCTGCCACATTCCAAAGGTGCATGATGAGCGTATTTTCAGACATGGTGGAGAGATTTATAGAGGTATTTATGGATGATTTCAGTGTTTTTGGTTCTAACTTTGATAATTGTCTTAACCATTTGCAGCTTGTTCTAAAGAGATGTGAAGAATGCAACCTAGTGCTGAATTGGGAAAAGTGCCATTTCATGGTACAACAAGGTCTTGTTTTAGGTCATGTAATTTCTAGCAGGGGCATTGAGGTGGACAAGGCAAAGATTGACATCATATCAAAATTGCCTCCTCCTACATCTGTGAAGGGTGTGAGAAGTTTTCTAGGGCATGCAGGGTTTTACAGAAGATTCATAAAAGATTTCTCTAAAATTTCTAGACCTCTTTGTGCATTATTGTCTAAAGATGTTGAGTTTATGTGGACAGAAGGGTGCATGAAAGCCTTTAATACATTGAAAGAGCTACTCACATCTGCACCCATTATGATGGCACCTGATTGGAACCTCCCATTCGAGCTTATGTGTGATGCCAGTGATTATGCTCTGGGAGCTGTTCTGGGTCAGAGAGTTAAGAAGGTACCTCATGTTTTTTATGCTTCTAGAACTTTAAATGATGCTCAGCTTAATTATTCTACTACTGAAAAAGAATTGTTAGCTGTTATATTTGCTTTAGAGAAGTTTAGGTCCTACTTGATTGGTTCCAAAGTTATTGTTTTCACTGATCATGCTGCTTTGAGATTTTTGTTTAGTAAGAAAGATGCTAAGCCTAGGTTGATTAGATGGGTGCTCTTACTGCAAGAATTTGATCTTGAGATTAAGGACAAGAAGGGTAGTGAGAATGTGGTTGCAGATCACTTGTCCAGGTTACTTCATGATGAGGAAGAAAACAAGCTTCCCTTGAGTGAAAACTTTCCAGATGAGCAGTTATTTGCAATTGATTTACAACTTCCATGGTATGCAGATATTGTTAATTATATAACTACTAAGGTTTTTCCTCCAGGTATGTCTAGCCAAGAAAGGAAACGATTAGTGTCTATGTCTAGGCACTATTATTGGGACGAGCCCTACTTGTTCAAATTTTGTCCAGATCAAATTATCAGAAGATGTGTTTCAGAGGAGGAGCATATGAGCATTCTCCAACATTGTCATCAATTTGCATGTGGAGGACACTTTGGAGCGAAGAGAACATCACTTAAGGTATTACAATCTGGGTTCTATTGGCCTAATGTGTTTAAAGATGCTTTTTGGTTTTGCAGGGCTTGTGATAGATGCCAACGGACAGGGAATATCTCTTCTAGAAATCAAATGCCATTGCAAAACATTCAAGTGGTGGAGCTCTTTGATGTGTGGGGTATCGACTTCATGGGTCCATTTCCTAACTCCTTTGGTTATTTATATATTCTTGTGGGTGTGGATTATGTATCTAAATGGGTCGAGGCTGTCCCCTCAAAAACTAATGATCACAAAGTTGTTGTGAAATTCTTGCAGGATAACATCTTTACTAGGTTTGGGACACCAAGGGCGATAATTAGTGATGGAGGTAGCCATTTCAATAACCAAGTTTTTGCTTCCTTAATGAAGAAATATGGGATCACACATAAGGTTGGCACTCCATATCATCCTCAAACCAGTGGTCAAGTAGGGATATGCAATAAAAGATCAAAAGCATCCTAGAGAAGACAGTGAATACTATAAGGAAGGATTGGTCTCTACGCTTGAATGATGCCTTGTGGGCATATCGGACTGCGTACAAAAGCCCAATTGGCATGTCCCCATATCGTTTAGTCTTTGGAAAGGCATGTCACCTACCAGTGGAGTTGGAGCATAGAGCATATTGGGCTATTAAAAAATTCAATTTTGATATGCAACAAGCAGGTGACAAGAGGAAGTTACAGCTGAATGAGCTAGAAGAGTTGAGGTATGATGCATATGAGAATGCTAAGTTGTATAAGGAGCGGACCAAGGCGTATCATGATAAGCAGCTAGTTAGGAAGGAGTTTCATGTGGGACAGAAGGTGTTGATCTACAATTCAAAATTGAGACTTTTCCCTGGTAAGCTCAAGTCTAGGTGGTATGGTCCTTATGTTGTTACAAAGGTTTTCCCTCATGGGGCTTTGGAGGTTCATAGCAAAGAGAAGAATCAGACATTCATGGTGAATGGGAATAGAGTAAAGCCTTATATTGAGATGAGCTTTGAGCATAGAGAGGAGGATGTGACTCTCCAACCTGTTCAGTACATTGCATGAGAGTCCAATAGTCTGGCTAACACTATAAACCAAGCGCTTATTGGGAGGCAACCCAATGTTTAATTTTCTTTATTTATTTATTTATAAATTTATTTTTCGTAAATTCTTATGAGCTTACCCCGTGCAATTTTTTTTCTATTTTGCAGCCCATTCAATTACCCATAAACGGGGAAGTCGTGACATCCAAATACATCTATGCTCGACCTAATTGCTTCAAGGGGGAGCATTCTAATCATTTCCCTTAATTTGTTTTCTTATTATTTTAAGTTTATGTTTCTTTTTAACAAAAAAAAAAAAAAAAAAAAAAAGTTTTTTTCATATGAGTTGACTTATGGTAACTCCAATGAGCACCTCTGTTAATACAGTGTCTAGGAGTTCTATAGGCGACACCTTGGGTGTCTAAGAAGTTTGGGTTTTAAGCGGGACCATCGTGACCTCTCCAAACTTCCCGGATCCCCTGGTTGTGTTTTCTGAGGTTCTTAACTGGTAATCCATGAGTCACTTGTATATTCGTGTGTTTTATTCAAAAATATATATATATAATATATAATAATTATAATTTATAAAATTAAAAATTAAAACTTTAAAAAAAAAAAAAAAAAAAAAAAACCTTCTCTTTCTCTGAAACACTACCTACATTAACCCTAAAAATAAACTCTCTTTCGTTCATTTGATCTAGCCGCCCTCTAACCCTGAACATCTCAGCTTCCTCTTCCTCCCGAACCAAACATTCTCCAAATTGTTGTTTATTGTAGATCTTGTCAATGGAGAAACTCCAGGAGGCCGTCGGTGGAAAGCTCAAGGAGGAGGAGTCCGAATTGAGCATGGTGAAGGTGCCTAGCCCAATGGTTTTGTTGAGCTCACTGCCAGCTATCCCACCAGAAGATCCTAAGGGAGAGGACACCATTATGCAACGGGTGTTTGAGGTGATTGAGGTGCTCGTGGTTGTGTTTGCCATGGATCCCTCAGCAGTTACCATAGATGCCTTTCTGTTTCAAAGAGGTAGGGTGATAGAGGCAATTGAAGACATGGTTCCAAATTGGGATCTGGATTGTGGATTGGAAGAGATGCAGATTGCAGCGCTAGCACATTGTCTAGATACTTGGAGGGAATATCTGCTAGATCGGAGGTTTGTGGCAAGAACTGTTGTCGTGAGCAGTCACATGTACTGTACAGGTAACATTCGAGACGAGTTTGGCATTTACTTAAGTGTGCTTGACGAGTTTCACTTCCAATTAGTGTACATGACCACAAGGCTCCGAGACTTCGTGGAGCAGATGGATGAGTTGATGATAGATGGAGCCCTATATGATTCGTCTGTTTCAGACCCTTCGGAAAGTGAGTCAGAAGAAGAGCCATGGGTGAGCTCAGCCATCGATAGCATTTTGAGAAATGCTATGTTTGAAGGATGAACCGTGTAGTGCCAAGGTTACCCTTAATCCATGTTTTCTGTTTTCTTATATGCTTTCACATTGGGGACAATGTCCAATTCAGGTCTGGGGGTATCAATGGAGGTTTTCAATTTTTGTTTATTTGTATTTCAATTTTTTGTTAATTTGTGTTTTCAATTTTCAATTTTTGTTTACTTGTATTTCAATTTTTTGTTAATTTGTGTTTTCAATTTTCAATTTTTGTTCATTTATGTTTCGAATTTTCGTTCACTTGTTACTAATTTTTTTAGAATGTCATACAACCAATGCTATGGAGCTGCCATTGAGATTTTCATATCAAACATTTTACACTTCACAAAGCTTTTGCTCTTAGAATTCTGGTGGCTAAAGTACCATGCTCAGGTTCTTGAAGGATAATAGTGGAGACTACCCTAGTGAGCTATTTCGAGCCTAATTGCTTTCTTGAGAGGGTTTAAAGTGTTTCTATTCCTCATCTCTACTTATTTTCTTCAATTCACTCTAAAATGATCTCATTGTTCCATTTTGATTGAATACTAAGGATGATTCTATTTGCAGATATCAGGTGCATGCTCTCACTCATGAATGAACTCATTGAAATGATGCTAGGCTATGTGTGTATAACCATTCTCTGTGCTTTCTTTTCACCCTACCCATTCGTGTGTTCCATCAGCTCTCTTGTAGCCAAACACTTCAAGCCATTTTCTTCTATCACCTCATCAGATTCCCCTAACTTTGTATCTCAATCTGAGATATTTAAACTTATTATAGCCATACCCTATAAAGCTTAGAAATATACCAAGGTGTGCCAAGATAAAGTTTGAAGCAAGGAAGTTGCTGCCACATTCCTAAATGTAAATTGGTGTGAATCTGTGCAATAAAGTTAAAGAAGAAGTAGATCAAGTCACAAAAAAAAAAAAAAAAAAAAAAAAAAAAAAAAGAAGAGAAGTGTTTCGATTTGATCTAAATGTGAAATTTAAGGTCTATGCCAGATGATCCTATGAAGTTGCAGCCATACCATTCTAAATGAATGATACCTTGCAGATCAATGAAGAATGCAACCTTGGTATGTTCTTAAGTTAATTGTGTTCCTTCCAATTCTTTCACTTCCCTTAACCTTAGCCTTTTATTACAACCTTATGAAAGACCTAGCTGATCTTTGATGATGTATTCATGGGTGCTGGTATGTATGTGTGTATCTCTATTCTTAGTATTTGATTCCCTTCATGAGATCTAACCAAATATTGTGCTTCTATTTCGTATACTTATTTTGCTTATTTGAGAGAATAAAGCCATAGGTTCTGAGTGATTGAGTGCTATATGTGAGAATTAGAGTTGAAGCATGTTCTTCCTTCAAGAATTGAGTATGTTTACTTTGAAGCCGTGTGCCTTTGAGCTATAGCTTCCACTGTACACACTTATTGATCATCTATCTTGGCAACTCTATGGTGTTGGAGGTATGACTAAAGTTTTCTTTCATTTTCATTAGTTGTTTTCAAAGTTAGTTTTCTAACCTTTTGTTTTGTAGAGTCAGTAAAACGTTTGTGGGTATCGTAACTGTTAAACCCTCAGGAGACACAACTCCTCCTACTAGGGATGCCTAGAGGTTTAAAGGCTTGTTGCATGTGCTCAATGCAATCGAGTTACCTACGAAAGTGGTCTAGTTCGTTTTTTTCTTTATTTTCATTTTGTTTTACTCGAGGACTAGTAAAATCTAGGTTTGGGGGTATTTGATCGGTGCATAATTACATATCTTTTTTGTACCATTCTAACTTATGATTTGGTATGTTTTTGAGTTAAACTTGTGCTTTTAATAAAGTTTTGTGTATGTTTCAGTATAATAAGGTTGAGACTCATTATTTACATTTTGAAGACAAGTTAGCTCAAAACAATGTCTGCAGATCAGTCATATTTACGGATTAACCTGTACTTGCTCAAGAAGAACCAGAAAATGTGTCATACATCATTGGAAAGATACGGAAGTCTTGTTTCCGTAGCATTTTACGGTGCATGATTTGGAGTCTTCTAGAGGAAGTTATACATGATTTAGTAGCTCAAGGTCAAACATTCGGGCCTCAGTCCAGTTTCCGTAGGTCACTTTGCAGGCCTCCGTTCAGCTACTTGCACAGGTCAAATGGGGTGACACCCTTGATAGAAGTTGTTTCAATGGGTGTCTACTATAACATATCCAAATTGCAGCCCCATTGGATACGTCTGGAGCCCTCAGCATGTCAAATACCGAACCTGGTTCACAGACAATCCAGGCCTCAGTCCAGTTTTCATGGGTCAGTTTGCAGGCCTCAGTTCAGCTACTTGCACAAGTCAGATGGGGCGACACCCTTGATAGAAGTTATTCCAATGGGTGTCTACTATAACATATCCAAATTTCAGCCCAATTGGATAAGTTTGGAGCCCTCAGCATGTCAAAAACCGAATCTGGTTCACAGACAAACCTTTGCTGTCACATGTGCTTAAAGCAGCCACACATGGAGCAAAGCATGGGCAGCTATTGAGCCATGTTCTTAAAGCAGCCACACATGGAGGCAAAGCATGGGTAGCTGTTGATCCATGTGATTAAAGCAACCACACATGGAGGCAAAGCTTGTGGCAGCTGCAAAGCATGAGCTACCACACATGGGAGACAAAGCACATGGGAGACAAAGCATGAGCTGCCACACATGGGCAGCTAAGAGACCAGCCAAGGGGGAGGACGAATTTGAAGCCTATAAATAGAGAGTTTCAGCTCATTCAAAGGAGGATATCATTCCATAAATTACATTTCCATTGTACACCATCAAAGAGTTGTCTACACCATCAAAGAGTTGTCTACCATCAAAGAGTTGTTTACACCATCAAAGAGTTGTCTTCTTTATCAAAGAGCTATCTTCTTCTTATTTCTTTTTTTATTTTCTGTTTTGTATGTTCTTGCTATCCATTCAAATTATGGATAGCTAAATATTTTAGTTAGGGCTCGATTGAAGCCCTAATCATGTTTCTTTAAGGATTTCGATATGTCTTTGATATAAACTACTTTTGTGATGCTTATTGATTAATTTCAGATTATATTTTACTCTTTACATACGTTATGTTATGCTTGATCATCATATGCATGCTATGTATTGAGTTTGTTACATAGGTAAATTTAGATGACCGAGTCTTGTACCTATGAAAGTAACAAAAGAACTAGTTCTAAGTTCTTGAAATTAATCATCATGAATAACTAGAATAGATACCATGTTCTAGAATTTGTGTGTTTGTCGATTTCCATTGTGTTATGCATTCTTAAAGTACAACTTAGTAGATACCATGCTAAACACTTTAAGAATGAAAAGAGTTAGAGTAGATACCCATGCCTAACTTGTTGTTTAGGGAAATCAATAACTTAAAGAGTAGATATCATGCCTTTAGGTTGACAAACATAAGCATCCAAAATCTGTTTTGTAGCATTGTGCATGTCGTTTGCTTAAGGAAAAAGATTAGTGGTGAACATCGAATCCCTAACTAGTTTTCTCATTGTTTTAACCTCAATCCAATTCTATTTTTAATCAAACGCTGTTTTCAATATTTAGTATTTAAATTTTCAGTTTTCAATACCATCATAAGAAAATCATCATTTTTTAACACTTTGTCTACACCGAATGCCATTTAGTTTAAGGAAAATAAATTAAGCACAAATTAATCCAATCCTCGTGGGAACGATCTCGTATTTGCTTTCTATACTATTTATCTGATCTTGTGCACTTGCGAGTTAAAACGTGCATATAGTTGCTTAATTTTTAGGTTACTATTTGTTCAACACTGACTGCCCTAGCAATTTTTTTAATACAAATTTATAAAAAAACCCAAAATGGGTGTTGAAATTATAAAAAAAACCCAAGTACTATTTAAACTTAGAAACACACCCAAAAAGTGTATTAAAATAGTATTTTTTGGGTGTAGTTTTTGGGGGTTTTGAATGTGTGTAATAGTACTTTTTGGGTGTGTTTCTAAGTTTAAATAGTACTTGGGTTTTTTTATAATTTCAACACCCATTTTGGGTTTTTTTATAAAAGCCCCTTTTTTTAATGCATTCTCACCCATTGTCATGGCAACCCAAGGGTAACCACTATTCACATGGGATATAAGAAGAGGAATTTGTATGGATTTTTGTTGTTAGAAATGTTAACTCGCAATTGTACGGGCCAATTAGTAGTATAGCAAGACAAGTACGAGGTCGTACCCACGAGGACTGAGAAGCTAATATTAGTTATGTACTTAGATTACCAAATTCAAGAAAGTAGGAAGTTAAGTCTAAAACAGAATTTAAAGCAAGAGTGATTGTAGTTGTTGAACAAATGAAGCAAAACGAAATTGTAAACAAAAGCAAAGTGAGCAAATGTAACAAAGAATGTTTTGTGGGCTGGAAAACAGATTGGGAGACTAGGGCATTCGATTCACCATAACAATTCAATTCTGGGTTATAAGGCGTCAAGTGACAAGTCTAATTCGGATTCAAAGATTGATTCTAGCTAAAGTATGATTAGGCCATGGTGTCTGATCAGTGCATAATTACATATCTTTTTGTACCCTTCTAACTTATGATTTGGTTATGTTTTTGAGTTAAACTTGTGCTTTTAATAAAGTTTGTGTATGTTTCAGTGTAATAAGGATGAGACTCATTACATGCATTTTGAAGACAAGTTAGCTCAAAACAGTGTCTGCAGATCAGTCACATTCACGGATTAACCTGTACTTGCTCAAGAAGAACCAGATAATGAGCCACACATCATTGGAAAGATACGGAAGTCTAGTTTCCGTAGCATTTTACGGTTCATGATTTGGAGTCTTCTAGAGGAAGTTATCCATGATTTAGCAACTCAAGGTCAAAATTCGGCAGCATCTGCGTTACTGGGCCAAAAATGACATTTGAAGGTCTTTCCTATTTTTCCTTGAGTTGGGCTGCATATGCTTGGAAAGATAAGACAAAGGGCTTGAAGATCCATATTTTTCCAGAATTTTTTGGAGTGAATAACAAGCCCAAAATCAGCCCACAAGCTGACTATGTCATGCATGACTATCTAGTGGGATTTGTTGGTGAAGTACACTAGCCAAAAGAATGAGTTTCTAATTACAATGGGATTTGTTGGTGAAGTGCACTAGCCAAAAGAATGAGTTTCTAATTACAATGGGATATGTTGGTGAAGTACACTAGCCAAAAGAATGAGTTTCTAATTACAATGGGATTTGTTGGTGAAGTGCACTAGCCAAAAGAATGAGTTTCTAAATTACAAGTGTTATTGGCATAAACCATATTCAATTCAAATATTCCCCTTCCATTCTCCCTATAAATAGCACTCCAATTCTAAACACAATTCATTCAACAATCCATCAATTCACTTCATCCATTACTCATACACATTCATAGAGAGAGAGAGAGAGAGAGAGAGAGAGAGAGCTAGTTGCAAGAGGAGCAAAGCTTGGAGCTGTCTTGGGAATTCCTTGCTGCCATCATCTAGTTCTTTTCTTCTCTTTATCTTATCCTATGTATTTCTTATTCTATATTGCTTTTCAATTATTAAATATGTGTAACTAAATTTCTTCTTAGTTAGAGGTGAATTCGAAGCCATATGGACATATGTTTTATATGAATTGATCACTTCCAGTTATGATTTCCTAAAGTATGAATGTGATTTACTTTTCTGTTTTATTCAGGACTTATTCTTGCATGTTTATTAAGGATGCATACTTAGTTTGCATGCAGGGATTTGATGCTAGGATATAAGGGAATTTCACCTAATCGTTATAAACTTATATTCACAAGTAGTAAAAGTCACTAGTCATGATTGTGTTAAGTAAATTCCTGGTAAGAGTATCATGCTTTTCATAGTTACAAATGTCTTGTCAAAGCTTATGATTTTCATAAAACTTAATGATCTTTGATATGTATCTCTATCATGCTGTTCATATAGGGAACTTGATAAGAATAATTTGATTGAGTCGCTGAGTCCAATTCAATGAACTTAGGAAAATCTGAGAGTTAATTAGTGCAGTTCACAATTAATTTGGGGCTTTGACATTCATACTTTATTGAAAGAGTAACTGGAGATCAATTTGTATGCATATGTTCCATGTGTGGAGAAGAATCCTCTAGCTATCCCTTAATCCATATTTCATTCACAACTTAGTTATTTGCTGCTGTCAATTTTACTTTTGTCTAAATCATCAAAATCCCCCCCAATCATTGTTCCCTTAACTTAGTTCTAGTTTAATAAATTTAATTTGTGTTGATTAGCATCCCTCCTAATCCCCGGAATAGAACGATCCCTACTTACTCGTACTACGATTGCATGATTTATAGGGTTTAATTTGTGCGTTAGTTATTTCTCACGCCAGTGTCTGGTCCTAACCTTGTGTTCCTAATTCCCTAACTTGATCATTTGTTGTCTAACCTAAATTAAGCATTAGGAACCCATTAAGCATAGAAGAACAATTTAAACAACCAAGCATGTATCTAATCCCTGTTGTCGAATGTCCATACATACTCTTCTTATTCATAGTTCAATTCAAATCAAAGCATGGTGTCTACTCTTGATTCAAACCAATATAGTTAATATACAAGTTCTAATGGTGATTAATCATCCAAACAAGCAACATAACTGATAAGCATAATGAATAAGAACATGAATCATGAATCAAACTTGAAACTCAAATCTTCAACTTATAAACCCAGAATATTCATGTTAGGTTACATCGAAGCCCTAGTTATGAATTTAGCTACTCATAATGGAAATGAAACTTAAACAGAAATGAGAAAACATAATGAATGCAATAAGAGTGGAAAAACCCATTTATGAAGTTGCTTGTGGTGTCCAAGGCTTCTCCAAGTGTTTCTCCACGTCTAATGCTCCTCCAAGAGCTTCCTCACATCTAGAGTATGGCAGCTAAAGAAGTGATTTGGGATGAGTTTGGGTGAGTGGTGATGGCAGAGAAAGATGAAATTCGTAGAGAATTGGAAGGGAGGCTTGCTGGAGCTGTTTTGGTGATTTTGGACAGAATGGAGTGTTTGGGGAAGGATGGAAGTGTTAGAGGATGGCTGAATGGATTGTGATCTGGTTGAATGAGTGTGAAGCTCTCTATTTATAGAGTGTGAAGCTCCCCTTTGGCTGATCAAGCACATGGCTCAAAAGAGGATCCAAGGCTCCTCCAATCTGATTTGTCTCCCCTTTGGCTGATGCTCAAAAGAGGATCCAAGACTCCTCCAATCTGATTTGTCTCCCCTTTGGCTGATGAAGCACATGGCTCAAAAGAGAATCCAAGGCTCCTCCAAGTGGAAACTGCAATCAGCCTGGTGTGTACTTTGATGGGCTCACGGATTGGGCTCAACTTAATCAATTGCTGCATTTGAGTAGTCCATCTTGAAGTTCAGATTCTCATCTTTCCAACCACATATTATTTGGGCCAATCCAAGTTCAGACAAAGAAGTTAAGGCCGAAGTGAATTGCTAACTCAGTCTGCACGTTTTTGCATCACTTTGCATATTTTCCTATCCAAAGCCACCATTGTAACCTAAGGCCTAATGAACTGAATAACAAACCAAAATAGATTAAAAGCACAAGTTTTTCTTTAAGAACGTAAGCAAAACATAAACTATAAGGGTACAAAATGATATACAATTGTGAACTGATTAATTTTGGTCATGGCTAGGTTTTTATAGGAATCTGAGTTTTTTGGTATCCTTTTGTTTTCAATTTTTTTGGTATTTAAATTGGTCACTGACATCAACTTGTCCAGGCAAGTCTTGCCTTCGGACTTGTCCAGTTTCGTGGCTTACTTCTTGCCATGGCAACTTTTCCTTGAGTGGAGGTTGTTTTTGAAGGAAACATGCATCTAATGCTTAGAAAATGAACTTTAGCCACAACATATACAACAAAAAACATTCTAAATGGTGGATTCATTTTTTTTTATACTAGTTGAGCTAAACCTTTTTCATTTTAAACCAAGTATCTTAGCCTAGTCTCTTTGAACACAAATAGAAAAAGGAAAAAGGAAATAGATCTTTTACCCTTGATGACCTTTTCTTGATTTCTCAAGAATGAACACCTTTGTTGGAAAGGCCTTTTGTTTCTCTTGATTTTGACTCCTTCACCAAGGCTCCAAGATTGGAGTCCTCTACTTCACCACACCAAATGCTCCTAGAGATGAAGAGAAGACAATCAAGAAGTATGGATGCTAGTCTACTTCTTGATTGGACCAATTTTTGGTTTATGGAAGATGAGATACAAAGATAATCACTCATCAACCAAAGTAGGAAACCAAAAACCCTAGCTAGGTTTTCTCCAACACTTGGCTTATATAGGACAACACAAAAGGCAATTGGGTGGGTATTTAGGGCTCCATTTGGTCCATGGGTCAGGTCATCTTATGCCACTTTTTCCTTGGGCCTAATAGCATTTTGGGTTATTTTGTCATTTTCCTTTTAAATCATATTTAAAAGCCCAATCCAATATTCCTATATGTCAATATTAATTCAATAATTAATCTTTTAATTATAATTTAACTATTAAATTATAATTATAGTCTTACTTAATTGACCCGGTTGAACTATTTGACTTTGGTCAATTGCTCCGGTCAACATGTTGACTTTGACATTTGATTATCAACCATTGACTTGTGTATCCTCATTTCATTTCTCCTCATTTGTACCTCTAATCACATTCTTTGGGTGTGCAAATCCGTAGGTTCCCTTTAGCAAGGTAATGGGTTGACTGAACTCTTCAAAGATGATATATGAATTAAATTCCCAATTAAATTCTTCTTATTAATAAAGGTTAATTGAAACCTTTTAAGACATCTACAAACCATAGTTGTCGCCTAACAGCAAGTCATGGTTATCCAAGCTAAATGCGACGTTGTGAAAGAACCTATTCAAAATGGAATGGCCGTGCAATTGAATACTTCTCTTATGTCAATACTTCTTATTCACATTATTAGATCATGGAATCCGATTGTCAATATCCTAATGTGAATCATTCCTTTTATATGATTATCCTAGTAAGATTTGAAGACTTCTTCTTTCAAGTCTTATCCATTACTCTGCACAAAGATTTGACCAATCATATCTTGGAGTATTCTCTCTCCTTTACTGAGAGTAGAGATTCCTTGTTGTACATTCATTTGCTTCCATGACTCTATTGAGAATCCTGATGAGCACCTTTAAGCTATGCCTAATTCAGAATGACTGTATAGTGCCCTCAAAGATTAACAACATAGCCACAAAACATCTATGATGCCTCAGGTCTAAGGATTAGTTTGCACCATTGCAATTTATGAGTTCCAGCTTGACATGTGAGTAAAGACTTCCATGCTGTAACTCATGTGTTGGATCGCGTTCGGTGTACTTGTTCTTCTACAAGCACCTACACACATATCGATGTGTCTCCACACTTAATGACTTGAGACCTTGCCATTCCCTACATATGGAGATGATACTGTGTGTACTACTCTTTCCGAAATATTGACGCCCAATCAATATTCTTATGACTAGGAACATATTCAGGATTTAGGGATGATAAGAAGTCTCCATGTATGCAATCTCATTACATAGCTCTCATATCCACTTGTGTATTCCTTGGACTATGGTTGTTCTACATATTGAAAGATAATATAGGATGTATAAAACAACCTTTCTTGCCCATTGATAGCATAATATGTCTTTTATCGAAGATTTCTTGCCCAATTAATTACACCTATGAACATAAGGAATTCCTATGTAAATATAAAAATACCAAAATAACTTACTATTCTATTTTTTGGTCGATGTATGGTAACTTAGTAACTTATGTAAATGTAGTAACTTACAATTTACTCATGGGTCTTATAATGCAATTATATAGTGTAAAATATTGTAGTAAATTATTGAAAATAAAAATAAATTATGGTATGTTTAATATTCTTTTATTAATTACTACATATTTACATGTGGAATTATTAAGTTATTTGGTGCATTATGTTTGATGGTACAAACTGGGAACTTCATAACATCATTCTTGTCTAGTATGATCATTGTCAATAATGGATGACATCACATAACACAAGCCGACATGGAGTGTCTTGTTGATAATGGATGTCAATATATCGTCGTTGTTCACTTGTTTTGATTTAGTTCCTATGGTGGTAGGGTAAAATTCCCCATTGGCTTGAAAACCATTGGTGGTCAACAAGTCAACTTTCTTTGGTGTGCGAGCGTGCCACTGTTAGCTGTTAAAAACCCTAACAGACTTATGAAAAATAAATAACTTGCGCCCCAAGTTACTGACTTTAAAAAAGTGATTGTGAATTTAGGTGAGGAATATCTCTGAAGTAAGTTCTTTTCTTGCCTCAGACGGGTGAGGACTTTACAATTTCCCACTGTAAAAACTAGTAATTCTAGCCAAAATGAATATTGAAAAATTAATCAAACTGTTTCAAATAGAACTGCCTTTTACACAATTTACACAAAATAGAACTGCCATGTCTGGAAGGACATTAGAACATTGGGCTTCAATTTCTGCTTGGATTTTTGTCTGGGACTCAGGCTGGACTGGATGTATCTGTACTGGAATTGCACGTCAGCACCTTCAACTAGTAGGGATCAGATGGAAATCGATACCAATGTTGGATTTTTGTTTTGATTGAATTTTTTTGCTATCCTCAAACCTGTTCACATCATCTTATATTTATAGAGAATTTGCATGAGTGATTATTCCTTAATATTTGAAGGATGCATGGTTGAAAGGATCCTCTACTCCAGAGCCAAAAAGGGTGGTGGTTAGCCTAACAAGAAAACCCGATCAAGAGTCAGTTCTCATTATGTTCTGACAACCAACTCTCTTATCTCTTGTTTATCTCTTGTAAACCCATCTTATTATGACACTAAGGCCTCATGAGCATAGGAAGGAAACTTGGCCCTCTTTTCTGGCATTAAATGGTTATGGGTAGTGGTTTTCTGATTTAACCTTTCTACCAACTCCCCATCACGTCCTCAGCCCTGTTGAAGTCTTGTCTTTTAGAGTCACGTGGGCATTTGTGGAGGAAAAAATCCTCCCTTTTGTCTGTTGATTTGATCAATGGCTATGATAATTCTTGAGCCTTCGGAGAAACTAGAAGTTGGGCTTCAATTAAAACCAACTAAATCTTGTTTTTTTTTTTTCTAGATTAAATCATCATTAGTGGCAATTAATCTTAGACCTATAAAATTATTTTTGCAATTAGTTCGCAATGGTCTGGGCCTCTGAAGATAATCTGGGCTGATTTCCTATTTGGATAAAATAAAGTCCAAGCTATTGTTGTTGACATGGGCCTACAATTAGATGGGCTAGTGTGTGGAATTTATTCCCAAACAATCACAAAGGTATGAATTATGAAAGCATGTTTATCATATACACAGTTGGATGAATTCCTAACTTGATCATTGTACTTGCTTTTAGTAGGTGTTAACAGTGGTGATGACATTTCTCAAAGCTCAGATTTCGTTCCTTGCTTCATCGCAGTTTCATAAAGTAGGGATGTCAACCCACCAATCATTTACAGCATCTTTGAAACAATTTTAGCTTTGACCTATAAACAGAAACAATAATATATGTTCCATTGTAAGCTTCAATATTAAATCCACATGGTTTATTGGATCACAAAAAATCAAATGATTCAAAATCAAAATAACATTTTCATTGTTAATTGAAATTAAAATTAGGAGTTATGTATTGTTTAATGACTTATACTTCGAGTGGATCGATATGAAGCTCTTCTAAAGGAAGAACAACAAAAGAACCGCCAACATCTCAGCCGACCTTTTATAGAGATCTACCAAAACCTTCCACATCTAGAACCACGGCTGTCCATGCGGTGGATATTGAAGATGTGGACTCGGAGGAAAGAAACGAGGAAGTCTTCCAAGAGGAAGAAGAAGAATCGACTGGAATAAACTTGGCTGAAATTGTGGCCAGCAGACCACACGTATGCAAGGCTTTGTCTAAAGCCTCTAAGGATCAAAGGCCGATGACAGTCCAGATTTCTAAGTTTAGCGGAACCTCGCAAAAGGGAGTCAGAACCAAGTCCTATACCTTTGACATTTCGAAAGCCGAACTAATCTTTGACCAACTTTTAAAAGAAAAGATGATAAAATTGCCTAATGGTCATGATATTCCGTCAGCTAATGAACTTAGAAATAAGACTTTTTGCAAATGGCATAATGTATGGTCTCACGCGACTAACAATTGCCTTGTTTTCCGAAATGTTGTGCAGGACCTTATCGATCGAAAAGTTTTGAAATTTCCGGAGAAAGCTGCAATGGGCGTTGATCAGAATTCGTTTCCTAATGCTCAGGCCAACATGGTGAATGTCAACTTCCCAAGGCCAGATCAGCCTCGATCCAGGTTGGACTTGGGTGGCTTTGGAAAAGCAGCGGCTGAGAGAATAGCAAGGGAGACCCATGCGGATCCTAAGGCGAAGGGTAAGGCCAAGATGTATCCGGAAATGACCAAGGCTTCAGATGAAAAGATTCCAAGTAGGGAAGAACCTCCCAAGGCCATTGTGTTATGTAGCCGATGTCAATGTGAGGTCTCATTGGAGGTAGTTCCACCAAAGGCCAAGGAGCCATCCAAAGAACCGATTAGGGAGTCGGTTAAGGAGCAAGTCCGAACAATTAGGCCCAAAAGTGCTGGGAAGAACATGATGAAAAGTCCGGCTGAGAATTACGGCCCACATAGCCCAAGGGACATGACAGATATAAGGCCGAACAAACGGCCATTACATAAGTATCAAGATAGGTACGAGAGGCCACGATACCAGCCTAAGAAAAGAAGTCAGCAGATGCCACTTAGGTATGAAGATGTTGATCCGCTGAACCCAAGCCGAAACCAAAAGAGAAGCATGTGGGTCTCGGTGGGAGAAGGAAAGAATCGTGAGGTGGCTTATGTATCAAGACTTCGCCCAGCAGATGGTAGTGGCATTCCAACATTTAAGATGCCAAACACCAAGGCAGGCCAATGGTATAGGAGCAGAGGTTTAAAGCTTCCTCTGATACCTTTAAACAAGACTCAAACAAGAAGGGCTCAGAGGCAGTATGCTGCCTCATGTAACGCAGAGTTTGAATGGGCGGACGAGAGACAGACCCAACTTGACCGATTAGTCGAGCTTCGAGAAAAGCTTCGGCTGGAAGAGCTGGAGTTGGCCAAAGCCGATGCTGTGGCTTCGTTGGAGGCAGCAGCGGCGGAAGAAAGGAAAATCCGCCGGCAATGGGCAAGTGGCAAAGTTGTGGTGACCACCTTAGATGAGCCAATCTCGGGGTTGGAGGCTCATTTGAGTGGAGCATTTGAGGCAAACAATTCCAAGGCTAAATTCAGTGGGTCAATGAAGGGGTTGGATGACGGACCATCAAAGGTTGAGAAATCTAGGAAGGTTAAGTTGAAGGCCAAGCCTCTAGTCCTAAAGAATTAAGTAGCGACTAAGGTGGTATCGACATCTGAGGTCAATGAGAAAAAAGAAGATGACCATGAAATGGTCGAGAATGTTAGGGGGAAAACCCAAACTAGAGAAGACAAGCCAAAGGTAGAAGAGGACCAAGTTATGGTCGATGTTCAAACACCTGAGGTGGAAGAAAAGGCCGAGGTTATGGCCGATGTTGAGGCCGCAGAAGCTTCAGAAAATCCAGAAGGCATTTTAGCTGACGATGAAGAACTTTATGGAAAGGATGAAGAGTATGGCGAGGATGAGTATTTCGAAGAACTTACAGAAGAAGCTATGGAGCAATTAGCTAAAGAACGCACAGAAGAGATGGCCAAGTTTGAAAACGAACTAAAAGTGGGCAAGGGCAAGGTGAAGTTTGGGGACTTCGATGAGGTTGAGGCCATGGTCGTCACACTTCCCTTATTTTTCGAAGCTCAGCCAGGTCAACCAAATTCTATGGATGGGGATGTGTTTGATGAGATCGAATCCATGGTTCAGATGGGAGAACCAAGGGAAATTGAAGTGATTCGGGAAATCCCAAGGGCAGAGGTGGCTCAACCTCAAATCATGATGCCAAGTTTAGAGAAGAGAATGCCAGAAAAGGTGTGCTACGAAATGCCCACTAAGAAGATGGCTTCCCATCTTAAACCTCTATATGTGAGTGCTCATTTTGATGTGCTACGAAAAGGTGTGTCCCTTCCTCGCTCCATCAGAGTTTACAATTTTGGCACGAGGATGGGAGCGTGGAACTAGTTTAGGCCGACTCACGGCCTTTCATGGCCTCAGCCAATGCGGTGGAGGCCAGATTCTACGAGGATGATCTTGGTCCTCTTTATTTCACTGGGTCAGATAAGAACGGCCGACCTACGAGAGTCTCGGCCCAAAAATTAATAGACTTGGGGGCACACGATGTCCAAGCAGATGGGGAGCGCCCCACGATGGCTGATTTCTTCTCTCTTAATGTGTGATACAACAATTGAGGAAGAGAAAATGGCCGCGGTGAAAGACACTTTGAGACGGCTATATGGTTTTTGGGCCGAGAGAGCGGCCTAACATGGGTCCACCGCTCATTTGGTGGAATTCCTCCACGAAGGTCCTGAAGATGATGCACTTGAACTCGAGGAGGTCGAGTTGGCACCAACTGAGATGGATGATTCAAAGGCGGAAGTCCACGATCCGCTATTAGAGATCAACCTAGGAACGGAAGACAACCATCGGCCAATCTACATTAGTGGCCTAATGGAGCCAGAGCTTCGGACCAAGATGGAAGAGCTTTTGAGAGAGTTCAAGGATTGCTTTGCTTGGGATTACACCGAGATGCCTGGATTGAGTCGTGACTTGGTCGAGCATCGCTTACCAACAATGGAGGATTTCAAGCCCTTCAAGCAGCCACCTCGCCGAATGTCGAGCAAAGTAGAATTACAGGTTAAGGAAGAAATTGTAAGGCTTGTTAAAGCCAAATTTATTAGGCCAGCTAGGTATGTAGAATGGCTTTCAAATATTGCACCTGTAAAGAAAAAGACGGGAGCAATAAGAATTTGTGTTGCTTTTCGTAATCTCAATCTTGCAACTCCTAAAGATGAATACCTCATGCCTATGGCTGACCTCTTGGTTGATGGGGCAGCCAAGCACGAGATCTTATCCTTGTTTGTGCCTAATAAATCACGGCCGAGAGAAGGGGCTTTTCTCGGCCATGACATCTGTTCGCCAAGTGGAATGGCCGCGTTTTATCAAAGTACCTTACGCCCTTAAAGAAACACAAGGCAAATTCAAAGGCAAGATTTTCTCGGCCTCTCGACCATAGCCTCATAGGCCGAGGCCGAGGACCATGCAAAGCACGGCCGAAGATATTATGGTCAGATCATCACATGGCCATAGGGTCCCACGCCTCATTTAAAGAAGTAGTGCCTCTGACCATTACTGCAAACCCACTAGGGCATGAAGCATTTAATGCACGAGGGTAGAAGGGAAGTGATTGGAGTCAGGATTTGGTAATCAGAGTGGTTAGGAACAAACATTCTCACAAGATGTTCTTACAATTCGCGGTCACTTCACCAACCACTGGACCAGGACATTTAATGCGTTCCCACGGCTAGAGGTGCAGAAACCTCGATCAGAGCGGTGGCCGAGATTTACCGAGATTTATGGGGTTCACACCACCATGCTTCACGATCCCAAATGCTGATCAGACCCAGCCATGCTTGCTCTGATTAGACTCCATCATGCAGGTCTTGTCAAGCCTTGATTGTCCCTCCAGGACTCCTATTATAAATACCAAGCTCAAGACCACATGCAAAGGGTCCAACACCAAAACCAAAAGCCTCCCACGGAGCAACTTATTTTTCTATAATGCACTTTCAATACCTTTACATGCTTTCCTAGGAGTAGTGGTAGATTGTAAGAAAAATCCATTCATCAATATATCATACGACCCTTGATTTCACAAGGCGCCGGAGCACCATCCTTGTTATCGCCTCACTCACCCCATATATCATACGACCGTCGCTCCTCGAGCAACGCACCGGAGCACCACCCAAAATCCACCACCTACACCACCATTAAACGGCCTTGTAGCTCAGGCCGTGAACCTGACGGCTGAGACCAGTTCGTTTCTTGGCCACAATTGTTTGATTAAAAGTCCAAGTTCAAACAGGCGCATCATTTAAACTTTTCTTACCCAAAACCTATCAAACCCTCGACGCACGGTAGACCGTGCTGGCACGCCCGCGCACAAGCCGCACCGCACCCAAAAGTAGGACTCGCGTGTTCGCGCACATCCCCTCGGCCCGGATCACCAGGCCACGAGATTTGCGACGCCAACAATCCTTCATGGATGGGCACTCAGGTTATAATCAAATTTTCATAGCCGAGGAGGATGTCCACAAGACAGCCTTTAGATGTCCCGATTCTATTGGAACCTTTGAGTATGTGGTGATGCCATTCAGCCTCAAGAATGTCGGGGCCACATATCAACGAGCGATGAATGCCATCTTCCACGACATGATCGGTCGAAATTTAGAAGTTTACATCGACGATGTAGTTGTGAAGTTGGAGTCAAGGCTAGGTCACTTAATTGATCTTCGGTCGGCTTTCGAGAGAATGCAAAAACATCAATTGAAGATGAATCCAAAGAAGTGTGCCTTCAGGGTTTCGGCTGGAAACTTCCTAGGATTCTTGGTGCACCAAAGGGGGATCGAAATAGACAAGAACAAAGCTAAGGCCATCATTGATGCGCCACCTCCAAAAAATAAGAAAGGATTGCAAAGTTTACTAGGCCAAAAAAATTTCCTTAGGAGGTTTATAGCCAATTCAGTTGGGAAGGTCGAGCCTTTCTCATCTTTGCTAAAACTCAAGGACGAAGAGAAATTTAGATGGGATGAAGATCACCAAAAGGCTTTCGACTCTATCAAGGAATATCTGACAAAACCACCGGTGCTCATCCCACCAAAACGAGGACGACCTTTGAAGCTTTATATCTCGGCCTCAGAAAATTCCATCGGAAGCCTTTTGGCTCAAGACAACGATGATAAGAAGGAGCAAGCGGTGTATTACCTTAGCCGGATTCTAACGGCCATTGAAAGGAAATATTCACCAATTGAAAAACTTTGCTTGGCTTTATATTTCACCGCGACAAAATTAAGGCACTACATGTTGCCTTCCACGGTTCATATAATTGCCAAGACTGATCTTATAAAATACATGCTTACTCGGCCAATTATTAGAGGACGAATAGGCAAATGGACGATGGCCTTGGCTGAGTTTACCTTTCGTTACGTGCCACAGTTGGCCATCAAGGGGCAAGCTTTGGCTGATTTCTTGGCCGCTCACCCTTGCGTCGAAATAGAAGACATGGACTATTTCCCGGTCAACACGTTAAGTCTATTTCCGTGCCGTCTCTATTTCGATGGATCTCGAACTCCAAACATGGGTGGAGCTGGCATCATCATAGAGTCACCCCAAGGTTTCCGAACTCGCTATTCATTCCAATTGGACTATGATTGTTCCAACAATCAGGCCGAGTATGAGGCTTTGATCATTGGGTTGGAGATCGTGAGAGAACTCGAAATAAAAAATGTCGTGATCCTTGGGGATTCAATGTTGGTTTTGAAATAACTATCTGGGGATTACAAGGTGACCAGCCATGCTTTGCTCGGCTATTATGCTTTGGCCAGCCAAATGATCGAGGATTTGGATGAAGTGGTACTTACTCACCTACCAAGGGAACATAATTCTCAGGCCAACGCCATGGCCCAACTAGCTTCAAGAGTTCAAATCTCTGAAGGGCTATCTGAAGAACTTTTCAAGGTAGAAAAACGATCTCTTTCTTCCGTTTTTGAAAGAGGGATTTCAGAGGAAGTCATGGTGCTAGCTGTAACGCCAGATGATTGGAGACATGATATCATGTCATATCTGAAATCCCCGAATGGGCCACATAGCCAACAAGTTCGACGGAGGGCTCGATATTACGTGATATGGGATGAGATACTCTTCCGCATAGGCTCTGACGACTTACTCATGAAGTGTTTGGGCAAGAAAGAACAGCTTATAGCCATGACTGTGTTTGTGCCTAATAAAATACGGCCGTGAAAGGAGGACATCTTCTCGGCCATGACTCCTATTCACAGGGTAGAACGATCGCGTTTTTGTCAAGTGCCTTGCGTTCCTAATGAACACAAGGGAAATATGAGGGCGGGGTCTTCTCGGCCCCTCAGCCGTAGCGTCATGGGCCGAGGCCGAGGTCCATACAAAGCACGGCCGAAGATATTATGGGTAAAGGGCCACATGGCTTCAGGGTCCCACGCCCCATTTAATGAAGTAGTGCCTCTGTCCGTCGCAGCAAATCCACTAGGGCAAGAAGCATTTAATGCATGAAGGCAGAAGGGAAGTGATTGAAGTCAGGATTTGGAAATCAGAGTGGTTAGGTACAAACATTCTCGCAAATGTTCTTACAACTTGCGGTCACTTCACCAACCACTAAGCCAGGGCATTTAATGCGTTCCCACGGCCAGAGGTGCAGAGCCCACGACCAGGGCGGTGGCCGAGATTCATCGGGATTTATGGGAGTCACACCACTGAGTTTCACGATCCCAAATGCCAATTGGACTGAGCCACTTGCCTTGATCAGACTCCACCATGCTTGCTCTGATCAGACTCCACCATGCTGGTCTTGTCAAGCTTCGATTAGCTCTTCAGGACTCCTATAAATACCAAGCTCAAGACCACGTACAAAGGGTCCAACACCAAAACCAAAAGCCTCCCACGGAGCAACTTATTTTTCTGTAACGCACTTTCAATACCTTTACATGCTTTTCTAGGAGTAGTGGTAGATTGTAAAAAAAATCCATTCATCAATATATCATACGACCATTGATTTTTTCAAGGCGTCGGAGCACCACCCTTGTTATCGCCTCATTCACCCCATATATCATACGACCGTCGCTCCTTGAGCAACACGCCGGAGCACCGCCCAAAATCCACCACCTACACCACCATTAAACGGCCTTGTAGTTCAGGCCGTGAACCTGACGGCCGAGATAAGTTCCTCTCTCGGCCACAATCGTTTGGTTAGAAGTCCAATCCCAAACAGGCTCATCATTCAAACATCTCTTACCCAAACCCTATCAAAACCTCGACGCACGGTAGACCGTGCTGGCACACCCGCGCACAAAACGCACCGTATCCAAAAGAAGGACGTCATGTGTTAGCGCACATCCCCTCGGCCCGAAGCACCAGGCCGTGAGATTTGCGACGTCAACACTTTTGGCACGCCTGTTGGGACACACTCGTCAACAAACTCACGATGAGCCTAAGGGATGAGCAGGCCTTCAGGATAGAGACATCCTTTATGGCCGCAATAGACAAATTCTCTATGGAACTACGGACGCTGTTCCAAGAAGGGACGCCAATAATGCCCATCGACACTCAGGCGTCAGGCCACGGCCCGTACTCTCAGCCGAAAAGCTGGGGGCAATCTCGACCGACGCGGACAGACCTTGGGCCCACTTGCCCCATAAAAATAGCGCGCGGCCCACTCCATGCTTTGGCCGTATCGTTGGGGCAGAGCCGTCCAAGCCCATCCAGACTCGGGTAGCGCGACCACAGTTTCGTCACAACGACACGGTCAAAACGAGCCGACCGATTGGCTACCACGAGCGTCGTTAATCCCGGCAGGATCCTACCACCGGTACAGTTCGGCCGATCCAACAGCAACACATACGCATCCCGGCCAAACCTACGGCGTTCATCCAAAGCCGCCCAGCTCGGTCGTAACTGCCGAACCCCTTATTCAAAAAACCCAGCTGATCGAGCCGCAAAATGAAGTACAGCAGGCCCAGCGACCGTTTCCAACTCGGCCGAAGCCAACCCCGCGGGATTCTCAGACCAAGAAGACCCGACGCACGTCCGAAGACGGCTCGGCCCAGAGGTGGCTGGGGGCACTAAATGCTATTGAGCCGTGCCCACCAGAGATGCCCAGGACTTGGCGCGATTTGTTCCCTATGGCGTTTTGGGCGCGTCGTGTGTCAATGGACTCGGCCATGGGTACTTTTCTATATCTTTTTTCCCACGGTCGTTACATTAATCAACCAAGGGGGCCGAGGGTTCGGTCTCTTTGGGTTTTCAAGCAACTTGGGCAAAGGACGAAGAACTACGGGCTGATAGTGCCCCAGGATGCGGACAAGTCAGAACGACCAGGGCTCAATGCTTACACCTCGGCCCAAGTTCCAAAAAAAATGGCACCGAGGGCCTACGACAAAAAAGTCAAAAAGAAAAAAAGGGCGGAAGTAGGCATGCAAACAAAACAAACGGCGCGGCTTGAAAGAAAGACGACATGTAATTCATAAAAGATGGCCTGCGCCTTGTAATTATGTTAAAAATATTGTTTCTACAAAATACGCTGTCTGTAGGAAGGATACTTCTAAACTATTACAAAAAAAAAAAAATTGTGAATAAACCCCCCCCTAAACGCCTTCGCTGAACATCCCCCAGATCAGGCAGGTTATCTTCCTCCAGGCGATGTCGCCATTGTTTATATCCGCCTGCCACTTCTCCCGGATCAGCTTCCTTTCGGCCAGTGCCTTCTTCTTCTCAGTCGCCCCCTTGAGAATCTATCTGGCTGAAGACTTCAGCTCGGCCCTGGCCGCAACCGCACCATCTCGGCACTGAAGGATGAAAGCCCGACGGGCCTGGAGATCGGCAATCTGAGCCTCGACCTGCGCAAGTTCCTCATTCTCTCTATGGACGAAGAGGTCGTTTTCTTTCAGGCTAGCTAGGGTGGGTTGGACTTGCTCTTTGATCACTGCCAGTTCTTGCTCGAGCAGGCACCCCTCGGTCATCCTCATACTAGCCTCAGCACATCGGCCGAGCATCTCCTCGCCCTCGGCCAAGCGTACCTGCAGCTCGTCTAGCTACGCCGAGTCCAGCAAACCCATCGCCGTGGCCGCATCCAGACAAGACCTAAACTCCATAAAAGCTTCGGCCGTGGTCATTTGGTAAGCATCGCAGAGGAGGAACTCTCGGAGCCTTTCGATGACGGCTTTGGACTCCTCGTCCAAGGGAGCCGAGGCCGAGCTGCCTCCTTCCTCATGGAGGCTGGCGAATAAAGACTCGAGATCATCAGGGGAGGCGACCTCCTAAAAACAAAGGAAAGGAGAGTTAGGGAGACGACCAATTGGAGCATAAGGGACAAAAGGGAACTACCTACTCACCTCAGCGGCCGACGGTGCGCCGAGAACGTCCGCGGCCACGAGCTCGGTCAGAGTCCCTGAAGAGACAGGCGGTAGGCTCGGCGCGCCCATACCTGCGGCCTCAACCACTGTGGGCGCGGTCACTACAACCGACTCCTGAGGCAACGGTGCCGGGGGCGTGCTCATAACGGCCGTGGACAACGGCACCGACGATCGAGGGGGCTGATAACAAACAAGCTAGTCAAAGACACGGGGCAAACACAAAAATAAAGCAAAAATACAGAAAGAACCATGACACCTATCGAGCGGAACACAATGCCTCTCGGACGAGGAGGGGCAGATGGCAGTGGCGAGGCAGGCACAGTCATGACTGAGGAATGCTCGGCGGAAGCTGCCGGAGCAACGTCCACTTTAGCAGCCTGCGGCGATCCTAAGGCAAGGGCCTCATCATCCGAGAGATCCTCGATGGCCTCTTCAGCGGCCAGCACCTCTGCGTCCGCTAACTCGATATCCAGTGTCTCCACCACCTCGGTAGGGGCCTCCTCTTCGGCCACTATTTCGGCGGCGGACACCTCGATCATTGCCTCGTTAGCAACAGCCTCCTCGGTGCCAGGTTCTTCGGCAGTCTCCTCCTCCTCAGCCACGGCCTCGTCCTGAGGGAAAGACCCGACTATCAAAATAAACAGAAGGGGGAAGACGTCCCCTAGAAAAAAAAAAACAAAAAGGAAAGAGAGGAAAAGTACCTACGGTTACGGGTGGGGCCTCGCTCACAGCCACCAAAGGAGCCTCGTCCTCGTCCTCGCACTCCGAGAGATAAAGAAGGACCTTCTTTCTCGGGCGCTCAGATGACGCCTTCTCGACCACTGCGCTTTCGGTCGGCACGGCCTCGACCGCCGCGGCTTCAATATTCAACGCCTCTCGGCCCCTCTTGCGACCTGGGGCTATATAGGGAAAAGTAGAGTTGAGAAATAAAAAGGGTGAGAACAAGGAAGATTCAGACAGGCCAACGGGAAAACAATGAAGGCTTACCAACGGCGGCAACCGGCCGAACTGGCGAGGTGGAAGGCACGGTCTTGTGCGCCAGAGTCCTTCACGCCCCCGTCACGACCGGCGCTCTGGGGGTTAGGACCGCAGCTGGGGTCGCAGCCGCTGCTCTGGCCAGGGGAGCAGTCACCACCCTGGGTACGGCCGCGATAGGCGTGCTTGGGCGAGAAGGCACGGCCGGGACCTTCTTCCCCTTGCTGGCTTTGGGAAGAAGAGGGTCCCAATCTACGTTCTTCAGGGCCACCCTCACGGCCTCTTCAACCACATTTCGACGCATCCACAATCTCAAGGTAAGGAAGGTCATCCCTTTCTAGAGCTGGAAGGAGATCCCAGCCACGCCGTGCTGATGAGAGACATCAGCCCTCCAGGACGAGAGCCGATTAAGCGACAGCGGTGGAAGCGACGCTGTCTAGATCAGGACGAATTGCCCGCCACACAATGCGGCAGGTAAACCTCGGCCCCGGCCATAAAAGCTGGAGTAGTTGAGCATGTTCTTCGCTTTGCTCCCAGCTAGCTTGGCGACCGTAGGCCATGCGGCCTTAAAACTCCCTTCGGCCTCGGGAGCAGTCAGGTCGGCGTTCTCCTCCACGCCTAGAGGCGATTGGCCGAATAGGGCGGCCATGTCTAAGATGGTCGGCGTCATCATGCCGAACCGAAGATTCATGGTGTTTGTGGCCGACGACCAGAAACACAAGGCCGCGGCCAAAAGCGACCGATCCATGACGAGCGGCCGATCGAACAACTTGATCAAGTGGTAGATGCCTTAATCCTTCCATTGCTGGCCGAAGAAGTGCTCCATCCTTGGCAGCCATTTCTCCCAGTCTGGGGTTGAGGTGGGCCTTTGGGGCTGCGGCCTGGCAATGTTCCACTCCTGGAAATCTCCCCCGTCAAAGGCCGAGAAGTTCACCAGGTTATCCCTCAGATGAACAGCCAGCTTCTCTGGCATTCCTCCTTCCACGGTGGGACCAAGGATACAGGACTCAGAGGTGGCGCCGTCATCATCGGTCTAGGGCGCAATAACGTCAGGGAGGACTTGGCCTTGGATGTCTCGACAAATGTCTTCAAACTGGGTATGGAAGACTTGAGACAGAGTGTCAGCAGAGGCAGGAGTGTTGGAGGCCATTGGAGCGGATTAGAGTTGTTTGTTTTTGATAAAGCAGTCGAAAAAGGGATGCTGGACATAGAGAGCACTGACTGGGCAGAGGTGGAATGCTGAAGGATGAGTTCGAGATTCTGAAAGCATCTGGAAATTCTGAAAGCGTGAGGAAGGAATGAAGAAAGATGGGCTTTTATATGGGCACGACCCTCTCAAGGGACGTAACGATCTGACAATGGGCTCGAGTGCGCGATGACGTGTCAAAATCCCAGAGGCCATCATTTCAGTTGACGAGGCGAAGCGACGGCTCAAGCGAATCAAGGCAATGATGGCTTAAGCGACGTGCCTACACATTAAATGCGTCAATTGACCTTCGCATTTAAGGCACCAGCTGGCTGTCACATCGCTTCAAGGGAAGGCAGAGACTCCATCCCTTGGAATCCATTCGGCCTCTACCCAGGTCGCGACCGAAGAATCTAGGGACGTGGGGGCAATGTTTGTGCCTAATAAAATACGGCCGTGAAAGGAGGACATCTTCTCGACCGTGACTCCTGTTCACAGGGTAGAACGATCGCGTTTTTGTCAAGTGCCTTGCGTTCCTAATGAACAGAAGGGAAATACGAGGGCGGGGTCTTCTCGGCCCCTGAGCCGTAGCATCATGGGCCGAGGCCGAGGTCCATACAAAGCACGGCCGAAGATATTATGGGTAAAGGGCCACATGGCTTCAGGGTCCCATGCCCCATTTAATGAAGTAGTGCCTCTGTCCGTCGCAGCAAATCCACTAGGGCAAGAAGCATTTAATGCATGAAGGCAGAAGGGAAGTGATTGAAGTCAGGATTTGGAAATCAGAGTGGTTAGGTACAAACATTCTCGCAAATGTTCTTACAACTTGCGGTCACTTCACCAACCACTAAGCCAGGGCATTTAATGCGTTCCCATGGCCAGAGGTGCAGAGCCCAAGATCAGGGCGGTGGCTGAGATTCACTGGGATTTATGGGAGTCACACCACTGAGTTTCACGATCCCAAATGCCGATTGGACTGACCCACTTGCCTTGATCAGACTCCACCATGCTTGCTCTGATCATACTCCACCATGCTGGTCTTGTCAAGCCTCGATTAGCTCTCCAGGACTCCTATAAATACCAAGCTGAAGACCACGTACAAAGGGTCCAACACCAAAACCAAAAGGCTCCAACGGAGCAACTTATTTTTTTGTAACGCACTTTCAATACCTTTACATGCTTTTCTAGGAGTAGTGGTAGATTGTAAGAAAAATCCATTCATCAATATATCATACGACCCTTGATTTTTTCAAGGCGCCGGAGCACCACCCCTGTTATCGCCTCATTCACCCCATATATCATACGACCGTCGCTCCTTGAGCAACGCGCCGGAGCAACGCCCAAAATCCACCACCTACACCACCATTAAACGGCCTTGTAGTTCAGGCCGTGAACCTGACGGCCGAGATAAGTTCCTCTCTCAGCCACAATCGTTTGCTTAGAAGTCCAATCTCAAACAGGCGCATCATTCAAAAATTTCTTACCCAAACCCTATCAAAACCTCGACGCACGGTAGACCGTGCTGGCACGCCCGCGCACAAAACGCACCGTATCCGAAAGAAGGACGTCACGTGTTAGCGCACATCCCCTCGGCCCGGAGCACCAGGCCGTGAGATTTGCGACGTCAACAGACTGAGGTCCACGAAGGTATATGCGGAGCTCATCAAGCCGGCATCAAGATGAGATGGCTTTTGAGGAGACATGGCTATTATTGGCCAACTATTCTCAAAGATTGTATCGAATATGCCAAGGGGTGCCAAGATTGTCAAAAGCATGGTCCGGTTAAACATGTTTCGGCTGAACCTATGAATCCCATTGTAAAGGCGTGGCCTTTCAAAGGTTGGGCAATGGATGTGATCGGTCAAATTTACCCAGAGTCATCCAAAGGCCTCAAGTACATCTTGGTGGCCACCGACTTCTTCACAAAGTGGGTGGAGGCCATCCCTCTAAAGAAAGTAACCCAAGCCGAGGTATTAGAATTGATTGAGAAGACTATCATCCACCGGTTTGGTCTACCCGAATCCGTCATGACTGATCAAGGAACGGATTTTATGGGGGAGGCTGTCCAAGCAGCCACAAGAAATTGGGGAGTTAGAATGGTTCAATCCACTCCATACAATCCTCAATCGAATGGCCAAGCTGAGGCCAGCAATAAAGTTATAAAGGGAATTCTGGGAAAAATGATTGAGAATAATCCCAAAGAATGGCATTCCCTCCTTTCTAATACTCTATGGGCATATAGGACCTCAAGAAGGTCTGGTACCGGAACGACACCATTCGCACTCACATATGGCCATGATGCCGTTCTTCCCCTCGAAATATCCGTAAGATCATTGAGGGTGGCCCATCATAACGAGTGGAGTAAGGATGAGTACAACCAAGCCATGGCGCAAGAGTTGGATGATCTTGACGAAGTGAGGTTGGATGCCTTGCACAAGCTCAAGGCACAAAAAGAAACAGTAGCCCGAGCTTATGACAAAAGACCATCCTTCCGATTGGATCCAAGGATCCTAAGTTTGGCAAGTGGTCCCCGACTTGGGAAGGCCCATTCCTCATCCACCAAATTTTAGGGAAAGGAGCCTACAAGCTGAGTGATCGAAATGGGAGAATACATGGTGCACCAATCAATGCCCGATTTCTGAAGAAATATTACCCCACGGCTTGGGAGATGATGGAGAAGTAAACTACCAGAACATTTGGGTTTGGTAAGGTTAGATTTTTATATGAATGGGATGTTTGAAGTAAAGTAAAAAGAATAACCAGAGCAAAATTGTATATATAGATATGTCAGATAAGCTCTCTACAAAATAGGCCAAATCATGGCCAAAACATCCATCAAAATATACAAAAGCTAGCTCTATCATGACAACAAAAGATAAGTCTAGCTGGATACAAAAAAGGGCCAACTAATGGCCTAGTACATATCTAAACATCAGGAAACAGACTACGAAGAGCAGTCCTGAAGCTCTCACATGCGCTCTCTTCAGCAGATAAGGCAGATATGATGGGTAGCTTCCTTGCCTCAAACGACTTCACTGCAACTGAATCCTGGCGAAGTTGAGCCCCAAGAGGCCCATAACTCCGAATATCCTCAGAGACCTCAGCGAGAATGGCAGCCTTCCTTTCCTGAAGTTGCGTAATCTGCTCATCTATACTCTCCACCTCATGCCTCTTCTTACGGCCAAGCTCGACCTTCTGCCTAATAATGGCACTCGTCGAAGCAATCTGCCTCTCTAAGGCCTCACCTACCCTCAGCTCCTCCCGAAGGGAAGGATGGCGGGGAATCAATCTCGCCACCTCTCCAAAGAGATGCATGATCGTACGTATTGTGGTCTGGTCAGGGAAAAAGCCGGAGTTCACCAAAGCCTCAATAGCGGCTTTGACCTTGTCTCTCTCATCCTGGTCGGCCAAGGATATGCAGTCTCGATCTCTGTATGACCGGAGTAGGGCCTCAGCTGTAGGATCTGGAAGCACCCCAGTCACAGTTGAAGAAGTGGCATGATGAGTGGAAGCCTCTGCAGTAGAGGCAGAAGCATCCCACTGATCGAGATAAGCAAAGATGTCGCCAGGGGCCTGCCAATTAGATTATATGAATATTAGAAGTTCCAAATTATGGAAAAATGAATCAAATGAATTGGCAAGTGATGCTTACATGGTCCAAAAGCGACTGAATAAGGTCATCTTCGTCTGTTGATAGTGGTTGCTGATCGGTGCATAATTACATATCTTGTTGTACCCTTCTAACTTATGATTTGGTATGTTTTTAAGTAAAACTTGTGCTTTTAACCTCTTTTGTGTTTGTCATTCAGTTCATTGAGCTCTAGGTGATACTTGAGACATTTGGAGTAAAATGGTGAAAACAATGTGTAAAAATTGAAGACTGAGTTACAAATTCATTTCGGACTTATCTTTTTCATCCGAACTTGGATTGGCCCATATAGCATGTGGTTGGAAAGATGAAAGCCTGAACTTCAAGATGGATAGCTTAATGTCATCAGTTGATCAAGGCAAGCCCAATCCGTGAGCCCATCAAAATATACATCATGCTGACTTACAGATGAGCTCATTGCTTGCATCATGCTGAGCTAAGGATGAGGTGTGGTTTCTGGTGGGATTGGTTGGTGAAGTGGAGCAGCCAAGAAACTGATATTCAATTGCAAGTGTTGATGGTGGAGGCTTAAATCAATTCAGATTCCTCTTCTCACTCTCCCTATAAATACCACATCCATCCCATTCCAAAAACAACATCTGAGCATTCAGCACTTCCTCTAGTCCAATTCCCAGCAACCACTCCATCCTTCACATCCCCATCATCTCCCAAACACAATTCCTACATTCACACCACTCTTCACCTCTGGCTGCAAGCATACATGGTGGAAGCTGTGTGAGGAGTTCTTCAACATCATAATTTGATCTTCACGGGTTTTTCTTACCTTCTCCATGTTTACTTTGATTCAATTGTATTCTCCATTAATGATGTGTAACTAATTACCATAACTAGGGGTTCAATGTAGCCTGTCAAGACAATTTCATGTTTTCAAGTTAATGTTACCCTTGTTGATTACTTCTAAATTCTGGTTTCATTCACTTGCTCTTATTGAATCCTTATGGATGTTTAAATAACTGGCCATTATTAACACCTGCATGTTGATTATCTAGTTCAAGTTTATATAAACACCATATGACTCTTGAACTGATTAGTGAATGAGTGAGTAATGCATTTAGGACAAACATCATGTTTAAATGTTTACTTGGTTCTATAGTGTTGGTACTCAAGCTTAATGGATTCAGATTCATAACTTAGACTAAACATCATAGCTAGGTTGTGCTTCTGAGTACTTGATTAAAACCAAACATCATATGGATAATCATACATAACACGAACTCCAGAATTGTAATCAATTTAGGTGATTGTCAACTTGTAACTTGAAATTGGATTGTCATGGTGAAGTTGAACGCCTAGTGCTTGTCTCATCGTCTTTACATTCGCTTGTCTCATCGTCTTTACATTCTCTAAACATACTCCTGATCACTTGCTCTTTGCATTCCTTTTTAGTAGTTTTCACTCCAAACAACTCAATTCAATCTCAATTAAATTCTGTTTAGCTTTAGGTTATTTGGAATCTAAGTAGTAGTATTAAGTACTTTCATCTAAGTCTCTGTGGAACGACCTCGTACTTGCATTCCTATACTATAATTGATTCGTGCACTTGCGAGAAATAGATAGAACAAAATCTGTCTAACAAAAAAATGGCGCCGCTGTCGGGGACTTGATTAAGAGTCTTGTTACTACTGCTTACTTTCTTTAGTTTTTCTTTGTTTTCAGTTATTGCATGTCGAAGAAACCATTGCTTGAACAAGTTGTATCAGCGGTGAGGAAACACTCTCAATCCGGAACCATTAAGATCCAACCAATCCGTGGTACACAACAACCATCTCTTGTTGAACTTGAAGAAAGGCTTGTTGAAGCAAGAGTGGCAGCCATTGAATCTATTCTCAATTATTCAGAAGCTGAAACCTCCAATTCTGCAAGCTTAGAAGAGTACTCTCAATTCAACATCTTTAACTCAGATCAAGAAGAAGAAGAAAAAGAAGAGATGGCAGCCAATGACCAACGTGCTTTGGAGGATCTTGGTCAACCAGTCATACCAAATTCACCTTCATGCATCTTGCTGTCCACAGAAGCTAGAAACTATGAGCTTAAATCTTCTCACTTTCAAATGCTTCCTTCTTTTTATGGTTTACCTAACGAAGATCCTTTGGCTCACATTAAAGAATTTTATACTGTTGTGTGTACTTTGCCTTTGAAGGATGTGTCTGAAGCAGATTTAAGGATAAGGGTGTTCCATTACACTTTGAAAGATAGAGCAAAGACTTGGTTGATGTCATTAACCCCTGGATCACTAACCAGTTGGGATGCTGTAGCTAAGAAGTTCTTGGAGAAGTTTTTCTCCTCCCAAAAGACAGCCACCTTGAGGTCTCGGATTTTCAACTACTCACAACATGATGGTGAACCATTCAATGAATGTTGGGAGCGTTTCAAAGGAACTCTAATGCAATGTCCACATCATGGGTTACCTCTATACTTACAAATGCAAATTTTTTATGATGGGCTAACCGAGACTTGTCAATCTACTGTCAATAATGCTGCAGGTGGAGCTTTAAAGAAAAAGAATGCTCAAGAGTCATATGACATATTTGAGATGTTGGGATCCAATGACCAACACAAAGATACAAGAGGTAAAAGTGCTGGTATCTATGAGATTAGTCCTAACAATGAGCTTGCTTTACAGGTTGCTGGTTTACAGCGGAAGCTTGATTCTGTGCTCAATATGGTACCTAAAGTTCCTCAAGTTGAAGTTTGTGGTATCTGCAACGTTCAAGGACACTCAACTCACATGTGTCTAGCTGGTAATGAATATCCTGCGTTTATCCATGAACAAGCCCACATGATGAATTCATACAACCAAAGGCCAAGAAATGACCCCTTCTCGAACACTTATAATCCTGGCTGGAGGAATCACCCAAATTTCTCATGGAGCAACAATCAAAATCAAAATCAAGCGAGCTCATCATTCCAACCCAAATCTAGTTCATTGGAGGACACAGTCAAGTTGTTGGCCCAAAATACTTTGCAATTCCAGCAAACTACTAATGGTGCTCTTCAACAACATTCTGCTGCCCTTACCAAGATGGAGATTCAATTAGGACAAATTGCAGATAGTTTGAACCAAAGAGAACCTGGAAAATTCCCTAGCCAAACAAATGTGAATCCCAAGCATCACGAGCAAGCCAAAGCAATCACAGTGCTTAGAAGTGGTAAGGTTTTTGATAATAAAGTTGGCAATGAAGTTACTAATGATGATATTGTGAATGCAGGTGATGAACAAAATGAAAAGACCACACCAAAGGAAGCAATTCCCATTGGCACGTCAACAATTTCACCTCAAATGCACAAGGCCAAGAACCCTTATCTGCCACCAATTCCTTTCCCTGGGCGTCTTGCTACAAGCAAACACGATAAGTCTTTTGCTGAAATTTATGACATACTTAGTAAAGTCAATGTTAACTTGCCTCTGCTTGATATGATCAGGAATATGCCAACTTATGCTAAATTCTTTAAGGAGTTGAATTCACACAAAAGAAGGTATAGCCCTCATGAGAAGGTGTTGGTGTCTGAAAATGTAAGTGCTGTCCTTCAAAGGAAACTTCCTCCTAAGCTCAAGGATCCAGGCAGTTTTACAATCGGCATAACCATTGGAGATAAACGAGCTGAGAAAGCCATGTTGGATTTAGGTACAAGTATCAATCTAATGCCTTATTCAGTGTATCTTCAACTAGGCTTGGGAGAATTGAAATCCACCACACTCAGCTTACAACTTGCTGATCGCTCAGTGAAATATCCTAGAGATATAGTTGAAGATATTTTGGTTCAAGTTGATAAGCTAATATTGCCTGCTGATTTTGTAGTGTTAGACATGGAAGATGCACCCATTCATAACCGTGAGCTGCCTATCTTGCTTGGAAGACCATTCATGGCCACAGCAAACACTCTCATTGATGTTAAAAATGGCATTCTCAAAATGACAGTCCTTGGCCAAACCGTAGAATTCAAAGTGTTTGAATCCTTATCTCATCCTTCTAATTCAGTTGATTGTTTTTCAATTGATTGTTTGGATTCTCTGGTCTTCTCTAAATTTGTGTGTTGTTAGAAATGTTAACTTGCAATTGTACGGGCCAATTAGTAGTATAGCAAGACAAGTACGAGGTCGTACCCACGAGGACTGAGAAGCTAATATTAGTTATGTACTTAGATTACCAAATTCAAGAAAGTAGGAGGTTAAGTCTAAAACAGAATTTAAAGCAAGAGTGATTGTAATTGTTGACCAAATGAAGCAAAACGAAATTGTAAACAAAAGCAAAGTGAGCAAATGTAACAAAGAATGTTTTGTGGGCTAGAAAACAGATTGGGAGACTAGGGCATTCGATTCACCATAACAATTCAATTCTGGGTTATAAGGCGTCAAGTGACAAGTCCAATTCGGATTCAAAGATTGATTCTAGCTAAAGTATGATTAGGCCATGGTGTCTGGTCCTAACCTTGTGTTCCTAATTCCCTAACTTGATCATTTGTTGTCTAACCTAAATTAAGCATTAGGAACCCATTAAGCATAGAAGAACAATTTAAACAACCAAGCATGTATCTAATCCCTATTGTCGAATGTCCATACATACTTTTCTTATTCATAGTTCAATTCAAATCAAAGCATGGTGTCTACTCTTGATTCAAACCAACATAGTTAATATACAAGTTCTAATGGTGATTAATCATCCAAACAAGCATAATAACTAATAAGCATAATGAATAAGAACATGAATCATGAATCAAACTTGAAACTCAAATCTTCAACTTATAAACCCAGAATATTCATGTTAGGTTACATCGAAGCCCTAGTTATGAATTTAGCTACTCATAATGGAAATGAAACTTAAACAGAAATGAGAAAACATAATGAATGCAATAAGAGTGGAAAAACCCATTTATGAAGTTGCTTGTGGTGTCCAAGGCTTCTCCAAGTGTTTCTCCACGTCTAATGCTGCTCCAAGAGCTTCCTCACATCTAGAGTATGGCAGCTAAAGAAGTGATTTGGGATGAGTTTGGGTGAGTGGTGATGGCAGAGAAAGATGAAATTCGTAGAGAATTGGAAGGGAGGCTTGCTGGAGTTGTTTTGGTGATTTTGGACAGAATGGAGTGTTTGGGGAAGGATGGAAGTGTTAGAGGATGGCTGAATGGATTGTGATATCGTTGAATGAGTGTGAAGCTCTCTATTTATAGAGTGTGAAGCTCCCCTTTGGCTGATCAAGCACATGGCTCAAAAGAGGATCCAAGGCTCCTCCAATCTGATTTGTCTCCCCTTTGAAAAGGATCCAAGGCTCCTCCAATCTGATTTGTCTCCCCTTTGAAAAGGATCCAAAGCTCCTCCAATCTGATTTGTCTCCCCTTTGGAAAGGATCCAAAGCTCCTCCAATCTGATTTGTCTCCCCTTTGGCTGATGAAGCAAATGGCTCAAAAGAGGATCCAAGGCTCCTCCAAGTGGAAACTGCAATCAGCCTGGTGTGTATTTGGATGGGCTCACGGATTGGGCTCAACTTAATCAATTGCTGCATTTGAGTTGTCCATCTTGAAGTTCAGATTCTCATCTTTCCAACCACATATTATTTGGGCCAATCCAAGTTCGGACAAAGAAGTTAAGGCCGAAGTGAATTGCTAACTCAGTCTGCACGTTTTTGCACCACTTTGCATATTTTCCTATCCAAAGCCACCATTGTAACCTAAGGCCCAATGAACTGCATAACAAACCAAAATAGATTAAAAGCACAAGTTTTTCTTTAAGAACGTAAGCAAAACATAAACTATAAGGGTACAAAATGATATACAATTGTGAACTGATCAAATACCCCCAGACCTAGATTTTGCTAGTCCTCGAGCAAAACAAAAGAAAACAAAGTAAAAAAAACAAAACAAGAAGTTAACTAAACCACTTCTGTAGGTAACACAATTGCATTGAGCATATGCAACAAGCCTTTAAACCTCTAGGCATCCCTAGCAGGAGGAGTTGTGTCTCCTGAGGGTTTAACAGAAACGATACCCACAAACGCTTTACTGACTCTACAAAACAAAAGGTTAGAAAACTAACTTTGAAAACAACTAATGAAAATGAACGAAAATTTTAGTCATACCTCCAACACCATAGAGTTGCCAAGATAGATGATCAATAAGTGTGTATAGTGGAAGCTATAGCTCAAAGGCACACGGCTTCAAAGTAAACATACTCAAATCTTGAAGGGAGAACATGCTTCAACTCTAATTCTCACATAAAGCACTCAATCACTCAGAACCTATGGTTTTATTCTCTCAAACAAGCAAAATGAGTATATGAAATAGAAGCACAATATTTGGTTAGATCTCATGAAGGGAATCAAATACTAAGAATAGAGGTACACACATACATACCAGCACCCATGAATACATCCTCAAAGATCAGCTAGGTCTTTCACAAGGTTGTAATGAAAGGCTAGGGTTAGGGGAAATGGAAGAATTGGAAGAAACAATTAACTTAAGAAACACCAAGGTTGATTCTTATGATTGCAAGGTCATCTGATTTAGAATGGTATGGCTGCAACTTCATAGCATCATCTGGCATAGAACTTATATTTCACATTTAGATCAAATCGAAACACTTTCTCTTTTCTTATTTGCTGACTTGATCTACTTCTTCTTTAACTTATTGCACAGATTCACACCAATTTACATTTAGGCATGTGGCAGCAACTTCCTTGCTTCAAACTTTATCTTGGCACACCTTGGTATATTTCTAAGCTATAGGGTATGGCTATAATAGGTTAAATATCTCAGATTGAGATACAAAGTTAGGGGAATCATGAGGGTGATAGAAGAAAATGGGTTAAAGTGTTTGGCTGCAAGAGGGCTGATGGAACACACAAATGGGTAGGGTGAAAAGAAAGCACAGAGAATTGTTATACACACATAGCCTAGCATCACTTCAATGAGTTCATTCATGAGTGAGAGCATGCACCTGATATTTGCAAAGAGAATCGTTCTTAGTATTCAATCAAAATGGAACAATGAGATCATTTAGAGTGAATTGAAGAAAATAAGTAGAGATGAGGAATAGAAACACTTTAAACCCTCTCAAGAAAGCAATTAGGCTCGAAATAGCTCACTAGGGTAGTCTCCACTATTCTCCTTCAAGAATCTGAGCATGGTACTTTATCCACCAGAATTCTAAGAGCTACCGCTTTGTGAAGTGTAATATGTCTCATATGAAAATCGAAATGGCCGCTCCATAGCATTGATTGTATGACATTCTTAAAAAAAATAGCGACACCGAACGAAAATTGGAAACACAAATCAAATGAACAAAAATTGAAAACACAAATCAAATGAACAAAAATTGAAAACCTCCCCCCCAGACCTGAATTTAACATTGCCCCCAATGTGAAAGCATATAAGAAAACAGAAAACAAGGATTTAAGGGGAACCTGGCACTGCACGTTTCATCCTGCATTTCTCAAAATGCTATCGATGGCTGAGCTCACCCATGGCTCTTCTTCTGACTCACTTTCCGAAGGGTCTGAGACAGAAGAATCATATTGGGCTCCATCTATTATCAACTCATCCATCTGCTCCACGAGTGTTTGGGGAAGGGTGGAAGTGTTAGAGGATGGCTGAATGGATTGTGATATCGTTGAATGAGTGTGAAGCTCTCTATTTATAGAGTGTGAAGCTCCCCTTTGGCTGATCAAGCACATGGCTCAAAAGAGGATCCAAGGCTCCTCCAATCTGATTTGTCTCCCCTTTGAAGAGGATCCAAGGCTCCTCCAATCTGATTTGTCTCCCCTTTGAAAAGGATCCAAAGCTCCTCCAATCTAATTTGTCTCCCCTTTGGAAAGGATCCAAAGCTCCTCCAATCTGATTTGTCTCCCCTTTGGCTGATGAAGCAAATGGCTCAAAAAAGGATCCAAGGCTCCTCCAAGTGGAAACTGCAATTAGCCTGGTGTGTATTTGGATGGGCTCACGGATTGGGCTCAACTTAATCAATTGCTGCATTTGAGTTGTCCATCTTGAAGTTCAGATTCTCATCTTTCCAACCACATATTATTTGGGCCAATCCAAGTTCAAACAAAGAAGTTAAGGCCGAAGTGAATTGCTAACTCAGTCTGCACGTTTTTGCACCACTTTGCATATTTTCCTATCCAAAGCCACCATTGTAACCTAAGGCCCAATGAACTGAATAACAAACCAAAATAGATTAAAAGCACAAGTTTTTCTTTAAGAACGTAAGCAAAACATAAACTATAAGGGTACAAAATGATATACAATTGTGAACTGATCATTGTGCAGGCACAATTTGATGATGATTTAGAAATTGTTTTGACACAACCTTTAGGTCACCTTGATGATGAACCTGAGTTTATGGAAGTTGCAGCTGCTCTTGAGGTTTCGAAACCATACCATTCTTCCATTTCACCCATTATAGAGCCTCTTGAACCTGCCTCCATTAAACTAGTTCCCTCCATTGTCAAACCACCTAAACTTGAGCTCAAACCTCTTCCACAACACCTTAAATATGTTTACCTTGGTGAGATAGAAACCCTTCCTGTCATTATAGCTTCTGACCTTTCAACATTAGAGGAGGACAAGCTGATTAAAGTTCTGAGAGACCACAAGAATGCTATCGGATGGACCATCGCAGATATCAAGGGAATAAGCCCTACAATGTGCATGCATCGAATTTTGATGGAGGATGCCAAGCCAACTCGTGAGCCCCAAAGGAGACTCAACCCACCTATGAAGGATGTTGTAAGAACTGAAATACTCAAATTACTTGATGTAGGAATCATTTATCCTATCTCAGATAGCAAATGGGTGAGTCCTATCCAAGTTGTTCCAAAGAAGTCAGGCATCACAGTGGTGAAGAATGAGAACAATGAGCTGGTGCCGACAAAACCCATCACGGGATGGAGAGTTTGCATTGATTATCGAAAGCTAAACACTGCCACTAGAAAGGATCACTTTCCTTTACCTTTTATTGATCAAATGCTTGAAAGGCTAGCTGGTCACTCACATTATTGTTTCCTTGATGGCTTTTCAGGTTATAATCAAATTGCAATAGCCCCAGAAGATCAAGAGAAGACAACATTCACATGCCCTTTTGGAACATTTGCGTATAGACGAATGCCATTTGGTTTATGCAATGCTCCAGCCACCTTCCAACGATGCATGATGGCTATCTTTTCAGACATGATAGAGAGGTTCATTGAGGTATTTATGGATGACTTTTCAGTTTTTGGATCTTCCTTTGATGATTGTCTTAACCACTTGTCATTAGTGCTTAAAAGATGCCAGGAAACGAATCTCATTTTGAATTGGGAGAAGTGTCACTTCATGGTGAAGCAAGGTATTGTGTTAGGTCATGCAATTTCCAGCAAAGGTATTGAGGTAGACAAAGCAAAAATTGATTTGATTTCTAGTTTGCCAGCCCCTACTTCAGTGAAGGGAGTGAGGAGTTTTCTAGGACATGCAGGTTTTTATCGTCGTTTCATTAAAGATTTCTCCAAAATCACTCGTCCTCTATGCAATCTTTTGGCTAAAGATTCTGTTTTCAACTTTGATAAAGATTGTTTAGATGCATTTAACACTTTGAAACTTGAACTAACATCAACTCCAATTATCAAGGCACCAGATTGGTCTTTACCTTTCGAATTAATGTGTGATGCTTCTAACTATGCTCTTGGTGCAGTTCTAGGTCAAAGAGTGAATAAGCTTCCTCATGTCATCTATTATGCAAGCCGAACATTGAATGATGCTCAGCTCAATTACTCTACAACTGAGAAGGAGTTGCTTGCTGTAATTTTTGCTTTAGAGAAGTTTCGTTCATATCTTGTTGGTTCTAAAGTGATTGTATATTCTGACCATGCAGCACTTAGGTACTTGTTAACCAAGAAGGATGCTAAGCCACGCTTGCTTCGATGGGTATTGCTGTTGCAAGAATTTGATTTAGAAATCCGAGATAAGAAAGGGTGTGAGAATGTTGTTGCTGATCATCTATCTCGTCTCATCGATGGTAACCATGAGAATAAGGATGTCCTACCCCTCAATGAATCTTTTCCAGATGAACAACTATTGGCCATTCATGATCAAGAACCGTGGTATGCTGATCTTGTTAATTATCTTGCTAGTGGTGTTTTGAGAGATGATTTAACTTTTCAGGAGAGAAAGAAGTTCCTTGCCAATGCCAAACATTACTTCTGGGATGATCCATATTTGTTCAAACATGGCCCCGACCAAATCATAAGGAAGTGTGTCCCAGAGAATGAGCAGCAAAGCATACTCAAGTTCAGTCATGAATTTGCATGTGGAGGTCATTTTGGTGCCAAGAAAACAGCAGCTAAGATTCTTCAATCCGGTTTCTTTTGGCCCTCTCTTTTTAAAGATGCCTTTTATTTCTGTTCTAAATGTGATAGGTGTCAAAGAATGGGAAACATAAGCCAGAGGAATATGATGCCACTGAACAACATTTTGGTGGTGGAGCTGTTTGACATATGGGGTATAGATTTCATGGGACCTTTTCCTTCCTCTTTGGGTTATACTTACATTCTTGTTGCTGTAGATTATGTGTCTGTTAGACAGATTTTGTTCTATCTATTTCTCGCAAGTGCACGAATCAATTATAGTATAGGAATGCAAGTACGAGGTCGTTCCACAGAGACTTAGATGAAAGTACTTAATACTACTACTTAGATTCCAAATAACCTAAAGCTAAACAGAATTTAATTGAGATTGAATTGAGTTGTTTGGAGTGAAAACTACTAAAAAGGAATGCAAAGAGCAAGTGATCAGGAGTAGATGTTTAGAGAATGTAAAGACGATGAGACAAGCGAATGTAAAGACGATGAGACAAGCACTAGGCGTTCAACTTCACCATGTGATGTTATGTATGATTATCCATATGATGTTTGGTTTTAATCAAGTACTCAGAAACACAACCTAGCTATGATGTTTAGTCTAAGTTATGAATCTGAATCCATTAAGCTTGAGTACCAACACTATAGAACCAAGTAAACATTTAAACATGATGTTTGTCCTAAATGCATTACTCACTCATTCACTAATCAGTTCAAGAGTCATATGATGTTTATGTAAACTTGAACTAGATAATCAACATGCAGGTGTTAATAATGGCCAGTTATTTAAACATGCATAAGGATTCAATAAGAGCAAGTGAATGAAACCAGAATTTAGAAGTAATCAACAAGGGTAACATTAACTTGAAAACATGAAATTGTCTTGACAGGCTACATTGAACCCCTAGTTATGGTAATTAGTTACACATCATTAATGGAGAATACAATTGAATCAAAGTAAACATGGAGAAGGTAAGAAAAACCCGTGAAGATCAAATTATGATGTTGAAGAACTCCTCACACAGCTTCCACCATGTATGCTTGCAGCCAGAGGTGAAGAGTGGTGTGAATGTAGGAATTGTGTTTGGGAGATGATGGGGATGTGAAGGATGGAGTGGTTTCTGGGAATTGGGCTAGAGGAATTGTGTTTGGGAGATGATGGGGATGTGAAGGATGGAGTGGTTGCTGGGAATTGGGCTAGAGGAATTGTGTTTGGGAGATGATGGGGATGTGAAGGATGGAGTGGTTGCTGGGAATTGGGCTAGAGGAAGTGCTGAATGCTCAGATATTATTTTTGGAATGGGATGGATGTGGTATTTGTAGGGAGAGTGAGAAGAGGAATCTGAATTGATTTAAGCCTCCACCATCAACACTTGCAATTGAATATCAGTTTCTTGGCTGCTCCACTTCACCAACCAATCCCACCAGAAACCACACCTCATCCTTAGCTCAGCATGATGCAAATAATGAGCTCATCAGTAAGTCAGCATGATGTATATTTTGATGGGCTCACGGATTGGGCTTGCCTTGATCAACTGATGACATTAAGCTATCCATCTTGAAGTTCAGGCTTTCATCTTTCCAACCACATGCTATATGGGCCAATCCAAGTTCGGATGAAAAAGATAAGTCCGAAATGAATTTGTAACTCAGTCTTCAGCTTTTACACATTGTTTTCACCATTTTACTCCAAATGTCTCAAGTATTACCTAGAGCTCAATGAACTGAATGACAAACACAAAAGAGGTTAAAAGCACAAGTTTTACTTAAAAACATACCAAATCATAAGTTAGAAGGGTACAACAAGATATGTAATTATGCACCGATCAAATACCCCCAAACCTAGATTTTACTAGTCCTCGAGTAAAACAAAATGAAAACAAAGATAAAAACAAAACTAGACCACTTTCGTAGGTAACTCGATTGCATTGAGCGTATGCAACAAGCCTTTAAACCTCTAGGCATCCCTAGTAGGAGGAGTTGTGTCTCCTGAGGGTTTAACAGAAACGATACCCACAAACGCTTATTGACTCTACAAAACAAAAGGTTGGAAAACTGACTTTGAAAACAACTAATGGAAATGAAAGAAAATTTTAGTCATACCTCCAACACTATAAAGTTGCCAAGATAGATGATCAATAAGTGTGTACAGTGGAAGCTATAGCTCAAAGGGACACGGCTTCAAAGTAAACATACTCAAATCTTGAAGGGAGAACATGCTTCAACTCTAATTCTCACATATAGCTCTCAATCACTCAGAACCTATGGTTTTATTCTCTCAAACAAGCAAAATGAGTATATGAAATAGAAGCACAATATTTGGTTAGATCTCATGAAGGGAATCAAATACTAAGAATAAAGATATACACATACATACCAGCACCCATGAATACATCCTCAAAGATCAGCTAGGTCTTTCACAAGGTTGTAATGGACGGCTAAGGTTAGGGGAAATGGAAGAATTGGAAGGAACACAATTAACTTAAGAATACACCAAGGTTGCATTCTTCATTGATCTGCAAGGTATCATTGATTTAGAATGGTATGGCTGCAACTTCATAGCATCATCTGGCATAGACCTTATATTTCACATTTAGATCAAATTGAAACACCTTCTCTTTATCTTTCTTATTTGCTGACTTGATCTTTTTTTTTTTTTGTTTTTTTTGTTTTTTTTTTTTAAATCAAACTTGCACAGATTCACACCAATTTACATTCAGGCATGTGGCAGCAACTTCCTTGCTTCAAACTTTATCTTGGCACACCTTGGTATATTTCTAAGCTATAGGGTATGGCTATAGTAGGTTAAATATCTCAGATTGAGATACAAAGTTAGGGGAATTATGAGGGTGATAGAAGAAAATGGGTTAAAGTGTTTGGCTGCAAGAGGGCTGATGGAACACACAAATGGGTAGGGTGAAAAGAAAGCACAGAGAATTGTTATACACACATAGCCTAGCATCACTTCAATGAGTTCATTCATGAGTGAGAGCATGCACCTGATATCTGCAAAGAGAATCATCCTTAGTATTCAATCAAAATGGAACAATGAGATCATTTAGAGTGAATTGAAGAAAATAAGTAGAGATGAGGAATAGAAACACTTTAAACCCTCTCAAGAAAGCAATTAGGCTCGAAATAGCTCACTAGGGTAGTCTCCACTATTCTCCTTCAAGAATCTGAGCATGGTACTTTATCCACTAGAATTCTAAGAGCTACCGCTTTGTGAAGTGTAATATGTCTCATTTGAAAATCGAAATGGCCGCTCCATAGCATTGATTGTATGACATTCTTAAAAAAAATAGCGACACCGAACGAAAATTGGAAACACAAATCAAATGAACAAAAATTGAAAACACAAATCAAATGAACAAAAATTGAAAACCTCCCCCCCAGACCTGAATTGAACATTGCCCCCAATGTGAAAGCATATAAGAAAACAGAAAACAGGGATTAAGGGTAACCTGGCACTGCACGGTTCATCCTTCAAACATAGCATTTCTCAAAATGCTATCGATGGCTGAGCTCACCCATGGCTCTTCTTCTGACTCACTTTCCGAAGGGTCTGAAACAGAAGAATCATATAGGGCTCCATCTATTATCAACTCATCCATCTGTTCCACGATGTCTCGGAGCCTTGTGGTCATGTACACTAATTGGAAGTGAAACTCGTCAAGCATACTTAAGTAAATGCCAAACTCGTCTCGAATGTTACCTGTACAGTACATGTAACTGCTCAACACAACAGTTCTTGCCACAAACCTCCTGTCTAGCAGATATTCCCTCCAAGTATCTAGACAACGTGCCAGTGCTGCAAGCTGCATCTCTTCCAATCCACAATTCAGATCCCAATTTGGAATCATGTCTTCAATTTCCTCTATCACCCTACCTCTTTGAAACAGAAAGGCATCTATGGTAACTGCTGAGGGATCCATGGCAAACACTACCACGAGCACCTCAATCACCTCAAACATCCGTTGTACAATGGTATTCTTACCCAAAGGATCTTCTGGTGGGATAGCTGGCAGTGAGTTCAACAAAACCATTGGGCTAGGCACCTTCACCATGCTCAATTCGAACTCCTCCTGCTTGAGCTTTCCACCGACGGCCTCCTGGAGTTTCTCCATTGACGAGATCTACAATAAGCAACAATTTGGAGAAGGTTTGGTTCGGGAGGAAGAAGAAGTTGAGATGTTCAGGGGTTAAAGGAAGCGGCTAGGTAAACATTTACATAGAAAAGAAACACAGTCAGGGGGTATACACGGATATACACGAATAAGAAAAAGAAAGAAAGAAAAAATTAATTTAAAAATACACGAATATACAAGTGACTCACGGATTACCAATTAAGAATCTCAGAAAACACAGCCAGGGGATCCGGGAAGTTTGGAGAGGTCACAATGGTCCTGCTTAAAACCCAAAACTTCTTAGACACCCAAGGTGTCGCCTATAGAACTCCTAGACACTGTATTTAACAGAGGTGCTCATTGGGGTTACCAGAAGTCAACTCATATGAAAAATCTCTTCTTCTTTTTTTTTTTTTTTTCATAGGCATGCAAGACATTGAACAAAATTATACTGAGCAAAACAAAGCTCACACAACTTAGCTCTAACACAAAACACAAAATTGTCAAACCCTACCCCCAAACTTAAATGGAGCATTGTTCTCAATGTTTAAAAGAAGGAAATGCACTGCAATAACCAAACTAGACCTAAAAGACACAAAAAGAAAATTACTCTAAAAATAAAAACAACATAACCTGGTATTGACAAAGTTAGGGTGTGGTGAACTCAAGGGAGTCCACAACTTGTGTTTCCAGTATGTCATCCAAGTATTGTTTCAACCGCTGCCCATTCACCTTGAAAACTGTCCCGTTCCTTACGTTTTCAATCTCAACAACTCCATGAGGAAAAACTTGAAGCACCTTGAACGGGCCAAGCCATCTAGATCTCAATTTACCTGGAAAGAGACGCAAACGTGAGTCATACAATAAAACTTTCATACCTGGCTTGAATTCTTTCCTGAGAATGGCCTTGTCATGATAACGTTTGGTCCTTTCCTTGTAGATTTTGGCATTCTCATAAGCTTCATTCCTTAGCTCCTCCAATTCATTGATCTGCAACTTTCTGACAGTCCCAGCTTCCTTGAGATCAAAATTGAACTTCTTAATTGCCCAATATGCTCTGTGCTCAAGCTCCATCGGCAGGTGACAAGCTTTCCCAAACACGAGTCTATAAGGGCTCATCCCAATGGGAGTCTTATACGCTGTCCTATATGCCCAAAGTGCATCATTGAGTCGCAACGCCCAATCTTTTCTAGTCGGACTGACAGTTTTCTCTAAAATGTTCTTGATCTCTCTATTGCTGATCTCGACTTGTCCGGATGTTTGAGGATGATATGGAGTCGCCACTCTGTGTGTGATATTATACTTTTTCATTAAGGCTTCAAATGGTTTATTGCAGAAGTGGCTGCCACCATTACTAATGATAGCTCTGGGAGTTCCAAACCTAGTGAAAATCATATCTCTCAGGAATTTTAGGACAACCTTGTGATCATTAGTCCTTGTAGCCAACGCCTCCACCCATTTGGACACATAATCTACAGCAACAAGAATGTAAGTATAACCCAAAGAGGAAGGAAAAGGTCCCATGAAATCTATACCCCATATGTCAAACAGCTCCACCACCAAAATGTTGTTCAGTGGCATCATATTCCTCCGGCTTATGTTTCCCATTCTTTGACACCTATCACATTTAGAACAGAAATAAAAGGCATCTTTAAAAAGAGAGGGCCAAAAGAAACCGGATTGAAGAATCTTAGTGATCAGTTCACAATTGTATATCATTTTGTACCCTTATAGTTTATGTTTTGCTTACGTTCTTAAAGAAAAACTTGTGCTTTTAATCTATTTTGGTTTGTTATTCAGTTCATTGGGCCTTAGGTTACAATGGTGGCTTTGGATAGGAAAATATGCAAAGTGGTGCAAAAAACGTGCAGACTGAGTTAGCAATTCACTTCGGCCTTAACTTCTTTGTCTGAACTTGGATTGGCCCATATAATATGTGGTTGGAAAGATGAGAATCTGAACTTCAAGATGGACTACTCAAATGCAGCAATTGATTAAGTTGAGCCCAATCCGTGAGCCCATCAAAGTACACACCAGGCTGATTGCAGTTTCCACTTGGAGGAGCTTTGGATCCTCTTCAAAGGGGAGACAAATCAGATTGGAGGAGCCTTGGATACTCTTCAAAGGGGAGACAAATCAGATTGGAGGAGCCTTGGATACTCTTCAAAGGGGAGACAAATCATATTGGAGGAGCCTTGGATACTCTTCAAAGGGGAGACAAATCAGATTGGAGGAGCCTTGGATCCTCTTTTGAGCCATGTGCTTGATCAGCCAAAGGGGAGCTTCACACTCTATAAATAGAGAGCTTCACACTCATTCAACCATATCTCATTCCATTCAGCCACTACAATTCACTCTAGCCAACCTCTAACACTTCCATCCTTCCCCAAACACTCCATCCTTCACATCCCCATCATCTCCCAAACACAATTCCTACATTCACACCACTCTTCACCTCTGGCTGCAAGCATACATGGTGGAAGCTGTGAGGAGTTCTTCAACATCATAATTTGATCTTCACGGGTTTTTCTTACCTTCTCCATGTTTACTTTGATTCAATTGTATTCTCCATTAATGATGTGTAACTAATTACCATAACTAGGGTTTCAATGTAGCCTGTCAAGATAATTTCATGTTTTCAAGTTAATGTTATCCTTTGTTGATTACTTCTAAATTCTGGTCTCATTCACTTGTTCTTATTGAATCTTTATGCATGTTTAAATAACTGGCCATTATTAACACCTGCATGTTGATTATCTAGTTCAAGTTTACATAAACATCATGTTTAAATGTTTACTTGGTTCTATAGTGTTGGTACTCAAGCTTAATGGATTCAGATTCATAGCTTAGACTAAACATCATAGCTAGGTTGTGTTTCTGAGTACTTGATTAAAACCAAACATCATATGGATAATCATACATAACACGAACTCCAGAATTGTAATCAATTTAGGTGATTGTCAACTTGTAACTTGAAATTGGATTGTCATGGTGAAGTTGAACCCCTAGTGCTTGTCTCATCGTCTTTACATTCTCTAAACATCTACTCCTGATCACTTGCTCTTTGCATTCCTTTTTAGTAGTTTTCACTCCAAACAACTCAATTCAATCTCATTTAAATTCTGTTTAGCTTAGGTTATTTGGAATCTAAGTAGTAGTATTAAGTACTTTCATCTAAGTCTCTGTGGAACGACCTCGTACTTGCATTCCTATACTATAATTGATTCATGCACTTGCGAGAAATAGATAGAACAAAATCTGTCTAACAAAATGGCGCCGCTGCCGGGGACTTGATTAAGAGTCTTGTTACTACTGCTTACTTTGTTTTGTTTTTCTTTGTTTTCAGGTATTGCATGTCGAAAAAACCATTGCTTGAACAAGTTGTATCAGCGGTGAGGAAACACTCTCAATCCGGAACCATTAAGATCCAACCAATCCGTGGTACACAACAATCATCTCTTGCTGAACTTGAAGAAAGGCTTGTTGAAGCAAGAGTGGCAGCCATTGAATCTATTCTCAATCATTCAGAAGCTGAAACCTCCAATTCTGCAAGCTTAGAAGAGTACTCTCAATTCAACATCTTTAACTCAGATCAAGAAGAAGAAAAAAGAAGAGATGGCAGCCAATGACCGACTTGCTTTGGAGGATCTTGGTCAACCAATCATACCAAATTCACCTTCATGCATCTTGCTGTCCACAGAAGCTAGAAACTATGAGCTTAAATCTTCTCACTTTCAAATGCTTCCTTCTTTTTATGGTTTACCTAACGAAGATCCTTTGGCTCACATTAAAGAATTTTATACTGTTGTGTGTACTTTGCCTTTGAAGGATGTGTCTGAAGCAGATCTGAGGATGAGGGTGTTCCCTTACACTTTGAAAGATAGAGCAAAGACTTGGTTGATGTCGTTAACCCCTGGATCACTAACCAGTTGGGACGCTGTTGCTAAGAAGTTCTTGGAGAAGTTTTTCTCCTCCCAAAAGACAGCCACCTTGAGGTCTCGAATTTTCAACTACTCACAACATGATGGTGAACCATTCAATGAATGCTGGGAGCGTTTCAAAGGAACTCTAATGCAATGTCCACATCATGGGTTACCTCTATACTTACAAATGCAAATTTTTTATGATGGACTAACCGAGACTTGTCAATCTACTGTCAATAATGCTGCAGGTGGAGCTTTAAAGAAGAAAAATGCTCAAGAGTCATATGACATATTTGAGATGTTGGGATCCAATGACCAACACAAAGATACAAGAGGTAAAAGTGCTGGTATCTATGAGATTAGTCCTAACAATGAGCTTGCTTTACAGGTTGCTGGTTTACAGCGGAAGCTTGATTCTGTGCTCAATATGGTACCTAAAGTTCCTCAAGTTGAAGTTTGTGGTATTGCAACGTTCAAGGACACTCAACTCACATGTGTCCAGCTGGTAATGAATATCCTGCGTTTATCCATGAACAAGCCCACATGATGAATTCATACAACCAAAGGCCAAGAAATGACCCCTTCTCGAACACTTATAACCCTGGTTGGAGAAATCACCCAAATTTCTCATGGAGCAACAATCAAAATCAAAATCAAGCGAGTTCATCATTCCAACCCAAATCTAGTTCATTGGAGGACACAGTCAAGTTGTTGGCCCAAAATACTTTGCAATTCCAGCAAACTACTAATGGTGCTCTTCAACAACATTCTGCTGCCCTTACCAAGATGGAGATTCAATTAGGACAAATTGCAGATAGTTTGAACCAAAGAGAACCTGGAAAATTCCCTAGCCAAACAAATGTGAATCCCAAGCATCACGAGCAAGCCAAAGCAATCACAGTGCTTAGAAGTGGTAAGGTTTTTGATAATAAGGTTGGCAATGAAGTTACTAATGATGATATTGTGAATGCAGGTGATGAACAAAATGAAAAGACCACACCAAAGGAAGCAATTCCCGTTGGCACGTCAACAATTTCACCTCAAATGCACAAGGCCAAGAACCCTTATCTGCCACCAATTCCATTCCCTGGGCGTCTTGCTACAAGCAAACACGATAAGTCTTTTGCTGAAATTTATGACATACTTAGTAAAGTCAATGTTAACTTGCCTTTGCTTGATATGATCAGGAATATGCCAACTTATGCTAAATTCTTTAAGGAGTTGAATTCACACAAAAGAAGGTATAGCCCTCATGAGAAGGTGTTGGTGTCTGAAAATGTAAGTGCTGTCCTTCAAAGGAAACTTCCTCCTAAGCTCAAGGATCCAGGCAGTTTCACAATCGGCATAACCATTGGAAATAAACGAGTTGAGAAAGCCATGTTGGATTTAGGTGCAAGTATCAATCTAATGCCTTATTCAGTGTATCTTCAACTAGGCTTGGGAGAATTGAAATCCACCACACTCAGCTTACAACTTGCTGATCGCTCAGTGAAATATCCTAGAGGTATAGTTGAAGATATTTTGGTTCAAGTTGATAAGCTAATATTGCCTGCTGATTTTGTAGTGTTAGACATGGAAGATGCACCCATTCATAACCGTGAGCTGCCTATCTTGCTTGGAAGACCATTCATGGCCACAGCAAACACTCTCATTGATGTTAAAAATGGCATTCTCAAAATGACAGTCCTTGGCCAACCGTAGAATTCAAAGTGTTTGAATCCTTATCTCATCCTTCTAATTCAGTTGATTGTTTTTCAATTGATTGTTTGGATTCTCTGGTCTTCTCTAAATTTGTGCAGGCACAATCTGATGATGATTTAGAAATTGTTTTGACACAACCTTTAGGTGACCTTGATGATGAACCTGAGTTTATGGAAGTTGCAGCTGCTCTTGAGTTTTCGAAACCATACCATTCTTCCATTTCACCCATTATAGAGCCTCTTGAACCTGCCTCCATTAAACTAGTTCCCTCCATTGTCAAACCACCTAAACTTGAGCTCAAACCTCTTCCACAACACCTTAAATATGTTTACCTTGGTGAGATAGAAACCCTTCCTGTCATTATAGCTTCTGACCTTTCACCATTAGAGGAGGACAAGCTGATTAAAGTTCTGAGAGACCACAAGAATGCTATCGGATGGACCATCGCAGATATCAAGGGAATAAGCCCTACAATGTGCATGCATCGAATTTTGATGGAGGATGCCAAGCCAACTCGTGAGCCCCAAAGGAGACTCAACCCACCTATGAAGGATGTTGTAAGAACTGAAATACTCAAATTACTTGATGTAGGAATCATTTATCCTATCTCAGATAGCAAATGGGTGAGTCCTATCCAAGTTGTTCCAAAGAAGTCAGGCATCACAGTGGTGAAGAATGAGAACAATGAGCTGGTGCCGACAAAACCCATCACGGGATGGAGAGTTTGCATTGATTATCGAAAGCTAAACACTGCCACTAGAAAGGATCACTTTCCTTTACCTTTTATTGATCAAATGCTTGAAAGGCTAGCTGGTCACTCACATTATTGTTTCCTTGATGGCTTTTCAGGTTATAATCAAATTGCAATAGCCCCAGAAGATCAAGAGAAGACAACATTCACATGCCCTTTTGGAACATTTGCGTATAGACGAATGCCATTTGGTTTATGCAATGCTCCAGCCACCTTCCAACGATGCATGATGGCTATCTTTTCAGACATGATAGAGAGGTTCATTGAGGTATTTATGGATGACTTTTCAGTTTTTGGATCTTCTTTTGATGATTGTCTTAACCACTTGTCATTAGTGCTTAAAAGATGCCAGGAAACGAATCTCATTTTGAATTGGGAGAAGTGTCACTTCATGGTGAAGCAAGGTATTGTGTTAGGTCATGCAATTTCCAGCAAAGGTATTGAGGTAGACAAAGCAAAAATTGATTTGATTTCTAGTTTGCCAGCCCCTACTTCAGTGAAGGGAGTGAGGAGTTTTCTAGGACATGCAGGTTTTTATCGTCGTTTATTAAAGATTTCTCCAAAATCACTCGTCCTCTATGCAATCTTTTGGCTAAAGATTCTGTTTTCAACTTTGATAAAGATTGTTTAGATGCATTTAACACTTTGAAACTTGAACTAACATCAACTCCAATTATCAAGGCACCAGATTGGTCTTTACCTTTCGAATTAATGTGTGATGCTTCTAACTATGCTCTTGGTGCAGTTCTAGGTCAAAGAGTGAATAAGCTCCCTCATGTCATCTATTATGCAAGCCGAACATTGAATGATGCTCAGCTCAATTACTCTACAACTGAGAAGGAGTTGCTTGCTGTAATTTTTGCTTTAGAGAAGTTTCGTTCATATCTTGTTGGGTCTAAAGTGATTGTATATTCTGACCATGCAGCACTTAGGTACTTGTTAACCAAGAAGGATGCTAAGCCACGCTTGCTTCGATGGGTATTGCTGTTGCAAGAATTTGATTTAGAAATCCGAGATAAGAAAGGGTGTGAGAATGTTGTTGCTGATCATCTATCTCGTCTCATCGATGGTAACCATGAGAATAAGGATGTCCTACCCTCAATGAATCTTTTCCAGATGAACAACTATTGGCCATTCATGATCAAGAACCGTGGTATGCTGATCTTGTTAATTATCTTGCTAGTGGTGTTTTGAGAGATGATTTAACTTTTCAGGAAAGAAAGAAGTTCCTTGCCAATGCCAAACATTACTTCTGGGATGATCCATATTTGTTCAAACATGGCCCCGACCAAATCATAAGGAAGTGTGTCCCAGAGAATGAGCAGCAAAGCATACTCAAGTTCAGTCATGAATTTGCATGTGGAGGTCATTTTGGTGCCAAGAAAACAGCAGCTAAGATTCTTCAATCCGGTTTCTTTTGGCCCTCTCTTTTTAAAGATGCCTTTTATTTCTGTTCTAAATGTGATAGGTGTCAAAGAATGGGAAACATAAGCCGGAGGAATATGATGCCACTGAACAACATTTTGGTGGTGGAGCTGTTTGACATATGGGGTATAGATTTCATGGGACCTTTTCCTTCCTCTTTGGGTTATACTTACATTCTTGTTGCTGTAGATTATGTGTCCAAATGGGTGGAGGCGTTGGCTACAAGGACTAATGATCACAAGGTTGTCCTAAAATTCCTGAGAGATATGATTTTCACTAGGTTTGGAACTCCCAGAGCTATCATTAGTGATGGTGGCAGCCACTTCTGCAATAAACCATTTGAAGCCTTAATGAAAAAGTACAATATCACACACAGAGTGGCGACTCCATATCATCCTCAAACATCCGGACAAGTCGAGATCAGCAATAGAGAGATCAAGAACATTTTGGAGAAAACTGTCAGTCCGACTAGAAAAGATTGGGCGTTGCGACTCAATGATGCACTTTGGGCATATAGGACAGCGTATAAGACTCCCATTGGGATGAGCCCTTATAGACTCGTGTTTGGGAAAGCTTGTCACCTGCCGATGGAGCTTGAGCACAGAGCATATTGGGCAATTAAGAAGTTCAATTTTGATCTCAAGGAAGCTGGGAATGTCAGAAAGTTGCAGATCAATGAATTGGAGGAGCTAAGGAATGAAGCTTATGAGAATGCCAAAATCTACAAGGAAAGGACCAAACGTTATCATGACAAGGCCATTCTCAGGAAAGAATTCAAGCCAGGTATGAAAGTTTTGTTGTATGACTCACGTTTGCGTCTCTTTCCAGGTAAATTGAGATCTAGATGGCTTGGCCCGTTCAAGGTGCTTCAAGTTTTTCCTCATGGAGCTGTTGAGATTGAAAACGTAAGGAACGGGACATTTTCAAGGTGAATGGGCAGCGGTTGAAACAATACTTGGATGACATACTGGAAACACAAGTTGTGGACTCCCTTGAGTTCACCACACCCTAACTTTGTCAATACCAGGTTATGTTGTTTTTATTTTTAGAGTAATTTTCTTTTTGTGTCTTTTAGGTCTAGTTTGGTTATTGCAGTGCATTTCCTTCTTTTAAACATTGAGAACAATGCTCCATTTAAGTTTGGGGGTAGGGTTTGACAATTTTGTGTTTTGTGTTAGAGCTAAGTTGTGTGAGCTTTGTTTTGCTTAGTATAATTTTGTTCAATGTCTTGCATGCCTTTAAAAAAAAAAAAAAAAAAAAAAAAAAAAAAAAGAAGAGATTTTTCATATGAGTTGACTTCTGGTAACCCCAATGAGCACCTCTGTTAAATACAGTGTCTAGGAGTTCTATAGGCGACACCTTGGGTGTCTAAGAAGTTTTGGGTTTTAAGCAGGACCATTGTGACCTCTCCAAACTTCCCGGATCCCCTGGCTGTGTTTTCTGAGATTCTTAATTGGTAATCCGTGAGTCACTTGTATATTCGTGTTTTTTTAAATTATTTTTTTATTTTATTTTATTTTTTTTTCTTTTTCTTCTTTCTTTTTCTTATCCGTGTTTATCCCTAGCTGTGTTTCTTTTCTATGTAAAACCTAGCCGCTTCCTCTAACCCTGAACATCTCAACTTCTTCTTCCTCCGAACCAAACCTTCTCCAAATTGTTGCTTATTGTAGATTTTCAATGGAGAACTCCAGATGCGTCGGTGGAAAGCTCAAGCAGGAGGAGTCCGAATTGAGCATGGTGAAGGTGCCTAGCCCAATGGTTTTGTTGAACTCACTGCCAGCTATCCCACCAGAAGATCCTTTGGGTAAGGATACCATTGTACAACGGGTGTTTGAGGTGATTGAGGTGCTCGTGGTAGTGTTTGCCATGGATCCCTCAGCAGTTACCATAGATGCCTTTCTGTTTCAAAGAGGTAGGGTAATAGAGAAAATTGAAGACATGATTCCAAATTGGGATCTGAATTGTGGATTGGAAGAGATGCAGCTTGCAGCGCTGGCACGTTGTCTAGATACTTGGAGGGAATATTTGCTAGATAGGAGGTTTGTGGCAAGAACTGTTGTGGTGAGCAGTCACATGTATTGTACAGGTAACATTCGAGACGAGTTTTGCATTTACTTAAGTATGCTTGACGAGTTTCACTTCCAATTAGTGTACATGACCACAAGGCTCCGAGACATCGTGGAACAGATGGATGAGTTGATAATAGATGGAGCCCTATATGATTCTTCTGTTTCAGACCCTTCGGAAAGTGAGTCAGAAGAAGAGCCATGGGTGAGCTCAGCCATCGATAGCATTTTGAGAAATGCTATGTTTGAAGGATGACCCGTGCAGTGCCAGGTTACTCTTAATCCCTGTTTTCTATTTTCTTATATGCTTTCACATTGGGGGCAATGTTCAATTCAGGTCTGGGGGGGAGGTTTTCAATTTTTGTTGATTTGATTTGTGTTTTCAATATTTGTTCATTTGATTTGTGTTTTCAATTTTCGTTCATTTGATTTGTGTTTCCAATTTTTGTTCGGTGTCGCTATTTTTTTTAAGAATGTCATACAATCAATGCTATGGAGCGGCCATTTCGATTTTCATATGAGACATATTACACTTCACAAAGCAGTTGCTCTTAGAATTCTGGTGGATAAAGTATCATGCTCAGATTCTTGAAGGAGAATAGTGGAGACTACCCTAGTGAGCTATTTCGAGCCTAATTGCTTTCTTGAGAGGGTTTAAAGTGTTTCTATTCCTCATCTCTACTTATTTTCTTCAATTCACTCTAAATGATCTCATTTTTCCATTTTGATTGAATACTAAGGATGATTCTCTTTGCAGATATCAGGTGCATGCTCTCACTCATGAATGAACTCATTGAAGTGATGCTAGGCTATGTGTGTATAACAATTCTCTGTGCTTTCTTTTCTCCCTACCCATTTGTGTGTTCCATCAGCCCTCTTGCAGCCAAACACTTTAAACCATTTTCTTCTATCACCCTCATGATTCCCCTAACTTTGTATCTCAATCTGAGATATTTAACCTATTATAGCCATACCCTGTAGCTTAGAAATACACCAAGGTGTGCCAAGATAAAGTTTGAAGCAAGGAAGGTGCTGCCCCATGCCTAAATGTAAATTGGTGTGAATCTGTGCAATAAGTTAAAGAAGAAGTGGATCAAGTCAGCAAATAAGAAAGATAAAGAGAAAATGTTTCGATTTGATCTAACTGTGAAATTTAAGGTCTATGCCAGATGATGCTATGAAGTTGCAGCCATACCATTCTAAATCAATGATACCTTGCAGATCAATGAAGAATGCAACCTTGGTGTGTTCTTAAGTTAATTGTGTTCCTTCCAATTCTTCCATTTCCCCTAACCCTAGCCTTTCATTACAACCTTGTGAAAGACCTAGCTGATCTTTGAGGATGTATTCATGGGTGCTGGTATGTATGTGTGTATCTCTATTCTTAGTATTTGATTCCCTTCATGAGATCTAACCAAATATTGTGCTTCTATTTCATATACTCATTTGCTTGTTTGAGAGAATAAAACCATAGGTTCTGAGTGATTGAGTGCTTTATGTGAGAATTAGAGTTGAAGCATGTTCTCCCTTCAAGATTTGAGTATGTTTACTTTGAAGCCGTGTGCCTTTGAGCTATAGCTTCCACTGTACACACTTATTGATCATCTATCTTGGCAACTCTATGGTGTTGGAGGTATGACTAAAGTTTTCTTTCATTTTCATTAGTTGTTTTCAAAGTTAGTTTTCTAACCTTTTGTTTTGTAGAGTCAGTAAAGCGTTTGTGGGTATCGTTTCTGTTAAACCCTCAGGAGACACAACTCCTCCTGCTAGGGATGCCTAGAGGTTTAAAGGCTTGTTGCATATGCTCAATGCAACTGTGTTACCTACAGAAGTGGTTTAATTAATTTCTTGTTTTGTTTTGTTTTCTTTTGTTTTGCTCGAGGACTAGCAAAATCTAGGTCTGGGGGTATTTGATCAGTTCACAATTGTATATCATTTTGTACCCTTATAGTTTATGTTTTGCTTACGTTCTTAAAGAAAAACTTGTGCTTTTAATCTATTTTGGTTTGTTATTCAGTTCATTGGGCCTTAGGTTACAATGGTGGCTTTGGATAGGAAAATATGCAAAGTGGTGCAAAAAACGTGCAGACTGAGTTAGCAATTCACTTCGGCCTTAACTTCTTTGTCTGAACTTGGATTGGCCCATATAATATGTGGTTGGAAAGATGAGAATCTGAACTTCAAGATGGACTACTCAAATGCAGCAATTGATTAAGTTGAGCCCAATCCGTGAGCCCATCAAAGTACACACCAGGCTGATTGCAGTTTCCACTTGGAGGAGCTTTGGATCCTCTTCAAAGGGGAGACAAATCAGATTGGAGGAGCCTTGGATACTCTTCAAAGGGGAGACAAATCAGATTGGAGGAGCCTTGGATACTCTTCAAAGGGGAGACAAATCATATTGGAGGAGCCTTGGATACTCTTCAAAGGGGAGACAAATCAGATTGGAGGAGCCTTGGATCCTCTTTTGAGCCATGTGCTTGATCAGCCAAAGGGGAGCTTCACACTCTATAAATAGAGAGCTTCACACTCATTCAACCATATCTCATTCCATTCAGCCACTACAATTCACTCTAGCCAACCTCTAACACTTCCATCCTTCCCCAAACACTCCATCCTTCACATCCCCATCATCTCCCAAACACAATTCCTACATTCACACCACTCTTCACCTCTGGCTGCAAGCATACATGGTGGAAGCTGTGAGGAGTTCTTCAACATCATAATTTGATCTTCACGGGTTTTTCTTACCTTCTCCATGTTTACTTTGATTCAATTGTATTCTCCATTAATGATGTGTAACTAATTACCATAACTAGGGTTTCAATGTAGCCTGTCAAGATAATTTCATGTTTTCAAGTTAATGTTATCCTTTGTTGATTACTTCTAAATTCTGGTCTCATTCACTTGTTCTTATTGAATCTTTATGCATGTTTAAATAACTGGCCATTATTAACACCTGCATGTTGATTATCTAGTTCAAGTTTACATAAACATCATATGACTCTTGAACTGATTAGTGAATGAGTGAGTAATGCATTTAGGACAAACATCATGTTTAAATGTTTACTTGGTTCTATAGTGTTGGTACTCAAGCTTAATGGATTCAGATTCATAGCTTAGACTAAACATCATAGCTAGGTTGTGTTTCTGAGTACTTGATTAAAACCAAACATCATATGGATAATCATACATAACACGAACTCCAGAATTGTAATCAATTTAGGTGATTGTCAACTTGTAACTTGAAATTGGATTGTCATGGTGAAGTTGAACCCCTAGTGCTTGTCTCATCGTCTTTACATTCTCTAAACATCTACTCCTGATCACTTGCTCTTTGCATTCCTTTTTAGTAGTTTTCACTCCAAACAACTCAATTCAATCTCATTTAAATTCTGTTTAGCTTAGGTTATTTGGAATCTAAGTAGTAGTATTAAGTACTTTCATCTAAGTCTCTGTGGAACGACCTCGTACTTGCATTCCTATACTATAATTGATTCATGCACTTGCGAGAAATAGATAGAACAAAATCTGTCTAACACTTAGCTGCTGTTTTCTTGGCACCAAAATGACCTCCACATGCAAATTCATGACTGAACTTGAGTATGCTTTGCTGCTCATTCTCTGGGACACACTTCCTTATGATTTGGTCGGGGCCATGTTTGAACAAATATGGATCATCCCAGAAGTAATGTTTGGCATTGGCAAGGAACTTCTTTCTCTCCTGAAAAGTTAAATCATCTCTCAAAACACCACTAGCAAGATAATTAACAAGATCAGCATACCACGGTTCTTGATCATGAATGGCCAATAGTTGTTCATCTGGAAAAGATTCATTGAGGGGTAGGACATCCTTATTCTCATGGTTACCATCGATGAGACGAGATAGATGATCAGCAACAACATTCTCACACCCTTTCTTATCTCGGATTTCTAAATCAAATTCTTGCAACAGCAATACCCATCGAAGCAAGCGTGGCTTAGCATCCTTCTTGGTTAACAAGTACCTAAGTGCTGCATGGTCAGAATATACAATCACTTTAGAACCAACAAGATATGAACGAAACTTCTCTAAAGCAAAAATTACAGCAAGCAACTCCTTCTCAGTTGTAGAGTAATTGAGCTGAGCATCATTCAATGTTCGGCTTGCATAATAGATGACATGAGGAAGCTTATTCACTCTTTGACCTAGAACTGCACCAAGAGCATAGTTAGAAGCATCACACATTAATTCGAAAGGTAAAGACCAATCTGGTGCCTTGATAATTGGAGTTGATGTTAGTTCAAGTTTCAAAGTGTTAAATGCATCTAAACAATCTTTATCAAAGTTGAAAACAGAATCTTTAGCCAAAAGATTGCATAGAGGACGAGTGATTTTGGAGAAATCTTTAATGAAACGACGATAAAAACCTGCATGTCCTAGAAAACTCCTCACTCCCTTCACTGAAGTAGGGGCTGGCAAACTAGAAATCAAATCAATTTTTGCTTTGTCTACCTCAATACCTTTGCTGGAAATTGCATGACCTAACACAATACCTTGCTTCACCATGAAGTGACACTTCTCCCAATTCAAAATGAGATTCGTTTCTTGGTGTTGAGGCCCAAAAAAGTCCACGGTTCGGCCCAAATAAGTTTTCGGTCCAATACGCTGCTGTATTGAGAAAAATCACATATCTGAGTACACAAAGGCTCGTCATATACGAGTCAATGCATTATCTTCGCAAATCCATGCTAATTATCCCGTCAAGCATAATAATTGAAAGCATGCCAAGCGATATGCCATGCCAAGTAGGAAATCATTATTACACACCCAACCACGCTACAAGCCTAAGTGGGCCCAAGCCACTCGAATGCCCGGGGCTTGCTTGAGTGGGTTGTGGCATGGATGGTAATAAATCAACATGAGGCCCATTGATGGGCCAAGAAATGAAAAGTCTCGGGTTACTTGGGAGCCTCGAGACTCAAGCCCATTTCTTAGGCCCAAATATATGGGTAAGCACACGAGAGAAAATAGCCCAATAGCCCAAGCAAAATAACCCAACGAAAATAATAAAAAGCCCAATCAAGAGGCCCAATATTTAACAAAGACTCATTTGCTTAAAAACCACCTTAGCCCACATAAAAGGCCCAAGAAAATAAGCCACAGCTCTTTGGAAAAGAGAACACGTGAAGAAGGAGGTTGGCAGACTTAGCAAGCAAAGTTGCTGGAAACAAGACCCAAGTCAGAGACGCTCAAAGAACCAAGAAATATTAGCCTGCGAGCTGCCAGAAGCACCCTTTAAACCAGCATGTATATCCAATTCATTCCCTCATCAGACCTAGCCTTGGAAGAGGAGAGAAAAGAAGGAAAAAAGATGGCTGAAAATAGAAGTCTGAGGCAGCCGCGGGAAAGGGGGGCCTTGAGCTCCCAAAACCCCTGATTTTATGCAAGGAAGCAGAGTTGACTTCACCAAAAGAAGATGATTGAAAGGATGAGGAGAGAAAGGAAGGAAGAACTTGGCAAAAATAGGATAGAGGCCATTAGGGTTTCTTGAAGAAGACCCATTCCCAGCAGCTATAAATAGGACCCTTTCTACCCAACACAACACAACCCACAACCTTTAGAGAGCAAGCTTTCTCTCTAACTTGCAAAAAACCCAACTCGTGCACTGTTCATCGTCTTCTCCGATCTGTTTTTCTGGCAGCTGCCAGAAGAACTCAGCTTTTCTTTTTCCCTAGTCAAGTTCTTCACAAAACACCCCATTCCTTGCTTAAACATTTTCTTTTCTCATAAACCAAGTCTAATCTCTCTCTTAATGCTAAACTCATGTTGGTTTTGCTCCCATGCCACATGCCATTCATGCTAAGCCAAGGAAACTATCTGTAAGCATGCCTCAGCCATTGTATTTTCAATTGGTGAAGATAACCAAAAATATTTCTTAAGTTTTCACTAACTTTTCGAGATATTTTTGGGCTTAATTTCTGAACCCAAGCAAAGGGGACAATTTCCTCATTCTACCTTTGCAGCAGCCCAGCCCATTAGCTGCAGGAGGAAACAGGCCCCTACATAAATTGGCGACTCTGCTGGGGATTAGGCCATTATCTTCACCTATGCCTCCAAGAAAGAAGGCCAGAGGCAACAACATGACTTCCCAGGATGGGCCAAGCCATGCTGACTTAGAATCAAGGCAACATGCCTCTTCTAGGGAAGAAGAACGTGCAAGTGAGGGAACTTTTACCCTCACAGACCTCGTTGCAGCCATTCATGCTATGGGAGAGACCCAGAGGGAGATGGTAGAGATGATAAAGGAACTCAAAAATTCGGCTTCAAAGCCAAGTGAAGAAAATGAGAAACACCCACAAGAGGAATCTGCTGCTGCTGGAAAAGAATCTGAGCAAAAGGGGCCATTTTTTGTCACGCAAGAGGACGTTGTTGCCATGCTGGAAAAAGAACTGAGTCGAAGTCCGGAAGATTGGAAGTATCTTCCTCAGCCGCCGTACCCATCAAGCTTGCTCCAGCAGCCATATCCTAAAGGCTATGAAGCACCAACCTTTGTCCTCTTTGACGGAAGGAAGGGGAGCCCGAAGGAACATGTCAATCGCTTCATTGATGCCTTGGGACCATATGCCGGTGATCATAATCTTCGACTTGGAGAATTCTCAAAGAGCCTCACCGATCGTGCTTACACATGGTATACGACGTTGGCACCCGGCTCTATTCACTCTTGGGAAAGCTTGGCAAGCAGATTTTGTAAGAAGTATTTCCAGCATGAAGAACGAGTCACCACCACTCAACTTAACAACACTCGCCAAAAATATGGTGAGGATCCCGTGGACTTTGTGCGCAGGTTCCGGGACCTAGCGTTGGATTGCTACGATGAGAAAGATGAGGAGACGTTTGTCGAAATTTGCATCAGCAATATTGTGGCAAATTATAGAGTTTATTTGGAGAATATTGGTATCAGCCAATTTTCTCGGTTGCTGGAAGCAGTGAGGAAAACAAGTATTTCAGTTAAACTAAATGGGCAGGAAGCTTGGAAGAGTGAAGAGGAAGAACGCCACTCGGGGGCTTCATTTGATCAGCAAGATTATCAAGAGACAGCTGCCGTAACCTCTCATAAGAGCCACAAATCACCCTATGATTAATTGGGTTACGAGCTACATGCGAGTAGAGCAGCAGCTGTGGCTTTGTTAAAAATCTCTGCAGAGCATGGCAGCCTAGTACAACATATGCCAAATACATGCCAAAGCCACAAGCTTTCATGCTATTGCAAGTCGTGCATACTCCTTGGATTTTTCATACTTGGGGGCTTGTTTTGATTAGGCATCAATGCAAAATGGCTCGAAGCCTTACTACTGTCAAGTTGCTTTTGCACCTATCCTTTTGTTTTCAGCTTTTCAAAATTATTTCAAAGATGAACTCCTTTTGTGTTCTCACCATATGTTTTCACAACTTTGGTAGAATGCACCACCATTATGGCATGCCAAGGTGTAAAATGATATTTGCAATGAGAATGAAGTATTTTGGAAAAGAAAAAAAAGAGCCTCTAAAATTCTTTCCTTACTTTTATCTTTTTCTGTTTTGCAAAACATGTTCTTTGAAAAGAAAAAAAATAGACAAGCAAACTTTCCTTTAAAAAGCTAAGCCTTTCAACAATAACTATACCAAGCACGCCACTTAGCAGTAAGACATGCCAAGCAAAGTCACTTGGATGGGGTCCCGGGCCATCAACAAGCAACATGCATGAGTAAAATAATATGGAGCATGCATTCTTGAGCTGCTGGAACAATGAAATCATTGTCCCCTTTTGATAAGCAACAAGAATATGCAAAACATCTGGGAATTTTACAAAGACCATGCATATACTAGTCTGCCCCTTTGGGTATGACAATAGGGTGTTTTTCAGGCCTAGTGGTCAGACAAAATTTTGGCAGCATATACCTTGTTTTAAGGATATCCAACCTGTCAGAGAATCTCCAGCAGTTCATAAAAACAAATTTTGCCAACCAAGCAATGTATATATAAGACATGAAGATTACAACATGCCTCAAGCATTTAATACAAGCTCCAGTGATTCAACACTACATTACAAAGTCATAACGTCATGGTCGTTAGAGTGCCCAAAAGAAAAATGAAAAAGAAGAAGGAGCTGCTGGAAGCTGTGGAGAGGTGTTGGCAGCTGTGTCGGATGTGACTAGGAAAGGAGGTGTAGGAGGTAGCACTGCTGGAAGCTGTGGAGAGGTGCCGGCAGCCATGTCGGATGTGCCCGGGATATGAGGAGTAAGAGGAGGCGCTGCTGGAAGTGGTGGAGAGGTGTCGGCAGCCATGTCAGATGTGCCCAAGATAGGAGGAGTAGGAGGCTGCACTGCTGGAAGACTCAGGACAACATTAGCAACAGTAGCGGGAAAGTCAAAGCCGGCCTCCGATGAGCAACCTGCCGTATCCTCAACGGTGGGCACAACCTGCCGGAGAAATACGGGGTATGAGTTGCAAGTCACAACAGGCAGCACGCAACGCGTATATACCAAGTAAAACAAGCAAGAAGGTTATTTGATATCGGTTTAATGTCAACATGCCGCTCATGGTCACTAACAAATTCGGGAGGCATGCTTGAGGTGTCCAGCTCCTCCAAGCGAGTGTTAGAATTTGGTTTCTACAGCCATGGTTCCTGCCGCCCCTTTCTCAAGAAGCTGAACTTGGTCAAGCAAGCGATATAGGTGCCCCAGGAACATGGGGGCTAGAGGAAGCACACTGCCACATGCTATCACTAAGGCCAAAGAAAACACCCGCTCATGCAAACAATCTTGGTTAAAATCACAAAAAAGGAATCTCCCAAGCTATAACGATATAAGCACAGCAAGACGACATGGCTCATTCTTGTTAAACATCCTCGAAAAATTGTATCCAGTTGCTAAACCGCAGGGAAGTGCTAGGAGAAGTCGGAGCACCCTTCCGTAAAGTCTCAAGCTTTAGTTTATCTTCCGGAGTCAGCGCAATGTGGAAGGGGTCTTGGTTGCCGCAAAGTGGGAGGTGGAAAATATTGGCTACATCCTCAAGTGTGGGAGCAAACTCTCCCCATGAACAAGGTGTGTCTCGGTACTCCACCACCTAACCATGTGCCGAAGCGTCTTAGCTTCAATATGAATGTCGCAAGCTTTAGAAATGAAGATGGCAGCCAGCACCCCTGCCCGACTCGGAATATCACAAGTAGAAGGGTCCCTCAATTCACGATCGACCCGCTCTGACCAACCCTTGTTGGTACCACACGGATATTGGAAGAATAAAGGGACCGCTGGAAATAGACCCCTATCTATGCAGCATCTTGATATCAACACAGGATCAATCACTGGAGTTGCTTCCGGCGCTGGCTCCCCATCAATGATTATATCTTCATCAGTGTTCTTAAGCAAAGGAGGCGGCCTTCCTCTTTTCAATCTGTCATGTGTGGAATAGATATGATCCTTAAGGATGGATGATGGATTAATGGAGGTCATGATAACTCTTGGCAAAACGATAAGTACCTGCACATAGAAATATGGAAAGAAGCAAAATAGAATTAGCACACGTAAGATACGTGTCAAGCATGGCTAGCTCATCCAAGCAAACATGCAATTCAAAATTCAAGCTCATGACAAGTAAAAGGCTCGATCCGTGATCAACAAGCAGGACAAGCAAGTTCCTTCTCAAAATAAAATAAAATATTCAACTAGGCAATACCAAACATGCACTCTGTCAGTTATTATTCTCCACAAGCAACACACGCAAAAATCCACAATTGATCAGGCATGCGTTCTCAAGGAAAGAAAGCCTAGGCCAAGCACCAGTCTACACCTATTCTTAAAATACCCAAAGTTGGTAGAGTTATTTACCAAAAGGTTAAGACAGAAGTACCAAAAAAAAAAAAAAATTTCAATTTAGAAGGCTAAGAAATTTGAAGGTTCCAGCAGTAGAAACGTCAAGGTTTCCAGCACCTGCCCCACCCATGCCTGAGACGTGTGCACTTGCCTTATTTCAAATCTTCTTAGCCCCTGTCCTATTTCAAACATCATACTAGTGTATATGCTCATTAACCCCCAAAGCTCAATTTATCCTTGCAACAATTCAACAAACTCATTACATCCGTGGAAGTAACCAAAAACTCACCTTTATTTTATCAAGTTCCCAGCAAATCAGTAAGAAGATGACATTCCTCATGCTTTGGAACCTCTCAATCAAGCCTGAAAAAGAAACAAGGGAGTACGTTGACAAGATTAGGCGCTGGAAGGGGAACTCATAAACGAAAAGGGGGTATAATCACTATTGAAGCATAATTTTTTCCCAAGACAAGTTGCAAGCAGCCAAGACTCACTTTCATGTTATCAAAATCCTAGAAGGTTAGACTCCTCATGCTTTATCATGCTTTGGAGCTTCTAAATAAGAGACTACGTTATCCAAATTCATACGCCGGAAAGGTACTTATACACAAAGGAAGGCGCTAGAAGCATAAATTTCTCAAAGTGCAAGCAAACTCATCTATCAAGCATTAGACAAAATTCACAAGGCGTGATACCAATCCACATACCAAGAAATTTCATTTCATTCAAGCATTCCAAGCAATTCGGGCATCTCAAAGCAAACTGAAGAATTCATGCTCTTACAACAATACCATTCCACTTCAGGCTCTCACAACAATATTGCTCAAGACTATGCTCTAGCAATACTCAGATCAGCACTCAATGCCAACAGAAAGGACATGCTAAATTCCCAAGCAAAAGCAACATGCCAAGCAAAACTTATTCACAAGCTTTCCAACCATCCTAGCTAGAACATCCCACCTTTAGAAAATCACTATAAATCAAGCTTACAACCAAAAAAATCCCAAACTTTCCAGATTAGAACTAGACATATCAAGCTTCATTTTCCCAAAATTTCATTGCATTTCGAGCTAGGGAAGCATGTCAAACAGATTTCTAAAACAGCTCATGCAACAGAAACTGTACAGCTCCAGCAACTTAACCCTTATTCCACCAAAAATTCATTTTTTTATTCACGTGACGCAAGACCAATTCCAACATAACCATTGAGAAGTCTATTTTCATGTCCCAAAAGCTTCAACTTATATTTGAAAAGAAACATTTGAAAAGTTCAAAAAACAGCCAGCAAGCTACTTTGAGACATTTTGACAAACACTTGGCATGCATACCGAAGTGAGCTTGTATAACTCTTGTTTATCACCAAGCTAGAATCCTAAACCAGAAATTTAACCTCAGAATTTGATTTCTAGTTCACAAATACTGGGAAATACAGAGGAACTCAAGCATTCAAGCATAGAAAACAAGCATTCAACAAAGGCATCAACACCAACTCATGAACATGCTTCAGACAAATGGAGGCAGAGAGCACTAGAATGGGTGGATGATCCTCAATTTTGGATATGTTATAAAAAACATAATTTCGAGCAAGTTTTGTGAAGCAAGTATAATCATCCGAGCATCATAAGTTAAGGACACATGCAGAAGTAAAATCTGCAAAAACTCACCAGCCATGGATGAATGCAGAAGTTGCAAACCAGCTTTGAGGTATCAGAAAAATTCAAAAAATTCTGCAAATTTTACTGGCTATAGAACTCGAGCAGATAAACAACTTTGATCAAGGAAGTTTTTTGATCCGAGCTTCCGAAATATGACTTATGTACTGATGCACAATACCCACGAGTTTGGGTCTTGAAGAAGAAGAAAGAGGAGAATGAGAAAATAAAGCATGCCATGCCAAATGAAAGGAAAAGAGAGCAGCTACTTGCGAATAAAAAATTCAAAAGGAAGGGGCAACACAATTTTGCCCACGTGAGGACCAAGCCAGTCAAGGGGATAACGCGCCTAACTCTCTTATGTGCTCTCAAGCCCTCATCTCTTCTTCAACCCACCATGCATCAATACAAGCATTTGTGAATCAATCCACACAAATCATGCAACTCAAGCATTTCACTTGATGCAATCATTTCAAGCAAACCAAACCAAATATCACAAGATCAAACTTTTCAGGCCACACAGTCATCATAAAAATTGGAACTTTGCAGTTCTAGTTGCTGGAAGCACAGAGAAAAAGCCATGCTATCACCATATCATGCCAAATTGTCACCATTGCAACAAAGGGATACCCCAAGTTCATCACGCCAAGCTACATCTTGATCCAACTTAACCATTAGATTATCCACATCCTCATAGCAAGTCCAAACTAATCATGCCAAGCCATGCTGCTGCAATTTATTTTGGGCCGAAAATTGATTATTCGGACCATTTCAATACACATTCATGGCCCCAATAATCAAGGGGGCTAATGTTGAGGCCCAAAAAAGTCCACGGTTCGGCCCAAATAAGTTTTTGGTCCAATACGCTGCTGTATTAAGAAAAATCACATATCTGAGTACACAAAGGCTCGTCATATACGAGTCAATGCATTATCTTCGCAAATCCATGCTAATTATCCCGTCAAGCATAATAATTGAAAGCATGCCAAGCGATATGCCATGCCAAGCGACATGCCATGCCAAGCGACATGCCATGCCAAGTAGGAAATCATTATTACACACCCAACCACGCTACAAGCCTAAGTGGGCCCAAGCCACTCGAATGCCCGGGGCTTGCTTGAGTGGGTTGTGGCATGGATGGTAATAAATCAACATGAGGCCCATTGATGGGCCAAGAAATGAAAAGTCTCGGGTTACTTGGGAGCCTCGAGACTCAAGCCCATTTCTTAGGCCCAAATATATGGGTAAGCACACGAGAGAAAATAGCCCAATAGCCCAAGCAAAATAACCCAACGAAAATAATAAAAAGCCCAATCAAGAGGCCCAATATTTAACAAAGACTCATTTGCTTAAAAACCACCTTAGCCCACATAAAAGGCCCAAGAAAATAAGCCACAGCTCTTTGGAAAAGAGAACACGTGAAGAAGGAGGTTGGCAGACTTAGCAAGCAAAGTTGCTGGAAACAAGACCCAAGTCAGAGACGCTCAAAGAACCAAGAAATATTAGCCTGCGAGCTGCCAGAAGCACCCTTTAAACCAGCATGTATATCCAATTCATTCCCTCATCAGACCTAGCCTTGGAAGAGGAGAGAAAAGAAGGAAAAAAGATGGCTGAAAATAGAAGTCTGAGGCAGCCGCGGGAAAGGGGGGCCTTGAGCTCCCAAAACCCCTGATTTTATGCAAGGAAGCAGAGTTGACTTCACCAAAAGAAGATGATTGAAAGGATGAGGAGAGAAAGGAAGGGAAGAACTTGGCAAAAATAGGATAGAGGCCATTAGGGTTTCTTGAAGAAGACCCATTCCCAGCAGCTATAAATAGGACCCTTTCTACCCAACACAACACAACCCACAACCTTTAGAGAGCAAGCTTTCTCTCTAACTTGCAAAAAACCCAACTCGTGCACTGTTCATCGTCTTCTCCGATCTGTTTTTCTGGCAGCTGCCAGAAGAACTCAGCTTTTCTTTTTCCCTAGTCAAGTTCTTCACAAAACACCCCATTCCTTGCTTAAACATTTTCTTTTCTCATAAACCAAGTCTAATCTCTCTCTTAATGCTAAACTCATGTTGGTTTTGCTCCCATGCCACATGCCATTCATGCTAAGCCAAGGAAACTATCTGTAAGCATGCCTCAGCCATTGTATTTTCAATTGGTGAAGATAACCAAAAATATTTCTTAAGTTTTCACTAACTTTTCGAGATATTTTTGGGCTTAATTTCTGAACCCAAGCAAAGGGGACAATTTCCTCATTCTACCTTTGCAGCAGCCCAGCCCATTAGCTGCAGGAGGAAACAGGCCCCTACACCTGGCATCTTTTAAGCACTAATGACAAGTGGTTAAGACAATCATCAAAAGAAGATCCAAAAACTGAAAAGTCATCCATAAATACCTCAATGAACCTCTCTGTCATGTCTGAAAAGATAGCCATCATGCATCGTTGGAAGGTGGCTGGAGCATTGCATAAACCAAATGGCATTCGTCTATATGCAAATGTTCCAAAAGGGCATGTGAATGTTGTCTTCTCTTGATCTTCTGGGGCTATTGCAATTTGATTATAACCTGAAAAGCCATCAAGGAAACAATAATGTGAGTGACCAGCTAGCCTTTCAAGCATTTGATCAATAAAAGGTAAAGGAAAGTGATCCTTTCTAGTGGCAGTGTTTAGCTTTCGATAATCAATGCAAACTCTCCATCCCGTGATGGGTTTTGTCGGCACCAGCTCATTGTTCTCATTCTTCACCACTGTGATGCCTGACTTCTTTGGAACAACTTGGATAGGACTCACCCATTTGCTATCTGAGATAGGATAAATGACTCCTACATCAAGTAATTTGAGTATTTCAGTTCTTACAACATCCTTCATAGGTGGGTTGAGTCTCCTTTGGGGCTCACGAGTTGGCTTTGCATCCTCCATCAAAATTCGATGCATGCACATTGTAGGGCTTATTCCCTTGATATCTGCGATGGTCCATCCGATAGCATTCTTGTGGTCTCTCAAAACTTTAATCAGCTTGTCCTCCTCTAATGGTGTAAGGTCAGAAGCTATAATGACAGGAAGGGTTTCTATCTCACCAAGGTAAACATATTTAAGGTGTTGTGGAAGAGGTTTGAGCTCAAGTTTAGGTGGTTAGACAATGGAGGGAACTAGTTTAATGGAGGCAGGTTCAAGAGGCTCTATAATGGGTGAAATGGAAGAATGGTATGGTTTCGAAACCTCAAGGGCAACTGCAACTTCCATGAACTCAGGTTCATCATCAAGGTCACCTAAAGGTTGTGTCAAAACAATTTCTAAATCATCATCAGATTGTGCCTGCACAAATTTAGAGAAGACCAGAGAATCCAAACAATCAATTGAAAAACAATCAACTGAATTAGAAGGATGAGATAAGGATTCAAACACTTTGAATTCTACGGTCTGGCCAAGGACTGTCATTTTGAGAATGCCATTTTTAACATCAATGAGAGTGTTTGCTGTGGCCATGAATGGTCTTCCAAGCAAGATAGGCAGCTCACGGTTATGAATGGGTGCATCTTCCATGTCTAACACTACAAAATCAGCAGGCAATATTAGCTTATCAACTTGAACCAAAATATCTTCAACTATACCTCTAGGATATTTCACTGAGCGATCAGCAAGTTGTAAGCTGAGTGTGGTGGATTTCAATTCTCCCAAGCCTAGTTGAAGATACACTGAATAAGGCATTAGATTGATACTTGTACCTAAATCCAACATGGCTTTCTCAGCTCGTTTATCTCCAATGGTTATGCCGATTGTAAAACTGCCTGGATCCTTGAGCTTAGGAGGAAGTTTCCTTTGAAGGACAGCACTTACATTTTCAGACACCAACACCTTCTCATGAGGGCTATACCTTCTTTTGTGTGAATTCAACTCCTTAAAGAATTTAGCATAAGTTGGCATATTCCTGATCATATCAAGCAGAGGCAAGTTAACATTGACTTTACTAAGTATGTCATAAATTTCAGCAAAAGACTTATCGTGTTTGCTTGTAGCAAGACGCCCAGGGAAAGGAATTGGTGGCAGATAAGGGTTCTTGGCCTTGTGCATTTGAGGTGAAATTGTTGACGTGCCAATGGGAATTGCTTCCTTTGGTGTGGTCTTTTCATTTTGTTCATCACCTGCATTCACAATATCATCATTAGTAACTTCATTGCCAACTTTATTATCAAAAACCTTACCACTTCTAAGCACTGTGATTGCTTTGGCTTGCTCGTGATGCTTGGGATTCACATTTGTTTGGCTAGGGAATTTTCCAGGTTCTCTTTGGTTCAAACTATCTGCAATTTGTCCTAATTGAATCTCCATCTTGGTAAGGGCAGCAGAATGTTGTTGAAGAGCACCATTAGTAGTTTGCTGGAATTGCAAAGTATTTTGGGCCAACAACTTGACAGTGTCCTCCAATGAACTAGATTTGGGTTGGAATGATGAACTCGCTTGATTTTGATTTTGATTGTTGCTCCATGAGAAATTTGGGTGATTCCTCCAGCCAGGATTATAAGCGTTCGAGAAGGGGTCATTTCTTGGCCTTTGGTTGTATGAATTCATCATGTGGGCTTGTTCATGGATAAACGCAGGATATTCATTACCAGCTGGACACATGTGAGTTGAGTGTCCTTGAACGTTGCAGATACCACAAACTTCAACTTGAGGAACTTTAGGTACCATATTGAACACAGAATCAAGCTTCCGCTGTAAACCAGCAACCTGTAAAGCAAGCTCATTGTTAGGACTAATCTCATAGATACCAGCACTTTTACCTCTTGTATCTTTGTGTTGGTCATTGGATCCCAACATCTCAAATATGTCATATGACTCTTGAGCATTCTTTTTCTTTAAAGCTCCATCTGCAGCATTATTGACAGTAGATTGACAAGTCTCGGTTAGTCCATCATAAAAAATTTGCATTTGTAAGTATAGAGGTAACCCATGATGTGGACATTGCATTAGAGTTCCCTTGAAACGCTCCCAACATTCATTGAATGGTTCACCATCATGTTGTGAGTAGTTGAAAATCCGAGCCCTCAAGGTGGCTGTCTTTTGGGAGGAGAAAAACTTCTCCAAGAACTTCTTAGCTACAGCATCCCAACTAGTTAGTGATCCAGGGGTTAACGACATCAACGAAGTCTTTGCTCTATCTTTCAAAGTGTAAGGGAACACCCTCATCCTCAGATCTGCTTCAGACACATCCTTCAAAGGCAAAGTACACACAACAGTATAAAATTCTTTAATGTGAGCCAAAGGATCTTTGTTAGGTAAACCATAAAAAGAAGGAAGCATTTGAAAGTGAGAAGATTTAAGCTCATAGTTTCTAGCTTCTGTGGACAGCAAGATGCATGAAGGTGAATTTGGTATGACTGGTTGACCAAGATCCTCCAAAGCACGTTGGTCATTGGCTGCCATCTCTTCTTTTTCTTCTTCTTCTTGATCTGAGTTAAAGATGTTGAATTGAGAGTACTCTTCTAAGCTTGCAGAATTGGAGGTTTCAGCTTCTGAATAACTGAGAATAGATTCAATGGCTGCCACTCTTGCTTCAACAAGCCTTTCTTCAAGTTCAACAAGAGATGGTTGTTGTGTACCATGGATTGGTTGGATCTTAATGGTTCCAGATTGAGAGTGTTTCCTCATCGCTGATACAACTTGTTCAAGCAATGGTTTCTTCGACATGCAATAACTGAAAACAAAGAAAAACTAAAGAAAGTAAGCAGTAGTAACAAGACTCTTAATCAAGTCCCCGACAGCGGCGCCATTTTTTTGTTAGACAGATTTTGTTCTATCTATTTCTCGCAAGTGCACGAATCAATTATAGTATAGGAATGCAAGTACGAGGTCGTTCCACAGAGACTTAGATGAAAGTACTTAATACTACTACTTAGATTCCAAATAACCTAAAGCTAAACAGAATTTAATTGAGATTGAATTGAGTTGTTTGGAGTGAAAACTACTAAAAAGGAATGCAAAGAGCAAGTGATCAGGAGTAGATGTTTAGAGAATGTAAAGACGATGAGACAAGCGAATGTAAAGACGATGAGACAAGCACTAGGCGTTCAACTTCACCATGACAATCCAATTTCAAGTTACAAGTTGACAATCACCTAAATTGATTACAATTCTGGAGTTCGTGTTATGTATGATTATCCATATGATGTTTGGTTTTAATCAAGTACTCAGAAACACAACCTAGCTATGATGTTTAGTCTAAGTTATGAATCTGAATCCATTAAGCTTGAGTACCAACACTATAGAACCAAGTAAACATTTAAACATGATGTTTGTCCTAAATGCATTACTCACTCATTCACTAATCAGTTCAAGAGTCATATGATGTTTATGTAAACTTGAACTAGATAATCAACATGCAGGTGTTAATAATGGCCAGTTATTTAAACATGCATAAGGATTCAATAAGAGCAAGTGAATGAAACCAGAATTTAGAAGTAATCAACAAGGGTAACATTAACTTGAAAACATGAAATTGTCTTGACAGGCTACATTGAACCCCTAGTTATGGTAATTAGTTACACATCATTAATGGAGAATACAATTGAATCAAAGTAAACATGGAGAAGGTAAGAAAAACCCGTGAAGATCAAATTATGATGTTGAAGAACTCCTCACACAGCTTCCACCATGTATGCTTGCAGCCAGAGGTGAAGAGTGGTGTGAATGTAGGAATTGTGTTTGGGAGATGATGGGGATGTGAAGGATGGAGTGGTTTCTGGGAATTGGGCTAGAGGAATTGTGTTTGGGAGATGATGGGGATGTGAAGGATGGAGTGGTTGCTGGGAATTGGGCTAGAGGAAGTGCTGAATGCTCAGATATTATTTTTGGAATGGGATGGATGTGGTATTTATAGGGAGAGTGAGAAGAGGAATCTGAATTGATTTAAGCCTCCACCATCAACACTTGCAATTGAATATCAGTTTCTTGGCTGCTCCACTTCACCAACCAATCCCACCAGAAACCACACCTCATCCTTAGCTCAGCATGATGCAAGCAATGAGCTCATCTGTAAGTCAGCATGATGTATATTTTGATGGGCTCACGGATTGGGCTTGCCTTGATCAACTGATGACATTAAGCTATGCATCTTGAAGTTCAGGCTTTCATCTTTCCAACCACATGCTATATGGGCCAATCCAAGTTCGGATGAAAAAGATAAGTCCGAAATGAATTTGTAACTCAGTCTTCAGCTTTTACACATTGTTTTCACCATTTTACTCCAAATGTCTCAAGTATTACCTAGAGCTCAATGAATTGAATGACAAACACAAAAGAGGTTAAAAGCACAAGTTTTACTTAAAAACATACCAAATCATAAGTTAGAAGGGTACAACAAGATATGTAATTATGCACCGATCAGTGTCCAAATGGGTGGAGGCGTTGGCTACAAGGACTAATGATCACAAGGTTGTCCTAAAATTCCTGAGAGATATGATTTTCACTAGGTTTGGAACTCCCAGAGCTATCATTAGTGATGGTGGCAGCCACTTCTGCAATAACCATTTGAAGCCTTAATGAAAAAGTACAATATCACACACAGAGTGGCGACTCCATATCATCCTCAAACATCCGGACAAGTCGAGATCAGCAATAGAGAGATCAAGAACATTTTTGAGAAAACTGTCAGTCTGACTAGAAAAGATTGGGCGTTGCGACTCAATGATGCACTTTGGGCATATAGGACAGCGTATAAGACTCCCATTGGGATGAGCCCTTAAAGACTCGAGTTTGGGAAAGCTTGTCACCTGCCGATGGAGCTTGAGCACAGAGCATATTGGGCAATTAAGAAGTTCAATTTTGATCTCAAGGAAGCTGGGACTGTCAGAAAGTTGCAGATCAATGAATTGGAGGAGCTAAGGAATGAAGCTTATGAGAATGCCAAAATCTACAAGGAAAGGACCAAATGTTATCATGACAAGGCCATTCTCAGGAAAGAATTCAAGCCAGGTATGAAAGTTTTATTGTATGACTCACGTTTGCGTCTCTTTCCAGGTAAATTGAGATCTAGATGGCTTGGCCCGTTCAAGGTGCTTCAAGTTTTTCCTCATGGAGCTGTTGGGATTGAAAACGTAAGGAACGGGACAGTTTTCAAGGTGAATGGGCAGCGGTTGAAACAATACTTGGATGACATACTGAAAACACAAGTTGTGGACTCCCTTGAGTTCACCACACCCTAACTTTTTCAATACCAGGTTATGTTGTTTTTATTTTTAGAGTATTTTTCTTTTTGTGTTTTTTTTAGGTCTGGTTTGGTTATTGCAGTGCATTTCCTTCTTTTAAACATTGAGAACAATGCTCCATTTAAGTTTGGGGGTAGGGTTTGACAATTTTGTGTTTTGTGTTAGAGCTAAGTTGTGTGAGCTTTGTTTTGCTTAGTATAATTTTGTTCAATGTCTTGCATGCCTATGAAAAAAAAAAAAAAAAGAAGAAGAAGAGATTTTTCATATGAGTTGACTTCTGGTAACCCCAATGAGCACCTCTGTTAAATACAGTGTCTAGGAGTTCTATAGGCAACACCTTGGGTGTCTAAGAAGTTTTGGGTTTTAAGCAGGACCATTGTGACCTCTCCAAACTTCCCGGATCCCCTGGCTGTGTTTTCTGAGATTCTTAATTGGTAATCCGTGAGTCACTTGTATATTCGTGTATTTTTAAATTAAATTTTTTTTTCTTTCTTTTTCTTATTCGTGTATATCCGTGTATATCCCCTGGCTGTGTTTCTTTTCTATGTAAATGTTTACCTAGCCGCTTCCTCTAACCCCTGAACATCTCAACTTCTTCTTCCTCCCGAACCAAACCTTCTCCAAATTGTTGCTTATTGTAGATCTCGTCAATGGAGAAACTCCAGGAGGCCGTCGGTGGAAAGCTCAAGCAGGAGGAGTCCGAATTGAGCATGGTGAAGGTGCCTAGCCCAATGGTTTTGTTGACTCACTGCCAGCTATCCCACTAGAAGATCCTTTGGGTAAGGATACCATTGTACAACGGGTGTTTGAGGTGATTGAGGTGCTCGTGGTAGTGTTTGCCATGGATCCCTCAGCAGTTACCATAGATGCCTTTCTGTTTCAAAGAGGTAGGGTGATAGAGGAAATTGAAGACATGATTCCAAATTGGGATCTGAATTGTGGATTGGAAGAGATGCAGCTTGCAGCACTGGCACGTTGTCTAGATACTTGGAGGGAATATCTGCTAGACAGGAGGTTTGTGGCAAGAACTGTTGTGTTGAGCAGTTACATGTACTGTACAGGTAACATTCGAGACGAGTTTGGCATTTACTAAAGTATGCTTGACGAGTTTCACTTCCAATTAGTGTACATGACCACAAGGCTCCGAGACATCGTGGAACAGATGGATGAGTTGATAATAGATGGAGCCCTATATGATTCTTCTGTTTCAGACCCTTCGGAAAGTGAGTCAGAAGAAGAGCCATGGGTGAGCTCAGCCATCGATAGCATTTTGAGAAATGCTATGTTTGAAGGATGAACCGTGCAGTGCCAGGTTACCCTTAATCCCTGTTTTCTGTTTTCTTATATGCTTTCACATTGGGGGCAATGTTCAATTCAAGTCTGGGGGGGAGGTTTTCAATTTTTGTTCATTTGATTTGTGTTTTAAATTTTTGTTCATTTGATTTGTGTTTTCAATTTTTGTTCATTTGATTTGTGTTTCCAATTTTCGTTCGGTGTCGCTATTTTTTTTTAAGAATGTCATACAATTAATGCTATGGAGCGGCCATTTCGATTTTCATATGAGACATATTACACTTCACAAAGCGGTAGCTCTTAGAATTCTGGTGGATAAAGTACCATGCTCAGATTCTTGAAGGAGAATAGTGGAGACTACCCTAGTGAGCTATTTCGAGCCTAATTGCTTTCTTGAGAGGGTTTAAAGTGTTTCTATTCCTCATCTCTACTTATTTTCTTCAATTCACTCTAAATGATCTCATTGTTCCATTTTGATTGAATACTAAGGATGATTCTCTTTGCAGATATCAGGTGCATGCTCTCACTCATGAATGAACTCATTGAAGTGATGCTAGGCTATGTGTGTATAACAATTCTCTGTGCTTTCTTTTCACCCTACCCATTTGTGTGTTCCATCAGCCCTCTTGCAGCCAAACACTTTAACCCATTTTCTTCTATCACCCTCATAATTCCCCTAACTTTGTATCTCAATCTGAGATATTTAACCTACTATAGCCATACCCTATAGCTTAGAAATATACCAAGGTGTGCCAAGATAAAGTTTGAAGCAAGGAAGTTGCTGCCACATGCCTGAATGTAAATTGGTGTGAATCTGTGCAAGTTTGATTTAAAAAAAAAAAAATAGATCAAGTCAGCAAATAAGAAAGATAAAGAGAAGGTGTTTCGATTTGATCTAAATGTGAAATATAAGGTCTATGCCAGATGATGCTATGAAGTTGCAGCCATACCATTCTAAATCAATGATACCTTGCAGATCAATGAAGAATGCAACCTTGGTGTATTCTTAAGTTAATTGTGTTCCTTCCAATTCTTCCATTTCCCCTAACCTTAGCCGTCCATTACAACCTTGTGAAAGACCTAGCTAATCTTTGAGGATGTATTCATGGGTGCTGGTATGTATGTGTGTATCTTTATTCTTAGTATTTGATTCCCTTCATGAGATCTAACCAAATATTGTGCTTCTATTTCATATACTCATTTTGCTTGTTTGAGAGAATAAAACCATAGGTTCTGAGTGATTGAGAGCTATATATGAGAATTAGAGTTGAAGCATGTTCTCCCTTCAAGATTTGAGTATGTTTACTTTGAAGCCGTGTGCCTTTGAGCTATAGCTTCCACTGTACACACTTATTGATCATCTATCTTGGCAACTCTATAGTGTTGGAGGTATAACTAAAATTTTCTTTCATTTCCATTAGTTGTTTTCAAAGTCAGTTTTCTAACCTTTTGTTTTGTAGAGTCAATAAGCGTTTGTGGGTATCGTTTCTGTTAAACCCTCAGGAGACACAACTCCTCCTACTAGGGATGGCTAGAGGTTTAAAGGCTTGTTGCATACGCTCAATGCAATCGAGTTACCTACGAAAGTGGTCTAGTTTTGTTTTTATCTTTGTTTTCATTTTGTTTTACTCGAGGACTAGTAAAATCTAGGTTTGGGGGTATTTGATCGGTGCATAATTACATATCTTGTTGTACCCTTCTAACTTATGATTTGGTATGTTTTTAAGTAAAACTTGTGCTTTTAACCTCTTTTGTGTTTGTCATTCAGTTCATTGAGCTCTAGGTAATACTTGAGACATTTGGAGTAAAATGGTGAAAACAATGTGTAAAAACTGAAGACTAAGTTACAAATTCATTTCGGACTTATCTTTTTCATCCGAACTTGGATTGGCCCATATAGCATGTGGTTGGAAAGATGAAAGCCTGAACTTCAAGATGGATAGCTTAATGTCATCAGTTGATCAAGGCAAGCCCAATCCGTGAGCCCATCAAAATATACATCATGCTGACTTACAGATGAGCTCATTGCTTGCATCATGCTGAGCTAAGGATGAGGTGTGGTTTCTGGTGGGATTGGTTGGTGAAGTGGAGCAGCCAAGAAACTGATATTCAATTGCAAGTGTTGATGGTGGAGGCTTAAATCAATTCAGATTCCTCTTCTCACTCTCCCTATAAATACCACATCCATCCCATTCCAAAAACAACATCTGAGCATTCAGCACTTCCTCTAGTCCAATTCCCAGCAACCACTCCATCCTTCACATCCCCATCATCTCCCAAACACAATTCCTACATTCACACCACTCTTCACCTCTGGCTGCAAGCATACATGGTGGAAGCTGTGTGAGGAGTTCTTCAAATCATAATTTGATCTTCACGGGTTTTTCTTACCTTCTCCATGTTTACTTTGATTCAATTGTATTCTCCATTAATGATGTGTAACTAATTACCATAACTAGGGGTTCAATGTAGCCTGTCAAGACAATTTCATGTTTTCAAGTTAATGTTACCCTTGTTGATTACTTCTAAATTCTGGTTTCATTCACTTGCTCTTATTGAATCCTTATGGATGTTTAAATAACTGGCCATTATTAACACCTGCATGTTGATTATCTAGTTCAAGTTTATATAAACACCATATGACTCTTGAACTGATTAGTGAATGAGTGAGTAATGCATTTAGGACAAACATCATGTTTAAATGTTTACTTGGTTCTATAGTGTTGGTACTCAAGCTTAATGGATTCAGATTCATAACTTAGACTAAACATCATAGCTAGGTTGTGCTTCTGAGTACTTGATTAAAACCAAACATCATATGGATAATCATACATAACACGAACTCCAGAATTGTAATCAATTTAGGTGATTGTCAACTTGTAACTTGAAATTGGATTGTCATGGTGAAGTTGAATGTTGTCTCATCGTCTTTACATTCGCTTGTCTCATCGTCTTTACATTCTCTAAACATCTACTCCTGATCACTTGCTCTTTGCATTCCTTTTTAGTAGTTTTTACTCCAAACAACTCAATTCAATCTCAATTAAATTCTGTTTAGCTTTAGGTTATTTGGAATCTAAGTAGTAGTATTAAGTACTTTCATCTAAGTCTCTGTGGAACGACCTCGTACTTGCATTCCTATACTATAATTGATTCGTGCACTTGCGAGAAATAGATAGAACAAAATCTGTCTAACAAAAAAATGGCGCCGCTGCCGGGGACTTGATTAAGAGTCTTGTTACTACTGCTTAGTTTCTTTAGTTTTTCTTTGTTTTCAGTTATTGCATGTCGAAGAAACCATTGCTTGAACAAGTTGTATCAGCGGTGAGGAAACACTCTCAATCCGGAACCATTAAGATCCAACCAATCCGTGGTACACAACAACCATCTCTTGTTGAACTTGAAGAAAGGCTTGTTGAAGCAAGAGTGGCAGCCATTGAATCTATTCTCAATTATTCAGAAGCTGAAACCTCCAATTCTGCAAGCTTAGAAGAGTACTCTCAATTCAACATCTTTAACTCAGATCAAGAAGAAGAAGAAAAAGAAGAGATGGCAGCCAATGACCAACGTGCTTTGGAGGATCTTGGTCAACCAGTCATACCAAATTCACCTTCATGCATCTTGCTGTCCACAGAAGCTAGAAACTATGAGCTTAAATCTTCTCACTTTCAAATGCTTCCTTCTTTTTATGGTTTACCTAACGAAGATCCTTTGGCTCACATTAAAGAATTTTATACTGTTGTGTGTACTTTGCCTTTGAAGGATGTGTCTGAAGCAGATTTAAGGATGAGGGTGTTCCCTTACACTTTGAAAGATAGAGCAAAGACTTGGTTGATGTCATTAACCCCTGGATCACTAACCAGTTGGGATGCTGTAGCTAAGAAGTTCTTGGAGAAGTTTTTCTCCTCCCAAAAGACAGCCACCTTGAGGTCTCGGATTTTCAACTACTCACAACATGATGGTGAACCATTCAATGAAAGTTGGGAGCGTTTCAAAGGAACTCTAATGCAATGTCCACATCATGGGTTACCTCTATACTTACAAATGCAAATTTTTTATGATGGGCTAACCGAGACTTGTCAATCTACTGTCAATAATGCTGCAGGTGGAGCTTTAAAGAAAAAGAATGCTCAAGAGTCATATGACATATTTGAGATGTTGGGATCCAATGACCAACACAAAGATACAAGAGGTAAAAGTGCTGGTATCTATGAGATTAGTCCTAACAATGAGCTTGCTTTACAGGTTGCTGGTTTACAGCGGAAGCTTGATTCTGTGCTCAATATGGTACCTAAAGTTCCTCAAGTTGAAGTTTGTGGTATCTGCAACGTTCAAGGACACTCAACTCACATGTGTCTAGCTGGTAATGAATATCCTGCGTTTATCCATGAACAAGCCCACATGATGAATTCATACAACCAAAGGTCAAGAAATGACCCCTTCTCGAACACTTATAATCCTGGCTGGAGGAATCACCCAAATTTCTCATGGAGCAACAATCAAAATCAAAATCAAGCGAGTTCATCATTCCAACCCAAATCTAGTTCATTGGAGGACGCAGTCAAGTTGTTGGCCCAAAATACTTTGCAATTCCAGCAAACTACTAATGGTGCTCTTCAACAACATTCTGCTGCCCTTACCAAGATGGAGATTCAATTAGGACAAATTGCAGATAGTTTGAACCAAAGAGAACCTGGAAAATTCCCTAGCCAAACAAATGTGAATCCCAAGCATCACGAGCAAGCCAAAGCAATCACAGTGCTTAGAAGTGGTAAGGTTTTTGATAATAAAGTTGGCAATGAAGTTACTAATGATGATATTGTGAATGCAGGTGACGAACAAAATGAAAAGACCACACCAAAGGAAGCAATTCCCATTGGCACGTCAACAATTTCACCTCAAATGCACAAGCCCAAGAACCCTTATCTGCCACCAATTCCTTTCCCTGGGCGTCTTGCTACAAGCAAACACGATAAGTCTTTTGCTGAAATTTATGACATACTTAGTAAAGTCAATGTTAACTTGCCTCTGCTTGATATGATCAGGAATATGCCAACTTATGCTAAATTCTTTAAGGAGTTGAATTCACACAAAAGAAGGTATAGCCCTCATGAGAAGGTGTTGGTGTCTGAAAATGTAAGTGCTGTCCTTCAAAGGAAACTTCCTCCTAAGCTCAAGGATCCAGGCAGTTTTACAATCGGCATAACCATTGGAGATAAACGAGCTGAGAAAGCCATGTTGGATTTAGGTGCAAGTATTAATCTAATGCCTTATTCAGTGTATCTTCAACTAGGCTTGGGAGAATTGAAATCCACCACACTCAGCTTACAACTTGCTGATCGCTCAGTGAAATATCCTAGAGGTATAGTTGAAGATATTTTGGTTCAAGTTGATAAGCTAATATTGCCTGCTGATTTTGTAGTGTTAGACATGGAAGATGCACCCATTCATAACCGTGAGCTGCCTATCTTGCTTGGAAGACCATTCATGGCCACAGCAAACACTCTCATTGATGTTAAAAATGGCATTCTCAAAATGACAGTCCTTGGCCAAACCGTAGAATTCAAAGTGTTTGAATCCTTATCTCATCCTTCTAATTCAGTTGATTGTTTTTCAATTGATTGTTTGGATTCTCTGGTCTTCTCTAAATTTGTGCAGGCACAATCTGATGATGATTTAGAAATTGTTTTGACACAACCTTTAGGTGACCTTGATGATGAACCTGAGTTTATGGAAGTTGCAGCTGCTCTTGAGGTTTCGAAACCATACCATTCTTCCATTTCACCCATTATAGAGCCTCTTGAACCTGGCTCCATTAAACTAGTTCCCTTCATTGTCAAACCACCTAAACTTGAGCTCAAACCTCTTCCACAACACCTTAAATATGTTTACCTTGGTGAGATAGAAACCCTTCCTGTCATTATAGCTTCTGACCTTTCACCATTAGAGGAGGACAAGCTGATTAAAGTTCTGAGAGACCACAAGAATGCTATCGGATGGACCATCGTAGATATCAAGGGAATAAGCCCTACAATGTGCATGCATCGAATTTTGATGGAGGATGCCAAGCCAACTCGTGAGCCCCAAAGGAGACTCAACCCACCTATGAAGGATGTTGTAAGAACTGAAATACTCAAATTACTTGATGTAGGAATCATTTATCCTATCTCAGATAGCAAATGGGTGAGTCCTATCCAAGTTGTTCCAAAGAAGTCAGGCATCACAGTGGTTAAGAATGAGAACAATGAGCTGGTGCCGACAAAACCCATCACGGGATGGAGAGTTTGCATTGATTATCGAAAGCTAAACACTGCCACTAGAAAGGATCACTTTCCTTTACCTTTTATTGATCAAATGCTTGAAAGGCTAGCTGGTCACTCACATTATTGTTTCCTTGATGGTTTTTCAGGTTATAATCAAATTGCAATAGCCCCAGAAGATCAAGAGAAGACAACATTCACATGCCCTTTTGGAACATTTGCGTATAGACGAATGCCATTTGGTTTATGCAATGCTCCAGCCACCTTCCAACGATGCATGATGGCTATCTTTTCAGACATGATAGAGAGGTTCATTGAGGTATTTATGGATGACTTTTCAGTTTTTGGATCTTCTTTTGATGATTGTCTTAACCACTTGTCATTAGTGCTAAAAAGATGCCAAGAAACGAATCTCATTTTGAATTGGGAGAAGTGTCACTTCATGGTGAAGCAAGGTATTGTGTTAGGTCATGCAAATTCCAGCAAAGGTATTGAGGTAGACAAAGCAAAAATTGATTTGATTTCTAGTTTGCCAGCCCCTACTTCAGTGAAGGGAGTGAGGAGTTTTCTAGGACATGCATGTTTTTATCGTCGTTTCATTAAAGATTTCTCCAAAATCACTCGTCCTCTATGCAATCTTTTGGCTAAAGATTCTGTTTTCAACTTTGATAAAGATTGTTTAGATGCATTTAACACTTTGAAACTTGAACTAACATCAACTCCAATTATCAAGGCACCAGATTGGTCTTTACCTTTCGAATTAATGTGTGATGCTTCTAACTATGCTCTTGGTGCAGTTCTAGGTCAAAGAGTGAATAAGCTTCCTCATGTCATCTATTATGCAAGCCGAACATTGAATGATGCTCAGCTCAATTACTCTACAACTGAGAAGGAGTTGCTTGCTGTAATTTTTGCTTTAGAGAAGTTTCGTTCATATCTTGTTGGTTCTAAAGTGATTGTATATTCTGACCATGCAGCACTTAGGTACTTGTTAACCAAGAAGGATGCTAAGCCACGCTTGCTTCGATGGGTATTGCTGTTGCAAGAATTTGATTTAGAAATCCGAGATAAGAAAGGGTGTGAGAATGTTGTTGCTGATCATCTATCTCGTCTCATCGATGGTAACCATGAGAATAAGGATGTCCTAACCCTCAATGAATCTTTTCCAGATGAACAACTATTGGCCATTCATGATCAAGAACCGTGGTATGCTGATCTTGTTAATTATCTTGCTAGTGGTGTTTTGAGAGATGATTTAACTTTTCAGGAAAGAAAGAAGTTCCTTGCCAATGCCAAACATTACTTCTGGGATGATCCATATTTGTTCAAACATGGCCCCGACCAAATCATAAGGAAGTGTGTCCCAGAGAATGAGCAGCAAAGCATACTCAAGTTCAGTCATGAATTTGCATGTGGAGGTCATTTTGGTGCCAAGAAAACAGCAGCTAAGATTGTTCAATCCGGTTTCTTTTGGCCCTCTCTTTTTAAAGATGCCTTTTATTTCTGTTCTAAATGTGATAGGTGATCGGTGCATAATTACATATCTTTTTTGTACCATTCAAACTTATGATTTGGTATGTTTTTGAGTTAAACTTGTGCTTTTAATAAAGTTTTGTGTATGTTTCAGTATAATAAGGTTGAGACTCATTATTTACATTTTGAAGACAAGTTAGCTTAAAACAATGTCTGCAGATCAGTCATATTTACGGATTAACCTGTACTTGCTCAAGAAGAACCAGAAAATGCGTCATACATCATTGGAAAGATACGGAAGTCTTGTTTCCGTAGCATTTTACGGTGCATGATTTGGAGTCTTCTAGAGGAAGTTATACATGATTTAGTAGCTCAAGGTCAAACATTCGGGCCTCAGTCCAGTTTCCGTAGGTCACTTTACAGGCCTCCGTTCAGCTACTTGCACAGGTCAAATGGGGTGACACCCTTGATAGAAGTTGTTCCAATGGGTGTCTACTATAACATATCCAAATTGCAGCCCCATTGGATAAGTCTGGAGCCCTCAGCATGTCAAATACCGAACCTGGTTCACAGACAATCCAGGCCTCAGTCCAGTTTTCATGGGTCAGTTTGCAGGCCTCAGTTCAGCTACTTGCACAAGTCAGATGGGGCGACACTCTTGATAGAAGTTGTTCCAATGGGTGTCTACTATAACATATCCAAATTTCAGCCCAATTGGATAAGTTTGGAGCCCTCAGCATGTCAAAAACCGAATCTGGTTCACAGACAAACCTTTGCTGTCACATGTGCTTAAAGCAGCCACACATGGAGCAAAGGATGGGCAGCTATTGAACCATGTTCTTAAAGCAGCCACACATGGAGGCAAAGCATGGGCAGCTGTTGATCCATGTGATTAAAGCAACCACACATGGAGGCAAAGCTTGTGGCAGCTGCAAAGCATGAGCTACCACACATGGGAGACAAAGCACATGGGAGACAAAGCATGAGCTGCCACACATGGGCAGCTAAGAGACCAGCCAAGGGGGAGGACGAATTTGAAGCCTATAAATAGAGAGTTTCAGCTCATTCAAAGGAGGATATCATTCCATAAATTACATTTCCATTGTACACCATCAAAGAGTTGTCTACACCATCAAAGAGTTGTCTACCATCAAAGAGTTGTTTACACCATCAAAGAGTTGTCTTCTTTATCAAAGAGCTATCTTCTTCTTATTTCTCTTTTTATTTTCTGTTTTGTATGTTCTTGCTATCCATTCAAATTATGGATAGCTAAATATTTTAGTTAGGGCTCGATTGAAGCCCTAATCATGTTTCTTTAAGGATTTCGATATGTCTTTGCTATAAACTACTTTTGTGATGCTTATTGATTAATTTCAGATTATATTTTACTCTTTACATACGTTATGTTATGCTTGATCATCATATGCATGCTATGTATTGAGTTTGTTACATAGGTAAATTTAGATGACCGAGTCTTGTACCTATGAAAGTAACAAAAGAACTAGTTCTAAGTTCTTGAAATTAATCATCATGAATAAATAGAATAGATACCATGTTCTAGAATTTGTGTGTTTGTCGATTTCCATTGTGTTATGCATTCTTAAAGTACAACTTAGTAGATACCATGCTAAACACTTTAAGAATGAAAAGAGTTAGAGTAGATACCCATGCCTAACTTGTTGTTTAGGGAAATCAATAACTTAAAGAGTAGATATCATGCCTTTAGGTTGACAAACATAAGCATCCAAAATCTGTTTTGTAGCATTGTGCATGTCGTTTGCTTAAGGAAAAAGATTAGTGGTGAACATCGAATCCCTAACTAGTTTTCTCATTGTTTTAACCTCAATCCAATTCTATTTTTAATCAAACGCTGTTTTCAATATTTAGTATTTAAATTTTCAGTTTTCAATACCATCATAAGAAAATCATCATTTTTTAACACTTTGTCTACACCGAATGCCATTTAGTTTAAGGAAAATAAATTAAGCACAAATTAATCCAATCCTCGTGGGAACGATCTCGTATTTGCTTTCTATACTATTTATCTTATCTTGTGCACTTGCGAGTTAAAACGTGCATATAGTTGCTTAATTTTTAGGTTACTATTTGTTCAACAAGTTTTTGGCGCCGCTGCCGCGGATTGTGTAACTAGTTTGTGCTGAATTTTGTTTTTTTTATTATTTGTTTTCTTTTACAGGTTGAATTTTGTTTATGCAAGGTCGCCGATCCCAAAATTTAGGTGTTGTTGTCTACAATCCTGAGATTGAACGAACTCTTACACGTCTTCGTAAGCAAGCTGAGAGGGAAATTGTGAACGAAATGGGGGATGAACATGTTCGAAGGCCAATGAAGGACTCTTTTGTCCCTCAAAACCTTAATCAACCATCATGCATTGCCTACCAACCAAATGTGCAAGGCAGCTTCAATTTATCACCTCAATTGCTTAACATGGTGCCACACTATAGAGGCACACCTTCTGAAGATCCATACTTACACATTAGGGATTTCTTTGATCTCTGCAAGACTCAAAACATACAAAGCTTGACAACAGAAGGAATCAGGTTAATTCTTTTTCCTTTCTCCTTAAAAGATAATGCTAAGTTGTGGTTGAATTCTCTGGCTGCAGGTTCCATTACTACTTGGGAACAATTGGCCACTAAATTTTTGAAGAAGTTTTTCCCAGCCCAAAAGACAAGACAACTTAAAAGGGAGATTCAAACCTTCCAACAGAAGGATGGAGATCTTTTCTTTGAGGCATGGGAGCATTTCAAGGAGTTGCTTCTCAAGTGTCCACACCACAATCTATCTCAAGATGATCAGGTACAAGCTTTTTATGAAGGTTTAAATGATACTAACAAAAGTCTTGTTGATTCAGGTTGTGGAGGTGTGCTTATGGAAAAGAGTAGTGATGAAGCCATTGTGCTATTTGAGACCCTAAGTGAAAATTCTCAGCAATTCTCATCAAGAGGGAGACAAGGAGTGAAAGGTAAAGGTGTATATGAAGTTAGCACAAATGATGGAGTCTAGAGTCAAATGGCAGCAATGGAGAAGAAGTTAGATATACTAGTGAAAGCAATGTCAGCTCAGAACATCTCTCAAGTTCAACAAGTTGCTAAAATCGAGGTATGTGCTATATGTTCTCATTCTAATCATACTACTGAGACTTGTCCTATGTCTTGTTTTACAGATCATGAGCAAGCTAATTATGTGGGGCAAAACAACTATCATCCCAAGAACAATCCATATTCGAACACATATAATCCAGGATGGAAAGACCACCCAAATTTTTCTTAGAGCAACAATCAAAATGTGCTTAATCCACAAGGGCAACAGAAGAACTTCCAACAGGGAAGTAATTATCATACTTCATCACAGGTGGCACAACCAAATACTGACCAAAAGAAGAATAATAATCTTGAAGGTGCCATACTCCAATTCTTGACTGCACAGCAACAGACAAATGCTCTAACTAGTCAGAACATTCAGAAACTAGAAGCAACAACTAGCCAAGCTATTCAGAGATTGGAGGCACAAGTAGGGCAATTGGCAAAGGAGTTGAGTGAGAGGAAGAAAGGAGAGTTTCCATCACAAACCATACCTAATCCAGGGGGCCAGGAGCAGCTCAAGGCTGTGACAGTCCTTAGAAGTGGCAAGGTAGTTGACAACAAGGTGGGGACAGATAAGAAAGAACAAGAAAATGTTGAATCTTCTCCAGCCACAAAGGTAAGTGAGAAGGAGAAGGTGATATTTCCACCCTTCCCTCAAAGGTTAGTTAAGCAAAAGAAAGAAAAACATCTTCTTGATATTTTTGAAACTTTGAGAAAAGTAGAAATCAACATTCCTTTACTTGATGCAATTAAGCAAATTCCTTCTTATGCTAAGTTTTTAAAGGATTGTTGCACACACAAAAGACAGTTTCAGGAACATGAGAAAGTTGCATTAACTGAGGAGGTAAGTGCGGTTTTATTGAGAAAATTACCACCTAAACTAAAAGATCCAGGTAGTTTTACAATTCCTTGCAGGGTTGGTGACCGTCTATTTGAACGTGCTTTGCTTGATTTAGGAGCAAGCATCAATCTGATGCCTTATACAGTTTATGAGGAGTTGAGGTTGGGGGAGCTCAAACCAACCTCAATTACATTGCAATTGGCAGATAGAAGCATCAGAAGACCTAGAGGTATTTTAGAGGATGTTTTGGTTCAGGTAAATGAATTTATTTTGCCTGCTGATTTTGTTGTTCTGGATATGGAAGATTCTCCTATGCCATCTTCATTACCTATTATTCTTGGTAGGCCCTTTATGATAACTGCTGATACAAAGATAAGTGTAAAAAAGGGTACTATACGCATGAAAGTTGATGGTAAGAAGATAGAATTCATGTTGTCTGACACTATCAAATTGCCACATGATAACCATGATTGTTTCAAGATTGATGTGGTAGGAAGTGTTGTGGAGCAAGTGTTTCAGGTACATAACATTGAACCATTGGAGGCATGCATAGCCCACAGCCTCACAAGGATGAATTATGAACGTGGATGTGATGTTACAGAGATAGACCTCCATGAAGCTGTGCATTCTCTTGAGGCTTCTATGCCTTATCCAAGTAAGTATGTACCTCGCTTTGAAACTCTTGTGTCTACTAATACTACTCTTGTCCCTTCCATTGTCAGAGCACCAGATCTAGAATTGAAGCAACTACCTGAACAACTGAAGTATGCTTACTTGGGAGAGAACCAGACATTACCAGTGATAGTTGCTGCAAACTTGAGTTTGGTGGAACAAGAGAAGCTATTGAGAGTTCTTAGGGAGCACAAGACTGCATTAGGGTGGACCATTGCCGATATCAAAGGCATAAGTCCATCCAAGTGCATGCACAGGATCCTCCTTGAAGATAATGCAAAGCCTAACAGAGATGCTCAGAGACGGCTTAACCCACACATGAAGGAAGTAGTGAGAACAGAAGTTCTTAAGCTCTTGGATGTTGGCATTATCTACCCCATCTCAGATAGCAAATGGGTGAGTCCAGTTCATGTTGTGCCTAAGAAGAGTGGAATCACAGTAATAAAGAATGAAGAGAATGAGCTTGTTCCTACCAGGCTCACCACAGGTTGGAGAGTCTGTATTGATTACAGAAAGCTCAATAATGAAACCAGGAAAGATCATTTTCCTCTTCCCTTTATTGATCAGATGTTAGAAAGGTTAGCAGGTCATAGTCATTATTGTTTTCTAGATGGTTATAGTGGTTATAATCAGATTGCTATAGCACCAGAAGACCAGGAGAAGACCACATTCACTTGCCCCTTTGGCACATTTGCATACAGAAGGATGCCATTCGGTTTGTGTAATGCACCTGCCACATTCCAAAGGTGCATGATGAGCGTATTTTCAGACATGGTGGAGAGATTTATAGAGGTATTTATGGATGATTTTAGTGTTTTTGGTTCTAACTTTGATAATTGTCTTAACCATTTGCAGCTTGTTCTAAAGAGATGTGAAGAATGCAACCTAGTGCTGAATTGGGAAAAGTGCCATTTCATGGTACAACAAGGTCTTGTTTTAGGTCATGTAATTTCTAGCAGGGGCATTGAGGTGGACAAGGCAAAGATTGACATCATATCAAAATTGCCTCCTCCTACATCTGTGAAGGGTGTGAGAAGTTTTCTAGGGCATGCAGGGTTTTACAGAAGATTCATAAAAGATTTCTCTAAAATTTCTAGATCTCTTTGTGCATTATTGTCTAAAGATGTTGAGTTTATGTGGACAGAAGGGTGCATGAAAGCCTTTAATACATTGAAAGAGCTACTCACATCTGCACCCATTATGATGGCACCTGATTGGAACCTCCCATTCGAGCTTATGTGTGATGCCAGTGATTATGCTCTGGGAGCTGTTCTGGGTCAGAGAGTTAAGAAGGTACCTCATGCTATTTTTTATGCTTCTAGAACTTTAAATGATGCTCAGCTTAATTATTCTACTACTGAAAAAGAATTGTTAGCTGTTATATTTGCTTTAGAGAAGTTTAGGTCCTACTTGATTGGTTCCAAAGTTATTGTTTTCACTGATCATGCTGCTTTGAGATTTTTGTTTAGTAAGAAAGATGCTAAGCCTAGGTTGATTAGATGGGTGCTCTTACTGCAAGAATTTGATCTTGAGATTAAGGACAAGAAGGGTAGTGAGAATGTGGTTGCAGATCACTTGTCCAGGTTACTTCATGATGAGGAAGAAAACAAGCTTCCCTTGAGTGAAAACTTTCCAGATGAGCAGTTATTTGCAATTGATTTACAACTTCCATGGTATGCAGATATTGTTAATTATATAACTACTAAGGTTTTTCCTCCAGGTATGTCTAGCCAAGAAAGGAAACGATTAGTGTCTATGTCTAGGCACTATTATTGGGACGAGCCCTACTTGTTCAAATTTTGTCCAGATCAAATTATCAGAAGATGTGTTTCAGAGGAGGAGCATATGAGCATTCTCCAACATTGTCATCAATTTGCATGTGGAGGACACTTTGGAGTGAAGAGAACATCACTTAAGGTATTACAATCTGGGTTCTATTGGCCTAATGTGTTTAAAGATGCTTTTTGGTTTTGCAGGGCTTGTGATAGTGATCAGTGCATAATTACATATCTTTTTGTACCCTTCTAACTTATGATTTGGTTATGTTTTTGAGTTAAACTTGTGCTTTTAATAAAGTTTGTGTATGTTTCAGTGTAATAAGGATGAGACTCATTACATGCATTTTGAAGACAAGTTAGCTCAAAACAGTGTCTGCAGATCAGTCACATTCACGGATTAACCTGTACTTGCTCAAGAAGAACCAGATAATGAGCCACACATCATTGGAAAGATACGGAAGTCTAGTTTCCGTATCATTTTACGGTTCATGATTTGGAGTCTTCTAGAGGAAGTTATCCATGATTTAGCAACTCAATGTCAAAATTCGGCAGCATCTGCGTTACTGGGCCAAAAATGACATTTGAAGGTCTTTCCTATTTTTCCTTGAGTTGGGCTGCATATGCTTGGAAAGATAAGACAAAGGGCTTGAAGATCCATATTTTTCCAGAATTTTTTGGAGTGAATAACAAGCCCAAAATCAGCCCACAAGCTGACTATGTCATGCATGACTATCTAGTGGGATTTGTTGGTGAAATGCACTAGCCAAAAGAATGAGTTTCTAATTACAATGGGATTTGTTGGTGAAGTGCACTAGCCAAAAGAATGAGTTTCTAATTACAATGGGATTTGTTGGTGAAGTGCACTAGCCAAAAGAATGAGTTTCTAAATTACAAGTGCTATTGGCATAAACCATATTCAATTCAAATATTCCCCTTCCATTCTCCCTATAAATAGCACTCCAATTCTAAACACAATTCATTCAACAATCCATCAATTCACTTCATCCATTACTCATACACATTCATATAGAGAGAGAGAGAGAGAGAGAGAGAGAGAGAGAGCTAGTTGCAAGAGGAGCAAAGCTTGGAGCTGTCTTGGGAATTCCTTGCTGCCATCATCTAGTTCTTTTCTTCTCTTTATCTTATCCTATGTATTTCTTATTCTATATTGCTTTTCAATTATTAAATATGTGTAACTAAATTTCTTCTTAGTTAGAGGTGAATTCGAAGCCATGGACATATGTTTTATATGAATTGATCACTTCCAGTTATGATTTCGTAAAGTATGAATGTGATTTACTTTTCTGTTTTATTCAGGACTTATTCTTGCATGTTTATTAAGGATGCATACTTAGTTTGCATGCAGGGATTTGATGCTAGGATATAAGGGAATTTCACCTAATCGTTATGAACTTATATTCACAAGTAGTAAAAGTCACTAGTCATGATTGTGTTAAGTAAATTCCTGGCAAGAGTATCATGTTTTTCATAGTTACAAATGTCTTGTCAAAACTTATGATTTTCATAAAACTTAATGATCTTTGATATGTATCTCTATCATGCTGTTATATAGGGAACTTGATAAGAATAATTTGATTGAGTCGCTGAGTCCAATTCAATGAACTTAGGAAAATCTGAGAGTTAATTAGTGCAGTTCACAATTAATTTGGGGCTTTGACATTTATACTTTATTGAAAGAGTAACTGGAGATCGATTTGTATGCATATGTTCCATGTGTGGAGAAGAATCCTCTAGCTATCCCTTAATCCATATTTCATTCACAACTTAGTTATTTGCTGCTGTCAATTTTACTTTGGTCTAAATCATCCAACTCCCCCCAATCATTGTTCCCTCAACTTAATTTCCAGTTTAATGAGTTTAATTTGTGTTAATTTAATTTGTGTTGATTAGCATCCCTCCTAATCCCCGGAATAGAACGATCCCTACTTACTCGTACTACGATTGCATATAGGGTTTAATTTGTGCGTTAGTTATTTCTCACGCCAAATTTTGGCGCCGTTGCCGGGGATTAGCAAAATTGCTAATCTTCCGTGCGTTTTCGTTGTTCTTGTGTTTCTGATTTTGTTTTGTTTTGTTTTCTTTGTTTTAGGTACAAGTGTATGACTCGAAGTTCACACCGTGTTCATGCGCACATATTGGAATTTGACGACGATCTCGAACGAACTTTGAGAAGGAAGAGGAAACAGCCAGAACTCAGTCCCTCTAGTTCTGGTTCCGAACCCGAATCTGAAGCAGAAACGGACTTGGAAGAGGAACAAGACATGGCTGTAGACAATAGATCAATCAAGGAACTTTCAGCCTCTGAATTGGACAATGCAGTCCCTCTTTGCATTCAATACCCCAGGGCTGCTGCAGGCAAGACCGATGTGTTTGAATTGAAGTCAAGTTTGCTACATCACATTCCCAGATACCATGGGCTGTCCATGGAAGATCCAAACAAGCATTTGAAGGAATTTGAAGTAGTATGTTCAAGTATGACACCCATTAACGTGGATGGAAATATTTTGAAGATGAAAGCCTTTCCATTTTCTCTTATGGACAAGGCTAAGGATTGGCTCTATGAACTAGCACCTGGAACTGTTACTTCTTGGGAAAGTATGAAGAAAGCATTCTTAGAGAAATTCTTCCCAACTTCAAGAGTCATTGTTTTGAGGAAGAAAATTAGTGGAATTCAACAAGGCCCGGGAGAATCCTTTCCAGTGTACTATGAGCGTTTTAAGACGTTAGTTGCATCCTGCCCACAACATCAAATGAAGGAAGAGCTTTTAATTCAATATTTCTATGAAGGGCTACTTCCACTGGAGAGACAAATGCTTGATGCTTCAGCAGGAGGTGCTTTGGTTGACAAAACACCAGTTGCTGCAAAGATCTTGATAGCAAACAGAGCTTTAAATGCACAACAATATGAAGGAGTTGGAGGGAGAGATCATGCACAGCCAAGTCAAGTTAATGAGGTAAGTGCTATTTCAGAACTTCAATCTCAAATGGCTAATCTCTCTACTCTTATTTCGCAGGTTGTTGAAGGACCCAAAGTGCAAAGTGCAGCCACTTGTAGCGTGTGCTCTATGCATGGACACCACACTGATCAATGTCCTCAATTAATAGCGAATGGGGGATGGGAAAGTGCCAATGCCATAGGTTATCAAGGCCAAACTCAACCTAGGTATGACCCATTTTCAAACACCTACAATCCAGGCTGGAGAGATCATCCAAATTTTAAGTGGAGGGAGCCTCAACAAACTCAACAACAAGGCGGATATAAACAGCCACCTCCGGGGTTCTATCAAAGGCCATTCGCACCACCACAACCTCAACCACAAACTGCCCAATCAAATTCAGGTACCCCAATGGATAATGATCAAATGCTTAAAGTACTAACTTCTTTGACTCAGGGTTTACAAAATCAAGCCAAAGAGATGAGCGAAGTGAAGAAGCAAATTGGGCAGATGGCGGAATTCATGGGACAGTTTAGAGAAGAAGGCAAACTACCTAGCTCAACCATTGTCAACCCAAAAGGAGGTTTTGAAACGGCTAAAGCTATCATCTTGAGGAGTGGTAAAGAGATTGGAACCAATCCCAAAATGTCCAAACAAAGCCCAACAGAGAACCAAAAGTTGCTTTTCAAAGAAAATGAGGAGGACAAAGCCACAGCAAGGGAGGAACAACCCTTACCGCAATCCCCCAAAGCTCCTGCACAACCAAACTCACGTAAGGTTGTTCCAAATTCAACTCATTCTAACCCTATCCCACCAAATGTGCCTTTCCCTCGCAGGTTTATGCAGTCTAAGAAAGAAGAGAATGAAAAAGACATCTTAGAGACTTTCAGGAAGGTACAAGTAAATATCCCACTTCTTGACGCAATAAAGCAAGTTCCAAAGTATGCTAAATTCTTGAAAGAGCTTTGTACAACAAGGAGGAGGAATTCGAACAAAGAAGTGGTAAGGGTAAGCGAGAATGTTTCTGCAGTTTTGCAACGAAAACTGCCACCTAAATGCAAAGATCCAGGTAGTTTCACAATCCCTTGTGTTATTGGTAACACCAAGTTTGAACATGCCATGTTAGATTTAGGTGCTTCCATTAATGTCATGCCATACTCTATTTATGCATCTATGAACTTAGGGGAGCTTAAAAAGGATGGAGTTGTAATTCAATTAGCTGATCGTTCTAATGCATATCCGAAAGGAGTTTTGGAAGATGTTTTGGTGCAGGTTAACCACTTGATATTTCCAGCAGATTTTTATGTGCTTGAGATGGAGGATTCGGCCCACTCTACACCATTGCCAATCTTACTTGGACGACCTTTCATGAAAACAGCCCGAACCAAGATCGATGTATTCAAAGGGACATTGACAATGGAATTTGATGGCGATATCATTGATTTCAATATTTCTGAAGCTATAAGGTACCCTATTGATGATCACTCTTGTTTCTCTATTGATGCATTTGATTCTTTGGCGCAGGAATATCTCGAATCCCTGGATAGGGATGCCCTTGAAACCACCATTGTTCAAGGAATTGAACTCATCACCAATGGGGCCGAACCTAATCATGAAGAAATCTGCGAGATGGTGGCTACCCTTGAGTCATTACCAAAATATGTTGGTAAGCCTCCAATCCCAATTCCAATCCCCGTTTCTGCTAACAAGTTGTTACCTTCAGTGATTCAGGCACCCACTCTTGAGCTTAAACCGTTACCGAATCATTTGAAGTATGTCTTCTTGGGAGATAAAGAGACTTTGCCCGTCATAGTCTCCTCATCACTCACGGCAATGGAGGAGGAAAAACTAGTTCGGGTGTTGCAAAAGTACAAAACAGCGATTGGATGGACTTTAGCCGACATCAAGGGAATTAGTCCTACAACATGCATGCATCGCATACTTCTAGAGGAAGGGGCTAAACCAACTCGAGAGGCTCAACGCCGACTCAACCCTCCAATGATGGAAGTTGTGAAAAAGGAGATCATTAAGCTTCTCGATTGTGGGGTCATTTACCCAATTTCAGATAGTCGTTGGGTTTCACCAGTTCAAGTTGTACCAAAGAAATCAGGAGTCACTGTGGTAAAAAATGAAGAGAATGAACTTGTCCCGACTCGTATCCAAACAGGCTGGAGAGTTTGCATTGACTATAGGAAGCTCAACGCCACCACAAGGAAAGATCACTTCCCTTTGCCGTTCATTGATCAAATGCTTGAAAGGTTAGCTGGTCATTCTTTTTATTGCTTTCTTGATGGCTATTCGGGATATAATCAGATTGTTATAGCCCCAGATGACCAAGAAAAGACTACTTTTACTTGTCCATTTGGTACTTTTGCTTATCGACGAATGCCATTTGGTTTATGTAATGCGCCAGCCACCTTTCAAAGATGCATGGTAAGTATCTTTTCTGATTTCGTTGAGAAGATTATTGAGGTTTTTATGGATGATTTTAGTGTTTTTGGTGACTCCTTTGATGACTGTTTAACTAATCTCACGTTGATATTAAAACGTTGCATTGAAACTAACCTTGTTTTAAATTGGGAAAAATGTCATTTCATGGTAAAACAAGGCATAGTTTTAGGACATATAATTTCAGAAAAGGGAATTGAAGTTGATAAATCAAAAATAGGTCTTATACGCCACTTACCCTCTCCCACTTCGGTGAGAGAGGTTCGTTCTTTCCTTGGACATGCAGGATTCTATAGACGTTTTATCAAAGATTTCTCAAAGATTTCAACACCCATGTGTCAACTTCTACAAAAGGATGTGCCGTTTGTGTTTGATGACGAATGTGAGAAGGCGTTCGATCACCTCAAAGAATTGTTAACTTCGGCACCTATCATTGTTCCACCAGATTGGAGCCTTCCGTTCGAGCTTATGTGTGATGCTTCAGATTATGCTTTAGGGGCTGTTTTGGGGCAACGGAAGGACAAGAAGCCACACGTCATCTACTACGCATCCCGAACCTTGAATGATGCTCAATTGAATTACTCCACCACTGAAAAAGAACTTCTTGCTGTTGTGTTTGCTTTAGATAAGTTTCGTTCTTATTTACTTGGTACTAAAGTAATAATTTACTCTGACCATGCAGCTTTGAAGTATTTACTCACAAAGAAAGAAGCCAAACCAAGGCTTATTCGCTGGATGCTTCTTCTTCAGGAGTTTGACATGGAAATTAGGGACAAAAGAGGATGTGAAAATGTAGTGGCTGACCACTTGAGCCGTTTGGTACATGAAGAAGACCCTCTACCTATTCCAGAGGCATTCCCAGATGAACAATTGCTGACCATTGAGGTAAGTGAGCCATGGTATGCTGATATTGTGAATTATATTGTGTCTAAACAAGTACCAAGCACCATAACTAGGCACCAATGCAATAAACTTAAAAAAATGGCACGGTTTTATGTGTGGGATGACCCTTATTTGTGGAAATATAGCCCTGATCAAATTATTCGTAGATGTGTGCATGATTCCGAGTTTAATTCAATCTTAAACTTCTGTCACACTTATGCATGCGGGGGTCACTTTGGTACACAACGCACAGCACTTAAGGTTTTAGAATGTGGATTTTATTGGCCTACTATCTTTAAGGATGCTAGAACTTTTTGTATGACTTGTGATCGTTGTCAAAGAATGGGCAATATAGGTGCAAAAGATCAAATGCCACAAACTCCTATCTTTTCTGTTGAGATTTTTGATGTTTGGGGTATTGATTTCATGGGCCCTTTTCCTTCCTCACATGGTTTTAATTATATCTTACTTGCTGTGGATTATGTTTCGAAATGGGTGGAAGCAAAAGCCACCCGTACTAATGATTCCAAAGTGGTTGCAGATTTTGTTAAAACTAACATATTTGCAAGATTTGGAATGCCAAGAGTACTTATAAGTGATGGGGGCTCTCACTTTTGTAATCGGACCATAGAGGCACTGCTTAAGAAGTATAATGTCACACATAAGGTTTCAACACCTTATCATCCCCAAACAAGTGGACAAGCCGAAGTTTCCAATCGGGAAATCAAGCAGATCTTGGAAAAGACAGTTGGACCAACTCGAAAGGATTGGAGCTTGCGTTTGAATGATGCATTGTGGGCATATCGTACTGCCTACAAAACACCAATTGGAATGTCTCCTTTTCGGCTCATTTATGGGAAACCATGCCATCTTCCAGTTGAGTTGGAGCATCGTGCACATTGGGCAGTCAAGACTTTCAACATGAACATTGATGCAGCTGGACTTCATAGGAAATTGCAATTAAATGAGCTTGAGGAAATTCGGACTGAAGCTTATGAGAATGCTCATATTTATAAGGAGAAAACAAAGGCTGCCCATGATAAGATGATTCGTAGTAAAACGTTTTCTGTGGGGCAGAAAGTGTTACTTTTCAACTCTCGGCTTCGTTTGTTTCCAGGTAAGTTGCGTTCTAAATGGATTGGTCCTTTTGTTGTTACTAATGTTTTTCCCTATGGTGCAGTCCAAATTCAAAGTTTAAAGACAGGACAAGAATTCAAAGTCAATGGACACCGCTTGAAGCCATACTATGAGTGTTTTGAGGAGCATGTAGTGGAGGATGTACCCCTCCATGCCGTTGGCCCTAGTGAAGCTTAAAAGTTGGATGTCCGGCTGAAGACATAAAACTTAGCGCTTCTTGGGAGGCAACCCAAGGTGATAAGGAGAAGATAGAACCTGCAAGGAGCTGCTTACGTCCTAATCGCTTCAAAGGGGAGTTTTTCTAAACTCTAACCTTTGGTTATGTCTTTTCCTTATCTTCTTTTCTTGCATTTATTAGGGATTGACAATTTTGTTAGGTTTTATGGTAGAGTTAAGTTGTGTGAGCTTTGTTTTACTTAGTATAATTTTGTTCAAAGTCTTGCAAGCTTATCAAAAAAACAAAAAACAAAAAACAAAATATATATATATATAAAAGAAAAAAAAAAAAGATTTTTCATATGAGTTGACTTCTGGTAACTCCAATAAGCACCTCTGTTAATACAGTGTCTAGGAGTTCTATAGGCGACACCTTGGGTGTCTAAGAAGTTTGGATTTTAAACTGGACCATTGTGACCTCTCCAAACTTCCCGGATCCCCTGGCTGTGTTTTCTGAGGTTCTTAACTGGTAATCCATGAGTCACTTGTATATTTCGTGTGTTTTATAAAATAAAAAATAATAATAATAATAATAATAATAATAATAATAATAATTATAATAATATTTATTTATAAAAAATAAAAAATTTATAAAAATTAAAAATTAAAAAAAAAAACAAAAAAAAAAAAAACAAAAACAAAAACAAAAACCTTCTCTTTCTCTGAAACACTACATTAACCCTAACCCTCCATCTTTCATTTGATATAGCCGCCCGCTAACCCCTGAAACCTTCTCTTCCCAAGCCTTCTCCAAATTATTGCTTATTGTAGGGCTCGTCAATGGAGAAACTCAAGAATGCCGTCGGTGGAAAGCTCAAGGAGGAGGAGTCCGAATTGAGCATGGTGAAGGTGCCTAGCCCAAAAGTTTTGTTGAACTCACTGCCAGCTATCCCACCAGAAGATCCTTTGGGAGAGGACACCATTATGCAACGGGTGTTTGAGGTGATTGAGGTGCTCGTGGTTGTGTTTGCCATGGATCCCTCAGAAGTTACCATAGATGCCTTTCTGCTTCAAAGAGGTAGGGTGATAGGGGAAATTGAAGGCATGATTCCAAATTGGGATATGGATTGTGGATTGGAAGAGATGCAGCTTGCGGCGCTGGCACGTTGTCTATATACTTGGAGGGTATATCTGCTAGATAGGAGGTTTGTGGCAAGAACTGTTGTGGTGAGCAGTCACATGTATTCTACAGGTAACATTCGAGACGAGTTTGGCATTTACTTAAGTGTGCTTGACGAGTTTCACTTCCAATTAGTGTACATGACCACAAGACTCCGAGACTTCGCGGAGCAGATGGAGGAGTTGATGATAGATGGAGCCATATATGATTCTTCTGTTTCAGACCCTTCGGAAAGTGAGTCGGATTGAAAGATGAACCGTCCTAATCGCTTCAAAGGGGAGTTTTTCTAAACTCTAACATTTGGTTATGTCTTTTCCTTCTCTTCTTTCCTTGCATTTATGAGGCATTGCATGTTCTTACGTTCTAAACATTGAGGGCAATGTTTCATTTAAGTTTGGGGGGAAGGATTTGGTTATGTTGTTTTACTGTCAAATTTTAAATTTATTTTTTTAAATTTATTTTTTGTGTGTTTAGCGTCTAAAAACGCAGGATTTTGTGTGTTGTTTCGTTATCCTTCCAAACACCTATGATAAGACTTGGATTTAATACTAATATGGTTTATCAGAAATTGAGAGTCATTTTTTAAGGACTTTGTGTGGTTCTGAGTTAACTCTGTCTTGCATGCCACCCTTGCACTTATTGAGCACTTTGCCAAGTTAGTCCAATTTTTTGTTACTTAGAGACGTTATGCAATTCTACTTATCTCATGATCTTGGTTTTGTACTCTAGAACTTATTTGAATATCTCTTGAGACATTTTGTTGCCATACAATGCTTAGGAAGTGATTTAGGCCATGTTTGAACCGTTTGAGCCTTTCTAACCATCCCTCTACATGTATTCATCCCTAGTCAACCCATTTGAGCCAATGTTAAGCCTTTCTTTGTGTAAACCATTCCTACCATAATGAACTTCTGTTTTCTTATTCTCACTTATTCTATGAGCAGTTAAAGTTATCTTCAAAAGAGAGTTATAAAGAATGCAAGGTTTTTGGAGCAAAAGTGAATCATTAGTGCCATTACCCAAGTGTTGAAAAGAAATAAGTTTGGGGGTATTGGTAACTAATCAAAAGAGGTAATGAAGTGTGACCAATGTAGTCACGGCCCTAGGGTGTTATAAAAGAGAAGAGCATGGTGATCTAGGGTAAAGAGCCACAAAATTAGGCCAAATAAACACATTTGAAGGTGCTGAAATTATGTTGAAAATCTGCTCATGTATGTGTTCCTTGCGTGTTACAAAGTTCAAAAATCTCTTATGCTCTTACCTATGCTTTAATTGTGCTAAAAATATTGTATATCTCATATCCCTTCTTTCATTCTACCACTACCCTGAACCTCATTACTACCCTTGTAAAGTCCTTTTGATCCTTGGTGTTGCATGGTATTACTGTGGAGAGCAGATTGGATAATGAGCTTATGGGGTTCAGAATTATTGATTTTGCTCTAAGTGTGTGCGCATATACTTATTTGAGTGGCAGGGGTTGTTCTGATTTGGCATTCACACACTACACTTAAGGGTGTCATTGTGAGCTTTGCTTTCTCGTGAATCATGTGTGGAACTTAGATTGTGATTGTTGTGTTTCTTTGGAACCATATACGTTGGTGATTCTTTGAGGATATTGTTTGGAAGGCTAGTTGCTTATTTCCTGTTTCCTAAGTTGTAGTTTTATTTTGTTTTGCTCGAGGACTAGCAAAATCTAAGTTTGGGGGTATTTGATCAGTGCATAATTACATATCTTTTTGTACCCTTCTAACTTATGATTTGGTTATGTTTTTGAGTTAAACTTGTGCTTTTAATAAAGTTTGTGTATGTTTCAGTGTAATAAGGATGAGACTCATTACATGCATTTTGAAGACAAGTTAGCTCAAAACAGTGTCTGCAGATCAGTCACATTCACGGATTAACCTGTACTTGCTCAAGAAGAACCAGATAATGAGCCACACATCATTGGAAAGATACGGAAGTCTAGTTTCCGTATCATTTTACGGTTCATGATTTGGAGTCTTCTAGAGGAAGTTATCCATGATTTAGCAACTCAATGTCAAAATTCGGCAGCATCTGCGTTACTGGGCCAAAAATGACATTTGAAGGTCTTTCCTATTTTTCCTTGAGTTGGGCTGCATATGCTTGGAAAGATAAGACAAAGGGCTTGAAGATCCATATTTTTCCAGAATTTTTTGGAGTGAATAACAAGCCCAAAATCAGCCCACAAGCTGACTATGTCATGCATGACTATCTAGTGGGATTTGTTGGTGAAATGCACTAGCCAAAAGAATGAGTTTCTAATTACAATGGGATTTGTTGGTGAAGTGCACTAGCCAAAAGAATGAGTTTCTAATTACAATGGGATTTGTTGGTGAAGTGCACTAGCCAAAAGAATGAGTTTCTAAATTACAAGTGCTATTGGCATAAACCATATTCAATTCAAATATTCCCCTTCCATTCTCCCTATAAATAGCACTCCAATTCTAAACACAATTCATTCAACAATCCATCAATTCACTTCATCCATTACTCATACACATTCATATAGAGAGAGAGAGAGAGAGAGAGAGAGAGAGAGAGCTAGTTGCAAGAGGAGCAAAGCTTGGAGCTGTCTTGGGAATTCCTTGCTGCCATCATCTAGTTCTTTTCTTCTCTTTATCTTATCCTATGTATTTCTTATTCTATATTGCTTTTCAATTATTAAATATGTGTAACTAAATTTCTTCTTAGTTAGAGGTGAATTCGAAGCCATGGACATATGTTTTATATGAATTGATCACTTCCAGTTATGATTTCGTAAAGTATGAATGTGATTTACTTTTCTGTTTTATTCAGGACTTATTCTTGCATGTTTATTAAGGATGCATACTTAGTTTGCATGCAGGGATTTGATGCTAGGATATAAGGGAATTTCACCTAATCGTTATGAACTTATATTCACAAGTAGTAAAAGTCACTAGTCATGATTGTGTTAAGTAAATTCCTGGCAAGAGTATCATGTTTTTCATAGTTACAAATGTCTTGTCAAAACTTATGATTTTCATAAAACTTAATGATCTTTGATATGTATCTCTATCATGCTGTTCATATAGGGAACTTGATAAGAATAATTTGATTGAGTCGCTGAGTCCAATTCAATGAACTTAGGAAAATCTGAGAGTTAATTAGTGCAGTTCACAATTAATTTGGGGCTTTGACATTTATACTTTATTGAAAGAGTAACTGGAGATCGATTTGTATGCATATGTTCCATGTGTGGAGAAGAATCCTCTAGCTATCCCTTAATCCATATTTCATTCACAACTTAGTTATTTGCTGCTGTCAATTTTACTTTGGTCTAAATCATCCAACTCCCCCCAATCATTGTTCCCTCAACTTAATTTCCAGTTTAATGAGTTTAATTTGTGTTAATTTAATTTGTGTTGATTAGCATCCCTCCTAATCCCCGGAATAGAACGATCCCTACTTACTCGTACTACGATTGCATATAGGGTTTAATTTGTGCGTTAGTTATTTCTCACGCCAGATAGATGCCAACGGACAGGGAATATCTCTTCTAGAAATCAAATGCCATTGCAAAACATTCAAGTGGTGGAGCTCTTTGATGTGTGGGGTATCGACTTCATGGGTCCATTTCCTAACTCCTTTGGTTATTTATATATTCTTGTGGGTGTGGATTATGTATCTAAATGGGGTCGAGGCTGTCCCCTCAAAAACTAATGATCACAAAGTTGTTGTGAAATTCTTGCAGGATAACATCTTTACTAGGTTTGGGACACCAAGGGCGATAATTAGTGATGGAGGTAGCCATTTCAATAACCAAGTTTTTGCTTCCTTAATGAAGAAATATGGGATCACACATAAGGTTGGCACTCCATATCATCCTCAAACCAGTGGTCAAGTAGAGATAAGCAATAAAGAGATCAAAAGCATCCTAGAGAAGACAGTGAATACTATAAGGAAGGATTGGTCTCTACGCTTGAATGATGCCTTGTGGGCATATCGGACTGCGTACAAAAGCCCAATTGGCATGTCCCCATATCGTTTAGTCTTTGGAAAGGCATGTCACCTACCAGTGGAGTTGGAGCATAGAGCATATTGGGCTATTAAAAAATTCAATTTTGATATGCAACAAGCAGGTGACAAGAGGAAGTTACAGCTGAATGAGCTAGAAGAGTTGAGGTATGATGCATATGAGAATGCTAAGTTGTATAAGGAGCGGACCAAGGCGTATCATGATAAGCAGCTAGTTAGGAAGGAGTTTCATGTGGGACAGAAGGTGTTGATCTACAATTCAAAATTGAGACTTTTCCCTGGTAAGCTCAAGTCTAGGTGGTGTGGTCCTTATGTTGTTACAAAGGTTTTCCCTCATGGGGCTTTGGAGGTTCATAGCAAAGAGAAGAATCAGACATTCATGGTGAATGGGAATAGAGTAAAGCCTTATATTGAGATGAGCTTTGAGCATAGAGAGGAGGATGTGACTCTCCAACCTGTTCAGTACATTGCATGAGAGTCCAATAGTCTGGCTAACGACTATAAACCAAGCGCTTATTGGGAGGCAACCCAATGTTTAATTTTCTTTATTTATTTATTTATAAATTTATTTTTCGTAAATTCTTATGAGCTTACCCCGTGCAATTTTTTTTCTATTTTGCAGCCCATTCAATTACCCATAAACGGGGAAGTCGTGACATCCAAATACATCTATGCTCGACGTAATTGCTTCAAGGGGGAGCATTCTAATCCTTTCCCTTAATTTGTTTTCTTATTATTTTAAGTTTATGTTTCTTTTTACCAAAAAAAAAAAAAAAAAAAGTTTTTTTCATATGAGTTGACTTATGGTAACTCCAATGAGCACCTCTGTTAATACAGTGTCTAGGAGTTCTATAGGCGACACCTTGGGTGTCTAAGAAGTTTGGGTTTTAAGCGGGACCATTGTGACCTCTCCAAACTTCCCGGATCCCCTGGCTGTATTTTCTGAGGTTCTTAACTGGTAATCCATGAGTCACTTGTATATTCGTGTGTTTTATTCAAAAAAATATATATATATATATATATATATAATAATAATAATTATAATTTATAAAATTAAAAATTAAAATTATAAAAAAAAAAAAAAAAAAAAAAAAAAAAAAAAAAAACCTTCTCTTTCTCTGAAACACTACCTACATTAACCCTAAAAATAAACTCTCTTTCGTTCATTTGATCTAGCCGCCCTCTAACCCTGAACATCTCAGCTTCCTCTTCCTCCCGAACCAAACATTCTCCAAATTGTTGTTTGATCAGTTCACAATTGTATATCATTTTGTACCCTTATAGTTTATGTTTTGCTTACGTTCTTAAAGAAAAACTTGTGCTTTTAATCTATTTTGGTTTGTTATTCAGTTCATTGAGCCTTAGGTTACAATGGTGGCTTTGGATAGGAAAATATGCAAAGTGGTGCAAAAACGTGCAGACTGAGTTAGCAATTCACTTCGGCCTTAACTTCTTTGTCCGAACTTGGATTGGCCCAAATAATATGTGGTTGGAAAGATGAGAATTTGAACTTCAAGATGGACTACTCAAATGCAGCAATTCATTAAGTTGAGCCCAATCCGTGAGCCCATCAAAATACACACCAGGCTGATTGCAGTTTCCACTTGGAGGAGCTTTGGATCCTCTTCAAAGGGGAGACAAATCAGATTGGAGGAGCTTTGGATCCTCTTCAAAGGGGAGACAAATCAGATTGGAGGAGCCTTGGATCCTCTTTTGAGCCATGTGCTTGATCAGCCAAAGGGGAGCTTCACACTCTATAAATAGAGAGCTTCACACTCATTCAACCATCACAATCCATTCAGCCATCCTCTAACACTTCCATCCCTCCCCAAACACTCCATTCTGTCCAAAATCACCAAAACAGCTCTAGCAAGCCTCCCTTCCATTTCCCTACGAATTTCCTCTTTCTCTACCATCACCACTCACCCAAACTCATTCCAAATCACCTATTTAGTTGCCATACTCTAGATGTGAGGAAGCTCTTGGAGTAGCATTAGACTTGGAGAAGCACTTGGAGAAGCCTTGGACACCACAAGTAACTTCAGAAATGGGTTTTTCCACTCTTATTGCATTCATTATGTTTTCTCATTTCTGTTTAAGTTTCATTTCCATTATGAGTAGCTAAATTCATAACTAGGGCTTCGATGTAATCTGACATGAATATTCTGGGTTTATAAGTTGAAGTTTTGAGTTTCAAGTTTGATTCATGATTCATATTCCTATTCTTTATGCTTATCAGTTAATATACTTGTTTGAATGATTGATCACCATTAGAACTTGTTTATTAGCTACCTTTGTTTGAATCAAGAGTAGACACCATACTTTGATTCGAATTGAACTATGAATAAGAAAAGTATGTATGGACATTCGACAACAGGAATTAGATACATGCTTGGTTGTTTAAATTGTTCTTCTATGCTTAATGGGTTCCTAATGCTTAATTGAGGTTAGACAACAAATAATCAAGTTAGGGAATTAGGAACACAAGGTTAGGACCAAACACCATGGCTTAATTATACTTTAGCAAGAATCAATCTTTGAATCTGAATTAGACTTGTCACTTGACTCCTTATAACCCAGAATTGAATTGTTATGGTGAATCGAATGCCCTAGTCTCTCAATCTATTTTCCAACCTACAAAAGTACTCTTTGTTGCATTTGCTCACTTTGCTTTCATTTGGAATTTTGTTTTGCCTCATTTGTTCAACACTTACAATCACTCTTGCTTTAAATTCTGTTTTAGACTTAACTTCCTACTTCCTTGAATTTGGTAATCTAAGCACATAACTAGTTTTAACTTCTCAGTCTTCGTGGGTACGACCTCGTACTTGTCTTGCTATACTACTAATTGGCCCGTACAATTGCGAGTTAACATTTTTAACAACAAATTTTGGCGCCGTTGCCGGGGACTGAACGAAAGTTCGTTCCTGGTTATGTGCCCAAGGTTACCCTATTCTTTTTAGTAGTACTAACTAACTAAAGTTATTTTCTGTTTCAGGTAGTTTATGTCTGGAAATCCTTTCCTTGATCAAGTGAGGTCTTCATTCCAACGTTCGAGACCTTTGAACGCAGGGTCATCTTTGCAACCAAACCGAGTGATCTCTGAAATTCAGAATCGTCTAGAAAGAGAGTTGACAACTGCAAAAGAGCAAGCCATTGCCACATTTGAAGGTCTTGCTATCCACACTGACCTCCCAGGTTCTTCACCTTCCAATTCGGAAACAAGTTCAGACCAAGAAGAAGAAGAAGAGATGGCTGCCAATGAGTTCATGGGAGACCTTGATATCCCGACAATTCCAGCATCCCCTTCAAGCATCTTGCTGCCCACCGCAGCTCGAAACTATGAGCTTAAATCTTCTCATCTTAATATGTTGCCTTCCTTTTATGGTTTACCTAATGAAGATCCATTAACCCATATAAAGGATATTTTTAACGCTGTGAGCTCTTTTCCCTTGACAGGTGTGACGGAAGATCAACTTCGAATGAGAGTGTTTCCACACTTTGAAAGATAAGGTGAAATATTGGTTGAATTCCTTGAAACCTGGTTCACTGACGACTTGGGGAGCTATTCAAAAGAAGTTCTTGGAGAAATACTTCTCTACGCAAAAAACCGACATGCTTAGGGACAAGATCTTACTATTTGCACAGCAAGATGATGAGTCGTTTTGTGAAGCGTGGGAGAGATTCAATGGTCTGCTCAATCAATGTCCTCATCATGGGATTCCATTGAAGCTTCAAATGCGTATGTTTTATAAAGGACTAACCGCCTCTAGCCATAATATTGTCACTAATTTTGCAGGTGGTTCTTATAAGACTAAGATTCCCGAAGAAACATATGAACTCTTTGAGGAGATAGCAATGGAGACCCAACACACCGATACAAGAGGTAAACGTATTGTTGGTGGTTCTAATGATTCTTCCAGTGTGCAGATTTCTAAATTGGAACAAAAGCTAGATGCCCTCCTTGCATTGAGCTCAAGAAACCCTTCAAAGGAAGTGTGTAGCATCTGCGAAACTCATGATCATCCTACCATTTCTTGTCCCCTTGGGGCTGCATATCCAGAATTTGTGCAAGAGCAAGCTAAGTTGGTAAATTCCTACAACCGAGGTCCAATAAATGATCCATATTCTCAAAGTTATAATCCAGGTTGGAGGAATCATCCAAACTTTTCATGGAGGAATACACAGAATCAAGCGAATCCCCCTTCACTCCAAAGGCCACAACAATCATCATCGTTGGAGGATATAGTGAAGCAAATGGCAATCAACCAATCCAATTTCCAGCAAACTACACAAGCTGCCATCTCCAAGTTGGAAGTCCAATTAGGCCAGATAGCTGCTGAAATAGCTCAAAGGGAGCCTGGGAAATGGCCAAGCCAAACCGTGATCAATCCGAAAAACCAAGAAGCCAAGGCCGTTCATGTGCTCAGATCAGGTAAGATTGTTGATAACAAAGTTGGTTCTGATCTTTCAAATGATGTTGTGGTTGTAGAGAATGAAGATGAAGAGGAAACCACAACTACGGAAGGAGAACAACCCAAAATGTCCCAATCTGCTCCCAAGGCCAAATCTGATTCTCAGGAACCCAATCCATTCCAATTGCATAAAAGAGATGACAAATTTGTGCCATCACATCTTCATCAAGATAGATACATCCCACCTCCTCCATATATTCCACCGATTCCATTTCCAGGCCGTTTGAAGAAAGCAAATCAAGATAAGGCTTTTAAAGAGATTTATGATATTTTGAGTAAAGTTAATATCAATTTGCCCTTGCTTGATGTTGTTAAACAGATTCCTGCATATGGAAAGTTCATCAAGCACTTGATGACTCACAAGCTCAATTTTGCTCCAAGTGAAGAAGTAAACTCAACAAGAATGTGAGTGCTGTGTTGCAAAGGAAGCTTCCACCAAAACTAGAAGATCCTGGCAGCTTTGACATTCCCATTAACATCGGAGATAAGAAGGTTGGAAGAGCCATGTTGGACTTGGGAGCAAGCATCAATGTAATGCCATATTCAGTTTATCAGGAGCTTGGCTTAGAAGGGATGAAGAAAACCTCAATTCGTCTTGAACTAGCTGATCATTCTATCAAATATCCAAAAGGTATTGTAGAAGATATTTTAGTTCAAGTTAATACACTCATTCTTCCGGCTGATTTTGTAGTGATGGATATGGAGGATAACCCATATGGAGACCGTGTTGATCCCATTCTCCTGGACGACCATTCATGGCCACTGCAGACACAATCATCAAAGTGAAAGATGGCACCCTCTCCATGACTGTTTTGGGTGAAACTGTTGAATTTAAAGTGTTTGATGCTCTCTCTCAACCTTCTATCACTCATGATACTTGTTTTTCAATTGATGTTGTGGATCATGAGGTTTCTTCTAAAATTGTGCAGGAAAAGTCTAATGATGCTCTAGAAGCGGTCCTAACACAAGAAGAGGAAGATCTCTATGAATCAGAGTTCCAAGAAGTGATGGCTGCCTTAGAAGTGTTTCAGCCATACCCACCATCCTTTAGGCCACCACTCGAGCCTCTTGGACCATCCTCCACAAAATTGGAGCCATCCATTATCACCCCACCAAAGCTAGAACTTAAACCTCTACCCAATCATCTTAAGTATACTTATTTGGGTGCTAATGAAACTCTCCCTGTTATAATTGCTGCAGGTCTCACCACACATGAAGAGGACAACTTAATTGAAGTTCTAAAAGAGCATAAAACAGCCCTTGGATGGACCATAGCAGACATCAAAGGAATTAGTCCAAGCATGTGCATGCACCGAATTTTAATGGAAGAAGACAGCAAACCATCTCGTGATGCACAAAGGAGGCTAAATCCCAACATGAAAGAGGTGGTTAGGACCGAAGTTTTAAAGCTACTTGATGTGGGAATCATCTACCCAATTTCAGATTCTAAGTGGGTGAGTCCTGTGCAAGTTGTTCCAAAGAAGTCCGGAATCACCGTTGTAAAGAATGAGAAGAATGAGCTAGTTCCAACACGAACTATCACCGGTTGGAGAGTTTGCATTGATTACAGGAAGTTGAACACATCCACGAGAAAAGATCATTTTCCCTTGCCTTTCATTGATCAAATGCTTGACCGTTTATCTGGCCATGCTTACTACTGTTTTCTTGATGGATTTTCAGGTTATAATCAAATTCCCATTGCTCCGGAAGACCAGGAGAAAACCACATTCACATGCCCATTTGGTACGTTTGCTTATAGAAGGATGCCATTTGGTTTGTGCAATGCTCCAGCAACTTTCCAAAGATGCATGATGGCAATCTTTTCTGATATGGTGGAACGATTCATGGAGGTATTTATGGATGATTTTTCAGTTTTTGGTTCATCTTTTGATGATTGTCTTCACCACTTGTCTCTAGTGCTTAAAAGATGTCAGGAAACAAATCTGATTTTGAATTGGGAGAAGTGTCACTTCATGGTAAGACAAGGAATTGTGCTAGGCCATGTTGTTTCAAGCAAGGGAATTGAAGTGGACAAAGCCAAGATAAATATCATCTCAAATCTACCACCCCCTTCCTCTGTTAAAGGAGTTAGAAGCTTTCTGGGCCATGCCGGATTCTATAGAAGGTTCATCAAAAATTTTTCAAGCATCTCAAGACCATTGTGCAATCTCCTTGCTAAGGATGCTGTTTTTGAGTTTGACAAAACTTGCATGGAAGCTTTTACGACCTTGAAGAAAGAGCTAACTTCAGCCCCTATTATCATAGCTCCAGATTGGTCTTTACCATTTGAAATAATGTGTGATGCCTCTGACTTTGCTATTGGTGCAGTTTTAGGTCAAAAGAAGAACAAGCTTCCCCATGTGATTCATTATGCAAGCCGGACCTTGAATGATGCCCAACTCAATTACTCCACAACAGAGAAAGAGTTGCTTGCTGTTGTTTTTGCTTTAGAAAAATTTCGTTCTTACCTTGTTGGTTCTAAAGTAATTGTTTATTCTGACCATGCTGCTCTTAGATACTTGCTCACTAAGAAGGACGCCAAACCACGCTTGATCAGATGGATTCTCTTGCTGCAAGAGTTCGATTTGGAGATTCGAGATAAGAAGGGATGTGAAAATGTGGTGGCTGACCATTTGAGCAGAATTGTGGTTGAAGAGCAAGGAGAAGCTGTGCTACCATTGAATGAGACTTTTCCAGATGAACAACTATATGTTGTCCAAGTCAAAGAACCATGGTATGCTGATTTTGTTAATTATCTTGCTTGTGGTGTTCTTAGAAATGATCTAACTTATCAGGACAAAAAGAAGTTCTTTTCCATGGTGAAACATTATGTCTGGGATGAACCTTTCTTATTCAAGCATTGCCCAGATCAACTCATTAGAAGATGTGTTCCAGAAGAAGAACAAGAAAGTATCCTTAGGCATAGCCACGAATTGGCTTGTGGAGGCCACTTTGGAGCTAAGAAAACAGCACTTAAAATTCTGCAATCAGGTTTCTTTTGGCCTACTCTATTCAAAGATGCATTTAATTTTTGTGTTAAGTGTGATAGGTGTCAAAGGATGGGAAACATAAGCCGCAGGAACGAAATGCCATTGAAGAACATACTCTTTGTGGAACTCTTCGATGTATGGGGTATTGATTTCATGGGACCATTCCCATCTTCCTTTGGTTATACCTACATACTTGTTGCTGTTGATTATGTGTCTAAATGGGTGGAAGCCATAGCCACCAAAACCAATGATCATAAGGTGGTGCTGAAGTTCTTGAGGGACAATATTTTCACAAGGTTTGGTACTCCAAGGGCTGTCATTAGTGATGGAGGCAGCCACTTCTGCAACAAGCCATTTGAAGCACTCATGAAGAAGTACAACATCACTCACCGAGTCTCTACACCATATCATCCTCAAACTTCTGGTCAAGTAGAAATAAGCAACAGAGAAATTAAGCAGATCCTAGAGAAGGTGGTGAATAGTACAAGGAAAGATTGGGCTACCAAGCTCAATGATGCATTATGGGCTTATAGGACTGCATATAAGACTCCCATCGGAATGAGCCCTTATCGTCTTGTGTTTGGGAAAGCCTGTCACTTGCCAATGGAGCTTGAACACAATGCTTTTTGGGCCATCAAGAAGTTGAATTTTGATCTGGACAAAGCCGGCCATGTTAGAAAGTTTCAGCTCAATGAATTGGAAGAAATTAGACATGAGTCCTATGAGAATGCAAGGCTTTACAAAGAACGAACCAAGAGTTACCATGACAGGAACATTCAACGGAAAGAGTTCACCAAAGGTATGTCAGTTCTTTTGTTTAACTCACGTTTGCGTCTCTTTCCAGGAAAATTGAAGTCTAGGTGGCTTGGCCCATTCACCGTGGTCAATGTTTCTCCCTATGGAGCTGTGGAGATTAAAAACCCTAAAGATGGCTCGACTTTCAAAGTAAATGGACAACGTTTAAAGCCATTCTATGAGGGAGTGTCAAGTGGAATTCAAACCGGTCATGTGGTGGATCATCTTCCCTTCTTACAATCAAGTTAGCTAATCACATAATGTCTTGCCAAGACATTAACTAAGGCGCTTCTTGGGAGGCAACCCATGTGTTGAAGAATAAGGTGCTTGGTAGCGGTCGACCTAATCGCATCAAGAGGGAGTTTCTCTAATCCTTTGTCTTAAACTTTCCCCTTATTATTTACATGTTCGCACTCATCTTATAGGCTTTCACATTGAGGACAATGCTTCATTTAAGTTTGGGGGTAGGGATTGACAATTTTGTTAGGTTTTGTGGTAGAGTTAAGTTGTGTGAGCTTTGTTTTGCTTAGTATAATTTTGTTCAATGTCTTGCAAGCTTATGAAAAAAAAAAAAAAAAAAAAATTTTTCATATGAGTTGACTTATGGTAACTCCAATGAGCATTTCTGTTAATACAGTGTCTAGGAGTTCTATAGGCGACACCTTGGGTGTCTAAGAAGTTTCGGGTTTTAAGCAGGACCATTGTGACCTCTCCAAACTTCCCGGATCCCCTGGCTGTGTTTTCTGAGATTCTTAATTGGTAATCCGTGAGTCACTTGTATATTCGTGTATTTTTAAATTAAATTTTTTTTTTTCTTTCTTTTTCGTATTCGTGTATATCCGTGTATATCCCCTGGCTGTGTTTCTTTTATATGTCAGTGTTTACCTAGCCGCTTCCTCTAACCCCTGAGCATCTCAACTTCCTCTTCCTCCCGAACCAAACCTTCTCCAAATTGTTGCTTATTGTAGATCTCGTCAATGGAGAAACTCCAGGAGGCCGTCGGTGGAAGGATCAAGGAGGAGGAGTCCGAATTGAGCATGGTGAAGGTGCCTAGCCCAATGGTTTTGTTGAACTCACTGCCAGCTATCCCACCAGAAGATCCTTCGGGTAAGGATACCATTGTACAACGGGTGTTTGAGGTGATTGAGGTGCTCGTGGTAGTGTTTGCCATGGATCCCTCAGCAGTTACCATAGATGCCTTTCTGTTTCAAAGAGGAAGGGTGATAGAGAAAATTGAAGACATGATTCCAAATTGGGATCTGAATTGTGGATTGGAAGAGATGCAGCTTGCAGCGCTGGCACGTTGTCTAAATACTTGGAGGGAATATCTGCTAGATAGGAGGTTTGTGGCAAGAACTGTTGTGGTGAGCAGTCACATGTATTGTACAGGTAACATTCGAGACGAGTTTGGCATTTACTTAAGTATGCTTGACGAGTTTCACTTCCAATTATCGTACATGACCACAAGGCTCCGAGACTTCGTGGAGCAGATGGATGAGTTGATAATAGATGGAGGCCAATATGATTCTTCTGTTTCAGACCCTTCGGAAAGTGAGTCAGAAGAAGAGCCATGGGTGAGCTCAGCCATCGATAGCATTTTGAGAAATGCTATGTTTGAAGGATGAACCGTGCAGTGCCAGGTTACCCTTAATCCCTATTTCTGTTTTCTTATATGCTTTCACATTGGGGACAATGTTCAATTCAGGTCTGGGGGGGAGGTTTTCAATTTTTTCATTTGATTTGTGTTTTCAATTTTTGTTCATTTGATTTTTGTTTCCAATTTTCGTTTGGTGTTTTCAATCAATGCTATGGAGCGGCCATTTCGATTTTCATATGAGACATATTACACTTCACAAAGCGGTTGCTCTTAGAATTCTGGTGGATAAAGTACAATGCTCAGATTCTTGAAGGAGAATAGTGGAGACTACCCTAGTGAGCTATTTCGAGCCTAATTGCTTTCTTGAGAGGGTTTAAAGTGTTTCTATTCCTCATCTCTACTTATTTTCTTCAATTCACTCTAAATGATCTCATTGTTCCATTTTGATTGAATACTAAGGATGATTCTCTTTGCAGATATCAGGTGCATGCTCTCACTCATGAATGAACTCATTGAAGTGATGCTAGGCTATGTGTGTATAACATTTCTCTGTGCTTTCTTTTCACCCTACCCATTTGTGTGTTCCATCAGCCCTCTTGCAGCCAAACACTTTAACCCATTTTATTCTATCACCCTCATGATTCCCCTAACTTTGTATCTCAATCTGAGATATTTAACCTATTATAGCCATACCCTGTAGCTTAGAAATACACCAAGGTGTGCCAAGATAAAGTTTGAGCAAGGAAGGTGCTGCCCCATGCCTAAATGTAAATTGGTGTGAATCTGTGCAATAAGTTAAAGAAGAAGTCGATCAAGTCAGCAAATAAAAAGAGATAAAGAGAAAATGTTTCGATTTGATCTAACTGTGAAATTTAAGGTCTATGCCAGATGATGCTATGAAGTTGCAGCCATACCATTCTAAATCAATGATACCTTGCAGATCAATGAAGAATGCAACCTTGGTGTGTTCTTAAGTTAATTGTGTTCCTTCCAATTCTTCCATTTCCCCTAAACCCTAGCCTTTCATTACAACCTTGTGAAAGACCTAGCTGATCTTTGAGGATGTATTCATGGGTGCTGGTATGTATGTGTGTATCTCTACTCTTAGTATTTGATTCCCTTCATGAGATCTAACCAAATATTGTGCTTCTATTTCATGTACTCATTTTGCTTGTTTGAGAGAATAAAACCATAGGTTCTGAGTGATTGAGTGCTTTCTGTGAGAATTAGAGTTGAAGCATGTTCTCCCTTCAAGATTTGAGTATGTTTACTTTGAAGCCGTGTGCCTTTGAGCTATAGCTTCCACTGTACACACTTATTGATCATCTATCTTGGCAACTCTATGGTGTTGGAGGTATGACTAAAGTTTTCTTTCATTTTCATTAGTTGTTTTCAAAGTTAGTTTTCTAACCTTTTGTTTTGTAGAGTCAGTAAAGCGTTTGTGGGTATCGTTTCTGTTAAACCCTCAGGAGACACAACTCCTCCTGCTAGGGATGCCTAGAGGTTTAAAGGCTTGTTGCATATGCTCAATGCAATTGTGTTACCTACAGAAGTGGTTTAATTAACTTCTTGTTTTGTTTTTTTTTACTTTGTTTTCTTTTGTTTTGCTCGAGGACTAGCAAAATCTAGGTCTGGGGGTATTTGATCAGTTCACAATTGTATATCATTTTGTACCCTTATAGTTTATGTTTTGCTTACGTTCTTAAAGAAAAACTTGTGCTTTTAATCTATTTTGGTTTGTTATTTAGTTCATTGGGCCTTAGGTTACAATGGTGGCTTTGGATAGGAAAATATGCAAAGTGGTGCAAAAACGTGCAGACTGAGTTAGCAATTCACTTCGGCCTTAACTTCTTTGTCCGAACTTGGATTGGCCCAAATAATATGTGGTTGGAAAGATGAGAATCTGAACTTCAAGATGGACTACTCAAATGCAGCAATTCATTAAGTTGAGCCCAATCCGTGAGCCCATCAAAATACACACCAGGCTGATTGCAGTTTCCACTTGGAGGAGCTTTGGATCCTCTTCAAAGGGGAGACAAATCAGATTGGAGGAGCCTTGGATCCTCTTTTGAGCCATGTGCTTGATCAGCCAAAGGGGAGCTTCACACTCTATAAATAGAGAGCTTCACACTCATTCAACCATCACAATCCATTCAGCCATCCTCTAACACTTCCATCCCTCCCCAAACACTCCATTCTGTCCAAAATCACCAAAACAGCTCTAGCAAGCCTCCCTTCCATTTCCCTACGAATTTCCTCTTTCTCTACCATCACCACTCACCCAAACTCATTCCAAATCACCTATTTAGTTGCCATACTCTAGATGTGAGGAAGCTCTTGGAGTAGCATTACACTTGGAGAAGCACTTGGAGAAGCCTTGGACACCACAAGTAACTTCAGAAATGGGTTTTTCCACTCTTATTGCATTCATTATGTTTTCTCATTTCTGTTTAAGTTTCATTTCCATTATGAGTAGCTAAATTCATAACTAGGGCTTCGATGTAATCTGACATGAATATTCTGGGTTTATAAGTTGAAGTTTTGAGTTTCAAGTTTGATTCATGATTCATATTCCTATTCTTTATGCTTATCAGTTAATATACTTGTTTGAATGATTGATCACCATTAGAACTTGTTTATTAGCTACCTTTGTTTGAATCAAGAGTAGACACCATACTTTGATTCGAATTGAACTATGAATAAGAAAAGTATGTATGGACATTCGACAATAGGAATTAGATACATACTTGGTTGTTTAAATTGTTCTTCTATGCTTAATGGGTTCCTAATGCTTAATTGAGGTTAGACAACAAATAATCAAGTTAGGGAATTAGGAACACAAGGTTAGGACCAAACACCATGGCTTAATTATACTTTAGCAAGAATCAATCTTTGAATCTGAATTAGACTTGTCACTTGACTCCTTATAACCCAGAATTGAATTGTTATGGTGAATCGAATGCCCTAGTCTCTCAATATATTTTCCAGCCTACAAAAGTACTCTTTGTTGCATTTGCTCACTTTGCTTTTGTTTGGAATTTTGTTTTGCCTCATTTGTTCAACACTTACAATCACTCTTGCTTTAAATTCTGTTTTAGACTTAACTTCCTACTTCCTTGAATTTGGTAATCTAAGCACATAACTAGTTTTAACTTCTCAGTCTTCGTGGGTACGACCTCGTACTTGTCTTGCTATACTACTAATTGGCCCGTACAATTGCGAGTTAACATTTTTAACAACATTGTTTATTGTAGATCTTGTCAATGGAGAAACTCCAGGAGGCCGTCGGTGGAAAGCTCAAGGAGGAGGAGTCCAAATTGAGCATGGCGAAGGTGCCTAGCCCAATGGTTTTGTTGAGCTCACTGCCAGCTATCCCACCAGAAGATCCTAAGGGAGAGGACACCATTATGCAATGGGTGTTTGAGGTGATTGAGGTGCTCGTGGTTGTGTTTGCCATGGATCCCTCAGCAGTTACCATAGATGCCTTTCTGTTTCAAAGAGGTAGGGTGATAGAGGCAATTGAAGACATGGTTCCAAATTGGGATCTGGATTGTGGATTGGAAGAGATGCAGATTGCAGCGCTGGCACATTGTCTAGATACTTGGAGGGAATATCTGCTAGATCGGAGGTTTGTGGCAAGAACTGTTGTCGTGAGCAGTCACATGTACTGTACAGGTAACATTCGAGACGAGTTTGGCATTTACTTAAGTGTGCTTGACGAGTTTCACTTCCAATTAGTGTACATGACCACAAGGCTCCGAGACTTCGTGGAGCAGATGGATGAGTTGATGATAGATGGAGCCCTATATGATTCGTCTGTTTCAGACCCTTCGGAAAGTGAGTCAGAAGAAGAGCCATGGGTGAGCTCAGCCATCGATAGCATTTTGAGAAATGCTATGTTTGAAGGATGAACCGTGTAGTGCCAAGGTTACCCTTAATCCATGTTTTCTGTTTTCTTATATGCTTTCACATTGGGGACAATGTCCAATTCAGGTCTGGGGGTATCAATGGAGGTTTTCAATTTTTGTTTATTTGTATTTCAAATTTTTTGTTAATTTGTGTTTTCAATTTTCAATTTTTGTTTACTTGTATTTCAATTTTTTGTTAATTTGTGTTTTCAATTTTCAATTTTTGTTCATTTATGTTTCCAATTTTCGTTCACTTGTTACTAATTTTTTTAGAATGTCATACAACCAATGCTATGGAGCTGCCATTGAGATTTTCATATCAAACATTTTACACTTCACAAAGCTTTTGCTCTTAGAATTCTGGTGGCTAAAGTACCATGCTCAGGTTCTTGAAGGATAATAGTGGAGACTACCCTAGTGAGCTATTTCGAGCCTAATTGCTTTCTTGAGAGGGTTTAAAGTGTTTCTATTCCTCATCTCTACTTATTTTCTTCAATTCACTCTAAAATGATCTCATTGTTCCATTTTGATTGAATACTAAGGATGATTCTATTTGCAGATATCAGGTGCATGCTCTCATTCATGAATGAACTCATTGAAATGATGCTAGGCTATGTGTGTATAACCATTCTCTGTGCTTTCTTTTCACCCTACCCATTCGTGTGTTCCATCAGCTCTCTTGTAGCCAAACACTTCAAGCCATTTTCTTCTATCACCCTCATGATTCCCCTAACTTTGTATCTCAATCTGAGATATTTAAACTTATTATAGCCATACCCTATAAAGCTTAGAAATATACCAAGGTGTGCCAAGATAAAGTTTGAAGCAAGGAAGTTGCTGCCACATTCCTAAATGTAAATTGGTGTGAATCTGTGCAATAAAGTTAAAGAAGAAGTAGATCAAGTCACAAAAACAAAAAAAAAAACCAAAAAAAAAAGAAAAAAAAAAAAAAAAAGAGAAAGTGTTTCGATTTGATCTAAATGTGAAATTTAAGGTCTATGCCAGATGATCCTATGAAGTTGCAGCCATACCATTCTAAATGAATGATACCTTGCAGATCAATGAAGAATGCAACCTTGGTATGTTCTTAAGTTAATTGTGTTCCTTCCAATTCTTTCACTTCCCTTAACCTTAGCCTTTCATTACAACCTTGTGAAAGACCTAGCTGATCTTTGAGGATGTATTCATGGGTGCTGGTATGTATGTGTGTATCTCTATTCTTAGTATTTGATTCCCTTCATGAGATCTAACCAAATATTGTGCTTCTATTTCATATACTCATTTTGCTTATTTGAGAGAATAAAGCCATAGGTTCTGAGTGATTGAGTGCTATATGTGAGAATTAGAGTTGAAGCATGTTCTTCCTTCAAGAATTGAGTATGTTTACTTTGAAGCCGTGTGCCTTTGAGCTATAGCTTCCACTGTACACACTTATTGATCATCTATCTTGGCAACTCTATGGTGTTGGAGGTATGACTAAAGTTTTCTTTCATTTTCATTAGTTGTTTTCAAAGTTAGTTTTCTAACCTTTTGTTTTGTAGAGTCAGTAAAACGTTTGTGGGTATCGTAACTGTTAAACCCTCAGGAGACACAACTCCTCCTACTAGGGATGGCTAGAGGTTTAAAGGCTTGTTGCATGTGCTCAATGCAATCGAGTTACCTACGAAAGTGGTCTAGTTCGTTTTTATCTTTATTTTCATTTTGTTTTACTCGAGGACTAGTAAAATCTAGGTTTTGGGGTATTTGATCGGTGCATAATTACATATCTTTTTTGTACCATTCAAACTTATGATTTGGTATGTTTTTGAGTTAAACTTGTGCTTTTAATAAAGTTTTGTGTATGTTTCAGTATAATAAGGTTGAGACTCATTATTTACATTTTGAAGACAAGTTAGCTCAAAACAATGTGTGCAAATCAGTCATATTTACGGATTAACCTGTACTTGCTCAAAAAGAACCAGAAAATGCGTCATACATCATTGGAAAGATACGGAAGTCTAGTTTCCGTAGCATTTTACGGTGCATGATTTGGAGTCTTCTAGAGGAAGTTATACATGATTTAGTAGCTCAAGGTCAAACATTCGGGCCTCAGTCCAGTTTCCGTAGGTCACTTTGTAGGCCTCCGTTCAGCTACTTGCACAGGTCAAATGGGGTGACACCCTTGATAGAAGTTGTTCCAATGGGTGTCTACTATAACATATCCAAATTGCAGCCCCATTGGATAAGTCTGGAGCCCTCAGCATGTCAAATACCGAACCTGGTTCACAGACAATCCAGGCCTCAGTCCAGTTTTCATGGGTCAGTTTGCAGGCCTCAGTTCAGCTACTTGCACAAGTCAGATGGGGCGACACCCTTGATAGAAGTTGTTCCAATGGGTGTCTACTATAACATATCCAAATTTCAGCCCAATTGGATAAGTTTGGAGCCCTCAGCATGTCAAAAACCGAATCTGGTTCACAGACAAACCTTTGCTGTCACATGTGCTTAAAGCAGCCACACATGGAGCAAAGCATGGGCAGCTATTGAGCCATGTTCTTAAAGCAGCCACACATGGAGGCAAATCATGGGCAGCTATTGATCCATGTGATTAAAGCAACCACACATGGAGGCAAAGCTTGTGGCAGCTGCAAAGCATGAGCTACCACACATGGGAGACAAAGCACATGGGAGACAAAGCATGAGCTGCCACACATGGGCAGCTAAGAGACCAGCCAAGGGGGAGGACGAATTTGAAGCCTATAAATAGAGAGTTTCAGCTCATTCAAAGGAGGATATCATTCCATAAATTACATTTCCATTGTACACCATCAAAGAGTTGTCTACACCATCAAAGAGTTGTCTACCATCAAAGAGTTGTTTACACCATCAAAGAGTTGTCTTCTTTATCAAAGAGCTATCTTCTTCTTATTTCTCTTTTTATTTTCTGTTTTGTATGTTCTTGCTATCCATTCAAATTATGGATAGCTAAATATTTTAGTGAGGGCTCGATTGAAGCCCTAATCATGTTTCTTTAAGGATTTCGATATGTCTTTGCTATAAACTACTTTTGTGATGCTTATTGATTAATTTCAGATTATATTTTACTCTTTACATACGTTATGTTATGCTTGATCATCATATGCATGCTATGTATTGAGTTTGTTACATAGGTAAATTTAGATGACCGAGTCTTGTACCTATGAAAGTAACAAAAGAACTAGTTCTAAGTTCTTGAAATTAATCATCATGAATAACTAGAATAGATACCATGTTCTAGAATTTGTGTGTTTGTCGATTTCCATTGTGTTATGCATTCTTAAAGTACAACTTAGTAGATACCATGCTAAACACTTTAAGAATGAAAAGAGTTAGAGTAGATACCCATGCCTAACTTGTTGTTTAGGGAAATCAATAACTTAAAGAGTAGATATCATGCCTTTAGGTTGACAAACATAAGCATCCAAAATCTGTTTTGTAGCATTGTGCATGTCGTTTGCTTAAGGAAAAAGATTAGTGGTGAACATCGAATCCCTAACTAGTTTTCTCATTGTTTTAACCTCAATCCAATTCTATTTTTAATCAAACGCTGTTTTCAATATTTAGTATTTAAATTTTCAGTTTTCAATACCATCATAAGAAAATCATCATTTTTTAACACTTTGTCTACACCGAATGCCATTTAGTTTAAGGAAAATAAATTAAGCACAAATTAATCCAATCCTCGTGGGAACGATCTCGTATTTGCTTTCTATACTATTTATCTGATCTTGTGCACTTGCGAGTTAAAACGTGCATATAGTTGCTTAATTTTTAGGTTACTATTTGTTCAACAATAGGTGTCAAAGAATGGGAAACATAAGCCGGAGGAATATGGTGCCACTGAACAACATTTTGGTGGTGGAGCTGTTTGACATATGGGGTATAGATTTCATGGGACCTTTTCCTTCCTCTTTGGGTTATACTTACATTCTTGTTGCTGTAGATTATGTGTCCAAATGGGTGGAGGCGTTGGCTACAAGGACTAATGATCACAAGGTTGTCCTAAAATTCCTGAGAGATATGATTTTCACTAGGTTTGGAACTCCCAGAGCTATCATTAGTGATGGTGGCAGCCACTTTTGCAATAAACCATTTGAAGCCTTAATGAAAAAGTACAATATCATACACAGAGTGGCGACTCCATATCATCCTCAAACATCCAGACAAGTCGAGATCAGCAATAGAGAGATCAAGAACATTTTGGAGAAAATTGTCAGTCCGACTAGAAAAGATTGGGCGTTGCGACTCAATGATGCACTTTGGGCATATAGGACAGCGTATAAGACTCCCATTGGGATGAGCCCTTATAGACTCGTGTTTGGGAAAGCTTGTCACCTGCCGATGGAGCTTGAGCACAGAGCATATTGGGCAATTAAGAAGTTCAATTTTGATCTCAAGGAAGCTGGGACTGTTAGAAAGTTGCAGATCAATGAATTGGAGGAGCTAAGGAATGAAGCTTATGAGAATGCCAAAATCTACAAGGAAAGGACCAAACGTTATCATGACAAGGCCATTCTCAGGAAAGAATTCAAGCCAGGTATGAAAGTTTTATTATATGACTCACGTTTGCGTCTCTTTCCAGGTAAATTGAGATCTAGATGGCTTGGCCCGTTCAAGGTGCTTCAAGTTTTTCCTCATGGAGCTGTTGAGATTGAAAACGTAAGGAACGGGACAGTTTTCAAGGTGAATGGGCAGCGGTTGAAACAATACACTACAAGGAAAAACCCTTTTGGCGACCAAACGTATTTGGTCGCCCAATGTATGTTTTTAGTCGCTGATTCAAATTACCGACGAAACTTTGGTCGCAATCTAGTTGTCGTAGAAGGGGCGTCGTAGATACTAGAAACAACGACCAAAAACTATTTTGGTCTTCGATTCTCATAAGCAACCAATAGTTCTCGTCGCCCATTTCTCATAATTTCGTCGTTGATCCTTTGCCTCTTTAGCGCGCAAAATTGATAAATGGCGCGAAAGTCCAAGGGATTGGCGACCAAATAAATATTTGGTCGCAGTTTACGATTGGCATCCTACAATTTGGGTCTCCAAAAGTGTAAATGTTTGGTTGCTGAAGTTATGACTATTGGCGACCAAATAAAAATTTGGTCTTGGTTTATATTTAATGTCAATATTTTTGGGCGCTTATAATGAAAGCTTTGGTCGGGAAAATATGTCTACTTCCAAGTTTCTGTCTCCAATATTGAATTATTTTGTCGCCAATATTCAATTATTTTGTCGCCAATATCAAGTTATTTGGTCGCCAAGGATGTTGATTTTGAGGTTTTTAATTTTTTTTTTAAATAAAAAATATATTTTATTGAATATTAATAATGTTTTTTTTATTTTTCTATAATTAAATTAATATAGTTTTTATAAAACTTTTATTATATGTCCAAAACAAAATTACAATATATAAGACTTCCCCAACTAAAAATTATACAAAGTTCACAGCATATATCACAGTAAAAATATATCATACTCCATGCAACATTTTCTTTTTAAAAGCAAAAGGGATTCATAAGCAAAATATAGTGACATAGCATAATTAACAAAATCACCATAGTCACAGCACCTGAGATCAAAATCATGTCTACTAAGACATGAAATATAAATAAAAGTTACAGGTTACACATGTACCTCCACTTTCCTTCACAAACACACAAAAGTACTTCTTCATCTCTTTAAGTCTTAGGAGCAATGAGCAACAGAAGCATATGCATCCATTCATACCAAAGCCTACATAAAATTTCAGTAAGTCTATATACTACTTAATATATAGATGAGCAATGTGTGTGATCACAATCATAATTATAGTCAGAAGTATGGTGAATCTGACCAAAGTTACAATTCATATTCTTGATCACACATATCTTTGATTTGAAACAAAAACCACATACCAAAGTTAGATTGTAGGATTTGAGTCCATCAAAGTCACAAAATCACCAAGATCATCCATACCCAAAACAACCAAAAGGTTTAAAACCTACCTAATGACCATGACCAATATCTTCAAGACCAGTATAACACACCATCACCACCTCCTTGTAAGTTATCACCGTGAGGATCAGTCGTAGAATCATCAGAATCAGAATCAAAATCAGAATAAGAAGAATCAGGTCGGAGCCGAGGTCCCTTACCATTGCACTTACTATTGCATTTATGCTTCTTCCTAGATCTGTCATTAATCCCAGCTTGCAGCTGCTTAACGATGTCACAAAGTTTCTCCACAGTTTCTGAGAGCTTATTGTATCTCTCATCTTCAATCATAGAGGTTTTTCCATAACTACTTGTAGAGCGAGAACTAGTCTCCACTCGAAGATTCGAGCCCAATCCGCGTATCCTCTTACCCGATCCAATCCCAAGTTCTTTAGTCATAATCCCCAACTGGTGCACGTCTGAAACTGAAATCTGTTCAGAAGGGTTGCTTGAACTCGCAGACTCCTGCTGAATGTACATCACCATTGCTGCTTTCATTTTATTCTACAAAAAAGGAAGTCTAGTTGTGTTAGTAAAAGTCAAACATAAAAAATAAAATAAAAAGTTGAACATGTAGCTTACTATAAGTATAGGAAAATTTATCATTTACCCCCTTATTCTTAGCAACTTCGTTGATCCATATGCCTTTATCCCTGTGCATATGCATGTTATTCCAATTGTCGATAAGTGTAACATGTTGACCCTCCTACATTTTCCCAAGAAAAAAAAAAGAGTTTAAGAAATCAAAAGGGGTCTAATAGGATCAAGACAACAAGAAAATCACAAGGGGTCATTTTATTAATATAGTCTGCTTCCATGCAGTACCACTTCACCTAATTTCAATCAAACCCATTGATATTCTTGCTTCCTGCCATGCTATTCAGATTTTTCAACAAATATCACATTCACCTTTACTCTAATACTTTTCCTTTTCCAATAACTAACAAAGGAGGACTACTTGAACTTAGTAGGAAGAACATTAAATGCAAAGCATTTACTAATTACCTTCTCGGCTGCTTCCTTATGTTTCAGGAAAGGGCGTGAACCTCCTGTGTGTTCATATTCTTTCTTTTTCCTGTTATTAACATTGGCTTTGCACCTTTTCTTTAATAAAAGCACAGAGAATTTGTTATATTCCTTCTAACTAATAAATAAGAAAATGATCATAATCAATGAGTCACAATATAGTACGTAATTAATTAAGATACCTGGTATTTCTCATCTGTGTACAAGTTATCAACTAACCAGTGCCACTCCTCTGTTTTCCTATGAGTTACAAAGACCTTGTTAGTGGGAGGTGTGGCCCGTGCAAGCTGGAGGTCATGTGTGCTTATGGAGCTTTGCTTTCCATTCTTTATAACTCTTGCTCATATGGTCATCAATAAACTCCCAAATATCCGGATCCTCAAGGTCGACATCAAACTTAAACTAACAAGTAACCACGAAAAAAAATTAGATTATCATTTAAATAGTAAAAAATATCTCATTATCTGCTAAACATAAAATTATCTGCAACAATAACCCAAAAAAAAAAAAGCCCATATCCATATCCTTCATTGTCGTCTAAAGCAAAAATTAAAGAAAGTAAGTGCTGACCTTTAGTGCTTTCGCAATATCCATCTTCTGCTCCAAGGTTACTTTCCTCCACCCGTTTACATTTAGTGGAGCGTTCGCTCGAGTAATTAACCCAATCTCATTGACAAACATATTTTGGATCTCCACAGTTGCCACCAATTTCTGTTCTGGATTAATTCGCATATTAAGTCCATAATAAAAGTATCTTCAGCATCATAATAATCTCATTTTCTACCTGCGTGAGGAGCTGCTAGCGAGGCAGATGTAGACTCCCGATGTTGATGCAGTGACTGTAATGGCGGCTGATCACATGGTTGCTCATATTGGTGATCTTGTTGTAGTGGTGCCTGTTGTGATCGTGGTGCATGTGGAGCTGATCTTTGTTTCTTATTTTTAGTCTTAACCAAATCAACAGCCTTATTAACCATCCTGCAAATAAGTATTAGGCATACAAATTTTCGTAACATTCTAAATATGTATCAGAGCCTCAAATACAGACTGTTTTTCTTTTTTAGATAACTTGTACAACAAAAGATATTTATAAGTAGAAAACCACATTACATGTAACCAGGGGGGATATGATAAACCTTACCCTGTAAAAGCATATCAAAACAACACAGAATACAAAGAACATGTCAATCTAAATCCATTGCTTATCCATTATACCGTCCTGTAACACAATTTAGATGATGTCATATCTCATCCATGACTTGCTTTGTCTCCTTATACAATTAATATACAGGTTTGTCTCCTTATGACTCCGGTAAGGGCACTATCTCATAAAAGAATGCATATTCTATGCGATAGTTAGCATCTGCAATAGGTCTAAAGTATCTTAACGTTAAAGTTAATTAACTAATTAACTTCAACACATCACAAAATGTTGCTTAAACTACTTAGTAGTTAACTACTTCAAATGAATTCTAAGGTGAAACCTAATGTGAACTCTTACGAACTGTGTTAATCACAAAAGTTTGAAGCCAATGCATAATACAACAATTCCATAGCATTACCAAAACAAACAATTAAATATATACAAGTGAAGAGCATTTAGATGTATTACGTAATACGTTTACTTACCCCATAGTATCCATTTCCTGCTAATTACATATTGTCAAAATAACATGTTTGAGATAGTAACCTACTATAAAATATTAGTTATTTGAGTTAGAGGAAGATTAATTTTGAAAACTATATTAATAGGATCATTCTTTTTCTTCAATTAAAATTTAGAATTTTGATTTTATAATATCATTACAATATTACTTATTCTTATGCCTTTGAAATTACCTCATCTCTTTGTAGCTGTAAACTGTAAGTGTTTTGCTTGTATTTGGTTTTACTTTGGGTAAATTATCATAGCCTCCCTTGAAAAATCTGGCCCCCAATGAATTACCAACATCCCAACATCTAAATCCTATTGTCTAATTGCTGAATCTGTGTTTTTTTTTTTCCCAAACTACTGAATCTGTTCAATTACTAAATATGTATTTAGAATTTTTGTATCATTTATCACCATAAAAATAATATGCAATTCAACAACCAAATTCATATGCAATCATACAAATCCAGCAAAATTTGTAAATTTTCATGACCCACAAAACCTTAACTACAAATCCACCAATAGAAAAACTGCATAAATTAAAAAAAGTACCTCTTAAACAAGCAAATCAACAACCTACTGTAAAATGGAGACAAATGAGAAAATTAAAGCAATGCTAGAAAATAAAATTCAAACCAGTAAAAGTCAAATAATAAAAATACCAGACTTAGTGTGTTTGGAGAGACCCAAAACTCTAATGTCAACCTTGCGAGTGCATACTTGCACAAGTTTAGTGCATCAAACACACACAAATTTGGCCAATATCCAAACAAAGGTTCTAAAAGAATTTTTATACTCTAACCTTTTAGTAAAGCAGTCCCAAATAAGCTCTAAATCAGGACCAACTCAATCAGAAATCGTATCCAAATCAGGCCCTCCTTTGTGTGCAAATGATTTTGAGGACCTGGGCACCAAAACAATATTAATTTTCACTACTGAAGCTCATCATTCAACAAAACAAGACATCATAATTTTCTAATATCACTATGTAACTTGTAGTCAGTAACATTGAGAGCAATGGATGTGAAAAGATAGTTTTATCACTCTGTATATAAATCCCAAATTTTCTAATATCTGATGTTCCATTTTCTTTGCATTATTTGAATTTATATTTTTCTAGAACCACACTCATAATCTGAACATGTTTTGCTTATCATGTGTGTGTGGAGACAACCATTCTAGTAAACCAGAAAACAGGTAAATTATAGTCTAATAAGTTCAAAGTTTTGTCATCATCAGACCACAATCGAACCTTTCACCATCAGCTGACCTTGGACCCCAAACGTACAAACTTATTACAGTCTAATAGTGCAAAGTTTTTTCATCTAATAAGCTCAAATACAATTCCAAAATTAAAGAAAAACATAACCTTGGACCATCATCAGACCACAATCAAACAAATATAAATGAAATTTAGAGGAAATACAAAAATTATTTGTTAAAGCAACTACCTTCTTCAAATTCTGCTCATTGACTGATGATAAACAAACTGAAAGCAAATTATGAATGCTTCAGATTGGATTTTCGCTTGACCTCAGAGACAAAGGAAGGAGTGGGTTTTGATATTGGGTTAGTGGATCGGTGAGATTTAGGGTTGAGCAGAGAGACAGAGTGTGAGTGAGAGAATGAGATGTAAAGATGAGTTACACTGGGTGTGGCTTCACGTCATCTCTCTAGGTTATAGAGATGACAGAGAGAGTGAGTGAGAGAGCGTTTGGTTGAACAAAGCAAGTTTTCTCTGGCCGCCTTTTTTATTTTTTGGTCTGAAAGCAAAGTGTTCTCTGTTTATGAAGTAAACGGGAAGAAAAGATAATAGAGCCATGGTATTTATTGCGCATCCCTTCCAACGACCAGATTTTTTTTTGTCGTCCCTCTACAATGATCAATATTATACTAAAACGTCGTCGTATTACTAAAAGTATTGGTCGCCAAAACATTTTAGCGACAACCTTTTTGGTCGCTTCATTATTGCCAAATTTTAAGCGGGAATATAAGAATGGCGACCAAAATGAACCAACACGACAACCAAAATTTTGGTCGCCTAATACTTTTAGATTTCGCGCCACCTAGCTCTTATTCCAAAGCATTGGTTAGAGACCAAAATAATATTTGGTCGCCCAAATCTGTTTTAGAGACTAAAAGGTTCGTCGTATAATGTGCCACTTCTCGTCGCTGAATATATTCCACAAGGTTCCGCAAGTGCAAAAAACCAACCAAATTTTGGACGACCATATAAGAAATTTTGGTCGCCATTTACTTCATCAGAGACCAAAAATTATTTGGTCGCTCATTAATTTGTCGCTAATCACATTTTTCCTTGTAGTGATACTTGGATGACATACTGAAAACACAAGTTGTGGACTCCCTTGAGTTCACCACACCCTAACTTTTTCAATACCAGGTTATGTTGTTTTTATTTTTAGAGTATTTTTCTTTTTGTGTTTTTTTTAGGTCTAGTTTGGATATTGCAGTGCATTTCCTTCTTTTAAACATTGAGAACAATGCTCCATTTAAGTTTGGGGGTAGGGTTTGACAATTTTGTGTTTTGTGTTAGAGCTAAGTTGTGTGAGCTTTGTTTTGCTTAGTATAATTTTGTTCAATGTCTTGCATGCCTATGAAAAAAAAAAAAAAAAAAAGAAGAAGAGATTTTTCATATGAGTTGACTTCTGGTAACCCCAATGAGCACCTCTGTTAAATACAGTGTCTAGGAGTTCTATAGGCAACACCTTGGGTGTCTAAGAAGTTTTGGGTTTTAAGCAGGACCATTGTAACCTCTCCAAACTTCCCGGATCCCCTGGCTGTGTTTTCTGATATTCATAATTGGTAATCCGTGAGTCACTTGTATATTCGTGTATTTTTAAATTAAATTTTTTTTTCTTTCTTTTTCTTATTCGTGTATATCCGTGTATATCCCCTGGCTGTGTTTCTTTTCTATGTAAATGTTTACCTAGCCGCTTCCTCTAACCCCTGAACATCTCAACTTCTTCTTCCTCCCGAACCAAATCGTCTCCAAATTGTTGCTTATTGTAGATCTCGTCAATGGAGAAACTCCAGGAGGCCGTCGGTGGAAAGCTCAAGCAGGAGGAGTCCGAATTAAGCATGGTGAAGGTGCCTAGCCCAATGGTTTTGTTGAACTCACTGCCAGCTATCCCACCAGAAGATCCTTTGGGTAAGGATACCATTGTACAACGGGTGTTTGAGGTGATTGAGGTGCTCGTGGTAGTGTTTGCCATGGATCCCTCAGCAGTTACCATAGATGCCTTTCTGTTTCAAAGAGGTAGGGTGATAGAGGAAATTGAAGACATGATTCCAAATTGGGATCTGAATTGTGGATTGGAAGAGATGCAGCTTGCAGCACTGGCACGTTGTCTAGATACTTGGAGGGAATATCTGCTAGACAGGAGGTTTGTGGCAAGAACTGTTGTGTTGAGCAGTTACATGTACTGTACAGGTAACATTCGAGACGAGTTTGGCATTTACTTAAGTATGCTTGACGAGTTTCACTTCCAATTAGTGTACATGACCACAAGGCTCCGAGACATCGTGGAACAGATGGATGAGTTGATAATAGATGGAGCCCTATATGATTCTTCTGTTTCAGACCCTTCGGAAAGTGAGTCAGAAGAAGAGCCATGGGTGAGCTCAGCCATCGATAGCATTTTGAGAAATGCTATGTTTGAAGGATGAACCGTGCAGTGCCAGGTTACCCTTAATCCCTGTTTTCTGTTTTCTTATATGCTTTCACATTGGGGGCAATGTTCAATTCAGGTCTGGGGGGAGGTTTTCAATTTTTGTTCATTTGATTTGTGTTTTAAATTTTTGTTCATTTGATTTGTGTTTTAAATTTTTGTTCATTTGATTTGTGTTTTCAATTTTTGTTCATTTGATTTGTGTTTCCAATTTTCGTTCGGTGTCGCTATTTTTTTTTAAGAATGTCATAGAATTAATGCTATGGAGCGGCCATTTCGATTTTCATATGAGAGATATTACACTTCACAAAGCGGTAGCTCTTAGAATTCTGGTGGATAAAGTACCATGCTCAGATTCTTGAAGGAGAATAGTGGAGACTACCCTAGTGAGCTATTTCGAGCCTAATTGCTTTCTTGAGAGGGTTTAAAGTGTTTCTATTCCTCATCTCTACTTATTTTCTTCAATTCACTCTAAATGATCTCATTGTTCCATTTTGATTGAATAGTATGGATGATTCTCTTCGCAGATATCAGGTGCATGCTCTCACTCATGAATGAACTCATTGAAGTGATGCTAGGCTATGTGTGTATAACAATTCTCTGTGCTTTCTTTTCACCCTACCCATTTGTGTGTTCCATCAGCCCTCTTGCAGCCAAACACTTTAACCCATTTTCTTCTATCACCCTCATAATTCCCCTAACTTTGTATCTCAATCTGAGATATTTAACCTACTATAGCCATACCCTATAGCTTAGAAATATACCAAGGTGTGCCAAGATAAAGTTTGAAGCAAGGAAGTTGCTGCCACATGCCTGAATGTAAATTGGTGTGAATCTGTGCAAGTTTGATTAAAAAAAAAAAATCGATCAAGTCAGCAAATAAGAAAGATAAAGAGAAGGTGTTTCGATTTGATCTAAATGTGAAATATAAGGTCTATGCCAGATGATGCTATGAAGTTGCAGCCATACCATTCTAAATCAATGATACCTTGCAGATCAATGAAGAATGCAACCTTGGTGTATTCTTAAGTTAATTGTGTTCCTTCCAATTCTTCCATTTCCCCTAACCTTAGCCGTCCATTACAACCTTGTGAAAGACCTAGCTGATATTTGAGGATGTATTCATGGGTGCTGGTATGTATGTGTGTATCTTTATTCTTAGTATTTGATTCCCTTCATGAGATCTAACCAAATATTGTGCTTCTATTTCATATACTCATTTTGCTTGTTTGAGAGAATAAAACCATAGGTTCTGAGTGATTGAGAGCTATATATGAGAATTAGAGTTGAAGCATGTTCTCCCTTCAAGATTTGAGTATGTTTACTTTGAAGCCGTGTGCCTTTGAGCTATAGCTTCTACTGTACACACTTATTGATCATCTATCTTGGCAACTCTATGGTGTTGGAGGTATGACTAAAATTTTCTTTCATTTCCATTAGTTGTTTTCAAAGTCAGTTTTCTAACCTTTTGTTTTGTAGAGTCAATAAGCGTTTGTGGGTATCGTTTCTGTTAAACCCTCAGGAGACACAACTCCTCCTACTAGGGATGGCTAGAGGTTTAAAGGCTTGTTGCATACGCTCAATGCAATCGAGTTACCTACGAAAGTGGTCTAGTTTTGTTTTTATCTTTGTTTTCATTTTGTTTTACTCGAGGACTAGTAAAATCTAGGTTTGGGGGTATTTGATCGGTGCATAATTACATATCTTGTTGTACCCTTCTAACTTATGATTTGGTATGTTTTTAAGTAAAACTTGTGCTTTTAACCTCTTTTGTGTTTGTCATTCAGTTCATTGAGCTCTAGGTAATACTTGAGACATTTGGAGTAAAATGGTGAAAACAATGTGTAAAAACTGAAGACTGAGTTACAAATTCATTTCGGACTTATCTTTTTCATCCGAACTTGGATTGGCCCATATAGCATGTGGTTGGAAAGATGAAAGCCTGAACTTCAAGATGGATAGCTTAATGTCATCAGTTGATCAAGGCAAGCCCAATCCGTGAGCCCATCAAAATATACATCATGCTGACTTACAGATGAGCTCATTGCTTGCATCATGCTGAGCTAAGGATGAGGTGTGGTTTCTGGTGGGATTGGTTGGTGAAGTGGAGCAGCCAAGAAACTGATATTCAATTGCAAGTGTTGATGGTAGAGGCTTAAATCAATTCAGATTCCTCTTCTCACTCTCCCTATAAATACCACATCCATCCCATTCCAAAAACAACATCTGAGCATTCAGCACTTCCTCTAGTCCAATTCCCAGCAACCACTCCATCCTTCACATCCCCATCATCTCCCAAACACAATTCCTACATTCACACCACTCTTCACCTCTGGCTGCAAGCATACATGGTGGAAGCTGTGTGAGGAGTTCTTCAACATCATAATTTGATCTTCACGGGTTTTTCTTACCTTCTCCATGTTTACTTTGATTCAATTGTATTCTCCATTAATGATGTGTAACTAATTACCATAACTAGTGGTTCAATGTAGCCTGTCAAGACAATTTCATGTTTTCAAGTTAATGTTACCCTTGTTGATTACTTCTAAATTCTGGTTTCATTCACTTGCTCTTATTGAATCCTTATGCATGTTTAAATAACTGACCATTATTAACACTTGCATGTTGATTATCTAGTTCAAGTTTATATAAACATCATATTGACTCTTGAACTGATTAGTGAATGAGTGAGTAATGCATTTAGGACAAACATCATGTTTAAATGTTTACTTGGTTCTATAGTGTTGGTACTCAAGCTTAATGGATTCAGATTCATAACTTAGACTAAACATCATAGCTAGGTTGTGCTTCTGAGTACTTGATTAAAACCAAACATCATATGGATAATCATACATAACACGAACTCCAGAATTGTAATCAATTTAGGTGATTGTCAACTTGTAACTTGAAATTGGATTGTCATGGTGAAGTTGAACGCCTAGTGCTTGTCTCATCGTCTTTACATTCGCTTGTCTCATCGTCTTTACATTATGTAAACATCTACTCCTGATCACTTGCTCTTTGCATTCCTTTTTAGTAGTTTTCACTCCAAACAACTCAATTCAATCTCAATTAAATTCTGTTTAGCTTTAGGTTATTTGGAATCTAAGTAGTAGTATTAAGTACTTTCATCTAAGTCTCTGTGGAACGACCTCGTACTTGCATTCTTATACTATAATTGATTCGTGCACTTGCGAGAAATAGATAGAACAAAATCTGTCTAACAGTTGCTCACTGCCACTCTCAATCAAAGCTCCAGCTGTACATGCTCGAACGGAAGAGAGATCTGGCACAATAGGTTCTCCAACCTAGCATGAGATCAGATGAGTTGGGATAATATTTTAAACTTGGAAAAGTAAGATGCCAAGACATACCTCAGGTTGCTGATATGTCAGAATAGGTATGGACACATCTGATGACGGCTGAGGGATCTATGATGCGTTCTCGTCGCTCAATGTGACTGGGATGGTCGGAAGTACACCACTAGCATTGGCTGTCTGATCGGCCGAAGTGGTCTGTTGATCCACAACATTCACCAAAGTGAGAAAATATAAATTTTCGAAAGGCTTTGGAGTATGAAAAAATCATGAAGTGTGCAGGATTACCTGAAGAGTCTGACCATCTGTGGAATGGTCAGTCGGGTATCGGGGATCTGAGGAGTGATCTGGTAAAATCTGAACTTCCTTTCTAACTGTCGTTGGGTTAACTGAGGTGGTCTCGAGACTAAGAGAAACCACCTAAAATGGTTCAAAGTTTTAGTAATGACCGGGGCCAAGTTATCATATATAAAACCTCGATGGAGTTAAGATTCCAAGATTACCTGATGATCTGGAATATGGGATTGTGTTGGTTTTAAAACATTTTTAAGAAGTTCATTTGAATATTAAACTTGCATTTAATCAAATTAATCGCAGCGGAAGAATATGGTGGTTATTTAAATTCAAAAACAAAACTTCTTCCAAGTATCTTAAGCCATGAACATTGATATGATTTCATAAAGGAAAGCACAAGAGAAAATGATAAGTCTTAATTACCCTTGATGCTATAATATGAACCAAGTTGTGTTTTGGTCTTCTCTTGATGATTTCCCTTTGTTGATCTCCTCTTTGATCTTTCTCCTCCTTGTGAGCCACAAAAGGATATGGCCTCTAAGTCCTCGACACCAATGGAACCTTGAGATGAGAAGGAGTATCTTGAGAATACAAGAATGCTAGTTCAAGAATCTCAAGATTGGTTTCAATCTAAACCACTTTGAAAGATGAAAGTGTTTCACCTCTTGAAAACTCTCTTTTATCTCTCTTTGATCTCCCAAACCCCTTTGGTTGATGTTGGATTGTGTTTTTGTGTTCATTAGCTTATTCATTTGCTTATGGAAACAATTCCCATACATATCTACATATGCATTTTCGGACAAACCCCATTGGGCTTCCAAAATTGGGCTTTATGACACTTAAACCATAATCTTTAAGTGTATAAAGCCCTTGGGCTTGATACCCAACCATTTGGGCTTCTCATTAACCATTACGGAGGCCCAAATACCATTTTACACGTAGTAAATCATCCACATCTAATCAATCAAATTGATTTCCTCATTCTTATTTGTATTACTCAAAGTTAACCATTTAAGGTGTGCGATCCATTAGGTTCTAATTTAGCAAGGCAGTGGGAAAACAATTAGAACTCTTTCTAACCAACTGGAATTAAAACCCCCTTTTAATTCTTCCTTTATTCGGATTGATCACAATCAATCCTAAGACTTCCACAAGCCAAGAGTGACATCTAGCAACATATCATGGCTACCCAAGCTAATTAGAATAGACAAAGAACCTATTCAGTTGGAATTGCAATGCAATACGGTCCTTCTCTTATACAATGTTTCCAATCATATTTTCAGGGTACGGATTGATAATGTCAAACCCCTAATATGATTAACCTCATGTGATTCAATAGAACATGACTAAAATACTTTCTAAATCATGTTCAAATACTTCGGTCGAAGATTTGCTGAATCACATCTTGAAACATTCTCTTTCTATATCAAAAGTAGAGATTCCTTATTGTACGTTCACATGCCCCTATGATGAATTAAGAGATCCCAACAACACTTTAGACAAATCTTTTACGACTTGCCTTTAAGAGCTATCAAAGATCAATAACGCATTACAGGACAACCATGATGCCTCAAGTCTAAGGACTAATTTGCATTATTGCAACTATAAGTTCTCGTTTGACATATAGATAAATACTCCATACGAGAACTACGATTGATCGCGTTCAGTGAACTCATTCACTAATGAGCACCCACATACTTGTATTAGTGTCAACTACACAAATGGTTTGAGACTAACCATCCTCCCAATTGAGCATACATAATATGTGCTAATCTTGGCGGTTTATCAATGCCCATTTGATAACCTATGATCAAGAACATTTTGGGGTACTACAGTTAGAGATTAAAGGTCTCATGAATCTAAACTTCTTTAGATTACTTTATCTCTTATATAGCATACCCTGGACATTTGTTTCTTTACACGATGTAATAGATAACAAAATAAGTTTGCCCTTTATTGACGAAATGTATTCTAAGGAGATTACATCAAATGTATTGGCTCTTAGGGCACATTTCTAACAGATTGGTCATCAATGACTCCGCGATCAACCCCATGACTTCCTGATGGTTGGGTGACTTGTTGAGTCTCGGCCACGATAACATCTGGGTTGGTGGAAAGGTTGGCACCAATAACCTCCATCTGATTTTCACCAAACAAAGTTTAAATATATATATATTTACGTATGGAAAATTAGATGAAGATCGGCCAAAGAAGCCTACCTCAACTTCAGCCTCAGAAGTAGCAATCTGTCCACCAACTTCAGTCTCAAATATGGGAGTTCGGATTCCTACATTTAAACCACAAGTCAAGAAAATACTAGGAATAAAGTGGAAAATATAGTGAGAATGAAACTTACCGGAATGGCCAAAGAAGAAACGGCTGTGAGTGAGTGGCCATGGTCAAGTGAGTGGGATTGGGTTGCTCTACTATCCTACTCGAACCTATAAGGCCAAAGTCTAATTAGAATTTATTTAAAATATAAAAATTAAAATTTAAAATTTAAAAAAAAAACCGATCATACTTGGGGGCAATAGGTTCCTCGAGATCTTTCTCGGTCGAGCAAGGATGATGTCATCGGCTGGTGGAATCTCAACATCATAGCCGGAAGAGTTCCGATCTTCCCCAACATCTGGAAGAAAACATCGGAAATCTTGGCTTTTAAAAAATCCAAGATTAAATAGGAAATGGCCAGAAGTCCAACAAAAGTTGGCTTACCTTGGGTGGATGGAAGTGGTCTCTTTTCACCCTGACTATGACTAGAGTCGGCACTCGCCTCTTTTGTAGCTGCAAGAGGTGAAGATGTTGGTAGACTAATAGGACTAGCATATATAATATAAAGTGATGACTGAAAGTTTACCTTGCTTAAAGCTATAATAAGTGGAAGAGCAAGCACAACCCAGAAGATCCTCTCCATATGGACTTCAGAAGGTTGGGAAAACCAAGTGGCTGACATTTTCCCCCACCAAGCCTTAAAGGATTCGGTGAAGCCAACTTCGGGGTCACAGGTTTGTAAGTTAAAAACTTTAACCAACTCACGATTAAAGTTCACCACGGAGTTCACCTCGCTCACTTTCTTGAAAGATACTCTCCATGAGGAAAAATAGTTGTGGGAGTCAACCATGGGAGATGGAACACCTTGAATAAAACCCATCTGATGACAAACGGCAGCAGGATAGTAAACCTCGTAGCTGCAAGGGTAGTGGTTCCCTTTGTTCAATGCAAGGCCATAAGGAAGATCTCGACTGATTAAGATACTTGCCCAAAGTTCTCGTCGTTCTTCCTTGGTCTCTAGTGTGGGGATGCTGGCAAGGTCCAAGGCCAAATAATCCGGGTAGCGATGATCTAAGCACATGTATAAATCACTAGGGGACCTCTGTGAATATCCATAGAAAAATCTGAAGTAGTCCTCAACATGGTGCTTAGGCAAGGGGAGGCTGGCAATTGATTTTCCTAGAAGTGAGTCACCCCGGAATGTAACGTTGGCTGGACCCAACTCTGGGAAGTAAACTTGGAGCCACAGCTGAAAAAGCCAAATCGGGCCTGAAGGGTTGCATGACATGGGTTCGGGCAAAACAATATCACGAAGGAATCTGTAGAGGTAGGCCAAAAATATAGGACCCAAGGCCACTGCTTGGCCATCTACAAGAGCTTCAGCCAAAGGTTGGATTTCTTTGGTGACTTGGTTGGATTTTGAGCAAGTCAAGAATTTGCATAGTCACATCTGAAGAAAAGCCACGTGCTCTGTGTAAGATACACCATTTGTTGAACCTATCGGAGCTCCAGAAGATGACCCGGTATAGCCAAAATGGGTCTTGATCCAATTGGTGAAGTTCTTGCTAGGTTTGTCGTAGCCCGGCTTCAAAAGGGGTTCCGGAAGGTCGATCGCTGAATAAAACACACCGTGTGGATGAAGGCCGGTGATAGCGGCTAGATCAAGTAGAGTAGGGGTCATCATCCCAAACCGTAACCTCATGCAATTAACGGAGGATGACCAAAAACATAAGCCTGCAATGATGAGTGAGCGATCACAAGGAAAGTCCCCGGTGATAGCGGCTAGATCATAGATCCCGCTTTTTTGCCAAGATGTCTTCAGCTTGGGTTCCAAAGCTTTGTACCAATCATACCAACTTTTCTTAGGATCAACGTCGGCCTCTGGGTTGGGTTTCTTGGCTTTGGACTTCTTCTTAGCCACATGATCAACCTCAGAAGTTTTGCATGGCTAACCTTTGAAAGATCGAAGAGCTTCCCACGTTGATTTCCACTTGAACTCCATGGTGAAAGGCGGAGGATCATCACTTTGCTTGGCCCAAATCTTCACCACTTCATTTGGAGGTTGAAGTGGGTACAAAGGGCCAAGAACGTATCTTGGGACATCACCTTGTAATTTGATGGCGTAGGCTTCCTCGGGTTGTTGTTCACTTTCAGCCATGGCCTTTTTCAGTTTGGCCAAGTGAGTGATAATGGGCTTCAACTCTGGATCCATCCTACAAACACAAATATTGTTTGAATCAAGAAAAATATAGTGGCAAAAAAGCAAAAATTTGCCAAGAACATGAAGAACATTCAAACTTTCAAAAGTTTAAAAAATGAGCTTTCAATGGCCACCATTCATCAAAATCACAACAATATCAACCGGAAAAGAGTTCAACATACTTGAAAATTCGCCAAATAACAGCTTTGGTGATGATTTGAATGATTTTTGGCCTATCAAGTGGATAATCTTGAGAGCAAAGTTTAGGTTTGATGGGGGAAAATTTTCTAAGAACAATGGCAATGGAGTTTTGAGTATAGAGAAATGTTTGGAGCCAAATTGGTATTTATAATGCCTAGGTTTTCTAATGGATATGAAGTTCAAAGGTCTCTCAAGAATTGATTGGTATATCTCCTTAAAATATCAATGTAACTCAAAAACCATAAATTGCCACAATAAAGCTTGAAGTTGAAACATTTGGAGAAAACTAAAAGTCATGAGAATTTTGATTCACTTACCCTTTCACCAATTGAAGGCCAAGGAATCAAGGGGGCAATGTTTGGATGTGGTCACCAAATTCAACCCAAGCCAAGGAGTTTAAGAGAGTGAAGAATTCTCACCACCAAAAAATCAGCTGATTTTTGGGTCTCCTTTGTTTCAGACTTGTGAATGATATCAAGAAAGCCAAAGCCAATATTCACGTTGATATTTGTTTTTCAATAGAAAGCCAAGCCCCAAGTTAATATTCATGATGTGAGTAGAAAGGTTGGCTTGTCAAAGCCAGCATGGTGCTAGTCAGGTCACAGGTCTCACCAAGCCAGCATGTTGCTAGTCAGGTCGCAGGTCTCAAGATATTGAAACAATTGAAGCAATTGATTACATGCAAATATAGTATTATATATATATATATATATTCAATTGATAGTATATATATAGTATTATATATACTCATCATATATATATATATAGTATTATATATATTGAGTTGGTTATGTTAATGGTTAATATTATATAATATTTCAATTGGCTGTATATATATATATATATATATATAATATGAGAGGCTAATTGAAGGATTTGACTTGGCTGATTGAATGGTTTTTTGAAATTGTTTGGGTAGTAGAGTTGGCTGGAGAGAAGTTGGCTGAGGAGTATGGTTGAGAAGACAACAGCTGAAAGGGACAAGAAGTCACGTCATTTTGACTGAGTTTCTTCAAAAGGCTAAATGGCCTAGAGACCCTAAGCCATCAACTTCAGAAAGCCAAATGCCTAAAGACCTTAAGGTCTGCTGAAGAAGTCAAATAGCCATTCAATGGCTTTGTACCATATATGTAATTATATATGGATATATTCTATAATATATAATATTACATATATATAATATGCATCAATCCGTCACTTTGGTTGGCAACTTGGCATACATATATATATATATTATAATAAAAGTGAGCTGATGTGCATGTATATAATATTATATATGTATATATGAATGCCACTTGATATTTTCGAAGTTGTCTGAGAGAATGGCCAAGGGGTTGGCTGGTTTTGAGGTTGACTGGAGAAGAGTTGGCTGGAGATGGACTCATTGAAATTCCAAGTCACCCAACATTGACGGATTATGTTCAAACAAAGTTAGAGACTTCGGAAGTCACGTCGCCTCATCAGATGTTAAGACCAAGTTTTCGGAGGTCCAAGCCCGACCCTCAAGAGGCCCAAAAACCTCCGGATGTTGTTATGCACGTGACTAGATCCATCAAAGGAAAGCAATCAAAGAGAGTGATGTCAATCTGGAACAATCCTAAGGAGGAGAGAATCGATCAGATTTGCAAGCAGATGATATTATTCGAATCAATTCCACGAATCTAGGAAGCCACACAAGGAAAGATTTTGAACGAAGTTGACCTTTGGCCATTTAATGGCCAGCCCATGGGCTGACGAATGCCCCTATATAAGCTACATCAGACAAAGAGCAAAGGACCCCGACATCAGACACAAAAACCTACTTTTTGTCTTTCAATTTTCTATCCCTAGACTAGATCTTTTATTTCCTAAGCAAGTAGACTAGACCAGTTCTTCACTTTCGTTAGTGTAAGTTTAATTTCTTGTATTTTCCATTCGCATCACTATCATTGAAAATCTCAAAAATACTGAAATACCTATACGAAACCTAACCATCCTCAATTCCGAGGAAGTGAAAGGACCTAGGCCAAGAGGAGGTTCCTTGCTTGGCCGATCAGTCGGCTGGTTAGAAGTCAGAAGCGCGAACACAATAATTCGACATTTTCCATTCAAGCCATCAGTGGCTTGGTGGTGGTACGCCTACGCAATCTACAAGAAGAAGGACCAAGAACTCCTTCAATCGGCCTACCCGGCCGAAAAGAAGAAAACAGACACCTTTGGCAATAATTTAACCTATTTTTAGGCCATATTATTATCATGGGAAGTGTTGTCCAAATATGCTCCTCCTTGTCCCCTTCCTCTTGCCACCTAAACAATGTAGTAATGTCAGGTGTGTAATAGTTGAAAATGGTTAATTAGTCAAATGAGTAAGAATTGAACCAAATGACAAAAACTTACACTTGGTTGTGAAGATGGTAAGCCTATTCCTCTACTTATGCCTCTTCCTAAGCCTCTTCCTCTAATTACACTTAGCTTTGAAGGTAGTAAACCTCTTCCTAAGTAAATGTGTGAAGATGGTAAGACTCCTTGTCCATTACCTCTTGTCACTTGAAGAATTTACTGATATTTATTGTTTTCTAATGACTTAAGCAATAAAAAATTGAATGATTGAGAAAATAAAGCTTACACTTTGTTGTGAATTTGGGTAAAAAGTGGCTTGAGCAATATTGCCTCTTCCTCTACTTATGCCTCTACCTCCTTGTCCATTACCTCTTGCCATCTAAAAAAAAAATTAATGATTTTAGTTGTCTAATGACTTATGCAATTTAAAACCACAAGAGCAACCAAAGCTTACACTTTGTTGTGAATTTGGGTAAGCAGTAGCTTGAGCAACATTTCCTATTCCTTCACTTATGCCTCTCCCTCTACTTATGCCTCTCCCTCTGACTGTGCGAGATCCTGGTTGTGAAGAAGCTTGTACTGGTTGTGAAGAAGAACCTTGCTCCATTTGGGTTGAAGATGCATTAACCTGCAAATGTATAAGAAAATTGTCAATATTAATGTAAGCACGCAATAATATAGAACTAAACAAGGTGTCTAACAGTTATACCTGTTGGTTTTCATTGTTTTGTCTATCATATGTTGCTCTATTATGGCCTTTTTGATTGCATCTACGACATCTTATTTGAATGAAAACCCTTCTAAACTTGGCTGGTGGGGCAATATAATTTGGAGGCCTAGAGTTTGGTGGGATGGGGGCTGGTATTCAACCTCACATGGCTCCTTTGTCCTAACTCTTTTAGGCCTACCCGATTGTTGCCTATAAAGTGGTGGTTTAATTGGAGGAAAGCCACATTTACTCCATTGGTCCATTGAAGGGATGAGGTAAATCACTGGTTCATAGGCCTTCATTGGTCCCTAAACCCTATAACAATCATCCACATAAGCAATTGGGTTTTCACATCTTTGAAATATTGCTGAGATTGCATGGGGACATGGTATTCCACATAAATTCCACCTTCAACAAGAGCATGTCTTTGCTCTAAGGTCTACAACAAATTCTCCACCATAAATGTGGCTCACTTGATACAATTTCTGCTAGCCAATCTAGGAATGCATTGTGATGAACCTAGCTTGTTCTTCTCAATTATCTTGAAGATCCTAGGCCCAACAAAGTATCTCCAATTCCTACATGCTTACCTCTTACTAGCCATCACATATACCCTTATCCTCTCCAAGCAACTCAAAATTGTCTTATCCCTTGCATCTAGTATGGCTGCATTGAAACTTTCACATAGATTATTCAACAAAAGATTACATTTAAAATGTGACTTGAAGTGAGATGATCTCCAATTTTTTGCAGGTCTCTTCTTCAACCCACTTCCAAACTTCCTCATCCTCATTTTTCATCTTCTCCATTTCTGTCTCCCACCAAGGCACAATTGTAGCTCTTGATGCAGCCCACAATATATGTTTCAGAGCAAGACTAATATGTGATGCCCTAAAGTTATTGTACATGTGTCTCCCACACATCCTGTGCTCTGCAGTTGGAAGTACTTTCTCAATGGCAGGTACAAGTCCCTTCTGTTTGTCACTAATGACTACCCAAGCTCTTCCATTTGTAATCCCTAAATCTTCAATAAGCAGATTGAAAAACCAAATCCAGAGTCTTTACTCTCAATATCAACCAAGCATAAGCTACTAGGAAATAACCATTGTTCTATCCATCCCAATAGCTGTCAAGATCTGTCCAGGATAAGGCCCTTTCAAATGGCAACCATCAACACCAATCATAGGTTTGCAACCCTCTAAAAATCCCTTCTTACAGGCAACTAAGCACACATATATCCTCTGAAACATTGTCTCACCCTTCACAATTCGAGTTTTAATTGCAACTGTACTACCCTTGTTTGCATTTTTCAATTGTTCTGCATAATCCCACAACCTAGCATATTGTTCTTTGTAAGTACCTTCAATTAAATCTTTGGCCAGCTTTTTTGCCCTATAAACTTGAATTTTTGTGACATTTATTATGTAATCTTCCAACACATCTTCTTCAAATGATTTTAGATCAAACTTTGAGTTGTGCTTGAGCTTGTTTGCATATCTGTCACAAAGCCAGTTTGATGTGGTATACCTATGCTTGTCTACTCTTCCACACTAATGTTCTAGGCTCAAAGTTTTTATTGCAAATGTCCCTTCCTCTGTATCAATATTTGATCCATATACTTGGAAAGAACAGCCTTCCACACATTTTGCTTGAACTCATCTCTTGTCGTTTTTTAATCAATTTCACTTCCCTACAATGTATAATTGCATGCTCCTTGATGGCCTCTATCAGTAGTTTTTTGTTTGCAAACTTCATTCCCAATCTAAACTCATGATTTTTCAAATCCACATTTCTAATATACTGCTTAAACTTTGGCATTTTTTTTCTGTTTTCTACCATTACCCTCATCTTCAGTCTCACTTCCAATGCCAAATCCTGATGTGTTAGCACCATCTGATGACACCTCTTCTGGAGCCCCATGAGTAGTCCCCTCATCTGCTACATTCTCTCCAATTGTTGGCCTGACCTCTACCTCATTTTCACTGAACTCATAATCACTGTCTTTAAATTCTGAATCCTCATCTTTATTTGGCAATTCTGCCCCTTCATCATCATTGTCATATTTGCTCCTACATCTTCATTTGGTAATTCTGCCCCTGCATCTTCATTTTCCACTTTTGTCTCAACATTCTCAAAAGTCTCCTCATCTTCAATATAATCCACCTCTTTCACTTGGTAATTCTGAGTCACATCTCCATCACAATTCTCTGCATCTGCATCATACTTATAGTTTCCATTATCCAAACTAGGTCACTAAATAGATGCTTGACTCCTAACTTCATTACAAATTTCAATCTCACTATAGTATAACACAATAACCTTATTGGATGGTATGTGACCAACCATTTCAACCACTGTAGCATCTGATGTAACAAACTCCAGTCCACCCTCAACATTTCTACACCTAATTTTCCAACATTGCTCAACTTGAAAAATGTCATTATTATACCCAAGACCTCTCCCAATTTTCATTAAATCTAACAAGGACAGAAAATCCTATACAATATTGTCCAAATAACAGACCTTACCCTTTTTATGAACCCCATTTTCAAACCAGCCCATATGATGTAATTCTAGAGTGCACATTCCATTGGTAGCTGCAAAAATTGAAACAACAATATGTTAATTTAAAGTCATAGTTTTGTTACTAATGCTAGGACAACAATTACTGAGTTAGGTGTGAAGCAGACAACCAAGGGACCACAGACATTTAAAAAAAACCCCATATTCTATAGTCAATGGAGCAAACGCCAAATCCACATACAAGAAAACGATTCATTTACCCTTACTTTAAATATAAAACAACCAAAAGGCCGAACACAAACACAGAAAAATGAATCTTTTACACATAAAGAAACCACACTTCCAAACAAGGACAACTCATCCATTTCCAAACAAAAACAATATAAAATGCATTACAGAAGCCCTTACATTATTGGGGAGTCTTTCCACCCAAACGGAATTCGAACTCCATTATCAGCAAGTAGTGAATTTCCCAAAATCCCTAAAATCACACCCTAACCCAAACTCCCAAATTTGAACTTCAAAATTAACATTGAAATTACACACTAACTTCACCAATTCAGCGACACACTACTAAAGCATCAACCAATTCAGCAACTCGCATAAGAATCCCTTTCAGTCCATGGTAATCACCTAAAATGAGAGAAACACCGACCAAACTATAGGTATTTTGCTTCTAAATGATAGAGCTTCTCAAAAAGTCGCATATACCCTTGAGTCTATAATCAACCAACATAGAGTTGGGAGGTACCTTGGGGACGTTGGCAGTTATTATGTCAGAAGTCGTGTGCAAAGAAGGTTCCATTTTCCTACAACGCTGGATTTTAGAAATATATATATATATATATTTAGGGGGCAAGTCTACCATTACGTTGTGTAGTGGATGGCAAAGATGTTGTTGTCATCATCTTTGATGGCCTAGTTGCCTTACTCATTCTACTTTTCCCATAATACCAATGATGGAGAAAAATAAGGTGGTGTATTTAGGGCTGATGGAGGGAATTTCAAAAACTTTTTGCACCTTTTCAATTCACCGAAATGAAGAAAAAGGTGGACGATGTACTAAGTTGCAACTCATAACAGAAGTCACACCTTATTGTGTTGCAAATGCACCTGATGCCCTCATAGATTGCAAAATGTAAGCCAAAATTTATTCATCATAGCTTTATTGCAAGGCAGGTGTTTAAGAAAGCTCAAGATTGATCAAGATTGATCATACTATCCCAAGGAGGAGGCTGGAGTTCAAGTAAACTCAAGATTGACCGCAGCGGAGGAAGGGGTTTAAGAAAGCTCAGGATTGGCAGCAACAACAGTGTATGTAGATCTCGATGTGCAACATCTCCTCTCAAGATGTTGCAAAGTTGAGGTTTTGGTATTGTAGATGAAGTCCTTGTATTTTTTATTCTTAGGGTTAAACTAGAGTTGTTTTTGGTTATGGGTTGAGATGATGTACATATGACATGTACTTGGAGTCAAATGTACTTAAAGTCCACTTTTTTTATTTTGTTTCTATGATGTTTTTTTACTCAGATTTTGTTGTTGAATGAAGTTTCATACGTTTACCTCCTCTCCTCCCCCCTCCCTTCCAAAAGGACTTTTTAAGATATTTGTTAGCAATGCAAGCCCTAAAATACCATTTCAACTATGTGAAATAATTTTTAAGAAAGAAATTCATTTTCCCTATTAAGTTGGGCAGTGCAAGTGCAACCAATATCTTGTGCCTCTGTTTTGATTTTCTTTTTTCTTGTTTATTTTTTTCTTCTTCTTTTCTCTCTCAAAAAGCCATATAACTTTAAAAAAAAATATAAAGCGAATAGGTACTAAATTTTAATGAGGTTCAGCTGCCATGTTTATTTCTTTGCGTATAACTATATACCGTATTTACATTATGTCATTGAATGCCATAACTTTTCTTATTCAGAATCATAAAAACCCCATAATCCTACCCATTTGGTTGTTGAGGAGCATTCCGTGGAAATATTAGTGAAAATTATTGGAAATCAATTCTAGGTCTAGTGCAGCCACTCTTTCAAAAACATAACGAATGTCTAGTTATGCAAGCTACAAAAGGCAACATACTAAATGTATATTAGATAACAAAGTAGACAAATAAACGACGGGATAAATAAAGGTTGCGAGTAAGGAAATCTAGTTCACACAATTAATTGAACTTGTTTTTCCCCAGTGAATCGGTCCATACATGCAAATAGGTTGTAACCACCACCCTTGATGACAATCGTACCACCATCAAGAACCATTGATTGTGCATTGGAAAGTAATTTAAAAGAAAGCGTGTCAAGGGGGTTATGGTCATTGTTTGAGTCTAGTTGGCCAAAAAGAGGGAAAGAGGTCATAAGAGTTCACAATTTTGTAGGGGGAAATTAAATATCTAAACACTATGACAAAACCTTTCGATGTCGACTGGAAAATCTTCCATAAGTAGTTGTTTATCATTGAAAAACATGACGAATTGCTACAAGGAACCCAGTGACATTGATTGAAGGAAAACATTTAACCAGACATGGTAATGTACTTTATATTCACAATAGCAATTGAAAGAAAACATTTAACCAGGTAGGATATGAAATTGGTACTTGGGTGACAAGGGGTGAATTTAAAAGATATTCAACCAAGAACGCAGCAAACTTCACACACTCTAGACCTTGACCAAATACTCTTATGACTAGTCAACTGTTAGATAAGAATTATACCAAACAATAACATACACAGAGCATACCAAGATGTACCTGCAAGCCTAGATAATTACTAGTGACAACCTAGGCACTCAGAAGGACCCATCAATCTAGGCATCCCCTATGCTAGCAACAACTATGGTGAAAGTGTGTGAAGACAGCATAATCAAGCAAACACCAAACAAAAAAAAAAGATGACTAGTCAACGCACAAACCAGATGACTAGTCAACTATCAAGAACACAACCCAGAAAATTTACAGAGATGGAAACCAGAAACTGTTCACCCAGAAACCCACCATTGGGAAAAACTGGGGATCATCAACCGACTAGGCAATCCACTAAGTAGAAAAAGATTCTTACAAAGGAACACAAGTAAGCTCAAGAAAAACCTAGATCTATTTAGGAAGATGAGCTATACCTCTTTTGTGCAATCTTCTTCTCCAACTTAGCAAAGCTTGAAGCTTAGTTCTTCATGGCAATGGCAGCTCCTTCTCCAGCTCATTCATCCCATGGCACCAACTTGCAAGCTCTAACTCAGACACAAATGAAATTTGTATTCATGGAGAAAATGACCAATTTCTTCAAGAAACCATACTCTTGAAGAAATCAATCTTGAATCTGACCTAGATATATATGATAGAGTGTTTGATCTAGCAAGATGAAGTTTTCATATTTCAAATGCAGTTTTCAAAAAGAAACAATTTGGAAAACTCAAAGATGAAAAATATGAAGGTTACTCTTGAGGAAGAAGAAGCGAAAGTTTGCTATGAAACTTTCCAAAACTTGTCCCCCAAAGTGACGGCTACCAAATGAGGAATGCATGCGTATTTACACAAAAATTCCTAGGTTGGAATCGCACAAGGCAGCAGAGAATTTCGTAGAATAGGACAAAAAAAAAAGTGGGTAGGATCCAGCTGGAAACAGTTACCTGGAAAACCTTACTAACGCAGAAGTTGACTAGTCATACGAAGAAAGGATGACTAGTCATAATCTTTAGGAATAGGTTAAAGCAATGTAATGCAATGCAAAACTTACCTTTGTCAAATTGCTTGAGCCTCCATAGGATAGTGATCAGTGCATAATTACATATCTTTTTGTACCCTTCTAACTTATGATTTGGTTATGTTTTTGAGTTAAACTTGTGCTTTTAATAAAGTTTGTGTATGTTTCAGTGTAATAAGGATGAGACTCATTACATGCATTTTGAAGACAAGTTAGCTCAAAACAGTGTCTGCAGATCAGTCACATTCACGGATTAACCTGTACTTGCTCAAGAAGAACCAGATAATGAGCCATACATCATTGGAAATATACGGAAGTCTAGTTTCCGTAGCATTTTACGGTTCATGATTTGGAGTCTTCTAGAGGAAGTTATCCATGATTTAGCAGCTCAAGGTCAAAATTCGACAGCATCTGCGTTACTGGGCCAAAAATGACATTTGAAGGTCTTTCCTATTTTTCCTTGAGTTGGGCTGCATATGCTTGGAAAGATAAAACAAAGGGCTTGAAGATCCATATTTTTCCAGGATTTTTTGGAGTGAATAACAAGCCCAAAATCAGCCCACAAGCTGACTGCAATGCAATGTCATGCATGACTATCTAGTGGGATTTGTTGGTGATGCACTAGCCAAAAGAATGAGTTTCTAATTACAAGCACTATCTAGTGGGAGTTGTTGGTGAAGTGCACTAGCCAAAAGAGTGAGTTTCTAATTGCAAGTGCTATCTAGTGGGAGTTGTTGGTGAAGAGCACTAGCCAAAAGAATGAGTTTCTAATTACAAGTGCTATTGGCATAAACCATATTCAATTCAAATATTCCCCTTCCATTCTCCCTATAAATAGCACTCCAATTCTAAACACAACATCATTCAACAATCCATCACTTCACTTCATCCATTACTCATACACATTCAAATAGAGAGAGAGAGAGAGCTAGTTGCAAAAGGAGCAAAGCTTGGAGCTGTCTTGGGAATTCCTTGCTGCCATCATCTAGTTCTTTTCTTCTCTTTATCCTATCTTATGTATTTCCATTCTATATTGTTTTTCAATTATTAAATATGAGTAACTGAATTTCTTCTTAGTTAGAGGTGAATTCGAAGCCATGGACATATGTTTTATATGAATTGATCACTTCCAGTTATGATTTCGTAAAGTATGAATGTGATTTACTTTTCTGTTTTATTCAGGACTTATTCTTGCATGTTTATTAAGGATGCATACTTAATTTGCATGCAGGGATTTGATGCTAGAATATGAGGGAATTTCACCTAATCGTTATGAACTTATATTCACAAGTAGTAAAAGTCACTAGTCATGATTGTGTTAAGTAAATTCCTGGCAGGAGTATCATGCTTTTCATAGTTACAATTGCTTTGTCAAAGCTTATGATTTTCATAGAACTTAATGATCTTTGATATGTATCTCTATCATGCTGTTCATATAGGGAACTTGATAAGAATAATTTGATTGAGTCGCTGAGTCCAATTCAATGAACTTAGGAAAATCTGAGAGTTAATTAGTGCAGTTCACAATTAATTTGGGGCTTTGTCATTCGTACTTTATTAAAAGAGTAACTGGAGATCGATTTGTATGCATATGTTCCATGTGTGGAGAAGAATCCTCTAGCTATCCCTTAATCCATATTTCATTCACATCTTAGTTATTTGCTGCTGTCAATTTTACTTTGGTCTAAATCATCCAACTCCCCCCAATCATTGTTCCCTTAACTTAGTTCTAGTTTCATAAATTTAATTTGTGTTGATTAGCATCCCTCCTAATCCCCGGAATAGAACGATCCCTACTTACTCGTACTACGATTGCATGATTTATAGGTTTTAATTTGTGCGTTAGTTATTTCTCACGCCAGATAGTTGTTAATTAAGAACACCTAGAGAAGCTATTCTTAATCTAAACTTGAGCTTGATAAAAAGAATAAAATCCTATTACAAAATTGTCAAGGGAAGCCAAAAGAAAAATTCAAAATGCATACATTAACAGGATAAATGTACCAAATGGTACGTGAGGAAGAACCAACAAGAATTCACGACAATTTGAAAGAAGTTTGTTGCCACATTTATAATCTTAGGATGTGCAATGGGTTATTTCATCAATAGATTAAGAATCATACTCGCAAACCTACAAAAATACTCTGAATCGATTATAGGTTTTGCATTCATGTACCCGAGTGCAGCTTCTGTGTCGCAGTGGGAATTGCTCATCTTTCTGAGTTCATTTTATTGTACTAATCCTTTATTGTAAACCAACATTGACATATCCCCCTAATTGATCGACCATACAGTCTAATGAATGATATATTCTAACCAATACTTTACGCATTGATTGTGTACCGTGTGCTAAATAAGGATCTGTGACAAAATAATGTGATGATATAAAACTAACCTCTTCACAATTGATCAATGGATAGGATTGTTTCCGCTTGAATTTTGTGACATTGTAGCAATCTGCTTTCTTGTCGTAAAAAAAAAAAAAAAAGTAGTCTGGCAATTAGTTCTTGTGAACGTTGTTTCCAAAAATCACAGCTCTGTGGAACGTCCATCCATTTTTATGTCTTTCTCCTTGTTTAGAACATACCTATTGTCGCATCATGTTTTTGCAATGTTTGTTCCATCTACATATATTCTTTGTTACACCAAAACCAATTGCCTTTGCATAATTGGTGTAAAAAAAATTTAGCTTCTTGTACGCTTTTAAACTCCTTCAATAAAACATGTTCTTCCCTATATAGAATTGTATACCATCGAAATGCAAGGGAACAGAATCTCAGATCCCACATTAGTTCTCTTCTCCAAACTGCACCCAACCATATCTGAACCTCCAATTGGGGTCACATTGATGTTTTGGTACATCAATTCAACCTCATCAAGATAACTGCCATCGATCATACCATCACTAGGGTCCCCTTACGTGTATAATGTCTCTCCTTCATAATTCATGCCTACAATAATGTTTCATACAAGTAACATTCACAATTCTGTTTACAATTGTATATCTACAAAGTTATCATCTACAATTGGTTACCCGATTAACTAGTCTTGAAATCAGAACCATTGGATCAATTAAAGTTGAATCTAATGCTTACCCATAGCTATGTACTTAGTACATGTGAGGACCGAAGAAAAGTCGAAACTTCTTGGACCAGTTTGGGCTTGCGTACCCATGGAGAAATTATTGTGTCGTATGGTAGAGGATACAAGTTTTGTTTAGTTGTTTCGTATTTCTACATTAAACTTTGAATGTTGGATTCAGTTGACTTGGCTTGAACTTTTATTATTTTTTATTTTTTATTACAAAGCAATGTTGGGGTAGAGGAGAATCAAACCTAGAACGTAGTATGCATGGTTAAAGGCTCTTAACCACTTGAGCTAGAAGCCTTTGGCTTTGGCTCTAAGTCCTATAAGTTGTTTCATACCTGTTTGGGCTCAATTTGCCACATCTAGCCCAAAATCACAAGGCCCATGCCAATTTTGGGCAGCCACCAGCATTCTTCTGAAATTGGGCCAAGACGGACACTCAACCCAACAAAGGAGGCCCAGAAGGATGAGACAAAATTAGACCCAGACGGTTCGGATCCAAATTGTGAACAAAAGCCCAAATCCAAAGGAGGGCCAGCCCAGGACCTGTCTAGAACAAAAAATAAAGACTTGGGCCTCGGAAAAACAAAGAAAAGAAAGAAATCGGCCCATGGTCCAAACTCAAATTTGGGCTTGCCATGACTAAAAAGAAGAAGCCCAAAACCGGAACAGACCCACGTTATGTTTCTGACTTAGAAAAGTCAATATTTTCAACTGGGGTTAACAAAAGCAGGCGGCTAGGAGAAGACTTCTCTGAATCTCTGCCATCAGAAGATGTTGAGCTTTTTTCTTAACAACTAAAAGGAGTTATTAAAAACAGCAACTCTAATTCTCGCAAGTGCACGAACCGTTTATAATATAGCTTATGTAAATACGAGGTCGATCCCACGGAGAATGGTAACTTGGTTCCAAGTTGAATTACTTAGAGTGCTGGTAAACAGAGAAATAATTGAACAAATGAGGCAAACGAAACTTCAATTCCGGTTTTTAAGGCGTCAAGTGACAAGTCTAATTTGGATTCAAAGATTGATTCTAGCTAAAGTATGATTAGGCCATGGTGTCTGGTTCTAACCTTGTGTCCCTAATTCCCTAACTTGATCATTTGTTGTCTAACCTAAATTAAGCATTAGGAACCCATTAAGCATAGAAGAACAATTTAAACAACCAAGCATGTATCTAATCCCTGTTGTCGAATGTCCATACATACTCTTCTTATTCATAGTTCAATTCAAATCAAAGCATGGTGTCTACTCTTGATTCAAACCAATATAGTTAATATACAAGTTCTAATGGTGATCAATCATCCAAACAAGCATAATAACTGAAAAGCATAATGAATAAGAACATGAATCATAAATCAAACTTGAAACTCAAATCTTCAACTTATAAACCCAGAATATTCATGTAAGCAATATAGTTCCCAATAGAAAAACAAAGTAAAGGAAAGGAAAGGAAATACAAGAAGAAAATAAAAGACAAAGGGAGGAGAAGAAGATAAGGACAGCATGCTAGAGATGGAAAAGATTCATCTCCATGGCTGCCAGGAGGCCAAAGCCTCCCAGCTGCTGCCTTCCCTCTTCTCTCCCTTTGTGACTCTCAACCTTCCCTCTCTTTGTGTACAATGAATATGTAAAATGATGGAATGAAAGATGCTTTGTGAATGAGCTGCAACTCTCTATTTATAGACTTCAAATTCGTCCTCCCCTTGGTTGGTGTAGACAACCTACCATAAATCATGGAAAACAAGGCTCCTTAATTTGTGCAAACATGTTTTCCATTAATTATGCCATGTTTTGCTCCTTTTGACTTCTTTAGCTGAAATGCTTCCTTAATTTGCTCCATATGTCAGGTCCAAAAGAGTATCCAAAGCTCAAAAGAGGATCCAATGCTCAAAAGAGGATCCAAGACTTCAAAGAGGAAACTGCAATCCTGAGCCTGGTTTTGTGTTTGACGTGCTGAGGGCTCCAAACGTAACCAATTGGGCTGAAATTTGGATATGTTATAATAGACACCAATTGGAACAACTTTCATGAAGGAGTCGACCTCATCCGAGCTGTGTAGATGGCTGAAACAAATCTTGCAATGTGACCTACGAAACTGGACTGGCAAGGGGTTGTGGCCCAAATTGAGTTTGTCTTTAAGCTCTTCTTCCATTCATCCAAATCAGGCCTTAACATGCTTGAATTGCATGAATTATGCTCTTTGATCTATGGGCCTACAAAACACACAAAGAGAGACAAATAACTCAGAATTCCAAGAACTTAAGTAAAATAATTAAGTAAATTGGGCATGTAAATGTATGAAATTATGAGCTTAACAGAAGATCAGATCCCTTTTATATATATTTGGAAATAATGTTTTTTTTACTCCAAAGAGGGTCATCCTTCCAAAGAGATAAGCAGGCTATGTTCTCAAAAAGAGATAAGCAGGAAGACAGGGAGTTGTTCAAAACAGGAAAATCAAACTAACCATCACGGTTGAACTCTCACAAGGGGCAATTGGAAATTAGAAAAAGGGATTGGATTCCCTTTCAAGAAAAGCAGGGAAGTGATAGCCATAAAAACTGACTACTGAGAGCTTATCTGACAGAATTGATAAAACCCCTTTTTTTTCTTTTCATTTAAAAATGAAAGATCTTTTTGCCGCCCATTATTAAAAGAAAGAAACCCTTCTCCAAAAGCACTTCCTATAAATATAGGAGAGGGTGAACAGGGCAAAGGACACAAAAAATCCAACAATCAATCAAACAACCAAAAATCAATCCAAGACAAGAAATCAAAATGATCACTTGATCCTTGAGAACCCTCAAACAAACTGAAGCAACCAAGAGCTCAGGCAAGCCGCAGAAGAAGCCAGCCATAATTCAGAACTTCCAAGTTCAGACTTAGAAAATAAGTCATTCAAAACGAGATTCCTCTCGTTACAAATTTGGTTCAGCAATAGCCAAGACAAGCAGAGTTTGAGTTTTCACAAATATGAAAACCTCAACAAATTTATGAAGAGGCCTGACCAAGAAGAATAGGTACCATAGTGCAGTTCCGGCTCAGTAATCTTCAAGCCCAGCCACTTCTGCCCCATTCAGACTAAAGAAGTTGCAGTTCTGCCTATTCAAAAAGCCTTCCAGGGCTTGGTATCGATTTGCAGTTGAAGCTTAGTAGTTAAAGTTGTTGACAGTTCACTCCAGCATAGACATACTCAATCCAGCCCGGATCAAAAGCTTCTATCTAAATAGAAATGGAATTCCAGCCTTCTTTTTGCCTTTCTAGAGTTGATTTTTTCTTTCTAAGTCTTGTAAAAGGCAGTTCTGTCTAAAACAGCCCATTTTAAATTGTGAAGTCATCACTAGTCTGAGGTAGGAAAAGAACTTACTTGGGAGATATTCCTCACCCAAATTCACAATCGCTTGTTTAGAGATTAGTACCTTAGGGCGCAAGTTATCTATTTTTAAGAAGTCTGCTAGAATTTGTATTGCTAGCAGTGGCACGCTCACATAACAAAGAAAGTTGATTTGTTGACCAGTTGATGGTTCACAAGGCAATGGGGAACTTTACCCTTCTATCACAGGAGGGTTTGTAACAAACAAACCAACGCAAAAGAAGGTCTATTCCTTTGATCTTACCAAGGTGGATGCTTTTATTGATGAGATGTTGCCAGAAGAACTCAAGGGCAGACAGTATTGTAGGTGACACAACTCTTGGAACCATTCCACCAATAGTTATGTTGTTTTCAGGGATGTCATATAGGAAGGAATAACAGCAAGAAGGTTAAAACTGGCAGAGAAACCTCCATCAGTTACAACATACCCCTTTCCCCAGTTGCAAGTCAACATGGTCAATCTAAATTGGCCAAAACCGAAGAGAGGCAAACCAGCAACAAAAGCCAGCTCCAGCAGGGGCAAAAGAGTCATAAGGGAAACTAATGAAAGGCCAAGGGCAACCATCTCGGCTGAGGTAGAGCTCTGTAGCAAGTGCAAGTGTGAAACTGAGCTAGAAGTAATTCTGGACAAGCAGAATCAGCCCACACCTAGTGTTTTTGACAGGATTGGAACATCATACCAACAGCCCCTGTTTCCGGCTCTATCTAAAGACAGAACCAGACAGAAGGATTATCTAAGGCCTGGTCAGTACAGCAAAAGAAAGATAGAGCAGCCCGCGAAGGAAATACCAATTAAGATGCCCGGGAATGAAAAGCCCTTGGCAACTATCATAGAAGGCAGATGGTATTCTGTGGGGGAAAAGTGGTAGACCAACTCTGGAGTTAACTAGAACTCAGAAGAGGAGGGTTCAAAGGCAGTACTACACATTCCTAAAAAACCAAGGTGATACACAGTTGCTTCCAGAGACCAGTTCTGTCAGAAAAGGGAAGAATCCGGAAGTACTCCCTCAGACAGAACAAACAACCTACCAGCCACAAAAGTTGTTAAAAGCAAAATCTCCAAGCAGACCCTCTATCCATCTTGCCTCATCCTCAGTCAATCAGCTTGAGTGTTTACAAGCACAAGGTGAATCCGAACCCATTCCAGTAGAAGAACAAGAAGAATGGACTAAATAGTATGAAGAAGAGCAGCTAGACTATGAAACATCTGCAGATGACCAGAACAGACTCCTCGAAATAGGAGAACAGGAAGATTGGACAGAAGAATATGGGGAAGAGCAGATGGAGTATGATGGAGAACTAGATGAAGAAACTGAGGCTTTTGGTGCAGAATTGGAAAGCCTGTTGCAGGGAGATCTGGGGATTAATATGGTCTTCATCTTGCCAGAAGAATTCAGGGCAGCAGAAGGGCAAGAAAACACTCTGGAAGGAGATGTTTTCTCCCAAGAAAGCTTTGAGTGCAGGTTGGCAGAAGTAGAAGAGGCACCAGAACAACAAGCACCTACTGCCAAGACATGTGGAACTGCCGTGAAACTGGCTACATAATAGCTTTGCTTCTCCAAACCAACCAAAGAAATGGCCAATCACCTCAGACCTCTGTTCATAACAGCAAACTTTGGGGGTATTCCTATTCCCAAGGTTATGGTAGATGGAGGTGTAGCCATTAATCTTTTACCCCACAGATTGTTGAGCAAGATGGGCAGAACAGAGAAGGATCTAATTCCAACACGTTTGACTGTCACCAACTTTTCTGGGGGCATCACCAAGACTCATGGAATCCTGGATGTGGATGTCATAGTTGGAACCAAAGAGTTGAAGATTGTGTTCTTTGTGGTAGACACTACTTCTATGACTTACAATGTACTGCTTGGCAGGGGATGGATTCACCAAAGCTTATGTGTCCCTTCCATTCTACATCAACAATTAACCCTTTGGACTGAAGAGGGTTACATGGAGATAGTAGAGGCCGATCCACGGCCATTTCTGCCCTCTGTCATGTGTTTTGAGGCAAGGTACTATCATGATGACCTTGGTCCTTTCACCTTCCTTGGAGTCAACTAGAATGGCCGCCCCCATGGTGTCACGGCCCAAAAACTCATCGAAGATGGTCTAACCAGTTCTCTAGAGGATTGGAATAGACCTTTTGTTCTAAACCTCCAGAACTCTGATGTTTAGTCCCAATCAACAAGAGAAGGATCGAGCTGCAACAATCCGATCCATTACAAAAAGATTGTTGATATATTGGGAAGAAATGCAGCTCTTTATGCAGAATCCAGCCATCAATATGGCAGAATTCACTCATGAAAGCACGGAAGAACAAGAATAGGAGAGTTTACAGGAGGAAGTACTAGATTTTGCACCAGCAACACTAGACGATTCTTTACTAGAAGTAGAAGATCCACTGCAGGAGATAAACTTAGGGACAAAAGAGGATCCAAGACCCACTTTCATTAGTGCACTGTTGGAAGAACCACTCAAGAGTGAAATCATTGCACTTTTGCATGATTTTAGAGACTGTTTTGCTTGGCATTATCATGAGATGCCTGGATTAGACAGAAAACTGGTGGAGAACAAGCTGCCAATCAAAGATGGCTACCTTCCAATCAAACAAGCCAGAAGAAGGATGTCTATGGACACAAAACTGAAGGTCAAGGAAGAAATAGAAAGATTGCTCAAAGCAGGATTCATCAGACCAGCCATTTATGCTGATTGGCTAGCCAATATTGTACTAGTTCTGAAAAGAAAAACAGGGGTAGTTAGAATCTGTGTGGATTACAGGAATCTGAATGAAGCATCTCCCAAGGATGAATATCCTATGCCAATGGATGGAGCTGTTCATAACCAAATGCTATCTTTTATGGATGGCAATGCAGGATATAACCAGATTATGGTGGCAGAAGAAGACATCCACAAGACAGCCTTCAGGTGCCCAGGACATATAGGTGCTTTTGAATACACTGTAATGCCTTTTGGCTTAAGAAATGCAGGAGCCACTTATCAAAGAGAAATGAATTCTGTAAGTATATATAGAAGAACAGATCATGTATCAAATCTAAGAAAGGCATTCCTAAGAATGAGACAACATAAGTTGAAAATGAATCCCAAAAAATGTGTTTTTGGAGTTCAGGCATGAAATTTCTTAGGTTTCTTAGTCCACCAAAGGGGCATTGAGGTTGACAAAAATAAAGTAAAATCCATCATAGAAGCTCTACCACCCTTGAACAAGAAAGAACTGCAGAGTCTCCTAGGAAAAATTAATTTTTTAAGGAGATTCATATCCAATTCTGCAGGAAAGATTCAGCCTTTGTCTTCCTTGCTAAGGTTGAAGCAAGAATAGACATTTAAGTGGGAGGAACATTATCAACAAGCTTTTGAGAAAATCAAGCATTACCTCTCAAATCCACCCGTTCTGTCCCCATCGAAGAGAGGCAGACCACTCAAACTCTATGTTTTTGCATTAGAAGTATCAATTGGGAGTCTGTTAGTTCAAGATAACAACGAAGGAAAGGAACAGGCAGTCTGGTATCTGAGCAGAACTCTGACAGAAGTAGAAACGAAATATTCTGCAATTGAAAGGCTTTGTTTAGCCTTATACGTCACTGCTGTAAAACTCAGACACTACATGCTGTCATTCACCATCTACATCATTGCCAAGACAGACTTAATCAAATACATGTTAACAAGGCCAATGGTGAGAGGCGGAATTGGAAAATGGACTCTAGCTTTGACAGAATTTGCTTTCAGATATGTTCCTCAGAAAGCTGTCAAAGGACAAGCTGTAGCATATTTCCTAGCAGATCATTCAGGAGAGGAGATCGAAAACATGGACTCTTTGGACATAGCAAACGCAGATCTGCTAATAAGAGCTCATACTTGCCTTAACAATCCTATCTATTGAGTGCACCTTACACCTTGGAAGTTGTACTTTGATGCATCAAAGACTGACATAGCTAATGGGGCAGTAATTGTTTTGGAGGAACCACTTGGAATTAGACACTATTATTCTTTCTAGTTAGATTTCCAGTGCACCAACAACAGGGCAGAATATGAAGCTTTAATTATAGGACTTGAAATACTAGTGGAATTGGGAATCCAATCTGTGGAAATCCTGGGAGATTCTATGCTTATGTTAAGACATATTGCTGGAGAATACAAGTGTCTAAGCCCTTCTTTAGCTGTCTATCTAGTGGCAGCCAGAAATCTTTTGACGGAGTTTAGGGAAGCTACTTGGGAACACATCCCAAGAGAAGAAAACTTTACAGCAAATGAATTGGCTCAGGTAGCAACAGGTATACAAATGCCTGAAGACTGTGTGCAAAGGATCATCAAGGTAGGAAACAAAACTCTACCCTCTGTTCTGACCAGAGGAATGGAGATAGATGTCAACTCTGCCATGATCATTGAAGATGATTGGAGAAATCCTATCATAAATTACTTGCAGTATCCAACCTTGCCTTCTAAGAAAAGAGTCAGAATCTGTTGACGTCGCAAATCTCGCGGCCTGGTACTCCGGGCCGAGGGGATGTGCGCAAACACGTGACGTCCTACTTTTGGATACGGTGCGTTTTGTGCGCGAGCGTGCCAGCACGGTCTACCGTGCGTCGAGATGATGATGGGGTTTGGGTAGAAGATATTTAAATGGTGCGCTTGTTTGGGATTGGACTTCTAATCAAACGATTGTGGCCGAGAGAGGAACTTATCTCGGCCGTCAGGTTCACGGCCTGAGCTACAAGGCCGTTTAGTGGTGGTGTAGGTGGTGGATTTTGGGCGGTGCTCCGGCACGTTGCTCGAGGAGCGACGGTCGTATGATATATGGGGTGAGTGAGACGATAATAGGGATGGTGCTCCGGCGCCTTGAGAAATCAAGGGTCGTATGATATATTGATGAATGGATTTTTCTTACAATCCACCACTACTCCTAGGAAAGCATGTAAAGATATTGAAAGTGCGTTACAGAAAAATAAGTTGCTCCGTGGGAGGCTTTTGGTTTTGGTGTTGGACCTTTTGAACGTGGTCTTGAGCTTGGTATTTATAGGAAGAGTCCTGGAGAGCCATTCGAGGCTGAAAAAAGATCTTCCTGGGGGCCTGAAAAATATCTGCATGGTGGAGTCTGAATGGGGCAAGTGGGTAGTCCAATCGGCATTTGGGATCGTGAAGCATGGTGGTGTGACCCCCATAAATCTCGGCAAATCTCGGCCACCGCCCTGATTGATAAGGTCATAATTTCACACACTTGCATGCTGTTTGTGCCTAATAAATCTCGGCCGCTGTGGCCGAAGAGTACCCTTCTCGGCCGCCGTTTTACCCATGAGCTCATAGAGACGGCAACGTTTCGACGCCCTCTGTTTGTTGACAACAAGGGAGAAAACGCTAAGGCAAGGTTTTCTCGGCCGCTCGAGTAAAAATCACGGGCCGAGGCCGAGAAACACCCAGGGCACGGCCAGGGGAGATATTGACCAAATCATCACGTGGCTTCAGGGTCCCACGCCCCATTTAATGAAGTAACGCCTCTGTCCATCACAGCAAATCCACTAGGGCACGAAGCATTTAATGCATGAGGGCAGAAGGGAGTTGATTGAAGGAAGGATTTGGTAATCAGAGTGGTTAGGAACAAACATTCCATCAGATGTTCTTGCACCAACGAACGAGGGCAGAGAAGCTTTTCCACGGCCCCTCCTGGAGCTGGACAGAGAAGCCAGGAGGGCGAAAGAACCGAGCCCCACGGCGAGGGCAGCAGCCACGGCACCCTCGCTCGCGCTCCAACATCAGGCTGCGGCCAGAATTTTCAGCCACCAACGAACGGCTGGGGGCAGTCCCAGCCGGCGTGGGCCAATACCGGACCAACTCGACCGTCAGAAGTGACGTGCAGCCCGCTCCACGCGTTGGCCGTCACACTAGGGCAAAACAGCCCCATGCATTCCGTGGTCCGACACGACGGCCCAGCCCACACCATGGCTGTCCACATACACCCCGGCGCGAGCAGTGCGCCTGTTGCTCCATCACAACAGTACGGTCAGAGCAACCCGATCATCCCATCTCTGCAGACGCCGTTATTTCCTTTGGATTCTCACTTCCACTACGCTACGGCCAATATGGCGACAGCATACGCGCCCCTCGGTCAAACCCAGGGCGCATATGTCGCGCCAACCGGCCCGACCATTACGGCCGAGCTTTCCGCCCAGGCGACCCAACAACAAAGGCCGCTGAACGATGGGCAACAGAACCATCTGTGTGTGCCTAATAAATCTCGGCCGCTGTGGCCGAAGAGTACCCTTCTCGGCCGCCGTTTTACCCATGAGCTCATGGAAACGGCAACGTTTCGACGCCCTCTGTTTGTTGACAACAAGGGAGAAAACGCTAAGGCAAGGTTTTCTCGGCCGCTCGAGTAAAAATAACGGGCCGAGGCCGAGAAACACCCAGGGCACGGCCAGGGGAGATATTGACCAAATCATCACGTGGCTTCAGGGTCCCACGCCCCATTTAATGAAGTAACGCCTCTGTCCATCACAGCAAATCCACTAGGGCACGAAGCATTTAATGCATGAGGGCAGAAGGGAGCCGATTGAAGGCAGGATTTGGTAATCAGAGTGGTTAGGAACAAACATTCCATCAGATGTTCTTGCAATTGGCAGTCCTTTCACCAACCACTAAACCAGGGCATTTAATGCGTTCCCACGGCCAGGAGTGCAGAGCCCTCGATCTGAGCAAAGGCCGAGATCTGCCGAGATTTATGGGGGTCACACCACCATGCTTCACAATCCCAAATGCTGAGCAGACCCAGCCATGCTTGCCCTGATTAGACTCCACCATGCAGGTCTTGTCAAGCCTCGATTGTCTCTCCCGGACTCCTGCTATATAAACCAAGCTCAAGACCACATGCAAAGGGTCCAACACCAAAAACCAAAAGCCTCCCACGGAGCAACTTATTTTTTCTGTCATGTACTTTCAATATCTTTACATGCTTTCTTAGGAGTAGTGATAGATTGTAAGAACCTTCCATTCATCAATATATCATACGACCCTTGATTTCTCAAGGCGCCGGAGCACCACCTTTGTTGTCGCCTCACTCACCCCATATATCATACGACCGTCGCTCTCCGAGCAACGCGCCGGAGCACCGCCCAAAACCCACCACCTACCACCAAACGGCCTTGTAGTTCAGGCCGTGAACCTTACGGCCGAGACCAGTTCCTTTCTCGGCCACAATCGTTTGATAAGAAGTCCAGACCAAACAGGCGCAATACTCTAAACACCTTCTAAACCGAACGCTCCACCGAACTCGACGCACGGTAGACCGTGCTGGCACGCCCGCGCACAAACCGCACCGCATTCCAAAAGTAGGACTCCGTGTTATACGCACGTCCCCTCGGCCCGGAGAACCAGGCCGAAGAGATTTGCGCAGGCTACACTTTTGGCACGCCCGATGGGATCGGTCTTTCCGGTAAAACTCTTGTCAGCAGACTCACCATGGACCCAAGGGATGAGCAGGCCCTCAGGACGAAGACGTCTTTTATGGCCAAATTCTCTATGCAATTGCGGACGATGCCCCGGACAGGGACGCCAGATGCGCCCACTGACATTCAGGCATTGGGCCACGGCTCGCCCTCTCAGCCAAAAGACTGGGGGCAATCCCGGCCGATGCGGGTGGAACCCCAGCTCACCGGCCACATAGGGATAACGCGCGGCCCACTCCGTGCCTTGGCCGAAGCATTGGGACAAAGCCGCCCCGAATATCTAGCGGCTCAACAAACCGACCCAGCATGCACTACAGTCATCCAAACCCATCCGGGCTCAGGTAACGCAACCACGGTGTCATCACGAGCGTCGTTAGCACTGGCGGAAACATATCTCCAGCACGGTGAGGCTGATTCAACAGCAACACGTCCGCATCCCGGCCAAACCCACAGCGTATATCCGAGGTCGCTCTGCTCGGTCGCGGCGGCTGACCTTCTTATTCGAAAAATTCCACGAGTCAAGCCGCAGAGCGAGGTACAGCGGGCAAAACAACCACTCCCAACTCGGCCAATGCCAGCTTCTCGGGAACCTCGGGCCATGGGGGCGCGATGCGTGTTCAACGACCACTCGGCCCAGAAAAGGCCGGGGGCATCAGACCTTATCGAACCATGCCCACCAAGGGGGCCCAGGGGTTGGCATAATCTGGTCCCTAAGGAATTTCGGACGCGCCATACTTCAACGAGCTCGGCCATGGGTACATTTCCATATCCCTTTAACCGTGGCCGTTGTTCTAATCAACCGAGGAGGCTGGGAACTCGGCCTCTTCAAAAAGTTAAGCAACCTAGGCGAGGGACGGGCTATGCCCTGACCGTACCTCAGGATACAGACGAGTTGGAACAACCAAGGCATAATGCCTACACCTCAGTGCAGGTCCCAAAAAGAATGGCGCCGAGAGCCTACGACAAAAAGGTCAAAAAGAAAAAACAGGGAGTAGGCAAGCAACGTAAGTAAACGGCGTAAGTACCAAAACTTTCATAGGAGAAATAAACTTGCGCCTTATATTAAAGATTAGGGTTATTGTACTAACAAAGAAAAAGACAACGGCTAGTCACGGCCGGTCAAAAGCGAAAAGATAAAAAACTTGTGTTTACGGGGGAGAAAAAACTTCTAAGCTATTACAAAAGGGGGGGGCAATAAACAAAACTTCCAACCCCTCTAGACGCCTTCGCTGAACATTCCCCAGACCAGGCAGGTTATCTTTCTCCAGGCGATGTCACCACTGTTGATATCCGCCTGCCATTTCGCCCGGATCAGCTTCCTCTCGGCCAGCGCCTTCTTCTTCTCACCTGCCGCCTTAAGGATTTGCCGAGCCGAAGACTTCAGTTCGGCCCCGGATGCGGCCGCTCCATTTCGGCGCTGGAGGATGAGAGACCGACGGGCTTGTAGCTCGGCAATCTGGGCCTCGACCTGCGCAAGTTCTTCATTTTCTTTACGGACGATAAGGTCGTTCTCCTTCAGGCGGGCCATGATAGGCTGGACTTGTTCTTTGATTGCAGCCAGCTCCTGCTCAAGTAGGCACCCCTCGGTCATCTTCCTGCTGGCCTCAGCGCATCGACCGAGCATCTCCTCGCCCTCGGCCAAACGAAGCTGAAGCTCATCCAGCTGCGCCGAGTCCAGCAAACCCATCGCCATGGCCTCATCCAGGCAGGCTCTGAACTCTAGGAAAGCTTCGGCCGTGATCATTTGGTAAGCATCGCAGAGGAGGAACTCCCGGAGCCTTTCAAGAACGGCCTTGTAATCCTCGTCCAGGGGAGCCAAGGCCGAGCCGCCCCCTTCCTCATGCAGACTGGCGAACAAAGACTCGAGATCATCAGGAGAAGCGGCCTCCTAGGAACCAAAAATCAGCAAAAGTCAGGAATATGGCCAGGTAGGACGCACAAAAGGAGAAAGAAGGAAGAGTGCTCACCTCAACGGCCGAACCTGTACCAGAACCACCTACGGCCACGAGCTCGGTCAGGACCCCCGAAGAGACAGGCAACGGGCTCGGCGCATCCATGTCCGCGGCCTCAACCACCGAAGGCACGGCCACTACGGCCGACTCCTGAGACAGCGGCACCGAGGGCACGGTCATAGCAGCCGTGGACAGCGGTACCGACGACCGAGGGGGCTGAAAGATGAATTGGGTGGTCAGGAGCATAAGGCGAACAAAAAGGAAAAAACGTGCAAGAAGAGCAGCAATGCCTACCGAACCGATTCTTATGCCGCTTGGACGACGGGGGATGGACGGTGAAGGTCCAGCAAGGGCGGTGGCAGTCAAGGTTGGCACGGCAATAACGACCGCAGGGGCTTCCACCGGAGCGGTGTGCACCTCTTCCTCGGTGGGGACCTCGCTATCTGACAGGTCTACTACCGCTTCCTCCGTAACCCGGCCTGCTTCGACAGCCGGCATCTCCACGTCCTCCTCGAGTTCTTCCTCTTCTTCAGCCTCTTCCTCAGCCTGCCCTTCGGCCGCATCTTCGCCATCGGCCGTCTCCTGGGCCACCTCCTCGGCAGCAGCCACTTCCTCGGCAGCAGCCACTTCTTCGGCGGCCTCTTCGATTATCGACTCCTCCTGAAAGGGCCGCATTACCAGGTAAAAAGGGGGGCGAAAGATGGCTAGGGAAGGAATGACAAAGGGCAAAGAAAAGTACTTACGGTCGCAGGAGGAGGTTCATTTACAACCACAGCAGGGGCGTTTCCCTCGTCCTCACCTTCCGAAAGAACAAGGAGGGCTCTCTTCTTCGGCCGTTGAACCGGCGCTATCTCAGCAACGACATCTCTGGCCGCCGCGGTATCAGCGCCTACGGCCTCTCGACCCCTCTTTCGGCCAGGAGCTATGTGCATAGGGGACATAGTAAAGATAAACGCGACAGAAGGCAAACCCAAAGGGGCAAGATCAAAAAAGAATTTTCAAAGTGAAGGCTTACCCGCAGCGGCAACCGGCCGAGCCGGCGAAGCAGAGGGCACGGCCCTTTGCGCCAGGGATTTTCGCACACCAGCCGCGACCGTTGCTCTCGGGGTCGCAGTCGCAGATGAGGCCGCAGCTGCTGGTCTAGCCGAGGGCAAGGCCGCCACCCTGGGCCCACTTACGGCCGTCATCGTTGGACGAGGAGGCGCGACCAGAGCCTTCTTTGCTTTGCCAGCCTTGGGGAGGAGAGGGTCCCAATCTGCATTCTTCAGGGCCCCTCGCGCGGCCTCTTCAACTGGCCGAATGAATCTGGCCGAGATGCACTCCTCGTACCAAACCCTCCCGTCCTCGTCGATCGCGTTACGACGCTGCCACGGCCTCAGGTTCAGGAAAGTCATCCCCTTTGCCAGCTGGAAGGAGATCCCGGCCACACCATGCTGCTGGGCAACATCGGCCCTCCAGGACGAGAGACGGTTAATGGACAACGGGGGAAGCGGCGCCGTCTGAATCAACCCAAATTGCCGTGCCACAAAATGCGGCAGGTATACCTCGGCCCCGGCCCTAGACAGACCGCAGTGGAGGTCGCGCGCGACTAAGAAGGAGCCCCAGATCTCCCTCAAATCATTCTCTGTCTCCCCATCAGGAATGATGGAGAGATCGTGTGTAAGGAACAGGGGAAACGGCCTAGTTTGGCACACCCGGAACTGCGCCCCGGTCCTCTCGGTCAGTTCATAGAAAAACTTGTAACAGAAGACCGAAGTGTTGTGTTTCCTAGGGGCCCGCGCGAAAGCATTGGCCAGCGGCTCGGTATCGGCAGGATTGACCGCCGTCCTCAGTTCCGGAAAGTAGGCCTGTAGCCAGAACTGGAAGGCCCAGAGTGGGCCGCCATGCTTCGGCTTCATCCCATCGGTGACCACGTCATGGAGCGTGCGATATATGTGGCCGAGGAGGAATGGACCAAGCGCAAGCCTTCCGCCCTGCGCCAGATGGTCGGCCAGGTGGGCAAACTCCAGGGTAACCTTGTTCGCCTGGGTGCAAAACACGAACTTGCACAGCCAATACAGCAAGAACGCGGCATGCTCCACCTCGCCCAAAGGGGCAATGGAGTCGTCGTCAGGATCGTCCTCCACACCGAAATTGCTGTAGAAGCTGGAATAATTGAGCATATTCTTCGCCTTACCCCCAGCAAGCTTGGCGACGGTGGGCCATGCGGCCTTAAAACTCCCTACGGCCTCAGGGGCGACAAGCGCGGCGTTCACTTCTACGCCGAGGGGAGAAAGGCTGAAGAGGGCGGCCATGTCTAGAACGGTCGGCGTCATCATGCCAAACCGCAGATTCAGGGTATTCGTGGCCGACGACCAAAAGCACAGGGCCGCGGCCAGGAGTGACCGATCCATGACGAGTGGACGGTCAAAGAGCTTGATCAAGTGATAGATACCTTGATCCTTCCATTGCTGACCGAAGAAGTGCTCCATCCTCGGTAGCCATTTCTATCAATCCGGGGTCGAGGTCGGCCATTGAGGCTGCGGCCGGGCCACATTCCAATCTTGGAAATCTCCCCCATCGAAGGCCGAGGAATTCACCAGATTGTCCCTCAAATGGACGGCCAGGCACTCAGAGGGAAAGAGCTAAAAGGGGCGAACTTTTCTAGAGAAAGCCAGAAAATTGGGAAGTTAACGAGAGAATTTTTTGGACACAGGTTGGACGTCTGAAAAGTTCTAAAAAGAAGCGTGAGGAGTAAAGACAGAAGGATGGGCTTTTTATACTGGCGCCTGAATTCGAAACGAAAGGGGACTACCTTCTTAAAAGATGTAACGGTCTGACGTTAGGCGCGAAGGCACGATGACGTGTCAGAAAGCCAAGAGCCATCGTTTCAGCTGACAGGAGCGAAGCGACGGCTCGTGCGAACCAAGGCAATAATGGCTCATGCGACGTGCCTGCGCATTAAATGCGCGAACCGACGTGCGCATTTAAAAGGAAGAGACATCAGCTGTCCGTCGCGTCGTTTCGAGGAATGCAAGGGGGTCTGTCCCTTGGAATCCATTCGGCCCCAACCCAGACCGTGGCCGAAGAATCCAGGGACAGGGGGGCAATGTTTGTGCCTAATAAATCTCGGCCGCTGTGGCCGAAGAGTACCCTTCTCGGCCGCCGTTTTACCCATGAGCTCATGGAAACGGCAACGTTTCGACGCCCTCTGTTTGTTGACAACAAGGGAGAAAACGCTAAGGCAAGGTTTTCTCGGCCGCTCGAGTAAAAATAACGGGCCGAGGCCGAGAAACACCCAGGGCACGGCCAGGGGAGATATTGACCAAATCATCACGTGGCTTCAGGGTCCCACGCCCCATTTAATGAAGTAACGCCTCTGTCCATCACAGCAAATCCACTAGGGCACGAAGCATTTAATGCATGAGGGCAGAAGGGAGCTGATTGAAGGCAGGATTTGGTAATCAGAGTGGTTAGGAACAAACATTCCATCAGATGTTCTTGCAATTGGCAGTCCCTTCACCAACCACTAAACCAGGGCATTTAATGCGTTCCCACGGCCAGGAGTGCAGAGCCCTCGATCTGAGCAAAGGCCGAGATCTGCCGAGATTTATGGGGGTCACACCACCATGCTTCACAATCCCAAATGCTGAGCAGACCCAGCCATGCTTGCCCTGATTAGACTCCACCATGCAGGTCTTGTCAAGCCTCGATTGTCTCTCCCGGACTCCTGCTATATAAACCAAGCTCAAGACCACATGCAAAGGGTCCAACACCAAAAACCAAAAGCCTCCCACGGAGCAACTTATTTTTTCTGTCATGTACTTTCAATATCTTTACATGCTTTCTTAGGAGTAGTGATAGATTGTAAGAACCTTCCATTCATCAATATATCATACGACCCTTGATTTCTCAAGGCGCCGGAGCACCACCCTTGTTGTCGCCTCACTCACCCCATATATCATACGACCGTCGCTCTCCGAGCAACGCGCCGGAGCACCGCCCAAAACCCACCACCTACCACCAAACGGCCTTGTAGTTCAGGCCGTGAACCTTACGGCCGAGACCAGTTCCTTTCTCGGCCACAATCGTTTGATAAGAAGTCCAGACCAAACAGGCGCAATACTCTAAACACCTTCTAAACCGAACGCTCCACCGAACTCGACGCACGGTAGACCGTGCTGGCACGCCCGCGCACAAACCGCACCGCATTCCAAAAGTAGGACTCTGTGTTATACGCACGTCCCCTCGGCCCGGAGAACCAGGCCGAAGAGATTTGCGCAGGCTACACCATCGGCCGACCGCGGCCCAGGCGGAAGCCCCGGCCCGAGGACTCCGATTCGAGGACGTTCGCCGCATGATCGAAGACGGCTTGGCCCAGAGGCGGCCAGAGGCACCAAGGTATAACAAGCCGTACCCGCCCGAGATCGACCGAGTCCCACTTCCCCGGAACTACCGACTGCCAGAGTTCACTTTGTTCTCTGGAGACGGTCACACCTCTTCTATCGAGCACATAGGCCGATTCACGGCCCAGTGCGGGGAGGCCGATTCTGACGCCCACAAGCTCCGACTGTTCGTTCATTCCCTGACCGGCGCAGCATTTTCTTGGTTTATAAACCTCCCACCGAATTCGGTAAAGGACTGGTCTGACATGGAGAGAACTTTTCACGAGCATTTCTACCAGACCAACCGGGAAATAACAGTCGCCGAGCTGGCCAGGATAAGCCAGGCAGCAGACGAATCGCCCCGTGACTATCTTCAGCGGTTCAAAACCTGCAGAAATTGGTGCCGCACGAGCTTGCCAGAAAGGGAATTTGTCAAGATGGCCGAGGAAGGCCTGGAGTTCGAGTACCGGAAGAAGTTCCAGGGAATTGAGTTCCGAGACATGCATGACCTGATCAACAAGGTGGATCGATACGCATCCTTGTTGAGAGAAGAGCTGCAGAAAAAGGCGGCATCAAAGGGGACCTACTATCGAAACCCTGTCGTTAGTTACGCCGAGACCGACGGCCCTTCGCAGGCCGAGAGCGACGAAATGGACGTGAGTTCAGCTGAGGTCAACATCGATAAGCCATTCGTCTGCAAGGGATTGGTCAAGACCGACAACAGCCGCACTAAACTGCCTGACGCTAAGTTTGCGACTCGGGAAACGAAGGCTTACACCTTCGACCTGACTAGGGCCGAAGCAATTTTCGACTTGTTACTAGCGGAAAGGAAGGTCAAGTTGTCCTTCGGCCATAAGATTCCGAAGCCAGAGGGGCTCAAAGGGAAGACCTTTTGCAAGTATCATAGCTCCTGGTCCCATAGTACCAACAACTGTGTCGTCTTACGGGACGTTATACAGAAACTAATAGAGGTCGACTCCAAACCTTTTCCCCCGCCGACCATCAACATGGTAAACGCCCGGTTTCGGACCGGGCGACGAAGCGAACACCAACTGGCCGGGAGGGAAGAACCGTCGACTGGGCCAAGACCAGTGTTATGTAGCCGGTGCGCGTACGAGGTCGGACGCTGCGAGGCCGATGAGCCATCGTCATCAACCGCGGATCGTCTTGGCGGCCAAGATAACCATCAGCCAGCACGCCGCCGCGGCACGAAACCCCAATACCCTGGCAGGTTACAGAAGTAAGGCCACCCTCAGGCCATTAAGGACGTTCAAACCACCAGTTGTCCAGGATGACCGCTGGTATCATATACAGCATGGGGGCAACGTCCAGCCAATGACAAAGACCCAGCTGCGGAGAATGCAGAGGCAGGCTCAGCAGACCCAGGAGCGGATGCCTCGGGCCGAGGGATCTGGACGCCAGGAGAGTTCGGCACCGCTCCACGAGCCTTTGCCAGCCCCAATCGCCAGTAACAAAGCCCGCCGGCATCAGGGCTCCGAGGGTTTGGCGCCCCCGGAAGGACAAGGACCTCCGTAAAGAGAAGGCCGTCTCAGGTAACCCAAAGACCGCGGCCCCGGAGGAGGCCGGCAAAGGTATAATCGACATCTACCACGGGAAGGACCCGCCGTTTTCGGCCAGCGGATTGTCCTCTCTCCGAGAATTCCATAAAGACCACTCTGCTGTCGACTTGTACGGTTTGACCCCTGAGAATCGCGAAATCGTGGAGCTAGCTCTCAAGAATACAAAAGCAGAAGGGCTCCTCATCACCAGGGGATCCGACTCGGCCATTAAGGCCGTCTACCAAGCAAATCGAGAGGCGAGAGCAAGGGGGTTACCAAGGTACCACCCCGATCGGAAAGCATTAGAGGGCGAAGCCCCTCTCAAGGAAGGCGACTTGCAGTACCTCCGGCATTATTTCTCCGTCACCCCGGCCGATGTTTTGTTCGGTCTAACGACCGAAGAGAGGGCCCGGGTGAAGCGGTTAGACGACTACCTTAACGCCCGGGACGCACTGGCCGAGGCTCGGCGAGCCGTTGAGGCGGAGAAAGAGTCTTCCCCTCCCACGAGATCGAAACGGCCGCACGAAGGACTCGCCAACCAGGGAGCTCATCGTCGAAGGTCGCGGCGACCCTTTCTTCGGGCATGAGCCCGAGGACGACCTCCTGTTAGAAAACGACGGAGAGTATGAGGAGATCCTCAGGACAATTGAGGCCGAAGGAAACGCCGGGGGAGAAATCCAGGAGGAGGCAGAATTCACCATAGGCATGGTCTTAGTCCTACCATCCGAGTTTTCGGCCCCAGGAGGCCAGGCCGGCGGCTTGGACAACGACGTGACCGAGGAACAGCTAGGCCAGGGGCCGAAGACGAAAGAGGAGTTGTTAGCCATGGCCTTCAATGAGGTGATCCCCAGAAATGACCCGAACAAATATCGGCACCTTAAACCGTTGTACATTTCGGCCCATGTGGAAGGTGTGCCCATATCTAAAGTCTTCGTTGACTGCGGAGCGACGGTCAACATCCTCCCTGTTCGTTGATGAAGAAGCTCGCCAAAACGAAGGAGGACCTCATCCCCAGCGATGTTGTCATGAGCAGTTTTGTCGGTGACAAATCCAAGACCGTCGGAGTACTGCCGCTCAAGATCACCGTGGCGGATCAGACAAGAGTCGCGGCGTTTTACGTGGTCGAGTCCAGTGTGGACTACAACATGCTGCTGGGACGCGACTGGATACACCAGGCTGGATGCATACCTTCTTCTCTCTTCCAACTCTTGTTTTTCTGGGACGGCCAAAGAGTGTCCATACACCCGGCCGACGAAAAACCCTTCGAGACCCACGCCGTCCAGGCACGGATCTATGACGATGACGTCGGATGGGTCGTCCTTACCGGCCACGATGCAAGTGGCCGACCAACTAGGACGACGGCCCAGAAGGTATTGGAGTTAGGCGCCGAAAATGCTCGGCAGGACTCAGCGCGCGAAGTGCTAATCGACCTTACCAGCCTTTAAATGACGGACACAACCACCAAAGAAGGAGCAGCGGCCGTGGCCGATCTGCTGGAAAGACTGCTAGAGCATTGGGCGGGCGAGTCCCTGCAGCCAAACTCACCGATCAACCTCATCGAATTCCTCCACGAAACCGGAGAGACGGACACTTTGACCATCGACGACCTGGAAATAGCACCCGCCGAGATGGAGGACGATTACCCCGAGGTTCAAGACCGAGGTCGAGCCACGGCCTCTTTTTGTAAGTCAGCTTCTTGACCCAGGGTTGTCCGCCGAAATTATCGGCCTGCTCCACGAGTATAAAGATTATTTTGCATGGGACTATCACGAGATGCCTGGGCTACCGAGAAATTTGGTCGAGCACGAGCTGAAAATTAAGGAAGGCTTTAAGCCTTTCCAGCAACCGCCGAGACGGTTCTCGACCGAGGTACAGCTCAAAATCAAGGAGGAAATTGAGCGCCTTTTGGAAGCCGGGTTTATTCGCACGGCTCGGTACGTTGAATGGCTGGCTAACATCGTACCGGTGCTTAAAAAGACTGGAGCCCTGAGGATTTGCACCGACTACAGGAATCTGAACCTCGCAACCCCTAAGGACGAGTATCCCATGCCCATGTCCGACCTTCTGGTAGACGGGGCCGCAAAGCACGAACTCCTGTCGTTCATGGACGGCCATGCCGGGTATAACCAGATCTTTATCGCCGAGGAGGATATCCACAAAACGGCGTTTAGATGCCCCGGCGCTATTGGGACTTATGAATGGGTGGTCATGCCGTTCGGACTAAAAAACGCCGGCGCGACGTACCAGCGAGCCATGAACCTCATTTTTCACGACCTGATCGGCCGAACTGTCGAAGTCTATATCGATGACGTAGTGGTGAAATCTCCATCCAAGGCCGACCATCCAGGGCATCTCCGTCAAGCTTTTGCTCGGATGCGGTCGCACGGCCTAAAGATGAACCCCAAGAAGTGTGCCTTCGGCGTCACCGCCGGGAATTTTCTTGGTTTCCTGGTACACCAGCGGGGGATCGAGATAGATAAGAGTAAAGCCACGGCCATCATGGCGGCACCTGCACCCAAAACCAAGAAGGAGCTCCAGTCCTTCCTTGGTAAGGTCAACTTTTTGAGGCGCTTCATCTCCAATTTGGCCGGGAAGATCCGGCCATTGTCCCCTCTGCTCAGGTTGAAGGATGCAGAACGATTTATATGGGAGACGGAGCATCAGGCGGCTTTCGACGATATTAAGAGATATTTATCCCAACCACCGGTCCTCATGCCACCAAAAAGAGGGAAGCCCTTGAGGCTCTATATCTCAGCCTCTGAAAGCTCTATCGGGTGTTTGTTAGCTCAGAATAACGAGTTTGAGCGAGAACAGGCGGTACATTATCTAAGCCGCACCCTTAACATGGCCGAATTGAACTATTCACCGGTCGAGAAGTTGTGCCTAGCGCTCTACTTCGCGGCCACTAAGTTACGCCATTACATGCTTCCCTCGGTCGTGCAAATCATCTCCAAGACCGATCTTATCAAATACATGCTCACTCGACCGATCATACGCGGTCGAATTGGGAAGTGGACAATGGCGCTATCTGAGTTCACTTTTCAATATGTGGCCCAGAAATCGGTCAAAGGTCAGGCGTTGGCCGATTTCTTGGCCCACCACCCAACTCAAGGTCAGGAGGAGGCAACCGAGGTCGAAATTGGTATGGCTCGCATGGAGAAAAATTACTGGACTATGTACTTTGATGGGTCCAGCACCGAATCAAGATCCGGGGCGGGGGTCGTAATCGAATCTCCCCAAGGGCAAAGATGGCAGTTCGCATTCCAACTTGATTTCAGATGCACCAACAATCAGGCCGAATACGAGGCACTCATTATCGGCCTTGAGATCCTACATGGAATGAAGGCAACCCGCGCCCTGGTATACGGTGATTCCCAGCTAGTGATCAACCAGCTAACTGGGGATTACCAGTGCACAAGCGAGAACTTAGCCATGTATTATGTAACGGCCCTGAACACGGCCGACCGATTCTCTAGGATCTCCTTCATCCATGTACCGCGCGCCAGGAACCACGAGGCCAATGAGATGGCCCAGGTAGCATCGGGGTCAGCATCCCGGCCGACGACCTCGACCGCGTAATAAGGATCGAGAAGCGCACCCTACCAGCTCTTACCGAGCGAGGGATGACATCTCAGGTGGCCTCGATCGACATATCCGACGAGGTCGAGACGGCTGACTCCGATTGGCGCTACCCCATAGTCAGATACCTGCATAACCCTTCGGGCAACCACGAGAGGACTACCCGTTTCCGGGCCCGGTGCTATTTGATTTATCAGAACGAGTTGTATCGCAAGGGATCAGACGGCTTGCTGCTCCTGTGCCCAAGCACCAAGGAAATCGAGATTATTATGGCCGAATCGCACGAGGGAGTTTGCGGAGCTCACCAGTCTGGCATCAAGATGCGTTGGTTGATACGGAGGCACGGCTACTATTGGCCAAGTATTTTGAAAGACTGCATCGAGTATGCCAAGGCATGCATTAAGTGTCAAATCTACGGCCCGATACAAAGGGTGCCAGCCGAGGCCCTTCACCCGGTTACCAAACCATGGCCTTTCAGGGGGTGGGCCGTGGATATCATCGGTAAAATCTACCCAGCCGCATCCAACCAACACGCTTGGATTTTGGTGGCAACCGATTATTTTACTAAGTGGGTCGAGGCAGAGTCCTATCGGTCTATTTCCAGCGCACAGGTGGTTAGGTTTTTTGAGCGTCACATCGTCCACAGATTTGGCATCCCCGAGACTATCACGGCCGATAACGGCCCGGTCTTCACATCGGCCGAAACTCGGGAGTATACTGAAAGGATGGGGATCAAGTTAATCCACTCAACACCCTACTACCCCAGTCTAACGGGCAGGCCGAGGCGAGCAATAAGGTGATCAAGGGCATCCTCGAGAAAATGATCGAAGAAAAGCCGCGGGCTTGGCATGATCTCCTCCCTGAGGCCCTATGGGCTTACCGGACTTCAAAAAGGGCGGCCACGGGGACGTCTCCCTATGCCTTAACCTACGGCCATGACGCCATTGTTCCCATGGAGTTAAGGGTCCGGTCCCTTCGCGTGACCGAGAGACCTCGGCAGGACGAGGAAAACTATGCGACAGCCATGACCCAGGAATTGGAAGATTTGGAGCAGTCTAGGGTCGATGCTTGCAACTTAATGCAGGCACAGAAGCTGATAGCGGCAAGGCTTATAATAAAAAGGTGAGGCAGAAGACTTTCGCCGAGGGCGATTTGGTATGGCGTGCCGTGCTTCCCATCGGACGAAGGACCCACGGTTCGGAAAATTCTCGCCTAATTGGGAAGGGCCGTTCGTTATTGAAAAAATTCTTGGCCGAGGGGCGTTTCAGTTAAAAGATAATGATGGAGAGTGGCACAACCTGCCTATCAATGGCCAGTATTTGAAAAAGTATGTCCCGTCGGTGGGAAACGGCCAAAATGGGCCGAGACTTCCCCGACCAGACAGAAAGTACGCAAGAAGAATAAACACAACTCGGCCGAAATGGCAGTTCTTTATATTTATAGAAGTTGCGATTACAAGGGAACGGCCCGTATCGGCCGAAAAGGACATACATAAATAAAAGGACAAAGATACATCCTATGTCTACAAGCGGCCGCGGCGCAGTCTTCTTGCCGAAAAAGAAAGGACAGTTTCCCCGAACTCTGCCTGCACTTAGATGAAAAGGAAGGGCCGACACTCCGGTCATAGGAAGCTCAAGGGCAGGTGCCCAGGCCGCTACCGGAGGGACCATCACTCTGGCCACGGGAGGCGGCCAGGGTTAGGGCCGTCATTTCGGCCAGGAGAAGGGGACGGCGTGGGAGCCAAGGCCAGGGACCTAGTTAAGGTCGAGGCCGCCACTCACAACGCCGCCGAGGCCGAGAGGTGGGCCTAATTAAGGTCGAGGCCGCCACTCACAACGCGAGGGCCACCTTTCTGGGCGCAAGGATGGCTGTGGGAAGCAGGCTGGATACGGCCAAAGTGGACCATCCCGCCAGGTTCTTTCGTAAAAAACGACGCATCTCTTCCGCGGTCTCGCTGGGGAAAGAGGTCCTTCTCGCAATTAAGGAAAGATCCCAACCCCATCATAGAAGGCCTTAGTGGAAGAGACAAGGGGGTAGGGAAATATCGAGGATCCTGTGAAAGGGCAGGAGAATTCTTTCGAAGAAACATGAGCTCAAGCGGTTGCCAGTGAGGGGCAGAGAATGAGAAAGAGTAGGGCCTTTTATAGTGGCATCGCCTCTCTCGAAAATAGGCATACCCTATTAAAAGCAGGCATAAATTCATCCTCGCGAATCGACGCGACCCTCTCGGAAAATGCAGCAATCTGGCGGCATAATCGAAGGCATGATGACGTGTCAGAAGCCCAAAGGACCCATCGTATCAACTGATGGGAGCGAGGCGACGGCTCGTGCGAACCAAGGCAATAATGATTCATGCAACGTACCTGCGCGTTGAAAACGTCGATTGACCTTCGCATTTAAGGCGCCAGCTGTCCGTCGCGTCGTTTCGAGGAATGCAAGGGGTCTGTCCCTTGGAATCCATTCGGCCCCAACCCAGACCGCGGCCGAAGGATCCAGGGACAGGGGGGCAATGTTTGTGCCTAATAAATCTCGGCCGCTGTGGCCGAAGAGTACCCTTCTCGGCCGCCGCTTTACCCATGAGCTCATAGAAAACGGCAACGTTTCGACGCCCTCTGTTTGTTGACAACAAAGGAGAAAACGCTAAGGCAAGGTTTTCTCGGCCGCTCGAGTAAAAATCACGCGGGCCGAGGCCGAGGAACACCCAGGGCACGGCCAGGGGAGATATTGACCAAATCATCACGTGGCTTCAGGGTCCCACGCCCCATTTAATGAAGTAACGCCTCTGTCCATCACAGCAAATCCACTAGGGCACGAAGCATTTAATGCATGAGGGCAGAAGGGAGTTGATTGAAGGCAGGATTTGGTAATCAGAGTGGTTAGGAACAAACATTCCATCAGATGTTCTTGCAATTGGCAGTCCCTTCACCAACCACTAAACCAGGGCATTTAATGCGTTCCCACGGCCAGGAGTGCAGAGCCCTCGATCTGAGCAAAGGCCGAGATCTGCCGAGATTTATGGGGGTCACACCACCATGCTTCACAATCCCAAATGCTGAGCAGACCCAGCCATGCTTGCCCTGATTAGACTCCACCATGCAGGTCTTGTCAAGCCTCGATTGTCTCTCCCGGACTCCTGCTATATAAACCAAGCTCAAGACCACATGCAAAGGGTCCAACACCAAAAACCAAAAGCCTCCCACGGAGCAACTTATTTTTTCTGTCATGTACTTTCAATATCTTTACATGCTTTCTTAGGAGTAGTGATAGATTGTAAGAAACTTCCATTCATCAAAATATATCATACGACCCTTGATTTCTCAAGGCGCCGGAGCACCACCCTTGTTGTCGCCTCACTCACCCCATATATCATACGACCGTCGCTCTCCGAGCAACGCGCCGGAGCACCGCCCCCCTCGGCCCGGAGAACCAGGCCGAAGAGATTTGCGCAGGCAACACATGCCTTATTTGCTTAGTAATTCTGTTTAGTTTCTCTTTATAGGCACAAGGGTTAGAGGAATCTGATTATACAATTATGTTCACCAACCACACCTAACACACTTGCATTTGAAAACAATTCTTTTTCTTTTTAGGCTTTATATTGCATCTCCCACTTCATTATGTTTGATTCCCTTTAGCTGCTGTAAAACTCCACTCAAATATAAGAAATGCATCTGCTTCACCTAACTTCCCACAATCAATAATACCTCATCATCATGTCATTATGACCAAGCACACTTAGCTCATACTTAGGTCAGCATGACCAGAAACTTCAAGGGCTTACAAATTGGGCTTCCCTTAAGCAAATGATGACTTTGAACCCTCAAACCTGAAGTTCAGAATGTCTTCTTTCCAGCCATATGTAGCCCAACTCAAGGGAAAATAGGGAAGACCTTCAAATGTCATTTTTGGCCCAGTAACGCAGATGCTGCCGAATTTTGACCTTGAGCTACTAAATCATGTATAACTTCCTCTAGAAGACTCCAAATCATGAACCGTAAAATGCTACGGAAACTAGACTTCTGTATCTTTCTAGTAATGTATGGCTCATTATCTGGTTCTTTTTTAGCAAGTACAGGTTAATCCGTGAATGTGACTGATCTGCAGACACTGTTTTGAGCTAACTTGTCTTCAAAATGCATGTATTGTATCAAATGTGATCCCCTTGCTGTTTTAACCTACAAACACACAAACATAGGTAAGAGACTTCAAATAAAGAGAAACTAAACAGAATTACTAAGCAAAGAAGGCATGCAAATGTGTGAAATTATGACCTTATCAAATACCCCCAAACTTAGATTTTGCTAGTCCTCGAGCAAAACAAAATAAACCTACAACTTAGGAAACAGGAAATAAGCAACTAGCCTTCCAAACAATATCCTCAAAGAATCACCAACGTATATGGTTCCAAAGAAACACAACAATCACAATCTAAGTTCCACACATGATTCACGAGAAAGCAAAGCTCACAATGACACTATTAAGTGTAGTGTGTGAATGCCAAATCAGAACAACCCCTGCCACTCAAATAAGTATATGTGCACACACTTCGAGAAAAATCAAGAATTCCGAACCCCATAAGCTCATTATCCAATCTGCTCTCCACAATAATACCATGCAACACCAAGGATCAAAAGGACTTTACAAGGGTAGTAATGAGGTTCAGGGTAGTGGTAGAATGAAAGAAGGGATATGAGAAATACAATATTTTGGGCACAATTAAAGCACAGGTAAGAGATTATTGAACTTTGTAACAAGCAAGGAACACATACATGAGCAGATTTTCAACATAATTTCAGCACCTTCAAATGTGTTTATTTGGCCTAATTTTGTGGCTCTTTACCCTAGATCACCATGCTCTTCTCTTTTATAACACCCTAGGGCCGTGACTACATTGGTCACACTTCATTACCTCTTTTGATTAGTTACTAATACCCCCAAACTTATTTCTTTTCAACACTTGGGTTATGGCACTACTGATTCACTTTTGCTCCAAATCCTTGCATTCTTTATAACTCTCTTTTAAGGATAGCTTTTAATTGCTCAAAGAATAAGTAAGAATAAGAAAACAGAGGGTTCATTATGGTACGAATGGTTTACACAAAGAAAGGCTTAACGTAGGCTCAAATGGGTTGACTAGGGATGAATAAATGTAGAGGGATGGTTAAAAAGGCTCAAACGGTTCAAACATGGCCTGAATCACTTCCAAAGCATTGTATGGCAGTAGAATGTCTCAAGAGATAATCAAATAAGTTCTAGAGTACGAAACCAAGATCATGAGATAAGTAGAATTGCACAACGTCTCCAAGTAGCAAGAAATTGGACTAACTTGGCAAAGTGCTCAATAAGTGCAAGGGTGGCATGCAAGACAGAGTTAACTCAGAACCACACAAAGTCCTTA